>CM035841.1:287823055-289052430 GCA_020510985.1 Pholidichthys leucotaenia
ATGAGCCACCGGAACGCTGAGCATAATCCCCCCCCCCTTCCCCCCCAGAGGTGGCCGCTGGAACCCACGCCCCCAGCAGACCGCAGGATCTCCAGCATGGAGAAGGCAGAACTGGCGCTGCAGAAGGTTTGCTTCCAACAATAATGGCTGGGCAACGGTGGAGCCCAACAATGATGGTGGCTGACCAGCAAGGAGACAAGGCGAGGGGAAAGGCTGCTCAGCAAAGACCTCTGATGAGGACAGAGAATCTATGGTGACCTCAGCCAGCCATGGAGAACCCTCCATGACCCCGGACCACAGCGGGCAACCCCCAACAACCTCGGACAAGGGCGTGGCACCCACGGAGACCCCGGACTGAAGTGTAGCACCTACAGAGACCCCGGACTGAGGCGTAGCACCCACGGCAGCCTCGGACCGAGACGTAGCACCCACAGCGGCCTCGGGCCGAGGCGTAGCACCCACGGTGGCCTCGGACTGGGGTGTAGCATCCACGATGACCTCCAACAATGATGGTGGACCCATAAAGAACCCAGGAGAGATGAGGTGGCTGACCTGTGAGAGCATCCGGCAAAGAAGATGATCAATAAATGGGGAGTCGGACGAAGACTGAGTAGCCGGACCCATGGAGACCACTGGTGGAGAGGATGGACCCACAGAGACTTCAGGTAATGGTAGAGGACCCACAGCGACCTCAGACACGGTTGGGGGACCCCCGGTGACCTTGGGAAAAGGGTCACAGATACTGGGTCAGGGTCACTAGCAGCAGTGGAGCCCGGCGAGGAGGACTCAGGTGCAACTGGGGGTTGCACTCGGTCCTCCCTGCGAAGAGTCAGGCAAGACCTCTCCAAGACAGAGGAGGTGAAAACAAAAAAGAGAACTTGCCTGAGCTCGAGCTCCACCGCCATCCAGGACTCCGGCAATCCAAGCTGGGACATCTCAGCTCTTTCTGTCTGCAGCTCCAACCTTGCCTTGGCCACTTCAAACAGGGAGGATGAGAAAAACACCAGCGAATCACCAGCAGCAGTGGAGTCCAGTGAGGAGAACTTAGGAGCAGAGGACGTCTGCAGCTGATCTTCCCCATCCTGAGCCAGACAAGAATTCTCTAGATCTGTAGATGTTAAAACAGAACTGAGTACTTGCCTGGACTCAACCTCCACCGCCATCCAGGACTCCAACGACTCTGCTGCGGCGACCCCTGCAGCAGGCATGGTGGTGGATGCAGCCCGCAGACCTTCAGGTGCAGCGACCGATGCAGGTGGGCTTCCCGGCGTGGTGGCTGAAACTGGAGATCGTCTCACCGGTGGCACTGAGTCCTGTGTTAATGAAGCAAGGGGAAACTCTCCTGTCGGCTCAGGCTTCCGGCCACACAGGGCGCTCTCCTCCCATCCAGGATATGGCTGCAGGGCTAGAATGGACCTCTGCAGGACCATAGGCCTCTCCGTTGTCTGGCGGCTCCCTCCCAGGACCGGTGGACACTTAGGGGAATTGAAGAGGGACATGGGAGAAGCAGGTGAGGATAGAATAACAGCAGCAGATGGTGAAAGCTCAGCCAAATCGGGCCACTGCTGCTGAGCTTTACCACCGGGAATAAGGCAAGACAATTCATTATTAGATGTTGATAAATGAAAAGACATTTGCCTTAAATCCCGGGGCTTGGTGGTGGCTGCTGCGTGACCAGATGACGTCTCCTCGGGAGCTGCAAAGGTCATCTGGCAAGATGGGCGGAGCGCCGGAGTCAGGGGACGCACAGACTCTGCTCTGCCGGGTGAGGCTCCCTCCAGCTGCTGCAGAAACTCAGGAAGGAGCTATGGCTTGTAATCCAAAATGAGCTCCTTCTCTGCTGCAACAACCCCCTGGCTCCTCCGAGCTGGGACCATCAGAGGGCATGAAGGCTGCGTATCCAATACGACGAGCTGCGGAACACTGTTCAGTGGAGGGAGACGGGGCTGTAGCTGGATGGTGCCCCCGGGCTCAAGGTTTCCGTCCCCAAGAACGTTTCCTCCACGGCACACATTCAGATGGCGGAGGGGCTTTCCGCAGCCCGCGGAGCTGGTGTTGAGGATGGTAAACTGAGGTGAGGAGATCTGCCAGTTCCGGATAGCTCCACAGGCTGGGGTATGCCTCAATCACCTGTGCCGTGCTATCCCACACCTGCAGTTCCTCCTTGGGAGTGTGGGTTGAGTGACTGTCCGAAACAATGTCTTCCACTAGACCAGCCGCCCAACACTCCTCCTCATCCAGCCCAATACTCCCATAGTCCGTGCGGCGAGACATGCCGAAAAACACAGACTAAAAAGCGGACGGGGAAAAAATATAATACGGGAGACAGGAAAAAAAACAGCAAAAACTCACAGTGGCTGGTGTCCACACCCTGGCTGTGTCCTTCTGTCATAAATCTGCCCTTTTAAGGGCTACAGAAGGACACTAAACACTCACTGTGGTTTTTGCACATTTAATAACTTAACGACAAACATAACATGAAACACTAAACTCACATACAATGAGGAGAAGGTACCGGAGGAGAGTAGAGCTCACGACAAGGAGGAACAGAACAGCCTGGACAAATAATGGCTGAGGCGCTCGGGATGCCGGGGAACAGAGACAGTTACAGCCGGAGCACACCCGAAGAGCAGTGGGGCTCACAGCTAAAGGAATTTGCAAAAAGGATAAATTACCTGGTCGGAGCTCACATGATCACTTCAACAGCAACCCAAAATACACTCAGCGTCTCGGCAGCGAACAACTGAGGAAACATGCAGTAGGACACGACAAAGGGGAAAGGTTGTCATTGTGGAGAGCGTGAAATGAAGAGGCTGAATTTATTTCTCAATTCAGATTTATTGACGATCTCACATCTCCAGCATTCTCTCAACAGCAAAAGAGATCGAACTCCCCGAAACCCCCACTTTTATACCTGGAACATCAAAGAACAGAACCACATTGTCATCAAACCCCCCCATCAACAATAACTCGCCTTCAAGTCCCTTCTTCCTCCGTCTGACCCCAGGAGGTCAGGAAGTCCTTTCAGAGTCCTCACCAAAGGCACCTCCACCTCCTGCTGTTATCCCCAGGAGGTCCAGACACATTGTTCCTTCAAAGACGTGAGGTTACAGAATACATATGCAGTCTTAAGCATCTCAATCCTGTGCTATACATATGCAGTCCAAAATATGTGCGCCACATAACCCCCCCCAAACGTCGAAGAATGAAACAATACAGCATAGTCCACTCAACATGATAAATCCACACATTAGTCCATACGCTGTCTGGGCTTCAAACGTCTTCCAAACTTGCTGTAAGCGGGCTTCGCAGCCCCTGCGGCGCCATCTTGCAGTGAATCTGCTAACTGAGGATGAGAATCGTTAGTTGACCCCTGCGGGGGCTCTGGGGCATGCTCCCTGGGGGGTCTGCCACGTCGAGGAGCCCTCGCCACCCGTACAGACTCATCGTTCATCACAAAAGCAGGCTTAAGTCTGTCTATACTAATTGTTTCCCTCCTGTCCCCCAAATCTAGCACAAAATGCTTATCACCTGTTTCCAGCACCCTATACGGGCCATCGTAAGGTGGGCGCAGGGCTGGGCGCAGAGCCTCGTGCCTGACAAAAACAAATTCGGCATTTTTTATAGATTTGGGAACAAAAACACGTGGAAAAGTGTGATGAACGGGGCCCGGAAGCATGTCCGCTCCCGTGCCAATCAATGACCACTGAGCAGGGGGACGCCCTGGCTCCGGATGATCTGGCAGAAACTCGCCTGGCAGCTGGAGAGGCTGCGCAAAAACCAACTCCGCTGGGGAGGCTTTTAAGTCCTCTTTAGGCGCAGAACGCAACCCCAATAAAACCCATGGTAGTCTGTTTACCCAATTTGCATCCGTAAGCGACGCTCTGAGGGCTGCCTTCAATAATCTATGAAAACGCTCGCATAAACCATTAGCCTGGGGGTGGTAAGCGGTAGTGCGGTGAATTGTCGCACCTAAGCTGTGGGCCATCGCTGACCAAAGCTCAGACACAAATTGGGGTCCCCTGTCAGACGTAATATCCGACGGGACTCCAAAACGCGCTATCCAAGCCGTCAAAAATGCGCGGGCCACCTCTGCAGCCGTGGTCAATGCCAGTGGGACCACTTCCGGCCAACGCGTGGTTCGGTCCACCATTGTCAAAAGATGTGTGAACCCCTGCGACGACGGTAGGGGGCCCACGAGGTCGACATGCACATGATCGAACCTCTTGGCCGGGATGTGAAACGGCTCTAAGGGGGCTTTTGTGTGCTTGTGAATTTTGGCCCGCTGGCAAGCCATACAGGCTGTTGCCCACTCTTTCACGTGCTTGTGCAGGCTCGGCCAAACAAACTTTTCTGCCACCATTTTCACAGACGCGCGCACCCCCGGGTGTGCCAGGGAGTGAACCGAGTCAAAAACGCGGCGGCGCCAAGCGGCTGGCACTACCGGACGCAGTCGCCCGGTAGAGACATCGCAGATTAGGGGGGTCATACCATTTTGCAAGCTCCTGCTCTCCAGCCTTAACCCTGTTGGTCCAGACTGGAGCACGCACACGTCCGCATCTCTGCCCTGATCCACTGCCATGGCCACATAATCTATCCCCACGTGAACTGGGGCCGCGTACGCTTCCGCGCTGCTATTTTGCTCTGCGGCTGTGGTAGTATAATCTACCTCTGCGCGGACTGGTGCTGTTACCGCACGAGAGAGGCAGTCTGCCACTACATTGAGTTTACCCACTACGTGTTGAATATCAGTAGTAAATTCCGAAATTGCGGCCAGCTGCCTCTGCTGCTGGCCCGACCAAGGTTCCGAAATTTTGGCCATCGCAAAAGTGAGTGGTTTGTGGTCAACAAATGCGGTGAAACGCCGACCTTCTAGCCAGAATTGGAAGTGGCGAATGGCTAAGTGGAGCGCTAACAGCTCCCTGTCAAACGCGCTGTATTTACGCTCGGCCTCGCGCAAGGATCTGGTGAAAAAGGCCAGCGGCTGCCAAACCCCGGCAACATGCTGCTCCACAACCGCCCCTATGGCCAAATCTGACGCATCAGTGGTGAGCGCTATGCGGGCCGTTGGGTCTGGATGAGCTAACAACGCAGCGTCTGCAAGGGCTTTTTTTACCTCCGCGAATGTGCGCTCCTGCTCCGGGGACCATTTGATTGCATTGGAGGGTTTTTGCTTTTTAAGTGCGGCATATAGTGGTTGCATGAGCTGCGCTGCGTGGGGGAGGAAACGGTTATAAAAATTCACCATTCCTAAAAACTCCTGTAATGCTTTGACCGTTTGAGGCCGGGGAAAATCTGCCACTGCACGCACTTTGTCCGGTAGCGGAACCGCCCCTTCTGGGGAGACGCGGTGCCCCAAAAAAATCGATCTGCGCCACCCCGAACTGGCACTTAGCTGGATTGATTATTAACCCGTGCTCTCCCAACCTCCGAAAAACTGTTGTGAGGTGTTTTTCGTGTTCCTCTTCGGATGTGCTGGCGACCAAAATGTCGTCCAGGTAGACGAACACAAAAGGGAGATCGCGTAACACGGCATCCATCATGCGTTGGAAGGTTTGTGCGGCGCTTTTGAGGCCAAACGGCATGCGTAAAAACTCAAAAAAGTCCAAATGGAGTTATCGCCGCTGTTTTGGGAATGTCCTCAGTGCGCACTGGGACTTGATGATAACCGCGGACCGAGTCTATTTTAGAAAAAATGCGCGCCCCCGCCAGATGCACCGAAAAATCCTGAATATGTGGGATTGGGTAGCGATCATGCGCTGTGGCGTTGTTTAACCTGCGGAAATCACCGCAAGGTCTCCACGAGCCGTCAGCTTTAGGGACCATATGCAGTGGGGAGGCCCATGGGCTCTTTGAACGGCGGATGATGCCCAACCTTTCTAGGTTGGTGAACTCCTCGCACCCTATGGACAGTTTAGCTGCATCCAAGCGCCGAGCTTTCGCAAAGACAGGGGGGCCAGTAGTAGTAATAAAGTGCTCCACCCCGTGTTTCGCAACTGTTGCCGAAAAAGTGGGAACTGTGAGTGCTGGAAACTGAGTAAGGAGCGTGTGAAACTTACCACCTGCTGTGGCGATGTTGGTCTGTGCTGGTGGCGGGGACACTCGAGCTGCACAAGGAATGGAGTAGAAGGATAGTGCATTAACCAGGCGCCTATTGGCAAGATCAACTAACAACCCATGTGAGCACAGAAAATCAGCACCTAACATGTTGAAACTCACCGCCGCTATAATAAAAGTCCATTCATAAGTGCGGCCGTGCAAGGACAGAAACAGAGTCCTTTCGCCGAAGGTCTTAATGCTCGAGCCGTTCGCCGCTGTCGCCCCGTCACCACGGGGACCTGCCAGCCGGTCAGCGTAGGTTGGGGTGATGAAACTCACTTGGGCGCCCGTGTCCACGAGGAAGTGCCGCCCAGAGCGCGCATCCATGAGGTAGAGCAGCTTGTTCCGCTCGCCGAGGACCGCTGCTGCTAAGCTCTTGAACTGGCACGGCGGTACACACTTGCGCGCCCTCTCTGCGAAACGCCGATGGTAGAAGCAGCAGTCGTCTCCTCCGCTGCATCGGGACCCCGCTGCTGCCATTGTTGGTGGGAACGATTTCGCCGCCTCTGGCCCACTGCTGCTCCCGGTTGCCGAGCCGAGGTCTGCCGCTGCTGCGGTGGCCGCATGCTCCTCGCTGGAGTCGAGGATCCGCTGCGCCAGCGCGCAGAAGTCCCGCTGGGTCACGAAATGAGTGCCTGCCAGGGTTGCCCTCGTCTGCGATGGAAGGGTTCTCAGGAAGATGTGCGTGAAGCGGAAATCATCGTTGTCTGTGCCTCTCAGCTGCAGCATGTCTTCCATCAGGTCGACAGGCCTGCATCCTCCCAAGTCGTGCAAAGCTAGGAGCCTCCTAGCTCTCTCCTCGGCTGAGGGCGTGAAACACTGGATGAGGGCAGCTTTCAGCCCGCTGTATTTGCCATCAGCGGGCGGTTGCTGCACCAGGCTCCGCACGTATCGAGCTGTGCGGCTGTCAAGCTTGGCGATGACGTGGTAGAATTTTGTGTCATCTGCTGTTATTCCCCCGAGTGCGAACTGGGCTTCGGCCAGGAGGAACCACGAGTCCGGGTTGTCCTGCCAGAACTCTGGTAGCTTGACCGAAACTGCGCTTGCTCGAGCGGTCCCTGACGAGTCTGGTTCGGGGGAATCGTCTCTGGTCATTGCACGTCTTAGGTCACCAATGTGGAGAGCGTGAAATGAAGAGGCTGAATTTATTTCTCAATTCAGATTTATTGACGAGCTCACATCTCCAGCATTCTCTCAACAGCAAAAGAGATCGAACTCCCCGAAACCCCCACTTTTATACCTGGGACATCAAAGAACAGAATCACATTGTCATCAACCCCCCCCATCGACAATAACTCTCCTTCAAGTCCCTTCTTCCTCCGTCTGACCCCAGGAGGTCAGGAAGTCCTTTCAGAGTCCTCACCAAAGGCACCTCCACCTCCTGCTGTTATCCCCAGGAGGTCCAGACACATTGTTCCTTCAAAGACGTGAGGTTACAGAATACATATGCAGTCTTAAGCATCTCAATCCTGTGCTATACATATGCAGTCCAAAATATGTGCGCCACAGTCGTGCCCTTAAATACTGTTGCTTGATGCATGACAGGTGTGGATACATGAGTGGAGAAAGTAACAAAATCAGTGACAGCTGTGCAGCCCACGAACCAGTTTGACAGCTGGAAGTTGCAGAGCGCTGTCAAATTAAAACACAAACCGGAAATCATAATAATACAAACAATAAGATGACACAACCCCAAGAAGTAAATAATACTATAGATACAAAATGACACAATAAATAAACAGGACAATAAGGACGCGACTATGAACATAGACAACTATAAACAAACAGCGACCAAATACAACAGATAAACATTCATTCATTCATCTTCTTCCGCTTAATCCTTTTCGGGTCGCGGGGGGGGGCTGGAGCCTATCCCAGCATCTTTGGGCGAGAGGCAGGGTACACCCTTGACAGACCGCCAGTCCATCACAGAACAGATAAACATGAACAAGAAAATAAACAAACAGGAAAAGATTAAACTCAGAGCTGAGACTGAGCCCGTCCCCCATCCGTACTCAGGATCATGACAGTAATACATTGATGGGTGTATGAAAAACTATAACAAAGTCAAGTTTCCACCAAGGCTGAAAGAACCCAGAAGAAAGTTACTTTGAATATGTATATATTTTTAGATTATGAAGATTTCCATCTGTACTTTTTAATTGGACTGCAAAATAGATTATTAACTTTACCCTCAACAGCAACCAAAATGTTTTAAGATATGAAAACACAATATAATGGCAGGAGACACATTACATTTTCATAATGACCAACAATCCTTCATAAAATATTAAATATCACAATGAAATAAAAAATGTGAATCTGATGGAGGTGACATGGACCTGACAGAGCTGATCTATATCTGACGTTGACAAAAACTTCAATGTGTAGTTATTTTAACTCTTAAATATATTAATCGATCAATTACAACATTAAAATATTTGCATGTTTATAAATATTTCATTTAAGATATAAATACATCTGACAAATGATTTATAGATTAGACTTTGGATTCCTTTGGCCTCAGCTATTGTATGTCAGACCAAGGCACCATATTTGGTTCCGCAGGTAGTATTTTTTAGAGTCTTCCCTAAAAACAGAAGGTGCTTGGATTTTTCATGAAGTCTCTTAAGTGGTTCTCCACTTTTTCTTTCTATGAATTATTTCAGTAGAACACTGTGGAACAGTTCTATACTTATGTAGAGAGATGCAGCATTCTCTCAGTGGTTGTTCTTAGTGATTCATATGGAATGATCTTTGTGTTTTCTGTTTTATACGCCATCTCTGTTTTCTTAATTTGCTGTCCTGTTTTTCAACCAGGTGGGGGGGTTTTTTCTTTTTTTGTCTAGATCATCTCTATCTGAAGGTGTTATGGCTTTTGTTTGAGTCTGTGCTCGCTTTCTTGATTCTCTCTAGCTATGTCTCCAATTCTTTCTCCTTTTCTGTTCTCTTCCACTCACATGCACTTTGCACTTGCACTTTTTCTTCAGCAACTCACTGGAGCCTATTACAGTGATCTAAAGCACAAATTTGTGCTGCTGCACTTTGTGCCTTCTGCCAGAGAGTGGCCTTGGTAATTTCTGGTAGTGCACGGCCCATTTTCACCCTTTGTGCCCTTGTTGTCCAAATAAATGACTTCTACAATGCTTTGTACTTGTATAAGTTGTGTTTTTTAAAGGGGAGCAGCTGGGTGCAAAGTTGGCACATTGCTGGTTTATGGCAGCACAATAACATTGCACTTTTGCATGTCTGTTTCCTTAGTGGAAAACCGATCTACCAGCCATTATACAACAGTTAGGTCTGACCAAGCAATTTGATTGGACAATAGGAATTCCAGGAGCTACTATATTCCACGATAATTGCACTCCAATATTTCACTGGATATGTATCATTCCGCTTCAAAGGTGTTCTAGTGTCATGCTGAGTATCATGCTGTGTTTTGGACATATTGTTTAATCCTATGTGTTTGTTGATTGTTATATTTTGCATGTTTATACTTTTGTTGCTTTTGATAGCTATGATTATTTGGAGTGTAGTGTTTTCTTGTCTCTTTTTACATGCATGCTTTTGACTGATTGAACACAGCTGGACACAATTAGTGGGGAACTCAGGCATTGACTGACAGCCTGAACCAGCCAATTGACTGCTACAGGCTGCCCACATGGCCCAATGGGAATACAGGGGTGGGGTTTCTCCTCTCCTATATAAGCAGGGAGAGACCTGCATTGAGAGTCCTTCTCCTGAACTGAGGCCCACAATCTTCCTGGCGGCTGGAGAGTTTTACAGTAGCTTCCGGGCAGTCCCAGTGTGATGGGTCAGAAGTGTATTGGAGGCCTTGGGTCCCGGGGGGGTGCAGGAGCTTCTGCTCAAAGCTGTGAGTTTTTTCAATCCAATATACTAATTGTTGTTGGAAGTTTGAGTAGAACTGACCCCTTTGTGTGAAGAATAGACTGCTGGCCACTTTCCTTTCTTCTAGGTGTGGGTGAGGAAGACTCCTGGATGTGTGGGTCTGTTTGGTGTGGACTCAATCCCTTATACTGAAAATGCTGTTATGGACTTTGAGATAGAAGGGATAACCATACCTGGTCATGGTGTAGTTATTGTAGGGGATTGGACTATTACTTTACCACTGATAGTGGGAATGAATGTTGGCCACCCTTGCTGGGATGTTGTCTTCCAAGGGTCAAGGGGCCCACTGTCATTCTCCTGCCAGAATCCAAAGTCCCAGTGAGCCTGGAGACAGGCATTTGCTGTGCACCAGAAGAGTGCTGCCACCCCTGCAGACGGGTTTCTGGGTTACGGCTGGCCAGTGAGACGTGCAGGGATCCAGGTACCGGCCCAAAGTGAAGTGGTGGTGTGGGGCAATGCTCGAGCAGGCCCCTGTAGTAAGGACTACTTTGTACTGGTAGAGGGACACCAGGAGCCAAGTACTTGTGGCCCTAGATCGCTATTAGAAGTTGGACAAGCTTTTTCATGTGGAGGAGACAGACGTGGTGGGAGCCAAGGACGTGTGCTTGACCCCAGAGACTGATGGTGCAGTTGACGTAGGACTGGTCGAAGTTTGTGAGTACCATGGGAGGTGAGCTGGATGCCCTTTTGATTTCGCTAAATAAACAAACAGACTCCTTTCAAGGAGTCTGTTTGTGTTTCAAGGAGAAGTTGGACATGAAAAAGCTTGTCCAACTTCTAATAGCAATCTTTCCACATTGAAAGGAGCCAGTTGAGGTGGTATAGGCATCTGATCAGGATGCCTCCTGGACACCTCCCACTTGAGGTGTTTCGGGCATGTCCCTCTGGGAGGAGACCCCGGGGCAGACCCAGGACTCGCTGGAGAGACTATGTCTCCCAGCTGGTCTGGGAACACCTTGGTATCTTCTCTGAAGAGCTGGAGCAGGTGGCTGGGGAGAGGGAAGTCTGGGCTTCTCTGCTTGAACTGCTGCCTCCATGATCCGGACCTCCGGAAAAGCAGTAGAAGATGGATGGATGGAAACAAAAAGACCAGATTTAACTGCTGAGGCACAAGAGAAGCTGAAGGAGCTTCTAGAGAATTGGAGGGAGATATTCGCTACCCATGAGGAAGATATTGGGAGAACGGTATCGCGAAATACAGTGATCCCTCGCTACTTCGCGCCTCACCTTTCGCGCCCTCAGTGCATCGCGGATTTTTCAAAAATATTCATCAAAAATTCAAAATTGAGAAAAAATGGGCGGGCGCTAGCAGAAGGCAGGGAGACTACATTAGAACATCAGGTATCAACACGGAGAGCCCGCACAACTCAAAATTCACCTCTCTGTTCGCTGTTCTCGTGTTGGCTCGGCTCGGGAATCTCACAAGCTGATTGGCCGAGACGTTTTACCCAGCTTCTCTCCCTGCCAAGCGCCCATACCCAGCGAAGGAAGACCGCATTCATTGTTCTTTATCGCTCGTGTTGCTTAGTCTCGCCGCGTGGAACTTTTCGCTGTTCTCTTGTGCCTTTTTGTGCGAAATAGTCTTCCCGTCGAGCCACTACGCCACCTCCTGCAGCTTCTCCAGCTCTATCGGAAGCTGCCCTCGACAATCCTGCGCCTCTAGCACCTGACGATGAGGCGTCACCTGAGGAGCAGTAAAGCTCTCATTAACCTGTGCAGTAAATCATCTTCATCTTGAGTTACGTATCTTGTTATAAGAATAAAAGAGTTCTAAAAACATATTTATGTACACTTTATTTACATCTACATATGTATGTACACTTACACACACACACACACGTATCATATGAGAGAGAGAGTGAGAGAATGAACGTACGTATTATTTATGGGTGACGTCATTAGGGGTGACGCTACTTTGCGGTTTTTCACTTTTCACGGTCGGTTCTGGAACCCATTAACCGCGATAAGTGAGGGATCACTGTATAAGATGCCTACTGGGGATGCTAGCCCCACTAGAGAGCGCTTCAGACCATTACCTCCTATGATGCATAAGGAAGTGAGGATACTTCTGTTTGATATGCTTGAAAAGGGGATGATGCGTGAAAGCTCTAGTCCCTGGGCAGCACTTATGGCGTTGGTGGAAAAAAAGATGGACGCTGGAGGTTTTGCGTGGATTATAGAAAGTTGAACTCTGTAACCCATAAAAATGCTTTCTCCCTCCCTAGGATTGGGGAAATATTGACCTCCCTTACCCAAGCAGAGTGGTTTACAACATTGGATCTGGAAATTGGAGATGGATCCTGATGACTAAGAGAAAATTGCCTTCACTATTGCCACTGGGTTTGAGTTTGAACGGGTGTCTTTTTGTCTTTATAATGCCCCTGCCACGTCGATCAACCGGAGTAAATTTAGATCAACGACCAGCTCGCTATAGACAATAATCATTGGCAGGGACTGCCAATAGTAAACTGTGAGGGGATGTCATGCTGAGTATCATACTGTGTTTTGGACATTAATCTTATGTGTATATTGATTGTTATACTTTTGCATGTTTATACTTTTGTTGCTGTTGATGGCTATGATTATTTGGAGTGTAGTGTTTTCTTGTTTTTGTTGTTTTTTTTTGTTTTTTTTTACATGCATGCTTTTGACTGAACACAGCTGGACACAATTAGTGGGGAACTCAGGCATTGACTGACAGCCTGAACCAGCCAACTGACTGCTACAGGCTGCCCACATGGCCCAATGGGAAAACAGGGGTGGGGTTTCTCATCTCCTATATAAGCAGGGAGAGACCTGCATTGAGAGTCCTTCTCCTGAACTGAGGCCTAAAATCTTCCTGGCGGCTGGGGAGTCTGCAGTAGCTTCCGGGCAGTCCCAGTGTGATGGGTTCAGAAGTGTATTGGAGGCCTGCTTCTGCCCAAAGCTGTGAGTTTTTTCAATCCAATACACTAATTGTTGTTGGAGGTTTGAGTAGAACTGACCCCTTTGTGTAAAGAATAGACTGCTGGCCACTTTCCTTTCTTCTAGGTGTGGGTGAGGAAGACTCCTGGATGTGTGGGCCTGTTTGTTGTGGACTCAATCGAGGATATTGAAGGACAATGCCTGGAGTGTGACAGCGAGCTTCTCGGACTGATAAGAATGTTTTAATGACTTTTGCCTTTTTAAAGGCTGCCTCATTTTTAAGGTCACATTTGCACTATTTGTGATTTTTTGTTATTTTGCCTTTTGTAATAAATGTTTGTGTTTGCAACTTTGGTGTCTGATGGTTATGTGCTGTTCACCCTCGTAGCAGGAACCTAAAAGAAATTTGTTTTATTGGAGGCTAGTAAGAGTTAATTAATTCTGTTCCACTAATTGAGTAACCTCCATACTTCACATTAGCAACTGTTAATTACTAACAGTAGTTTACTGTCATCTCTGTGAGAATTGCAGTACTGTGTTGGATACCTTAACCCTTTGCACTCTGGTCAATTTCCGGTCATTCCCATGAATGAATGAACAAACAAGCCCCCACACACAAAGAAGCATGCCACGTAAAAAATGTGTGGCTTTTTTTTACAAGAAAAAATAACCTACAGTGCACTAAAAATTATACTAAAATATCTGTAATGTAGAGGATAACAACTCCCACCCCCGCTACAGAGGACGGACATTGTCCATCGCCACATGACGGACCGCGGCACACGCCGCGGTCTACTACACACAGTTGTACTAAAATATCTGAAATAATATCTGCAATCCGCTACAGAAGAGTAGCGGGGGGGGGGGGGGCGTTCATGGTCCGGACGCGGCGCACGGTCTTTATGTTGCGATGACGCACAGTTGTAATTTACCGATCAGTCAAAAGTCATTTTGATTACAATTTTCAGGGATAAAGAATAATTTGGCTTATAACACTTACCTGTCCACAACAGCAGTGTCGCTGGCGAACTTCTCTTCCTCATTGTCAGACGAACATGACGCTGGTCCGCTTGTTACGGACTCGTGGTTCTGGTCACGCGACCCGGTCAAACCATAATTCCATTATTGCGGTTTTGCGCTTCCATGATTGCGGTTTTGGCTAACGATTTTTCAAAACAAATAAGAACAGTAGTAAGAAAAAAAGACTGGCAAACGCCTGTGTGTCACCCAGCCTTACACAAAACAGATTTTATGCAAGGGACGCACGCTTTCGAACTTCTGTGCTTCAATTGGCTCGCTGTATTCGCAGCCGTTGGTAGGCGGGTCCTTCTTGCTAGGTTTTCAGTCATTGGTTCTTCAAGGTTTCAGAAACCCAATTCAAGGCTCTTATTAGTCGAATGAGAGGTCAGTCACATCTAAACCAATCAAAGCACTCCTTTGGCTTTCTGTTCGTGGCTGTGTCTGTAGTGGAAGAACGGAAATGCAGCTTTTTTTTTCAGTGTGCACTAGGACGCACACGTGCGCTCTAGGACGCAGAGACATGTCCGACCGCGGTACACCGGAGTGCAAGAGGTTAATTTCCACAGTAAGGCACTATTTGAAAAGAAGCCTTAATTCCATGACCTTGAAGTCCCACCCTTTTGAAAAAACTTTATTCAGTTTACAAAACCTGCCCTTGTATAAACATCATTAAGCTATTTCTCATCCGTTTAAAAAAAAAAAAAAAAATAGGCAGTGCTAGAGTTGGATTTATTGTCTTGATTAACAAACCACAATACTTTTGTGGTGATGGACTCTTTGTTTCATCTGAAAATGCTAAAAAAAGAAGCTAGTGAAGTGTGCCGAAGCCAAATTGCTAGCATGCTAACTAGCCACTGGCATTGGCCACTTTTCAATCTTGGCCCTTTTGCAGTACTGACTCAACAGGTGACTGGTATGTATTATAAACACTGACTTTTGCACTTGACAATATTTAATTTATTTACATGTGTGTGAAATGTCAATCAACATCTTCATGTTGATTGAGATGTTTAGTAACAGTTACTGGCTATATTTAGAAGGGACTGTTTTTTGTTTTGTTTTTTTTCAGCTGTGCAAAATAACTGGTTTTGTCTTGATGCTGAGCACGGCTGGGGAACCGTGTTCATGCTTTCACTTATTTGATTATTTTTTTGTTCCTTCCCCACTTTGGTTTATGTACTGATCCGGTTATAGCTTTGGTTGTATGTTATTTGAGTTTGTCATTTGTTTTTGCCTGTTTATGAGAGTTCCTGTTTCTGAATTTAGTTACTAATCTTGTTTATTAATATTATGTAGCTATGACCATCCTATCTTGCTTTATAAATATACCTGCCTGTTTTAGACATGAGCCTACCCTCATCCTTGCCTTCAGTTCTCTTATGTTGATATTAGTGTTCTATTAGCATCTGTTGGTGGTATTCTCTCTCATCCTCGCCTTGATGGGTCATTTTCCTTCTTTTGTACTGTCTGGTCTGTTTCTCGTTTTGTAATCATTTCATATTTATGGTCAGTTACCTTTTTGTTCCTCCTGTGCTTCTACTTTGACAAGGTTCCTTGTTTACTTCCATTTGCCCCAAGCTAGTTTCGTGGTCTCAAATCAAATCAACCTTTATTGTCATATTGCTGTACATACAACTGTAGTGCAGGCAAGATGAAATTGCATTTCTCTCGGCATCCATATAAGTAGAAGAACATGATTTAAGACACACTCACACATATCTTCACCCCCACCCCACCCCACCCCACCCCCATCCGTTCATACATCCCTGAGACACACTTGGAAAAAAATAACTATAATATACAAATAATGCACATAATGTCCGTAGGTGCAGTAGTGAATATGAGAGATTCTGGGTCATCTGTTCAGCATCCTAACAGCTTGTGGAAAGAAGCTGTTGATCAGTCTGGTGGTTCTGCCTCTGATGCTCCGGAATCGTTTGCCAGATGGCAGAAGTTCAAAGTGTTTATGCAGAGGGTGAGAACGGTTCTTGACAATGTTCAGTGCTCTGCTCCTACAACGGTTCTGAAAAAGTTCTTGGACAGAGGGGAGGGAGACTCCAATTACCCTCTCAGCTCCCTTGACTATCCTCTGCAGGGCTTTTTTGTCTGACATACTGCAGCTGGAGTACCATATAGCAATGTAGCTGGTCTGTCTCAGCTGTTGGTATTTTGGACTAATTAGCCTCGCTCTGGAACCTTGTCTTCCTAACCTGTTACTGATCTTGTTAATTACTCCTTGCTCTATTTAAGGAACACCGCCCCGCAGTTCAGTGCAACGTCCTTCATCATTGGTAATGTCTCACTTTTATCTGGACGTGTGTCCCACATCTTAGCCGTTAGCTATTCTGCCAGCCATTAATCCTGCCTTGTAAGCTTTTGTGCCTTGTTATATTTTTGTTGTGGACTAAACTATTGAAACTCACAGCCAGCGATTGGGTCCTCATTCCGCCCCACCTGGGCAATTCATGACAGAAGGATGTTGCCAGTTTGGACTCAGTGTCTGTGAGTTCGCCTTTTTCCACCTGTTTTTTGTGTTGCTGGAGGGAGAGCGGACTGAATTATGCCAGCATACTGGAGCTCAGCCAACAGGAGGTTGGCAGCCAGTGGCCCCAGCGTGGATAAACTTTGGGCGGCTCAGTTCATTCAGGAGTTTGTCACAGAAGCTCTCGACACCTGCACAAAGTCCTGGAGACCGTGGAGGCAGCAGCTGGGATAGTGGAGGCGCATCCCGGCCTGAGGAGTTACGCCGACTACATGGAGCTTCTGACAACCGCCTCCACCCTCCATATGACATTCCGCGGGCTGGTAAAAAAACTCACCATCTGTACCTGTGCCGACGAGAAAGTGTCCCCTGGTACAGACGTCTTCAGCCTCTTGCCGTTCGCCAGCCCCGAGACGCCACCTTCCAGCGTCAACCTCTGTTCTTCAGTGAGCCCCGTCTGTACCTGAGCCGATGATGAAGCTTCCCCTGGTGCAGACACCTCCAGCCTCTCGCCGCCAGCCACCCAGCTGCATCCTGACAGAGGAACTCTTCCGTCTCACAGGCAGCAGCCCCTTCGCCACTCCAGAGAACTGCAGCAGCAGCCTCCTCTCTTCAGTATTTTTCTTCGTCGGCTGTTCCCTCAGCTCCTTCCTCCTCATCAGTTGCTGCTGTCCCCCTCTCCTCCATGGCATCGGTGCCCGCTGCTGAACTACCTACTGCCGCATCTGCTGTTTCGGCTGTCATCATGCCTGCAGTGCTGACTCCTCCATTTTCCACATTGGTGCCCTTGCCCTCAGCTGATTCTTTGTTGTAGTTCCCCAGGGTGACTTCTGGAGTGGCAGAGTAGGCCAGGCAAGTACCTTTTTCGCTTTTCACACCTATAGGAGAGGGGTCTTGCTTGGTATTAGACGGAGGTTCACAGTGGCAGTCACCCATCACTGCTGGGCCTCTGTTCCCTGCTTCTGCTGCCATTTTGCCTGATGTGGACTTTATGTCTGGCTATATTTCTCCTTCCCTGTCCGAGGTGCATGCCACTGCTCCAGCCTCTGTACTCCACTGTTCTCTGTCTGTATCTGAGCTGACGATGGAGTGTCCCCTGGTGCAGACAACTTCAGCTGCTCACCTATCATCAGCCTCACCTCCTTCTCCTGAACAGTGTTTCACACCTCCTCACCAAGCGATCTCTGCAGCCACCAAGAGGGATTCACCTGTAGGCCGTGGGACGAGGTCTGAAAAGATGAACTTTCGTTTGACGACTCACCGAACCAAGTTCTGTTAGTTGCATCTTAAAGATGACATATACTGTAATATTAAAACACATTTTTCTGGAAAAATAAGTTGCACATTAAATTATAGAACTAATTTAAAAGCTTATCTTTACAGCGACCCAAAACTGACTCCTGCCTAGTTTAGCACTTTCTCACTAGATGGCCTATGTGCAGTTAGCTAGCCATTCAAATTGCTTGTCTCATTCCCAGCCAATCAGAGATGTTTTTACAGTCTGATATTTTCCAAGATGGCAGCCTCCATGGAATGTTGTGTACACGTTGTCGCCGACGATAATACTGAGGTTATAAAGCTAACTGTGGCTAAATATAAGAAGATATAAGATAAGATAAGATAAGCCTTTATTAGTCCCACAACGGGGAAATTCCAGGATTGCAACAGCACAGGGATAGCAACACTCAGAGCAACAATCAGAAGGCAAGAAAAAACAAGCAAGCAAGAGCAGCTAATATACATATGTACATATTACTATAAAATATATATATACACACACACACACACAGACACACAGTGCAGAGCATTGTAGCTGGATGGAATAAATATATGAATATATGAACACACAGTGCAGAGCATTGTAGCTAGATGGAATAAATATGTAAATATATAAACACCCACAGTATGGAGCATTGCAGCTAGGTGGAATAAATATGCAAGTATATAAACACACACAGTGCGGAGCAATGTAGCTAGATGGAATAATATGTAGATATATAAAAACACAGTGCGGAGCATTGTAGCTAGATGGAATAAATATATAGATATATAAATATAAACACACCCAGTGCAGAGCATTGTAGCTAGATGGAATAAATATGTAAATATATAAACACACACAGTGCAGAGCATTGTTGCTAGGTGGGATGAAACAGCATAACCGTCTATTTAGTTATCCTACATGGTATGATTATGTGCCCATACATATTCTCACCCTCCATAGCGACCGGTATGTTCCTAGTTGTATGCCGGAGAGGACCATTGTGTAAGTCTATTGCATCTTTTGCATTCAAAAAAACTATTAGTTTGTTACGTCTTTTTGCTATCTCTGCGAGCAGCCCTGCTTAGGTTGTACAGTCTGACAGCCGTTGGTAGGAAGGACCTACGAAACCTCTCGGTTGTGCACCTGGGATGATGTAGTCTGCTGCTAAATGAGCTCCTCAGTGCATCCAGTATGTCCTGCATAGGGTGGAACTCGGACTCCAGCAGAGATGACAGTTTAGCCACCGTCCTTCTCTCTCCTATCTCCTCCATCGGATCAAGGCGTTGCCCCAGGACAGAGCTAGCTTTCTTAATCAGTTTGTTCAGTCTCTTCCTATCGGCTGCAGTAATGCCACTGCCCCAGCAGACCACTCCAAAAGTGATGGCTGATGCCACCACCGTGTCATAGAATGACTTCAGCAGCGCCCCTTGTACACCAAAAGACCTGAGTCTCCTCAGCAGGAACAGCCTGCGCTGTCCCTTCTTGTAGAGTGCGTCAGTATTGTGTGACCAGTCTAGTTTATTGTTCAGATGAATACCCAGGTACTTGTAGGATGTCACCATCTCGATGTCTGTTCAATATATGTCAAAGTATGTGTCCGATGTGTCCGGACAAAGTATGTGTCCGATATGTCAAAGTATTGAGCCGTGGAAGGATACAGATAGCAGAGAAGGGGAAATTGCACTGGAATTGTGTGGAATAGAGGGAAAATGCCCCAACCATGTGACTCTGTTCTCAGGCGAGGATTCCTGCACAGAATGTACCGTATGTTTACCAATGTTACTATCCAACTTTGGCAGTCACAAACAATGTTATGCTAAGTTTACTGATGTCACCAGAATCAGAGATGCGAGAAAGAGGATCGAAAGGCAGAAAAGTGATCCAGAACCAAGTACTTCCAGGAAGCGTCAATCTGAACATTTCCTTCGATCAGCCCTTGACAATCCACCAAAAAAAGTAAGGCGTACAAAATCAGCGGATTTTGAGGAGAACAGGAAGTGACTGGATCTGTTCCCGGCTGAGTGCTGCATCTGTAAAAGGAATAAATATGAGAAGGACTCTCACAGGAAAGTACGGAAATTAGCACCGCTAACCCAGTGCCTGACATATCAAGCAACTGATGCACTGAAGGAAGCAGCAAAAGAAAAGAACGATGAGGAACTGCTTTTGAAAATAAGGCAAGTAGACATAGTTGCAAAGGAAGCAAAGTATCATAAATCTTGCTACAGGGAATATACAAGAACAACATCTTGCAGCAAAGAAAGAGCAAGTGTCAGTGATACAAATAAGTTTGACAATCAATTTGCAAAATTTTGCACTGACATCATTGAACGACGAATCATTGAAAGTGGGGAAGTCATTAGGATGAACAAGCTGACTCATATATTTGTAGAATACCTGAAAAAAGAAGCTGGTGGTGAGCCATTTGAAGACATATTTAGGAATTGTCAACTGAAAAGGCGACTCGTGAGCAGATATCCTGGCTTAATCTTTGTCAAAAACAAAACTAGGAATTTATGTGAACTAGTTCTTAGTGAAGTAAACAATGTTTCCAAGGTGATAGCTCAGGATTTTGGAAGCACAACTGAGACTGAAACTGAAGAGACAGAGTCTGAAAGTAAGGATAGTGGTGGCAATGCTGAAAATGCACATGTTTATCTAGAAGAACAACGTCACTTGTACACAACATCGCTCTTCCTTCGAAACAAGATCAGTAAACTCCCAGATCAACAAGGACCATGGCCACCTACAGGCAAATATTTGGATGAAAATGCAGTGAAGGCATTTGTACCCCATGAACCTTTTAACTTTCTTGCGTGGTGTATTGGTGAAACAGACGTTATTAACTTTGAGGATTACCTCAGTGTCAACGCTGAAGCAGAACGCAAGATTCTTTCTGTTGCCCAAGATGTAGTGTATCGAGCATCTTGTGGGAAAAAGTGCACACCCAAACATTTGGTTCTTGGCATGACTGTCCGCCACTTGACTGGATCATCTAAGCTTGTAGGAATTTTGAACGGCCTTGGCCATACGGTGTCACATTCCAAACTTCTGGAGTATGACACAGCTCTAGCTGAACGTCAAGCTGCTTTAAATGATGCTCTACCCCCAGGTTTGAGTAAGAACATTCCCACCACATTGGCATGGGACAACAACGATGTCGGTGAAGACACTCAAACAGGTGCTGGCACAACCCACAATACAAACGGTATTGCCATTCAGCGGAACATGCAGGTGGACAAAAATCCCAATGATTTTCATCCACTTACAAAGAAATCACGCAGAAGAACCCTTGTGACGCCGGAGAAGAATCTGGCCCATTATTATGGTGGGAAGAAGGTTGGACCACCACATTCACTTGAAAATCAGGGCATCCACATAGATAAACTGGAAGAAAACAAAGCTGAGCATGTTGACTTGGCCTATGTTGTGACCAAGATGGCGGACACGGAGGGTCCTCTCCCTGGTTGGACTGGTTTTAATACTCTACTACAAAGGGACATTCCTTCCATGAGCACTGTAGCATACTTACCAGTTATTGATGCTAGCCCAACAGACATGTCCACTGTGAACACTGTTATACAAAGAAGTCTACTTATTGCTGAGAAGCTGCAGTTGGAATGTATCGTGTTGGTCTTTGATCAGGCAATATACCATAAAGCCCAACAGATCAGATGGCAAAGTGAAGACTTGCAGAGAAAGCTAGTAATCAGACTTGGTCAGTTTCACACAGCTAAAGCTTACCTTGCAGTGATGGGCAAACGCTTCAGTGGTTCTGGTCTTGAAGACATCTTTGTGGAATCAGGGATTGTGGCTCAAGGTTCAGTAAATGCAGTCCTCACAGGTAACCATTACAATCTGAGTGTCCATGCACACAAAACCATGTACAAAGCCCTTATGAGGCTATGCTGGATGGAATTTCTTAAAAGTCTTCCAGAAGAAAGATGCTGTCAAGTTCAGGAAATCAGCAAAGAACTTTCATCAGCTTTTCCAACCGCTGTTTTTCAGGATGTAGCTGAATCAGAGGAGTTCAGTGCACTTAGTGCTTTCAACAAGTTTGTGAGTGACAAATGTAATGAGAGCCAAACCTTTTCATTCTGGTGGTCATACATCAAAATGTTTGGATATTTCTTGATGTTTGTCAGGGCCTCCAGACAAGGCAACTGGGATCTTCACCTGTCTTCACTGGCAAGATTAATTCCTCGCTTCTTCGCCTACGATCGCACCAATTATGCCAGGTATGCCCCAGTTTATCTCCATGAAATGATGAATCTTGCAACAACGCATCCAGAAATCCATGCAGACATGAAAAGTGGAGGTTTTGTGGTTCAAAGGCAGCAACTCTACGGTTTCAGTCAAGTTCCAGTTGATCAGACCATTGAGCAGACCATGAACTGGGACTCCAAAACAAAAGGTGGATTGACCGGGATCACATTGAAAAAGGGAGCTGTGCACAGGTGGATCCTTTCTTATCCAGCTAGAGCTGAACTTTGTGCAAGATGCGAAGAAATGGCTGGCAAAACTGATCAGACCAGAGCACGGAAGGATCTCGACAAATCCAGAATATCTTCTGATGAGCAGGCTGCACAAAATATGATGACAACAGTCAATGCCATGTGCAATCCTTTTGCAGTGGATGAGGACAGACTGATGAATATTGCTACAGGCAGAATAGCTCCAGCAGAGGTTGAGAATGACTTAAAGAGAGCTGAGGAAGTGGGGCAGTTGGCCTTCCAGAATTACGTTGAGGAGAGACTCATTGAAGAAAATAAAGACATATATTCTCCGATCAAACGCATGAAGTTAAAGACGTTTTCTGATGTATCAGGTAGTGTGCCAACTAAGGAGAAGTCCCAAAGTGTAGCCATTAAGGCCAGTACAGACCTGCTAGGGATATACTATCTATATTAACTATACTGCTATATTGTTATAGGCAGAATAAGGAATGTTGACATGAAAGAGGCTCTGAAGTACAGCCTGCACCCGTTTCCTCCATCTATCGCGACGCTTGAGGGAACGCTGGCAAAAACTGACAAGTCAAAGCTACGGAAGCATCTGATGAGCCTAGCACCAACTGATTCTCCTGAAAGTCATCAGATTCAAGAGTCAACAGCATGCATTATGGATGGCATGGCTCTAATTCGAGAAATGACTGACGTTCCATCCACTTTTGAGAAGCTGGCCAAGCAAGTTCTTGAAAGGTTGGTTTCAGTTGCATTTCGACATGGTGCCAAACGAATAGACTTCGTTCCAGACCGATATCCAGTACACAGCATCAAAGGGGGCGAGAGGGATAGGCGTGCATCTCATGGCACAGAAAGAATGAAAATTACAGGTGCTGATCAGAAAACCCCGTGACAGTTCAGAAAGTTTCTACTCTGTGGAGAAAACAAGGAAAATCTGATTGAGTTCTTCTTCCATCAATGGAAAAATGCACAGCCCGATCAGATTAAGGACATTCATGTTGTAGTGGGTCATGGACCAGAGTGCCACCAGCTTTATGTTCAAAATGGGTGTGTCACAACATCAGTTGTTGAGGATCTCTGCTGTGACCACGAGGAGGCTGACACACAAATGCTGCTCCATGCGCAACATGCTACTAACCAGGGTGGTTTCAAAAATGTCGTCATTCGTAGTCAAGACACAGATGTATTTGTGGTAGCTGTGGCCTTTTCGCAAGACATAGCCGGCCAAAACCTGTTCCTACATCTAGGCCCATGGAGTGAATTCCAGCTGGTTGCCGTCAACCCACTTAGTAGACACCTAGGGGAATCCATCTGCAAAGCCCTCATTGGTCTTCACTGACTCACCGGATGTGATAGCACCAGTGCCTTCAAGGGGCAGGGAAAGGTCAAAGCATTCAATATCATGATGAAAAACAGCACCTATCAGACCTTATTCCAGGCCCTCGGTGCTGAATGGGACCTTCCTGAAGCGTACATGGATGATGTGGAAAAATTTGTCTGTGAACTGTATGGCAAGAGTGACATAGATTCGGTTGATGAAGCCAGGAATTGTATTTTTAGATACAAGTTCAAAATTGATGCTGCCTTGCCTCCCAACAGAGATACTCTCTTGAACCACACAAAAAGGGTCAACTACCAAGCAGCAATTCATCGCCGGTGTCTGAAGTAGCACGTGGAATGCCCCAGTCCAGTTGGCTTTGGATGGCACATTGCCGGCAACTGTTTGCTGCCAGTCTGGAATACACTACCATGTGCCCCTGATTCTATTTTGAAACATATTAAGTGTGCTTGCAAGAAAACAGGCTGCGCAAAAGGAAAATGTTCTTGCCAGGAGCATGGATTGAGCTGCACAGAGCTCTGTCAGTGTATCGACTGCAAAAACATAGATGAAGACAATGCTGATGTGACTGTGGAGGCAGATTCAGATCCTGATGACAGTGACGAGGAAAGCATACTTTAAAAGTGAACGCAGGTAAGAATCTATAATTAAAATTTTGTCCCTAAAGGCTTTTTAAATCTGTTAAGTATTGTTGGTATTGAGGTCGGTGAGACGGGATGACTTGAAAGGTAGAGAGTTCAGTGAACAGGAAAGAATTTCTTAGCAAACCAATTTGCATTTAATTCTTATTCAGATATATTCCAGTTTGGATTTTAATGACAGGGTAGGAATGTTCCTTTTCAGACTCAGAATCAGAATCAGATTTATTGCCAAGCACATTTACAAGTAAACAAGTAAACATACGAGGAATTTGACTTGACATTGGGCGCGCACGAAAGGCGCATCCCAATGACGCGGCAGCCATGACGAGGCGCCTGTCATACGGGGGGGGGGGGGGGTAAAGGGGGGGAGGGTATGGAAAAGCACAATAGGCAGAGAGAAAAAAGCATTGTTGATCAAAATAAAGCTCATTTTATGACCAAAATTTTGATTACAAGAAAAAAACTCTCAAATGCACAATTAGCAGACAATAGATCACACAATGACAAAGCAGTTGAGAGAGTCAGTGTATTGTAAATATATATCAGTAATTGTATCAGTGGTGTAATGTTGAATGCAGTAGTGTAGGTGTGTCAATTGCTAGTGAACAGCAGAGGGCGCCTCCTGACAGTGGATGGATGTTATAGTCATGTGATCTAAAGCAGTCAGAGTCTCTCTCTTGCTTGCAGATGGTAAGTTGTCACATGGTGCACTGTCCTTGAGCGTCCATCTGTTGAAACAACAACAACTGTGTCAATTGTTTGGGTTAGCAGAGCCGTTCCTTCCGCTTATCTTCATCGAGGAGGAATGTAAACAGACAGGGCGCCGAATTCAAGGTTGAATAGGCACAGATCACTCAGAGCAAAGAATTTTCATCTCTTGCGATTCTGCGCTTCATAATTTCCATACAGGCTTAAACTTTAATGTCATTCTCTGGAAAGCACTCAGCAGCTCCAGATGTTGTCCATCTACCGAAACACAGGTAAACATGTCCAAGAGAGTCCATTCTCTCTCCAATGCATGCCAGATGGTAAATCCATGTTAATCCATATGCCGCTGTCCGTGCTCGCCCCAACTGGAAATTGTTGGGGGAGCTACGCCGGGGTCGGCATTTTGATTAGCTCACCCGAATATAATTTTGATACACCAGGAACTCCAGGGCCAAACAGAAAAATCCTGTGATCATGCCAAACCAGTCGAATCACGCAGTTCCAATTCTTGGGCTCCCCCTGGCCCGGTTATTGTTGAAAAGTGGTGACAATAGCACATTTAAGCCGCTTTCCAAATCCATAATTTCCGTTTAGATTAAGATTCAGCAGGAGAAGAGCGACCAAAAACACAACATTGCAAGCTGGAATCAAAGGGGAGAGGATTAGAAGGGAGAGGAAGAAAAAAATGCATCTGCTCTCTCTGAAGGGCAGGAAGAGAAATCTAGTACAGCTACTTTTAATCTAGTACAGCTCTAAAATATTTCTGTACTGTTATGTATTGGTCTTTCTCAATATCTGCAGACTCGTGTCGGACTCGTCATTTTCCATAATTTGATCAAAATATAATATCTGGGTCAGTCAGGTGACTAAAATCAAACATTTTTGGGGTCTTTTTTGCATCTGTGACACAAAATAGTTAGTTTCCGAGAAAAATAATATAAACTTTCAGTATGTAAGATACTTAAGAATAGTTTGGTGGACAGCTAGCGTTTTTCCCTGCTCATTAGTAGCTAATTATGTTTTGATTAATAGCTAATTAACGTGCAAATTTACAATCCAGAAAACTTTATTTTTGGAAAGAGCACCCTCAAATTACCCTAAAACAAGTGTTCTTTTTTGGTTCGCTCACCCGTCAAACGAAACTTCATTTCCAGCCACAATTTCTGGTCTCGTCCCACGGCCTACTGGTCTTTCTGCAGCAGTAACTACCACAGCACAGGAATTAAGGCAAGTACCTTTTCATTCTGTTACACCTGAAGATGAAATGCCTTGCCTTATTCCCGGTGGGGGGGGGGGGGGGGGGCGCAGCAGCAGCCTTATACTTTGGCTGAGCTCTCACCACCTGCTGCAGCATCCATCCATGTATCCTCACCTGCTTCTCCTGTGTCCTCCTCTGTGTGTCTGCCCGTCCTGAGAGGGAGCCGCCGGATGATGGAGGGGCCGACTGTTCCAGAGATTCCTGTTCCGGTCCTGCAGCCACATCTTGGATGGGAGAGGAGCGCCTCCTGTATTCTGAAGTCTGAGCCAACAACGGAGTGTCCCCTGGTTTTGGCATCACAGGACCTGGTGCCATTGGTGAGATGTTCTCCAGCTTCAGCCGCCATGTCTGGGGTTCCGCCAGTTCCTGCCACTACGTCTTGGGTTCCACCAGCTCCTGCCGCCACACCAGAAGTCCCGCCAGTTCCTGTCGTCACGGCTGAAGTTTCACCTGCCATCATGCCTGCTGCTTGGGCCGCAGCAGCAGAGTCACTGGAATCATTATCAGCAGTGGAGCTTGAGTTAAGGCAAGTTCTCTTTTTTGTCCTTACAATGTCAGTATTAGACCTATTTTGCTTTGCTCTTGGTGGGGAGAGCCAGTTGCAGATGCCATCTGCTCCTGAGTTTTCCTCGTCGGGCTCCACTGCTGCCAGTGACAGTGACCTGGTGTTTGTCTCTTTCTCCCCGTCTGAGATGGCTGTGTCGGGGATGGATTCCCAGGCAACTGTACTCAAGACTCCCCAGCCTGAATCGCCTGGTTTCCCCGCTGGTCATCAGTCCACCTCACCTGTTTTCCCCACTGGTCATCAGTAAGTAAGTAAGTAAAAATTTATTTATATAGCACTTTTCACAGAAAGGATCACAAAGTGATGCACAATAAAATAAAACACAATATCACAAATACAATAATAAAGGCATAAAAACCAAATCAAACTAAAAAGCCTGTTTAAACAGCAGTGCCTTCAGCTGTCTTTTTAAGAGCCTCAACAGAGTCTACTGAGCGCAAAGACAATAGTAGAGCATTCCACAATTTTGGTGCCACTGCCTGAAAGGCTCTATCACCTCGAGTTTTAAAATGGGTTTGAGGGACAGCCAGTAAAAGTTGATCTGAGGACCTCAAAGACCGCAAGGGGTTATATACATTAAGCAGCTCAGTGATGTATTTAGGGGCCTGATCATGAATAGCTCTAAAAACAAGAACTAAAATTTTAAACTGAATCCTAAAACCAACTGGGAGCCAGTGAAGTGCTGCCAAAACCGGTGCAATGTGAGCCCTTTTCTTAGTGAGAGTTAAAAGTCTGGCAGCCGAATTTTGAACAACCTGGAGGCGTTGAAGGTGCTTTTGGCTCAGACATGTAAAGACTATTACAATAGTCTAAGCAAGAAGAAATAAAAGCATTATGGCGGCACATGGGGAGAGCATAATTGTGTACCATCTTAGACAAGAACAAAGAGCAGGGGTTCCCTAGTGAGATAACAGGGAGGTGTGAAGGATAAATGAAGTGAATGCAATGTGACACGAAGGTCACCTTTTGTGTGTTAGAAGCTTCTAGATGAATGCCATGTTATTTAAGAGAAGAGTCTCTGCTGAGATGTCATTCTGTCTATGCTTGTTGTGTGAGTTGTGTAATAAATCGTCTGAGCCAAATCCGCCTCTTCATTTACACGCTCCACACTGGTGACCCAAGACGAATCATGGAACACGAAGAAAGATCCCCGGAGCCAACCTCGACGGGAACCCCCAGCCACGCATGTGCTGTTGCGATCAAGCTACCGGATTTTTGGCAGCACAACCAGCGCTCCTGGTTCCACCTCATCGAGGCGCAGTTCGCCCTCCGGGGGATATCAGCGGATGACACCAAGTTCTACTATGTGGTCGCAGCACTCGACGCCCACACGGCTCAGCACGTAGAGAGCCTGCTCGATCAGCCACCAACCGACGGCAAGTACGACGCGCTGAAGGCTGCGCTCATCCAGCACTTCACACTCTCGGATGGTGAGAGAGCAGAGAGACTCCTGACGCGGATCGAGTGGGGAGACGGGTCAGCCATAGACCTGATGGAGAAGATGCTGAGGTTAAAGGGCACAGACGACGACCATTTTATTTTTACCCACCTCTTCCTCCGGAACCTTCCGACAGCGGCGAGAGCGACCCTGGCCAATTCGCCGTTGCTGGCCAAGCGGGACTATCGTGCGCTAGCCTGGGAAGCAGACCGGATCATCGTCACCAACAGGGCGTTCACGACCATTGCAGCAGCGACGGAGCTCGGCGCGACGACCGGAGGAGGCGAGGAGCCATCGACGGCAGCAGCAGAGCCACCGACGGCAGCAGCAGCAGGGGCCAAGGAACGCGGGGGAGACACGCTTTGTTTCTACCACCGCCACTTCGCAGAGAGGGCACACAAATGTATAACACCATGCCAGTTCAAGCGACTCGGGAAACGCCAAGACCGGGGGTCAGTAGCAGCCGCGACCCTCGGGGAGGAGAACAAGCTGCTCTACTTGACGGACGCACGCTCGGGGAGGCATTTCCTCATGGACACCGGCGCCCAGAAGAGTTTCATCCGGCCGACCTACGCTGACTGGCTGGCAGGATCTAGCGGCCCCGAGATGGCGGCAGCAAACGGCTCGGAGATTAAGACCTTTGGTGAGAGGACTCTACTCTTGTCTCTACAAGGCCGTACATTTGAGTGGACTTTTGTCATAGCAGCATTGAATTACCATATACTGGGGGCTGATTTTCTGTGTGCACATGGTTTGTTGGTAGATGTCGCTAACAGACGCCTAGTTAATGCACTGTCCTTTGACTCTCTCCCCTGCATAGCTCGAGTGACCCAGCCAACAGCACAAGCCAACGTCACAGCTACATGCAGTAAGTTCCACACACTGCTCACTCAGTTCCCAGCACTCACAGTCCCGACGTTTTTGGCAGCCATGGCTAAACACGGGGTGGAGCATTTTATCACCACCACCGGGCCGCCCGTTTTTGCAAGACCTCGGCGCTTGGACGCAGCTAAACTGGCCATAGTGCGCGAGGAGTTCGCCAACCTGGAGAGGTTGGGCATCATCAGGCGCTCAAACAGCCCATGGGCTTCCCCGCTACACATGGTCCCTAAAGCTGAGGGTTCGTGGTGACCTTGCGGGGATTTCCACAGGTTGAACAACGCCACAGCGCACGACCGCTACCCAATTCCTCACATTCAGGATTTTTCCGTTCACCTTGCAGGAGCGCGCGTTTTTTCTAAAATAGACCTGGTCCGCGGTTACCACCAAGTCCCAGTGCGCGCTGAGGACATACCCAAAACAGCGGTAATAACTCCGTTCGGTTTATTCGAGTTTTTGCGCATGCCTTTTGGGCTTAAAGGGGCTGCACAGACGTTCCAACACATGATGGATGCAGGGCTGCGCGATCTCCCTTTCGTGTTCGTCTATCTGGACAATATCTTAGTAGCCAGCACGTCCGAAGACGAACACGAAACTCACGTCACGACGGTTTTCCGGAGGTTGGAAGAGCACGGGTTAATAATCAACCCAGCGAAATGTCAGTTTGGGGTGACGGTGATTGATTTTTTGGGGCACCGTGTCTCTCCCGAAGGAGCGATCCCGCTACCTGACAAAGTGGGTGCAATGGCAGATTTTCCCCGGTCGCAAACGGTCAGGGCGCTACAAGAATTTTTGGGAATGGTGAACTTTTATAACTGTTTCCTTCCCCGCGCAGCGCAGCTCATGCAACCACTGTACAGCCAGTGATTGGGTCCTCATTCCACCCCACCTGGGCGATTCATGACAGGTTTAACAAACAAATCATAATATTTTGTCCAGCATTGCTGTCATTTAATACATTGTGCTTGCGTAACTGTTGGATAAAAGCAATATTACACTCGAGGTTGTACGATATCAATGAATATAGTAACTATGGGTGTGATACATCATTTGCGCAATGTGTAGCGGAGGGCATATGACGTATCACACCTGCAGTTATCTGTTGTCTGTTACCTCAGTGGTAACTTGAGTTTGGTCTGCTTTCCCATCTAGTGACAGGTTGAAGGCAGCACAGATGGGTTTTTGCACTTGTGTAATTTCTTCCTTGCTCCGGTCCGTTTCTCCTCCCTACTGATTTGAAGCAGATGGGTGGATCATCAAGCTTGCATGCCACTGGAACTTGTTGTGACTCTCTGACATAACCCGAAAGGGTGGGGTTTTTTGCTCTGCACAGCGCATGTGCTCTTGGGGTGGGGGGTGTCTTCTTCTGCTTTTTCTATAGTTTTGGCTGAAAGGCAGCATTGGTTGACCACGTGCGCTCCGCCACTACATTTCTTAGAATAAGCTCCCACTGAAAATGACTGCTGAGTTATCAATTAATTGACAACTAATTTAATTTAGTCAACTAAATTCTTATCATCAATTAATTGAAAGTCACTTAACCATTAACATCCCTAGGATGCATCAATTGTGAAATTCTGGGCTGATACCAACTTATGATGAAAATAATAAATTCACTGATACAGATTATTTCTTTTATTTTCATCTATTTCATCTTTAATGTCAAGGAAACAAAGAAATATGCATTACAAAAAGACAACTGAACTGAAATAAATTAAAATTGTTCAGTCTTGGATGTTTTCTGACTTTACAGCTGTAATCTGCTGTTGTCTGTTTCAGGGCAAAATCAATACCACACAACTGTGATACACCAGAAAGATATCAGCCACTACCGATGTGTTATTTGCCTACATCAGTCAAAAAGGTAAATATCGATACCAATATACCGACCAATATATTATTATCTGTGCATCCTGCCTCAGATTATTGCAAGCGCTTACTGGGGTAATAGGTAGATTGTGCAAGGGTCCTGAAAGAAAACTTTGTTTTCCCACTTTTCTCACTACGTCTACAGTGGTAGACATGTACTGGAGGATCTATTTGGGGTGTCAGCTTTTTGTTTGTTCAGGTGTCCATCTGTTATGCATGCTCAATTTAACTGGTTTGAAGCAGACATTTGACAGTGACTGACATTGAATGTGGGCCCATAGTGAGGAACCGTACCATCATGGCGGACATAATGAAGTCTGACAGCAGTGCCCAGAAGAAACAAAAAGGGGGGAAAAAAAGTAAAAAAGAGGTACTAAAAAAGCTTCTTAAATTGAAAGGATTTTTTTAAAACCAGTCAGCAATAATGTAGCAACTGGACAGCCATCATCTTTACTGTCACAGCATAATATTGAGCCAACCGTTAGCATTTCAGGTGCTAACACAGATGCACCAGCCCAGATGCTGTCTGGAAATGAGACATGCTTGGCTGAAACCTTAGAGAGAAAAATATGTTATGTTGCAGAACCTCAAAATCAACAAAGTCAGACATCAAGTATTGCAAGTGCTGAGGGTTGAAACGGTGCCCAGCCTGCTCTCTGGGGAAATGCAGCCTGTCCATCACCATAGCAAACAAGAAGGGGCTCAGAGCTAATCCCTGATGTAATCCCACCCCCACCTTGAATCCATCTGTTACTGCTACAGCACACCTCAGCACCATCTCACTGTCCTCATACATGTCCAGCACCACCCTTACAAGCCACTCATGACTCCTTCTGAGCTTCTCTATACTTCATCAACACTTTTAAAGCAAACATTGCACCTACGGTACTCTTTCTTGGCAAGAAACCGTGCTGCTGCTCGCTGATTGTCACTTCTCATCTTAACCTGGCTTCAACAATTCTTTCCCATATATTCATAGTGTGGCTTATTAACTTTATGCCTCTATAGTTACTACAGCTCTGCGCGTCACATTTGTTCTTGAAAATTGTTGCAACACTTCTCCATTCCTTGGACATCCTCTCACTCTCCAAGATTGCTGTCAGGATTAAATAAGGAGTCTCAGAAAAGTAAAGGTGGTTGAACTGTTCTTTATTCAGAGAGAGCTCCTAACGCAAATCTTTTATATGAACAATGACATCATATTTTGGGTGACAGAGAAGGAGAGAGCGAGAGGGTGAGAGAGAGAACTCTGCATGGAGACTAGCTGAATCTGCATTGAACTGGATTTTTCTTATCTCAAGGTCGACAAATCTGAACTCAAATGAACCTAGGTCTAAGCAATGTGTAACAGTGAAGAAATTAAATGTATAATGAAAACAATATAAAGAAATTAATGTTTTATAATAATTTTCTATCAATTGTGTTAACCAATCCCTGTCCTGGTGCAACAGGTCAGTAAGATAGGAAGGGGCCTGGTGATGGAGGATTTTAAAGGTGAGGAAAAGGACTTTGAAGTGTATGCATTGAGAGATTGAGAGCCAGTGGAGGTTCTGGAGGACTGGGGTGATGTGGTTGCTATAGCGGGACTGTTTAAGGAGACAGGCAGCTGAGTTCTGAATGTATTGAAGTTTCCGGCGGTCGGTAGCAGCTGCGACCGTCGGTGAAGAGAACAAGCTGCTCTACATGATGGACGCGCGCTCAGGGAGGCGCTTCCTCGTGGACACCGGAGCCCAGAAGAGCATCATCCTGCCGACCTACGCCAACCGGCTGGCAGGACCTAGCGACCCCGGGATGTTGGCAGCAAACGGCTCGGAAATTAAGACCTTTGGTGAGAGGACACTGATCTTATCTCTACACGGCCGTACATACGAGTGGACTTTTGTCGTAGCAACACTGAATTACCATATCCTGGGGGCTGATTTTCTGTGTGCACATGATTTACTGGTTGATGTTGCTAACAGGCGCCTGGTTAATGCACTGTCCTTTGACTCTCTCCCCTGTATAGCTCGAGCGACCCAGCCAACAGCACAAGCCAACGTCACAGCTCCAGGCGGTAAGTTCCACGCACTGCTCACTCAGTTCTCAGCACTCACAGTCCCGACGTTTTCGACGGCCATCGCTAAACACGGGGTGGAGTACTTTATCACCACCACCGGGCCGCCCGTTTTTGCAAGACCTCGGCGCTTGGACGCAGCTAAACTGGCCATAGCGCGCGAGGAGTTCGCCAACCTGGAAAGGTTGGGCATCATCAGGCGTTCAAACAGCCCCTGGGCATCCCCGCTACACATGGTCCCTAAGGCTGAGGGATTGTGGCGACCGTGCGGTGATTTCCGCAGGTTGAACAACGCCACAGCGCACGACCGTTACCCGATTCCCCACATACAGGATTTTTCCGTTCACCTCGCCGGAGCACGCATTTTTTCCAAAATTGACCTCCTCCGCGGTTACCACCAAGTCCCAGTGCGCGCAGAGGACGTACCCAAAACAGCGGTAATAACTCCATTCGGTTTATTCGAGTTCCTGTGCATGCCATTCGGGTTAAAAGGCACGGCACAGACATTCCAGCGCATGACGGATGCAGTGCTGCGCGATCTCCCATTCATGTTCGTCTACCTAGACGATATCCTGGTAGCCAGTGCGTCCGAAGACGAACACGAAACCCACCTCAGGACGGTTTTCCGGAGGTTGGAGGAGCACGGGTTAATAATCAACCCGGCGAAATGCCAGTTCGGCGTGACGGAGATTGATTTTTTGGGGCACCGCATCTCTGCGGAAGAAGCGATCCCGTTGCCCGACAAAGTGCGCGCTGTGGCGGATTTTCCCCAGCCTCAGACGGACAGGGCACTGCAGGAATTTTTGGGGATGGTGAACTTTTATAACCGTTTCCTTCCCCACGCGGCGCAGCTCATGCAACCATTGTACACTGCTCTCAAGAGACAGAAACCCGGGGATGGGGTCGAATAGACCCCGGAGCGAGAGCGGGCGTTTTCGGAGGTTAAAGCAGCCCTGGCAAACGCCGCACTGCTGGCGCATCCGGGCCCGGCGGCCCGGATAGCGCTCACCACCGATGCTTCAGACGTGGCCATAGGGGCTGTCGTAGAGCAGCGCGTCGCCAGGGCTTGGCAGCCGCTCGCTTTTTTCAGCAGAACTTTGCGCGACAGCGAACGTAAATACAGCGCGTTCGACAGGGAGTTACTGGCCATCCACCTGGCCATATGCCACTTCCAGTTCTGGCTGGAAGGACGCAGCTTCACCGCGTTCGTGGACCACAAGCCACTAACGTTCGCGATGGCCAAGGTTTCAGAACCGTGGTCGGGCCGGCAGCAGAGACAGCTGGCCGCGATCTCAGAGTTTACTTCCGATATTCAGCATGTGTCAGGTAAACTGAATGTGGTGGCGGACTGCTTCTCGCGCGCCGTGGTGGCCCCGGTCTACGTGGGGATAGATTACGCAGCCATGGCCGCGGAGCAGATTAGCGATGCAGACGTGCGCGCACTCCAGTCTGGACCAACAGGGTTAAGGCTGGAGAGCAGGGTGCTGCAAGACGGCATGCGCCCCCTAATCTGCGATGTCTCCACGGGACGCCCACGTCTGGTGGTCCCGGTCACGTGGCGCCGCCGCGTGTTTGAGTCGGTTCACACTCTGGTGCACCCAGGAGTGCTCGTGTCGGTCAAAATGGTGGGAGAGAAGTTTGTGTGGCCGAGCCTACGCAAACAAGTAAAAGAGTGGGCTGCAGCCTGCGTGGCGTGCCAACGAGCCAAGGTACACAGACACACAAAGGCTCCCTTGGAGCCGTTTCGGGTACCGGCTAAGAGATTTGACCACATTCACGTGGACCTCGTGGGCCCCCTCCCGCCATCACAGGGGTGCACGCACCTCCTGACAGTGGTGGACCACACCACGCACTGGCCAGAAGCAGTCCCGCTAGCAGCAACCACGTCCGCAGACGTAGCACGCGCTTTTTTAACAGCATGGGTGGCGCGTTTTGGAGTCCCGTCGGACATTACGTCCGACAGGGGCCCTCAATTTGTTTCCGAACTCTGGTCCGCGATGGCCCGCAGCATGGGGGTTGCAATTCATCGCACAACCGCCTAGGACCCACAGGCCAACGGGTTATGTGAGCGTTTTCATAGATCACTGAAAGCAGCACTCAGGGCTTCACTGACGGATGCAAATTGGGTGGACAGCTTGCCGTGGGTTTTATTGGGGTTGCACTCCGTGCCAAAAGAGGATTTGGAAGCTTCCCCGGCAGCGCTTGTTTTTGAGCAGCCCCTACGGCTGCCCGGGGAATTTCTGCCAGATAATCCCGCACCGGACAGCTCCCCGTCTCAGCTTTTGCAGCGTAGTGCAAACACAGGCACGCTGCCGGGCCCGGCCCACCACTGTTTTCCACGTGTTTTCGTACCTAAAACTTTGAAGAATGTGGAGTTCGTGTTCGTCAGACACGACGCCCACCGCCCTCCATTGCGCCCACCCTATGATGGACGATTCAGAGTGTTGGAAACGGGGGATAAGCATTTTTTGCTAGACTTGGGGGGTAGATGGGAGAAAATTGGCATAGACAGACTCAAACCCGCCTTTGTAGCGGCGGACAAGCAAGTGCTGTTGGGTAGGGCCCCTCGGCGTGGAAGACCCCCACGGAGAGCTCCCCAGGGAAATGATTCGCCAGATCAGCCACACAGACAGAGCGAAGTCCCCCCCCCCCCCCTTGCCACGGCTCACCCGCAGTCAGACACACTCCCAGCAGTCCCCCACCGGCACAGCAGCGCCACGGAGGTGGTTAACCCCAGTTACAGCAGATATGGGAAGAGACTGAAGCAAAAACAGCGTGTGGACTGATGTTCTGTCTTAAGATGCTGAGTGGGGGGGGGGGGGGTATAGGACCTGGGGGAAGTCAGATTATTTAGCACTTCAGACAGAGACAGTGAATAAGCATGAGAGAACAATGCCCAGGGAGTTCCTGGGCATATAGCTACAAGGAGCCAGAGACATAGGGGGTTGAAGGCAGTGTAATGTAAATGTCATTCTGTTCTGTGCTTGAGAGATGTGAAGTGTGTAATAAACCGTCTGCCATGAATCTGCCTCTTATTTCACACACTCCACAACTTAAACATTATTAAATAAAATAATAACATAGTCCTTTACTTCATATAATTAAAATGTCTTTAAAAATGTGAAAAAATTATGCCTTTGCAGTGAATGTCAACTCTGTCATTGGCCTTTCACCACCTTCAGACAGAAGATCTGACAGAGTTGATATCTGAAGGAGTTGACAAAATAGGCATTTTTTTTAAATTACTGGAGGTCATGGTGTAGCCATTTTCTTTTTACCTTGATGCTAGATACTAACATAACCTACTTTGTGAGAATAAAGTGGTCTGAACATTTCAAACAATTTTGTCAAAAACTGGAAGATGGGGTTGAGGTATCATATCTGTCAGTTGTGACACAGGAAATATTAACATTATGATTTAAAATATTCACAAAATATAAAACTTACAGCAACTTCCCTACCATGGATGCACTTTGCATAGAAAAAATTTGGAAAGAGGTCCTTCAGAGTGACTGTTCCACGGAACACAGCCTAATTTTATTACATTTTTATGTCTGACAGTGTTGACAATAAGTTCAAGCACAATTCTGAAACCTTCTAAAAATTAATATTTTATTAAAAAGTAACTTTGCTCTGATATGAGATATTATAAAATATTTCTTTTGATTAAATAAGCTCTTTTTAATAATTGAAAACCATTTTTATCAGTTTAATTGCACATGAAAGTTTTAACTTTTCTCTGTGGATATGCGGTTTTAGATGTAGTGGAAAGACAATAAGAGTTGTATATTTAATGTAATTATGATTAAATTAAATTGAAGTGATCAATTATGTTGAATACATTATATAATTAATTCCTCATGACAGCTACAGTTTATTTATTTATTTTTGTCTAATAGCAGTTACAACTGCTGGACATTTTTTGTCCCACACACATTACAGAAAAGACGAGTTAACTATGACTTCCCAGCAGAGCTGGACATACGAAGAGGGAGAAATACAATCTAAGAATTCCCAGCAGAGCTGGACTTACAATACAGGGAACTACGGAGACGGGAACGCCGTCTCTGGACGAGGATAGATGAATAAATGACCCAACTGAGGAACAAGGCTTACGTAGGCAGTGCGAGTGATTACAGTTAGAATCAGCTGTGAGTCATGAGAGGAGAAGAGACAGGACTGACAGCTTGACAGGGGCACCGCCCACTACCAGAGCAAAACCCAGAAGTGCCCCTGACAGCTGGAGCTCGAGAGAGAGAGAGAGAGAGAGAGAGAGGACAAAAAAGGTGCTGGCAAAAATACAAATATAAAACGAAGAAAATAAAGACAAATAATAAACTGAAGGATAAATACAGATACTACCAAATATATAAAAAAATAAGACTGTGATGAACGTAAACAGGAGAATGAGGAGAACTAAGAAATAATACAAGATATATGAAAACCAACCAAGGATAAAATGACAGGAAACTAAGGACACAAAACATATACTGTATATATATACAGTGGGGCAAAATAGTATTTAGTCAGCCACCAACTGTGCAAGTTCTCCCACTTAAAAGATGAGAGAGGTCTTCAATTTTCATCATAGATATACCTCAACTATGAGAGACAAAATGAGAAAAAAAAATCCAGAAAATCTCATTGAAGGATTTTTAATGAATTAATTGGTAAATTCCTCAGTAAAATAAACATTTGGTCACCTACAAACAAGCAAGATTTCTGGCTCTCACAGACCTGTAACTTCTTTTTTAAGAGGCTCCTCTGTTCTCCACTCGTTACCTGTATTAATGGCACCTGTTTGAACTCGTTATCAGTATAAAAGACACCTGTCCACAACCTCAAACAGTCAGACTCCAAACTCCACTATGGCCAAGACCAAAGAGCTGTCAAAGGACACCAGAAACAAAACTGTAGACCTGCACCAGGCTGGGAAGACTGAATCTGCAATAGGTAAGCAGCTTGGTGTGAAGAAATCAACTGTGGGAGCAGTTATTAGAAAATGGAAGACATACAAGACCACTGATAATCTCCCTCGATCTGGGGCTCCACGCAAGATCTCACCCCGTGGGGTCAAAATGATCATGAGAACGGTGAGCAAAAATCCCAGAACCACATGGGGGGACCTAGTGAATGACCTGCAGAGAGCTGGGACCAAAGTAACAAAGGCTACATCAGAAACACACTACGCCGCCAGGGACTCAAATCCTGCAGTGCCAGACGTGTCCCCCTGCTTAAGCCAGTACATGTCCAGGCCCGTCTGAAGTTTGCTAGAGAGCATTTGGATGATCCAGAAGAGGATTGGGAGAATGTCATATGGTCAGATGAAACCAAAATAAAACTTTTTGGTAAAAACTCAACTTGTCGTGTTTGGAGGAGAAAGAACACCATACCTACTGTGAAGCATGGGGGTGGAAACATCATACTTTGGGGCTGTTTTTCTGCAAAGGGACCAGGACGACTGATCCGTGTAAAGGAAAGAATGAATGGGGCCATGTATCATGAGATTTTGAGTGAAAACCTCCTTCCACCAGCAAGGGCATTGAAGATGAAACGTGGCTGGGTCTTTCAGCATGACAATGATCCCAAACACACCGCCTGGGCAATGAAGGAGGGGCTTCGTAAGAAGCATTTCAAGGTCCTGGAGTGGCCTAGCCAGTCTCCAGATCTCAACCCCATAGAAAATCTTTGGAGGGAGTTGAAAGTCTGTGTTGCCCAGCGACAGCCCCAAAACATCACTGCTCTAGAGGAGATCTGCATGGAGGAATGGGCCAAAATACCAGCAACAGTGTGTGAAAACCTTGTGAAAACTTACAGAAAACGTTTGACCTCTGTCATTGCCAACAAAGTGTATATAACAAAGTATTGAGATGAACTTTTGTTATTGACCAAATACTTATTTTACCGAGGAATTTACCAATTAATTCATTAAAAATCCTTCAATGTGATTTTCTGGATTTTTTTTTTTCTTATTTTGTCTCTCATACTTGAGGTATACCTATGATGAAAATTGGAGACCTCTCTCATCTTTTAAGTGGGAGAACTTGCACAATTGGTGGCTGACAAAATACTTTTTTACCCGACTGTATATATATATACAGTATATATATATATATATATATATATATATATATATATATATATATATATATATATATATATATATATATATATATACATATATGTATACTTGCTGCTCTTGTTTCTTTTTTTTCTCTTGCCTTCTGATTGTTGCTCTGAGTGTTGCTATCCCTGTGCTGTTGCAATCCTGGAATTTCCCCATTGTGGGACTAATAAAGGCTTATCTTATCTTATCTTATCTTATCTTATCTTATCTTAAAATACAACAAATATACAAATATGGAAAAAGACAATGAGACAGAGCAAGGTGGAACCTCCCGTGCTCAGATCATGACAAGGGGCGCCTCCAGAAATTTTTCATAGGGGGGCCACTGAAAATCTTGGGGTGGCACATCAAAATCAATTTAAAATGTAATTGTGCATCCTGCCTGCCTCCCCACACTGTGTGATCTGTCCTGCTTTGCTGTATTTTGTTAATATTTGTTAATATACAGCACACATAAATTATTCTTAAACATCTATGATGTATTTTGTTAATATTTGTTAGTAATATACAGCACATATCAATTTTTCTTAAACATCTACTACATGTAAAATATGACATAGAAAAACAAGCTATAAAATTATGTTAGACTGTCCAGTGGCAGGGATCAGGGGTGGCCGCCAGGGGGAGGGGTGCCCAAGCGATTGCCCTGGCCCCCCTTGGGGGCACCCTTGGGGAATGGAGCCTATCCCAGCATTTTTGGGCAAGAGGCAGGGTACATGCTGGACAGATCGTCAGTCCATTGCAGGGCAGCTATAATTTCATCAATTTTAATTTTAAATATGATAAAACAGAGTAGCTTTTATTTTTGTTTGCATTTTCAGTTTTAATTGTGAAACTTTTGACTTTGCAGGAAATAATACCCCCCTCCCCCCATGGAAGGTTTGCATGTAAATCTGGCCCTCAGGAAGGGAGGAAAAAATTTTGTGGCCCTCACTACCACCATTGTGGCCCATCCCCGCTCTAGACTATAGTGATGGACCCATGTTTCATCCTGCATGATTGGTTTTCTTGGCACATGGCCAAAAGAGCCTGCACACACGTGATTTGTTCCTACTTCTGGAAAGGTGTGAGCAATGAGGGAATCTATTGTGCAAACAACTTCTGCATGTGCAAATGGTCATGGATGATTTCTTTCCACAGACCCCACGCTGATCTTGACATGTTTGGACTACTTAGTGAATGGTTATGCATCGATGCCTCCAAAATGGTGACCTCCACTTGCAGAATGGTGTCTCCATCAATGGCACACTGTGGTCACCTGGAATGAGTGCTGGCTCCATTATCACACCTTACTCCACCTTAGCACCTATAAATAAGAAACTCTTTGGAGTTCAGAGCTGCAAATTACCACGTGACCTATAGAGATATGTATTATTATGCATGTGCAATTTCAGGCTCTTACAATAACCAAAAGTGAGGGAAAATCTTCAGTGAGCTTCCTTCGAAGCAAGTTAGCTTAAAACTGCTAAATAAAAGTTTAACACTGATAAATAGTAGCTTAGAAGCAAAAATGCCCTAAATTTGTCCAATGTTAAATTTACACAATGAAAATTGTGTAAATTGAAGAAAATTACCTTAAGAATGCTAGCTGTAAAACTAAAATGACCTAACATTGGACAGTGTTAGTATAAAAGCTGGCATGGTTTAAAGTTGAATAAAGTTACCTTCAGAATGCTGAATAATAGCTTAAAACTGGGGGTGGGGGGGATGCTAGAGTTAAAGGCTAAAATGGCCAAAATTTCTTCAACAAAAGTGGAAATAGATAAGGTTGAAAAAAGTAAACTTAAAAATGCTAGCTTAAAGGCTAAAAGAGTTTAGCCTTACACAATGTTAGCATGTATAAGAAATAGCTTAAAGTTAAAGATAATTAACTTAAAATGCTAAATAAAAGCTTGAAGCTTAAAACGCTATCTTAACCCCTGAGCATTCCTGCCAATTTTCCTCAAAATGTCTAAAAATAACTTACATAAAGTAAGCTAGTAAATAATTTCTTCACTGAGTGGCAGTAGCAAATTTGAAATGCCCTGTGGGTGGAACACCAGAATTTTAAGAGGTTAAAGGATAAAATGGCTTAAAAGTTGAATAATGGCAGCATAAAACTTGAAATTTTTTAAATGTAAAAAGTTAAATGTTTTTCTTAGTGGTGTGCATTAATTGCCTATAAATAAAACGCTCCATTGATTGCGATCAATTGTGATTAACTGCAGCAGAAAGGAAAAAAAAAAACAGAATTCTCAAAGCATACGCACTCTTCTCATCAGTCTATGGTGCAACTCAAGACAAGAGACTCGTGAAGCCTAATTCATGGCATAAACTCCTTAATTTATTTAATTCTAGGTGTTCAAATCAGTTTGCTGGAGTATTCAATTCAACTTTATTTATATAGCGCCATTTCACAACAACAGTCATCTCATAGCACTTTCAACTGTAGGGGAAACCCCCACAATTGCAGAAAGACCCCAGCAATCAGGCGATCCCCTGTGAGCAAGTGCTTGGCGATGGTGGAGAGGGAAAACTCCCTTTTAACAGGAAGAAACCTTCAGCAGAACCAGGCTCAGGGAGGGGCAGTCATCTGCTGTGACTGGCTGGGGGGCGAGGGGATAGAGAAGAAGAGGAAGAAGAAAAGAACAGACATGTAGAGAGCAAACAGCACGATGAGGACTCAATCGTGTCCCCATCGTGACACGAACAAACAATAACATCTGTTTGTTCTCTCCCAAACATCTGCTTGGGAGAGAACAAACAGATGTTAAAGACCAGCAAAAAAAAATATTTCATTGAGAGTGAAGAAAGGAGTGAAGCCCAGTGCATTATTGGAGATCCCCCAGCTGTCTAAACCTATTGGCAGCATAACTAAGAGAGGGTTCAGAGACACATGATCCCTCCCTAATTGTAGGCTATATCAAAAAGGAAGGTTTCAACCCTATTCTTAAAAACAGAGATCGAGTCTGACTCCCTAATCCAGATTGGCAGCTGGTTCCACAGGAGAGGAGCTTGATAACTGAAGGCTCTGCCTCCCATTGTACTTTTGGAGATTCTAGGTATTACAAGTAATCCAGCATTTTGGGAGCATAGTGCTTTGTTAGGATAATAGGGTAGTATCAGATCTTTTAAATAAAAAGGGGCCTGATTGTTTAGAGCTTTGAAAGTAAGAAGAAGGATTTTAAACTTAATTCTAAACTCTATGGGAAGCCAATGAAGGGAGGCCAGAACCGGACAGATATGATCTCTCTTTCTAGTACCTGTTAAAACTCTTGCTGCAACATTTTGGATCAACTGAAGACTTTTTAGAGATGTTTTAAGACAACCTGATAATAAAGAGTTACAATAATCTAATCTAGAGCTAACAAAAGCGTGGATCAGTTTCTCAGCATCACTCTGAGACAAGATGCTCCTAAGCTTGGCAATATTACACAAATGATAGAAGGCAGTCTTAGAAACGAATTTAATATGTGAATTGAAAAACAGATCTTGATCAAAAATAACTCCAAGGTTCCTCACAGAGCTATTAAGAGAGAGTAACCGCATCCAAACTAAAAGTTTGATTTGGAAAGGTATTTCTAAGGTTTTTTTGGACCAACAAGAATGACTCCAGTCTTATCTGAATTTAATAGCAGGAAATTACAAGTCATCCAAGCTTTGAGTTCCTTAAGACAGGCTTTTAACTTGGCTGATTGATTACTATCATCTGGCTTCATTGACGGGTATAACTGTGTATCATCTGTATAACAATGAAAATGTATACAGTGCTTTCTAATAATGTTGCCTAATGGAAGCATATATAAACTAAAAAGAGTAGGGCCTAGCACAGATCCCTGTGGAACTCCATGACTGAGCTTTGAGTTGAAAGAAAACTCATTATTGACATGAACAAACTGGAACCTATCAGATAAAAAAAATCTAAACCACTGCAACAAAGTTCCATTAAGTCCAACATAGTGTTCTAATCTATCAAGTAGAATATTATGATTGATAGTATCAAAAGCTGCACTAAGGTCTAAAAGGACAAGTACAGAAACAAGCCCATTATCAGATGCGATAAGGAGGTCATTAGTGATCTTCACTAAGGCTGTTTCAGTACTATGATAGATTCTAAACCCAGATTGAAACTCTTCAAATAAACCATTTCCCTGCAAGTGGTCAAATAATTGCTTGTTGTTACTGTAGCTAAAACTCCTGGATCCAGCTTTGGCTTTTTGAGTAAGGGTTTAATTACAGCCGTTTTAAAAGCCTGCGGTACATGGCCTAAAGTTAATGAAGAATTGATTATTTGAAGAATAAAGCTACCAATAAATGGGAAGACTTCTTTAAATAACCTGGTAGGAATAGGGTCTAAAAGACAAGTTGAAGGCTTGGATGAGGAAATTATTTTGTCTAATTCTAAAAGATCAATTGGAATAAACTCATCCAAACAGATATCAAATCAAATCAAATCAAATCAAATCAAACTTTATTGTCATATTGCTGTACATACAACTGTAGTGCAGGCAAGATGAAATTGCGTTTCTCTCGGCATCCATATAAATAGAAGCAGCGTGATTTAAGACACACTCACACATAGATTCACCCTCCCACCCCCACCCCCCCATCCATTCACACATCCCTGAGACATACTTGGGAAAAAACTAACTAACTATAATATACAAATAATATACAAAATGTCCGTAGGTGCCGTAGTGTGTATGAGAGATTCCGGGTCAACTGTTCAGCATCCTGACAGCTTGTGGAAGGAAGGTGTTGGTCAGTCTGGTGGTTCTGCCTCTGATGCTCTGGAATCGTTTACCAGATGGAAGAAGTTCAAAGTGTTTATGCAGAGGGTGAGAACGGTCCTTGACAATGTTCAGTGCCCTGCTCCTACAACGGTTCTGAAAAAGTTCTTGGACAGAGGGGAGGGAGACTCCAATTACCCTCTCAGCCCCCTTGACTATCCTCTGCAGGGCTTTTTTGTCTGACATACTGCAGCTGGAGTACCATGTAGCAATGCAGTACGTCAGAACACTCTCCACCACACCTCTGTAGAAGGTCCTGAGGATGCAGATGGGGAGAGAGGCCTGTTTGAGTTTCCTCAAGAAGTGCAGTCTCTGCTGAGCCCGCTTCCTGATTCCCAAGGAATTCTTGCTCCAGGTCAGGTCCTGCAAGATCTGCACTCCGAGGAACTTGATGTTCTCCACTCTCTCCACTAAACGGCCGCCGATGCTGAGGGGGACGTGCTTAGACTGTGACCGCCGGAAGTCGATAATCATCTCCTTCGTTTTGTCCACGTTGAGCACCAGATTGTTCTCCCTGCACCAGCCCTCCAGGTCTCTCACTTCTTCCCTGTACATTGATTCCTCATCCCTCTGAATAAGTCCCACCACCGTGGTGTCGTCTGCAAACTTAATAATCTGGTTCCCCTCGTGTCTGGATACACAGTCATGTGTTAGAAGTGTAAACAGTGGACTGAGTACACAGCCTTGAGGGGATCCGGTGCTCAGCGTGACAGAGTTGGAGATGTTGTTTCCAACCCGGAGAGACTGAGGTCTCTCAGTCAGGAAATCCAGGATCCAGAGACATGTGGCGGTGTTCAGACCGAGAAGGAGTAATTTCTCCATCAGTCTCTGGGGAATAATGGTGTTGAATGCTGAACTGAAATCAATGTACAGGAGTCTGGCGTAGGTGTCTTTCTGGTCCAGGTGGGTGATGACAGAGTGTAGGGTGGTGACTATAGCATCCTCCGTGGAGCGGTTTAAATGATATGCAAACTGGAGCGGGTCATGTGATGCAGGGAGGCAGGCTGTAATGTGTGGTTTGACAAGCCGTTCAAAACACTTCATCACAATTGGTGTCAGTGCAACAGGATGATAGTCATTCAAACAGGACACAACTGGTTTCTTTGCCACCGGTACAATGATAGAGGTCTTGAAGCATCTGGGAACGATGGCCTGACTCAGGGAGATGTTATAAATGTCAGTCAGGACATCCGCCAACTCGCTCGCGCACTCTCGGAGCACACGTCCCGGGATGTTGTCCGGACCTGCAGCTTTACGTGGGTTGGCTCTGGTTAGGGTCCTCCGTGTGTCCGCTGTGTTGATGGTAAAAGCCAGCCACCGATGGTGGCTGGCCCACCCCCGGGTGGGCCAGCCCTCCCTCTAATTGTCGAGTTTGATGCTTCAAAGCGTGCAAAGAAGTCGTTAAGCCTGTCTGGAAGTGAAGCGTCGTCATCATCGAACCCCTGCCTAGACTTATAGCCCGTCAGTGTCCGAACTCCCTGCCACATCTGCTTGGTGTTCCTAGTGTCACAGAGGTGTCCCTGGATTTTCTCCGCATAGGCGCGCTTTGCCGCCTTAATTCCCTTTGAGAGCGCAGACCTGGCTGAGCGGAGGGCGATCCTGTCCTTCGCTCTGAAGGCTGCATCCCTGGCTGTAAGCAGCGAGCGCACCTCTGCAGTCTTCCAGAGCTTATGGTTACCCCGCATAGTGATGGTCTTCACTATAGTGACATCCTCTGCGCACTTCGCGATGTAGCTGGTGACCGTTTCAGCATACTCCTCCACATCTGTCTTGTCTTCCTGGGAGGCTGTTATTTTGAAGACTTTCCAGTCTGTGTGCAGAAAACAGTCTTTCAGTGCAGAGGTTGCACTCTCTGGCCAAATTCTGATTTGTTTCACTGCTGGCCTGCTGCGCTTCAATAAAGGTTTGTAGGCAGGCAGCAGCATCACGGATATGTGGTCAGAAAGGCCGAGATGGGGGCGGGGTATAGCCTTATATGCATCTGTGTTTGTGTACACTAAGTCCAACATATTCTCTCCTCTGGTCTTAAAGTCTACACATTGTTTAAACTTGGGGAGCACAGTCTTTAAGCTGGTGTGGTTAAAATCCCCCGCAACCACCACAAAACTGTCCGGGTGTGAAGTTTGGATTTCACTAATCGCAATGTGCAGTTCAACAATTTACAATAAGGAACTCCGCCAACGGAGAGCAGTGTTTAGACACTAACGTGGCATTAACGCACCAGTTCTTGTTAACATAGATGCATAGCCCACCCCCTCGGCTCTTACCGGAGCTCGCCGTTTCCCTGTTGGCACGGAACATCGCCATATCTTCCAGTTGAATGGCCTCGTCAGGAATGTTGTCGTGGAGCCATGTCTCCGTGAACGCAAGCACACAGCAGTCTCTCCACTCTCTCCGGGTTTCTCTCAGCAGATGCAGCTCGTCCAGCTTGTTTTCGAGGGAGCGGACGTTAGAGAGAAGGAGCGACGGTACCACTGGTCTGGAGGGGTTAGCCTTTAGCCTAGCATGGATCCCGGCCCTTTTTCCTCGCTTTTTCTTGCGTTCGCTCCGCTTACACCTCCTCCTCTCTTGGGTAGCTTCCAGCGGGGACTCCGCCAGAATTCCATGTTGGCGTAGAATGTCCAAATCACAACCAATCGCCGCGATTCTTGCAGCGTGCAGTACCTTGATGTTTAATAAGGTCTCACGGTTGTCAGTTTTACAGAATGTACATCTGGGAAGATCAAAACACTCAAAACTCTCACACTCGCTGATGCCAAGAGGGGCCGCTGCGTCCATGCGCGCTGCCGCCATCTTATCGACTTATCTTATCAATTGAAGGAGTTGTAGTAGTTACTGTATTTAAGTTAACAGTGGGAAGAATCTGATTGATTTTATCTCTGATAGATGAAATTTTATTATTGAAAAGGTTCATAAAGTCCTGACTAGTAAGCTCTAAGGGGAGCGCCATTTTCTTTCTAATTGGCGAGTCTTCTGTTTTAAGCTACGAGTTTCTGTGTTGAACCAAGGAATTAGAAATCTCTGATTAGACTTTTTCTTTTTTAAAGGGGCCACCATGTCTAGAGTCTGATGCAGAGAAGCTGTAACACTATCTACCATGCTATCAATTACAGAAGGAGCACGCTGTCTGTAGCTTATTTTCTGTTGTGTTGACACATGGAATAGAGGAAACAATCTGCATAAATTTGGTTACAACATCATCTGAGAGGCATCTACTGTAGTAATATTTTTCCTTAGGAGCCAAATAGTCAGAAATAGTAAAAATCAAAGGTTAACAGACAATGGTCTGACAGTACAGGGTTATGAGGAGACACTGCCAGATTTTCTGTTTCTATGCCATACGTCAGAACAAGGTCCAACGTATGGTGGAGATAATGGGTAGACTTTCCTACTTTCTGAGAAAACCCCATTGAGTCTAATATTGAATTAAATGTCATATTAAGGCAATCACTATCTACAGCTACAGTACATGTATATTAAAGTCCCCTACTATAATTATTCTATCTGATTTCAGCACTAAATCAGCTAAGAATTTGGCAAATTCGGATAAAAACTCTGAGTAGGTTGATGGAGGACGATAAACTATGGCAAATAAAATTGGGTTTAGCCTAAAATTGCTAAAATGCCCAATACTGAGGACCAGGCCCTCAAAGGAATTAAAACGTGTTTTTTTGCTTTACATTAACTAGTAATTTGGAATGGTAAATTGTTGTTACTCCTCCTCCACGACCAGAACTTCTGGGATTTTGACAGTTTAAATAACCAGAGGGAGTTGATTCATTTAAACCAACATAATCCTCTTGCCCTAACCAAGTCTCTGTAAGGGATATTAAATCAATCTGATGATCAATTAACAGATCATGGACTAGCAGAGACTTGGGAGTTAGAGACCTAATATTTAACAAACCACATTTAATTTTTAAATTATGAGAAGGAACGGAGGCCAAATCATTCAATTTAGAGGTTTCATGTTTAATTTGAGTTTTACCAACTTTTTGTTTAATCACTTTGGGATGCTTATACATTATATTTTTATTTCCTTTGGGGGGAGCAGACAATGATTCTCTGATGGGGAAGACAGGGGCTAAGTTGAGGGGTGGCGGATGAAGAGGAGCTGCAGAGAGGCATGTAAGACTGCAACTCTGCTTCCTGGTCCCACCTCTGAGTTGTCAATGTTTTGGATATTTGGATAAAAATGATGCCACATTGTTAGGTAAATGAGACACACCATCCAAAATGGGATGGACGCCGTCTCGTCTAATAAGACCATGTTTTCCCCAAAATGAGCTCCAATTGTCTATGTGGCCCACGTTGTTTGCAGGACACCACACAGACAGCCAGCGGTTGAAGGATAACAAGCGGCTAAACATGTCATCACTGGTCAGATTGGGGAGGGGCCCAGAGAATACTACAGAGGCTGGCATTGTTTTTGCAAAGTCACACACCGATTCCACGTTAAGTTTTGTGACTTCCGACTGCCGGAGTCGGACGTCATTAATGCCGGTGTCGTTAACAATTGTGGAGTATTTACAGTTACTTTTAGCCAGCATTTTCAAGTTTGACTCGATGTCGCCTGCTCTGGCCCCAGAATTGCATTTGACTATTGCCACTGGAGTCTCTAGGTTCATGTTTCTGACTACAGAGTCGCCAGTGATCAGAGTAACTTAACTCTTAACTGGCGCAGACTTAACTGGCGCAGTAACTTAACTGGCGCAGACGGTGTTTCAATGCAACGGAGCTGGGATTCCAAATCAGACAACTTCACCTCGAGTGCCTCAAAAAGACAACATTTATTACATTTACCGTTAACACTAAAAGAGGCAGAGGTGTAGCTAAACATCTGACAGAGAGAGCACACCAGAGGAGAAGGGGGAGAGCTAGTAGCCATAGCTAGTGGCTAACCTGAAGCTAACAAAAACACCGATGAAAGGTGAACAGAAGGCTAAAGGGGGTGATTAGATGACATTGAGTGTGCACACAGGTTTAAGAGGCTAGATAAACAGAAGTGAGAGCTAACAGTAGAAGAAAAAAGTGATTAAAATACATCACTATCATACTACTATCATAGTATCACTATCATAGTGGACATATGGACTGTATCAATGCACAGTCTCGACCTGAAACGCTGGAGAGAAGAGAAAAAGGCTGACAGAGAAGAGAAAAGCTTTGTTCCCTGCTGCTCCAGGAGCTGACGGCTGGTGGTTCTGGGGTCCAGGTCACAGACAGCGCTGGTCCAGTTGTTCATCTATTTAAAGATGAACACTGTTCTGTGATCCAAACAATGGAGGTGAGAAAAGCATGTCATCTGTGAAAACCAGACGTGAAAAGGGCTAATAGCTAAGTTAAAGGCTAACCACGGCTGAACACCCCTTCTATCAGTTCTGTTTGCAAATGTCCATTCCTGAGAAAACAAACTGGACTATCTACTACTGGAAATCACATCAAAAGGGAGGTGAGAGACACAACTGGTATAGCAACTGGTAAGATAACAACTGATGTAATAAGATAAGACTGTGGAGAGAGGAATAATCAGGCCAAGCATTCAAAGCAGACAAACTTTATTCACTCTCTCACAACTCTCAGAATCAGAAAACATTGACCTCAAGTTGCAGGGCCTCTCCTTTATATTACAACCTCACACCCCCTGCTGCCTGAGGTCTTGCATCACAATTCATTCTCGCATCACAATTCCTATTGTCCCCCAGCCGCTTAATCCCCATGCTCTTCCAGCAGAGGAATTTACTGCCTCTTCCTTCCTTCCAGTCTGAGATGAATACCAGAGCATGGGTCCCCCATACCGCCCCCCCACCCCCAGAGTCTAAGACTGAGCAATAACTCTCACGTCCTCTCGGCTTCAGCCTCCTCCCATATCTGCTGTAACGAGGGGTCTTCGGCTCCGCGGTGTTCACTGTGAGGGCTCTGGTGGTGAGGATGATCCAATCTGCCTCCTGGGCTAGCACATGGTAGTAATGCGCAGCCAGCAACGGCGAGTTGGCAAGGACCGCTCTGGCCTCCGTTGGGAGGTTCCGGAGGAAAAGGTGGGCAAACAGAAAATGCCCGTCGTCTGTGCCCATCAACGCCAACATCTTCTCCATCAGTTCGACCGCCGACCCATCTCCTTTCTCGGAGCGCGTCAGGAGCCTCTCTGCTCTCTCACAGTCCGAGAACGTGTAGCGCCGGGTCAGCGCAGCTTTGAGAGCCCTGTATTTGTCGCGGGCTGGGGGCTGTTGGAGCAGGCTTGCTACTTTCTGAGTCGTGCGAGCGTCCAGCGCAGTGACCACATAGTAATATCTGGTGTCATCTGCTGTTATTCCCCGGAGCGCGAACTGGGCCTCTGTGTGGAGGAACCAAGACTTCGGGTCGTGCAGCCAAAAGTCTGGTAGTTTGACCGAAACGGCACACGCATTGCTGGGGCTTCCTGTCCGGGTCATCTCCGGGGTGTTTGCCTCATGTTCTATTATTCGTCAAGGGTCACCAGTGTGGAGAGAGGAATAATCAAGCCAAGCATTCAAAGCAGACAAACTTTATTCACTCTCTCACATCTCTCAGAATCAGAAAACATTGACCTCATGTTGCAGGGCCTAAGATAAGATAAGATAAGCCTTTATTAGTCCCACAATGGGAAAATTCCACGATTGCAACAGCACAGGGATAGCAACACTCAGAGCAATAATTAAGAAGATAAGAAAAATAAAAATAAGAGCAGCCTCTCCTTTATATTACAACCTCACACCCCCTGCTGCTTGAGGTCTTGCATCACAATTCATTCTCGCATCACAATTCCTAGTGTCCCCCAGCCGCTTAATCCCCATGCTCTTCCGGCAGAGGAATTTATTGCCTCTTCCTTCCTTCCAGTCTGAGATGAATACAACAGCATGGCCCCCCATAAGATAAGCTTTGCTGTTGTTGTGAAATGGCACTATATAAATAAAGTTGAACTGACTTGAATTTAGTAGTCCCACAACAGGGAAATTTACAATATTACAGCAGCAGAGGGGCAGAAGCACTCAGACTAATAAAAAATAAAATAGGGCAAAAACACTATAAATACAGTGTAAGTAGTTAAGCCCCTGTCATACCTTGAAGATTTAGGCCGCGTATGCTAACATTTAAAAAATTTGGCGAATACGCTAGGGTACATTGAATAAGTTATGGGTAAGTTTTGTATAAGTTAAGAGCAAGCTGAAGTACACTGGTATACTGTACGTCATAGTACGGCGAGGTTGTCGAAAAATTTAGTGCTTTTGTGCATGCACAAAATTTTTTTGACGTATCCAGCGTATGACTCATACATCCCGCATATGTAATCCATAAGTTGTAGGTAAGTTATGCAATCATTAACCCACATTCACACACGTTACTTGTAAGTTACTCATAAGTCGAAATATGTCGAGATAATTTCTAGCATATCCAAAACTTATTTCTAACCTATGAGTAATGTGCTTTGAATCTATGTGTAACTTACTGAACAGTTCCTAACTTATAGTTACTGTGTAATGGCACATTGGCAGCGTTGGTTCACAGGAGGAAACCGTCAAGACTCTATGGTGAACAGATGTCCAAGTCAAACTGGTCTTGCTCTTCTAGTCAGAAAAAAGTAGAGAAGTGTTTCATACCTTGTGTGACGGCCCCCTCCATGGGTAATTAGTCAGTGGTGCAGTCCCTGACACCTTAGAGTACACCTCCGTTACTAGTCAAGCACTAAAGGAGGAATTCCTCTTTGGCTCAGTGGTAGCGTAAGAGGTTTCCAGATCACAGTGTCATGGGTTTGAGACTCAGCCTGGGATATTAGGAGGTGTGTGTCTACCTTGCCTGAGGGTGAAAGTGACACAGGTCTGTCCACCTTGATTGGGGGGTCAAAATGGATTTTATGATCCCAGGCTGAGATAGGCAGTTCTCGCCTTGGCCCAGAAAGTGGGTTGAAACAGAAATAGACAATTTTGGCCTTGGCCCAGAAAGTGGGTCATAACAGAAATGGGGGGCTTCCTGGATTTATTAATTAATTCCCAGGGTAGTTTCTGGTTGCAGTGCTTTTGTTAGTAGGTTTTGAAAAGAAAAATGGCCCAGTTTAGTTTAGAAACTTTTGTTAATGGTCCCACTCATGAGCAGCTTGATTATTGCAGGGAGGATAATTTTTTTTTTTCAATTGCTGCTCATTATGACCTCCCTGTCGTTAAATCCCTCATTAAACGAGAATTGAAGTCTGTTGTGTTCAGGGGTTTGGTAATAAAGGGGTTTTGGCTTTAGGGGTGGATGTGTCTGGCATTGAAGTTCTTCTACAGGCCTCCGAGGGGGGGACAAGTACTCCTACCACTGTTAAGAAAGGTGACAAAAAAACACCTGTTACCATGTCAAGGTTTGAGCCATTATCTTGGGAGTCCTCCCACATGTCTGCTGAAGATGCCCGGTTAAAGTTATGTCTTGCTCGCCTTGAAATTGAGGCTAAGGATAAGGCAAGAAAAGAGGAATATGAGTTCCAGCTGAACTGTCGTAGGCTTGAAGCAGAGACAGCCATCAGGCTCAAGCAGCTTAAGTTAGAGTCTCAGAAAGGAGCAACTGAGCCCTCCTTGGTGCCTTTAAAACTTGATGTTAATATTTCCTCATCTCTTCCCTCAGCCTCAACTCCTCCAGCATTCAATATCAGCAAGTGCATTGCTCTGTTTCCTCCATTTCGGGAGACTGAAGTGGAAACCTACCTCAACAACTTTTAACGGGTTGCTATCACCTTACAGTGGTCCCAGGATGCCTGGGCTGTTCTCCTCCAATGCAAATTGGTTGGTAAGGCACAAGAAGCGTGTGCATCTCTTTCTATTGAGGATGGTCTTAATTATAAAACTCTTAAAGGCACAATCCTCAGAGCTTATGAATTGGTTCCTGAAGCGTACAGGCAGCACTTTCGTAATAAAAGGAAACCTTTCTCTCAGAGTTTTAAGTTTGCACGAGAAAAGGAAATACTTTTTGATAGGTGGCGCTCTTCAACAAAAGCTTGTGATTTTGTTTCATTAAGGGAGCTAATGCTGGTGGAGGGTTTTAAAAACTGTTTTCCAGACCGAACTGCACTCTATCTTAATGAACAGAAAGTGTCCAGCCTACAGGAAGCCGCAATCCTGGCAGATGAATGCACCTTAACACACAAAAACGTCTTGGCGGGTAAGCGAGAAATGCCTATCCCTAATTATTCCCAGAAGACTGCTAGGTTACCACTGCAAAACCCTAGTGGCAACAAAAGTGCTCCCTCCAACCTAAATTCTCAAAAACAGTGTGCTTACTGCCATGAAAATGGTCTTATTTCTTTTTTTTTTTTTTAATATATTTTATTTACACATTTTAACAGGCTCATATAGAAACACACAGACATACAAAAACATAAACAGACATACTAAAACCAGTAATCACAAAAAAGAAAATACACATATGTATATATATGCACATACACATATACAAATTACATGTATATATAATAAATCTGCCAGTGTCGCACTGTTGTGTCACCAGGTGGCCATAGGTGCCCATTCATTAACATTGACTTAACTCAAAACCTTTAGGCCTTGCAATTATCAAAGTAAGTGATAAAGGGACCCCAAATATCAGAATTTTTGCAATGAGTTGTTTCTTATATACCTGAGTCTTTCCATCTGTATAATGTTCATCAGGTCCATCAACCACTGACGAAAAGATGGAGGGGAAGTGGCTTTCCACTCCCTCAAAATAAGTTTCTTGGCAACAGTCATGCCCAACATCAATGACTGCTGTATAGATTTACGAAGACGTTGAGTAAGTTGGGAACAGCCAAAGATGGCAAGAATTGCATCCAGGGGAAGAGTGATTTGATAAGCCATGGAATACCAATCAAACACTGTAGACCATAAGTCAAAAAGCAAGGGACAGAACCAAAAAGCATGAGACAATGTACCCACTGACGTTTGACATCTGTCACACAGTGGTGAAGTAGAAGGATAAATTTTATGCAGTTGGTGCTTTGAGTAATGAAGGCAGTGAACCACTTTATATTGGATCAGCTGGTGTCTACTGTTGACCGAGCAATCCTTAACTGCTGACAGACTTCTGTCTCAAATGCCTCCGGATAATTCAATTCCCAACTCCTCCTCCCAAGCTGTCCTGATCATCTCGGAAGAGGCAGTGAAAACACTGTCAAACATATTCACAAATTTAGAGACAAGGTGCCTGGAATGACGGGGTTCTTAATAAGATCAAAGAAGACATGTTTCCCCGGAACTGCACCAGATTCATTAACTATGGATTGGACATAATGTCTGATTTGTAGATATAAAAAAAAATGTGAATAAGGAAGGCCAGATTTTTCTCTAAGCAAACTAAATGACGCCAAACTCCCCTCAATATACAAGTCCCCAGTGGATACCAAACCCCTCTCCCTCCAGACGTGGAAAGTTTTATCTGACCATGGGGGTAAAAATGAATGGTTATAACAAATTGGTGTATCTGCTGAGGTCTCTGATAAATGCAAAAATGCCCGTACCTGATTTAAAATTTTAACCGAATGGTCATGTTATTTCTGATTGCTTGATTTTGAAGATGAAGAAACAGTCACAGCAAGCTAAAAGTATTAATTTGATCAAAACTGAGTTCTTCTCAACTCTTCGCTAAGGGTCAGCCTGATGAAAGTTTTAAGCCATTTATTTTTGATGGATTTGTGTCACTGACAGGAGTAAAAAAAGACCAGAGACCAGCAAAGATATTGAGAGACACAAGTGGATCTCAATCTTTCATCCTGGCCAACCTTTTGCCTCTCAATGCTGCCTCTGATTGCAATGTGAGCACCATTATTCATGACATTGGTATGGGATATGTACCTGCTCCACTTCATCGTGTTCATGTCCAGTCAAAGTTAGTATCAGGATTTTTCAACGTTGCTGTTCGTCACTCATTTCCTGTGCCAGGGATTGACTTCATTATGGGGAATGATTTAGCTGGTGGGTTCTGCATAACCCTGAGGCAGTGGACACTCCTAATCTCTCACCTGATACAGATGAGGTTTTGAAGACCCATCCGGAAGTATTTTCTGTTAGTGTCCTTACCAGATCCCAGGCTTGCAGGCTGGAGGAAGTAACTTTGGCTGACTCTGTACTGGCACCTACCTTTTCAGAAAATAAACCTCTCCCAGGTGACCCTGAGAAGCCTGTGCCTCCTGAACTAACTCTAACAGGTTCCACTGAGTCCTCGTCATCACCCATATCACGTGAGTCCTTGATTAAATACCAAAAATCTGATGTTACCCTAACCAGTTGTTTTGCACAAATGTCTGAATTGTCAAATAAAAAGAAGGCTCACTGCTTCTACTTGGACAAGGGTCCGTTAATGAGACAATTGGCTTCCAGACCTCTGCTGAAAAATGTTGGAAATGATGACTGGGGGGTAGTGCATCAATTAGTGGTTCCTGCTAATCACCGACAGAAGGTATTACAGTTGGCACATGAACATCTATGGTCTGGCCATTTGGGGGTTACAAAAACTTATGACTGCATTCGCCAACATTTCTTTTGGCCCGGGTTGAAGAAAGATGTGGAAAAGTTTTGCAGAACTTGCAGTGTTTGTCAAATTGCTGGTAAAACCAATCAAACTGTACCACCTGTTCCTCTTAATCCAATACCTGCAGTGGGGGAACCGTTTGAACAGTTAATCATAGACCGTGTGAGTCAACTACCCAAATGAAGGGCTGGTAATCAATTCCTATTAACCTTAATGTGTACAGCCGCACGTTTCCCTGAAGCTGTCCCCCTCTGGAAAATCACTGCCCCTGCTGTAACTAAGGCCATGCTTCAATTCTTCACAACTTTTGGTCTTCCTGAAGTGGTACAGACAGACCAGGGTACCAACTTTCAGTCAAAGTTGTTTAAGCAAACATTGCAGTCACTGGGTATTGAACATGTGGTGTCCAGCGCATACCACGCTATATAAATAAAGTTGAATTGAATATTAGGAGGTGTGTGTCTACCTTGCCTGAGGGTGAAAGTGGTCAGTCCACCTTGACTGGGGGGTCAAAATGGACTTTGTGGTTAAGTGATTTGTGATCCCAGGCTGAGATAGGCAGTTCTGGCCTTGGTCCAGAAAGTGGGTTGAAACAGAAATAGACAATTCTGGCCTTGGCCCAGAAAGTGGGTCGTAACACCTTGACATGTTTTGACTGTCATCTGACATTCGTGATGGGTCACATCAACTGTTTTATCCTATCCATAGGTGTGACCGACCTGACAGATGTGACAGATCTGCCAGGTCAGTCATGCCCCCCACCGTGTGATGGTCTTTGGTGGAGAGAATCATCTCGCCTTCATGCTCTTGCACACCTAGGATTCATGCATCGGGAGGTGATGGCAGTTTGGCGTGACCGCAGTATGCATAAGTTAGACTATCGTTGAGCATAAGTTGTGAATGCTGGCAGCACACTAAGCATTCAATGGGCTACATTATCTAAAAGTTATCGACACGTTCTATATAAGTTACTAATACGTTATGTATACAATCCAACTCATTATGGATATGCAATGTGTATTTCCAAAATTGAAAATTTTGGCCATATGCCAGCATTTTAGAGAAATTCTGATACATCAGTATATGCTGCCTAAATTGTCAAGGTGTGACAGGGCCGTTAGAAAAAAGAAGTAAAATAGTTTACACAGTTAAAAATAGGTAAATAGTATTTATAGCTCCAGTAAGAAGTTAGATTAAATTATTCAGCAATACATACACTACCGTTCAAAAGTTTGGGGTCACCCAGACAATTATTTTGTGTTTTCCATGAAAAGTCACACTTATTTACCACCATGAGTTGTAAAATAAATAGAAAATATAGTCAAGACATTGACAAGGTTAGAAATAATGATTTGTATTTGAAATAATAATTTTTTCCTTCAAACTTTGCTTTCGTCAAAGAATCCTCCATTTGCAGCAATTACAACATTGCAGACCTAACATGATTGCACAAGGGTTTTCTAATCATCCATTAGCCTTCTGACGCAATGAGCAAACACATTGTACCATTAGAACACTGGAGTGATAGTTGCTGGAAATGGGCCTCTATACACATATGTAGATATTGCACCAAAAACCAGACATTTGCAGCTAGAATAGTCATTTACCACATTAGCAATGTATAGAGTGTATTTCTGATTACTTTAAAGTTATCTTCATTGAAAAAAAGTGCTTTTCTTTCAAAAATAAGGAAATTTCTAAGTGACCCCAAACTTTTGAACGGTAGTGTACGTATATTAAAAGTATATTTCACAATTGAATGAGTACAGTGTTGTTGCAACCTTCAATAATAATAATTATATTAACAGTGGACTGGAGAGGAACATTCCTTATTTGTGCAAAGTAGTAGTGGTGTTATATGTGGCCTCTGTGAGCAGTACAGATTGTAAAGTCTGACAGCAGTAGGTAGGAAGGATCTGTGAAATCTTTTTCGTGCACTATGGATGGAGTTGTCTGCCATGAAACAAGCTGCTCAGTGCAGTGTGTCCTGCATGAAGTGGGACTCAGATTCCAGCAGATATGACAGCCACCATCCACCTCCATTGGGTCAAGGAGGCACCCCAGAAGAGAGCTGGCCTTTTTAATCAGCCTGTTCAGTCTCTTCCTGTTGGCAGCTGTGATGCTAATAATGCTAAAGTAGCTGCTAGTTGTTATGATCCCCTCGTGTGCCTTTACGCAGCGCATGGAGGAAGGAATTAAAACCCACATGCAGGAGATAGTTGTGCGTATTTTAATGACAGGATGTGATTCAACAGTACAAAATAACAGGTCAGCAGTTTTGGATACACAGGGAAGTCCTCCAGGACGCTCTACAGAACAGGTGAGTAAAACACAGGGAAAATGTTCCGTGGCAGACGGGACTGCAGAGGAGGAATGGATAAAGTGCCCGAGAAAGGAACCGCCAGAGAGAACTGGACAGCAGGGGTGAAACAGTTTGTACTCACACAGCTGGAGCATTCCGAGTTAGTCCAAGCAATATCCAAAAAACCAAACTGTTGGAAAAGATCAACACCACCCAGAGTGATGTGGTACCATGAACAGCAGGCAGGGCATCTAGTCATGAGTAGCGGATAACAAACACTGAGGGGAATAGACACAGTGTAGGACAATGATCCGGCAATCTGCTCCCACAGACACAGGGCTGAAATAATGCCAAACCTAATCAGGGGAGAAATTGCCGGTGTGGGCAATGAGGGAGACAGAGTAGGAGTGAGTGGCAGCACAAAGTGGAAACAGGTGTGTAAATGTCATCAGTGAGTATGGCAGAGAGGATAAATGGGTGTGTGAGTGTATGCGTGCAAGAGAGTGCATGAGTGTGAGAATGAGAGGAAGTGTGTATATGTGTGTGTGCGTGCGTGAGCAGAGGGATAAACACCATAATGACAAACAGCTGATAAGACTGGCAGGAGCGGGAGGCGTGGCTGAGCTGTCAGGGAGCCGAGCGGACCGCAGAGGCTCCCTGAGAGCGCCTGATGGTAAATGGGAAACAAAAACACACAAAGAGACAAAATAGCCACAGCGTCATAGAACTGGATTTGAAACCATCAAACCCAAGTTCATGACACTAGTTGTGTGCGCACGCAGTATTTCTGTATTATTTATGAATTTTTCTTTCTTTTTTCTTTGGAGAATATTCTGGATAGTTGTCATTTTTGACATGCTGAAAGTTTTAAATAAATCTGCAGTTACAGAAAGCAAGCACATTTGTCCACTCTCAAATTAATAAGAGTATGAAACGTTTGACAAATTATCAATTTAAGGTACATTATATAGAAAAAGATTGTGATCAAAGTATAATTGATCACAATTAACATACAATTTCAAAATGATCAAAATTTTAAATTGCTGTCCAGTTGAAAATATGCAGAAGTTTAAAAAACTTTTTCTTTGACTTCTGTTATATTTTTTAGCTGTGTAAATATTATTTTTTTAAAAAAGTTATAAAATATAAAAATGGAAGTGAACAGTCCTTAAAATCCATCCATCCATCTTCTACCACTTTTCCGGAGGTCCGGGTCATGGAGGCAACAACTCAAGCAGAGACGCCCAGACTTCCCTCTACCCAGCCACCTGCCCCAGCTCTTCAGAGAGGATACCAAGATGTTGTTAGGCCAGCTGGGAGACGTAGTCTCTCCAGCATGTCCTGGGTCTGCCCCAGGGTCTCCTCCCAGTGGGACGTGCCTGTAACACCTCAAGTGGGAGGCGTCCAGGAGGCATCCTGATCAGATGCCAAAACCACCTCAATTGGCTCCTTTCGATGTGGAGGAGCAGCAGTTCTACTCTGAGCCTCTCTCAGATGACTGAGCTTCTCACCCTATCTCTAAGGGTGAGTCCAGCAATCCTACGGAGAAAGCTCATTTCAGCGGCTTGTATCCACAATCTCATTCTTTCGGTCATTACCCAAAGCTCATGACCTTAGGTGAGGGTAGGAATAGATTGACTGGTAAATCGACAGCTTTGCTTTAGAGCCCAGCTTCCTTTTCACAACAGGCTGATACAACGTCCACATCACTGCAGACGCTATTCCGATCCATCTGTCAATCTCTCACTCCATTCTCCCCAAGATACTTAAACTCCTCCACTTGGGGCAGGAGCTTGTCCGCAACCCAGAGAGGACAATCCACACTTTTCCGGCTGAGGACCATGGACTTGGACTTGGAGGTGCTGATTCTCATCCCAGCCGCATCCCAGCCGCTTCACACTCAGTAGCAAACTGTCCCAGTAAGACCTGTAGGTCATTGCCCGATGAAGCCAAAAGGACAACATCATCTGCAAACAGCAGAGATGAGATCCTGTGGTCATCAACAATGACACCCTCTATTCCTTGGCTGCACCTAGAAATCCTGTCCATAAAAATTATGAAGAGGATCGGTGACAAAGGGCAGACCTGGTGGAGTCCAACTCTCACTGGAAACAAGTTTGACTGGGTGTTGGCAATACGAACCAAACTCTTGCAATGGTCGTATAGGGACCGGATAGCTTGTAACAACAAGCCTGATACCCCATACTCCCACAGCACTCCCCTCAAGAGATCACAAGGGATGCGGTCGAATGCTTTCTCCAAGTCCATAAAACACATGTGGACTGCTTTGGCAAACTCCCACGATTCCTTGAGGATTCTCGAGAGGGTAAAGAGTTGGTCCAGTGTGCCACGGCCAGGACAAAAACCATATTGCTCCTCATGAATCCGAGGTTCAAGCAGCGGCCGGACTCTCCTCTCCAGTACCTTGGCAAAGACCTTCCCAGAGAGGCTGAGAAGTGTGATCCTCCTAAAGATGGAACATACCCTCCAGTCCCCCTTTTTAAAAAGAGGAACCACCACCCCAGTTTGGCATGCCAAAGGCACTGTCCCCAGCCTCCACGCAGTGTTGCAGAGGCATGTCAACCATCACAGCCCTACAACATCCAGGGCCTTGAGGTACTCAGGGCGAATCTCGTCCACCCCACGGGCCTGGCCACCGAAGAGTTTTTTTAACCACTTCAGCGGCCTCAGCCTCTGTGATGGGAAAATCGTCCCTCTTGTCCTCAAGCTCTGCTTCCTCTGTGGTAAGCGCGTCAGTGGGACTGAGGAAATCCTCGAAGTATTCCTTTCACTACTTGACGATGTCCCCAGTCAAAGTGAGTAGTGCCCCATCCACACCATACACAGTATGGACTGGGAGCTGCAGCCCCCCCCCCCCCCCCCCGCGAGCTGCTGGACAGTTTGCCAAAATCTCTTCAAGGCAGACCAAAAGTCTTGTACCATGGCCTCACCAAACTCCTCCCACGCCTGAGTTTTTGCTTCAGCAACCACTCGAGCTGTGCTACGCTTGACCTGTCGGTACACCTCAGCTGCTTCGGGAGTCCCACAAGCCAACCAAGCTCAATAGGACTTCTTCAGCTTGATGGCCCACCTCACCAGTGGTGTCCACCACTTGGTTCGAGGGCTGCCACCATGAGATGCACCAACTACCTTGCAGCCACAGTTCTGGGCAGCTGCTTCAACAATGGAGGTGGATCCAACTCACCACCACGTGGTGATCAGTTGACAGCTCTGTACCTCTCTTTACCCGAGTGTCCAAGACATGTGGTCGCAGGTCTGATGACATGATAACAAAATTGATCATTGACCTGCAACCTAGGTCCTGGTGCCAAGTGCACATATGGACACCCTTATGCTTGAACATGGTGTTCATTATGGACAAATTGTGGTTGGCACAGAAGTCCAATAACTGAACACCACTCGGGTTCCGATCGGGCAGGCTGCTCCTCCCAATCACGCCCCTCCAGGTTTCACTGTCGTTGCCCATGTGCGCATTGAAGCCCCCGAGTAGGACAATGGAGTCTCCAAGGGGAGCACTCTCCAGCACCTCAGTCAGAAACTCCAAAAAAGGTGGATACTCTGAACTATCACTTGGTGCATAGGCACAAATGATGGTCAGGACCCATTTCCCAACCCTAAGGCCTAGAAAAACTACCCTTTCGTCCACCAGGGAGGACTCCAGTGTCGAGGCAGCAAGGCGGGGATACAGGAATACCCACACCTGCTCACCGCCTCTCACCTGGGGAAACTCCAGAGTAGGCCAAGCTCCAGCTCCTCTCCAGGAAACTGATTCCAGAACCGGAGCTGTGCGTTGACATGAGCCCAACTACAGTATCTCACAAAAGTAAGTATGCTCCTCACATTTTTGTAAATATTTTATTATATATTTTCATGGGACAACACTGAAGATATGACACTTTGATACAGTGTAAAGTAGTCAGTGTACAGCTTATATAACAGTGTAAATTTGCTGTCCCCTCAAAATAACTCAGCACACAGCCATTAATGTCTAAACCACTGACAACAAAAGTGAGTACACTCCTAAGTGAAAATGTCCAAATTGTGCCCAATTAGCCATTTTCCCTCCCCAGCGTCATGTGACTCATTAGTGTTACAAGGTCTCAGGTGTAAATGGGGAGCAGGTGTGTTAAATTTGGTGTTATTGCTCTCACGCTCTCTCATACTGGTCACTGGAAGTTCAACATGGCACCTCATGGCAAAGAACTCTCTCTCAGGATCTGAAAAAAAGAATTGTTGCTCTACATAAAGATGGCCTAGGCTATAAGAAGATTGCCAACACCCTGAAACTGATGTAGGGAAAATTAGTTATAAGGTACAAAGATTATTTAATTTATACCTATAGGTGTGTGTGGAAATGAAGGTTTGCTTCGGACCCATGCACACACCGGGAAAAAATTCATTTTTGGGGCACCAGTCCAAAACTTGGACAATTTATTAATAACTAATCTTTCCACCTTCAAGCAATCAGTTTCAAATAATCGTGAATTTTCCTGGGTGACTTCAGGAACAGAAACAGGAAAAAGAAATCAACAGAAACTTCCATATACCATTTACAGTTTTAATGATCAGACTATGGCGCATGTTTAGGGCGCATATATTGTATCCATATTTCCCACATATACCTAGTAGGCATGACGGTGCATATTTTGGAGGCTTCACGTCTTAATGGACAAAGAGGACCCGACCCTGCAGAGACCTATGGGAGGTGTGAAGTTGGTCTGGCAGGAGATGGGAAGTTGGAGAGAATGTCCCAGCAGGAGCCCCGGAGACTAGGAGGATAAGAGACAATGGGGACGCCAAGGAGTCTCGGGGGCTGTATGTTTGCTAAAGGACTGTAGGTTGGGGGGGTGTGACTTGGGGAGAGTATAAGAACTGTGAAGGACGACTGTTCTGTCTCTTTTCGAGATTCTGTGATTGATAGAGGATGTAACCCTTCAATAAACCTATCCTGAGAAATAAACTCAGTCTCGTCTGTGAAAGGCATCCTCTACACTGGTGACCTACGACAAATTATGGCCGGTGGCAACGATCTTCCCACACCAGACTCTTCAGGAGCCAACCGGGTTAACGCAGCTACCACACTACATCTGCCCGATTTCTGGCAACATAACCCGCGCTCCTGGTTTACCACTGTGGAGGCGCAGTTCCACCTTCGGGGAATTTCAGCGGACGCAACGAGGTTCTACCATGTCATCGCGAAGCTGGACAGCCTCACAGTGCAGCGGGTGGAGAGCCTGACCAACCACCCGCCCCAGGACGACAAGTATGGTGCACTGAAAGCCGCCCTCATTCGTGCTTTCACCCCCTCGCAGGGAGAGCGAGCAGAGAAGCTTCTGGCGCTAACAGAAGGTGAAGCAGACAGGCCGGCGGATCTGATGGCGAGGATGATAAACCTGAGAGGCGAAGATGACGACAATTTTATCTTCGCCCACCTCTTCCTCAGAACACTACCGCCAGCAGTGAGAGTCACCCTGGCCAGCTCACAGCTGCTCAACAACCGTGACTACCACGGGCTGGGCCAGGAAGCACAGCGGCTCGTCGACGCCCATAGACGACACGCAGCCACGATGGCAGCAACGGAGCTGAACGCATCCCCGCGAGACGAGGGGAGACCAGAGGCCGCAGCACCGGACCCACTGACGTCAGCAGCGGCAGAGACCAGGAGAAGCGGAGCGGACGGCACCCTCTGCTTTTACCATCGACGTTTCGCCGAGAGGGTGCGCAGATGCATCCCACCGTGCCGATACAAGCGCCAGGGAAACACCAAGACCGAGAGTCGGTAGCAGCTGCTGCTCTCGGCGCGAAGAACAAGCTGCTTTTTGTGACGGACGCGAATTCAGGGAAGGATTTCCTGGTGGACACAGGCTCCCAGCTGAGTTTCGTCAAGCCTTCCTACGCGGACCTGCTGGCGCCTTCCAGCGGACCCCTGGTGCTAGCGGCAAACGGCTCGACGATCAAAACCTATGGGGAGAAGACGCTCCTCCTATCCTTCCATGGTCGCACCTTCGAGTGGACTTTCGTCGTAGCTGCAGTTAGCAATAACATGCTGGGCAGCACGGTGGTGCAGTGGTTAGCACTGTTGCCTTACAGCTAGAAGGTTCCTGGTTCGAATCCCCAGGCTGGCAGGGGTTGGAACCTTTCTGTATGGAGTTTGCATGTTCTCCCTGTGCTGCGTGGGTTTACTCCGGGGGCTCCGGTTTCCTCCCACAATCCAAAGACATGCATGTTAGGCTAATTGGTTGTTCTAAATTGTCCCTAGATATCTGTTCCCTATAGGCCCTTAGAATAGAGGGTTAGTATTAGTGAAAGCGCTTTGAGTGGTCTTTGTGACTAGAAAAGCGCTATATAAGTGCTAGTTAGTTAGTTAGTTAGTTAGTTAGTTAGGTGCTGATTTTTTGTGCTCAAATGGTTTATTAGTTGATCTTACTAATAGACATATGGTAAATGCACTGTCTTTCCACTCTATCTCCCGTACAGCTCGGGTGGCCCCGCCTTCTGCACATCCCAATGTCACAGCTGCGGGTGGTAAGTTTCATGCACTACTCAATCAGTTCCCAGCCCTCACGGTCCCAACATTTTCAGCGTCAGTAGCCAAACACGGGGTCGAGCACTTCATAACTACATTTGGCCCCCCTGTTTTTGCAAAAGCTCGGCGCTTGGACCCAGCTAAACTGGCCATCGCGCATGAGGAATTCGCCAACTTGGAAAAACTGGGCATCATTAGGCGCTCTAACAGCCCCTGGTCTTCACCGCTGCACATGGTTCCTAAGACCGACGGCTCGTGGCGGCCTTGTGGTGATTTCCGCAGGTTAAATAATGCTTCAGCACATGACCGCTACCCGATTCCGCACATCCAGGATTTTTCGGCACATTTGGCGGGGGCGCGCATCTTTTCCAAAATAGATTTGGTGCGCGGTTATCACCAAGTCTCAGTCCGCGCTCACGACATACCCAAAACGGCAGTAATAACCCCCTTTGGGCTTTTCGAATTTTTGCGCATGCCTTTTGGCCTCAAGGGCGCCGCACAGACGTTCCAACGTATGATGGATGCGGTGTTGCGCGGCCTCCCTTTCGTGTTCGTCTATTTGGATGATATTTTAGTAGCCAGTACATCCGAAGACGAACACGAACGCCACCTCACAGCGGTTTTTCAGAGGCTGACAGAGCATGGGTTAATAATTAACCCAGCGAAATGCCAGTTCGGGGTAGCGCAAATCGATTTTTTGGGACACCGCGTTTCTCCAGAAGGAGCGGTCCCGCTGCCCGATAAAGTACGCGCGATAACGGAGTTTCCCCAACCGCAGACAGTTAAAGCATTGCAAGAATTTTTGGGGATGGTCAATTTTTATAACCGTTTCCTCCCCAGCGCAGCACAGCTCATGCACCCACTGTACGCGGCACTAAAGAAGCAAAAACCTGCAAATAAGGTTGAGTGGTCCCCGGAACGGGAGCGCGCTTTCTCCCAGGTCAAGTCGGCCCTGGCGAACGCTGTGTTATTGGCACACCCGGTGCCAACAGCTCGCATGGCGCTAACCACGGACGCTTCCGACATAGCAGTTGGGGCAGTTGTCGAGCAACTGGTAGCAGGGAGCTGGCAACCGCTTGCGTTTTTCAGCAAAACATTGCGCGATAACGAGCGAAAATACAGCGCGTTCGATAGCGAACTTTTAGCCCTGCATTTGGCCATCCGCCACTTCCAGTTCTGGCTGGAAGGGCGCCGTTTCACCGCGTTTGTAGACCACAAACCATTAACATTTGCAATGGCCAAGATTTCAGAGCCTTGGTCGGGCCGACAGCAGAGACAGCTGGCCGCGATTTCGGAGTTTACCACCGACATTCAACACGTGGCGGGTAAACACAATGTAGTGGCAGATTGTCTCTCGTGCGCAGTTGCAACGCCAGGCCCCCAGGAGGCAGACACGGTGGCCGTGGACGCGGGCCAGGCTTGCGGCGCGGAAGCGCTCGCAGCCCCGGTCTGCGTGGGCTTAGATTATGCAGCCATGGCCGCCGAGCAGGTTAGCGATGCGGTTGTGCGCGCACTCCAGTCTGGGCCAACAGGGCTAAGGCTGGAGCACAGGGTGCAGCAGATAGGTGTGCCCCCTCTAATCTGCGATGTCTCCACGGGGCACCCCCACCCCGTAGTCCCAGCTGCGTGGCGCCACCGCGTTTTTGATTTAATCCATTTGCTGGCACATCCGGGGGTTCGTGCATTGATCAAAATGGTGGGAGAAAGATTCGTTTGGCCGGGGCTGCGTAAACAGGTCAAAGAATGGGCCGCAGCCTGTGCAGCGTGTCAAAGAGCAAAGATACACAAGCACATGCGGGCCCCCTTAGAACCTTTTCAGGTCCCGGCCAAACGCTTCGACCACGTGCATATCGACTTGGTGGGACCCCTCCCGCTGTCGCAGGGGTTCACACACCTTCTAACCATGGTGGACCGCACCACGCGCTGGCCAGAAGCGGTCCCCCTGGCGTCAACTACAGCAGCAGACGTTGCGCGCGCGTTTTTAACGGCTTGGGTCGCGCGTTTTGGAGTCCCGTCAGACATAACGTCTGACAGGGGTCCCCAATTCGTTTCCAAGCTCTGGTCATCCATGGCACTCAGTCTGGGGGTGAAAATTCACCGCACTACCGCTTATAACCCCCAGGCCAACGGTTTGTGCGAACGCTTTCACCGGTCATTGAAAGCAGCCCTCAGAGCGGTTCTCACAGACACAAATTGGGTTGATAAACTTCCATGGGTTTTATTAGGGTTGCATTCAGCACCTAAGGAAGATTTGCAAGCCTCTCCGGCTGAACTAGTTTTTGCCCAACCCCTCCGGTTACCGGGCAAATTCCTTCCAGAGAACCCTGCACCAAATCGCCCACCCGCTCAGCTGCTGCAGAGCAACACGGGATCAAACACCCTCCCCGGCCCAGTTCATCACAGTTTCCCACGCGTTTTTGTGCCTAAGACCTTAAAGAACGCAGAATTTGTCTTTGTCAGACACGACGCTCAGAGGCCAGGTTTAAGACCGCCTTATGATGGACCGTTCAGAGTGTTGGAAACTGGGGAAAAACATTTTTTGCTCGATTTGGGTGACAGGAGGGAATTAGTCTGCATTAACAGACTCAAACCCGCTTTTGTTTTGGCTGATGAACAAGTGCAGTTAGCCAGGGCCCCCCGTCGCGGCAGGCCGCCAGGGAGACACTATTCTGAGCCTTCACAAGGATGTACTAACGACTCTAATCCACAGATGCAAGAAACGGCTACAGTCAGATCGAAACCTGCTTACAGCAGATATGGCAGGAGGTTGAAGCCCAAGCAGTCGGAAGTGTGATATGTTGTGCCATTTTCTGTTCTGTGTGATATGAGATGATTCTATGCATATTGGGGTGTACTTTGTCCTTATTTAGATGTTTGGGGGGGGGTTATATGGCGCATGTTTAGGGCGCATATATTGAATCCATATTTCCCACATACACCTAGTAGGCATGACGGTGCATATTTTGGAGGCTTCACGTCTTAATGGACAAAGAGGACCCGACCCTGCAGAGACCTACGGGAGGTGTGAAGTTGGTCTGGCAGGAGATGGGAAGTTGGAGAGAATGTCCCAGCAGGAGCCCCGGAGACTAGGAGGATAAGAGACAATGGGGACGCCAAGGAGTCTCGGGGGCTGTATGTTTGCTAAAGGACTGTAGGTTGGGGGTGTGTGACGTATAAGAACTGTGAAGGACGACTGTTCTGTCTCTTTTCGAGATTCTGTGATTGATAGAGGATGTAACCCTTCAATAAACCTATCCTGAGAAATAAACTCAGTCTCGTCTGTGAAAGGCATCCTCTACACTGGTGACCTACGACAAATTACGCTCTCTCATACTGGTCACTGGAAGTTCAACATGGCACCTCATGGCAAAGAACTCTCTCTCAGGATCTGAAAAAAAGAATTGTTGCTCTACATAAAGATGGCCTAGGCTATAAGAAGATTGCCAACACCCTGAAACTGATGTAGGGAAAATTAGTTATAAGGTACAAAGATTATTTAATTTATACCTATAGGTGTGTGTGGAAATGAAGGTTTGCTTCGGACCCATGCACACACCGGGAAAAAATTCATTTTTGGGGCACCAGTCCAAAACTTGGACAATTTATTAATAACTAATCTTTCCACCTTCAAGCAATCAGTTTCAAATAATCGTGAATTTTCCTGGGTGACTTCAGGAACAGAAACAGGAAAAAGAAATCAACAGAAACTTCCATATACCATTTACAGTTTTAATGATCAGACTATGGCGCATGTTTAGGGCGCATATATTGTATCCATATTTCCCACATATACCTAGTAGGCATGACGGTGCATATTTTGGAGGCTTCACGTCTTAATGGACAAAGAGGACCCGACCCTGCAGAGACCTATGGGAGGTGTGAAGTTGGTCTGGCAGGAGATGGGAAGTTGGAGAGAATGTCCCAGCAGGAGCCCCGGAGACTAGGAGGATAAGAGACAATGGGGACGCCAAGGAGTCTCGGGGGCTGTATGTTTGCTAAAGGACTGTAGGTTGGGGGTGTGTGACGTATAAGAACTGTGAAGGACGACTGTTCTGTCTCTTTTCGAGATTCTGTGATTGATAGAGGATGTAACCCTTCAATAAACCTATCCTGAGAAATAAACTCAGTCTCGTCTGTGAAAGGCATCCTCTACAAGAGTCAGATTAAATGACATTATATTCAACGGACTTGTTGGTATGGTGAAATGATCAAGTATCAAGCATCACATTCAACTTGTAACTAGTTATTGAGCAAAAGAGTGTAATCACATTTGTGGAACCAAGGAAACCATAGTGTGAATTTGTAACTGTGATGAAAATGGGGACTGAAATAACTGTAACCAAAATATGAAGAAAATTGGACGCAAATTTTATGAAGAAAATTATAAAAGCTGATTATATAAAAAAGAAATTCTGGGGTACTCTAAAAAGTAAAAACGGGAGTTATTGAAAAGAGGGATACTATTTCTCTTTCATTCTATAGCTCTGATCAGAGTTATGAACTAATTTAAACCTGAAACAAATTATGACATACTTTAAGGCGATGGACATCACACTAACTCAGCAGATGAAGCAAAAGAATCTTGCTCACGTGACCTTTGCGTTAGCTTTCCAGCTGGATCCTTAGCTGAAGCTTTATTTGAGGATGATACCGGAAATTATCTGTCAGCAGATAAATTTTTCCCAGAAGCAAACAGTCAGGAGCTGAGATCTGGCAATGATGATGAGAGGCTGCTGGCCACTGACACAGTATGTCATGTGGACAACACGAGAGGGGTTTTTTTTCCAGCAGCTCTCTCAGGTCCAAATAAATCGATGAGATAGTTCAGTCTGATCAAAGGCACAGAACTGGAGAGACAAGATTAAACCTTTGAGTGTAACTGTCGCCGAATTGCGACATAACCACTAGTGGTCAAAAGTGGTAAATATTTTTTGTCAATAAAATAGTTCAGATTTTCAAGGCTATAACTTGAAAGTGGTAAGAGATAATGGCTTACTGTCAATTGGAAAGATGTAAAATATGATCCAAAGTTTCAGATAGGAGTAATTTTACACATCTAATTTGCATAATGCCACAGCAGCTATACTGAATTACATAACTCAGTCAAAAGTGGACTTTGGACATATTTACACAAAGAATGGTTCAGTCTTTTGACACTGTTGTCTCTACAGGGGTACGTTATCATCTTATCTTCAAAGTATATGAACAAGAAATCAGTACAATGTAAAAAAAAACAAAGAAATTTGTCACTTACCGGCTAAGGGGACTCGCTCACCACCGGGGTCACTGCGTTTTCACCCATCGTGGTCATTATTTTGCATTCTGTTGGTCATTTACGCGCTCTACTGCATCTACAAAGTTTTATGATTATCCCACATGAATTTTGCTTGTATCCCATGGCTATTTTCTGTGTATGCAGCCATCTAAGTGACATGCACGATGATGGATTGATTGATTGATTGATTGATTGATTGATTGATTGATTGATTGATTGATTTTATTTGAACATTCAGACAAAAAGAAAAAAAGAATTTAAAACAAAAATCAAAACCAAAAAAATAAAATGTTCAAAAGGAGTGGGAAGAAGCCAATGCTTATATAGTCCCACCCCTCTTCCATACCCAACAAATTACAACATCACTCTAGTTATCATTCATCCCACAACCACATTCACCATACAACACCATAATACATAATACACCCCAAAATCAAATTATGCAACAGAAATGATACGACAGTCCATATTGACAACAATACCAACATCCAACAATAACTGTAACAATAATAAATAAATACTTCTGGTATGTTCAGTACAATCATAGACAACACCATCATCATTACAATCACCATATATACCACCATATACCTCCACATGGCTTACAATACCTAGGCGCAATAAGTATCCATATAATAATAATAACCATAATAATAGGTAGCCATATGGTAGTTACAACAGCAACAATAATAATAATAATACCACCTGGCCTATACAATACTCCAAACAACTCCATCCCAACAACAATCCTAACACTATAATTCTAGTAATAATAATATCAATAATAACAGTACTCAGCATATATATTCACAATAACAACCTTTCTTCATTGAAGAAACATTGTAATGTTACTGTCCTTTATTTAATAAAGGACAGTAACAGTAATGTTACTGTCCTTTATATTGCTCAAAAATCATTTCTTTATATGTTGATTTACATACATGGATGTTTGGAAATTGCCTGTGTTTCTCCCCCAACCCGTTCCACAATTTTACCCCCCACACAGACATACAAAAACCCTTCCTAGTAGATCTTACTAGGTGCATTTTAAATTTTGTGTTCCCCCGTAAATTATATTTCCCTTCTCTCTCCCTGAAAAGATTTTGTATATCGTGTGGCCAAAGGTTTTTACTGACTTTAAACATTAATTGTGCTGTATAATAATCAACCAGATCCCATAATTTCAATAGCTTTGAATGTTAAAACAATAAATTAGTATGTTCAAGATACCCAACTTTGTGTATAACACGGACTGCCCTTTTTTGTAATATTAGCAATGAATTAAGTATACTTTTATAATTGTTACCCCAGACCTCTATACAATAGGTCAAGTATGGAAGTACTAAGATAAGATAAGATAAGCCTTTATTAGTCCCACAATGGGGAAATTCCAGGATGAGCTTACTAATGAGCAATATAAGATATGAAGTGATTTGTAATCTAAGACTTGCTTAATTTTATTTATAATTGCAATATTTTTTTGCAACTTCAGCAAACAGCTTCCAGTGTGAGAAAAAAACGATCAGTCCACTTTAAAATGTGGTGAGTTAAGAAAAATCAATAGAAAAAGTTTAACAGAATAAAATATAAAAACATCAGAGAACATGGAGTTTCACTCCATATAAAAGAGAAGTTTGAGGTTGAAACAGAAGAAAAAGTATTTTCCCCAGAAGTTTAAAGGAAAGAGTTCAATGCAGGACACACAGACAACTTAGACAAACTTTCAGAAAGAACTACTGCCTGAACTAGGGCATTCCTCACTTAAACTGAGTAGTTTTTTAGGAGAAAAACTTGACTGACATGAAAGGGAACCACTTGTCTCCCATTGCGGGAGAACTGAATGAACTCTGGTCCAATAAGAAAGCAGTCCTTTGTCTGTAACCAACCAACAGAATGAAAGGGGGCATTGTCCAACAGAAACTGGCTGGTGATTGGCTGAGCCAGTCAGGTGACTTGAGTAAGCTTTTCCAATAGGATAAAACACATCTTGATTAAAATGAAAATTCACTTTGAGTGTAAGCTAAACTAACTTCAGTGATTCATGACTAATTTTCGTTCTTGCTACACTGAACATGCACTTTCATAAACTTGTCCTTCTATAATAAATATGCATTAGAATAAGGTTCATTTAAGCATTTTCAAACATGCAATACATTTAGACCAATGATTAATGAAACATTTCAAACCAGAATGGTATGTCAGAGTCCCACTTGATTTTCCAGGGTGTCCTGAAAAAGAAAATAATCTGAGATTTGAGAGTTTTTGTTAAAAGGAAGTCATTTCATTCATTAACCCCAGTTCAGCTTGTAGAGGCTACAGCGAACATATTCCAGAGTTGTCCACTGGGGGTAATGTTGAGCTGTGGATAATTCCTAGAGACCTGTGGAATGTGGTCCAATGTATCTGGAAGGTTTCAAACAGTTCTTGAAGCATAAAACTGCCTGGTTGGGGAGGAAGTTCCAGGATTTATGATTGCAGACTAATCCATTCCTGGCACGAAATGGGATCCTTATTGTCCCTTTTACCATGGAATGTGTTTTAAAACTGTGGTTCTTAGGTGAAGGAAACAATTCTTGACCAGACTTTTGGGTGAAACAATTTCTTCAAGGTGAAGAGTGATTTTATAGATTGGAGCCAAAGGGATTGAAACTACACTGAGCTGCAGCACGGTGGCCAAGACCATATTGCGGTTAAACAGGGAACACTCAGAACAGGCCTTGCCATGGTCGACCAAAGAAGTTGAGTGCACATGTTCAACATCATATCCAGAGGTTGTCTTTTGAAAATAGACATATGAATGCTGCCAGCATTGCTGCAGAGGTTGAAGAGGTGGGGGGGTCAGCCTGTCAGCGCTCAGACCATACACCGCACACTGCATCAAATTGGTCTGCATGGCTGTCGTCCCAGAAGGAAGCCCCTTTTAAAGATGATGTACAAGAAAGCCCACAAACAGCTTGCTGAAGACAAACAGACTAAGGACATGGATTACTGGAACCATGTCCTGTGGTCTGATGACACCAAGATAAACGTATTTGGTTCAGATGGTGACAAGCTTGTGTGGCAACAACCAGGTGAGGAGTACAAAGACAAGTGTGTCTTGCCTACAGTCAAGCATGGTGGTGGGAGTGTCATGGTTTGAGGCTGCATGAGTGCTGCCGGCACTGGGGAGCAACAGTTCATTGAGGGAACCATGAATGCCAACATGTACTGTGACATACTGAAGCACAGCATGAGCACCTTCCTTCAGAAAATGGGCCGCAGGGCAGTATTCCAACATGATAACCACCCCACACACACCTCCAAGATGACCACTGTCTTGCTAAAGAAACTGTGGATAAAGGTGATGGACTGGCCAAGTATGTCTCCAGACCTAAACCCTACTGAGCATCTGTGGGGCATCCTCAAACGGAAGGTGGAAGAGTACAAGGTCTCTAACACCATGATGTCATCATGGAGGAGTGGAAGAGGACTCCAGTGGCACCCTGTGAAGCTCTAGTGAACTTCTTGCCCAAGAGAGTTAAGGTAGTGTTGGAAAATAATGGTGTCCACACAAAATATTGACACTTTGGGCACAATTTGGACATTTTCACTTAGGGGTGTACTCACTTTTGTTGCCAGCGGTTTAGACATTAATGCTGTGTGTTGAGTTATTTTGAGGGGACAGCAAATTTACACTGTTATACAAGCTGTACACTGACTACTTTACATTGTATCTAAGTGTCGTATCTTCAGTGTTGCCCCATGAAAAGATAATAAAATACTTACAAAAATGTCAGGGGTGTACTCACTTTTGTGAGATACTGTATATCTAGCCAGTATCTCTCAACCTCGTGCACCAGCTTAGGCTGCTTCCCCACCAGAGAGGTGATGTTCCACGTCCCAAAAGCCAGTTTTGAAAGCCGGGGATCAGACCGCCAAGGTCTCTGCCTTCAACCATCATTTGATCCGCATTGCACCAGACCCCCATGGTCCCTCCTGCAAGTGGTGAGCCTACTGGAGAGCGGATCCATGTAACCCCTTCGGGCTGAGCCCGGCCGGGTCCCATAGGCAGAAACCCGGCCACCAGACGCTAGCCATCAAGCCCCTCCCCCAAGCGTGGCTCCAGGGCAGGGCCCCGGTAACCCCATACCAGGCGGGGTACACTGAATCCTTGATTATTTATTCATAATGGGAGCCTATTGGATCACTTTTAGTCTGACCCTTCACCCAGAACCAGTTTGTCTTGGCCTACCAGAGGCAAATTGCCCTGGACAACGTAGCTCCTGGGATCACTAGGGCATGCAAACCCCCCCACCAGGATAAGGTGGCGATCCATGGGGGATCGCTACCTTAAAATGCTCAACAAAATAGTACCAGATTGGCATTTCTACCATAAAGTATACAGAAGGAGATAGAAGCAGTGTTCCGATCCACAGTGGACTTCAACAACATTCCCTACTCCCTATTCCATTCGGAGGGAAAATCAGTTTAGGGAATGTCCCTCAACAAAATTTCTCCTTTTGAAACACCCTACAATGTCAATTAGTCCCTCTGTGCGGCGGCGAGAAAAAAAAAGGGCTATGAAGACCTACGAAAGAAATCAACTGAAGCGGAATATTCAGTACTTTTAATGTTACTTCCTGTTTCCCGTAGAGATTCCTGGACTAAGGCTAAGTGGTGGAATTTCTTATAAGGGAAGCAGAAAAACTGAAAGACATGATAATCATGGGTATATGCTGCTGCTACTGTGAACATTTTATTCTACTAAAATAAAATATTGCAACAATATTGTAACATATATATCTTATTTTTTTTTTTTTTTTTTTTTTTTTTTTTTTTTCTCTCGGCGCCACACGAGTCGGCTGCCTTTTGCAACAGCGGCTCGATTCCGAGTCTTTTTCCCTTCCTCTCTCTTTTGATCCGTCTTTTTTTTTCACCCCACTTATATCACGGACACACAGATCGTCCTAAATGTCTCCTGAGCCGGTGGACGGAGCCACTGTCTATAGCAGGATACGATACAGCAGAGAACAGCTCCTAGCATTCAACCGCCACCCGGTCCCATTGGAAAAACTCGACATACCGAGAGAACTGAGGCGAAAACGCCGCGGCTGCCGGGCTGGAGTAAGGCGGAGGACAAAAAATATAAGGTACAGACCCTCCCTTCCATCTGTTGTCATGGGAAATGTACGGTCGATACTGGGAAAGTTAGATGAGCTAGCGGCTATCTCCCGTTATGATAGCACATACCGGGAGTGCTCTCTCCTTTTGTTTACTGAGACGTGGCTAACTGAACTAGCAGCAGATGCTAACATTGAGCTGGAGGGTTTTCACATGATACGAGCTGACCGAACACCAGACAGTGGCAAGGCTAGGGGCGGTGGAGTGATAATGTATGTTAACAACAACTGGTGCAGACCGGGACATATCACTGTTAAACAACGACACTGCAGCAAAGACATTGAGTTGCTAGCTGTTAGCATGAGGCCTACATATCTCCCGAGAGAACACTCACACGTGATCTGCATTGTTGTTTATGCAAATCCGACGGCGAACGCTGGGACAGCACGTGACGTCATCCATTCAGTAACCAGCAGGCTGCAGACAGAACACCCAGATGCTCTTCTCCTCATCTCAGGCGATTTCAACCATGTTTCACTGTCTCCCATTCTACCCACGTTCACCCAGTATGTCACATGCCACACTAGAGACAATAAAACACTGGATTTATTCTACGCAAACACTAAGGAGGCGTACACCTCATCACAACTCCCCCCACTCGGGAGATCGGATCACAACTTGGTTCATCTCCGGCCGGTGTACAAACCCCTAGTGCACAGACAACCTCCGGCCATGCACACTGTGGAGTTATGGTCTGAGGAGACAATGGACACCCTAAAGGGCTGTTTTGAAGCCACCGCCTGGAAGCAGCTCTGCGATCCACATGGTGAGGACATCGATGGCCTCATTCACACCTTCACGGGCTACCTCAGCTTCTGTGTGGACAAATCCGTTCCCACCAAGACCATACGGCGTCACTCAAACAACAAACCCTGGATCAACCCTGAGATAAAAACACTTCTGAGAGAGAAGAAGAGGATCTTCAGGTCAGGGAACAGGGAGATGCTGAAGTCCGTACAGAGGGAGCTGAGGAGAAAGATCAGAGAAGGCAAGGACAGCTTCAGGAAGAAGATGGAGGACAAGCTGCAACAGAGCGACATCAGCGGGGTCTGGAGAAACCTCAAAACCATCTCGGGGCTCCAGAATACCTCCCCCCAGGCCACAGGGGGCAGGGAGTGGGCGAACAACCTGAATCTGTTTTTCAATAGATTTGACCAACCGCCCTCCCCCCTGACTGCACAACAACCACTGCTGCCTCTAAAGAAATCAAGTCCTGCTGCCCACTCCCCACTCCACCAACACCCCCCCACTCCCAACACACAGCCCCCCATCCTGACCCTGACCAGGACCCAGGTGAGGACGGAGCTGAGGAAGATCAAGGCGAGGAAGGCGCCGGGACCGGACGGCATCAGCGCAAAGCTCCTCAAGTCCTGTGCAGACCAGCTGTGTGGGATTGTGACGTATATCTTCAACATGAGCCTGAAACTGGGGAGGGTACCACAGTTGTGGAAAACATCTTGTGTGGTACCTGTACCAAAAACTTCCCACCCCAAAGACCTGAACAGCTACAGACCGGTGGCCTTGACGTCCCACTTGATGAAGACCCTGGAGAGACTGCTCCTTGCTCACCTCCGCCCCCTGGTGGAACCAGCGATGGATCCACTCCAGTTCGCCTACCAGCATGGCATTGGGGTGGAGGATGCGGTGATCTTCCTCCTTCACCGTTCTCTGTCCCACCTGGAGAAGCCCGGGAATATGGTGAGGATCATGTTCTTTGACTTCTCCAGTGCTTTCAACACCATCCAACCGATGATCCTGAAGGACAAGCTGCTGCGCGCAGGGGTGGACCAGCACCTGTCATCATGGATCCTGGACTACCTCACGAACCGGCCTCAGTTTGTGAGAACCCGGGACTGTGTGTCCGACACGATCATCAGTAGCACGGGGGCCCCCCAGGGAACAGTGCTGGCTCCCTTCCTGTTCACTCTTTATACTGCGGACTTCTCACACAACACAACACACTGCCATCTACAGAAGTTCTCTGATGACTCTGCGATCGTTGGCCTCATCTCCAATGGAGATGAAGCTGAGTACAGAGGGCTTATCCAGGACTTCGTGGACTGGTGCCATCGGAACTGCCTCCAGATCAACGCGAGGAAAACTAAGGAGCTGGTGGTGGACTGCCGCAGGCATGGGCAGCCCCTCACAGTACCAGTAAATATACAGGGAACAGACATCGAGATGGTGACATCCTATAAGTACCTGGGTATTCATCTGAACAATAAACTAGACTGGTCACACAATACTGATGCACTCTACAAGAAGGGACAGCGCAGGCTGTTCCTGCTGAGGAGACTCAGGTCTTTTGGTGTACAAGGGGCGCTGCTGAAGTCATTCTATGACACGGTGGTGGCATCAGCCATCACTTTTGGAGTGGTCTGCTGGGGCAGTGGCATTACTGCAGCCGATAGGAAGAGACTGAACAAACTGATTAAGAAAGCTAGCTCTGTCCTGGGGCAGCGCCTTGATCCGATGGAGGAGATAGGAGAGAGAAGGACGGTGGCTAAACTGTCATCTCTGCTGGAGTCCGAGTTCCACCCTATGCAGGACATACTGAATGCACTGAGGAGCTCATTTAGCAGCAGACTACATCATCCCAGGTGCACAACCGAGAGGTTTCGTAGGTCCTTCCTACCAACGGCTGTCAGACTGTACAACCTAAGCAGGGCTGCTCGCAGAGATAGCAAAAAGACGTAACAAACTAATAGTTTTTTGAATGCAAAAGATGCAATAGACTTACACAATGGTCCCCTCCGGCATACAACTAGGAACATACCGGTCGCTATGGAGGGTGAGAATATGTATGGGCACATAATCATACCATGTAGGATAACTAAGTAGACGGTTATGCTGTTTCATTCCATCTAGCAACAATGCTCTGCACTGTGTGTGTTTATATATTTGCATATTTATTCCATCTAGCTACAATGCTCAGCACTGGGTGTGTTTATATATTTATATATCTACATATTATTCCATCTAGCTACATTGCTCCGCACTGTGTGTGTTTATATACTTGCATATTTATTCCACCTAGCTGCAATGCTCCGTACTGTGGGTGTTTATATATTTACATATTTATTCCATCTAGCTACAATGCTCTGCACTGTGTGTTCATATATTCATATATTTATTCCATCCAGCTACAATGCTCTGCACTGTGTGTCTGTGTGTGTGTGTATATATATATATTTTATAGTAATACGTACATATGTTTATTAGCTGCTCTTGCTTGCTTGTTTTTTTTCTTGCCTTCTGATTGTTGCTCTGAGTGTTGCTATCCCTGTGCTGTTGCAATCCTGGAATTTCCCCGTTGTGGGACTAATAAAGGCTTATCTTATCTTATCTTATCTTATCTTATTAATATATAAATGAATATGAATAACAACCATTGTTACTTTAGCTCACAAGTTAGCAGTTTGAGGTACAATGACTTGTGGGTAATCTTCTCAACTTCCGGTGAAGTGATGAACAGATTTTCATTTTTTCTTTGCTCAGTTCTCTATTGCCTTTGAACTGAACACCTTTTGCTCCCTATGGTTTGGAATCTCACTTGACATGGCTGAATACCCACAGTCCACGTCATAGGGCAGTACCGGGCAACTGGAACACACCCATGGATGACAAAAGTATGAGTATGGAAGAAAATCAGTGTTGCCAAATCTCACTCTTTGGGGGTGAGTGTTACTCTTTTACCCTCTGTCTCACACCATAAACCCTATTTCTCACTGCATTTTTCTTTCTTGCCTTCTGATTGTTGCTCTGAGTGCTGCTATCCCTGTGCTGTTGCAATCCTGGAATTTCCCCATTGTGGGACTAATAAAGGCTTATCTTATCTTAAAATAAGGAAAATACTTTCAATATCATATTGACTTCCTTCAGATTTTTACACAGTAGCTCTCAAGCCAGCATTGTCAAGGTATGGTCAAGGCTGATTGCCGTGGCAAGCAGACTGAACATGTTGTAAAACTTATTCTGATGTAAAGAATTGTACATGTATTGTGAATATGCACGCTCACTCCACCTCAAGCCCTCAATTTCCCCCTGCACTATTCCCTCTAAATTTCACAAAAGTTATCAACTCTAAGAAAATGGCAGACTTGAACATCAACAGTGAGAATGTCGAACAGTGTTCACACAATAAAAGAAACAGAATGGAAGAAAATATACATTCTATGGAGAGGGTGGGGCTATCACCATTTTTGTTTTATAAAGAGTTGTGTTTGACATGTTACAAATGAAACGATAGAGGGGGTTGGGTAGCGTTCAGACAAGCAGGGCTGCAGGGCTGTATGCACCTGGAAGAGGGTTGGCAGGGGAGAGAGAGGAGTCGCCCTGGGCCAGTGGGGGGGGGGGGGTATACAGCCCACTCTGTCAACAGCACTCATAAATCTATTGAGTCTTCTATCAGAAAAGGGAAGACCCGTTTAAACACATCAGCAAAGGTGCCAGCAGTCTGTAACTGATTGAAAATTATTTTAAAAAATACATTTCTACAAGTATTATTAAAAAGTTTCTGTTTCAGTTTTCTTTGTCTAAACACCGTATTCTTCTTAATAAACTAAATGCACAGATAATGTCCGAGTGAGCCTGGCCAATAGCTGGTTATGATCAGCCAAAGCTCACCACAGCTAATGTCCGCACAGTTCACCAGCATCAGCCCATGCCAGTCAGCAGACTGACAACCCGAACAGAGTCATTCAGCAGGCACAGCATCTTGCTAAATGTCCACTATACTGCTCACAACAGAGCACCGAGTGCCTGCAGGCTTACAGACAATCTCCAAGAACGCAGCATGTAAAAACACAGTGAGCCATTAAATCAGCCACCCATGAAACCAACCACCCAGATTTACTATCAGACATCCAAGTGTTTATTTCCTAGTCACAGTTTGCCACACACTTAAACAGGGAAACAAATAAGACATGAAGGCAAAAGCATGACCCATCGGCGAATAATGGCACATTGAGGACCTCTTCCTCTTGTGTACACCTCATCATTGTAAGCTGTCTGCTGCAGACTGCTGATTGTTTAGCTTGTGGTGATGGATGGGTGAGGCTGAGGGAGAGTACTGACACTCCCCTGATGTCTCATTCCAGCTTCTCCAAGCCAACACCATCATTGTGCAAGGTAAAATGGTAGAGGGTTATAGGTAGTCTCAGCTACATGCAGGACAGATTTCAACCCTGATTTATCACAGAAAATTCAAACAAGACAGAACACATTGTGACTCAAACTGTTTTCTTGCCTTAAATCCATTTCTTGTACTTCCAGGCAGCTGGGACTCCCTTTCTCTGTCCAGCTTCAATCTTTTTCACACTCTTTTATGATTTTCTTTTGTCTTTTGCCTTTTGCATCTGGTCAAACAATACAAGGGGTTGGCAAAAGAACAAGAGACAGGAGCAAGACGGGCATAGTGGAAGGGATTTTTTCCCAACCAACCAGCATACAAATCAAATCCCATTACCTCCCCTTTGCCCTGCAGTATTGTGGTACTGAATGGAGTATGAAGGAGGCGAGCCTCCAGCAGAGAGCATATTGTATGCTGATAAGAGCCTTTTGGGCATGGAGGCCCCCACTTCCAGTGCCCTGAGAGGCCCCCTCACACCACAGCCCGACAGGGTCAATGGGGGCCCCAGCTGAGAGCTGCAGCAAATGTGTTAAATGCCCTTTGCGGGAGTTTCCTGCATAGATGCAAAGGGAATCACTGGTTTCCAGCATGGTGGAAAGGGAAGAAAGTGTCAGCATTAACCAGTCTTCAAACTCAATTAAAGAGAAAGGCACTTCATTGCTGTGAAAGATGTGCTTTGAGAGGACAATGATAATCACATGATTGTAATAACTGGTTGGGCAGGTTCTCAGTTTTAGTAAAATGATGGGGTCTGACTGCTATTGTTAATTCCATATACAAGATCATTTTTAAGAATTTAATGCACCATGTATTCTTAGCTATTCCCTCAGTATTTCATATTTCCATAAACCATGGAAGAGTCTGCTATAAAAACTGGGCAAATATCACATACTGTATACTGTATTTAACTGCCTACTGAACCACAAAAATGAACAGAATATAAAATAACTGTCCTCATAACCAAAATGACCTTTCCCATGTCATCCACACAGCGCTGTAAGGATATCCAGTTATCCCATAAAGAAAATCTGATGAACCACAGAAAGGAGGCAGATGGTTACTACTGAAACTTGGTTTCTCACTCCTAAAGCTTGAGCATGGTGGTTTATGTCTCGTATCCAAACACGCCACAAACATACTAGTGCAAGGTTACCCTTCTCATTATCTCCCTGGTAAATATTACCATGGATGGCACATAAAAAAAGAACACCCATCAGGCACACATGGTGTGTGACTGTGTATCAGTTCATGAAGGCATCTGTTCAGTGATTCACATCCTCCCAAATTCCACAGCTCTACGGTGCTGTCAGGGATAAAGAATCTCAGACCCTTCATCTGCAGGTTAACAACTCATGACCATTTGTTTCCCATAGGATACTAAAGCATCTTCACCGGGACCATAAATAGTGGTGCTGGGAGAGGCGGCTGTCACACCAACCTCTAAATCAGGTACAGCGGGGAAGCCTCTGACAATGCACATTCCTCTTCCTAATAATCCTCCTTCAAAACCTGCACTTGATCATGGCCCTGGAATTCAATGAATTTGCTTTCTCTAATTGTTTATTGTAAAACAGACGGAATGCTTCTGTTGCCCCCATGGTCCTGTCAAAGGTGGCATGTCCTTGCGTAGAGAGGACCAAATAAAGCTGGCAGCTCAGCCTCTGGAGAGCCACTTGGGTAACAAGAGTAATGAGACGTAGAAAAGCTGACATATGGGTAATGGCAATAAACTTAAACCCAGAAAACCTGCAGCTAAGAGATTAGTCGAATTTAATTAAATATACAACACCAACATATATTTTAATAATACTGTTTTAGATTCTTACAATCAACCAAAATTCAGGCTGACATGACATATGGAAACAATAAAATCTTCCTCTTTTGGAAGTTATCCAAATTGAACATCATACTTGACTTCTAGTGTATATATATATGCCTGTGTTCATTTTTATTTTTAAGATAATCATATGTGATAATCCCGGGAAAACATTCATGACTTCAAAAGTCACAGCTACACATGTTCCCCATTCTAATGACCTCTCCGGCGTGGAAAACACACGCACGTCCCGTACCCATCATAGTTTACACATGCAAAAGAGTGGTAGAGAAAATGTGGGAGCTGTGTGGCTCTTCATACCGTGAGCGCGGAGAACTTCTGGGAGCGTCCGGTGGCGCACAGCAGCAAGAGGACCAGCAGCGGATAGACGCGCATCCTGACGCAGCAGGGCGATAAACTCTCCAAATTACGCACAGTCCAAATTTACGTCGCCTTGACTTTTCCAGAGCAAAAACAGTCCCTCGAAGAAGTAGAAAATTTGATTTTAAGAATCCACTCTATTGCAGAAATATCAGTGTTGGAATACTGCAGGTTTATTTCACTTGGCTTCCTCGGTTTTGTCTGCCAAACAGCTTGTGGAGACACTCTTCTTATTTGTAGCAGAGCGATAAACCCTCTTGTGCCCCTGACCTTTTCCCCTCCCTCAGTGTCTCTTCTCTGTTTCTCCCACTCCACAGTTCGACTTCGTCTCTCCACACCCCTTTCTTCCACACTTGATTTTGTGAACTAGATCCCTTATCGGATGTAGGCAGTTCCCCCAGTGGGCAGGTAGGTTTGGAGGGAATCCGTCTTCTGCTGGTAGATCAAACACGTCAAGGATTCTTCTCTTTCACGCCTATTTTCCCCAAAGCCACAACAGTATTTTTTCTTCCTTTCAGACCCGGTGATCATGTTTGATTAATTGGCAAGAGAAGCTGGGAGTCACATTTTTCAGATCCACATATTTCACAGAGTAGAAGTAATTCCATCCCCTATGGAATAAACGAAAATCGTTTGCATTTAATCACATCTCCTAATTTCAATTACATATTGAACATACTGTATAAATCTCGTAAACGCAACAATAATATAGTGTACCGTTTTTTATCAAGCCCCTCAATTGCACATTTGTCAGGTGCGTGGCCTTCCCAGACTTGTTTTAACCTTATTCCTTTAACGCCACCTATAGGAAGTCACAAGTTCTCGCAACCTGTTCATCGGATATACGTTTTTAATCAGTCATGAAAAATAATAAATGCCATTGTCACTGTTAAATCCACTTTAATCTTAATCTGCACTCAAAAACTACAGTATATTAGGATCTGTGTGATTTGTCTGAGCCTTTCCCCTCCCATTCTTAAATTCAAATTCAAACGTTTATTTCAAACTCAGGGTTCATATTATGAGCAAAACTAAAACGAGTAGAAAATAGATAAATAAATAAAAGTATAAACCAGACGGTTTCTTTTTTGTAAGATATGAGTAAGAAGTTAATTTATAATAAGAATGTGTACATGTAATAATATCTGCCAGCAATTTTAATATAAGTGAATAGCATTTATAAATTATAAATGCAGTTGATAAAGGTATGCCCTCTTAAGAGTGTGGAGAAAAGTATATATCAGTAACTAACATTTAAAAAAACAGTATGCTATAAATTAAATTGGGTGCATTTAATTTAATCAAATAGTTAAAAATTCAAAACAACACAAATTTCCCATTATGCTTCAGTTTTCACCTCATGAAAAATCGAAAATTTGTAGCTGTTTTTTTTTTTGCTGTTATTCTTAAGTTTATTTGTTGTTTTATTAACACATGTTCTTAAAAAATAATAGCCTTTGAGAGTGCCACCACAGACCAGTGTTTTTCAACCTTTTTTGAGCCAAGGAATTCTTTTGAGGCACCCCACCAACCAAAAATGTTACAAAATGACGCATTGTAGCCTATTACAGGATCTGGAATGACAATTTGGTCTTGTAATAAGTTTATACTCACTCAGTCTGAAACCTGGACCTGTTTAGATGTACACAAAGCTGATATCCTGGCAGGAACTGAAGAAAGACATAAAGGACGCTCTTCCTCCAGTGCGCTTAGTCTCTCTTGTTTTTGTTTTTGTAGCAGTCTGTAAGGGTTCCAGAGTTGCTCCGTGCATCTGTCTCCCTCTCTCTCCCTGATTAGGTTTTCTCCCTGCAGCTGTGATTACCATCTGATGGCAATCAGGAGGACCTTTAAATAGGATGCTCTCCCTCTGTTCAGTCTGATCGCGTCAGATTTTCCACCAGCCTGTTGCCTATCTGTTTACAGCCTGGAGAATTCCCTGTCACCTGCCTGTCACCTCAGCAGTTTGGACTGCTTCTCGCTAGTGATGGCCAGATGAGGCTTTCTTGACACATTGAAGCTTTTCATCAAATTGGTTCATATGGACGAAGCTTCATGTGAAACTTCATTTGCCCTACTAAGCTATCTACTGGACAACAAAAAAAAACTTTGGACTAAGGCAAGTTCTTTCTTTTTTTTTTTTTTTAGATTATTTCACCAGCTTTTGAGAATACTCTCTCACAAGGCACAGAGGATGCAGGTGTGCAAAGGAAGGCTACTGCAAGTTTGTACAGTAGGCATGTTTCTGTCTTTCCCAGTACATTCTCTTTCCCAGTACATTTACCTCTGTTATCCTTATTCTCATGCAGGGCGCAATAGTGCCTCAGCATAGATGATGTGTCAGTGTTGTATCCGAGCTCTTTGAAACACAACAGACACTTTACCTTGCAAATAAAAATAAATCTAAAATAAATAATTTACAAGAAATATCCACTCTTTGTGAAAAATACACCCAACTTAATAACTGTAAATACCTTATTGGGAGAAATTAGATCAAAATGTTCCCAAACGGGAGAAGTCCATCTTTTTAGTGCTGGCTATATCTGAAAATGGAGATTGGCTGTGACCAATCACATACACGGTCAACGATCTGACAACCCAAAACATGAGGGATGGGGATTTCCATTGAGTATTGTCACAAGCCTCCTTGTGTGCTTTTACGCAGCGCACGAAGGAGGGGAAGGAAGAATGGATTTACGCACAGGGTTTCACCACAACACATTTATTAAACACAAGGGCAGACAGTTCAAAAATAACAACACACAAAAAGGGAACAGGGTGCACTGAAGGGCAAAACACGATAATGTGCAGCAGGCAGACCACAGTGCACAGTGGCCACAAAGACAAACAATACAATTAATGTCTTGGCTCGGGAAACTTGGAGACCTCTAGGAGGCTCAACTGGCTGGAGATAAAACCTGGGCTCAACAGCCAAAGCGTAGCAGTCTACTGCACGGAGAAACGCAAACAGATTAACCCACAGTACAGGAGCAGTCCAATAGTCCAAGAATCCAGCGAGCAAAACACAATCCTTCATTAACACAGGCAGTCATATGGCGATTAGCATCCGCATGACTAGCTCAATGGTCCAGCAATGCTTGACTGGCAAAGGCCGCCTAAGTACAAGCATTGCTGGTTCCTCAAATTGGGCACACCTGGGCGAAGCGTGGGAAAAACAATTACCGGGGAGAATCAGCTGGCTGTCAAGAGAGAGAGGGCGTAGTCGGCCCAGCGAGTGTTAGACAACACCCACACGAATGTGGGTCAAAGAGACTGCCTAACTGCCGCCGGCCAGAGCAGTGGCTATGGGCATGGAAAAGAAAAGGAACAAAGACATAAACACAACGGGAATTCAAAAGATAACACAATACATAAATCACCCAATACCCGAGCCACAGAGAATGGTCAGAACCGAGCCTACAGGAAACACCAGCTTGGTTCATGACAGTGTATCACTGCTCACTTCATTTCATGTTGCATGCCAAATCATGAACCACTTCCTGACCCAGTCATGTGCTATGACCGGCCGGTGAGGCTTCAAATGTCATCACATACATGTACGTCATCAATACACGCCTCGATATGCACTTCGCAAAATATTTCCTGGATTACTGGGCGGACACTCCGGAGCTCCAACGTGGCAAGTCCCATCACTACTTCTCGCTCTTTCTGTTGCCTGCCTTGGATCATGGATCTGCCTGGCGGATTGGACAGTCTCCTTCACATCCATAAGTCGACTTACCACCGTTAATCTTCACTGCCCCTCTTCCACACCCAGGCCTTGCCAGCCTGGCCCCGGCTCCCCTCTGGTGCTCAGCGCCACAGCCCTTAGCTCTGGAGGATCCTCAGCCAGGTCCCCATTTTCCTGCACTGGAGGATTATTGACCAGGTCCACGCTCCCCTCACTAGTTGAGCCTGTAAGCAACATCGGCAATATTAATTACCTTACAGTTGTTTGCCCATATACTTACCCTTTCCTCTGCTCTCTCCTTGCAGGGTTGCCAGATCCTCTGCGCACTTTTATTCTCACCCAAACTTGTTAATAAATCATTGTTTCACTTAACATTATCAGTTTCATCTGTGTCTGCTTTTAGGTCTTAGCCTTAGCACCACTGTCATAGCCAGACTTTAAAAGCCCAGGTTTTTCTCATTAAAGTTACCTGTTTCTCCATATGCTCATAGATATGAACAAAATAGTCTGTGTTCTTATCTTGAAGTGATGGGTGTTTTATCTGGAGAAGACATTTAATCTTGCATGTGGCCATGGCACTGTTGGATAACTTTTCCCCACACACCAAGCGTAATGGCTTGGTGTGTGGGATCCCCGGTGGAAGTAATTCTAAAGGAAAGGTAACTATGCTGTACTGCCTTATCGTCACTGCCTTAGCTTTCTTTTGACAACCCCATGGCCCTTCACCTAGGTTAGAATTTTGTCCAGGGCCCAGTTCAGAATTTGAATCTTTCCTCTTCAAATATTTATCCATTGCGGTTTTTCATTTAGTCACTATGGAACAAGGTTCACGGCAGCAGGAACTGAATTTGAATTTTAATTATTTGAATTTGAATAACTGAATTTGAACCTGAATTAATCAGTTTGAATAATTGCTTTTAAAATTTGAATCTGAATTGCCTAATTTGAAATTGAATCTACTGGTTTGAATGTGTATTGCAATAAAATTGAAACTGTATTTCATTTACTAGACAAATTTGGCTCCCTAATTCATTATCAGAGTTCAGTTTCACTTCTTGTCATACAAATTCAGTTTTTTATTTCAGGTTTTTGTGCCACACATCCAGGACCTAGCCTCAGTCAAAACTAATCAAGCACAGATAGAAAGAACTCTGTTTTATGTCCACAACTCTTGCTTTACATGCTGTGTTATGTCCATAACCCGTACTTCAATAACGAGGCCGGAGGTGCAGTAGAACGTAGGTTTACTGATGAACTCACAGTGTGATACAGGTGCTCTCATATAGGCAGAGGTCTGGTCATAAAGAGAGCATGCCTCTTCTGCATCCACCTTTTATACCCTGGATGGTGGCAGAACCGGAAAGGTGGAGCCGCCACCCATAGCACACACAACAATATCAAATGTATGATATTTGATACATCAAATTCGTGGCGGGGGGATACACTTTGCGTCGTCGTTCCCCTCGCTCAAATTTTTTATAGGCCCTGGTGAAATGGTGTAGGAGTCCACATTTGCCACAGCGTTTGCCCCTTGCCGGACACTCTTGCCTTGTATCGGTGCTTGGTGGACCCACAGCCCATACATCTGGGCAGCCTCGGGGTGGACCTTTATTTTAATAGCGGTAGCGTATTCCTCCGTATCTTCTGCGCTATCCTTGCTACCCGGGTCCACAGCCTGCACCACCGATTGTGATTCAGCATGCCTCAACGTAGTTCTCTCACCGAGGTCCTTGGATAGTTTATCCGCTGCTTGAAACTGTTGAGCTATCTTGACTGCCGTGGTTAATGTCAGTTCACCGGAGTCTGTGAGGAGCCTTGACCATGCTGCAGAACATAGTGTGTGCTCCGCCAACTAATCGCGGACTATTTCTTCCTCCAAAGTTCCAAACTGGCATTCCCCAGCCAGATGACTCAGGTCTGTGGCGTATCGCCACACCGACTCTCCAGTCCGCTGGCGGTGCTGTTGAAACTGAATCCTTCGGACTGTGATGTTTTCTGGAGCTCAAAAGTAGCGTGCCATTGGCCCGACCATGTCTTCAAAACTATCACTTTCACCCAATGTGCTGAGAATGCATTGTCCCTCCATGCTGATATAATGGACCAAAATCGCTCGTGCACGTAGTTTCTCCAATTCGCCGAGGTTTAAGGCCACCAAATAATTCTGGAATGCCGCATACTACCTCGCCCAGGAAACTGGTGGTTCACCCGGGAGCTCCAAAAATGGCCGAATACTGGAAACACCGTTATCCATACTTTTATCCTCATCGCCAAATGTTATGTCCATAACCCATACTTCAGTAATGAGGCCGGAGGTGCAGTAGAACATAGGTTTATTAATGAACTCACAGTGTGATACAGGCGCTCTCGTATAGGCAGAGGTCTGGTCATAAAGAGAGCGTGCCTCTTCCGCATGTGCCTTTTATACCTAGGGTGGCGGCGGAACCGGAAAGGTGGAGCCGCCATCCATAGCGTACACAACATTATCAAATGTATCATATTTGATATACCACATGCTGTTTACCTGTTAACACCTGAACAGACTTGAGTGGTTAATTCAAAGTGATGTCCAGCAGCCACACGCCAGGTTTGTAAAAATAATAATAATAATGTCATGTATGAGAAGAGGTGTCATGATTGCATACAAAACATTATTAGCCAGGGCAACAGATTAGCAGAGATTAACAGCAGAGCCTCCATTCAGGTGTTGGAGGTGTAGCAGCCCAGGAGGTGGTGATTGTGTTGTCAGGACACTGCTCTTTCAAAAACCAGAGGCTTTCTGTGAGACATGTTTCTTCTACACAAAGTTCAGTGGAGTCAGAAAGTGGACAAAGGTCAGTAACTTGTGCCAATATTGGCTATTTAGCATCATAGAAGACATAATTATGAAATGATAATAAGAGTGAAGCATTCTGCCTTCTCTGAGTTACTAAGAGGATGGAGACTGTAGTTACAGTGGTTGTCTGTCCTTTAAAATTAGGTTTCAAACTAATAAAGCTGTTAGTAGGTTGGCAAGTAAATTAATAGTGTCATTAGCTTGATAACTAACCACAGTCAGCTGTTAAGATGCAAATGTCAGAAATCAGCACTTAAAAATGACTTTAGATATAATCTACAGATTATCCATCAAAACTGACACACTTTATTTTTGTAACAGCCTAATATTACATTTAATGTATTGATAAAACCATGGCCATAAAATGTATTGTCATATTTGCCATGTGACAGCAGATGATCAATAACTCTCCAGTTTTGTCTGTTTCATTATTAACTAGACAGAGCTCATCCACAATATTAGAGCAGTGTTGATTGCATGATAATTTATATATAATCTGTAACATAGCACATGATGAACAGAAACACAATTGTATTAACATGATGAGCATATTCAGAGCATACTTAGAGTTTAATCAGAATAAATTATTCTATATTTTCATGTCAGGTGAGTAAATCTCACCAAATATAAGCAAAAATATATATAAAAATATAAGCTATGACAACCTTGGAACCTTTGGTTCCAAGGTTGTCATAGCCAGGAGCGGCACTGGGGTTAAGCTCCCAGTGCTCATAAAATGCTCCTTACGGCGTGCGTCTCGAAAAGCCTCTGACAACTAAGTCCAACTCCTAGCCTGCCCGTGTGGTTTAGTCTCTAAGCCCGGCGGAACTGCTTTTACTAATAGGAGATGGGGCGAGGGCGGATCTCTGGCGCCTTAAAACCAGATGCTTCGGGTAGATGGTGGCTCGTCAACCTGGGAAGGTAGCCCATCTAGGGGAAGGTAAACCCTGATTTCAAACCTCCGCTGCCTTGCGGCACACCTGGTCACGGGAAAGGCTTCGGGAGTCAACCCTGAGGAAAAATCCGGAGTCGGAGCCCCTAAGGCAGTTCTCTGTTGTGCTCAACATTGTTCTGGCAGCTCCTGCGACGGCGCTGGTGCCAAACTATAGCAGCCCTGCTGTTCCTTTGGATTCATCAGTGACGTGGAGAGGGGGGACATGCTGCATTGGTAACATCTTGTCCTCCATATCTTCCTGCCCAGGCTTGAATCCTACCAACGCCTAACACTGGAAGGTAAAACACCGGTGCGCATCGGCCTGTTCAGCCACAGGCGGTGCTGTTCCAGCAGAGTAGACGTTTAGGATTCTCTTCCATGGTCATCATAGACCGACGGAGGCCGACGACATAAGCAAAAATCTGTGACATGTATACTACATTTTATTTTTTCAACAAATGTGTAGTACACGTGAAGAGTAAACTGCTGTGGTAAAGTTTCAGTCATAAATACATTAAACTTAATTATTTTTAAAAGATAACTTCAATCAGGTTCAGGTTCAGGTTACTTTATTTGTACCCGTAGGTAGATTTGTTAATCAACTTATTTGTGAGATTTTTTTTTAAAACCTAGCACTGATTTCCAGGTACAGAACCAGAGTCAGTCAATAGATTAGGAAAATTCAAGTTTGTAAAACAAGAAAAAAAAATGAAACAGCTTTCATTGTGTACCAAGTGATTGTATTTAGTTTAGTAAATACCATATTGTATTATCTCTTATATTTTATTTATGTCAATTTTTTTAAACAGGAAAGGTCCAAAGATGAGCGTGATTTTTTCTTTTAACATCCTGGTCTTCAGAAGAATTGGTGATGAAGTAATGAGGAGAAAACAGCATCTGTTCCTGGAGGAGGTTCAACGTTATTATCAATGATTTGACTTCTATGACCTATAAGCAGCCTGGGAATTGGAAATATTAGATGGCTAATAAATTCTTATGGGGGTCCTTTTTTCTAAATCTCATAGCATCATTCTTTTTTTTTTAACACATTTTAACACTTTTAGCATATTTTACTATGATTTTTTTATTTCAAATATCTGTAGTTTTTTAAAGCTATCCAGTTAATCTTATCTAGTCTAATAAGTCTTTGAATTTATTTTTTTTAAAACCTTTATACAGTTCCCATTGAATCAGTGAGATTTGTTCTGAAAAGTGCTGTTTAAATACAGCTTCACTGTTCTATACATTGATAGTATCACATAAACTGGCTCAGACTTTGTTTTTGGTAGACTGCTGTGAGGGACTGTATGTTGTTTAAATTAGACACCCCACAATATTTTTTTGTTTGTTTTGGTATCTTATTTGTTCTGCAGATTATAATGAAGTTTTTATCTGGAAATACACACATGTTGTTGCACCTTTTGCCCACATGGTGGCATTTTATATCACCAAACAGAACTCTTGACAGTTAAAAAACACTGAGTGGCAAAAATGAGTAGCAGAAATAGGGTGTATGGAATACAACACAATAAATACACACAGTATTCAATCACAGCAGTACACAGAGTACCTGCTTGCATTGTGGAGAGCTAATCTTATTCAATTCAATTCAATTCAATTCAACTTTATTTATATAGCGCCATTTCACAACAACAGTCATCTCATAGCACTATCAACTGTAGGGGGGACCCCCACAGTTGCAGAAAGACCCCAGCAATCAGGCGATCCCCTGTGAGCAAGCACTTGGCGACGGTGGAGAGGAAAAACTCCCTTTTAACAGGAAGAAACCTCCAGCAGAACCAGGCTCAGGGAGGGGCAGTCATCTGCTGCGACTGGCTGGGGGGTGAGGGGATAGAGAAGAAGAAAAGAACAGACATGTAGAGAGCAAACAGCACGATGGGGACTCAATCTATGGGAGAGAACAAACAAATGTTAATGACCAGCAAAAAAAAAAATATTTCATAGAGAGTGAGGAAAGGAGTGAGGCCCAGTGCATTACTGGAGGTCCCCCGGCTGACTAAACCTATTAGCAGCATAACTAAGGGAGGGTTCAGAAACACATGATCCCTCCCTAGTTGTAGGCTATATCAAAACGGTAGGTTTTAGCCCTATTCTTAAAAACAGAGATCGAGTCTGACTCCCGAATCCAGATTGGCAGCTGATTCCACAGGAGAGGAGCTTGATAACTAAAGGCTCTGCCTCCCATTGTACTTTTGGAGATTCTAGGTATTACAAGTAATCCTGCATTTTGGGAGCGTAGTGCTCTGTTAGGATGATACAGTAGTATCAGATCTTTTAAATAAAAAGGAGCCTGATTGTTTAGAGCTTTGTAAGTAAGAAGAAGGATTTTAAACTTAATTCTAAACTCTATGGGAAGCCAATGAAGGGAGGCCAGAACTGGAGAGATATGATCTCTCTTTCTAGTACCTGTTAAAACTCTTGCTGCAGCATTTTGGATCAGCTGAAGACTTTTTAAAGATGTTTTAGGACAGCCTGATAATAAAGAATTACAATAATCTAATCTTGAGCTAACAAAAGCGTGGATCAGCTTCTCAGCATCACTCTGAGACAAGATGCTCCTAATCTTGGCAATATTACGCAAATGATAGAAGGCAGTCTTAGAAACAAATTTAATATGTGAATTGAAGGACAAATCCTGATCAAAAATAACTCCAAGGTTCCTCACAGAGCTATTAAGAGAAAGAGTAACTGCATCCAAACTGAAAGTTTGATTTGGAAAGGAATTTCTAAGGTTTTTTGGACCAACAAGAATGACTTCAGTCTTATCTGAATTTAATAGCAGGAAATTACAAGTCATCCAAGCTTTGATTTCCTTAAGACAGGCTTCTAACTTGGCTAATTGATTAGTATCATCTGGCTTCATTGACAGGTATAATTGTGTGTCATCTGCATAACAATGAAAATATATACAGTGCTTTCTAATAATGTTGCCTAACGGAAGCATATATAAACTAAAAAGAGTAGGGCCTAGCACAGATCCCTGTGGAACTCCATGACTAAGCTTTGAGCTAAAAGAAAACTCATCATTTACATGAACAAACTGGAACCTATCAGATAAATAAGATCTAAACCACTGCAACGAAGTTCCATTAAGTCCAACATAGTGTTCTAATCTATCAAGTAGAATATTATGATCAATAGTATCAAAAGCTGCACTAAGATCTAAAAGGACAAGTACAGAAACTAGTCCATTATCAGATGCAATGAGGAGGTCGTTAGTGACCTTCGCTAAGGCTGTTTCAGTACTATGATGGATTCTAAACCCAGACTGAAACTCTTCAAGTAAACCATTTCCCTGCAGGTGGTCAAATAATTGCGTAGCAACAACTCTTTCTAAGATTTTTGAAATGAAAGGGAGATTAGAGATTGGTCTATAGTTAGCTAAAGCTCCTGGATCTAGCGTTGGCTTTTTGAGTAAGGGTTTAATTACAGCCGTTTTAAAAGCCTGCGGTACATGGCCTAAAGTTAATGAAGAATTGATTATATGAAGAATAAAGCTACCAATAAGTGGGAAGACTTCTTTAAATAACCTGGAAGGAATAGGGTCTAAAAGACAAGTTGAAGGTTTGGATGAGGAAACTATTTTGTCTAACTCACAAAGGTCGATTGGAGTAAACTCATCAAGACAGACATCAATAGAAGGAGTTGTAGTAGTTACAGTATTTAAGTTAACTGTGGGAAGAATCTGATTGATTTTATCTCTGATGGATGAAATGTTATTATTGAAGAAGTTCATAAAGTCCTGACTAGTAAGCTCTAAGGGGTTACTAGGATTGACAGAGTCCTGACTCTTTGTCAACCTGGCTACAGTACTGAAAAGAAACCTGGGATTATTCTTGTTCTCTTCTATTAATGCAGAGTAATAACTCGTTCTAGCTTTTCTAAGAGATTTTTTATAAATTAAAAGATGATTTCTCCAAGCTAAATAGATTTCATCTAAATTAGTAGAGCGCCATTTTCTTTCTAATTGACGAGTCTTCTGTTTTAAGCTACGAGTTTCTGTGTTGAACCAAGGAGTTAAAAATCTCTGATTAGACTTTTTCTTTTTTAAGGGGGCCATCAAGTCTAGAGCCTGATGCAGAGAAGCTGAAACACTATCCACCATGTTATCAATTACAGAAGGAGCAAGCTGTCTATAGCTTATTTCCGTTGTGTTGACACATGGCATAGAGGAAACAATCTGCATAAATTTGGAAACAGCATCATCTGAGAGGCATCTACTGTGATAATATTTTTCTTTAGGAGCCAAATAGTCAGAAATAGTAAAATCAAAGGTTAACAGACAATGGTCTGACAGTACAGGGTTATGAGGAGACACTACAAGATTTTCTATTTCTATGCCATATGTCAGAACAAGGTCCAATGTATGGTGGAGGTAATGAGTAGAATTTCCTACTTTCTGAGAAAACCCAATCGAGTCTAATATTGAATTAAAAGCCACATTAAGGCAGTCACTATCTACATCCACATGTATATTAAAGTCCCCTACTATAATTATTCTATCAGATTTCAGCACTAAATCAGCTAAGAAATCAGCAAATTCGGATAAAAATTCTGAATAGGTTGATGGGGGACGATAAACTATGGCAAATAAAATTGGGTTTAACCTGAAATTGCTAAAGTGCCCAACACTGAGGACCAGGCCCTCAAAGGAATTATAACATGTTTTTTGCTTTACATTAACTAGTAATTTGGAATGGTAAATTGTTGCTACTCCTCCTCCACGACCAGAACTTCTGGGATTTTGACAGTTTAAATAACCAGAGGGAGTTGATTCATTTAAACCAACATAATCTTCTTGCCCTAACCAAGTCTCTGTAAGGGATATTAAATCAATCTGATGATCAATTAACAGATCATGGACTAGCAGAGACTTGGGAGTTAGAGACCTAATATTTAATAAACCACATTTAATTTTTAAATTATGAGGAGGAACAGAGGCCAAATCATTCAATTTAGAGGCTTTATGTTTAATTTGAGTTTTACCAATATTTTGCTTTATCACTTTGGGATGCTTATACATTATATTTTTATTTACTTTGGAGGGAGCAGACAACGATTCTCTGATGGGGAAGACAGGGGCTAAGCTGAGGGGTGGCGGATGAAGAGATGCTGCAGAGAGGCGTGTAAGACTACGACTCTGCTTCCTGGTCCCAACTCTGAGTAGTCACGGTTTTGGAAATTTGGATAAAAAAGATGCCAGATTGTTAGATAAATGAGAAGCACCATCCAAAGTGGGATGAATGCTGTCTCGTCTCATAAGACCAGGTTTTCCCCAAAAAGAGCTCCAATTGTCAATGTAGCCCACGTCATTTTTAGGACACCACACAGACAGCCAGCGGTTCAAGGATGACGAGCGACTAAACATGTCATCACTGGTCAGATTGGGGAGGGGCCCAGAGAATACTACAGTGGCAGACATCGTTTTTGCAAACTCACACACCGATTCTATATTAAGTTTCGTGACTTTCGACTGCCGGAGACGGATGTCATTAATGCCGGCGTGAATAACAATTGTGGAGTATTTACAGTTACTTTTAGCCAGCATTTTCAAATTTGACTCGATGTCGCCTGCTCTGGCTCCAGGAATACATTGGACTATGGCCGCTGGAGTCTCTAGGTTCATGTTTCTGACTACAGAGTCGCCAATGATCAGAGTTTTTTCCTCAGCGGGTGTGTCGCTGAGCGGGGAAAAACGATTAGAAACGTGAACAGGTTGGTGGTGAACCGGGGCTTTGCGACTAGGCTTCCTTCTCACCGTCACCCACCCAGTCTCCTCGCTGCTGAGGAGAGCCGGGGAACCGCTGACAGTGGGGCCTAAGCTAGCTAGCTCCGCTGCAGCTAATGGGCGTCCGTCGAGATTAACTGGCGCAGATGGTGTTTCAATGCAGCGGAGCCGGGATTCCAAATCAGACAACCTCGCCTCGAGCGCCTCAAAAATACAACATTTATTACATTTACCGTTATCACTAAAAGAGGCAGAGGTGTAGCTAAACATCTGACAGAGAGAGCACACCAGAGGAGGAGAGGAAAGAGAGCTAGTAGCCATAGCTAGTGGCTAGCTAGTGGCTGGAGAGCTGGAGAGCAAACCACACAGGCAGACAGCAAAACAGGAAGTGACGATACGTTACCACAAGAAAGTGACGATCTCCTGCAGAGATACTTCAAGAGAGCTAATCTTATCAATCCATCTTGTATTAATTGGCAAAACATTAAATAAATAAAGGCTTGGAATCAGTTCTTACTTACCATGTGCTCCTTGGTTTTACTCACACATCACTACAGTCAAGTAAATGGTGTGGTATTAACATCTAAAGTTTAAAAAAGGTACTCTGTGCACTGCTGTGACTAAATATTTTGTGATTTTTTGTTTTGCTTCATTTTGTTTTACTGCGCAGTAGCCTGGTGGAGCACAAACAATTTTGTTGTACTGTACAACTGTACAATGACAATAAAGCCTATTCTATTCTATTCTATTCTATTCTATTCTATTCTATACAATATAAAGCTGTCACATGTGATTACCACTCAATGCTGTGTTGCTATGGTAACTGTCCTGTAACTGCCAAGAATTCTGTTCCAGTGTGTCCCCTCTATATAGGATTTGCCAGTGGACTGTGGGAGTTGTAGTTGAAAGTAGCGATATACCGCAGCAGTGGCTCAGGAGGTGGAGCAGGTCATCCAATAACCAGAGGGTTGGTGGTTCAAATCCCACTCTCCTCAGCCATTCTGCTGTTGTATCCCTGAGCAAGACACTTTACCCACCTTGCCTCCAGTGTCCATGACACTGGGTATGAATGTGTATAAATGTTTGGTAGTAGTTAGAGAGACCGTTGATGTGGATTGGCAGTGATGTTTCTGTCAGTCTGCCCCAGGGCAGCTGTGGCTACAGTAGTAGCTTACTACTACCATTGTCTGTGGAGTAAATGAATAATGTATCTATTGTAAAGTGTCCATGAAAAGCGTTATATAAATCTGATGCATTATTATTATTATTACCTTTGAAAAATGTCTGTATGGAAGAAAATGGAGAGTGTAATATCTGTAAAAGTCCTTTATTAAAAGGAGCAGCAAACTTTGTACGGTGAGAATTACTCAACTGTACAACAATGGATTTGATTCAAATATTTAAAATAATCTAATCCAATTATCTGCATAGAAGTTACAAGTTCAAGTTGAAATTATTACTTTTTACTAGGCGAAAGACAGTAAGCTCTTTAACGTCTAAGGAGATGTGATGGTGTTACGGGTGCTAAAACTTAACACCCATTGGCGCTTATGTGAACAATGTGACTCCAGAAACATCTCCTTGTTTACAGAGGTGGGTAGAATAGCTCAAATATGTACTCAAGTAAAAGTAGCATTATCTTATATGTCTCATTTGCATACATACAAGAGTTTTCCCTTAAAAAACTACTTGTCACCATGGGTTGAGATGCCGTCTCAGCGCTCAGCCCATGTTTTCCCTCATCCCTGCTTCCCATTGAGCAGCATCTCAGCAGGCTCCCAGCTGGCAGCATTATGGACGGCTGGGGCCAATTAGTCCTCATCAGCTGGGGCGCTGCCAATGAGAATAAATAGGAGCAGCCTCGATGATTCGGGGCTGCGACATAAGCACTGCTAGGCTGAAGCCCCTTCATCTGGTGTCAGCCTCTACTCCTCTTGCAGCATTCCTGTGATTGTAACCCGCTGTGAGTATGTACGTCTTGTTACCCCTACGTCCGGTACGAGCTTCCTGCCCCTGCGCTGTGCAACCTGTGAATGTACGTCTGTATGAGTATCTGTGCTCTCCTCATCCCTCGTCCATCACCCTAAATAAAACATCACGACTCACTGGCTCGCCCTTGGCTCTTATTGCGCAGCTCCCTAGAGCCGTGTGTAACAGTATGTCGCAGCCCGGCGAGTTACCGGCGGCTGTGAGTCGCCGTGGAACTGTACCTTTCTGTCCGGGTGTCAGCGCTACTAGCATGCCGTTTCCCAGGAGTCACTCCCGGCGCCAGGGCGATGAGCTGAGGTCCATCTCGGAGGCTGTCGACGGAACGCTCTTCACCCTGCACGACGCCTCCAACGCGAGACGCTGGCATCCGGGCCGTGCTGAGGAACTCCTGGACTGTTACCCTCATTCTGTGTTCCATCTCGAGGACAGTGCCAGGATAGACGCCACAGGTACACAGCGAGAGAAGCTCCGCGGGTTGGATGGAAATCCTGGCAGGAAGCCGAAGTGGGTGACGTTGCCTCCCGCTTCGGGATCCCGTTCCTGCCGCCATTCCAGCCAGGGAGTTCGCGCCAACCAGAGGGCTTCCCCCGACCTGCGCCACGTCACTTGGGATTCCCTTCAAGGAGCCGCAGCTGACAGCAGTTATGTCTGGGGTCGAGTGGCTGTCGCGAGCTCCACTGTGTGTCCTGTTACCATCTTCAGGCATGTGGCGGCGGCAGTGAGATTGATGGAGAGGACTCCAGGGCTACGAAGCTTTCCCGTGCTCGACGCCTTCCTCGCCTCGATCTCCGATCTGGAGCGGCGATTCCTGGGTTCCCCCCTCGCTTCGTCCCCTGGGAATGGCCGTCATCACATCGCTGAGTCACCTCTGCACGAACCTCGTCCGGATCCAGTTCTGGGCCACCGCCAGGACTGTTCCTCCCACGCAGCTGTCACCTCTTCGCCTCGTCAGTGTGGAGTTTTCACAGCCTCGTTCCCTGAGCCTCATTTCCCCGCTGTCATTCCTGGACATTCGGGCTGGCTCACCCCGGCTGTTTTCCCCTCCTCCTCGACGCGCTTCCTGACTGCTGTGTGTGCCTGGAATTCTGGCCTGGTGAGCTCTCTGCTGGAGACAACGCGAGCGATCCTCAGACGATTTCCCGGGGGGTCCTCCGTTATTGCCGGGCGGGGAGAGGAAGAAGCAGTATCCACCACAGCAGGCGATACTCAACCTCCAGGAGGCAGGCAAGTCATAGTTTTTTCACACCTGCTTAATGATTTGTTCTGTCACATTCCTAGAGGAGGAGTTCAGGGGTCGCAGCTCCCTGAACTCCCCCCACCTGCTGTAACCTGTGTTCCTAATCCCGCATCCTCTGTGTCTCTCTCCGCCGAGCGATCCCCGGCTCCGGGTCAACGTGGTGGGATAAGGAGAGGGCCTGTGGTTCCGCAGCTACGTTGCGGACGGAGGAGGGGGACTGACTGCTGCGTGGAGTCTGCGCCGACGACTGAGCGTCCCCGGGTCTCCACGGAGGAGCGGTTCGGTCCAGCGGGACGAGGTTCTTCTGGCTTCACGCCGAGTGGATCGTCGGCGGGGTTACCGGAGCTGGAGGAACCTCAAGCTGCGCTGACCATTGTGCTGGCTGCGGGGCCCAACGCGGCTGGATGGGAGCCTGACAACGACCTCCTGACGACGGATCCTGGATCTTCGCAGTCCTGGACGGCGTCAGAACCCGAGATCAGGCGAGTGCTCTCCTTTCTTTTCTCCCTTTTTATCTTCGAGCACTTCAGCCTGTCTCTAGGGGAGACGAGCCGGGTGCAGCCGCCCACTGCGTCTGAGCTCGTCTCGCCGGGTTCTGGCGCTGCCGGTGATCCTGATCCCGGTTCTGTTTTCTCTTCTGAGCCTTCTTCCAGGGTCACCGGCGAGGAGTTGCTGTTCCTCGTGGTGCTGGAGGGTCCAGGTTCGACATTGGAGGTCGGTTCTGGTGCGGTGTCCAACATGGGTTCGCCCGAGACCCAGTCGGGGTCCAACGTGGGTGCTGCTCCAGCGGCGTCCAACGTGGGTTCGCCCGAGACCCAATCGGGGTCCGACGTGGGTGCTGGTTCCAGCGGTGTCCGACGTGGGTTCGCCTAAGGCCCGATCGGGGTCCGACGTGGGTGCTGCCCCAGTGTTGTTCAGGTCCGGTGAGGAGGTGGCCGCTTTCCTGAGGCCTGACGCTCGTCGCCCTCGTCATCGGCTCTCCCCTGTGCCTCTTCCACCGGGACCCGCTCTGACCCTTCGTCCGTCTCAACGGTCCTGGTGGTTGAGTGATGCGGGTCGACGACCCGACCCGCAAGACTTTCGGTTCGGTGATCTGGTTCCCCCCGCTGGTCTGTGTTTGCCTTTGGGTGGCCTGGTTCGGCTGCCGGTGGACTGGATTCCTGGGATCTGGGTCCGGAGTTCGCCGTCCGAACATTTCCCTTTCCCTGGTTCGCCGACTGGACAATGGGCGGGGAGACCTCCGGAGCCACCTCGGCCATGTTGGACTCTGCCTGCCATACTCCTCGGGTGTCGCTTTTTCTTTTATCATTATTGAGGTCACTCGGGTGTAATATTTTGTCCTGTTGGTGGATGTGTATTTATAGTGCTGTGTGTTTTCCATTCCTCGTACTCAGCATTTTACTTTTTGTACCTTATTTTTAGCCTTGTCCTTGCATTGTAGAGTTATGTGTTTTGTTTCTTATCAGACCATACTCTGCAGTTGTCCGTTCGTTCCAGTCACTTTCGCTTCTTTAGGTGACTGTGTGTATTTATATATTCGTAGTGCTGTGGGTTTTCCTTTGCCCGTACTCAGCATTTCCTTTTTGTAATTTTGTCTGTTCATTATAGAGTCATGTGCTTTGTTTTCCTTCAAACCATGCTCTGTAATTGTCCGTTTGTCCCAGTCACCTTCACTTCTCTTGGTGACTGTGGGTGGATATATATATATATATATGGTGCTGTGTATTGTGGGTTTTTTTTCTCCCTCTTCATTACCCGTACTCAGCGTTTTTTTTTGTCACTCTTGTCCTGTTCTTAGTTTTGTTTGCATTATGGAGTAGTGTTCTGTTATCCACACTCTGTAATTGCTTTATTCATTTTTTGTCATTCTTTTGGTGGGTTATCTGTTCCCGTGTTCTGTATTCCCCCCATCTGTGCCCTGGTTTTTTTTTTTTCTTTCTTTTTTTTGGTGCGATGTAGAGTACTGTGTTTGGGGGTTTTTTGCCCTGTTACCCTACATTGGCCTGTTGGTGTTTCCCTTTGCTTCGTCCCCTCCGGTCCTGCCTCCCTTCCTCCCACCCTAGGTGGGAAAGGGGGGGTGCTGGGATGTTTCTGGTCATTCAGGAGCCCGACCTTGAGGGGGAGGCTCTGTCACCATGGGTTGAGATGCCGTCTCAGCGCTCAGCCCATGTTTTCCCTCATCCCTGCTTCCCATTGAGCAGCGTCTCAGCAGACTCCCAGCTGGCAGCATTACGGACGGCTGGGGCCAATTAGTCCTCATCAGCTGGGGTGCTGCCAATGAGAATAAATAGGAGCAGCCTCGATGACTCGGGGCTGCGACATAAGCACTGCTAGGCTGAAGCCCCTTCGTCTGGTGTCAGCCTCTACTCCCCTTGCAGCATTCCTGTGATTGTAACCCGCTGTGAGTATGTACGTCTTGTTACCCCTACGTCCGGTACGAGCTTCCTGCCCCTGCGCTGTGCAACCTGTGAATGTACGTCTGTATGAGTATCTGTGCTCTCCTCATCCCTCGTCCCTCACCCTAAATAAAACATCACGACTCACTGGCTCGCCCTTGGCTCTTATTGCGCGGCTCCCTAGAGCCGTGTGTGACACTACTTGAATAAGAAAGTATTAGTGTGTAACACTTTCACTCTTGCTTAACTTTTTTCATCTACATTTCCAACTGTTTTAATAAGTTTGCACACTCATGTTTTAAATTTTGCAGCTTTGCAATTTTACGTGTTTTTGTTTCTAAAGACTAAAATGTAAACTACCAACATTTGCCCTCCAATATAATAAAATCATATGTAGAAACAGTAAGTATTCACTAAGCCAGAATATGAAAACAATTAGAAAATAATTTCACATATGATGAGAAAAACTTTGTTCCCATTTATTTAAAATCAGTGAAATCAAGATACTGAAAGAGTACAGTCACATGTACTTGAGTTAAAGCATCAGGATTTTTTTTTCTAATTGTTTTACTTTTTTGGCTCAGTGAATACTTATTACTGTTATTTAATTAATTAAATTAAGTATATCAAGTAATTTTGAGGGCTCATTTGTTTACTACATTTTCTTTAAATAACTTCTTGAGTTGGATCTACTGAATACTGATAGTATGGTTAGACATGATCCCAAAATAAGTTTACATTAATATTAAGAAAAATTTAATCACACATTTTAAGGGTTGGTCCAGCCGCTGGTCGAACCTCGGATTCAGGAGGAGCAATGTGGTTTTTCATCCTGGCCGTGGCACATCAGACCAACTCTTTACCCTCTCGAGAATCCTCAAGGGTTCGTGGGAGTTTGCCCAACCAGTATACATGTGTTTTGCGGACTTTGAGAAGGCATTCGACCACGTCCCTTGTGGTTTTTTTGAGGGGGGTGCTTTGGGAGTATGGGATATTGGGCTTGTTATGACCTGTCTGGTCTTTATTCGACCGTTGTGAGAGTTTGGTTTGTATTGCCAACACTCGGTTGGACTCATTCCCAGTGAGAGTTGGACTCCACCAGGGCTGCCCTTTGTCGCTGATCCTCTTCATAATTTTTATGGACAGGATTTCTAGGTGCAGCCAGGGAACGGAGGGTGTCATGCTTGGTGACCACAGAATCTCATCTCTGTTGTTTGTAGATGATGTTGTCCTGTCGGCTTCATCCAGCAATGACCTACAGGTCTTACTGGGATGGTTTGCTACTGAGTGTGAATTGGCTGGGATGAAAATCAGCACCTCCAAGTTCGAGTTCATGGTCCTCAGCCGGAAAAAGGTGGATTGTCCTCTCTGGGTTGGGGACAAGCTCCTGCTCCCAAGTGGAGGAGTTTAAGTATCTCAGGGGTTCACTAGTGAGGGGAGAATGGAGTGAGATTGACAGACGGATCGGACCAGCATCTGCAGTGATGCAGACGTTGTACTGGTCTGTTGTGGTGAAGAGGGAGCTGAGCTCTAAGGCAAAGCTGTCGATTTACCGGTCAATCTACGTTCCCACTCTCACCTATGGTCACGAGCTTTAGGTAATGACCGAAAGAATGAGATTGCACAAGCAGCTGAAATGAGCTTTTTTCATAAGATTGCTGGACTCACCCTTAGAGACAGGGCGAGGAGCTCAGTCATCCAGGAGAGGCTCAGAGTAGAACCGCTGCTCCTCCACATCGAAAGGAGCCAGTTGAGGTGGTTTGGGCATCTGATCAGGATGCCTCTTGGACACCTCCCACTTGAGATGTTACAGACACGTCCCACTGGGAGGAGACCCCTTGGCAGACCCAGGACTCGCTGGAGAGTCTACGTCTCCCAGTTGGTCTGGGAACACCTTGGTATCCTCTCTGAAGAGCTGGAGCAGGTGGCTGAGGAGAGGGAAGTCTGGGCTTCTCTGCTTGAACTGCTGCTTCCGCAACCCAGACCTCCGGAAAAGCGGTAGAAACTGGATGAATGGATGGATAGACTTTAAGGGTTTTAGTGACACTATATGACCTACAGCACACATCAGACCATCTCAGAATTAAATGAAATAAATATGTTTGCATTTTCCAAAAGTTCCTCATTTTTAAACTCAAGTTGAACAACAGTTTACATGATTTCATATCACTCATTTTAAATGTTGGGTACTTTTTCATCAGCCACCCCTCCAACAGCTATAAACTGGGGCTGTAGTTATTCCTCCTTTTCAGTCTCTTATGTTTAGAGGTAAAGGTCCATTCATTCCAGTCTGATATTGATGTTCTCCTCTGGCTGGTAGGAGGTCTGTCATGTTGGAAAAGAGAGCAATAAAGACACTAAGAACTGGAACAGATCTGTTCAGGTGTGCTTGAGTTGATAAAATGAAGGTGGAAACTGACACATGTGGTCAGGAAAAAGAGCAGCAGGCTCCTGATGGTCATCTCCTCCCTGCCAGAGCAGACAGAGGTGAAGTTAGGAGTTTTTAAAGTGAAATAATTCAGTCACATGATGGCATCAAACAGGAACCTGTCTACAGTCTTCTACACCTTGTACCTACACGCTCTTGGGGCCCCTAAATACAGCATGGAGATCTTTGAGATGTTGGACCAATTTTTGATCTTAGGGATCATTTAGGAGATCCATGTGTGTTTTGGACTGAGTCAAAAGTCTGAGGACACTGTGGAGAGTGTGGAAATCATTAAATGTCATTGATAGTAAAAGTGTGTAAAGGGGTTATTACTCTCATATCTATGTTCTAGGGTCTGATCTAGATGGTTTATGGATTTGCGGTGAAATGTATTGGAACAAACAACTTCTGTTGTCTTACTGGTGGAGGACTTGCTGACTCCTAATAAAATCATATACCAGGGGTCACCAACTGGCAGGCTCTAGTCCAGATCTGGACCCTGAGAGTCCTCTGTCCAGACCCCGAAGCCTTTTGATACAATTTGGGGAAAAGGAAGACCGTTTTATTTTGGTGGGAAAAAAGTGGAACTGAACTGCTGCATCAGCGACCGCCCAACAGATTATAGCACGGGCCCTTGGGCGCTCTCCTCCTGCTGCAGACTGCCCTCTTCGCTGTCCCATGAGCGCCACTCTCTGCAGAGACTCTGCAGCTCCAACCACCCCAGAGAGTATGCAGCGGGTTGCAAAAGGCAGGCAGGTTTGCTGCTGCCCCCCCCCCACACACACACACACGCACACACACAAAGCCGACACGGAAAAACTCTGTAAAAGCTCCATGTGTTACTGAACATAAAAGGTTCCACCTCCCTTCTCCCTGTAACCATGGAGTTACAGCTCTATCCATGCTGTAACAGAGTTTACTGTTGAGAGTTTAAAAAAATGTCGAGGAACTCTGTCCTGTGGAATTATATTTTGTGTCCGTTTTTTTGTCTTAGTTTGAAACTGTTTTTTCTGCAATGAAAATATTGTATGGGGGGGGGGACTTTTTGTGAAATTTAGTTTTTTAGATATTATTCTTTTTATAAAATGCAATACAATTTAGTTTGCGTTCTCCAGTCTAACATTTTTAGGATTTTAGTTGTAGATTTTAGAATTTTAGGCCTATTTATTTGGAGTCAACAAACACATTTAGTGTTCTGTATTATAAAATTTTATATTACGTTTTGTTTGCAATTGAACAAAGAATACATTTTAATATTTTTTTGTTTAAAAATTAACATAGAGCTAAAACCAGCTAAAACATGAGCTTGTAGAGACAGGAATGAGCAGGCGAGGCAGTGAGCTGGATCACAGTAGATGTTATTCTCTCTCTATCCATCAGTCAACCAGAAACATAACCCAGGTAGCTGGCATCTCTCTTTTATATCTTACATCCTCGCCTAGCGACCTGGGGGGGGGGGGGGGGGGGTTCACATCACAATACATACAATTACAATCCCCTTTGTTACCCAGCCTGTCGGCGCATTATTATGCAGTCTGGTGGAGAATGCGTATTACTATGCGGTCCTATGGAGAAAACCACAGTCTGCCATGAATATCCGTCTACAGCCTTTCAGCATCTTCTCCTGTGCCATTCAGTCTGAGTGGAGAATGTAATGTCTAGGTCCCCTACACGCTTAATAAAATAATGTGTGAAAGCAAGTTAAATGATCCTGGCCTGTCTTGAGACAGCTGTGGTCTTCTGAAAGAATTCATTTCAATTCAACTTTATTTATATAGCACCATTTCACAAGAACAGTCATCTCATAGCACTTTCAACTGTAGGGGAAACCCTCACAATTGCAGAAAGACCCCAGCAATGTCCATGAAGGGATGACAGTTCTTCAAAGCACATTTTGAGATAAATTTGTCCATGTTTATTTTATTTTTTCTTTTGGGCAGCACGGTGGTGCAGTGGTTAGCACTGTTGCCTTACAGCTAGGAGGTTCCAAGTTCGAATTCCCAAGCTGGCAGGGGTAGGAACCTTTCTGTGTGGAGTTTGCATGTTCTCCCTGTGCTGCGTGGGTTCACTCCGGGGGCTCCGGTTTCCTCCCACAATCCAAAGGCATGCGTGCTAGATTAATTGGTTGTTCTAAATTGTCCCTAGATATCTGTCTCCTATAGGCCCTTAGAGTAGAGGGTTAGTGCTAGTGAAGTGCTTTGAGTGGTCTTTGAGACTAGAAAAGCGCTATATAAGTACAGGTCCTTATCCTTTAACCTTTATTTACACAGGGTAGTTCCATTGAAAGACAACCTCTCTTTTTCAAGGATGATCTGTTCACACTCACACATTACCAGGAAGCTACCCAGTACAATCACAGACTGACCTTTGACCACTGAACAGTTCCAATTGGGGTTAAGGGCCTTGCTCAAGGGCACCACAGTGGGGTTAAGGAGGGTGGGGCAAACATTGCTATATTATCTGTCCCACCCAGATCTAATCCTGCTGGTCCAGAGATTAAACCTGCGACCCTCCGCTCACCAGTCCACATCCCTAACCAGTTAGGCCACCACTGCCCACCATGTGTCAGGTTTCTCTTCTATTTGTTTTAATAAAAGATGTTGGAAGTAAATACTTTGCTTTAAAAGTGCCAAATTGTCACACAGTGAGAGTGAAAAATCTTGAATAGAAAAAAAATGTGTCAAGATGCATTGAGAATTGTTTTAGAATCAAGTCGGAGTTCTGAACCATAATCGAATCATGAGGTGCCTAAAGATTCCCACACCTAGTTCAGACCTCAGCTGGGGAGGAGGACCGACTTATCGGACCTTTTGCAGTTTCATTTGGTGACCCCTGTCATCACTTCACTCTATATATAATTCAAGAAATCTCTGTCACGATGTGACGATGTCACGGTCAAGAAATCTCTATCACGATGTGACGACGTCTGTCACAACCATAGGACTCACTAAAAGATCATAGGATTGCCTATGACGTGTCTATGATGTCTACATCATGTCTATACGACATCATATATATAGTATAGAGTGATTCAAGAAAATCTTCTTCTTCTTCTTCTTCTTTTAGATTTGATTGGCGGTTGGCAACCAGCTTACAGGTGCATTACCACCACATACTTCTCTCTATATCATCACTCTATATATCTTGGTCATGGCAACTCAAATGTCTCAAGAATCACTCTATCCACCCATTCAAGAAAATCTGTGTGTGTCTGTGTGTGATCAAAGGCAGGCATCACTCATGATCATAGGACTCACTATGACATCATCAAAGATCAAAGGCAGTCATCACTCACAATCATAGGACTCGGTATGACATCATCAAAGATCATAGGACTCGCTATGACACAATCAAAGATCAAAGGCAGGCATTACCGAATGAGTGCTGACATGCTTGCTTATGCCCTTGCTTACTACACCTGCTTTCTACGGGCATGCAGAAATACTTGCTTATACTTGGTTTCTACAGGCATGCACAGGTATGCACTAGTATAGGAAATGGTAAAAAAAAAAAAAAAAAAGCATATTTCCTGAGCCTGAGTTGACAATGATGTGAACACTGATTTATATTAGATACAATTATAAATTCACTTAAAGACTCATAAACCTGGTTCTTCTCTTTTCAGAAATTAATATTTTAAAAAACAGTTAAGTTCAATGTATTTATGGCTGAAACTTTACCACAACAGTCTACTCTACACATGTACTACATATTTGTTGAAAAAATAAAATGCAGTATACATGTCGCAGATTTTTGCTTATGCTTAGTGAGATTTACTCACCTGACATGAAAATATAGACTAATTTATTCTGATTAAGCTCTAAGTATGCTCTGAATATGTTCATCATGTTAATACAATCATGTTTCTGTACATCATGTGATATATTACAGATTACACTGGTCAACACCAAACTTATTGTCTGAGGGGTTTTTTTTATCTGATTTAGGACAATTTTGATGTGCTGAATCCAAAAATCACATTGGTTTTGCTCAATCAGGTCAACTTTTTGAACTATGGCCACATGTTGTTTTATAGGTTTTTGCTTACATGTACTGGTATTTTTGCTTTATATATGATGCAAAATTCTTTTTTATGTCTTGAAATTCTCTGAATTTTGAACAATGATGACGTAACATTCAATTTACATGTACTTACCTTTATATAAAGGAAAGTACATGCACAGTACTAAGTAAATAGTACTAAGTACAGGTTTTTACTTAGCACCTGATAGAGAGAAACGGATGTCATTTTCAGATTCAGCAGTGCAAAATTGTCTTAAATCAGTTGAAAAAAACAGACAAAAAAATTATTTTTGTAACCCTGTGTTATAAATTATCATGCAATCAATACTACACTAATATTGTGGATGAGCTCAGTGTAGTTAATAATGAAACAGACAAAACTGGACAGTTATTAATCATCTGCTGTCACATGGCAAATATGGCAATAGGTTTTATGACAATGGTTTTATCAATACATTAAATGTAATATTAGGCTGTTACAAATCTAAAGTGTGTCAGTTTTGATGGATAATCTGTAGAGTATATCTAAAGTCATTTTTAAGTGCTGATTTCTGACGTTAGCATCTTACCAGCTGACTGTGGCTAGTTATTCAATTCAATTCATTTCAATTCAATTCAACTTTATTTATATAGCACCATATCACAACAACAGTCAGTTCATAGCACTTTCAAATGTAGGGAAAACCCCACAACTGCAGAAAGACCCCAGCAATCAGACGATCCCCTGTGAGCAAGCATTTAGTGACGGTGGAGAGGAAAAATTCCCATTTACAGTAACAGGAAGAAGCCTCTAGCAGAACCAGGCTCAGGGAGGGGCAGTCATCTGCTGTGACTGGCTGGGGGGTGAGGGGATAGAGAAGATGAAAAGAACAGACATAAAGAGAGCAGACATTAATGGAGAGAAGCCAAGTGCATTATTGGAGGTCACCCGGCAGTCTAAATCTATTAACAGCAAAACAAAGCGGGGGGGGGGGGGGGGGGTTAAGAGACTCAAGATCCCTCCCTAATCGTAGGCTATATTGAAGAGGAAGGTTTTTACCCTCTTCTTAAAATCAGAGATCGAGTCTGACTCCCGAACTCAGATTGGTAACTGGTTCCACAGGAAAGGAGCTTGATAGCCGACGGCTCTGCCTCCCGTTATACTTTTGGAGATTCTAGGTACTACAAGTAATCCAGCATTTTGGGAGAGTAGTGCTCTGGTAGGATGATAGGGTAATATCAGTTCTTTTATATAAAAGGGGGCCTGATTATTAAGAGCTTTGTAAGTGAGAAGAAGGATTTTAAACGTAATTCTAAACTCTATGGGAAGCAAATGAAGGGAGGCCAGAACCGGAGAGATATGATCTCTCTTTCTAGAACCAGTTAAAACTCTTGCAGCAGCATTTTGGATCAACTGAAGACTTTTTAAAGATATTTTAGGACAACCTGATAATAACGAGTTACAATAATCTAATCTAGAACTAACAAAAGCGTGGATTAGTTTCTCAGCATCATTCAGAGGCAAGATGCTCCTAATCTTGGCAATATTGCGCAGATGATAGAAGGGAGTCTTAGAAACAAATTTAATATGTGAATTAAAAAACAGATCTTGATCAAAAATAACTCCAAGGTTCCTCACAGAACTATTCAGAGTAAGAGTAGCAGCATCCAAATTAAGAGTTTGATTTGGAAAGGTATTTCTAAGGTTTTTTTGGACCAACAAGAATGACTTCAGTCTTATCTGGGTTTAATAGCAGAAAATTACAAGTCATCCAAGCTTTGTTTCCTTAAGACAGGCATCTAACTTGGCTAATTGATTACAATCATTGGGCTTCACTGACAGGTATAATTGTATGTCATCTGCTTAACAATGAAAATGTATACAGTGCTTTCTAATGATGTTGCCTAACAGAAGCATATATAAATTAAAAAGAGTAGGGCCTAACACAGATCCCTGTGGAACTCCATGACTGAGCTTAGAGTTGGAAGAAAACTCATTATTGATATGAACAAACTGAAGTCTATCAGACAAATAAGATCTAAACCACTGCAGCAAAGTTCCATTTAGTCCATCATAGTGTTCTAATCTATCAAGTAGAATATCATGATCAATAATATCAAAGGCTGCACTAAGATCTAAAAGGACAAGTACAGAAACGAGTCCATTATCAGATGTGATAATCAAGCTAACCCATTAATTTGCTTGCCAACCTACTAACAGCTTTATTAGTTTGAAACCTAATTTTAAAGGACAGATAACCACTGTAACTACAGTCTCTATCTTCTTAGTAACTCAGAGAAGGCAGAATGCTTCACTCTTATTATCATTTCATAATTATGTCTTCTATGACGCTAAATAGCCAATACTGGCACAAGTTACTGACCTTTGTCCACTTTTTGACTCCACTGAACTTTGTGTAGAAGAAACATGTCTCACAGAAAGCCTCTGGTTTTTGAAAGAGCAGTGTCCTGACAGCACAATCACCACCTCCTGGGCTGCTACACCTCCAACACCTGAATGGAGGCTCTGCTGTTAATCTCTGCTAATCTGTTGCCCTGGCTAATAATGTTTTGTATTGTGACGTTTGCAAGGGTTCACACAAAAAGACAATGGAGCAGATGGCTGTGATCAACCTGATTTATTTTACACACACCCCGACCCCCAACCTGCAACTTAGTACACAGAGCAGGGGAGGTCATTCTCACAGACCTCTGTTTACATCACGGTTGCACACACATAACGTTTTCATCTGGCAAAGCATGCTGGGAAATTCACTTAACATGGCCCCAACGTTACACTGCCCCCCCCCCCGGACTGGTTTCTGTCCCCAGAAAAATTAAAGTCCAATTTAAAAGTCCAATACAAACTCATCCAGGTGTCAGGGCGGTCTTCGGCGCCGGTGGCCAACACGTACAGGCCCCCTAGTGTCCATCTGGGTCTCGGTCGGGGTATCGGGCCGGGATGGAAGCTCCGGTTCGTCCACCAGCGGTGCAGATGGCCGATACGGGGCGAGACGGTCACAATGAAGGACCACAACCCGGTCCCTTTTTCTAAGCCTCACCCTGTACACCACATCTGACAGTCTCTCCAGGACCACGCATGGCCCCGACCACTGGCTCGCCAGCTTCGGTGATCGTCCTCTCTTCCTCTCAGGGCAGAAAACCCAGACTCGATCTCCCGGTGCAAAGTCCCTCCCCTGGCAGCGGGAGTCGTACGCTCGCTTCTGCCGACCCCCTGCCGCTGCCAGGGCCTCTCGAGCCAGCTCGTGCACCGTGTGGAGACGTTCTTTCAAACAAAAAAAATAATCCAATCCGGGTTTTCCCTCCACCTCCGGCTCGGGGGGGCAACCGAATACCAAATCCACCGGTGTGCGCAGCTCGCGTCCAAACATGAGCGCTGCAGGGGTGCACCGGGTAGATTCCTGAGCAGCCGTCCGGTACGCCCACAAAACAAAAGGCAGATGCAGGTCCCAGTCTCGCTGTCGCTGGTCCACTAGGATAGCGAGCTGGGTGGTGAGGGTCTGGTTGAATCGTTCAACCAGGCCGTCGCTCTGTGGATGCAGTGGGGTGGTCCGGGTCTTCCGGATGCCCAGCCACTTGCAGACCTCTCCGAAGACCTCCGCCTCGAAGTTCAGACCCTGATCGCTGTGCAGCTCCTCCGGTGCGCCAAACCGACAGAACATTTCATCCACCAGCTTTGATGCCGTCGTAGCGGCGCTCTGATCCGGGACCGCGTACGCCTCTGGCCACTTAGTGAAATAATCCATCGCGACCAGCACGTAGCGGTTCCCCCGGTCCGTGGTCTGGAAAGGGCCCAGGATGTCCACTCCCACTCGCTCCATCGGTGCTCCCACCCGGTACTGCTGCAGGGGAGCGTGGGATCGCTGAGTTGGTCCCTTCTGAGCTGTGCATGTGTCACAGCGATGAACGTGGAGCTCCACGTCCTGATGACAACCGGGCCAGTAGAACCGGGCCCGAAGGCGCTGCAGCGTCTTTGTCACTCCGAAGTGGCCCGCTCCTACCGCCCCATGAACCAGCTGGAGTACTTTGGGCCGGAGTCGACGAGGAACCAGCAGTTGCCAGACATGCCGCTGCCCAGCTGGAGTCTGCCACTGCCGATACACCACGCCCTCGTAGCAGCGGAGGTTGGCCCACTGGGAGTGCAGGGCCTTAGTCTCTGGGTCCAGCGGTGACACAACCTCCCAGGCGGGCCGCTGTCCTGCGTCCGGCCACTGCCGAACCCGCGAAATGACCGGGTCTCTGTCCTGCTCGCTCTGCAGCTGCTGCGTTCCAAGAACCTCTGTGACGTCATCGCTGGGGAGAACTGCCTGATCATCTGAGGAGGGGCTGTGCGTCGCTGCGTTATTCCTGCTCGCAGCGGCTCGGAGAGCGGCAGCCCGTGGGGCGGTTTGGTCCCGATCTTCAGCCCGTTGACAGTGACGACACTCCTCTGTCGCGCAGGGGCGCCGAGACAGCGCGTCAGCGTTGGCATGGAGGCGGCCTGCCCGATGCACAATCTGGAAATTATAATCCTGCAGTGCCTCCAGCCACCTCGCCAACTGTCCATCCGGTTCTTTGAAATTTAACAACCAGGTCAGGGAAGCGTGGTCCGTCCTGAGCTGGACCCTCCCCCCGTACACATACGGACGGAAGTGACGCAGTCCTTGAATGACAGCCAGCAGCTCTCTGCGAGTCACACAGTAATTCCTCTCGGCTCTGCTGAGAGTGCGGCTGAAGTAAGCGACTGCCTGCTCTCCATGCTCTCCCTCCTGGGATAGCACCGCCCCGATGCCCTGGTTGCTGGCGTCCGTGTCCACAATGAAAGGGCGGCTCGGGTCAGGATACCGCAGGACGGGGGCTCTGATGAACGCTGCGCGAAGCTGGGAGAAAGCAGCAGCACAGCTGTCACTCCACTGGAACGGGCGTCCTTTCTGCGTCAGCTGATGCAGCGGGCTGGCAATGGTGGCGAAGTCTTTCACAAACTTCCTATAATAGGAGGCCAATCCAAGAAAACTCCTCAGTTCTCCAACGTTCCGCGGCACTGGCCAGTCTCTCACTGTTGCCACTTTTTCCGGGTTGGTGGCGACCCCCGCTGCGCTGACGACGTGGCCCAAAAAGGTGGTCTCTCACCGGAACAGGTGGCATTTCCTAGGGTGTAACCGTAGCCCCGCCTGCTGGATGGCTCCCAGCACCTCTCGGAGATTTGACAGGGCGCTGTCAAAATCAGCTGCATGCACCAGCAGGTCATCCAGGTAAACAACGCAGCGGCTCCTGGGCACGTGAGCCAGCACTCGCTCCATCAAGCGCTCAAAGGTGGCCGGAGCGTTGCAGAGTCCAAACGGCATCACTTTAAACTGGTACAGTCCCTGCCCGATGGAGAAGGCTGTTTTTTGGCGGGCCTCGGGTGACAGCTCTACCTGCCAATAGCCGCTGCGTAGATCCTGCGAGCTGAACCAGCTGGAGCCGGCGATGTGGTCCAGTGCATCATCGATGCGGGGCAGGGGGTAGGAATCTTTCCTGGTGGCATCGTTCAGGCGTCGGTAATCCACACAGAACCGCCACGACCCGTCCTTCTTCTTGACCAGCACCACAGGCGCTGCCCAGGGGCTGCTGGAGGGCTCAATAACATCTGCCTCCAGCATTTCTCGCACTTTTTGTTCCGCCGCTGCCCGCCTTGAAAAGGGCAGCCGGCGTGGGTGGAGTCGAATCGGCCTGGCCTCACCGGTGTCGATCTCGTGCTGCACCAACCCGGTCCGGCCGCATTCCTCATCCTTCGCAGCGAAAACACCCACGTAATAGTCCAATAGCTCCCGCAGCTGGCGTCTCTGTTCCGGGTCCAGCCCGCTGCAGCTCCGCTGAAATAATTCCTCCACCGCCTGCTGCGTCTCTGCTGACACGTTGGCCCCTCCCCTTGCTGTCCCTGTGTGTGCTCGTGCTCCCTCTGTCCGCGCTGGTGACGTCATCGTGTCCAGTCCTCGCGGTGGCCTGCCTGGTCCGGTCTGTCTTGGCGATCCCTCGATCGCGCAGGCCCCTGTGTTCCTTCTCTGGGTTCTGCTGTGGAGTGTGATGGTCCGGTTTCCCAGCTGGAGGGAAGGTCCGGTGGTGTCGATCTTGGCACGCCAGGCTGTGAGCAGGTCTAATCCAATAATACAGGGGTCTTGGATGTCAGCCAGCCAGAACGGGTGTCTTATGTTCTGACCGGCCACCCCCACCACCAAAACTCTCCGCCCCCCCAGTCTGGCGCGCTCACCGGTAGCCGTGGTGACGCAGCGCTTGGTGGGTTCCCACCCCCATGGGACCGTATTGTTCGTGCCCGGCAGCACACCGGGTCGAACCAGGGAGATTGTAGAGCCGGTGTCAATCAGGGCCCGGATCGACGTCTTCCCCAAGCTGCACTGTAGATAGATCCCTGGAGGGTGTCCAATTTGGCCCACGCGTGGTGCCGGCTCCTCGGGGGAAACATCTGCGGGAGGCGGCCGGTTCCCGTTCACGCCACCTCGCTCTAGTTTAACGCCGGCGAGGGGCGTTCTTCTCCGGGGACGCGCCGCCGTGGTCTGCCGTAATTCCTCCTCTTCCTCCTCGCTCTCCATCGTGGCCTGGAAGGTTCTCTGTCTGTGCGTTGGCGCTTCAACTGTGCGATTCATCAGCGGCTCCACCCGCTCTGCTTCTGCCACTGCAGTCTCCCAGTCGCTCGCGGCGTGGATCCGTACGTGGCTCTGGAGCTGGGCCGGGCGGAGACCTTGGATGAAGCTCCGGAGGGCGAGCTTCTCTACCGCCTCCGGTGCGAAATCCGGGTAGCTGCGCCGGGTTAGCAGCCGTATGTCTGCAGCATAGGTTCCTAGGCTTTCCTGGTTGCTTCTACGGCGGCGGGTCAGCTGTTCCTGGGCGTGCTCAGCGTCCGCCGTTCTCCCAAATCGTCTCTGGAGCACCCCTTGTAGCGCTGGCCAGCTGTAGCGCTCCTCAGGCAGGAGATCAGAAAGCGTGCAGAGAGCTCTCCCTTCCAAGGCCAGTGCAACTTGCACGGCGGTTTCCTTTGGTGACCAGCCGTTCAGCACAGCGGCCAGCTCGACCTGGGTCAGGTAGTCATCCAACGTGGCCTCGCCGTTGAAGCGGGGAATCTTGGCCCGCTGCCTAACAGATGGGACGGCCACCTCCTGATCGATCGTCACTCTCGATCGCCGTGGGATCGCCAGCCCGTCCTGTCCTGGAAAGGGCGGAATGCGGGGCTGGTTTGCTCTGCTCTGCCCGCTCTGTCTTGAAAAAGACAGAAGGCGGGGTGCGCTGGCCCCGTCAGGTCCGCCGCCGCTTCGTTCGTCCCGGCTCCCGGCTCCCGGGGGTGGTGTCTCGGTCCCATCGTCCATCATCAGCTGAGCAATGGCCTGCTCCAGCTGCTGGATCTCCATTCTGATCCTAGCTTCCATTTGCTCCATGCCCACTTCTGACACCAGTGTGACGTTTGCAAGGGTTCACACAAAAAGACAATGGAGCAGATGGCTGTGATCAACCTGATTTATTTTACACACACCCCGACCCCCAACCTGCAACTTAGTACACAGAGCAGGGGAGGTCATTCTCACAGACCTCTGTTTACATCACGGTTGCACACACATAACGTTTTCATCTGGCAAAGCATGCTGGGAAATTCACTTAACATGGCCCCAACGTTACAGTATGCATACATGACATTATTATTATTATTATTTTTACAAACCTGTCGTGTGGCTGCTGGACATCACTTTGAATTAACCACTCAAGTCCATGCAGGCGTTAACAGGTAAACAGCATGTAAAGCAAGAATTGCGGACGTAAAACAGAGTTCTTTCTATTCTTGCTTGACTAGTTTTGACTGAGGCTAGGTCCCAGGTGTGTGGCACAAAAACCCGAAATAAAAAACTGAATTTGTATGACAAGACGTGAAACTGAACTCTAATGAATTAGGGAGCCAAAATTTTCAAGTAAATGAAATGCAGTTTCAATTTTATTGCAACACACATTCAGACCAATAGATTCTATTTCAAATATGGCAATTCAGATTCAAATTTTTTTTTTGTAACTTAGATTTTTATTCATTTTTCATCATATATAATGCATTCAGATCACATTCTACATTTAAAAAACAAAGGGGTTAGGGTAGGGAAAAATAAAAAAAAATAAACAAAATAAAAATAAAAAATAAAAAAAAATAAAAAATAAAAGGGGGGGGGACAAATGTTGGAGCATCAAGTTTTTAGTTTCCATCTCTTAATTCTTCTGGTTTTTTCAGTGTCTTTGGTTATTCTTTCAATTTCTGCCTCGTTGTTGCACTTTGTAGTGTGTCCATTTCCGCCATTTTTTCTCCCATATTCCTTCTTGCATTCTTCGTCGATATGTTAGTTTTTCCATCATACGTATGTCCTCAACAATGTCAGTCCATTGTTCTTGGTCAGGAAGAACTTCTGATCGCCATTTTTTTGTGATAGTTTTTTTACATGCAATCAACAAGATTTTAACTAGATATCTGTCCTCAGCCTGTATAACACTGTCTTTTTTAAGATCACATAAGTACATCAGGTTACAGTTCATTGGTATATTATATCCTAATATCCTCTGTATTGTCACATGCATAGATTTCCAAAATGATGATATTTTGTAGCATTTCCAAAACATATGTGAGTGGTCTGCATTTTGAGCCCCACATCCCCTCCAGCATAAAGATTGGGTATTTGTATATTTTCCTTGAATCTGTGGTGTAATGAAAAAGCGAATCAGGTTTTTCCATCCAAATTCCCTCCATGCCCTTGAATTTGTTGATGTGTGTTGTGTTTTCCATATTTCCTGCCAGCTTTCTTCTGTTATGTTTAAATTGAGCTCTTTCTCCCATTTCTCCTTTATATAGTTACTTGTATGATTGTTTGTCATAAGTTTCTGATATAGTTTTGAAATAATTCTTATTTTATTTCCTGCATATGAGCTTAAAATAAGTTGTATAATCTCGTTCACATCTGTTTGGAGGTTATGCCTAATCTTCTTCATATAGTAATCTCTCATCTGCAGATATCTGAAAAATTCCGATCTTTCTAATTTAAATTTTCTCCTGATATTTACAAAGCTCCCGAGATCTTTTTTTCCGATATTGCCCCATGCTGTGATTCCCTTGTTCACCAGATTTTTGTATCCCCTATCTTGTTTTGCCGGTTCAAACTGACTGTCAAATGCTACCCATTTCAATAGTTTTATGTCTTCCCTTATATTATATTTTTGTACTATTTTATACCACAGTTCTAAAGTAAATTTAGTGATTGGGTCTATTTGTTTGATTTGCTTATATGCATCTTTATCCCCTATTATGCTTTGTACTGGGAGTCCCTCAATTTCCTTTTCCATTTCTTTCCATTTTGCCTCATATCCCTCGTCGCACCAACATATGATATATCTTATTTGTGCTGAGTAGTAATATTCCTTTAGACTCGGTAGGCCCATGCCTCCTTTCTCTTTTGGTAATTGGAGGGTTTTATATTTCACTCTTGGTTTTTTACCTCCCCAAACAAATCTCGATATCATCCTGTCCCACTTTGAGAATTGGGCATCTGGAATCTCTGTTGGTATAGCCTGGAAGAGGTAAAGTAATCTAGGTTGTATGCTGATTTTGACTGTCTCAATTTTTGAATTCAGATCCATATTTAAGATTGACCATCTATCAATATCTTTTTTTATTTCTTGTTCCAACCTATCATAGTTTGCTTTATATATTTTGCTTAGGTCTTTAGGTATGTTCACTCCAAGGTATTTTATTTCTTTTTGCTTCCAGTTTAGTTTGATCTTATCAGTTATCTGGTTTAGAGGGTTATAGTGGAATGTCAGTACTTGTGTTTTTGTTATGTTTATCTTGTATCCTGATAATTTTCCAAAATTTTCTATCAAGTTCATCATTTCCATTATTGATTTATCTGGTTGTTCAAGGTAAACTATAATATCGTCTGCAAATAGCCCAATCTTGTGTTCCGCCCCCTTTATTGTTACACCTTTTAATTTCTTATTTTGTCGTATGGCTTGAGCCAATGGTTCTATGAACAGAGCAAACAAGGTGGGCGATAAGCAGCATCCCTGCCTAGTTGATCTTTGTATATTTACTTTGTCTGTTAAGCTACCGTTTATCTTGATTCTTGCCACAGGTTCTTGATATAGCGTCCTTATGCATTGTACTGATTTTTCGTTAAATCCAAAGCGCTCCAGTACACTATATAGGAATTTCCAGTTAACCCTGTCAAATGCTTTTTCTGCGTCTAAACTCATTATTACTGCGCTTTTCTTTTCTTTATGTATTTGGTTAATTATATGTATTGTTCTCCTGATATTGTCATGTGTTTGGCGTCCCTCTATGAATCCAGTTTGATCATCTTCTATCAATTCCGTCAAGAATGTCTTTATTCGTTTACATATAATTGTTGTGTATATTTTATAATCTACATTTAATAAAGAGATTGGTCTATAGTTTCCGCATTGTTCTTTATCTTTCCCTGGTTTTAAAATAACTGAAATGATTGCTTTGTTCCATGTTGGAGGTATTTTGTTGTTGTTCAGCGTCCAATTAAATGACTTTAGGAGTTGTGGCATGAGTTCTTCTATAAACAGTTTATAAAACTCAGATGGGTATCCATCACTACCTGGTGATTTACCGTTTTTAAGTGACTTAATCACATCTCTGATCTCTTGTGTTGTTATTTCTGCTGTTAGTTTTTCATTTTGTTGATTTCCTATTGATGGCAAGTCCAATGTGTCTAGAAATTTTTTGATATCTTTAGTATTTGTTTCTTCAGGTTGCGAGTATAGTTCTTGGTAGAAATTATGGAAAATTTCTTCGATGTTTTCTGGGTTAACTGTGGTTTTATTTGTGGTGGGGTCTTTTATCTTGTATACATTATTCATTGTTTGTTGTTTTCTTAACCGTTTTGCCAGCAGTTTTGTGGCTTTTGGCCCTGTTTCATAATATTTTTGCTTTAGATATCTATTTTTCCTTTCAATTTCATCCATTTGTGTTTCTTTTATCTTTGTTTTTTCTTCTTTAATTTCTTGATATATTTTTGGATCATTTGTGCTTTGATGTTTACGTTCTAATTCCCTTAGTCTCTCACATCTTTGTTCATACGCTTCCAGCTTAGTCTTATTTGCTTTTCCTGTTTCAACAATTAATTTACCCCTTAGCACGGCTTTTAGTGCGTCCCATAGTATTGTTGGGTCCACTTCTTCATTGTCATTCTCTTGGATATATTCGTTTATGTTTATTTTTATTCTTTCTTTCATTTTCTCATCATTTAACAGTCCTATGTTAAGTTTCCATGTTGTTTGTCGTTTTCTATTGTTTAAATATATTTCCATGTATATAGGATTATGATCTGATATTTCTGCCCCTCCAATCCAACAATTTCTCACCCTGTGTCTGTCACCTTCATTCATAAGGAAGTAATCTATTCTAGAGTGTACTTTATGGGCTGCTGAATAATGTGTATAGTCTTTTTCGAGTGGGTGCAGGTCCCTCCAAATGTCTACCATACCCATTTCTGCCAGTGAGGTTCTTATGAACTTTGTTACATGTTTTTTTGTCTTCTTAACACTTGTTGTGTCAACTTCATGATCCATGACAGCATTTAAGTCTCCTCCACAAATTAGGACTCCTTCACTGTGTGTTGCTATGAGATCAAACAGATGTTGAAAAAAACCCTTGTCACTTTCTGGTGGGGCATAGATGTTCACTAATGTGATCTGCATACCATCTATTCTTCCCTTTATTATTACATATCTGCCTTCTTTATCCTGGATTTCCTGTTCACTTTCAAATTGTATTTTGTTTGAGATTAGTATCATAACCCCCCTTTTTGCTCCTCCCTTAAATGAACTGTAGTAGGAGTTCTTATAGCCAAATCTCTTTAGTTTCACATGTTCTGCCATGCTCAAATGTGTCTCTTGCATAAATATAATTTCAGTTTTTTCCTTCTTGAATTTTCTTATTATTCTTTCCCTTTTAACAGGTGAGTTCAGACCATTCACGTTTAGTGTCATTATCTTAAGATTTTTACCCATATTCATGTTTTTCCATTTTTTTAACTTGTGCTCCTAGCCCCTTTAACAACAAAAATAACACATATTTATATAAAAACACATTAAAAAAACTCGACCTCCGTACTTTGGGCCTTTCTTCTGCCCACTGGTCCCTGTTGGTGGGTGGGGGGTTTGTCTTCACAGAGTGAAGGGCCCTCCCTAGACTTCTAATTACTATCAAAGTAATAGTCATAAGTCTAGAAATGTCCAACAAATATCACTTAAACCTCTCCTAGCCGTCTGTTTCTCTTTTACCTTGTCTTCTTGGCCTTCATTTCTTCTGTGCCTTTCTTAATCTTTGTTATGATCTAGGCTTTCAGTTGAAAGCCTTGTAGCTTGTCCTGGGCCCGCTGCTCTACGTCTCTCCCCCTTCTTCCGCCGTTCACTCGTCTCCACTCCGTCTGTCGTGGTGCGTTCAGGGCCGCCGCTGCTCCAGCCGTCTCCTTCGGCACGCTCACCTCAAGGCCCCGCTCCATCATATCCCGCGCTGCCTCTTCGGCCGTGTTGTAGGTTCTTGTGCCTTCCTCCCAATGAATCCTCATTTTCGTTAGCGGCGTTTGGAATCTAATTTTTTTCTCTTTCAGCGTTTTTTTAATATTGGCATATTTCTTCCGCTGCTGCACGATTTCTGTCGGGTAGTCATGGTCAAAAAATACCTGTTTGTCGCCGATTCGTATCTTTTTTTTCCATGCTTGTGTCAGGATTCTTTCCTTTATGTCATATTTCACAAAGTTTACCACAACTGACCTGGGTGGAGAGTTTGTTTTCGGGTTCTGTGCCGGTGTTCTGTGCGCCCGTTGAATCTGCAGATCCGTTTCTCCGGGTATTTCCAGTTCTTTTTTTAAGAACTGATCCATGAATTTTGTCATCGAGTTGCCTTCAATGCCCTCCGGAATTCCAAAGATGCGCATATTGCTTCGTCGGGATCTGCTCTCCAAGTCGTTTATTTTCTCCTGCATCCTCTGCGTTTGCGTCGTCAGGGTCTGTAGTTGTTCGTTTGCCTCGCTTTTCCAATCTTCTAGTTCCGAAATTCGGGTCTGCGCTTCTGTCATACACGCCCGCTGGGAGCGCAGCTCCTCCATGTTTTCCGTTAATTTACGCTCCATTTCTCTTCGGAGGTCCATGATTTCCTCCTTAATTTCTTTTTTCAGTTCCTCCTTAAGAGCCGTTAAATCCTGTTGTAGCTGTCGCTTGAATTCTCTCAACTCTTCACCCAAACTGGCGATGCCAGCGTTCATGTTGTCGAGTCTGGCGTCCTCCATTTTCACTGCTGTGGACATCTCGTTTTTTTGGGCTTTGCGTACAGCGGTTTTTCCTGCGTTGTTGGAGAGGAATTCTTCAATTTTACCCTGTTTTTGTCCTTGTGCCCGGTTCCTTCGTGTTTTCATCCCTTAGTTTATTGATTCGTTTATGTCGAGTTGGCCATTTACCGATGATTTTTAATCCGGCTAGGGAGAGCTCTTTGTTTAAGTGTTATGTCTCTCCGCCATCTTCCCGGAAGTCCCAGATTCAAATTTTAAAAGCAATTATTCAAACTAATTAATTCAGGTTCAAATTCAGTTATTCAATTTCAAATAATTAAAATTCAAATTCAGTTCCTGCTGGCGCAAATGTTATTTGATATATTATTAAGACAGTAACCATACTGCATTCGTGCTGCCACCTACTGACATGGAACAGCTACTACGGAGCCCATACACAACAATGGCAAAATATTTTCATTTTGGGGCTAATTAAGATGTGAAATTAGACAATTTCCTGTGGAACCCTGAATGTTCTCTCATGGAACCATGTTCCCAAGAACCCTGGTTGAAAGACACTGCCGTAGATTGTAAAAAAAAGAGCTAAGTGCTCCTTCTGGCTAAGTGCTAAATACATTGACAGGGATGAGTATAAACATCCATCCATCCGTCTTCTACTGCTTATCCGGCAGGGGTAGGACAACCAGGGTGGCCAGGGGTGGCACAGGCCACCACTATAATCTCATTGGCCAGCCTGAGCGCCACCCCACCTGAGTAGGAATGTGACAGGTCATTGATCCTGGCAGTATTGAAATTCTGCAATATTTTTAACAGCGGTATCATGACAAGATCCCCAAGGCATCTAACAGAACGCAAAACAAATCAAACATAGTTTCACTGAATCATTTCCACTGAACAAGTTTTTAGTTGAAGGAAGTATAAAATTAGGACTTTCAACATCATCAACAAGCAAAACTAGAAATTTTCAGTAGTTATCAGGAATGATGAACATGCAAATATTTCAGACCCAAACTGCCTGCTGAGTGATTAAATGGAAAAGTGCAAAAAAAATAAAAAACTCTTAAGGTTTGCTCTTGAAGTAAAAAAAACACATATTCTACCTTTCTCCTTTCATAAAAGCCCAGTATCTACTGTAGATACGCATGGACAGAAAAATGTAAACTGTTGTAGCTTGCCAGCCTGATGATGTTGAAGGACCTACAGCTGCAATCAAAATCATTCAGCCCCCACTGCAAATTAGGTTTACTGGCAAAATGTACAAAACAGCAGCTGCTTGTAATAAACAAAGAGGAAGAAGACAACTTTATTGTCATTCAATCCATACATCCAATTATGTACAGTACAATGGAATTACGTTTCTCCAGTCTACAATGTTAATCACATCTAATAAACAACAAATCAAACAAGAACAATTTAAATAGGGATAAGGACCTGTACTTGTATAGTGCCTTTTTCAGTCTCAAAGAGCTTCACTAGTACTAACCCTCTATTCTAAGGGGCCTATAGGAGACAGATGCTTAGGGACAATTTAGAATGACCAATTAACCTAACATGCATGTCTTTGGATTGTGGGAGGAAACTGGAGCTCCTGGAGTAAACACACACAGCCCAGGGAGAACATGCAAACTCCCCACAGAAAGGCTCCTACCCCTGCCAGCCTGGGGCTTTGAACCTGGAACCTTTTAGCTGTTAGGCAACAGTGCTAACCACTGTACCACCGTGCTGCCCCATATACGTATCTCAACACTGTGGAGGGAGGAATAACCAGGCTGAGCGTTCAGAGCAGAGGGAACTTTATTCTTCACTCCTTCACATCCACCAGAAACAAAAACACTAAAACTACAGGTTGCAGGCACTCTCTTTTATATTAGCCCTCCTCCGCTACCTGAGGTGCTGTATTTACATCTCAACTCCCCATGACAATTCCCCTTGTCCCCCAGCACCTTTGATCTGCCATCTCTTCAGTCTGAGGGAAAACTACTGAGTGGCTTCCCACACCGCCACCCCCCCCCCCCCCGCTTCTCCCCCCCAGACTCTCAGACTGAGGCTTAACCCTCATGTCCTTTGGGCTTCAGCCTCCATCCATAGCTGCTGTAACAGGGGATCTTCGGCTCTGAGGCACTGCTGTGCTGGTGGGGGGTTCCTGGGGGGTGCGTCCGTCTGTGGGGGGACACCTTCAGCATGCTCGTGTGACTGATCTGACGAGTCATTTACCTGGGGAGTTCTCAGTGGGGGTCTTCCGCGCCGAGGAGCTCGGGCCAACACCACCTGTTTGTCTGCTAAAACAAAGGCGGGCTTAAGCCTGTCTATATAGATTGTCTCCCGGCAACCCCCCAAGTCTAACACAAAATGCTTCTCCCCGGGTTCCAACACTCTGAACGGGCCATCGTAGGGTGGGTGCAATGGGGTCCGGTGGGCATCGTGCTTGACAAATACGAATGACGGGTCCTTCAAGGTCTTTGGCACAAAAGCATGGGGGAAACAGTGGTGGGACGGGCCAGGTAGCGTCCCTGCCCCTGCGCTATGCCATGAACGCGGGGATGGATCAGTGTTCAGCGCAGGGTATCCAGCAAAAATTCCCCGGGGAGCCGCAGCAGCTGGGAAAAAACCAGCTCTGCTGGGGAGGCCGCCAAATCCTCCTTCGGTGCTGAACGCAACCCTAATAGAACCCATGGCAACCGGTCCACCCAATTTGCATCCATAAGCAAAGCCCTGAGCGCCGCTTTAAGCGATCTATGGAAACGCTCGCATAACCCATTAGCCTGGGGGTTGTATGTGGTCGTGCGATGAATTGTGATGCCCAGGCTCCAGGCCATGATGGACCAGAGGTCGGAAACAAACTGCGGGCCCCGATCGGACGTGATGTCTGAAGGGGCGACGAAACGTGCCACCCATGTCGTCAAAAAAGCGCGTGCAATTTCTGCGGACGTGGTGGAAGCTAGCGGGACTGGTTCAGGCCAGCCCATGGTGCGGTCCACCATTGTCAGGAGGTGCGTGAACCCCTGTGATGGCGGGAGGGGGCCCACAAGGTCCACATGAACGTGGTCGAACCGCTTAGCCAGGATATGGAACGGCTCCAAGGGGCCCTTTGTGTGCCTGTGCACTTTGGCTCATTGGCATGCTATGCCATGCAGGCTGCCGCCCACTGTTTCACCTGTTTGCGCAGGCTCGGCCAGACGAACTTCTCTCCCACCATTTTGACTGACGCGCGCTCTCCTGGGTGTGCCAGGGAGTGAACCGACTCAAAAACACGGCGGCGCCAAACACATGGGACCACCGGGCGCGGACAGCCCGTGGAGACGTCACAGATTGGGGGGCCCCCCGTCCTGCAATACTCTACTCTCCAGCCTTAACCCTGTTGGTCCAGACTGGAGTGCGCAAACGTCCGCATCGCCGACCTGCTCAGCGGCCATGGCTGTGTAATCTATCCCCACGTAAACTAGGGGCACTAATGCGAGCAAGTGGCAGTCCGCAACCACGTTGAGTTTACCGGCCACATGGCAAATGTTGGTCGTAAACTCCGAGATCGCGGCCAGCTGTCTCTGCTGCCGGGCAGACCATGGCTCAGAAACCTTGGCCATCACGTACGTTAGTGGCTTGTGGTCCACGAACGCAGTGAAGGTGCGCCCTTCCAGCTAGAACTGGAAGTGGCGTATGGCCAGGTGGAGAGTCAGTAACTCTCTGTCGAACATGCTGTATTTACGCTCACTGTCGCGCAACGACCTGCTAAAAAAGACAAGCAGCTGCCAAGAACTGGTGACATGCTGCTCCACGATGGCCCCTATGGCCATGTCCGAGGCGTCGGTAGTAAGCGCTATCCGAGCCGCTGGGTCCAGGTGCGCCAGCAGTGCAGCATTCGCCAGGGCTGTTTTAACCTCGGAAAATGCCTGCTCTCGCTTAGGAGTCCAGTCGACTCTGTCTGCCGGTTTCTGTTTCTTAAGCATGGCATACAACGGCTGCATGAGCTGGGCTGCGTGGGGGAGGAAACGGTTATAAAAGTTAACCATCCCCAAAAACTCCTGCAGCGCCCTGACCGTCTGAGGCCGGGGAAAATCTGCCACCGCATGCACTTTGTCCAGTAAGGGTATTGTGCCCTCCGGTGAGATGCAGTGGCCCAAAAAATCGATTCCCGTCACCCCGAACTGGCACTTCGCCAGGTTGATTATTAATCCGTGCTCCTCCAACCTCTGGAAAACTGTCCTGAGGTGGGCTACGTGTTCGTCCTCGGACATGCTGGCCACCAGGATGTCGTCCATGCGTTGGAATGTCTGCGCGGCGCCTTTTAACCCAAAAGGCATGCGTAAAAACTCAGAAAGACCAAACAGGGTTATTACTGCCATTTAAGGTATGTTCTCAGTGCGCACCGGGACCTGGTGGTAACCACGGACCAGGTCTGTCTTGGAAAAAATGTGTGCCCCGGTGAGGTGAATGGAAAAATCCTGAATATGAGGGATCGGGCAGCGGTCGTGCGCTGTGGCGTTGTTCAATATGCGGAAATCTCCGCACGGTCGCTGAGATCCCTCGGCTTTAGGAACCATATGTAGCGGGAATGCCCATGGGCTGTTTGAGCGTCTGATGATGCCCAACTTTTCCAAGTTGGCGAACTCCTCACGCGCTATGGGCAGTTTAGCTGCGTCCAGGCGTTGAGGTCATGCAAAAACGGGCGGCCCCATGGTGGTAATGAAGTGCTCCACCCCGTGTTTAGTGACGGCCTCCAAAAACGTCAGGACCGTGAGTGCTGGGAACTGGGTGAGTAGTGTGTGGAACTTACCCCCTGGCGCTGTGACGCTGGCTAGTGTTGTGGGCCCAGCTCCTCAAGCTGTACAGGGGAGAGAATCAAAAGACATTGCGTTAATCAGGGGTCTCTTAGCAACATCAACAAGTAGTCCGTGAACACACAAAAAATCAGCGCCTAAAATGGGGACGCTGCATGCCGCTATGACGAATGTCCATTGGTATGTACGGCCGTGCAAGGATATAGTCAGTGTCCTCTCACCAAAAGTCTTAATGTCTGAGCCGTTTGCAGCCGTCAGTTCGGGGCCGCTAGTTCCCGCCAGCCGATCAGCATAGGACAGCAGGATGAGGCTCTTTTGGGAGCCGGAGTCCACGAGGAACCGTCTCCCCAAGCGGGAGTCTGTCACATAGAGCAGCTTGCTTGCTTCACCGGTAGTCACAGCTGCTACCAACTGCCGGCCCTGGCGTTTCCCGAGCGCTTGAATTGGCACGGTGGCACGCATCGGCATGTGTCCTCTCCAAAACGGCGGTGGTAGAAACAGAGCGTGTCTCTCCGGTACTTCTTGGCCTCTGCTGCAGCCACCGTCGCTGGCTCCTCACCTCCGCTGGTCGTCTTGCTGGGTTCTGACACCGCTGTGTTCACTGTGAGGGCTCTGGTGGTAGGATAATCCGATCTGCCCCTTGGGCTAGTGCCCGGTAGTTGGGCGCGGCCAGCAGCAGCGAATTGGCAAGGACCGCCCTGGCTGTTGTCAGGAGGTTCCATTGGAATAGGTGGGCAAAGAGGAAATGCCCATCATCTGTGCCCATCAACGCCAACATCTTCTCCATCAATTCGACCACCAACCCGTCTCCCAAGTCAGAGCGCGTCAGGAGCCTCTCTGCTCTCTCACAGTCTGAGAGCGTGTAGTGCCAGGTCAGCGCGGTTTTGAGAGCACCGTATTTGTCGCGGGCTGGGGGCTGTTGGAGCAGGTTCGCCACCTGCTGAGTTGTGCAGGCGTCCAGTGCTGCAACCACATAGTAGTATCTGGCGTCATCTGTCATTATTCCCCGGAGCGCGAACTGGGCCTCAGTGTGAAGGAACCAAGACTTCGGGTTGTGTAGCCAAAAGTCTGGGAGTTTAACCGAAATGGCGCACGTGTCGCTGGCACTTCCGTCCGGGTCATCTCCGGGGTGTTCGGCTCGTGTTCCATTGTGCGTCAAGGGTAACCAGTGTGGAGGGAGGAATAACCAGGCCGAGCGTTCAGAGCAGAGGGAACTTTATTCTTCACTCCTTCACATCCACCAGAATCAAAAACACTAAAACTACAGGTTGCAGGCACTCTCTTTTATATTAACCTTCCTCCGCTACCTGAGTTGCTGTATTTACATCTCAAATCCCCATGACAATTCCCCTTGTCCCCCAGCACCTTTGATCTGCCATCTCTTCAGTCTGAGGGAAAACTACTGACGGAAAACTACTGAGTGGCTTCCCACAACACAACAAATATTACAAGTGGTTTCTCCAAATCCAACACAGAATAAGATAAGATAAGGTAAGATAAGATAAGATAAGATAAGATAAGATAAGATAAGACAAGATAAACTTTATTGTCCCTCAAGGGGAAATTTGTCTTGGGCTTGTCACCCGTGCTGCAACCACACAATCCACACATACACAATGGATGTAGTACATAATAAATGAAATAAAACCCAATAAATAATACAAGTACATACATACATAAATATATAACAGCAGTCATTAAGAACAGGAGTTATAAGTGTCCCTGACCTATTTATCTGAGTTTAAAAGTTTTACTGACGTCGGGACAAATGAGTTCTTGTATCTATTGAACCTGCACTTGGGGACTCTGTATCTCCTCCCTGAGGGCAGCCGCACATATTCATTGTTTAGTACATGGCTCATGTCACTGATTATTTTTTGAGCTTGTCTACAGGCTGCCTGGTCGTATAAGATCTGCATGGGTAAATACTCTTTAACTCCAATAATTTTCCATGCTGTATGAATTAAACGCAATACTCTGTTCTTTAGTTTCACAGAGAGGTTGCCAAACCAAGCTGTAATGCTGTATCTAATACAGCTCTCCAACACAGCCTGAGTAAAATATTAACATAATCTTTTTATCAACGCCATGTATTCTTAATCTACGCAAGAAATGCAGCCACTGTTGTAGTCTACTACAGACGTAATCAATATGTGTGCTCCAGGTTAACGAATTGTCAATAAATACTCCCAAATATTTATAGGAACTAACCTGTGTTATAGTGTGAATGCCACTTTTAATGACAACTGCAGTCTCAAAATTATTCAACCCCTTCATGATAAGCATCTTTAGTACTTAGTAGAGCATCCTTTTGCTGTTATGACCTGCTGCAAATGTGATGCATAGCCAGACACCAGCTTCTGACAACATTCCTGAAGAATCTTAGCCCATTCCTCATGGGCAAAGGCCTCCAGTTCATTGTCCTCAGATTTGTGTGATGCAACCACCTTTTTCAAATCTCACCAGACATTTTCAATAAAGTTCAAATCAGGCAGCTGTGGTGGCCACTCTAGTATCTTTCAGGACTTCTTCTGAAACCAAGCCTTGATGGACTTTGAGGTATGCTTGGATCATTGTCCTGTTGGAAGGTCCAATGACACCCTAGTTCCAGCTTCCTTTTTATGAGGAATTCTGTTCAGGGGGTTGAATAATTTTGAGACTGTAGTAGTCATTGAAAGTAGGATTTAGTCCTGAATTTGGATAAAATAATTGCAGTATTACTTTTATTTAACTAAACTGTTCTTGTGCAATTTGTTTATTGCTTCTTCTTCTTAATCCTCGCTTGGCCACTTAAGTGACCGTTGCGGCCAATTATCTGAAGGCAGGGCGATCTTGGGCTAGGGTGATGAGGTCAGCCAGAGGTCTTGTCATTGCAATCTTGGTCGTCCAGGACAGTCTGGGCTGATCTTGGGGGCGATGCCAGCCCGGTGGGGGGGGGGGGGGTGTGGATGAGCGCTGGCTGAGAGGGCCTGCGTAGCCCGTGTCCAGACTTCCAACCTGGCCATGTGGCTGAGGAGCTGCAGCCTCCCTCTTTTAATGACGGTGGAGATGGGGATGGGGCAGCCAGTCCTCCTGTAGGCCTCATTGTTTGTGGTGTTGTGGAACCATCGGCTGCTGAGGATGTTACAGAGGCAGGTCCGATGGAACGTATCCAGATGGTGGGTGGTTGTGGTGGAGAGGGTCCAGGTCTCAGAACCGTAAATGGTGTCCCTGGGTGGATACGAACCACCATCCTTTTGATTAACAGCCAAATTGTTTATTGTAAACTCCTGAAAATATAAAATTTTGCCAGTCAACCTAAAATACAAAAGGGGTTGAATAATTTTGATTGCAATTACCTCCCTTGATTCCTTGCAGACATTTTCAATAGAAATTGAAGCTGCAAGCGGCTGTAAGCGGAGATTCGCCCCCTGCGCACCCATGGAACCCTGCGCCCGTTGTACCTTTCTGGCTCGGAAAATTTCCTGTCATCGCTGCAAGGGCTGCGTGAATAATAAAGTAAACCATTTGGTGCAGAACTTCCTGTGAACAGTAAGTGGTGCTATAACTTTTGTCAAATATTTTTATGTAGGAGCGTGCAGAGTGGGACTAATTTCCATCATAACAATTACGGTGAAAATCCAACACAGTTTGTCCAAGTTACAACTGTCCAACGTATTGCAATAAGGTAAACTTGGACATGTGGCCATGGCAACATTTACATTTTAGGTACATGTTGCAGACCCATACAGAACTACAGAAGAGAGTTACCTTGACTTACGTTCCACATTTGGTGACCCTCCGAAGTATAAAACGTATTGAATGGCAAGGAGTGGGTTTCCATGGCAACTGTGATTATCGCAGGACAAAAGTGACTTCCACTGAGGATAATCCAATGCGCTCTGAGAAACCACTGAAAATGTCATGTCATTGTGACTACTGGTCTTTGTGCGAAAGTTGATACAATTTTGTGCAGTACCTCATGTCACCAGTAGGTGGTGGTGTGACAGTTTTGTGAATATTGGTATACAGACGTGCTCAGAGTGGGATTAATATGATTTGTGCAAAGTTTGGTCCAAATCAGATCAGGATTGTCTGAATTGTAACTGTCATGTTTTGCATGGCGAGGAAGCCATTGAAGCATGCCAATCGCCATGGAAACAGTTCTGTACTATGTACATGTACTGTCAATGAGCCCTAGTCATTCCTTCATGTCATTTTTTTCACCTGGTGAGAGAAAAATAAAGAAAACAGTTTTCAGTAATTTTTCCTTTAATCACTGGGGGCGCTATAACTTTTGTTTATTATTTTATATAGACGCATTCAGGGCGGGACTAATATCCATTGTAGAAAATTTGGGGAAATCGGATGGAGTTTGTCCAAGTTGCAACTTTTCAATGTTCCATGGCGAGGAGTCAACCTTTGCCATGTTGCCATGGTAACACTTACCTATCAGTTATGTATTGCTGACCCATATAGGACTACAGATGACAGTCACCTCTACCTATGTTCCAAATTTCATGACTCCAGGAGCTTCCCAACCCTCCCCACAAGATCACGGATTGAATGGCGAGGAGGGCATGTCCATGTTAACAAGACTGATGTCATGCTAAATTTGATGTGCAGTTATGATCACCCCTGTGGTCTGAAGAATCTCAGAAAATTTCACGTCATTCTGGCAAGTGGCACGTGACTAATAAATAAAACAGTTTTCATCAATTCTTCCTTTAACCACTAGGCGCCATATCTTTTGTCAGGTATTTTTATGTAGACGTGTTCGAGGTGGGACTAATATCCATTGTAGAAAATTTGGTGAAAATCGGATGACGTTTGTCCAAGTTGCAACTTTTCGATGTTCCATGGCGAGGAGTCAACCTTCGCCATGTCACCGTGGTAACACTTACCTATCAGTTGCTGACCCATATAGGAAAACAGATGACAGTCACCTCTACCTATGTTCCAAATTTCATGACTCCAGGACCTTCCCAACCCTCCCCACAAGACCATGGACTGAATGGCGAGGAGGGCGTGTCCATGGTAACAAGTGTGATGTCATGCTAAAGCTGATGTGCAGTTATGATCATCCCTGTGGTCTGATGAATCTCAGAAAATTTCACGTCATTCTGGCAAGTGGCGCGTGGGTAATAAATAAAAGTTTTCATCAATTCTTCCTTTAACCACTAGGTGGTGCTATATCTTTTGTCAGGTATTTTTATGTAGACGCGTTCGGGGCGGGACTATTTTCCCTCATGGAAACTTTGGTGGACATTGGACAAGTTTTGCTTGAGTTACAGCTGTTTGATGTTGTAAGGGGAGGAGTCAAACTTCACCATGGAACCCTGGCCACAGCTTTTCAGATTTTGACTTAAATTGGATAACTTTTAATGGCCAACGCCTATAGATGCCGCCATGTGAAAATGAGCTCCATCGGAGCAGGCCCCTTGAACTAGTTTGCTCAAATGCGAGGGGTGGTTTTTGGCCGAATTGGAGGTGGGGTGACTTTGAGGCTAGATGATAGCCTTCCTGTTGGCAGTGGGTAAGGGCCACAATTATGTTTTTTGCATATCTTGAGGTGATGCTCACCTCACCCAAATTTTATGTCTCTACGGCAAAGTTTACGGTCTCCAGTGTCCATAGACCTTGTACATTTGGCCCCGCCCACAAAAATTAGTGGGGGGGGCACATATCCTTTCCAGTTTATTGAATTTTTCACCGGGTCTGAAGGGTTTGCGAAAAAAATTCGCGTTTTGGTTAACGTTCAGAGAGTGAAAAATGCGATTGTTCAGGTGGAAGAATAAGAATAAGAAACAGAGCAGTTACAATAGGACTTTCGCCAACTGCTGTTGTCAGTGGCTCAGGCCCTAACAGAGAAATTACAATAGGGCTTTTGCCAGCTGATGTTGTCAGTGGCTCAGGCCCTAATTATTCAGTGAAACTGCTAAAAGGAAAGCATGTTGATACCCCGCCAAGCGGGGTAAAAAACCAAAACTCCATCCGCCCAGCAGGGTGTCAACACCTACCTTGTGAATGTGATAACTAGAGAAAGAAATGATGTGGGCTTTTCAAATTGATATCATCATGTCTAACACAAGTCTTGGATGGCTTAGACTCTGCCCTCTGACTTTAGGTTTGGGGTCAGAAGGTCAAAGGTCAATGTTAACATTCCCTTTGCACTATTACTATAGAATGAGTAAAGCTAGGGTCACCAAACTTGGTACACAGGTTCACCCTGAGACCCTGAGCTCTCAAGATCAAAGGTCCTAGTTAGATTTCCCTATGCCCTATATACAATGAGTAAAGCTAGGGTCACCAATCTTTGTACACAGGTTCACCCTGTTACCCTGACCTAGACTATGGTTTTGGGATTACAAGATCAAAGGTCAAGGTCAAATTGCTACTTAAACTATAGCTCAACAACAAAGACAGCTAGGGTCACCAAACTTTGTATACAGGTTTACTTTGGGAGTCTGACCTGCAACTATGGGTTTTGGGTCAAATGGTCAAGGTCAAAATACCATATAAACTATACATCAACAACAATAAAACCTAGTGTCACCAAACTTTGTGCACATGTTCACCCTGACACCCTGACCTCTAACTATGGGTTTGGAGTCAAAAGGTCAAAGGTCACAGTCATTCTATATGCCACTATAACATGAGTAAAGCTAGGGTCACCAAACTCTGTACACAGGTTCCCCCGTCACCCTGACATCTACCTATGGTTTTGGGATTGCAAGGTCAAAGGTCAAGGTCTAAACTACATCTCAACAACAAACAGAAGCTGAGGGGTACCACTGGCAGCCACCAGTGTTTTTTCATCTATATAAGATTTGTTCTGCATTCTGTGTGATGTCTTGGGGCACTTGCCATGATACCACTGTGTTCAGTTCAAGTCTCTTTTTCAGGAAATATTGACCCATTTGGCCCTCGACTGGTTCTTAGATTTGGCCCCTCTGATTAAATTTGATACTTCTGATGTAGAACATTCTTGGTTTTGTAATATCTATGGTGTGCATGCCATATACTAGCAGGACAGTCATTATAAATACTACAAATTATCTCGTGGGCCGGATTTAATTGCTCCATGGGCTGGATGTGGCCTGCAGGCCTTGAGTTTGACATGCATGAAAAGAACACAGAAACAAAGGTTATCACAGTTTAAAAGCAGCCATTATGGCACAGAAAAGAAAAAGCTACAAGAACAGGGTTGGTAAAGTTTAAAAGCTGAATTGAATAATTAAAAAAGTCTCATGTATGACTATGGTGACCAGATGTCCTTTGCGTGGGACAGCACAACATTTTGACCTTTTTTCAGTTTTCCCACAAACTGAGATGTTGTCCCACATTCTGAAAGCCTTGAATTTTCAAAGGCTGTACAGCACTTTACAAGATGTAACTTATCCAGTAGCTGCAAGAAAAGTATATGCTATCATCTTAGGGGCTATGACCAATGTTTGTCAAACTGTGCCACTGCACATATGGGTCAATCATTGGTTAACCCACTGTATCAATCTGCCCCCAAAACCAGCACCAGCAAAGAAAGGAAGATTGATCAGCAAAACCAAGAACCCAAAGAGGGACGGACAGAAAAAGACACGCTCCAGACCAAGCATGGCCACCCTGAACAGCACCATCCACAGAACACCAAGGTGAGGACACAAAATCATCTCATCACGCCCTTTGTTCCCCAGCCGAATGCAATGGTCACAAGCCATCAGCGCCAACCCCTCCACCAACCCAAACCCCCACACCATGCTGAGCAGCCACGTCTTACAAAAAATTGCCGCATTCAACCATCTGTGACAAGGCTACTTTGGCTAATGAATTTAATTCATACTTTGTGGGCTCTGTGGAAGACTTAACAAAAATTTTTGTGCTGCCAAATGTGCTCAACAACACAAATTCCATACTTCCAACAGATACTTTTCACATCGATGAGGTAAATGAGGAGTTAATTGCTGGTATTGTTAAAACACTGTCAAACTCAAAAACTAATGATATCTACAATATGAGCACCTCCTTTCTCAAAATGCACAGCAAAATATTAATCAAACCACTGACTCATCTCATTAATCTCTCCATTAGGTCTAGTACATTTCCATCTGGCTGGAAAAAAGCTGTCGTCATACCAGTTCATAAATCAGGCAGTAAAGACGATATATGCAACTACCGCCCAATCTCTATTTTACCAGTCCTATCTAAGGTTCTTGAAAAAGTTGTAGCTACACAGCTGATAGACTACTTACAAGACAGTCAACTTCTTCATCCACATCAATTTGGTTTTAGACCAGGATACTCAACAGAAACAGCAAATTGTTGCCTTATTGAAAACATCAAACAGTCCTTGGACAGGGGTAATGTGGTAGGAGCTGTTTTTCTAGATCTCAAAAAGGCTTTCGATACTGTAAACCACAGTTTGCTTTTATCCAAAATGGTATCTTTTAACTTCTCCCCAGATACATTAGAATGGTTTGCATCTTATCTCCAGAATAGAGAACAGTGTGTAAAAGTTCACCAGGATAAATCCTCATTTTTAAACAACCGCATGGGTATCCCACAAGGGTCCATTCTTGGTCCTTTACTTTTCAGCATTTTTATTAATGACTTGCCGTTACACTGCTCAGCTGCAACATGCCAACTTTATGCAGATGATGCAGTTATTTACACAGCTGCCAAGACTCCAGCACAGGCTGCAGATGTACTGTCTACAAGTATGGTTGATGTCCAAGAGTGGCTCCTCAAGAACCATCTATTGCTGAACCTTCAGAAAACAGTCTCAATGTGCTTTTCAATCAAAAAATGTAACCTGCAACGTTTTAAAGTTAATATACTTGATCATGACATCAGTTTAGCTACAGAATTCAAATACCTTGGCATTGTACTAGATCCTCAACTCAAATTTAATCTTCATATAAAGAAAATTTCAAAAACAGTAAAAAAAAATCTGAACTGCTTTAAATTAATTAGATATTACATACCTTACGAAGCAGCTGCACTGTATATGCATTCTATGGTTTTTTTCTCATATATCATACTGTTTGACAGTCTGGGCTCAAGCAGCCCCTTCCACAATAAGACATATAGGTTCATTATATAATCAAACCCTAAAAATCTTGGACAAAAAGCCCATTAGGTGGCATCACTGTAATGTTTTAAAAAAATACAACCTATTGAGTTTTGAGAGCTTCATTGACCTCTGTTTTGTGAAATTAACGTTCAAATGTTTCCATAAATCAGCACCCGAGCCACTTGCTGGTTTCGTCCAAAGACAGGACAGCAGCAGAGCCACCAGGAGTTCTGTTAACAATAACTGTAAAATATTCCACCGCAGAACCACATTTGGACAAACAGCATTCTCTATAAAGGGCAGTCACATCTGGAACACAATGCCAAATGAAATTAAAATAATAACGGACTTTAAAACATTCACTAAAAAGGTTAAAAACTGGCTGAAAAATAAACAAGAATGTACTCATGTATGAATTAATTGTCTGCAAAGTGAGAGTGAATGAAGGGAAGGAATAAATGTGTTTGTTTATAGTGAGTGACGAAGGGAGGGAGGCCTGAAATAGGCAAATGTGAGTTGTGTTATATGTGTTAAATGTGAGTCAGGCTGTTATATTTGTGTATTTATAATATTTATAATATTTATGTTAAATGTGAGTCAGGCTGTTATATTTGTGTATTTATAATATTTATAATATTTATAATTGTGTATTTATAATCTTTCTGCATTGATGTATGTGGTTATTGTGTATTTTTTTTTTTTTTTTACTTGATTCTCTTTTCTAAAGCCCATCCAGGGACAAGAGTTGCAAATTAGCTAATAGCTATACACTCTATGTGCAACACATCAGATTGATTGTCTTTGATTAATTGTCTATGTTTATTGCACTGTCCCTGTCAAATATACTAATCTACATCTCCTCCTATGACATCAGCAGCCTGGTGATGTAGTCGTAAATCCGGGGGGGGGGATGTCCTCCCCAAATCATCATAAACCTTTCTATATCATGTTACATAAATGAATAAAACATATTTGAAGCACCAATGTTAAACATAAATGCATTTTTTTCTGTAAAATTTGCAGCTTTTCTCATAAATTTGTAATTTTTTGTCATTAATTTACTACATTTATTTGTAAGTTTGCCACTTTTTTTCTTGTTAATTAATGTTGCAAAAAGTTTGACTACCCCTGGCCTATTCTATCCATCCATCTTCTTCCGCTTAATCCTTTTCGGGTTGCAGGAGCCTATCCCAGCATCTTTGGGTGAGAGGCAGGGTACACCCCGGACAGATCGCTCGTCCATCGCAGGGCCAACACAAAGACACAGACAACCATTCACTCACTCATCCATGCCTAAGGACAATTAAGAATCCCCAGTTGATGCCAATTAACCTAACCTGCATGTCTTTGGCTCGTGGGAGAAAACCAGAGTACCCGAATTAAACCCATGCAGACACGGGGAGAACATGCAAACTCCACACAGAAGAGACACCAGTGGTCAGGGGGTGGGATCAAACCCACAAAGGTCAGGGGTGGAATTGATCCCATGACCTTCTTGCTGTGCTGACACAGTGCTAGCCACTGCACCACTGTGCTGCTATGTATTTATTTTTAATCCAAGCAAATCAAAACTTGATACCGCCTTAAGACCTGATAGCGTGCCCCACATTCCTCCACATTGCCCCTCATGGTCCAATTCAATTATCTTTGTCCCACATTGGCATGACTGGGACCTGGTCACCCTACGCATGACTGCTTCATCGACAACAAGGTTTAATTTTTTTTTCTAGGGGTTTTACTTCCTCTCCTGCTGTAAAGTAAAATTGTTAAAAATGTACAGTTTATTACTTGGAAATGCAGAGACCCCAGCTTGCACTCTGGTCTCCCATAAAAATAATTTCAAGACCCACCCCTGTTATCCGGGGTCCGGATCATGGGGGCAGTAGAACAGGCCAGACTGCCGCCCACTTCACATATAGCGTGATGATAAGCAGGGATCCACCCAAAGGTGGTAAGCCCACTGGAGGCCGGGCGGACCAGTGTGGCTCCTTTGGGTCCGCTTTGATATAACTTTTCATATGGATCTACTGGACCGCCTTTGGTCTGTCTCTTCACCCAGGACTAGTTTGTTTTGAGAGACCCTACCAAGGACAAGATGCCCACTACCTAGCTGTTGGGATAGGGCGCGCAAACCCCACCACGAGTATCAACACTAGAGACTCAATTTCCCATAACGCTTTTTAACCTTACGTCACAGTTTCTTTCTTCCGTTTCCTTCCGCTCTCTAGCGGCTGCTGCGTGGTTTTGCGGCGTTAGCTAGCTTAGCACACATTTTTCTTTCACCCCAGTATCCAAAGAAATTGGACTGATAAATTACACCATGTCTTACCACGACGATGACGAAGTTAGTATGATTTTTGATTCATTCAAACTTGTGAACGCAGTGAATATAGCAATACTGACATAGTTGTTAGCGTTAGCCAGTCAGCACATTAGCTGATAGCTTTGTCCACCGGTTAGCACAACACTAGCTTGAGATTATTTAGTAATATTTATGGGGATGGAACCATAATAACAACTTAGTCATATATCTTCTTAGGGGTGGTACAGAATGTAACATAAGTTATTAACTGTGACTTTTTAATTCGATCCAGTAACAAAACATCTGCTTTGCTTCCACGCAGTACGACCCTTACGCCTACCCTAACGACTATGACCTGCACACAGGTTAGTATGCACATTTTTGTCACCATTTAGTCGATTAGTTTCGTTCACATAAACATCAAATCTACATGTCTATGCTGCTTTCTTTCACAAACGACTATTATGTGTAGAAAAACAATCTTAATAGAAGTTCCCTTTATACGAAAAAACTTGCGAAATAACAGTATAAAGAACCTTCAGAAAATTACATGTTCATGCACCCACACACATGCACGTTTAGATAAGTTAGCATTTGTTTAAACTGAACAGTTTAACTCAGTCAGGCAGCTGTTGTCTTCTCACCAGAGGTTGTGCTAGTCTTTTTTGTTAGCTATCATTTTCAGTGACAGGGTTGTAAAAATTGTTATAATCTTTTCACTTTTAGTATAATCTGTCAGAATGACAAACAGCATTCAGATTATTCTGTCACTGCTGAAAAAAAATCTGTCAATGAAGGACAGTTATCGTTTAACACAACCTCTGTTCCTCACGTTCTTGCATCCATCACGTTCTTGCAGGTGACCCCAAAGCAGATTTGGCCTATGAGAGGCAGTATGAGCAGCAGACCTATCATGTCATTCCTGAGGTGATCAAGAACTTCTTGCAGTATTTCCATAAGACAATCTCCGACTTGATTGACCAGAAAGTTTATGAGCTACAATCCAATCGAGTGTCTAGCGAGAGCATTGAGCAGAAGATCTATGAGATCCAGGATGTGTATGAAAACAGGTAAATGCAGCCTTTGTGTATATTAAAGTCCTTTCACATAGCAATGTTGTATAATCCTTTAATGGAGACATTATACCACCGAGTGCTTGTGTTTGTTCTATTAACTTTGTTGTTACTTGTTGATGTGCAGCTGGAACAAGCTGACTGACCGTTTCTTCAAGACCTCTCCCTGGCCAGAGGCTGAGGCTATTGCATCGCTTGTTGGCAATGGTAAGAAGTGAAGAAAATAAATCTTAAACACACACACACAATTTATGTCATAGTTGCAATATGTGGATTTGTATGTGTTTAAGTGGCAATTCAATTTTTCACTATAGCCATAAATAAGCATGTCATTTCTTAGCTGTGGAGATAATTTCACTTTTGACTGTTGTGTTCTACAGATGCTGTGTTCCTTATCCTGTATAAGGAGCTTTATTACAGACACATCTACGCTAAAGTCAGCGTGAGTAGCAGCTCAGTGTTTTGTACATTTTACTTTGTGAAAGCTTCTCCAGTGTTGTTTTAAATGAGAGTTTTCTTTCTAATCAGGGTGGGCCAACTTTGGAGCAGAGGTTTGAGTCGTACTACAATTACTGCAACCTCTTCAACTACATTCTCAGTAAGTTACTTAAAGATTACATATTTGACTCTCCCGTGGTTATAAGTGTTAAATAAGTGTTAAAAATTCTGTTAAATGAGAATGCAATTGACTGTATACAGATGCTGATGGTCCTGCTCCACTGGAGCTGCCCAACCAGTGGCTCTGGGATATTATCGATGAGTTCATCTACCAGGTACAGAACATGTATTTTTTTTTATATCCTCATGAAAAAATAAAAGATAAAATGTCTAGCTGCTTTCAGCTCTAATATCCACACACTTTTAAATGCTTTTTAACTCAATTCAGCAAAGTGGAAAGGAGCTAATGCAATGATGTGATGTCTGTCCTTTGATAATTTCATGGGAATTGCTACTCCTAGGCATTTGCCTCTATGGTCACCAAACTCACTGAGAATCTATCTATATTGCATCCAGGTTGTGCTCAAGGTCAAAGATCAAGAGATCTGGGCACTTAAGTTATTTCAGAAAAAATTGCTACTCCTTGGCAATTGCCTCGATGCTCACCAAACTCACTCACAATGATCTGCAGGTAGGTCTGCATCAAGGGCTGCTGAGTTATCAATTAATTGACAGCTAATTTACTTTAGTCAACTAAATTCTTATCAACAATTAATCAAAAGTCAGTAATTAACATCCCTACCTCTTAGGCAATTACCTTAATTCTCAAGAAACTCACACACAACAATCCTCAGGTTTGTCTTCATCCAGGTCATTGTCAATGGCCAGGTGATCTGGACATTTACGATTTTATGAAAATCGTTACTCCTATACAATTGCCCCATGTTTGGCAAACTCATGCACAATGATCCTCATTTGGTTGTACATCTACGCCGTGCTTAAGGGCAACGTCAGTGGTCAGGAGATCTGAGCACTTTTGGAGTGATTTCATCAGGCCAGAATGAGTTACTCTGTCATTAACGGTCTAGTTTAAAGATGTCGCTCTTTCAAAGAGCTCATATGCTTAATGTGTCCTATTACTACTAACATAGAGTTACACTCTTTTGTCTTCAGTTCCAGTCGTTCAGTCAGTACCGCTGTAAAACGGCCAAAAAGTCAGAGGAGGAAATTGAGTTCCTTAGGAGCAACCCAAAGATCTGGAACGTCCACAGTGTCCTCAACGTCCTCCACTCCCTGGTAGACAAGAGCAACATCAATCGTCAGCTTGAGGTTTACACCAGTGGAGGTAAAGATTTTTTGGCAAGATATTTGTCAATAGAAAAGAGAATATTACCGTTTTCCACGGACCACGGAGGTCTTGATGCGTGCTTTTATTACCAGTCGTATAGACTACTGTAATTCCCTGCTCTCTGGTCTTCCCCAAAAAAGGATATCACATCTCCAACAGCTCCAAAATTCAGCTACACGAGTGTTGATGAGGACCGGGGGCAGGCACATATTACACCAGTTCTAGAATCGCTGCATTGGCTCCCCGTGCATTTTAGGATCAATTTTAAGGTTCTCTTAGTGATTTTTAAATGCCTCAATGGTCTTGGGCCTTCTTATCTATCTGAGCTGCTTTTAACTTAAGAACCCTCGCAGATCCTGAGGTCCTGTGGTACTGGCCTTTTAATGGTTCCCAAAGTCAAGACCAAGACCCTTGGTGAAGCTTCCTTTCACTATTATGGTCCTCGTCTGTGGAACAGCCTGCCAGAGAGCCTCAGGGCAGCAGAGTCAATAGATGTTTTTAAGAACAGGCTCAAGACCCACCTTTGTAATGTGGCTTTTAACAAACCTGTTTAACTTCTATTGAAGTAGTCATTTATGTTCCATTGTTTTATGTTCTTGGTGCCATTTATTTTTAGATTTTCTCTTCTTATTGATGTGTTTTAGTTCAGTTTTTAAGTATGGGTTTTTAGTTCCTCTTGTTTTATGTTCTTAGTTTCTTTCTGTACCTTTTTAAATTTGGCTTTTAACAAACTGTTTAACTATTATTGAAGTAGTCATTTATGTTCCATTGTTTTACATTCTTCTTAGCTCCATTTTCTTTTAGTTTTTCTTATTTTGATGTGTTTTTAGTTTAGTTTATAAGTATGGGTTTTTAGTTCCCAGTGTTCTTAGTTTTATCTTGTATTTTATGTGTTTTCGCTCCAGTGTTTCCTCAGTGGAGACCCTCATGCTGGATGCTGCTTGGCCCATCTGCAAGGGTGCTGGTCTCATGGGTCGCTCTAGCTTGGGTGGGTGGGGGCTTGATGCCACTGCCTACAGCTGTGGTGCGGGCCCTGGCCTGTCCTGGTTGGGGTGGCCTCTGTGGCGCGCTGTGTGATTATGGGCTGTGTGATCTCCCAGCGAGGGGGGCTCCACAGGATGGTTGCTCTTTCACATGGGGCCTCGGTGCCAAACAGTGTCTCTTTTATTTTATATGTGTGTAAGAGGGCATCTGATTAGGATGCCTCCTGGACGCCTCCCACTTGAGGTGTTTCAGGCACGTCCCACTGGGAGGAGACCCCGGGGCAGACCCAGGACTCGGTGGAGAGACTATGTCTCCCAGCTAGTCTGGGAACGCCTTGGTATCCCCTCTGAAGAGCTGGAGCAGGTGGCTGGGGAGAGGGAAGTCTGGGCTTCTCTGCTTGAACTGCTGCCTCCGCGACCCGGACCTCCGGAAAAGCGGTAGAAGATGGATGGATGGATGGATGGTGTGTAAGAGAAGTAGGGGGTGATGTATGTGCCTGTGTGTGTGTGTGTTTTGTGGGTATGTTTATAGGAGCGTTGAAAGGGGTGGGGATGTATCGTGTAAATATATGTAACTAAGGCTATGGTCACACTGCAGGTTTTAATACTCAATTCCGATTTTTTTTCACAAATGTGACCCATATCTGATTTTTTTAACGACAATCTGAATGGCGGGGCAGCGCGGTGGTTGAGTGGTTAGCACTGCGGCAGCACAGCAACTCACCCTTGGCCGGGGGATCCTGGGTTCGATCCCAGCCCCCGACCAACAGTGATCTGTGTGGAGTTTGCATGTTCTCCCCGTGTCTGCGTGGGTTTGCTCCAGGATTTCTCCGGTTTCCTCCCACATACCAAAAACATGCGCGTTAGGTTAATTGGCATCAAAACTGGGGATTCTAAATTGTCCTTAGGTATGACTGTGAGAGTGAATGGTTGTCTGTCTCTCTGTGTTGGCCCTGCGATGGACTGGCGATCTGTCCAGGGTGTACCTTGCCTTTCGCCCAAAGATGCTGGGATAGGCTCCAGCCCCCCCGCGACCCGAAAAGGATTAAGCGGAAGAAGATGAATGAATGAATGAATCTGAATGGCACATATCCGATTTTTTCACACCAGACCCAGGCCACTTTCATATGTGGTCCTAATTCTGATACGTATCTGATATTTTCCAAAGCGACCTCAGTCTGAATGGTCATGTCACATGTCATCCTACTTTTTCCTCATTGAAGTGAGACACACACTACAATTCTGCTGTGGAAGATGCTGCAGGCATGGCAGACAGCTGATTTGTGCTCTCTTTTTAATCAATCTTCTTCCCTTTAGCACTGGATCATAATTTTGTCGGCTCCCACGGCACAACAACTTCAAAATTGTGGGGGGGTGAAACCGTCAGACATTACAGGCATACAGTAACGCCACATTTTTTAAAAAAAAGTAACAGCACATTTAATGGATGCTGTAAACAGCACAGTCCTGGCTGCTGTAATATGTAAATGACTGTGGAACAGAATGGTCAGATAGGGGCATACGAAAACACAGTCCAGGAGAGGGGAGTCTCTGGTGGCTCCTGTGCAGGTCCAGTGTTACGCCGCTGGTACGATCCGTGCTGTTTATTAGGGTGAGAGCCCTATTGTAATCGCTAGGATTATTAATTATTAGCCTTATTTATACAGGTAATCCCATTGAGACACAGGGTCTCATTTTCAAGACAGCTGTTTAAGATCAGTTCTGTTAAAGCAGAGCTGATCACAGCAGCCATCTGGCATGTAGAGGAATGAAGCTGGTCTCACATTTATTTTGTACATAAACATTTCTGAATGTTTTTAACATTTATTTTGTTGTGCTTCATCAAGGTGAAGAAGTTCTGTTCCCCCACAAATGTCCAGGGCTCATATTTACTTCTGCAAACACAACGGTGTGTCTGATGTTACGTTTTCTTCTGTGCATGCGGGTCACTTCATAGCTGGAGACCATTCATACTCCAGTCTGTTGGGGGCTGCATTTAAATTATAATGTGAATGCCCACACAAAAAAATAGGATTTCAGCAAAAAATGGAATTGAGCAATAAGACCTGCAGTGTGACCATAGCCTTTCTGTGTCTACTGTTTTTATCTATGTAAAGCACTTTGCGCAGCATCTAATGTTTGAAAAGTGCTATACAAATAAAGTTTGATTGATTTGTGTTGTTTCCATTAGTTATATACAAGGCTGTCAACATGGTTTCTGCTGTTGTGATTCAGGAGACCCAGAGAGTGTGGCTGGAGAATATGGGCGTCACTCCCTGTACAAGATGTTGGGTTACTTTAGCTTGGTTGGACTGCTGAGGCTTCACTCTCTGCTTGGTGATTATTACCAGGCCATTAAAGTCCTGGAGAACATTGAGCTTAACAAGAAGGTAAAGCTTCATTAGGCAGTTACAAACTTAACTAACAATATTACTATGTGTACAGGGTCCCCTGTTTATTTTTTCAGTTACTTACACTGCCCATGTGTACATACTTTACACATTTTTTTTTTGTCTTTTTCAGAGTATGTACTCTCGAGTACCTGAGTGTCAAATCACTACTTATTACTACGTGGGTTTTGCCTACCTGATGATGAGACGCTACCAGGATGCCATTCGAGTATTTGCTAACATTCTTCTGTACATCCAGAGGACAAGAAACATGTTCCAGAGATCAACGTATAAATACGAAATGGTCAGTTTTAGCTTTTAGGAAGTCTTCTTTTTTTGGGGTGGAGGCTATGAATCCTTTTACTCATACCCTATATGGAACACAGTCATATAGGTTAAGTCCACATCATCTGTCTTTTTTTCTTTGTAGTTAAATGTCTAATTGTTATTTACCAGGATTAGGTCTTTTTTGTTTTTCAGATCAACAAACAAAATGAGCAGATGCATGGCCTGCTGGCGATTGCTCTCACCATGTACCCAATGCGCATTGATGAAAGCATCCACACACAGCTAAGGGAGAAGTATGGAGACAAAATGTTGCGTATGCAAAAAGGGTAAGAAATACAGTCAGTACTTTGGTCAAAATTCTGTTACTGATGTTGGTCAGTTTTTTTTTTTTTTTTTTTTTGTTAAATTCCCTGCTGGTCAAAGACCGAAGGGGGATTATGTTGTGGGGTGGTCTGTCCATCTGTCCCACTTTTGTGAAATCAACCCCTCCTACAGTTTTGTTGCAGTTGTTTTAAAACTTGTACCAGGGTTGATATACACTGATGGTGTGCATATTGCAATTCGACTCCAGTCGGATGATTTTTGCAGGAGTTGTAGCCCCTGACCCCCTATTTCACCTCATTTCATAGGCAGTAACTTCCTTGTGAAATCAGCTCCTCCTACAGTTGTGTTCTAAATGTTTTGAAATGTGGGGAAAGGGTTTGATATACACTGATGATGCGCATACGGTTATTTGACTCTGATCAGATGATTTTTGCAGAAATTATAGACCTTGAGGTCAAGTTCAGAGGTCAGTTTTGCTCTAAATCTTGTAAACACAATGACTACTGAAAGAAATGATGTTGAATTTTCAAATCCGTACCGTAGTTGTATCAAAGACAAATCTTGTACAACTTACACTCTGACCTGACTATGGGTTTGGGGTCAAAAGGTCAAAGTTAATATTCCATTTGCACTATTACTATAGAACCAGTAAAGTTAGTCACCAAACCTGTTACACAGGTTCACGCTGTGACCCTGAAGTGTGACTATGATTTTGGCATGGCAATATGCAATATGGGCATCATCAGTGTATATCAAACCCTAGTACAAAGTTTTAAAACAATACTGTAGGAGGAGTAGATTTCAGTAAAGTGGGACGGATCATCTCCCTTCGGTCTTTGCCCAAAGGGGTCTTTGACCCAACCAAAGGGGTTTTCCACCGGTGGGGATAAAAAATTGTTTGCTTTAAAAAAAAAAACGGAAACTTTATATAAAGTGTGTAGATGCACTATGTGTGTCTAGATATTGTATATTTTTATTTACAATCTATATTTACAGTGTATTACTTTACTGTTATTATTCTGACTGATGTTTAAGGTAGAACCAGGGTTCTGTGGGAAATTGTCTAATTTTACTTCTTAATTGGGCCAGAAAAGTGGGACATAGTAACTTGGCATTGTTGTGCATTGGTGCCTTAGGCACTCACGCAAGGGTTTGCAAATTTATTTATTGCAATTTTTTGGGGGGACCAATTAAGAAATGAGTCTTTTTCCCATGGAAACACCTGTTTTGTTTTGCAAATGTATCTGAATACTTCATCATTCATCATCATCATCATTGGCACCATCGATCTCAAAAGATCATGGGGGAGTTTTGTGCCTTGGGTCATCACTCAGGGAGCTGCACCATCGGGCATGGCTGTAGAGGCCGATACGGGATCTGCAGGTCCTGCCGCAGCCGCTGCAGGTAAATTCTTCACAGTGTAGTGGGGGTCTCGACAGTCTCCTCTGTCTGCGGAGTCTCTTCTCCCCCCAGCGAGTGTCTCTTCTCTCCTCTGCTGTTCGGATGACATCCTGGGTGGTGGTCTGCCAGTTGGAGCGGACGGAGGCGGCTGACTCCAGGTCGGAGGGGTTGAAGCCTCCAGCCTTGAGGTCACGCTTGCAAACATCCTTGAATCTGAGAGTTGGGCGTCCCTTTGATCTGGTTCCAGTAGCCAGCTCCCCATACAGTAAGTCTTTGGGGATGCAGCCATCCTCCATTCGGTTGACGTGGCCAAGCAAACATACTGGGCACATCTGCTCTGGCCAGGACGTCGATGTTGGAGACACGGTCCTGCCAAGTGATGCGCAGTAGTCTGCGAAGACAGCGTTGGTGGAAGGCGTTCAGCCGGCGTTCCTGGCAGGAGTAGAGGGTCCATGCTTCACTGCCGTATAGGAGAGTACTCAGTACGCAGGCCATGTAGACTCTTATCTTGGTGTTGGTGGTTAGCATAGAGTTGTCCCAGACTCGCTTCGCCAGACGGGCCATCACCGTTGATGCCTTGCCGATACAGGCGTTCAGTTTGGTGTCTAGGGAGAGATTGCTGGAGATGATCGACCCGAGATAGGCAAACTTGTCCACCACCGCAAGTGTGTGGTCGCCGATGTTGATACTGGGAGCACTGCTGACATTCTGGCCCATGACCTCGGTCTTTTTAAGGCTGATGGTGAAGCCAAACTCAGAGCAGGCACGAGCAAAGCAGTTGATGAGACGCTGGAGCGCTTCCACGGTGTGGGCAACAAGACCAGCATCATCAGCAAAAAGCAGCTCCCTGATTAGAACGCTCCGCACCTTGGTCTTTGATCTGAGGCGTGCCATGTTGAAAAGGCCTCCGTCGCTGCTGGTGTGGAGGAAGACACCGTCTTCAGAGTCCCGGAAGGCGTAGCACAGGAGCAGGGAGAAAAAGATACCAAATAAGGTAGGAGCCAGAATACAACCCTGCTTCACACCGTTCTTGATCGGGAAAGGGTCTGAGGATAATCTTATCAAACTGGACAATGCCGTTCATGTCCTGGTGGAACGACTTGATCATGCTCAAAAGCTTGGGGGGACATCCAATTCGTTGGAGGAGGGCAAACAGTCCATCCCTGCTGACCAAGTCAAAAGCCTTGGTCAGGTCGATGAAGGCCAAAAAGAGGGGCTGTCTCTGCTCCCGGCACTTTTCTTGCAGCTGCCTCATAGAGAAGACCATATCTATGGTTGACCTGGTTGTTCTGACTCCACACTGCGCCTCTGGATACACACGTTCGGCAAGTAGTTGTAATCTGTTGAGGACGACACGGGCAAAGGCTTTGCCAACTATGCTTAGGAGTGAGATACCACGATAGTTGTTACAATCGCTCCGCTCCCCCTTGTTCTTGTAGAGAGTGATGATTTTGACATCACGCATATCTTGGGGCACAGCCCCTTCCTCCCAGCACTGCAGCAGGAGCTCATGGAGGTGTTTCAAGAGCGAGCTCTCCTTTGCGGTTTTGACAATTTCAGGGGGGATGTTGTCACTGCCTGGAGCCTTGCCGTTTGAGATGGAGTCTATCGCCTTGCTGAGCTCCTCGATGGTGGGTGGAGTGTCAAGCTCATCCATGACTGACAGTAGAGGGGTGTTCTCAAGGGCCGTGTTCGAGACGGTGGTTACTCTCGAGTAGAGCTCTTGGTAGTGCTCAGCCCATCTCTCCATTTGTTTACCGCGATCGTTGATGACATCTCCTGCAGCTGATTTAAGTGGGGCGGTCTTGATGACACTGGGACCAAAAGCCTTCTTCATGCCTTCATACATTTTGCGCACGTTTCCGTGCTCTGCAGAAAGCTGTATGCATACCTGCCAACTACTCCGGTTTTGCCGTAATGGTTCCGGTTTTTAAGACCCCGTTCCGAGTTCCGGTTTTATTATTCAAAATTACGGTTTTTCACTAAAAAATTCCGTCAAAAATTTTAAATCGTAAAAAAAACACGGAAAACACGAAAGCAATTCCAAATACGCTGTCGCTCGGAATCGTATCTAAATTTAGAACAAAGGCAATCGGCACTGCTTCATGTAGGTGTATTGCGCATGTGCAAGAGGTCTGAGCCAATTTTCCATGTGCAATCGCGAGGCAATCAGGTAAGAATTATACGTTTTCATCATGGAGTCTGCCGGAGAAAAATCACTAACGAGCGTGAAACACAAACGAAAATTACAGTCTTTTCGTGAGGAATACAGCAAAGCATTTCCGGGAGTTATTATTCGCTCAAGAAGGGGTGAAAATTACGCAAATTGCACTTTGTGTAGACAAGACTTTTTGATTGGACATGGCGGAATCAGCGATGTGAAAGACCACGTAAGAACGAAAAAACACAAGGCCAGTGCCAGTGACGCTAGCGGCAAACTTGAAGAACGTGCTGTGTAATTGCAAGCCTTGTCATGCTTGGTGTATCATGTAAACACATAAAATAGCAGAGCGATTTTGCCGTCATTTACGCACGTGTGTTAAACAGTGCTAGTATACCCTGCTGATATCTCTAGTCTTCTAGTTACCTCCGCCAAGGAGGTTATGTGATCATCAGCGTTGGTTTGTCTGTCTGTTTCTTTGTTAGCAAGATAACTCAAAAAGTTATGGACGGATTTTCATGAAGTTTTCACAGATTGTCAGAAATGGGGTATCCTACAGATGATTAGATTTTGGTGGTGATTTGGATCACCGTCTGGATCCAGGAATTTTTTAAAGGATTTTTTTTTTTTTTTTTAATTTAACATTGCGAGATAGGGCCATTTTCAATATTTTATTTATGATGTTAAACACTGTATGGGGGGAACTGTGGCACTTGGCGGAGGTCTGCGCTCTCCGAGTGCTTTTCTAGTATTCATAATACATCACATCTGGCCTATTTAAAGTTCTATGCAGTGTTAAGATAGTCTTTTGAATGCAAATTTAATGAATGAATGAATCTTTATTTCGGCTAGATTAAAAGTAAAGATTAAAAAGAAACAGAATAATATAACAAAGGCGAAAAAATCCAACAAAGTCAAATTAAACAAGAACTCCTCTGATTATACAGTTCAACATAAGTTATCTGAAATGGGTGATGGCTGAAGCCACAGCTTATATTGCCCACTCATATTCCATCCAAGAATTCAAAAGAAAAACAAAACAAGAGCGACTACAATTCAGAACAAAGCTAAGACAAAACGTGACAAAAAAAACTAAGTAACAACACAACACAGACTGGATATGACAATCCTTATGTGATTTTACATGTCATCTTGTATATACACTCACCGGCCACTTTATTAGGTACACCTGTCCAACTGCTCGTTAACACTTAATTTCTAATCAGCCAATCACATGGCGGCAACTCAGTGCATTTAGGCATGTAGACATGGTCAAGACAATCTCCTGCAGTTCAAACCGAGCATCAGTATGGGGAAGAAAGGTGATTTGAGTGACTTTGAACGTGGCATGGTTGTTGGTGCCAGAAGGGCTGGTCTGAGTATTTCAGAAACTGCTGATCTACTGGGATTTTCACGCACAACCATCTCTAGGGTTTACAGAGAATGGTCCGAAAAAGAAAAAATATCCAGTGAGCGGCAGTTCTGTGGGCGGAAATGCCTTGTTGATGCCAGAGGTCAGAGGAGAATGGCCAGACTGGTTCGAGCTGATAGAAAGGCAACAGTGACTCAAATAACCACCCGTTACAACCAAGGTAGGCAGAAGAGCATCTCTGAATGCACAGTACGTCGAACTTTGAGGCAGATGGGCTACAGCAGCAGAAGACCACGCCGGGTGCCACTCCTTTCAGCTAAGAACAGGAAACTGAGGCTACAATTTGCACAAGCTCATCGAAATTGGACAATAGAAGATTGGAAAAACGTTGCCTGGTCTGATGAGTCTCGATTTCTGCTGCGACATTCGGATGGTAGGGTCAGAATTTGGCGTCAACAACATGAAAGCATGGATCCATCCTGCCTTGTATCAATGGTTCAGGCTGGTGGTGGTGGTGTAATGGTGTGGGGAATATTTTCTTGGCACTCTTTGGGCCCCTTGGTACCAATTGAACATCGTTGCAACGCTACAGCCTACCTGAGTATTGTTGCTGACCATGTCCATCCCTTTATGACCACAATGTACCCAACTTCTGATGGCTACTTTCAGCAGGATAATGCGCCATGTCATAAAGCTGGAATCATCTCAGACTGGTTTCTTGAACATGACAATGAGTTCACTGTACTCAAATGGCCTCCACAGTCACCAGATCTCAATCCAATAGAGCATCTTTGGGATGTGGTGGAACGGGAGATTCGCATCATGGATGTGCAGCCGACAAATCTGCGCCAACTGTGTGATGCCATCATGTCAATATGGACCAAACTGTCTGAGGAATGCTTCCAGCACCTTGTTGAATCTATGCCACGAAGAATTGAGGCAGTTCTGAAGGCAAAAGGGGGTCCAACCCGTTACTAGCATGGTGTACCTAATAAAGTGGCCGGTGAGTGTATGTTTGGAGTATTTCTTCCTTTAGTTTTTGTTTAAATTGTCCAAGCGTTGTACATGATTTTAATTCAGGTCCAAAATCGTTCCATAATCTGACTCCTTGCACTGAAACACAGTGTTGCTTGGTGGTAGTTCTCTCTGAAGGTTTTTGAAATATACATGTTCCTCTGAAATGATATTGTTTCTCCCTGATTTGGAACAACTTTTGGATATTTGCGGGCAGTGACAGATTCTTAGCTTTAAACATTATTACTGCAGTTTTAAAGTCAACCAGATCTTTCAACTTGAGAGCTTTTAATTTAAGAAAAAGTGGGTTTGTTGGTTCCCTGTAAGCAGCTTTGTTTATTATTCTAATAGCTCTCTTCTGAAGCATAAAGACTGGATATATGTTTGTTTTATATGTATTTCCCCATACTTCAGTACAATATGTCATGTATGGGAGTATTAATGAATGATACAAAGTATATAATGTGGGTTGATTCAGCAAATATTTCGCTCTGTTTAGTATTGCAATTGATTTAGATATTTTACCTTTAATATAATTAATATGTGACTTCTATGTCAAATGCTAATATTTGTTTGACACTGCAGCCCCTGGACCCCGGCTAGCTACTAGGCTTTTCAGGTTTGAAAGTTGAAGAAATATGAGGTTGTTAGCTACATTCTAACTTGATTTAATGCTAATATTTGTTTGGCGTCGGGGGGCTTCGTCCCCCTGAACCCCCCACCAGGACTTTGTCTTGGACCTACCAGGGCCTGCGGCCCCTGGACCCTGGCTAGCTACTAGGCTTTTCAGGTTTGAAAGTTGAAGAAATATGAGGTTGTTAGCTACATTTAACTAGATTTAATGCTAATATTTGTTTGGCAAATATTAGCATTATTATTATTAGCATTAGCATTATTAGCATAAGCATCGGCCCCTGGACCCCGGCTAGCTACTAGGCTTTTCAGGTTTGAAAAGTTGGCAGGTATGTGTATGTCCTGGCAGAGGTTAAGCCAGTAGTCGTTGGCACATCGCCTTGCAATCTTTTGTGCATTGTTCTTCGCAGCACGCAGTGTAGCAAGCGTCCGCACAGAGGGCTCCTTCTTGTGGGCAATTAGGGCTGCATGTTTGGCGGGCTGCACGTTTATCTGAATACTTAAAGGCGATAAAAACGACAGTCTGACCTCCTAGCCACTAGATGTCGCACTTACTTCTGCTCCAGCTGCTTTGTAGAGACACGTGACATCAACCCAGTTATGCTATTGGCTGTGACCAGCTGGGACATCCTTATTTCACACACACACACACACACACACACACACACACACACACACACTAGATAAGACATGGCAAGTTTCATATACATACACTACCATTGAAGCTCACAAAACCTGTTGTGAGCACTACGAGGATATGGACCAGTGAAGCTGTGGAGAAGTTGCGCACATGCTTGGAAACAACTGACTGGAACATGTTTAAAGGAGCTACGCATGATCTGGACGAATACACGGACACTGTGACCTCATATATCCACTTTTGTGAGGTGTGCATTCTTCCATCGCACACCAGGGTGAGTTACTCTAATGACAAGCCCTGGTTCACAGCTAAGCTCAGACAGATCAGGAAGGAGAAGGAAGCGGCGCTGAAGGGTGGAGACAGGGACTGCTACAGGGAGGCCAAATACCGGTTTAGCAGAGAGTTGAGGAAAGCTAAATCTGTGTATTCTGAGAGACTCCAGCAGCAGGTCACTGCTAATGACTCTGCTTCTGTGTGGAAAGGACTGAGGCAAATCACCAACTATCGGCCTCAGGCTTCTAAGGGACAGGATGACAAAGTCCTTTGTCAAAGACTGTCCCAACACTACGCCCGTTTTGACACCTCGTCAGTTGTGCCCAATATTCCCCTTCCCCCCTGCGTCACTGCCTACATGGTCCCCATTTCATCAAAGGCGGTTCCCCTCTCCTTCCCTCCTGCTTTTGTCATCAGTGAGCAGGACGTGCACAGACAGTTCTCTAGACTGAACCCGCGCAAGGCCCCCGGTCCGGACGGCGTGTCTCCCTCCACCTTGAGACACTGTGCGGAGGAGCTGACTCCTGTCTTTACAGACATTTTTAACATCTCTTTGGAGTCATGCCACGTGCCGGCCTGTCTCAAAACCTCTACCATCGTCCCTGTTCCCAAGAAGCCACAGATCACTGGACTTGATGACTACAGACCTGTAGCGCTTACCTCTGTAGTCATGAAGTCCTTTGAGCGCCTGGTTCTGTCCCACCTCAAGACCATCATTACTCCTCTCTTAGATCCGCTGCAGTTTGCCTACAGAGCCAACAGGTCTGTGGACGATGCAGTTAATCTGGCCCTTTATTCCATTCTGCAGCATCTGGACTCCCCGGGAACCTATGTTAGGATCCTGTTTGTGGACTTCAGCTCTGCATTTAATACCATCCGCCCTGCTCTGCTCCAGGACAAGCTGATCCAGCTCAACGTGCCTGACTCCCTCTGCAGGTGGATCACTGACTTTCTGACGGACCGGAGGCAGCATGTGAGGCTGGGAAAGACTGTCTCGGACTCTGTAAGCATCAGCACCGGATCACCACAGGGCTGTGTACTTTCCCCCCTGCTCTTCTCCCTGTACACCAACTGCTGCACCTCTAGCCATCAGTCTGTCAAGCTGATCAAGTTTGCGGACGACACCACCCTCATCGGGCTCATCTCCAATGGCGATGAGTCCGTCTACAGGAGGGAGGTGGCCTGGCTGACGTCTTGGTGCAGCCATAACAATCTGCAGTTGAATGCTCAGAAGACAGTGGAGATGATTGTGGATTTTAGGAAAGTCTATGCCCCTCTGCCTTCCCTTGTCCTTACAGATTCTCCTATCACCACTGTGGATTCCTTCCGTTTATTGGGTACCACCATCACCCGGGATCTTAAGTGGGAGTCGACCATCAGCTCCCTTATCAAAAAGGCCCAGCAGAGGATGTTCTTTCTGCGGCAGCTGAGGAAGCTCAAGCTGCCCACCAAGATGTTGGTGCAGTTTTATACGGCCATCATCGAGTCCATCCTCACTACCTCTATCACCGTGTGGTACGCTGGTGCCACTGTCAGGGACAGATTAAGACTGCAGCGCGTTGTGTGCGCTGCTGAGAAGGTGATCAACTGTGAGCTTCCATCTCTCCAGGACCTGTACATCTCCAGGACCCGGAGGCGTGCAGGTCGGATCACAGCCGACCCTTCACACCCTGGACACGCACTGTTTGCTCCCCTCCCCTCAGGCAGAAGACTACGGTCCATTCGGACTAAAACTTCTCGCTTTATGAACAGTTTTTTCCCCTCTGCTATCAGACTGCTGAACACTAAATGACTTATTAGATTCTTGTGCATTAGGTACAGCAGCTCAACTCATGTACAATTATCATTAAAAATTGTATAGAATAGCATTATTTATTTTTATTTAATTTTTTTATTGCATGCATAGTTTTCCTTTTTTTTATTGATGTTTAATGTTGCAGTATTGCACCGAGATAAATTCCTAGTTTGTATATTACATGAACAATGGCAATAAATTTTATTCTGATTCTGATTCTACCAGTCAAAAGTTTTAGAACACACCAGTTTTTATTGAAATTTATACAGTGTGTTCCAACACTACTTTTATGCAGACAGAGGGAACTGTAAGTAATCAAGAAAAGTTGGGACACCTGCGGGAATTGGTAGCACCAACTTTGAAGGCATGATCCACCTCCACTGCTGCAGAACAGCTTTTTTTTTTTAACCCATTTCTTGTTCCCTGAAAAAGGCCTTTTTGTATAATTTTGAAATGTACATTATTTTTCATTTTTGGGCAACCTTACCTTTTGTTTTAGCCTCTGGCATTTCAGCACTTACCTTTGTACCATTTCAAGCTATTCATTAGATTTGAACTGCTTGAATCTATCTATAAATGCACCAAATCTGTGTGTGTGTTCCTCAGATAATCTTCCAAACCGTTCGTCACACTGACCTCAGATTTTATAAGTGCTTTGCTGAGGTTATGAGGGTGTGCATCCCCAAGTATGGAGTTGCCGTGTCAAAATATATTATTTTTATTAATAAAAGTTTAGCCACCGCTCTGTTTCCTCATGCTCTGGCTTCTAGAAGTGTGAGCGGGGTTTCGGCTTGACTCCGTACTGATTGGATAATAGGCGGCATCGCAACCAGTCACCAGAGCGCTCCATAAACAAAACAAGGAAGTGAAAAGTGACAAATTTGACCAGAAAAAGAGAATACTGAAGATTTAATGCTTAAAACATAATACTTTGCAGGGAGCCAAGCCCAGCCTGCCCACTTAATGGGAGTCTCAACTGCTGCTTCACCAGTGTGGCACCGCTGTCCTCATTTTCAATAATTCTGTAATTAATATTCACACAATCAAATAAATCTCAGTGTTCAGTCCCTTTCATATTTGTCAAAGTCAAACATGTGTCATTGCCTACATATATGCTCCACCTCTTTGTATTCCACTTTCAAACACAGCCTACATCTGGGCCTGTAAAGCCTAATTGGGCTACCTGTTTTCAGACAAGAATACTTGCTTTCTACGGGCATGCACTAGTTTCAGTAAAACACTGGAAAAATTGGAATGTTCTAAAACTTTTGACCGGTAGTGTGACATACTTATATGATTACAATAAATACACTGAACAATTGTGTATCCTTTTATTACAATGCTGCAGATGCTGTCAACCATTATAATTACCTGCAGAATATAGTGCCTCTGTTTTTTTGTTTTTTTTTGTTTTGTTTTTGTTACTTATTTGTACCCGTAGGTAGATTTGGTTTGCAGTCTGGTGACAAGCCACCGGCTGCCGGTTGCTGCGTGCGCGAGCGCCCTAAACCTACATGTTTTTGGTATGCGGGAGGAAACCGGAGAAATCCCGGAGTAAACCCACGCAACACGGGGAGAACATGCAAACTCCACACAGTTCACTGTTGGTCGGGGGCTGGGATCGAACCCACGATCTCATGATCCCCGCGATCCCCCGGCCGAGGGTAAAACTGTGCTGCCACAGTGCTAAACCACTGCGCCACCGTGCAGTGCCTCTGTTTGCCATGAAATGCTTGCCATGGCCTAGTTAGTGTTTTTTTAAATTATTATTATTATTTTTCTTGTGTGTGTGTTTGCGCGCGCGCGTGTGTGTGTGCGTGCGTGCAGTGGTGTGAAAAAGTGTTTGCGCCCATCCTTTCTCTTTTTGTATGTTTGTCACACTTAAATATTTCAGATCATCAAACAAATTTAAATATTAGACAAAGATAACACAAGTAAACACAAAATGCAGTTTTTAAATGAAGGTGCTTATTATTAAGGGAAAAAAATCCAAACCTACATGGCCCTGTGTGAAAAAGTGATTGCCCCCTAAATCTAATAACTGGTTGGGCCACCCTTTGCAGCAACAACTGCAATCAAGCATTTGTGATAACTGGCAATGAGTCTTTTACAGCGCTGTGGAGGAATTTTGGCCCACTCATCTTTACAGAATTGTTGTAATTCAGCCACATTGGGTGGCTGGGTGGTGCGGTGGCGCAGTGGTTTGCACTGCGCCAGCACAGCAACTCACCCTTGGCCATGGGATCCCTGGTTCGATCCCAGCCCCTGACCAACAGTGATCTGTGTGAAGTTTGCATGTTCTCCCCGTATCTGCGTGGGTTTACTCCGGGATTTCTCCGGTTTCCTCCCACAGGCCAAAAACATGCAGGTTAGGTTAATTGGAGACTCTAAAGTGGCCCTAGGTGTGAATGTGTGTGTGAATGGTAATAATAATGATAATAATGGTAATAGCACCGTACCGTGGCTGCTTCATCCATCCAGGCGGATGCCCTCAATTTCCCCTCTGGGGATCAATAAAGTATACAAAATCAAAAAAAAAAAACATTGAAGGGTTTTTGACCATGAACCAACTTTTTAAGGTCATGCCACAGCATCTCAGTCGGATTCAAGTCAAGACTTTGACGAGGCCACTCCAAAGTCTTCATTTTGTTTTTCTTAAGCCATTTAGAGGTGGACTTGCTGGTGTGTTTTGGATCATTGTCCTGCCGCAGAAACCAAGTGTGCTTCAGCTTGAAGTCACGAACAGATAGCCAGACATTCTCCTTCAGGATATTTTTGGTAGACAGCAGAATTCATGGTTCCATTTACCATAGTAAGTCTTCCAGGTCTTGAAGCAGCAAAATGGCCTCAGACCATCACACTACCACCACCATATTTTACTGTTGGTGTGATGTACCTTTTATGAAATGCTGTTACTTTAACGCTGGATGTAATGGGACACACACCTCCCAAAAAGTTCAACTTTTGTCTCGTCAGTCCACAGAGTATTTTCCCAAAAGTCTTGGGGATCATCAAGATGTTTTCTGGCAAAATTGAGACAAGCCTTTATCCTCTTTTTGCTCAGCAGTGGTTTTCATCTTGGAACTCTGCCATGCAGGCCATTTTTGCCTAGTCTTTTTCTTATGGTGGAGTCATGAACACTGACCTTAACGGAGGCAAGTGAGGCCTGCAGTCCTTTGGATGTTGTTGTGGTCTTTTGTGACCTCTTGGATGAGTCGTTGCAGCGCTCTTGGGGTAATTTTGGTCGGCCGGCCACTCCTGGGAAGGTTTCCCACTGTTCCATGTTTTCACTATTTGTAAATAATGGCTCTCACTGTGGTTCACTGGAGTCCCAAAGCTTTGTAAATGGCTTTATAACCTTTTCCAGATTGATAGATCTCAGTTATTTTGTTTCTCATTTGTTCCTGAATTTCTTTGGATCGCAGTATGATGTCTAGCTTTTGAGGATCTTTTGGTCTACTTCAGGTCCTATTTAAGTGATTTCTTGATTAAGAACAGGTGTGGCAGTAATCAGGCCTGGGTGTGGCTCGAGAAATTGAACTCAGCTTTCCAAAGATGTGATAAACCACAGTTAATTTATGTTTTAACAGCGAGGGCAATCACTTTTTCACACAGGGCCATGTAGGTTTGGATTTTTTTTACCCTTAATAATAAACACCTTCATTTAAAAACTGCATTTTGTGTTTACTTGTGTTATCTTTGTCTAATATTTAAATTTGTTTGATGATCTGAAACATTTAAGTGTGATAAACGTATAAAAAAATGAAAAATCAGGAAGGGGGCAAACACTTTTTCACACTACTGCACACACACACACACAACTCACAAAAAGTTAGGGATATTTGGCTTTTGGGTGAAATTTATGGAAAATGTAAAAAGTTCACGCTACAGTGACATAATATGAAAGTAGGGCATTTAACCTCTTGCGCTCCGTTGTACCGCGGACGGGCAAGTCTCTGCATCCTAGAGTGCACAAGGGCGTTCTCGTGCGCTCTAGGACGCATGATGGAGATGGTGATGTAGGTGGTGATGGCGTCCAAGCGCGCACTGAAAATAAAAGCTGCAGACACAGCCGCGAACAGATTAGTTCATCTGATTGACCTCTCATTCGACTAATAAGAGCCTTGAATTGGGTTTCTGAAACCTTGAAGAACCAATGACTGAAAACCTAGCCAGAAGGACCCGCCTACCAACGCTGTGAATGCAGTGAGCCAATTGAAGCAGAGAAGTTCGCGAGCTGTTTTTTTTAAGGCTGGGTGAAGACTGACTGCTACAGCGGATCAAAAAAGGACCCGCAGGAAGAACCCCACAGACCCAGCAGCACGGAGACCATCCACAAATGCAACCTGTGTGACAGGGAGTGCCATTTGCACATTGGCATGTTCGGCCACAGGCAGTGCTTATTTTGTTTTGGTTCCAGCAGAGTAGACATTATGATTTCTTCCATGGTCATAGACCGACGGAGGCTGACGACGAAGGCTGAGTGACACACACGCCTTCGCCAGTCTTTTTTTAATTACTACTGTTATTTGTTTTGAAAAATCGTTCGCCAAAAACCGCAATCATGGAAGCACAAAACCGCAATAATGGAATTATGTTTTGATCGGGTCGCGAGACCAGAACCACGAGCGGACCAGAGTCGCGTTCGTCTGACAGTGAGGAAGAGAAGTTCGCCAGGACACTGCTGTGAAGGGGTAAGGTGTTATAAGCTAAATTATTATTTATCCCTGAAAATTGTAATCCAAAATGACTTTTGACCAATCGGTAAATTACAACTGTGCGGCGCACGAAGTCTGAAGTTCGTGCGCCGCGGTACAAGGGGTTGTTTGCCGCGTCCAGACCGTGAACGCCGCCCCCCCCCCCCCACCCCCGCTATTCTTCTGTAGCGAGGGGGGGGGGGAAGCCACGGTGACTGTGCTGCTGTCCCACATCGCCACATGAGGCTAATCCGTTGTGTAGCGATGGCCAATGTCCATCCTCTGTAGCGGGGGGGGGGGGGGACAAACCACACACACACACACAGACGGCCCTGAGTGTGACCTTTCATTAGAGCCCAAAGTGAAGCTTCTACATTGAAGCATTCAAAAGTTAGACGTTTTTCCAAACTGTGCCATTTGGCACAGTTCCAAAACGCCTGGGAACTACCTGAGTAAAAAGCTGTGTAATATATTCATTTTTTTTGTGGTATTGTTACAAAATTTGGACCTCAGCTGGATAACACTTGGTTCTACATTTCTGTTGCATTTTCCAGCCCGGATCTGAAGCTGTGTGTTATTTGCAAGCATTTGTATCCAAAAAAAACCACCCAGGCCAAATTTATTTTCTTCAAGTTCACTATGTTTAGATGACTGTAACTCAGTGGCTGGAGCACTTAGAGAGATTATGACTGTTTTGCCAAAAAATTCAAAGTGTTTTCTTTTAAATGAGACCAACCCCATGAAGATGCTGCAAAGGGTTGAAGAACAGCTTTTGATTTAATTTGGGCACGTTAATTTTTGGCGTTTTTAGGGAAATTGACCGGAGTGCAAGGGGTTAAGTAGAAGCATGCAATGGTGATTTCCTCGTCTGAAGCAATGGATTGAAACAAAAGCCAACAACAGTGGTCGTTGTACCACAACAAAAAATGTCATTGTCTCAGTAACTTGTCATGTGCCCTTGAGCATCAGTTACAGCTTGACAACAACATCTCATGCTGTTCATAAGTTGACTTATTGTCTGCTGAGGCATGGCATTCCACTCTTCTTGAAGGGCAGTCTTCAGGTCATTGAGATTGTGGGGTGCAGGGTTACGAACCTCTACACAGTGACTCAGCTGATAGGCGCCAGGTTTTCTATGGGATTCAGGTCTGGAGAAAGTGCAGGCCACTCCATTTGAGGTACCCCAGCCTCCAGCAGCCATTCCCTAATGATGCAACCTCGATGAGCTGGAGTATTGTAGTCCATGAAGATGAAATTAAGCCTGTGTTGTTCATGCAGGGGCACAATGACTGGATTCCTGATGTTATTCAGGTATTATTGGTTTGTCACTGCACCATTTACAAGGTATAGGGTGGTTCTGTATTGACGAAACACACCTGCCCAGACTGTAACACCACCACCACCAAAGTCTCATCTAGCGTTGCGCTCTCCTTGAAGTCTCCAACATCTTTAGCAGCCATCACTTCTGCTCAACCTGAATTTACTTTCATGCCAAAAGCATGATGAAGAGGACTGTTTAAATACCAATTCTAATTGAACCTGAAAATTTATTGGTCGATTCATGGATCAAACACCTGTTGTGAATTTTGCTGTTAAGCACCTTGTTAGAGAACAGCAAGTTATGCAAAAAGTACTGAAATATTGAACAGCTGGACATGTGCATTCAAAAGGTTAGAGAAGGTCAAATTAAGTTCACCTGTAAAGGTTATAATGCATTTTAGGCACATCCTGAAATTTCACTCAGAAACCAAATATCCCTAACATTTTGTGAGTAGTGTATATACCGGCCACTGAAGTCTTGTCATCCAAGTGCTCAGATGGAATATTATGATTATGATGCGATTATTTTCATTAATTTATTTTTGAAGAATATAAAGACTTCAATTCTACACCTTTCTAAACATTTTATTAACATGTTAGTTTTTTAAAGTTTGTTTTCATGAAAATACTGCCTAGTTCACCTTTAAATAATACAGGATTGATTTTCTTTGTCATTTGTTGGTGCACTAACATCAACAGCTCCGAAATTATCTTCACAGAAACCAATGTTTCCTTTTCATTTTGTTTCAGAGACCTGCAGGTGTTTGAGGAGCTTTTCAGCTTCGCCTGCCCTAAGTTCCTGTCCCCTGTTGTGCCAAACTATGACAACGTCCACCCAAACTACCATAAAGAGCCTTTCCAGCAGCAGCTGAAGGTGTTTGCTGAGGAGGTGCAGCAGCAGGCCCAGCTGTCCACAATACGAAGGTATAAAAGCTTGAAGTGTGTTGCACCTTTTACAGGCAGTTCCAGCTGTAGTGATGAGTCGACTCTTGTTTCATTACCTCCATGTGTCATCTAAGTCTCATCCTGCCATTGCAGCTTCTTAAAGCTGTACACCACCATGCCAGTGGCCAAGCTGGCTGGATTCCTGGACATGACAGAGCAGGAGTTTCGCATTCAGCTGCTCGTCTTCAAACACAAAATGAAAAATCTGGTGTGGACTAGTGGCATCTCAGCGCTGGATGGAGAGTTCCAATCTGCTTCTGAGGTTGACTTTTACATCGACAAGGTGTGCATTTATTGTACAGGTACATCTCAAAAAAATTAGAATATCATGAAAAAGTTCATTATTTTTTGTCACTCATTTCAGAAAGTGAAACCCATATATTATATAGGTTCATTACACAGAGAGTGAAATATTTCAAGCCTTTATTTCTTGAAATTTTGATGATTATGGCTTACAGATAATGAAAACCCAAAATTCAGTGTCTCAGAAAATTAAAATATTGTGAAAAAGTTCAATATTGGAAAGTCATGGTGTCACACTCTAATCAGCTAATTAACTCAAAACACCTGCAAATGTTTCCTGAGCCTTTAAATAGTCTCTCAGTCTGGGTCAGTGGGCTACACAGTCATGGGGAAGACTGCTGACTTGACAGATGTCCAGAAGACAATCATTGACACCCTCCACAAGGAGGGCAAGCCACAAAAGGTCATTGCTAAAGAAGCTGGTTGTTTACAGAGTGCTGTATCCAAGCATATTTGTAGAAAGTTGAGTGGAAGGAAAAACTGTGGTAGGAAAAGGTGCACCAGCAAAAGGGATAACCGCAGCCTTGAGAGGATTGTCAAGCAAAATCCATTCAAGAATTTGGGGGAGCTTCACGAGGAGTGGACTGAGGCTGGAGTCAGTGCATCAAGAGCCACAACGCACAGACGAATCCTAGACTTGGGCTACAAATGTTGCATTCCTCGTGTCAAGCCACTCCTGAACCAGAGACGTCAGAAGCGTCTGACCTGGGCTGTGGAGAAAAAGAACTGGACTTGTTGCTCAGTGGTCCAAAGTCTTCTTTTCACATGAAAGTAAATTTTGCATGTCATTTGGAAATCAAGATCCCAGAGTCTGGAGGAAGAGTGGAGAGGCACAGAATCCACATTGCTTGAAGTCCAGTGTGAAGTTTCCACAGTCACTGATGATTTGGGCTGCCATGTCATCTCCTGGTGTTGGTCCACTGTGTTTTCTGAAGTCCACAGTCAACGCAGTCATCTACCAGGAAATTTTAGAGCACTTCATGCTTCCTTCTGCTGACGAGCTTTATGAATCAGAATCAGATTTATTGCCATTGTTCATGTAGTACACAAACTAGGAATTTGTCTCGGTGCAATGCTGCAACATTAAACATGATAAAATAAAAGAAATAAACTATACATGCAATAAAGTGTAGAATAAGAGTGAGTAATACTAGTCAGCAGTTTAAATATATTAGCGAGCAGCAGATAATGTGGAGAACCATATAGTGCAGTCGGTAATGCAGAAAGAAAACAGTGATGATTGGCATGAGATGAGATATGGAGATGCTGATTTCATTTTCCAGCAGGACCTGGCACGTGCCCACACTGCCAAAGGTACCAAAAGCTGGTTCAATGATCATGGTGTTACTGTGCTTGATTGGCCAGTAAACTTGCCTGACCTGAACCCCATGGGTATTGTCAAGAGGAAGATGAGACACACCAGACCCAACAATGCAGATGAGCTAAGGTCACTATCAAAGCAACCTGGGCTTCCATTACACCTGAGCAGTGCCACAGACTGATTGCCTCCATGCCACGCTGCATTGATGCAGTAATTCATGCAGAAGGAGGCCCAACTAAGTATTGAGTGCATAGAAATGAACATACTTTTCAGAAGCCTGATATTTCTGTTTAAAATATCCTTTTAATATTATAATTTTCTGAGACACTGAATTTTGGGTTTTCGTTATCTGTAAGCCATAAAAATTTCAAGAAATAAAGGCTTGAAATATTTCACTGTGTAATGAATCTATATAATATATGGGTTTTCACTTTCTGAAATGAGTGACAAAAGATAATGAACTTTTTCATGATATTCTAATTTTTTGAGATGTACCTGTATAAGAACACGATTAGCTCCATTCACTTTATATTTTCATGTAGTTTAAAAGCATGCTGCAGAAGTAGATCAGCATGTGGGAATGGTTTAGATCAGTGGTCCACAACCTCCAAAAAACAATTTATTCTGTTAGTCTGTACTGACTATGGAAGTCTTTTATTTTGAAAAATTACAGCGTATTCCCTCTTCCCATGCCTGACTTCCTGCTTGTTGTGTCTGTGCTCCTGACACACACCTGATACTTGAAAATTAAATCAACAAGCAATCTTTGCTTTCAAAAGTTTTAGTATCAGGTGATTAGCTCCAGTTAGCTCATGGGCTCAGGGTTTTCTGGGCAGAGGTTTTTAATTGCCTCTAATTCTTTTTTATTCTGTTTTCTTCTGACTATATGTCTGTGAAAAGCGCTTTATAAACTTTAATTACCTTTTTTTTTTTGGCTGATGTATTCCATTCATTTTGGTCATGGTTTGATTACAATAAACTTAAAATTTATTCTCAAATTGACTTACTGTGAAGGTTTCATTAATCCACATGTGTTTATTCTCATGCATCTTGTAAATAAACTATTGGGACTACTTGTGATTCTTTTTTTTTTTTTAATTCAACAGGACATGATACACATTGCTGACACCAAAGTTGCTCGTCGGTATGGAGACTTTTTCATCAGACAGATCCACAAATTTGAGGAGGTGAGTTTTTACCCAGCATGTTTGCTTAATGGCATTTTTTACCTTGTACTAGAAATTGGCAAAAATTCCTGTCTCCCTACAGCTGAATAGGACGCTCAAGAAAATGCCAGTCAGTGGTACCACTTCGACATCTGGAAGCGCTACAAGCCGGTGAATCTGACCAGGAGCTCCAGAGGAGATCTCAGACTGCTTCCTCCTCCAAGTTGTTCTGACAAATATTATTCATATAAAGTTTTTTATGTTACCTGGTAATAATTAAAGGATGGAGTAGTGTGCCCAGTGATGTGCGTTTGTTTTATTATCTGTGACTTTAACCACTACCACTTGGTGGCAGTATTTATTTCCAGTTAACACTTGGATGGTTCAGTTTTGAAAGATTAAATAATCAAATCTTTGCCATAACTTACTAGCCCTCAGTCACCGGCTACATCTTCAGTTTGAGTTAAGCTCTTGAGCCTTCATCTCTTTGATTTGTTTCTGAGTACAGCGGACGTCTGAGATAATCATAACTGTCATAGGAAAACATTTAGTGTCATTAGGCCCCCATATTTCCCCTGCTTGTCTTCCTGTTTGAGCTCATCACACACCAAATCATTGACTGAGGTCAGTCTGTTGCATATTTTATTTATTATCACAGATCATCCCACAACATTTCCCAGGCTGGTGACAATAATGAAGAAATAAACTTATACAAAATGGGAATATAAAAAAAGACACCACTCAGCTCAAAGAGCATCAGTTGTTCTGTAAAAGAAAACAGAACGACACGTAACCATAGCACAAGGTACACATACTCCAAGATACTCCAAACATCCAAAATTATTTCCTACCCATTTTGGTAAGCCAGCATTTTTTTTCTTCAAAAATATTTTTTAATTCCATCACATTTTCTATAAAATAAAAAAAAATAAAGCAAACATTGCTCATTTTGAGCATGACTTTTACTCCCTCAGGTGGCAGTGTAAAGTCTCTGGGCACAATGCCTTCTTTATATCTATAAAAAATGAGTGTTTTATAATCTTTAAATTTTTATAAAGGCTCTGGAACTGCCCCCAACTCAAAACTGTTTCAGTCTAAGAAATTACTTTGCCAACCATCATTTAAGAAGTCTTTTCATGTAGGAATTCACCTCACATATAAGTAATGCAGCAAAGATAAAGACTGGACGAGGGTCTGAAAGTTTTCAGCTGCCTTACAGACTGTAATGTGATCTTCTCTTTTTAACAGACTAAAAAGCTCTTTCAACAAACACTGCAATGGCAAGACCCATCTGTGTCAGTGTCCACCCTACAAGGATCACAGGGAACAACAGAAGTCCCATCCATCCATCCATTTTCTTCCATTTAATCCTTTTCGGGGGGGGGGGGGGGGCTGGAGCCTATCCCAGCATCTTTGGGCGAGAGGCAGGGTACACCCTGGACAGATCGCCATTTCATCGCAGGGCCAACACAGAGAGACAGACAACCATTCACTCTCACAGTCATACCTAAGGACAATTTAGAATCCCCAGTTGATGCCAATTAACCTAACTTGCATGTTTTTGGCATGTGGGAGGAAACCGGAGAAATCCCGGAGTAAACCCACGCAGACACGGGGAGAACATGCAAACTCCACACAGATCACTGTTGGTCGGGGGCTGGGATTGAACCCAGGATCCCCCGGCCAAGGGTGAGTTGCTGTGCTGCCGCAGTGCTAACCACTCCGCCACTGCGCTGCCCCAGAAGTCCCCTTTTCTGCATTGAAGTTCAGAATTTATCACAATCATTAAAGTTCAGAATTTGTCACAACAATCTGATATCTGAAAAAAGTCTTCCTATCGCTCATTTACACTCTGATCTCTGACAGCATCATCTTGTAAAGAGGAAAAATATCAGTGTGGTAACTTAATTTCTCAGTGTCCCATTGATTGATGGCCATCGGCTGGTCTGAGTGTGTGTGCAGTGTTTTTTTTTTTTTTTAAATCAGAGTGTGTGTATTTGTGTGTGTGAGTGTCTGCAGTCTAGGCATGACTTAAAAAGGATTACTGAGAATGAGGCACCTTCTGACAATTTTAAGGTCATGGTTCAACAAGCTTCTCCAAAAAGGAGGCTAAGCCCCTCTTCTCCACTCAGCTCTTTGGATGAAAGTCGATGACACGTGTTGTTTTTGTCTCGCTGAGGATAGATCTCCTGGCTTATTCTAGAAGTATCTTAATAAACCTCTTGAGGTTCCCAACATGGGACCATTTTCAACATCCACGAAAAACCACTCCAGTCCTGCAGGATGCCTCGCTGATGCGCTGTGGTTGGTCAATGAGGTTTCCTAGACTACACACACTCCTGTCCTCCAGTCCACCCTATCCTTATGAGGATGGCGGCATGGAGGCACAAGGACACACACGAGTCATGGCTGCGCTCAGACCAGCGAGGCCTCGGCTAGTCATAGCTCCGTGATCTCCAAAGGACTCTCCGACAGCGCGTCTCCATCCTTGTGACGGTGCATCGGGGTGGACTTTGCTGACTCGGTGCGGGCATTGCGCTCCGAATATAGTCCCCCATCAGTGTTGAGTGCCTCCAGAGAACGTGCCAGGGCCCGCTGGTCATCTTCTGGTAGGCTGTTGAGGTCAGAGGTTAGCAGGGTGCCTGTGCTGCCATGGACCACGTGCACACCTTCAGGCCCCTTCAACTCCACAGGAAGCTTGTGCTTGAAGCGCAGAGTGCCACGGCCTCCGCCCATACCCAGACGCTCATCCTCATCGTCATCCAGATCACTCTGGATCAGCTGTTCAAGGGAGACAGGAGAAGAGAAGGATTTGTGAAGAAAAAAGTCTCAGCATTAAGAGATGTTCAAACTTGAGAGGAAAAAACATAAATTTGCAAGAAAAGCACATTTATAAGAAAAACATTAAATTTACAAGAAATTTTCAAAAAAAATAGATAAGCAAATTTAAAAAAGTTACAAATCCATCAGAATAAAGTTACAAATTTACAAGAAGAAACTTAAATTTTTAGTATACAACCTTCAATTTGAATTAAAAAAACTCACTAAAAAAGCAAATTTACCAGAAAATTGTCTTAAATTTGTGTGAATATGTACAAATGTCAGAGAAAAGTTGCAAATGTATAAGAAAGCTATAATTTTAAGAAAAAAACACATTCATGAGGGAAAAAATGCAATTTTATTGGAGAATGACCGGATATTTAAAAGAAAGAAAGCCATCTATTACTAAAAGTAAGAATATTTGTTTCATTTTAAGGCTCAAAAAAGTTTTTGTGGGTTCATGTGTCAGCTGTTTTCATAATAGAAGTTTCCAACCCCCGGTAGAAAACACTAATATGGAAAAGACTCAGAAGAAAACAGCAAAGACAAAACTTGAACATAGATAATAAACAGAGTAAGATTATTTTTTTTTTACCAGACAAACAGCCTGCAGAAAGATTCACATCAGAAGATTTCAGTAAAGAGAAGAAAAGTAAAAATTACCCTTTGAATGTTGCATCTTGACTAACTGTCTAAGCAAACAGACATTCTTGTACTGTATACTGTACGTAGGCCTCAGCAGAACTGAATGATGAAAAAACTAAAGTGCAAACATTATTTGACCACAAGTCTGGTTCAGGACAGGACAGCGAGAGCAGAAGTAGTGTGAAGACGTCTCGTCAGAGCAGCAGAGGAGTCAGGAGTGCAGGGTCAGTGTCCAGAGCAGGTGCACACAGATCACTCATGTTTTCAAGCAAACCTCTGTGACTGATGAGTGATCCCCCTGGTTGGTGGACGCAGTGACGAGTCGTGATGCAAAGAGCGTTTTCAGCCTCAGGTAGTCATCCAGGACCACCTTGAGCAGGGAACCCTGACAGGACAGTAGTGTAGATCAAACAAAGTCCAGAAAAACATCCACCTCACTCACTGTCACACAGTGGTTAATTAAAAACCGCAGGAGGAATATCCTCCTTAACGATGCAGCTGAATCTAAACAGCTTCAAGCTGTGTCTTCATTTTATTCTCAGGACTGACAAAGTCCCAAGATCTTCTTCTCCCGTCATCTTTTCCAGCTGGGATCATGGAAGAGAAGGCATGACAAATATCAACATCAAAGACTTTTGCGATTGTTGCCTCACCTTGATAGGCCCCTCCCTCATGATCTGGCCCAGTTTTGCAATGTTGTCATACTCCTGAATTGCTGCTCTCAGGTAGCGGTCATCCTCGGGCTTCGCTTGAGGCTCTCGACCAAATGTGCCCTGTGAAAAGAGCACACATATACTTAATGTGTCACAATACAGCCGTATGATGCGCACAGATCCTTGTGATGATCTTACATTTGGACAATATTCATTAAAATGTAGAGGACACTTTAATCATTTAAACTCTTCGGGGCATACAGTAGTTGAGAAGTACGAGTGAACACAGATGGATGTTGGTACTGACGTGGGTGCGTGCAGGGCTGTTCCACAGGTCAGTGATCTCACTCAGGTTCTCAGGCAGATCGTCCTCATGGTCAGCCTGAGCCGCCAGCTCCAGGTTACGACAGAACGGGTCCAGCCACACTGGATTAGCTCTGGAGAAGCATTACATACACCACAGACAAAAGGGAAGCTGCTAAAACAACTCGTATAACTTGATTTGTTTCATTGTTAAGGATTGTGAAAATAATATGTAGTGCGGCAGCATGAAAAAATAAGCAGCGATGCTGTGGTTTTAAGCAGGTTTTATTAATCATACCGCCATCACGTGCTCCGCTCCCGGCGCGCATGCACGGCGCCGGGAGCGAGCCCACAGCTCTCAGAGAAGGAGGACACAATGTCTGTGTCCAGCAGCAGCAGTTGCAGAAGTGAGATTGAGAGAGCGAGTTACAGAACCTGTGCAGTATTTATACCCAACTCAGACAATACATCAAAGAGCGGATTCACAGCAGTTGGTACGATCAAAGGGACTGCAGAACAGGCATGAGACATTTGCATTTAAGAGACCTACATAACAATAGGCAGATTTGCTAGCCTCTGCTCCAGGTGTAGGACAAAGAGGTTACAAGGCACATCTACATATTGATCTGTCTCTAGGTCACAGTAAGGACAGGACGCATGAACACTATACATGAATGGCAGATTACATCACAATACATGCATGGCACATTGCATCACGATACATGAATGGCACATTACATCACAATACATGAATGGCACGTTACATCTCAGTAGTGCAGCGGGAAAAACCAAGAGAAGAGAGCTGACTGTCCTGTGTGTTGTGGGGGGGTTGACTCAACCCGCCACAGTAGCACTTTAAAATATGGCTAAATTCAAGTGTAATTATGGTGTAAGTGTGTTGCAATTCTGGTGTTGGAACACAGTAAGTAGAGAATAAATATGCGGAAAGTAGAGCGAGCTCGTAGCAGAATTGAGTAAGCAATAAGGACACCATATGTACCCCGTAACTACACTTTAAGTACACTTCAAATACACCCTACTGTAGGTACCTAGTGAGTATGCTGTAAAACTTTCCAATCAGTCACCTAAATACACAGTCTGCATCCCTGAAATTACCAATTACATTTCAGTGTGCTTGAAATGTACTTACACTGTATTTACGGACTGCTTACACTCGATAAAATACCTGCACTTCACTAATAAAGTGCAGTCTACTCAGAGGTGGGTACAGCAGCAGAAATTATACCCAAGTACAAAAAAACCTCCTTAATAGTGAGAAAGAGTAAGCATCTACTTAAAGTCAGTCAAGTAGTGACTAATCCATCCATCCATCCATCTTCTAATGCTTATCTGGGGATCTGGGTCGCGGGGGCATCAGTCCAGGCAGAGTAGCTCAGACTTCTGCCCAGTTCACATAGCACCATGATCCTCATGATCCCTCCTGCAGGTGGTGAGCCCACTGGAGGGCGGACCCATGTGCCTACTTTGGGTACACTGGGTCCTTGATGTAATGTTTTTCATGGAGATCCACTGGACTGCTCTTAGGCTGCCCCTTCATCCAGGACCAGTTTGCCTTGGGAGACCCTACCAGGGGCAAGTTGCCCCCAACAACATAGCTCCTGGGATCATTCGGGCTGTGTGGGCATGGTGTGGGGATTCTCCACCCAAAGTGGGAGCCGGGGGGAAGAGGGAACAATGCACTGAAGGAGGAAGTGCTGTTGGCGGGTCTCACACGGGACAGAAAAGACTATTCACCCCCTGGGGAGTTTGGGAAGCGCTAGAGCCGCCAGAGGGGGAGAAGGTGTGAGGAGCGGTTCTGGCGCTTTGTGTTGTTAATGTGCCACGCATGTCTTTGTTCCACACATTGTATGATTGTCGCGATTCCTGGGTCTTAATGCACAGAATTAAAGGTTATAAAAACGAAGGTGCATGAAGACCCGGGAGTTTTTGACTGTACTGAATGTTGGAGGAGTAAAATTTGTGTGTTGTCCAGCTCGTTGCCTCGCCTGCTTCCTTTCTCCACATTGGTGACCCCAAGACGTGCCATGGAGAGCGAGCTGAGCACCGCACCGAAGACTACCTGGAGGGAGAGCACCAGTGCCGCATGTGCCATCTCAGTCAAGCTCCCAGACTTCTGGCTTTACAACCCAACAGCGTGGTTTCTGCACATAGAAGCCCAGTTCACACGCTGTGGGATAACAACGGACGACACAAAGTATTACTACGTGGTCACTGTGCTGGATGCACGCGCCACACAACAGGTCATGAGCCTGCTCCAGGAGCCGCCGGCCCAGGGGAAATATGAAGCACTCAAGAGGATGCTGCTCCAGCACTACAATCTTTCTGACAGTGAGAGGGCAGAGAGACTCTTTACACGTACGGAGTTAGGGAACAGATCAGCCGTGGAGCTCGTGGAGAGCATGTTGGCGCTGAGTAGGAAAGATGATGAATCTTTCCTGTTTGCCCACTTGTTCCTCAGGAACCTATCGGCCGCAGCGAGGACGATCCTGGCCAACTCGCCGCTGCTGGTGACCAAGGACTACTGCGCACTGGCGCAGGAAGCGGATCACATCATTTTAGGGACCAGAAATCTTAGCTTGAATGCAGCAGCACCGGCGTCCATGAGGGACTCCAGCGAGGTTGAGGAGCCATTGGTGGTAGCCAGAGCAGACGTCAGGAGACGCAGGAATGGGGCGATCTGTTTCTATCATCGCCACTTCGGTTCGAATGCCCAACACTGCCTGCCACCATGCCAGTTCAAGAAGCCGGGAAGACGGCATGTTCGGCACTCAGTTGCAGCTGCAACCGCTAGCGACAGAAACAAGCTGCTTTATGTCATGGACACACGTTCGGGGAGACGGTATTTGGTGGACTCCGGCTCCTAGAAGAGCCTCATCCTGCCGGTCAATGCAGACAGGGTGGCAGGAGGCAGTGGTCCCGAGCTCACAGCCACCAATGGATCCACCATCAGGACTTTTGGTGAATGGACACTGACGATATGCTTGTACGGACGCAATTTTCAATGGGATTTTGTGGTAGCTGCATGTTCTGCCCCCATTTTAGGCGCAGCTTTTTTTATGTGCTTATGGGTTGTTAGTCGATGTTGCTAATAGGCGATTAGTGGATGCTGTTGCTTTTACCTCACTGCCCTGCACAGCTCGGGGAGCTGGGTCAACAACACTGGCTAACGTTATAGCTCCAGGGGGTAAGTACCAGCATTTACTTGCACAGTTCCCAGCACTCAACGTCCCGACTTTTTCGGCTACAATAACGAAACACAGGGTCGAACATTTTATAACTACAAAAGGCCGGCCGGTGTTGGTGCAACCTCGGTGCCTGGACGCAGCTAAACTGGCCAACGCGGGCGAGGAGTTTGCCAACTTAGAGCAGTTGGGCATCGTCAGGCATGCCAACAGCCTGTGGGGCGATTTCCGGCGCTTGAACAACACCACGGAACACGATCGGTGTCCTAGCCCGCACATCCAGGATTTTTCCGTGCACCTGGCTGGGGCGTGTGTTTTTTCCAAAGTGGATCTGGTCCACGGTTACCACCAGGTCCCGGTGCGCGCGGAAGATGTTCTGAAAACAGTGGTAATAACTCCTTTCGGCCTTTTCAAGTTTTTACGCATGCCGTTCGGATTAAAAGGCATGGCGCAGACTTTCCAGAGAATGATGGACACAGTGCTTCGTGACTTGTCCTTCATTTTTGTCTACTTAGACGACATTCTGGTTGCTAGTGCGTCTGAGGAGGAGCACATTGCCCATCTCAAGATGGTTTTCCAGAGGTTGGAAGCACACGGGCTGATAGTTAACCTGGCGAAGTGCCAGTTCGGTGTGCCAGTGATTGATTTTTTGGGCCACTGCATTTCGCCGGAGGGTGCGATTCTGTTACCGGATAAGGTGTGCGCTGTGTCGGACTTTCCATGTCCGCCAACCATGAAGGCACTACAGGAGTTTTTGGGAATGGTTAATTTTTATAACCCTTTCCTTCCCTGGGCAGCCCAGCTGATGCAGCCATTGTATGCCGCGCTTAAAAAAAAGAAGTCCGCAGAAACCCATTGACTGGACTCCCAAGTGAGTCCAGGCTTTCACAAACGCCAAAACAGCGCTGGCGGATGCCGCATTGCTAGCCCACCCAGATCCGTCTGCATGGATAGCACCCACTACGGACGCGTTTGATGTTGCCATAGGGGCAGTGGTGGAGCAGTACGTCTCAGGTTCGTGGCAGCCGCTCGCATTATTCAGTCAAAATTTGCACGACAACGTATGCAAATACAGCATGTTCAACAGAGAATTGCTGGCTCTCCACCTGGTGACGTGCCATTTCCAGTTCTGGCTAGAGGGGCGCGAGTTCACCACGTTCGTGGACCATAAGCCACTGACGTATGTGATGTTCAAGGTCTTAGAACCGTGGTCGACCCGGCAGCAACGGCATTTGGCTGCGATTTCAGAGTTTACAACTGACATTCAACACGTTGCCGGTAAGCTCAACATCGTGGCCGATTGCCTGTCGCACGCGTTAGTCTCCCCGGTCTACATGGGAATAGATTTCCCTGCCATGGCCGCAGAGTAAGCTGGGGATGCGGGCATTTGCACACTCCAGTTGGCGCCTACTGGGTTAAGGCTGGAGACCAGGGTGGTGCAAGAAGGGTGCCCCCCCTTGCTCTGCAATGTCTCCACCAGCCACCCGCGCCTGTTGGTTCTGAGCTCTTGGCGCTGCCACATTTTTGAATCAGTCCACTCCCTTTCGCATCCAGGCATGCGCGCTTCGGTGAAGCTAGTGGGGGCGAAATTTGTCTGGCCACGCTTGCACAAGGACGTGAAAGACTGGGCTGCAGCTTGCGTCGCGTGCCAAAGTGCACAAACACACCAGAGCCCCCCTCGAGCCGTTCCAAATCCCAGCTAAGAGGTTCGACCATGTCCATGTGGATTTGGTGGGACTCCTCCTGCCGTCGCAAGATTTCACGCACCTTTTGACAGTCGTGGACCGCACCACACACTGGCCTGAAGTGGTCCCGCTGGCTTCTACCACATTTGCAGAAGTGGCTTGCGCTTTATTGTCGGCTTGGGTTGCACGTTTCAGATTCCCATCAGACATCACTTCCGACAGGGTCCACAATTCATTTCGGAACTCTGGTCCATGATGACCCAGACCCTAGTGGTCAAAATTCACCGTACTACCGCGTACAACCCACAGGCTAACGGGTTATGTGAGCGTTTTCATAGGTCACTTAAGGCAGTGCTCAGAGCTTCATTCACGGATACAAATTGGGTCGACCGCCTGCCCTGGGCTCTTTTAGGATTGCGCTCCGCGCCTAAGAAGGATCTGGCAGCCTCCCCGGCAGAACTCCTTTTTTCTCAGCTGCTGTGGATCCCCGGAGAGTTTTTACCAGAAAACCCCGTGCCTGGGGCCGAGCCGACCACACAATTTTTGCACAGTACGGAGGTTTTTAACGTGCCGGGCCTGGCTCACCATTGTTTTCCCCCGCACCTTCATCCCAAAAAGCTAACAGAACGCCAGTTTTGTTTTTGTCAGGCATGATGTGCACCGGATCCCGCTGTGCCCACTGTACGATGGACCGTTTAGGGTGTTGGAACCTGGGGCAAAGCATTTTGTGTTAGACTTGGGGGGAGCATAGGGAGACCATCTGCATCGACAGGCTGAAGCCCGCTTTTGTGTTGGCAGATGAGCAGGTGGTATTGGTCCAAGCTCCCCAGCAGGGACGCCCACCGTTGGTGGCTCCGCAAATTGGTGATCCCTCGGCAGGGACCTGTGCTCGCAAAGCTGATGTGTTTTCCCCCTCTCCCTTTTTACCTCCACAGACTGACGTGCCCTCCTGTACATCTTGTCAGCAGGGTGTTTCAACTGGATAGGTGACCCCCCGCTACAGCCGCTATGGGCACCGGCTCAAGCCCAAAGGATGGGGGGGTTAGTGCCCTTTCTGGGTGTTTGGGGGGGGCTGTGTGGGGATTCTCCACCCAGAGTGGGGAGCAGGGGGGAAGTGGGAACAATGCGCTGAAAGAGGAAGTGCTGCCGGGGGGTCTCAGATGGGACAGAAAAGACTATTCGCCCCCCGGGGAGTTCAGAAAGCGCAAGAGTCGCCACAGGGGGAGAAGGTGTGAGGAGTGGTTCTGGCGCTTTGTGTTGTTAATGTGCCACACATGTCTTTGTTCCACACATTGTATGATTGTCACGATTCCTGGGTATTAATGCACAGAATTAAAGGTTATAAAAGGAAGATGCATGAAGACCCGGGAGTTTTTGACTGTACTGAATGTTGGAGAAGGAATCAAGTTCGTGTGTTGTCCAGCTTGTTGCTTCGCCTGCTTCCTTTCTCCACAGGGCACCCAAACCCTTCCACCATGATAAGATGGCGATCCATGGAGAGGGTAGTGAGTAATATTCAGAATATTCAACTATTTAATTGAGAAATATAAAAAGCAACTCAGCCTTATATACAGTACCCTCTGATATAATCCAAATTAAATAAAGTAACAGTAGACAGTAATAAGCCATAAGGGACTAATTCTGTTGCTCAAAGTCATTTTCTGTTATTTCTGAATTATCAGAAAAAGCAGTGGGAAATTATCTAAATATTTTGGTGGGAGATGTGCAGGCAGCATGTTGCTTCTTTGTCCTTGGCTAGTGTTTTAAACAACTGAATAAGCTGAGTTACCAAATATACTTAAGTAAAAATCCTTTTTTTCTATAAACGTACTAAAGTAAGAGCGTCCTACATAAAAGGATGCACAAAACTATAATCTTGTTACTTAAGTACATGTACATGAGTAAATTAATTACTACACACCTCTGGCTCTAATCACAACACAGCATATTCAGAGCATGCTTCCACTCTGTTTGCACCATCATTACAGCATCATTACACTGTAATTTTCATGCTGTTTTATAAAGTGCTTTTGAATAATTTGATCTGATTACAAGTGTCTATGGAAAACCTAAGTACCCCCTTCCTGAGATTTGCATGAGAGGATTTATTCCAGTCTAATGTCTGTGAGCTGCATAAAGTCAGAGGTGGAATGTAGTTAGCTTAGCTTAGCTTGGAAACATGGGAAACAATGACTGGTCCTGCCCATCAGTATCAGTAAATCTCATCCATAAATGTCTCACTCCTCATTTATTTATTTATCCATATAAAAATCATAAAATGTTGCAATTTTACGGGCAATTACATTCTAGAAGTTACCAAGCATTTTTGCAGTGTTCAAGGAAATTTTACAGTCTTCCAAACCTAATTTCTTTAATATTTCTTTATAAGAAGTTTGTTTATACTTTGTTGAATTCAGACCAAGCTTTCATTGTTCTTCCTAATACTATGCAGAACAACTTTAAAATAAACATGCGCACAACAATACAATTCAATATTCATGAGAACTGTAACCGATATGTGCTTTTAAGATGAAAGAATGGTGCTTTTATCTCACCCTTCAAATGAGTACTTGTTAGTGTTAGGCATGTCTAGGATATCCATTAGGCCCTGGTTTCCTGTTTGGCAGAGGACAAATAACTGTATTATTAACACTTCTGGGTACATGATTAGCAGATAGCTATAAAGCAGTTTCACACCTGTTGATCCTGCAACGACTGCTTTCAGCTTCCTCTGGTGTCTGCAACACGGAAAAATAATAAACACGTTGATATTGATGTAATCAAAACATGATCCACAGTTGAGCAGGTCTACATCAGTATAAAATTCTTACACTTTACGGTAATGCCAGTTCATTGTGACAAACAGGATTCCTGCCAAGCAGAGCAGCACGGCCAGGATAATGATGACCAACTGTGAGAGAATAAAAAGAAAGCTCAGAAGCACTTCAACACATAAAGCAGTGGAAATCAGTGGCTTCCAGGAGACTGGACTTGTGCAGACCTGCAGAGTGGAAATATCATCAGGAAGTTTGTCACCAATGGCAGGCTGAACATCCACCACGTTGTACTTTCTGAACAAATTTCTCAGCTGCTCCTTGTTTTCATCAATCATTTGGATAACCCTGCAAAACCAAGACAGTGTTGGAGATTTCTCATAGATGTGGGCTTTAAGTACAGTTAAATGAATAAAAGCATACAAGACCTTCCAACATCGAGGATGGTGTTGGTCTGATTGTTGACAACGTGGATGAGCATGTCAGTCTGAGCATAGTTCACCCGGCCCTTCTTGTCCACGTGAAACTGAACGACACAAGAGACAAAGATGTGAAATGCTAATAGAAACCAGACAAACTCTTTACAAGCTGAAAAAGACGTACTGTCTAACCTGTATGTCATCTAAGTTCACTATAGCTCCAGTGATGTTGGACAGCAGGTTGATAAATTCTTCCTGGTTTTCCCGAACTAAATCTGGTATCTCATTAAAGACGATCTTGACCCTCTGATCATCCCGGAGAATGTAGATATTTACGTTAGTGGTTGTACTGTGTCCTGCAAAATCACACGCCAAAATCTCAAGCTGAAAGTAGCCCGGGTCAAAGGCTGTGAAGAGGTCATAGGTACGGATGACTCCATCTGTCAAACCTGTGGAGATAAATCAGAGCAGAATATTCAAAAAACCAAACAGTGGGCCTCATGCAAGACCTGTGGGTAATAATAACAAGTGTTATAAACGTGATGTATGATCAATTTAAGAGAAGTTGTGACATTCACCAATATTTCAGTATTTTGAAATTTCCTACAGGTGCGAACAAAAATTGAGTAGTCCAGACCAGTTGTAAGAGTTATGTAAAAACAGTTTGCTTTTTTTGCTAGCCTTAGATTTGAATAAATCCCTCTATATTTCATTCATTTGAATCAATTTTAAGAGTGAATACTCTCAAAGTTAATAATTATTTGACATGATTTCATACTTTAAGTTTCAATTCTAAGTGTAATTATATGGTATCAGTTTAATCAGATAGTGATGGCATTGTGGAACAAATGTGGTAGTAATAGGGGATCAATTATACAAATCTTCAATTCTCATAAACTATGCTCACTTACACACAAGTGGAATTAACCTTTTTTTTTACAGACCGTTTACAGTTTTGTAGAACATACAACCATTTGTTGAATCTGGTGTGGTTCATTCATACTAATGCAGCTTACTATCAAAGTATGAGGGATTAACTCATTCCAACATGTTCTTGCATGAGGCCCAATGTATCTGACTAGAATATTCATAGTCTCTGTTACATACAGCCTCAAAGTAATCTTCTTAGCACCCTGGAACAAAGTCTGTGTGATGACTGGTTGAGGAATAAGAAATGAACACCATGTGTCCTTTGCTATGTACTTTTATCACCCTCCCATAAACCAGCATCTTAGACCTAGACTACATTCACAATACTAGTCGGACTCAAATCCAATTTTTTATCCTCTGCCTATCAAAGACCAAAGTGAGATTATGCTATGGGGCAGTCCATCTGTCCATCTGTCTGTCCTACTTTTGTGAAATCAACTCCTTCTACAGTTTTGTTCCGATTATTTTGAAACTTGGTACCAGGGTTTGATATACACTGATGACGCGCATATTGCAGTTTGCCTCTGATCAAACGATTTTTGCACAAGTCGTAGCCCCTGACTTATGAGGTTCTATTTCACCTCAGTTAATAGACAGTGACTGTCTTGTGAAATAAACTTCTCCTACAGTTTCATTCCAGTTGTCTTGAAATGTGGAACCGGGATTTGATATACACTGATGATGCGCATATTGCTATTTGACTCTGATCGGATGATTTTTGCATGAATTATAGACCTGGAGGTCAAGATCAGAGGTCAGTTTTTCCTTAAATCTTGTAAACGTGATAACTACTGAAAGAAATGATGTAGGCTTTTCAAATCAATACCACAGTTGTCTCTAGGACAAAACTTGGATGACTTATACCCTGACCTAACTATGGGTTTGGAGTCAAAAGGTCAAAGGTCACAGTTAACATTCCAATTGCGCTATCACTCTATATACAGTATAATTCAGGAAAATCTGTCTCTGACTGTCACGATCATAGGACTTTGTGAAAGACGGGCATCACTGAATGAGTGGTGACGTCAAAGATCAAAGGCAGGTTTCATAGGACTCGCTATGACATCATCAAAGATCAAAGGCAGGCATCACTGAATGAGTGGTGATGTCAAAGATCAAAGGCAGCTTTCACTATGGTTACTGTTGCCACTAACCATGTCAAAGATCAAATGCAGGCATCACTGAATGAGTGGTGACGTCAAAGATCAAAGGCAGGTTTCATAGGACCCGCTATGACATCATCAAAGATTAAAGGCAGGCATCACTTATTTCATCACTCTATATATAATTCAAAAAATCTCTGTCTGTGTGTCATGATCATAGGACTTTGTGTTGCCATGGTAACCATGTCAAAGATCAAAGGCAGGCATCACTCACAATCATAGGACTTGCTAAAAGATCATAGGACTCACTCTGACATCAAAGATCAAATGACTCTCTATGACATCATCATAGATCAAAGGCAGGCATCACTGGACTCGCTATGACATCATCAAAGATCATAGGCCTCACTATGACATCATCAAAGATCAAAGGCAGCCATCACTCATGATCATAGGACTTGCTATGACCTCATCAAAGATCATAGGACTCGCTATGACATCATCAAAGATCAATGGCAGGAATCACTGAAAGAGTGGTGACGTGTTTGCTTACACCTGCTTTCTACAGGCATGCAGAAATACTTGCTTATACTTGGTTTCTACGGGCATGCACAGATATGCACTAGTTACTATAGAACGAGAAAAGGTAGGGCCACCAAACCTGGTACACAGGTTCACCCCGTGACCCTGAACTGTGACTATGGTTTTGGGATCGCAACGTCAAAGGTCAATGTCAAAATCCCATATAAACTATATCTCAACAACAAACAAAGCAATGGTCATCAAACTTGCTACACAGGTTGGGATCCTGCCCTACAACTATGGGTTGTATACTATTTTTGTTGTATATTCATAGATGATAGGCCTATCATAATTTGGTTCTGCCCCAATAATTATATGGAAAAGTTGAAAACTGCTGTCCTTCAGTGACATATTGGGATCTTCAAAGAAAACAGAGGCAAAGGATATTCCACTCACCTTACAGTGTTCTTGTTACACTACAGCAACAAACATCTGATTTTTTAAAGGTTGTCTGAATGCTTAAAACTGACTTTAAATCCAACCTTTCATAATAGATCTGCGTCACTTTCCTATGTGGTCCTGCATCGTATAATTATCTGATAAGTGGTCATGCAACTTTACTGACAGTGGCCAGACTGGAAGCCACACAAATATTTTCCTCTGCAAATGTAGGGCACTGATGCCATCATTCAGCACCATTATTAGTATCAGTGACAGGAATGACTAAAGCAGCTTGCAGCACTGGCGTCTGGTTTCCTTCCTTCTTCTGGACATCGTCACATACAACTGATTAACTTCTTGTCTAAAGGACAAAATCTCAAGCATATACATATGTACCAAAAGTGCATTAACTTCCTATGTTTAAAGAAAACAAGTGATTGTCCAAATATGTCTTTTTTTGTTGACGTCACATCAGCGTATCGATGTGTCCATGTGTGCTGTTTTGTGCATGTGTGCCATCCTGGTGCACAGACACATTTACGTTAGTCAGGTAAAAATCAGTGCTAATTAGGAATGGAAAATGTCTTGATCTGACCAATAAATAAATAAATAAAATTGAACAAAGTGGTTTGTGACTAAATTCTCCAGGAGTGCATGACTGAAGAAGGCTAATGTTTTCAAATGAGCACAGTAAGTGTCCTTGTACTGAAACTCACCGATGGTGAACATGCTGCCAACATCCTCACTGCCATTGCTCTGTGACTGGAAGTAACGGATAGTGACAATATGGTACTGGACCACACTGTTGTTGCCAATATCATTATCTACAGCCACCACCTTGATAAGTTCTGAACCCACTTTGGCATTAGCGGCAACTCCTGAAACAGAAGAAAACGTGTGAAGGATTACGATGGTGTTAGATAGACCAGCATTCAAACACTTGAAAGAAGAAGTATCACCTGCAGTGTACTCTGACTTAACAAATCGTGGTTTCTGGTCATTGATGTCCTCCAGTTCAATGCGCACTTCAAGGAGACTGGGATCACGAGAAGGATCCAGAGATTTTGCCCGCAGTGACCTCTGACCCCTCGGAGGAGTCCAGCTCCTGTTGCTAGAAGCCTTGATGATGATGGAATAGGCCGGGGTCTCCTCGCGGTCCAGATCCTTATATAACTTCAGCTCGCCATCTAAACTCAAGCCAAAATTTCCATCGCTGTTTCCCCCTTAGGAAAAGAAAATGGAAATTTGCAGTCACATATAGGCTATCATTAAATCTTCTTTAAATAGATGAAAAGACAGCTATTTACAAATGTTGTCATTATAAGTGTGGGCTTTCCTGTTATCACACAATGCAGACATATCAAATCAGGATAAACTTCTCTTTTTAATTCAGGAATGTTCTTGGATGGGTTAACGTTAATAATTTAACAAATGAGAAATCAAATCAGACAATATGGCTGTGTGAAGGACAGTATATCACCTGCAATAAAATAGTAGACGATGGCATTGGCGCCCTCGTCAGCATCCACTGCTCTGGTTATGTTCCCCACCAAAGTACCTGGAGGGGAGTGCTCAGGCACTGTAAGCTTCTGGTAAGGCAAGCTGCCACGCTAAGGAAAGCACACAAGCAGGCAGACCATGAGAAAACAGAAAACCTTAACAGCACAACCTCATACTCGTGGAGCTTCACACTCACAGGTGGTTTGAGGAAGACAGGCTCATTGTCATCAATGTCCAACAGCGCCACCTGCAGAGGCTGTGTGGTCTCATAAGGCACTGGCTGACCCATGTCACGGGCCACAATGATAAGCTGAGAAATTGTTTGCACGCAGTTACACAAGTACATGCCTTAACTTAACATTCAAGTTCCTGCAAACATAAAGTTGACTGAATAAAGATAGTCAACTCACGCTATGGAGGGCCTGCTTTTCCCGGTCCAGCTTCACAGTCGTAGTAATGACTCCAGACATGGCATCGATGTGGAAGTTTTCCCAGTCTCTGTTACCTGCTCCAGTCTGCAAAAAGGCATAGCGGACCTCTCCGTTCAGCCCCTCATCGGAGTCTGTTGCGTGCACCTCATACACTGGCAGGCCTGGGGGCTGCTCCTATACAGAGAATAAGATAAGATAAGATAAGATAAGCCTTTATTAGTCCCACAATGGGGAAATTCCAGGATTGCAGCAGCACAGGAATAGCAGCACTCAGAGCAATAATAAATAAGATAAGAGCTGGTTAGCCAAAGCAGTAAATATACATACAGTGGTGTGAAAAAGTGTTTGCCCCCATCCTGATTTCTCATTTTTTTGTATGTTTGTCACACTTAAATATTTCAGATCATCAAACAAACTGAAATATTAGACAAAGATAACACAAGTAAACAAAAAATGAAGTTTTTTAAATGAAGGTGTTTATTATTAAGGGTAAAAAAAATCCAAACCTACATGGCCCTGTGTGAAAAAGTGACTGTCCCCCCCCCCCCGCCCGTTAAAATATAAATTAACTGTGGTTTATCACATCTTTGGGAAGCTGAGTTCAATTTCTCTAGCCACACCTAGGCCTGATTACTGCCACACTTGTTCTCAATCAAGAAATCACTTACAGTAAATATAACCTTCCTGACAAACTGAAGTAGACCAAAAGATCCTCAAAAGCTGGAAATCATGCTGTGATCCAAAGAAATTCAGGAACAAATGAGAAACAAAGTAACTGAGATCTATCAGTCTAGAAAAGGTTATAAAGCCATTTGGCTTTGGGACTCCAGCGAACCACAGTGAGAGCCATTATCCACAAATGGCGAAAACATGGAACAGTAGTGAACCTTCCCAGGAGTGGCTGGCCAACCAAAATTACCCCAAGAGCGCAGTGAAGACTCATCCAAGAGGTCACAAAAGACCCCACAGCAACATCCAAAGAACTGCAGGCCTCACTTGCCTCAGTTAAGGTCAGTGTTCATGACTCCACCATAAGAAAGAGACTGGGTAAAAATGGCCTGCATGGCAGAGTTCCAAGACAAAAACCACTGCTGAGCAAAAAGACATAAAGGCTCATCTCAGTTTTGCCAGAAAACATCTTGATGATCCCCAAGACTTTTGGGAAAATACTCCGTGGACTGACGAGACAAAAGTTTAACTTTTTGGAAGGTGTGTGTCCCATTACATCTGGTGTAAACGTAACACAGCATTTCATAAAAGGAACATCATACCATCAGTAAAATATGGTGGTGGTAGTGTGATGGTCTGGGGCTGTTTTGCTGCTTCAGAACTTGGAAGGCTTGTTGTGGTAAATGGAACCATGAATTCTGCTGTCTACCAAAAAATCCTGAAGGAGAATGTCCGGTCATCTGTTTGTGACCTCAAGCTGAAGCGCACTTGGATTCTGCAGCAGGACAATGATCCAAAACACACCAGCAAGTCCACCTCTGAATGGCTTAAGAAAAACAAAATGAAGACTTTGGAGTGGCCTAGTCAAAGTCCTGACCTGAATCCAATTGAGATACTGTGGCATGACCTTAAAAAGGTGGTTCATGCTCAAAAACCCTCCAATGTGGCTGAATTCCAACAATTCTGCAAAGATGAGTGGGCCAAAATTCTTCCACAGCACTGTAAAAGACTCATTGCTAGTTATCGCAAACACTTGATTGCAGTTGTTGCTAATAAGGGTGGCCCAACCAGTTATTAGGTTTAGGGGGAAATCACCTTTTCACACAGGGCCATGTAAGTTTGGATTTTTTTACCCTTATGTAAAAAACACCATCATTTAAAAACTGCATTTTTTGTTTACTTGTGTTATCTTTGTCTAATATTTAAATTTGTTTGATGATCTGAAACATTTAAGTGTGACAAACATACAAAAAAAATGAGAAATCCGGAAGGGGACAAACACTTTTTCACACCACTGTATGTACACAGTTATATACACAGTGCAGGAGCATTGCAGCTAGATGGTATCAACAGCATTACAATTAGTTAAATTACCCGGCAGAATATAAATATGGACCCAGATAGTATATTTCACATTTGAATGAACACTGTTGTTGCCACCCTCAATAATAATTGTAATTGTCTTAGTTGTGTATTGGAGGGGATGATTTCTATCGTGCAAAGTTGTGACATTTAGTACGGCCTCTATGAGCAGCACCGGTGAGATTATACAGTCTGACAGCCGTAGGTAGGAAGGACCTGCGGAACCTCTCCTTTGAGCACCAAGGACGGCACAGCCTACCGCTAAGTGTGCTCCTCAGCGTGTTCAGCATGTCCTGCACGGGGTGGGACTCGGACTCCAGCAGAGATGACAGCTTAGCCACAATCCTCCTCTCTCATATCCCCTCCACTGGGTCGAGGTGTCGCCCCAGAACAGAGCTGGCTTTTTTGATCAGCCTGTTCAGTCTCTTCCTGGCAGCTGCCGTGATGCCGCTGCCCCAGCAGACCACTCCAACCGTGATGGCTGATGCCACCGCCGAATTGTAGAAGGCATTCAGGAGTGCCTCTTGCACTCCAAAAGACCCAAGTCTCTACAGGAGGAACAGCCTGCGTGGTATGACCAGGTGTTGTGTAACCAGTCCAGTTTACTATTCAGGTGAACACCCAGGTACTTGTAAGATGTCACCATCTCAGTGTCTGTTCCCTGCATGTTTACTGGTGCTGTGGGGGGTGCAGTCCACTACCAGCTCCTTGGTTTTCCTTGCATTGATCTGCAGGCAGTTCTGCAGGCACCAGTCCACAAAGTCCTGGATAAGTCCTCTGTACTCCGTGTCATCCCAATCGGAGATGAGGCTGACAATCGCAGAGTTGTCAGAAAACTTCTGTAGATGGCAGTGTAGTGTATTGTGTGAAAAGTCAGCAGTGTAGAGGCTGAACAGGAAAGGACCCAGAACTGTTCCCTGGGGGCCCCCTGTACTGCAGATGATGGTGTCAGACACACAGTCCTGGGTTCTCACAAACTGTGGTCGGTCTGTGAGAATATGAAATGAGTTTTGTTTTGGTGGAAATCCAAACGTTGTGCAGATGGAAAGAACAGAGGATCGGGAAGGTGTTGTGCTTATAAGAGCTGAAAATGTGTTTGGCTTGTTACCAAGGTGACACAATTTCCAGCATTGAGGGGAACTGTGGTTAATTTAAACACCTGTGCACTGAGTGGGTTTGCTTGGCACACAGTAGGGGTGAGTAGGGCCCAAGATTTTCTTTTGACCATTGTTCTCATTGTTATAGTTTTAGTTTTTGGAGTCAATTTAAACGAGCCATATCATGGAGTATATGACTTAGTATTTTTGTTTAAATAAATGAACTTAAAGCAAATATCAAGTGGACTTTGTGGACTCCCTGACGCATCATTAGTGGGACCTGCTTGGCCTTGTAGCTGCTTTATACTGGATTAGAGTCACTGCGCTGTGAAGGTAAGGTACAATAAAGAGAAGTTAAAAATGGGAGATGTGCATGTAACATCAAACTGGCGAGCTAACAATGAGCTATTAGGATTTATACATGAGAAATTTAGAATTCATAACTGTTACAGAGATTCAGAACTTCTACAGCTCATGGAAAAAGAACTAACTTTGAACATGCAGAAACTTAAAAAAAAATCTGGTTAATTTGCTGTGCATGTGTGAAGATGTTTTTGTGTGGTACAGTGGGGTAAAAAAGTATTTAGTCAGCCACCAATTGTGCAAGTTCTCCCACTTAAAAGATGAGAGAGGTCTCCAATTTTCATCATAGGTATACCTCAACTATGAGAGACAAAATAAGAAAAAAAAAATCCAGAAAATCACATTGAAGGATTTTTAATGAATTAATTGGTAAATTCCTCGGTAAAATAAGTATTTGGTCAATAACAAAAGTTCATCTCAATACTTTGTTATATACCCTTTGTTGGCAATGACAGGGGTCAAACGTTTTCTGTAAGTTTTCACAAGGTTTTCACACACTGTTGCTGGTATTTTGGCCCATTCCTCCATGCAGATCTCCTCTAGAGCAGTGATGTTTTGGGGCTGTCGCTGGGCAACACAGACTTTCAACTCCGTCCAAAGATTTTCTATGGGGTTGAGATCTGGAGACTGGCTAGGCCACTCCAGGACCTTGAAATGCTTCTTATGAAGCCACTCCTTCGTTGCCTGGGCAGTGTGTTTGGGATCATTGTCATGCTGAAAGACCCAGCCACGTTTCATCTTCAATGCCCTTGCTGGTGGAAGGAGGTTTTCACTCAAAATCTCACGATACGTGGCCCCATTCATTCTTTCCTTTACACGGATCAGTCATCCTGGTCCCTTTGCAGAAAAACAGACCCAAAGTATGATGTTTCCACTCCCATGCTTCACAGTAGGTATGGTGTTCTTTCTCCTCCAAACACGACAAGTTGAGTTTTTACCAAAAAGTTCTATTTTGGTTTCATCTGACCATATGACATTTTCCCAATCCTCTTCTGGATCATCCAAATGCTCTCTAGCAAACTTCAGACGGGCCTGGACATGTACTGGCTTAAGCAGGGGGACACGTCTGGCACTGCAGGATTTGAGTCCCTGGCGGCGTAGTGTGTTTCTGATGTAGCCTTTGTTACTTTGGTCCCAGCTCTCTGCAGGTCATTCACTAGGTCCCCCCATGTGGTTCTGGGATTTTTGCTCACCGTTCTCGTGATCATTTTGACCCCACGGGGTGAGATCTTGCGTGGAGCCCCAGATCGAGGGAGATTATCAGTGGTCTTGTATGTCTTCCATTTTCTAATAATTGCTCCCACAGTTGATTTCTTCACACCAAGCTGCTTACCTACTGCAGATTCAGTCTTCCCAGCCTGGTGCAGGTCTACAATTTTGTTTCTGGTGTTCTTTGACAGCTCTTTGGTCTTGGCCACAGTGGAGTTTGGAGTTTGACTGTTTGAGGTTGTGGACAGGTGTCTTTTATACTGATAACGAGTTCAAACAGGCGCCATTAATACAGGTAATGAGTGGAGGACAGAGGAGCCTCTTAAAGAAGAAGTTACAGGTCTGTGATAGCCAGAAATCTTGCTTGTTTGTAGGTGACCAAATATTTATTTTACTGAGGAATTTACCAATTAATTCATAAAAAATCCTTCAATGTGATTTTCTGGATTTTTTTTTTCTCATTTTGTCTCTCATAGTTAGGTATACCTATGATGAAAATTGGAGACCTCTCTCATCTTTTAAGTGGGAGAACTTGCACAATTGGTGGCTGACTAAATACTTTTTTGCCCCACTGTAGCTGAATGGCAAAGGAAGTCATTAGACACCTCACGTTACAACAGGTGAGGATCTCTGAATTGCATCTCTGTCACTCTTGTTTGGGTGGGCTGCAGAAATGGAACCCTTCCGATGCCGTGAAATGTTGGAAAAAAATGTTTTTTAGCCAAGAAGTAAACTCTTTCTCAAAGAGTTATGTGCAGCCTCAGGGGCCATGCTTGTTGGCATGTTGACTGTGCAAGATGAAATAAAACCATTCCCTAATCCTCTAAAATGTCCACAGCATTAATGCTCCAGCCAGGCAGGTAAATCTTTTGTTAACCTATGACATCACTCAAAAATGTTTCTATATGAACAACCTACACATATTCATCCATTATACATTGTCTCAATTTTTTCTTTTTTAAACCTACACCCCACATGCCATAGAGGTAAATGTTAATACCTCAGAGATATGGATAATGGTTCCATTGGCGGGTCTGACAAACACAGGTCTGTTGTCGTTCACATCTATGACTACAATGATCAGGTCAGCGGTGCCCCACAGAGGAGGACGTCCCTGGTCTGTGGCCACCACGGTGAGGTTGAAACGTTCCGAAGACTGAAGCAGACGGCGAGAACGAATCAGTCCTGTGTTTGGATCCAGTGAGAATGCATCTGAAAAGTTAGAGAAGAGAAATTGAAGAATTAAATACAAATGTAAGGCTGAATCATCAAGTGACTCTTTTTCCAACATGGATATTTATTACAACTGTTTAAATATGAGACTGCATAGTAATAAATGAATATGTGCCTTTTGTAGTCATTTATTTGAGCCTACTGAGGCTTTCATTGGTTCATTCATACCTGAATGGGGTCCCAGCATGCTGTAGAGAACTGCGCTGTTCTCGCCTTCATCCAGGTCAATAGCCTTTACTGTTATCACTGATGTACCACTGGGCTCATTCTCAAATACGCTGGTGTTGTACACTCGTTCTGAAAAGCGTGGTCGGTAATCATTGACATCAAGAACCGTTACCAGGACCTGATGTGGAATGAAGCCATACTCAGGTTACATATTAGAGGCCAAGGGACACATTGGTCAAGCCAAAGGAATGAAACATTTCAAAAACAGGTTTAAAATAATTTTTTTAAAAAAACCAACATTCTTTTATACAGTTCACCAGAGTGCCACTGAGTTTTTTTTTTAATCTTAATAGTATATATAACAGTATATACGGGCATCTGATCAGGATGCCTCCTGGACACCTCCTGCTTGAGGTGTTTCGGGTGCATCTCACTGGGAGGAGACCCCGGGGCAGACCCAGGACTCGATGGAGAGACTACGTCTCCCAGCTAGTCTGGGAATGTCTTGGTATCCTCTCTGAAGAGCTGGAGCAGGTGGCTGGGGAGAGGGAAGGCTGGGCTTCTCTGCTTGAACTGCTGCCTCTGTGATATGGATCTCCGTAAAAGCGGTAGAAGATGGATGGAAGGATAGTATATAAAAAAGGGTCAGATGTGTCGTAACTACTGAATTACTCACTTTGATGTACTAAAGTAACTTTTTTTTCATAAAATTGTATTTTAGTAAGTAGTTGTACTGTAGGATGTGTTTTACTCTTGAAATTACCCGGATGAGAAAATATTTAATTTACTATGGTCTGTTGTTTTTATATTATATGACATGGCTTATATTAGCCTGTGTGACACCATACGGTGTGTAGGGGTGGCACCTATCTCAGTTTCAATGACCCTAGGCCACATACTTTAAATAGCAAAAGCTAGAGCGGAGGGTCAATCCTCTGGTAGCTCTGTGTAATAACTTCCCTTTTCCCCATTCTATATTATGCTAAGCACCAAGCTAGAAGGCAGGAAGCACCATTTTTATGTGGTCTTTGGTACATGTGGAAAGAAGAACATGTGGACAGTTTATGTTTTACTTTATTTTACAAATATACAAATAAAACATAACAAATCCACAAATAAAAAGCTGGACTTGTGTATGAAACCAGACCATCAATGACTGAATAGCTCCTTTCAGCATGATGAAATCACCCAGAGAGTGCTTAGATCTCCTGACCTTTGATCTTGACCTGAAGCACAGCCTAGCTAAAGACTGACATAATGATGGGCTCAGGGAACACACACACAGGCTCGGGAAAGATTTAAGGCTTTATTCAAACAACCAGTGATGTCTGAATGTGTGAGTGGAAGTGTGGATGTGATGTGGGTGAACAGGGTGCGTCGAGAGCAGAACAGTTCGTCGTGCAGCCAGGCAACCCTGAGGACAGAGCAGAGCAGGGAATTAGCTACAGCCAAACGCCCCATGGGGAGTAACCACAATATACTGCTTACGTGTAGATGAGATGGTGACTGGCGTTGGCGACGCTGATGCTGCCTGGAGGACAGCGCTGCTGCGCGCTCCCGACGTGCTGGAGAGAGGTTTGACAGGGAGAGGCGAGGAGGAGGAAATCCGCCGCTCTGGGGGTCCACCTGTGCACAGGGGAGAAGCTGGAGGGAAGGTAAGAAAAATTGTGCAGCTTACGTGCTTGGAGAATGGAGCGCTGGCCGGGACGAAATGGTCGAGCGCTGGAGGTTTGGGAGCGTAGACGAACAGACGACTCCAGGCCGAAGCAGAGGGCAGAGGGAGTTATATAGGCGGAGGCTGATGAGGCACAGGTGTGCGCGCCGCTGGCACTGATGACCGGCGAGAGCGAATTGTAACAGTACTCCACCCCCCCGAGCTGGCTTACCTGGGTGAGCCCGGTGGAACTCCGTGATGAGACTCTTATCCAGCACCCAGGACGGGGGCACTCAGGATCTGCATTCAGGGCCATATCCTTCCCAGTCCACCAGATACTGGAGACCGCGACCACGGCGGCGGGAGTCCAGGATGGCCGTGACCCCCCATGCCGGATCGCCGTCGATCATCCTGGGGGGAGGAGGGGCTCTGGGAGGAGGACAGAGAGGGTCAGACACAACAGGTTTTATATGGGAAACGTGAAACGTTGGACAGACCCGGAGGGAGGGGGGGAGAGCCAAACACACAGCCACCAGATTAATTATCTTAGTTATGGGATAGGGACCGATGAAGCGCTGTGCCAGCTTTCTCCTCTCAGCCTTCAACTTAATATCCCGGGTAGCCAACCATACCTGCTGTCCCACCTGATAGTTGGGAGCGGCCCTCCTGTGGTGATTGGCGACCTGGGAATTGCGCTCCGCCGTGCGTAAAAGCGCCTGGCGCGCCTTGGTCCAAATACGCCGGCAGCGCCTCAGATGAGCCTGGACAGAGGGGACCGCCACCTCACTCTCCTCTTCGGGGAACAAGGGCGGATCATGTCCCAGGGACGCCCGGAAGGGAGACATTCCGATGGCCGATGACAGGGTCGAATTGTGGGCGTACTCCACCCAGGGTAGGCAGGTGCTCCAGGAAGAGGGGCTAGAAGAGGTGACGCAGTGCAAAGCTGCCTCCAGCTCCTGGTTTGTGCGCTCACACTGCCCGTTTGATTGAGGGTGGTGGCCGGAAGACAGACTCACTGTGGCCCCCAGTGCGTTGCAGAAGGACTTCCAAACCCCGGAGACAAATTGAGGCCCCAGATCCGAGACCACATCCGCCGGGATCCCGTGCAACCTGACCACATGTTGGATTAATAAGTCGGCCGTCTCTCGTGCCGAAGGGAGCCCGGAGAGAGGCACGAAATGGGCCGCCTTGGAGAATCGGTCGACGATGGTCAGGATGGTGTCATAGAAATTAGACTTGGGGAGACCGGTGACGAAGTCCAGAGCCACGTGAGACCAGGGCCTACCGGGGACCGGCAGTGGATGGAGGAGACCAGCTGGGGAAGAAGTGGAGGTTTTACCCGTTGCACACTGGGGACAGGCACGGACATAGTTGGTGACATCCCTCCTAAGACCAGGCCACCAATAGGATCGCTGGAGGAGCTCCACCAGCCGGGAGATGCCAGGGTGACAGGCGATCTTGGCCGTTTGAGCCCAGTGAATGACGTCGCCCTGGACCGATGATGGAACGAACAGTCTCCTGCCCGGACCGCCGCCAGGATCCGGTTCCACCTCCTGTGCCTTCCGCACCTTGGCTTTAATCCCCCATGAGACGGCCCCCATGACGCATGAGGTGGGCAGGATGGTGTGGTCCCGATCCTCAGGGTTTTCAGGGGTGAATTGTCTGGACAGCGCATCTGGTTTGCCGTTCTTGGAGCCGGGACGATAGGTGATGGTAAACTTAAAGCGTCCGAAGAAGAGTGACCAACGCACCTGGCGGGCATTCAGACGCTTGGCCGTCCTCAGGTACTCCAAGTTCTTGTGATCGGTCCAGACCACAAATGGCTGAGTTGCTCCCTCCAACCAATGACACCACTCCCAAAGTGCGAGCTTCACCGCCAGGAGCTCCCTGTCACTGACGTCGTAATTTCGCTCAGCGGGGGAAAGGCGCTGGGAGAAGAAGGCGCAGGGACACACCTGCACATCCGCCGGTGAACGCTGGGACAGCACTGCCCCCACCCCCGTGTCGGATGCGTCCACCTAGACCAGGCACTGGAGTGTCGGGTCAACCAGGGTGAGAACCCAGGAGGAAGCGAACTCTGTCTTCAGGGTTTCGAAGGCCGATGCTGCGTCCTCCGTCCACCGGAACGGCACCTTGGGGGAGGTGAGGCGGGTCTGGGGAGAGGCGATGGCGCTGTACTTCGGCACGAAGCGGCGGTAGAAGTTGGCGAACCCGAGAAATTGTTGCACCGCCTTGACCTTAGCCAGGTCGGGGAGAACCTGGTTGTGAGCGACGGCGAACCCCAGGAAGGAGGTTTGGTTGGTGTAGAACTCACATTTTTCTGCTTTAACATACAGCCTGTTCTCCAGAAGACGCTGAAGGACCCACCTCACATGGGTCTGATGCTCCTCATGAGTCCGGGAGAAGATCAGGATGTCGTCCAGATAAACGAAGACGAAGACCCCCAGGAAGTCCCGAAGAACGTCGTTGATGAGGCGTTGGAAGACGGCTGGAGCGTTGGTGAGCCCAAACGGCATGACCAGATACTCAAAATGGCCGCTGGGCGTCCGGAACCCCGTCTTCCATTGATCACCCTCCCGGATCCGAACGAGGTGGTACGCACTGCGCAGGTCCAGCTTGGTGAACCAGGAGGCCCCCTGGAGGGAGTTGAAGGCCGAGTCCATCAGGGGCAGCATGTACTTGTCCCTAATCGTGATGTTGTTGAGAGCTCGGAGGTTGATACACGGCCGCAGGGTCCCATCCTTCTTGCCCACGAAGAAGAAACCGGATCCAACCGGGGATGAGGAGGGCCGGATGATGCCTGCGCTGAGCGACTCCTTAATATAAGCGTCCATAGCCTCGCGCTCCGGGGCTGACAGGCTGTAGACGCAGCCAGATGGTAGAGGCGCTCCTGGGCAGAGGTTTATGGCGCAGTCATAGGGCCGGTGGGGGGGAAGAGACAGTGCTTTGGATTTACTGAAGACCAGGCCCAGGTTGTGGAACTCCGGAGGCACCAGGGAGAGGTCCGGCGGAGGTGAATCAGAAGCAGGAAGCGGCACCGACGGGGCGCAGGAAGCGGACTGGAGACAGGTGCTCATGCAAAAGGTGCTCCAGGAGAGGATGCTGCCGGACTGCCAGTCAAAGGTGGGGTTGTGAAGGCGCAGCCAGGAATAACCCAGGATGACAGGAGAAGCCGAGGTGGGTAATACAAAGAGGCTGAGATCCTCCCTATGGTTGCCGGAGACGATGACTGGGACCGGTTTAGTCCTGTGAGTGACCCTTTCAAGAGGTGTACAGGCAAGAGTGACCAGGTTAATGGGAGCTGGCAGCGCTTGGCAGGGGATGCCCAAATGGGTTACCAGGCTTTGAGAAATGAAATTCTGTTCTGCCCCCGAGTCCACCAGTGCGTGTGTGACGTGGCCCGTGGGGTTATGACAGAACCTAACCGGGAGGAGGCATTTTGTGAGGGGATTGGAATGGGACGTGTCCGCGAGGCCCCCTAAAGCGACTCGCGGACGTCCCCCTTTTGGCCGAATCGGACAGTCTTCCACAGAGTGCTGGTCTCCCCCGCAATACATGCAGAGGCCCAACTCTCTGCGGCGCTGTTTCTCCGCAGATGGAAGCTTAGCCCGTCCGATCAGCATTGCCTCGGTGTCGTCGGTGGACCCAGGAGCGGGTAACGCCAGGGGGCGAGACTGAGGGGCGCGGGCAGAAGCTCGACTCAAGCGACTAGATGCCCGCCGCTCGGCGGCCCGCCCCCTCAGCCTATTATCTAAATTAATTGCAAGGGAGATTAATTCTGATAACCGGTCCGGTATTTCCCGGGAGGCCAGGTCGTCCTGTAAGGATGAATTCAGGCTGCGGGTGAAGATGCTGCAGAGCGCAGCTTCGCCCCACCCGACTTCCATCGCTACTACCCGGAAGTCGACAGCGTAGTCGGCGGCCGACTACTACCCTGACGAAGATTGAGTAGCCGGGTGGTTAGGACGTTATCACGGTCCGAATGGTCAAAAATTTCCTAAAAATCATGCACGAATTGGGTGTAGGTCAGGTTCGCGTAGCTGGGCCTCGCCATGATGGTGTAGGCCCAGGCTAGCGCTCGCCCTTCCAAGAGATTAGCCACATACCCAATTCGGCTATGATCAGAAGGAAAATCCCCGGGGACGCGCTGGAACACCGACTCACATTGCAGGAGAAACCCGCGTACTTCACCGAGTATACCGCTGAAGCGCGCAGGGGTCGGAATGGGAGTGAGTCGGGTCAGCGGTCCCGAGCTAGCTGAGCTAGCTGGGGAAGAGACCGAAGCTGGCCCGCCGACTGGAGCCGGAGGAAAGGCCGGTGGAGGATCCAGGTGACCTAATAATTGGATAATTTGGGTGAGTTCATTGAAAATCACTTGTTGCTGATGAGCAATTAAATCCACCCGAGCCTCGAGGGTGGAAATTCTGCGTGCAAGCCCACTGTCCGCTGAGCCACTTAGCTGGAGTCGTACTGACATAATGATGGGCTCAGGGAACACACACACAGGCTCGGGAAAGATTTAAGGCTTTATTCAAACAACCAGTAATGTCTGAATACATGAGTGGAAGTGTGGATGTGATGTGGGTGAACAGGGTGCGTCGAGAGCAGAACAGTTCGCCGTGCAGCCAGGCAACCCTGAGGACAATGCAGAGCAGGGAATTAGCTACAGCCAAACACCCCGTGGGGAGTAACCACAATATACTGCTTACATGCAGATGAGATGGTGACTGGCGTTGGCGATGCTGATGCTGCCTGGAGGACAGCGCTGCTGCACGCTCCCGACCTGCTGGAGAGAGGTTTGACAGGGAGAGGCGAGGAGGAGGAAATCCGCCGCCCTGGAGGTCCACCTGTGCACAGGGGAGAAGCTGGAGGGAAGGTAAGAAAAATTGTGCAGCTTACGTGCTTGGAGAATGGAGTGTTGGCCGGGACGAAACGGTCGAGCGCTGGAGGTTTGGGAGCGTAGACGAACAGACGACTCCAGGCCGAAGCAGAGGGAGTTATATAGGCGGAGGCTGATGAGGCACAGGTGTGCGCGCCTGTGTTACGTTGTAACACAGACACATCTAGGATGTGCTTAAAATCAAGGTCAATGGCCTAGGACAGGGGTTAGAATCATTGCTGCAAATTGCGCTTTGATGTTGGCCTGTTCAACTACATTGTATGGGAATATGATGTACCTGGGTGACATCCGGATAATGCCATCCCACACAGGTGGCATAGCTTGACTCATGTTTGACAGGGAAATTCCTGATCGCTTTGCCAGTTCCCTCTGGAATGCCCCTGTTGCCGGGAACCCCAGAGCTGTCAGAACCTGCACTGGGACGGGCAGCGCATGGCTTCTTGCCGTGTCACGCTCCAAGAGCAGCCGTAGCTCTAAGTACAGTTCCACAAGCATTGCCCGTGGAAACCTGAACTGGCTGTCAAGCCAATTTTCTGAGCCAGAAAATCTTCTGTCTCTAAATATCCTTTTTCTTCTCACTACGCGATTTGCAATATCCTCTAATAATGCTAACGTCATTGTCATTAGAGGCATTTTCTGCACTTCTTTGCGCTTGCTTTTATATCCACTCATCTAATTGTGCACACTTCGATGTTTGTTCATCATGTGTCTCTGGTGTGTCCAATAATTTTCACGTCATTATCAGTCTCCCAACATCACCTCTGTTGCCAACAGACCAATAACAGTAGAAATGTATGTACGCCAGCCATGAAGTTGACGTGGGGATGCACATATTTCCACAGTCATTTCATTCTTGATACATCTGAAATTTTCAGTGGAAAAGGAAGTATGCCATGTTTTTGTGTGCAAGTACCCTTTGTACATGAGGCCCCAGATCTCCTGATCTTTGATCTTGAGCACAACTTGAATGCAGACTCACCTGAGGATCATTGTGAGTGAGTTTGGTGAGCACTGGAGCAAATGCCAAAGGAGAAGTAGTGATTCCCATGAAAAATGGATGGACAGACAGACAGATGCCATGTCATCACATTAGCTCCTTTCGGCATGAGCTAAAAATCATAAATTTATGATAGAAAGTCTCACATTTGCAAGAAAAAGCTCTCAAATTTATGAGAATGAAGTCTCATATATATAAAAATACTGCTGTCTGCAGTAGCACTCCTCAGCCTGGTGGCATTAAGAGCACTGGCTGGGTGAATTTTTGTGTGAAGACACCCAAAATGGAAATCATCCCAAATTATTCATAGATGCAACTATGGGATCAATATGAAAAGCCTGCGTCATATCATTGACAAGTTATGTCATTTACAAGTTTTTTTGAGAGTTGACCTTGACCTGAGGTCAAGGTCTCCAAAATTCAGAGTCATCCCATGTTTTTCAAAGACAGAACCATCAATATGAAACATGTACATCATTTCCTTTCAGAGTTATAATGTTTACAATGCTTTCAGAAAAATGGACCTGTGACCTTGACCTCGAGTTCAAGGTTCTCAAAATTCAAACTCGTCTGAGATTTGTCATTGACACAACTAGAAAATTCCCAGTGTAAATTTTGAGTGTGAAAATGTGATTGCCCTTTGGTCATGGCTTTAACTTTAAGTCTGGAGCTGGAACTGAAACTATGAACAAACAGAAATCAATTCAAAAATAGGTATAAACATTATTTGCTTAAAGAATATATGTTAGAAGGGTAGTATTTATATGTACGATTCACTATGCTCACTCTGGGACACTATGGAATCGTGGGTGGGACAGTGCTGTGTATATCTGTGTTGATTGGGGCTGGTTTTGATGTATGGACTGTATGTATGTTGGGATGGATGGGTGTCAGTGTTGATATGTACAAAATATAGTTAATTGTTTACTTGGGGTCTTAAATGAGGTAAATTGAATATATTTCACATGGGTTGTATTTATGGAAAAGAGGAGTTGGAGTTAATAAGTGTTCACTTCTTCCTTCTCCCCTTCGAGCACTGTATACTGTCACTTTGTTGCACTTGTCATTTGTTTTGTTTTTTGTTTTTTTTTTACTTTTTTGTTCGAAATAAAGTATCTGTCTATCTATCTATCTATCTACCTATCTATCTTGTGAGAAACTAATGAAAACTCGTGAAAATCAACAGAATCCATCCATCCATTTTTGGATGCTTTCTGGAGGTCTGGGTCACAGAGGTAGCATCTCAAGCAGCGAAGCCCAGACTTCCCTCTCCCCAGCCACCTGTTCCAACTCTTCAGAGAGGATACCAAGACGTTCCCAGGCCAGCTGGGAGACGTAGTCTCTCCAGGGTGTCCTGGGTCTGCCCCAGAGTCTCCTCTCAGTAGGATGTGCCTGAAACACCTCAAGTGGGAGGCATCCAGGAGGCATCCTGATCAGATGCCCAAACCACCTCAACTAGCTCCTTTTGATGTGGAGGAGCAGCGGTTTTACTCTGAGCCTCTCCCAGATGACTGAGCTCCTCCTCCTATCTCTAAGGGTGAGTCCAGCAATCCGACGGAGGAAGCTCATTTCAGCCACTTGTATCTGCAGTCTCATTCTTTCGGTCATTAACCAAAGCTCATGACCATAGGTGAGGGTAGGTACATTGATTGACGGATAAATCGACAGCTTTGCTTTAGCGCTCAGCTCCCTCTTCACCACAACAGACTGGTACAGCATCCGCATCACTGCAGAGCCTGCTCCCATCCTTCTATCAATCTCTTGCTCCATTCTCCCCTCACTCGTGAATGAGACCCCGAGATACTTAAACTCCTCCACTCTGGGCAGGAGCTTGTCCCCAACCCAGAGAGGACAATCCACACTTTTCCTGCTGAGAATCATGGACTCGGACTTGGAGGTGCTGATTCTCATCCCAGCCACATCACATTCACTAGCAAATTGTCCCAGTAAGACCTGTAGGTCATTGCTGGATGAAGCCAACCGGACAACATCATCTGCAAACAGCAGATATGAGATCCTGTGGTCACTAAACATGACAGCCTCCGTTCCTTAGCTGCACCTAGATATCCTGTCCATAAACATTGTGAATAGGATGGGTGACAAAGGGCAGCCCTGGCGGAGTCCAACTCTCACTGGAAACAAGTTCAACTGAGTATTGGCAATATGAACCAAACTCTTGCAATGGTTGTATAGGATCCAGATAGCTCATAATAACAAGCCCGATACCCCATACTCCCGCAGCACCCCCCCACAAGAGACCATGAGAGATGCGGCTGAATGCTTTCTCCAAGTCCACAAAACACATGTAGACTGGTTGGGCAAACTCCCACGAACCTTTGAGGATTCTCAAGTGAGTAAAAAGCTGGTGTGATGTGCCATGGCCAGGACGAAAATCACATTGCTCCTCCTGAATCTGAGGTTCGACCAATGGTCGGACTTTCCTCTCCAGTACCCTGGCATAGACCTTCCCAACGAGGCTGCAAAATGTGATGCCCCTAAAGTTGGAACATACCCTCCAGCCCCCCTTCTTAAAAAGAGGAACCATCACCCCAGTTTGCCATGCCAAAGGCACTGTCCTTGACCTCCACGCAATGTTGTAGAGGTCTGTCAACCATGACAACCCAACAACATCCAGGGCCTTGAGGTACTCAAGGCGAATCTCATCCACCCCTGGGGCTTGGCCACCAAAGAGTTTTTTAACCACTTCGGCAACCTCAGCCCCTGCGATGGGCGAGTCGTCCCCCTCTTCCTCAAGCCCTGCTTCCTCTGTGGAAGGCGTATCAGTGGGATTGAGGAGAACCTTGAAGCATTCCTTCCACCGCCTGACGATGTCCTCAGTCAAAGTCAACAGCGCCCCATCCGCACCATACACAGTGTGGACAGGGACTTGCTTCCTCCTCCTGAGTCACCGGACAGTTTAATTCAATTCAATTCAATTTCAATTCAACTTTATTTATATAGCGCCATTTCACAACAACAGTCATCTCATAGCACTTTCAACTGTAGGGGGAACCCCCACAGTTGCAGAAAGACCCCAGCAATCAGGCGATCCCCTGTGAGCAAGTGCTTGGCGACGGTGGAGAGGAAAAACTCCCTTTTAACAGGAAGAAACCTCTAGCAGAACCAGGCTCAGGGAGGGGCAGTCATCTGCTGCAACTGGCTGGGGGGGGTGAGGGGATAGAGAAGATGAAAAGAACAGACATGTAGAGAGCAAACAGCACGATGGGGACTCAATCTATGGGAGAGAACAAACAGATGTTAATGACCAGCAAAAAAAAAAAAAAAAATTTCATTGAGAGTGAAGAAAGGAGTGAAGCCCAGTGCATTGTTGGAGGTCCCCCGGCTGACTAAACCTATTAGCAGCATAACTAAGGGAGGGTTCAGAAACACATGATCCCTCCCTAATTGTAGGCTATATCAAAAAGGAAGGTTTTAACCCTATTCTTAAAAACAGAGATCAAGTCTGACTCCTGAATCCAGATTGGCAGCTGGTTCCACAGGAGAGGAGCTTGATAACTGAAGGCTCTGCCTCCCATTGTACTTATGGAGATTCTAGGTATTGCAAGTAATCCTGCATTTTGGGAGCGTAGTGCTCTGTTAGGATAATACGGTAGTATCAGATCTTTTAAATAAAAAGGGGCCTGATTGTTTAGAGCTTTGTAAGTAAGAAGAAGGATTTTAAACTTAATTCTAAACTCTATGGGAAGCCAATGAAGGGAGGCCAGAACCGGAGAGATAGGATCTCTCTTTCTAGTACCTGTTAAAACTCTTACTGCAGCATTTTGGATCAGCTGAAGACTTTTTACCTCCGCCAAAGGGGGAGGTTATGTGATCATTGGTGTTGGTTTGTTTGTCTGTTTGCTTGTTAGCAAGATAACTCAAAAAGTTATGGACGGATTTTCATGAAATTTTCACAGATTGTCAGAAATGGGGTATCCTACAGATGATTACATTTTGGTGGTGATCCGGATCACCGTCTGGATCCAGGAATTTTTTAAAAGATTCTTTTTTTTGGGGGGGGACGGATTTTCATGAAATTTTCAGATTGTCAGAAATGGGGTATCCTACAGATGATTACATTTTAGTGGTGATCCGGATCACCATCTGGATCCAGGAATTTTTTAAAGGATTCTTTTTTTTTTTTTTTATTACCTCCGCCAAGGAGGTTATGTGATCAGATAGGGTCCAGCCACCCCCCCACTCCCACCCCCACCCCACCCCCGGCGACCCTAAAGAATTAAGCAGTTGAAGATGTAAAAGAATTAACATTTTCTTCAACTTTTTCTCAATAAATTTGTGACTTTTTTTGTTACATTGGTGAATTTTCTCTCAAAAATTAGAAACCTTTTTCTAGTTAATTTTTACCTCCGCCAAGGAGGTTATGTTTTCATTGGCGTTGGTTTGTCTGTCTGTCTGTCTGTCTGTTAGCAAGATAACTCAAAAAGTTATGGACGGATTTTCATCAAATTTTCACAGATTGTCAGAAATGGGGTATCCTACAGATGATTACATTTTGGTGGTGATCCGGATCACCATTCAGAAGAAAACCGCCATTACGGAAAATGCCATTTTCGTCAATAACTACTGAACCACTAATCCTATCATTGTGAATCCAATTGCTAGTCATATGTTTTCATGGTCAAGGAATCTGAAAACGTACACACAAACACTGTATGGGGGGAACTGTGGCGCTAAACCGCCATTACGGAAAATGCCATTTTCGTCAATAACTACTGAACCACTAATCCTATCATTGTGAATCCAATTGCTAGTCATATGTTTTCACGGTCAAGGAATCTGAAAACGTACACACAAACACTGTATGGGGGGAACTGTGGCGCTTGGCGGAGGTCTGCGCTCTCCGAGTGCTTTTCTAGTTAAAGATGTTTTAGGACAACCTGATAATAAAGAACTACAATAATCTAATCTAGAGCTAACAAAAGCATGGATCAGTTTCTCAGCATCACTCTGAGACAAGATACTCCTAATCTTGGCAATATTACGCAAATGATAGAAGGCAGTCTTAGAAACAAATTTAACATGTGAATTGAAAGACGGATCTTGATCAAAAATAATTCCAAGGTTCCTCACAAAGCTATTAAGAGAAAGAGTAACCACATCCAAACTGAAAGTTTGATTTGGAAAGGTATTTCTAAGGGTTTTTGGACCAATAAGAATGACTTCAGTCTTATCTGAATTTAATAGCAGGAAATTACAAGTCATCCAAGCTTTGATTTCCTTAAGACAGGCTTCCAACTTGGCTAATTGATTACTATCATCTGGCTTCATTGACAGGTATAATTGTGTGTCATCTGCATAACAATGAAAGTGTATACAGTGCTTTCTAATAATGTTGCCTAACAGAAGCATATATAAACTAAAAAGAGTAGGGCCTAGCACAGATCCCTGTGGAACTCCATGAGTGAGCTTTGAGTTGAAAGAAAACTCATTATTGACATGAACAAACTGGAACCTATCAGATAAATAAGCTCTAAACCACTGCAATGAAGTTCCATTAAGTCCAACATAGTGTTCTAATCTATCAAGTAGAATATTATGATCGATAGTATCAAAAGCTGCACTAAGGTCTAAAAGGACAAGTACAGAAACAACTCCATTATCAGATGCGATGAGGAGGTCGTTAGTGACCTTTGCTAAGGCTGTTTCAATACTATGATGGATTCTAAACCCAGACTGAAACTCTTCAAGTAAACCATTTCCCTGCAGGTGGTCAAATAATTGCGTAGCAACAACTCTAAGATTTTTGAAATGAAAGGGAGATTAGAGATTGGTCTATAGTTAGCTAAAGCTCCTGGATCTAGTGTTGGCTTTTTGAGTAAGGGTTTAATTACAGCCATTTTAAAAGCCTGCGTTACATGGTCTAAAGTTAATGAAGAATTGATTATATGAAGAATAAAGCTACCAATAAGTGGGAAGACTTCTTTAAATAACCTGGTAGGAATAGGGTCTAAAAGACAAGTTGAAAGCTTGGATGAGGAAACTATTTTGTCTAACTCTAAAAGGTCAGTTGGAGTAAACTCATCAAGACAGATAGCAATTGAAGGAGTTGTAGTAGTTACTGTATTTAAGTTAACGGTGGGAAGAATCTGATTGATTTTATCTCTGATAGATGAAATTTTATTATTGAAAAAGTTCATAAAGTCCTGACTAGTAAGCTCTAAGGGAATGCTAGGATTGACAGAGTCCTGACTCTTTGTCAACCTGGCTACAGTACTGAAAAGAAACCTGGGATTATTCTTGTTCTCTTCTATTAATGCAGAATAATAACTCGTTCTAGCTTTTCTAAGAGATTTTTTATAAACTGAAAGATGATTTTTCCAAGTGAAATAGATTTCATCTAAATTAGTGGAGCGCCATTTTCTATCTAATTGACGAGTCTTCTGTTGTAAGCTACGAGTTTCTGTGTTGAACCAAGGAGTTAGAAAACTCTGATTAGACTTTTTCTTTTTTAAGGGGGCCACCAAGTCTAGAGTCTGATGCAGAGAAGCTGTAACACTATCTACCATGCTATCAATTACAGAAGGAGCAAGATGTCTATAGCTTACTTCTGTTGTGTTGACACATGGCATAGAGGAAACAATCTGCAAAAATTTGGTAACAACATCATCTGAGAGGCATCTACTATAGTAATATTTTTCTTTCGGAGCCAAATAGAAATAGTAAAATCAAAGGTTAACAGACAATGGTCTGACAGTTCAGGGTTATGAGGAGACACTACCAGATTTTCTATTTCTATGCCATATGTCAGAACAAGGTCCAACGTATGGTGGAGATAATGAGTAGAATTTCCTACTTTCTGAGAAAACCCCATCGAGTCTAATATTGAATTAAATGCCATATTAAGGCAATCACTAACTACATCTACATGCATATTAAAGTCCCCTACTATAATTATTCTATCTGATTTCAGCACTAAATCAGCTAAGAATTCAGCAAATTCGGATAAAAATTCTGAGTAGGTTGATGGAGGACGATAAACTATGGCAAATAAAATTGGGTTTAGCCTAAAATTGCTAAAGTGCCCAATACTGAGGGCCAGGCCCTCAAAGGAATTATAACATGTTTTTTGCTTTACATTAACTAGTAATTTGGAATGGTAAATTCTTGCTACTCCTCCTCCACGACGAGAACTTCTGAGATTTTGACAGTTTAAATAACCAGAGGGAGTTGATTCATTTAAACCAACATAATCCTCTTGTCCTAACCAAGTCTCTGTAAGGGAAATTAAATCAATCTGATGATCAATTAACAGATCATGAACTAGCAGAGACTTGGGAGTTAGAGACCTAATATTTAATAAACCACATTTAATTTTTAAATTATGAGGTGGAAGAGAGGCCAAATCATTCAATTTAGAGGCTTCATGTTTAATTTGAGTTTTACCAACTTTTTGTTTAAGCACTTTGGGATGCTTATACATTATATTTTTATTTCCTTTGGAGGGAGCAGACAATGATTCTTTGATGGGGAAGACAGGGGCTAAGTTGAGGAGTGGCGGATGAAGAGGAGCTGCAGAGAGGCATGTAAGACTGCAACTCTGCTTCCTGGTCCCAACTCTGAGTTGTCAAGGTTTTGGAAATTTGGATAAAAAAGATGCCAGATTGTTAGATAAAAGAGACGCACCATCCAAAGTGGGATGGACGCTGTCTCGTCTCATAAGACCAGGTTTTCCCCAAAATGAGTTCCAATTGTCAATGCAGCCCACACTGTTTGCAGGACACCACACAGACAACCAGCGGTTGAAAGATGACAAGCGGCTAAACATGTCATCACTGGTCAGATTGGGGAGGGGCCCAGAGAATACTACAGAGGCAGACATTGTTTTGGCAAAGTCACACACCGATTCTACATTAATTCATTACCTGGTAATTCATGGTTATTCATTACCAGAATATCTTTGAGGCTGACCAAAAGTCTTGTTCCATGGCCTCACCGAACTCCTCCCATACACAAGTTTTTGTTTCAGCAACCACCTGAGCTGCACTCCACTTGGCCTGCCAGTACACCTCAGCTGCTTCAGGAGTCCCACAAGCCAACCAAGCTCAATAGGACTCCTTCTTCAGCTTGATGCCCCCCCCTCACCACTGGTGTCCACCAGTGGTGAGAGGGGCCATCAGAATTTGAATGAAAATCAATCAGAATCAGAATCAGAATCAGAATCAGAATCAGGTTTATTGCCATTGTTCATGTAGTACACAAACTAGGAATTTGTCTCGGTACAATGCTGCAACATTAAACATGATAAGATAAGAGAAATAAACTATACATGTAATAAAGTGTAGGATAAGATTAAGTGATACTGGTCAACAGTTAAAATATATATTAGCCAGCAGCAGATACTGTGGAGAACTATATAGTGCAGTCGGTAATGCAGGAAGAAAACAGTGATGATTGACATGAGTCTGGTTGAGCTGCTGTACATGGTGCACGAGAGTCACTTAGTGTTCAGCAGTCTAATGGCAGAGGGGAAGAAGCTGTTCATGTGACGGGAGGTTTTAGTCTGGATGGACCGAAGTCTTCTACCAGAGGGGAGGGGGGCAAACAGTACATGACCAGGGTGTGAGGGATCGGCTATGATCCGGCCAGCACGCCTCCGGGTCCTGGAGATGTACAGATCCTGGAGAGATGGGAGCTTGCAGCCGATCACCTTCTCAGCAGTGCGCACGACGCGCTGCAGCCTTAGTCTGTCCCTGGCAGTGGCTCCTGCGTACCACACGGTTATGGAGGTGGTGAGGATGGACTCGATGATGGCTGTGTAGAACTGCACTAACATCTTGGTGGGTAGCTTGAGCTTCCTCAGCTGCCGCAGGAAGAACATCCTCTGCTGGGCTTTTTTGATGAGTGAGCTGATGGTCAGCTCCCATTTGAGGTCCCTGGTGATGGTAGTGCCTAGGAAGCGGAAGGAATCAGCAGTGGTGATGGGAGAGCCTGAGAGGGTGAGGGGGGGCAGAGGAGTAGTGACTTTCCTGAAGTCTACAATCATCTCCACTGTCTTCAGAGCGTTCAGCTGCAGGTTGTTATTGCTGCACCAGGACGCCAGCTGGGCCACCTCTCTCCTGTAGGCGGACTCGTCGCCGTTGGAGATGAGCCCGATGAGGGTGGTGTCGTCCGCAAACTTGATCAACTTGACAGACTGGTGGCTGGAGGTGCAGGAGTTGGTGTAAAGGGAGAAGAGTAGGGGGGAAAGTACACAGCCCTGGGGTGATCCGGTGCTGATGCTAGTATAGTCTGAGACAGTCTTTCCCAGCCGCACATGCTGCCTCCGGTCCGTCAGGAAGTCGATGATCCACCTGCAGAGGGAGTCAGGCACGTTGAGCAGGGACAGCTTGTCCCGGAGCAGAGCGGGGCGGATGGTGTTGAATGCGGAGCTGAAGTCCACAAACAGGATCCTGGCGTAGGTTCCCGGGGAGTCCAGGTGCTGCAGGATGGAGTGGAGGGCCAGGTTGACTGCATCGTCTACAGACCTGTTGGCTCGGTAGGCAAACTGCAGCGGGTCCAGGAGAGGGGTGGTGATGGACTTGAGGTGGGACAGGACCAGGCGCTCAAAGGACTTCATGACTACAGAGGTGAGCGCTACAGGTCTGTAGTCATTAAGTCCAGTGATCCGTGGCTTCTTGGGGACAGGGATGATGGTGGAGCATTTGAGGCAGGACGGCACGTGGCATAACTTAAGGGAGGTGTTAAAAATGTCTGTGAATACAGGAGCCAGCTGTTTCGCACAGAGTCTCAGGGTGGAGGGAGACACGCCGTCTGGGCCGGGGGCCTTGCGCGGGTTCAGTCTGGAGAACTGCTTGAGCACATCCTGCTCACTGATGATAAGGGGAGGGGGGGAGGTGGGGGGGGGGGGTGCCTTAAATGAAGTAGGGAATGTGGAGGCTGTGGAGCTGGAGGGAGGGGGGGAGTTGGACACAGATGACGAGGTGTCAAAACGGGCATAGTGTTGGGACAGTCTCTGACAAAGGGCTTTGTCATCCTGACCTTTAGGAGCCTGAGGCCGATAGTTGGTGATCTGCCTCAGTCCTCTCCACACGGAAGCCGAATCATTAGCAGTGAACTGCTGCTGGAGTCTCTCTGAGTACACAGATTTAGCCCTCTTCAGCTCTCTGTTAAACCGGTATTTAACCTCCCTGTAGCAGTCCCTGTCTCCACTTTTCAGCGCTGCTTCCTTCTCCTTCCTGATCTGTCTGAGCTTAGCTGTGAACCAGGGTTTGTCATTAGAGTAACTCACCCTGGTGCGTGATGGAAGAATGTTCTCTTCACAAAAGTGGATATATGAGTTCACAGTGTCCGTGTACTCATCCAGATCATGCGTGGCTCCTTTAAGCATGCCCCAGTCAGATATTTCCATGCACGTTTCCAGCTTCTCCTCAGCATCACTGGTCCGTATCTTCGTAGTGCTCACAACAGGTTTAGTGAGCTTCAATCTCTGTCTGTATGTGGGAATGAGGTGAACCATCACGTGATCAGATAATCCCAGCGCAGCGCGAGGAACAGCGTGATATGCGTCTTTCACTGTGGTGTAACAGTGATCCAGTGTGTTTAATCCTCTGGTGGGGCATTTAATAAACTGTTTGTAGCGGGGGAGATCGTGGCTCAGATTGCACTGATTAAAGTCGCCAGCCACAATAATCAGCGAGTCTGGAAAACTCCGCTCTGTGTGTTGAATGTGATCCGCGAGCACGCGCTGAGCTTCGCGCGTGTCCGCGTCGGGAGGGGCGTACACAGCGATCAGTATAAAAGAAGCAAACTCCCTGTGTCTTGACCTTGGACCATTAATCTTCATTAATCATTCATTAATCATTAATCATTCATTAATCATTAAGAGGAAGAAGTACTTGGACCATTAATCAAAAGTCTTGACCTTGGACCATTTGACCTCAGACCAGTAGTTTGAGGTCAAGATCCCAAGGTGAATTTGTAGACAGAGTTTGGTGACCCTAGCTTTACTTGTCTTGTCCTATAGCAATATTGCATAAGGAATGTTAAGTCTACATCACCCAAATTCAAACTCATTCAGGATTTTTCTTAGATAAAACGGAGGTATTGATTTGAAAAGACTATATAATTTCTTTCTCTAGTTATTGCATTCACAAAGTAGGTGATGACGCCGCTGCCACCATCCATCTGCCTGGTGGGGTGAAGACAATACCCCTTCAGCCTTTTAGAGGTTGAGGGGTAAAGATGTAAGAGGGAAAAGTGTTTTGGAGAAGAAAATCACACATAATGTTACAGGGTAACAATACTTTTAGTTGAGTAAAATTTCTGGACATTTTACCCACCTCTGGTACTTTCACAATAACTGCTAGAAGTCATACAGTGGAGAAAATAAGTATTGAACATGTCAACACTTTTCTCATTAAACATATTTCTGATGGAGCCATTGACCTGAGATTTTCACCAGATATCAGTAACAACCCAAGTAATCCATGCATACAAAGAAATCAAGGCAACTGTGTTCACAAAACAAGTTATATTTAATAAAGTGGAATGGCACAGGGAATAAGTAAGATGACTTTGGAAAGCAAGAAGAGGAAGAGAGTGAAGGCAGAGCCAAAGATTAAGTGGAGGAAGGTACAGAAGGAAGAAGGTCGCACAGAGTTCAGGAAGGAGTTGATACAGGCTCTGGGTGGTAGGGAAGAATTACCAGATGACTGGGAAAGTACAGCAAAAGTATTGAGGGAAACGGGTAGAAAGGTACAGTCATGTGAAAAAATTAGGACACCCTGTATAAGCCTGTGTGTTTTTTTAAACATATTTGGACATATGGATATTTAATATCAATGTTAAAAATACTGGGAGATTCATGTAATACAACTAAACAATTAAAAATGAATTAAATACTTTTTTCAAATTTTCTGTAAAATGTAATTCTAAACAAACAGTGAGGAATAAATTAGGACACCCCCCATCTTTTTTAGGACACCCCCACATTCATTCCCACTTAAAATGGCTAAAATAAATGTGAAAAAATACTAATAAAAACAAAAACAAAAACCAGGTTAGACATAGATATCTGAACATTTCTTAATAAAGAACTGAATATTTAATGCGGTGTCCTAATTTTTTCACATGACTATGTGGTGTATCCAGTGGAGAGAGGAAGGAAGACAAGGCGACTTGGTGGTGGAATGAGGAGGTACAGAAAAGTATCCAAAGGAAGAGGTCAGCAAAGAAAAAGTGGGACAGTCAGGGAGACGAAGAAAGTAGACAGGAGTATTTGGAATCTAGGTGCATGGCAAAGAGAGAGGTGACAAAGGCACAGGAAAAGGCATATAGTGAATTGTATGAGAGACTAAACACTAAGGAAGGAGAAAAGGACTTGTATAAATTGGATAGAGAGATCAAGCTGGAAAAGATGTGCAGCAGGTTAGGCTGATTGAAGACAGAAATGGTAATGACCTAACAAATGACAAGAGTGTGTTGAGAAGGAGGAAGAAGTACTTTGAAGAGCTGATGAATAAAGAAAATGAGAGAGAGAGAAGGATGGATGAATGAAAGATACTGAACAAGTAAGTCCCAAGGATTAGCAAGGCAGAAGTGAGGGCAGCTTTGAAGAGGATGAAGAATGGAAAGGCGGTTGGTCCAGATGACATACCTGTGGAGGTATGGAGATGTTTAGGAGAGATGGCAGTGGACCTTTTAACCAGATTTTTTAACACAATCTTGGAGAGTGAGAGGATGCTTGAGGAGTGGAAAAGAAGTGTTTTGGTACCAATTTTAAAGAACAAAGGTGATGCTCAGAGCTGTAGTAACTACAGAGGCATAAAGTTGATCAGCCACGCTATGAAGATATGGGAAAGAGTTGTTGAAGCCAGCTTAAGAGGAGAGGTGACAATCAGTGGACAGCAGTATGGTTTCATGCCAAGAAAGAGTACTACAGATGCATTTGTTTGCTCTAAGAGTGCTGATGGAGAAGTATAGAGAAGGGCAGAAGCAGGTGCACTGCGTCTTTGTGGATCTAGAGAAAGCATATGATAAGAGTGCCAAGCGAGGAAGTGTGGTACTGTATGAGAAAGTCAGTGTCGTGGTCTGAGCGCCAATATCGTCCGCGCTCGGGTCATGCAGTATTTTCCTTCCCATCTGGTGTGTGCTCCCTATAGCTCTCCGAGCCTTTATTGTGACAGCTTTCAGAGGGGCTTCCAGCTGTCAGAGGTGAGCTCCTGACAGCTGAATTGTATTGAGTTGATGACTGCCTCATCAGCTGTCTCATCCTTAGCCCTACTTAAAGGAGCAGCTTAGGTTACTCCGGGCTGCAATCTCGTCAGACGTTCACTCGTGAACAACCCTTCATCTTTCATCCGTCATTGTAAGTGCCATTACCTTAGTTGTGTTTTTGCCCCCCGTGGCTCATTATTTTGTCGTTTGTCTTCATTAATAAATTATGCAAACTCATCGGCGGCCTATAGCGTCTCATTTGCGGTCCACGAGGACCGCACCATGACAGTCAGGAGTGGCAGAGAAGTATGTGAAGGTGGTGCAGGACATGTATGGGGACAGTGAGACAGTGGTGAGGTGTGCTGTAGGAGTGACAGATGGGTTCAAAGTGGGGGTGGGGTCACATCAGGGATCAGCTCTGACCCCCTCTTGTTTGCCATGGTGATGGACAGGCTGACAGATGAGGTCAGGCAGGAGTCTCTGTGGACCATGATGTTTGCACGTAACATTGTGATCTGTAGTGAGAGTAGGGGGCAGGTGGAAGAGAACCTGGAAAGGTGAAGGTATGCTCTGGAGAGAAGAAGAATGAAAGTTAGTAAAAGCAAGACAGAATACATGAGTGTGAATGAGAGGGAGGCAGGTGTAACGGTGAAGATGGAAGTAGCAGAGGTAGTGAAAGTAGATGAGTTTAAATACATGGGGTCAACCATCCAAAGCAATGGAAAATGCACAAGAGAGGTGAAGAAGAGAGTGCAGGCAGGGTTGAGTGGGTGGAAACGAGTGTCAGGGGTGCTATGTGACAGAAGGGTAGCAGCAAGAGTGAAAGGGAAGACTTACAAGACGGTAGTGAGATCTGCTATGATGTATGGTTTGGAGACGGTCGCGCTAGCAAAAAGACAGGAGATGGAGCTGAAGGTGGCAGAGTTGAAGATGCTAAGATTTTCACTGGGAGTGACTAGGAGGGAAAAGATTAGAAATGAGTATATCAGAGGGACAGCTCATGTTGAGCGGTTTGGAGACGAAGTAAGAGAGTCAAGATTGAAATGGTTTGGACATGTGCTGAGGAGGGCTAGTGGATATACTGGACAAAAGATGTTGAAGATGGAGCTGCCAGGCAGGAGGAAAAGAGGAAGACCACAGAGAAGATTCATGGATGTAGTGAAGGAGGATATGGACAGGGTTGGTGTTACAGAGGAAGATGCAAGGGATAGGGTGAGAGAAGGAGGTAGATGATCTGCTGGGGCAACCCCTAAAGGGAGCAGTCGAAAGAAAAAGAAGAAGAAGAAATAAGCATTGAACATGCATGGTGAAATTAATTTAATATTTAGTAGAAAAGCCTTTGTGGTAATAACAGCTTCCAGACACCTCCTGTATGGACAAACTAGGCTCAGACATTGCTCAGGAGTGATTTTAGCCCATTCTTCCACACAAACTGTCTTCAAATCTTGAAGGTTCCCTGGGTATCTTCTGTGAACTCTGATCTTCAGTTCGTTCCATAGACTTTTAATTTCTATTCAGGTCAGGTGACTGACTGGACCATTCTAGCAGCTTTATTTTCCTTCTCTGGAGCCAGTTGAGAGTTTCCTTGGCTGTGTATTTGGGATCATTGTCTTGCTGAAATGTTTACCCTTGTTTTATCTTCAGCATCTTGGCAGACAGCAACAGGTTCTTATCAAGGATGTCGCTGTACATTTGTCCAGTCATCTTTCCTTCAATTATATGAAATCTGCCTGTATCATGTGCTGAAAAACACTCCCACACCATGATGCTCCCACCTCCAAACTTCAGTGTTGGTATGGTGTTTCTGGGCTGATGTGCACATTTCTCCTCCAAACATGCTGTGTGTTGTGGCATCCAAAAAGTTCAATTTTGGCCTCATTTGACCAGACTATATTTTCCCAGTATTTTACTGGCTTGCCCAAATGTTAAACGTTAAACAAGCTTCAACATGCTTTTTCTTCCGCTATGGAGTCTTGTGAGGTGAGCGGCCATAGAGCCAATGTCGGTTGAGTGCATCACTTATTGTTTTCTTTGAAACAGCAGTACCTACTAACTCCAGGTCTTTCTGAAGCTCTCCACGAGTGGTCTTTAGCTCTTGGACAGCTCCAGATAATTCTTTTGACTCCTCTGTCAGAAATCTTGCAAGGAGCTCCTGGTCGTGGCCAGTTTGTGGTAAAATGATGTTCTTTCCAATTCCGAATAGTGGCTCCAACAGTGCTCATTGGAACATTCAGCAGTTTAGAAATGCACCTGCAACCAATGCCATCATTAGGTTTTGCAACAATAAGGTTGCGAAGGTCTAGAGAGAGCTCTTTGCTTCTACCCATCATGAGTTCTTTGTGGTGTGACAATCTGATATTCACAGATCTTTTTAAAGGCTATCAGTCAGGACTTAACCAGCTGAAATTCATTTGCACTGATGGGGGATGGGATGGCTTCCTAAATTCTGATGGATTTCAGCTGATTTCTTGGCTTCCTATGCCTTTTGCACCTCTTTTTCTTCATGTGTTCAATACTTATTCCCTTTGTCATTCCACTTTATTAAATATAACTTGTTTTGTGAACACAGTTACCTTGATTTCTTTGTATGTATGGATTACTTGGGTTGTTACTGATATCTGTTGAAAATCTTAGGTCAATGGCTCCATCAGAAATATGTTTAATGAGAAAAATGTTGACGTGTTTAATACTTATTTTCCCCACTGTACATAAATAACTCAATAAATAACTACAAGGCAATTAGAAGATGGTGGCAGAGGCTGCACACCGGACTGTGTTTTCTCACATTAAGGCAGAGATATTTAGAAGAAACAATGATAGTGATAGTGGAAGACAAACTGCTTAGCTTTATTGTTGTTAAAATGAGAACCCTCAGCCATGACAAAATTGTTTTGCTTGTGACAAACAATTTCAGCTCTGATCAGATAGAGGCCTTGAAGAAGGTTTTGTTTGACTTCTGCTCTAATACCTCTCAGTGCTGTGTCTCACACAAGGGCGCACAAAAAGACAGTAACAATGTAAAAATGTGCCTTTAAGTGTTAAAGGAATGTGGAAAAGATATCCCACGATTTGTGTCACATTACTTGGACAAGCTTCTATTTCATCATATGGCTATAACTCCAATTCTTGGCAAAATGGAGCAAATAAATAATTATATTTGATGTTTGAAAAGGACACTTTTAGTCCAAACTAATGTTTGTGAAAATCGTGGGCAATGTCTGCCTCTTCTGACAATCGTGTTGGCTTTGGAAAAGCAGTGTGCACCTGCGTCTGATGCATTGGAGGTGGCTGATGGTACATTATCTGCCAGTGATAATCATGAAACCATTTCGATTGCTCTGTGGGATGCTGAACAAACACCGAAATCCCTGCCGTGTAGTGTTGTGGTGCTGAAGCTGGTGACTGTAAATAAGGCTGCTCCTCAGTGTAAACCTCGCCTAGTGCAAGATGTGGTGAAATGAGAAAGAAAATGGTTTGGATAATCGGAACTGGTGCATGGGTTCCAACATACAGTACAAGCTGTCAAGATGGTGAGTGTTTTTGCTATGAAGTTTGATCCCAATTTGGACGCTGATACTCTGGGCACTTACAGTACTTTAGAGAGAAGCTGGGTCGTGAGCTGAAGTGTTGCAAGATAGACCCAGCATATGGCAGAGTCAGCTCTTTGCACATCACCACGGAATGTAATGAAGGGGCGGAAATGTATGATCCCCAGCTGTGGCCAGTTGGAGCTTTTGTTCATCATTATTATGAGCCGTGAACAGCCAGAGTTGTTACAGGTATTACAAATACGTCATCAAGCCAAGAGAGGAACTCCAGTACCCAGTGCTGCATTGACCGTGGGTTCCAATTTATAAAATAAATTCTTTGCTGAAGAAAATTGTTTCAACTCAAAAGTCTGGTCATGAACTGCTTTTTTCACCCAAGCATCAGAGCTGTAACACAACCCACTGGCCATAAAGTGGAAGTTAATCCCTTCTCCAGGACTTAGTCATTCTCCCTTTTCTCTATTTGGCAAAGGAATGCCCCAAAATGACAGAGTTATGGGTGATATATTCCAGGCTGGGAAGTCAAGATTCTTCATTAAACAACCAGACAGTTTTACAGTGCCATCTGGTGGACGACTCAGGAATATTTTATTTTTCCTCTCTCTCTGCAGTTGTGGACAATAAATTAATTCATATTCTTTCTCTCAAGACAATATCCGCTACTGAAGACATGGCTTAACTCTGGAATGGACAATTATGGTTTGAAATGTTTTATCGAGATGATTTGATATGTGTTGCTTTATTTTCAGGAAGAAATTAACTTTTGCATGCCTCCATAAAGAAATTAATCACATTTACAATGTAGAGACCTTGTGTGTGTTCCTTTTATCAAGTAGGATATGTTAGTCCCTAAAGTTTAAAGAATTTATGCTTTATTCAGCAGCATATATGTGTTTAGGAGAACCTCACTTCTCATCTCAGATTTCTCTCCTTCTCTCTCTCTGGGAAACCATAGCTGGACTTTGACTGACCAATGGGTCCAGGCTTCACTACATTTCCTTTTTTGTCCATTTATGACTGCTGCAGAACAAAAAAAAAACTCCATGTAATTGGTCCAGCTCAGTTTTCATGAAAGTTCAGTGAAATTCTGCCACACCCCGAAAAAAATCTTCCCTTTGTCTCAGTTTTTTGGGCGGTGGTCAAGCTGTAAGGAGCAGATTTCTCTACTCTCCCATTCTTTCTATCTTTTAAATAGGCCCAGAGTATCCCATGCTCTGTGAAAATTCTTTTCTTTTCTTTAAAGTTCACTTTTTCTTATTTTAATCCTTTTCTCTAAATTACCGTGCAAGAAGATTTTGTTTGATTTTTACTAAACTTAAACCAACTTATTCAAACCACAAACACTGGAAGAAGCGGATCTGTGGTGTGTTTTTGTCTCAGTTTGACTTTCTGATGGGACCTTGTACAAAAAACAAATTCCTTTTTTAGTGCATAAGAAGAGACCTCGCCCAGCTTTGCTGAAGAATCAGCCGATGTGATCTCGAAAATAGACCATAACCGTGGTAAAGAATCTGTCTGCCAGTTCTTCCATCGAAATCCATGCCTGTCTAGATGGAACAAGATCCAAATGGACCGCCTGCTGCCACGGGACGCAATATGACTGCTTGGATGACGGTCTGTTGTTCAATTTAAACTTAATTCTTCAGAATATTCCTGGTATAGGCCCTTTAAACCTACAGATTTGCAAACTCCTTTCAGAGGGTCAAATGCATTTTGTCATTTCATTAATCTACGTTCCTTTTCAGAATAACACCAATTTTCCTTTTTATAAATAGTTTAATCATTTTCTTCATAAAATTGCATCCACTTTTTTAACCAGTCCCTCCAGGATTTCGTGGGATGTTTTTATGATTGTTGCGGGCCAAAAAGCCTGAATTCGCAGGCGCTTTTTTAAAAAAAGTTGTGATGTTTTAGAGTGTTTTCTGCACTAAAAGTTGAGGGAAGAATTCCAAATTTTAAAGCAGATGCACCTTCATTCAAAAACTCCCTATGGTTCCCAACCACTCGGTACCGAGCGAAAAAGAAAAAATAAATTATTGTTGCACTGTATTGGCTATTGGAGTCTGTGTTTTTCTGAAAAAGAAAAAATACAGAGAATATTCTCTCTCTTTCCATGCCTGTCTGCTGCATGTCGGTCTTCACACACACACACACACACACACACACACACACACACACACACACACACACACACACACACACACACCTTTCATTTATAGTGGGACGGCGAGGAGGGGGGATGGATGGGTGGGTGCGTTTTTCCGTCCAGAGTCCACACTGGAGATTCACTGTTTTAAAGCTCATTGACCAGATGTAGTAATGATTTTACCTCTAAAGATGTATAAATGTTCAAAAACTGGCTGTAGTGTAGCGTACTCTCCTCACGCACGCTCCCGTGATGGGGTGCTTTTGGGGCAGGCGCATGTTTTTCAACACAAACCCAGTGCTTCGCACACACGGTCAGAACAGAGACATGGCGAGGCGTCCATGGGAAGGCTGGGGGAGACGGAGGAAGGGACGGTGTTGAAAACCTTGAGGGTGAGTGTTTTTTTTTTAATCACACACTCTGTTTGCAGATGTGTTCCGTTACTCACTGTAAACTATAAACTCACGACTCACTGTAAACACGGAAGTGAACGTGGTGCAACGATGCATTTGATTGGTTACACTGAGCGTTTCAGCGCCAGTTAGAGACAAATTTAATTGGTGAAATTAGTGGAAGTTGACGAGGATTGGCCAAAATTGCGGGAAAGTTGCAATGAATGGACAAAGTTGCAAGGTCATGCAATAGTTGCGCTGATTGGCTGATTTTGCGTGAATTGGTGTGATCGCAACATTGCGAAATCCTGGAGGGACTGCTTAACCAATGCTATTTTATGGTTTTCCAATTTCCAGTACATTGCCAAGTTAACTGTGGTTTATTTGGTTCCACAAATGTTTGATTCACATGTGATGCTCAGTAATCAATAACTGTCTATGATGCCCAGAATACAAGTTGAATTCTTTGTTTTAAAATCATCCAAATGTGTTAACCTATTGTGACATTTCTTACTAAACTATTGAAACACATATGGGAGTTATTGTTTGAATTCATGTCCATCTTCTTGATTATAAGCAGACAAGAACTCACAAGGGTTTTTTTTTTTTAGACTGATTCATAATAGGTACAAATAAAGAATTGCTTATAAAATTGTACATTATCTGGACTGGTGCCCCAATGAGCATAAGTTTGTGTAATGAAAGGAAATTTTCATCCCCACTCATATTCATATTTACATTAATACTTGTACCAACAATAAAACACCTATAAACCCATTAATCCGCTGCACCAGCATAATGCCACCAGGAGCAATAAGCTTTAGCTTTGATGCAGACTGTATTATACAACTAGAAAAGCACTCAGAGAGTGCATACCTCTGCCAAGGCTCCTTCTGTCTCTCATGGATCACCTCCAAAATGTAATGGGTTTGTGTGTAGGCCTAGAGCCACTTGTGGTGAAAATTGCATCAAAGTCGGTCCATTAGTTCTGGATTATTGTTGCTAACACACTATGAGAAGATAAGAGCATTGGCAGAGGTGTGCATTCTCAGATCATCACCAAAATGGAATGGGTTCCTCTGTAGCCCAAGAACCACCTTTGGTGAAAATTTCATCCAAATCCATCCAGTAGTTTTTGTGGCACAAATACAAACAAAGCCCTTGGTGAAGGTATGCACTCTCAAATCATCACTAAAATCTAATCATCTGTTCCCCATGCCATTACACACCTTTCCTGAAAATTTCATCAAAATCCATTAACTTTTTAAGTTATGTTGGTAACAGACAAACCAACAGACAAACCAGCAGACAAACCAACCAGCGCCACTGAAAACATAACCTCCTCCCTTGGTGGAGGTAATAAGGGCCTGTACTTATATAGCGCTTTTCTAGTCTCAAAGACCATTCAAAGAGCTTCACTAGTACTAACCCTGTATTCTCTAAGGGCCTATCAGAAATGGATACCTAGGGACTGTCAAGCGGTGGCCCTCGCGAGCCACCATAAGACGCCAACAGTCGCCAGTGAAGTTTGCATGATGTTTATTAATGAAGACGAACACAAGATAATACACAAAGGAACAGAAAGTAATGAGCCTCGGTGGGTTGAAACACACAACACTAGATACGGAAACCGCAAGGCTGAACAAGCTCACTTACGATACCGGATTAGGACGAAGGATGATCATAGACGTGGAATCAATAAGGAACATTGACGTCTGAGACGAGGAACACTCGCTCGACGTCTGATGAGGAATCATCGACGAGACTGCTGCATTGTACCGCCCTTCAGCGCCTGCTTAAATGCCGGGCTGCTGATGAGCCGTAAATGCAGCACAGCTGTTCGGTTTTGACAGCAGGAAGCTCCTCCGAGCGCTGTCACAATAAGAGCTCGGGGAGCCAGAAGGTAACCCTGCTGTCAAACCTGGTGGAGAAGATGTATGGCCCGAGCGCGGACGAGATCGGCGCTCGGACCATGACAGTACCTCCCCCCGAGGGCGGGCTCTGAACACCCAGGGACACCCAAGCCCCCCACCCCCTACCCCCCCCCCCCCCCAGGGTGGGCGGATGGGGGAACAGGCCAGGAGGGAGAGGTCCAGCCATAGACCAAAAGACATGATGAAAACAAAGCACAGAGACAACCAGAAAAAAAAAGACAAAACTCCCAAATACATGAATCACACAGAACACAGGGCATAATAACAGAAAATACAATATTCCCAAATGCAAAAACCATGATTAAGGCGGACAACAAATGAAACAATTACAGGGCACGATAACAGAAAATACAATATCCCCAAATGCAAAAACCAAGATTAAGGCAGACTACGAATGAAACAATTACCAGGCAGGATAACAGAAAATACAACATTCCCCAGAGGCATACAAACACACAGGACGACCAAGACAGAAGAAAAAAAAACACATATAACACAGGCAGAACATAGAACAAGATTATCACCCCGCATGACCCTTAACCCAGACAATACAGGGAAATGGTGACCGGCAGGGACCAAAAACCCACGGGGACAGTTCCGGTGGTCTCCCTGCGTCCCAAGGCCAACAGGGGAATAAGTGGATCAGAACGTGCTCGGGCGGCGTACCCCAGTCCCAGGCCCGGAAAGTCCAATTCTCTGGCGGCCGAACCAGGTCGTCCCACAGCAGACACAGAATGTCGGGTGGCCGACCCAAGGTGCCGAACCGGCAAAACAGTTTCTCGGGTGGCCGACCCGTGTCCCTCAGCCACCAGAACCGTGGAAAAATAGCCCACGGCTGCCTCCCGGGCGGGGAAAAAACACGGGAGAGCCGGGCCGAGCGTAGAAGGTTGCCAACGGCCCCCGGCGACGATGAGCAGGGGCGGTGACTTGGATGAGGGGAGAGAAGATGATGACGAGCCCGTCCAGTGTCAGGTAGCAGGGGATCTGCAGCTCCCTCACCGACCTTGAACCCTACTGGCGCTGCACCCGCGATGGACCCCAATTGGGTCACGGCTGCACCTGCGATGGACCCCGATTGGGTCATGGCTGCACCCGTGTTGGACCCCGATTGGGTCACAGCTGCACCCACGTTGGACCCCGACTGGGTCGGCGCAGCTCCAGTACTGACCTCCAACCCCGAACCCGGAACCTCTGGCACAACGATCGGCACCAGCTCCACACCGGTGACCCTGGGAGAAGGTTCAGGAGAAAGAAAAGAACCGGGATCAGGATCACCGGTAGCGACAGAGCTCAGCAAGACGAGTTCGAGTGCAGCGGACGGCTGCCTCTGGCTCGTCTCTCCAAGAGACAGGCAAAAATGCTCCAGAATAGAGGGGAGAAAAACAAAGTAGAGCACTTGCCTGTACTCGGGTTCTGTCGCTGTCCAGGACTCCGACGATCCGGGCTCGGACAGAAGGAGATCGTCTTCCGGCTCCCACTCAGCTACATCGGACTCCGCAGCTGGCATGATGGTTTCCGCAGCCTGAGGACCCTCCGGCACTGACGTCCACGCCGACAACCTGCACGGCATGATGGCAGGGGACCCCCGACCCGCTGGATCGGACCGCTCATCTGTGGAGACCCGGGGATGCTTCGTCATTGGCGTAGGCTCCACGCTGCAGTCCGCTCTCCTCCTCCACCCATGACGTGGCTGCAGGGCTGGAACCAAGCTCTCCAGAGCCGCAGGCCCCCTCCTCATCCGGCGACGTTGGCCTGACGTCGAGGACCGCTCAGCGGAGCGAGACACAGAGGCAGCAGGTTTAATAACAGAAGCTACAGCAGGTGGTGGGAGCTCGGGGGACTGCGAACCCCGAACTCCACCCCCACGAGTCAGACAAGGCAAATCACAATTATGAGGAGAAGAGTGAACTTGTACTTGCCTGTCTCCCGGAGGAAGGATGGTGCCTGCTGTAGGGAACATTGCTCCTCCCTTTCCCCGGCAGATGGTGACAGAGGGTCCCCTGGAAGGATGAGGGGGTGCTCGCCGAAGCAGGACTCCTGGCACACGCAGCAGCTGGGGAAGACGTCGAGGAGGAGGGGGTGACAGCCGAGACGAACCGGGCACGGAGCGCTGAGGGAACAGCAGGAGAAGATGACCCGGGGGGAGAGGCTGTGGGGATTCCCTCCTAGCGAGACGCCGAAGAGGCAGCTGACTGTGAGGTTGAGTCATTCTGGCGGCCCAGAACAGGATCCAGACGGGGTTCTTGCTGAGGTTAACCTTGGCCGTGGCGCCAACGTCTTTGACGGCCCCCAGATGGTGCAAACTCCTGCACTGGATCGAGGACAGGAACGGGATCCCAAAGCGGGGAGCGGGGATGCCTCCTCCTCTGCTTCCTGCCGTAGTCCTCCTCCAACATACGGAGTATCTCGTGCTGAGCGGCGATGTCATCCCTCCTTGCGCTGACTTCAGGGTGGTCGGCGTAGCGGGGGAGATGATTTAAGACATCCTCAGCACAGTCCAGGTACCAACGTACGTCGCTGTGATAGTTGAGGAGGGAGGCGGCGATGAGCATTTCATCAACGAATTCCAAAGCATCTGCCAGACTCCGAGCATGGCCCCTCCGCGACAGCATTCTCTCAGCAAGCAGTACCCAGACAGGGAAGAACAATGTCCAATGCAAACTCACTGGGAACGGTGTCTCGGTTTGGCGCCTCCGTTTAGGCACCCTGGCAGCAGTCTACTGTCAAGCGGTGGCCCTCGCGAGCCACCATAAGACGCCAACAGTCGCCAGTGAAGTTTGCATGATGTTTATTAATGAAGACGAACACAAGATAATACACAAAGGAACAGAAAGTAATGAGCCTCGGTGGGCTGAAACACACAACACTAGATACAGAAACCGCAAGGCTGAACAAGCTCACTTACGATACCGGATTAGGACAAAGAATGATCATAGACGTGGAATCAATAAGGAACATTGACGTCTGAGACGAGGAACGCTCACTTGACGTCTGATGAGGAATCATCGACGAGACTGCTGCATTGTACCGCCCTTCAGCGCCTGCTTAAATGCCAGGCTGCTGATGAGCCGTAAATGCAGCACAGCTGTTCGGTTTTGACAGCAGAAAGCTCCTCCGAGCGCTGTCACAATAAGAGCTCGGGGAGCCAGAAGGTAACCCTGCTGTCAAACCTGGTGGAGAAGATGTATGGCCCGAGTGCGGACGAGATTGGTGCTCGGACCATGACAGGAACAATTTCAGAATCACCAGTTAGCGTCATATGCATGTCTTTGGATTGTGGGAGGAAACTGGAGCTCCCGGGGAAAACCCACGCAGCACAGGGAGAACATGCAAACTTCACACAGAAAGGTTCCCACCCCTGCCAGCCTGGGGATTCTAACCTGGAACCTTCCAGCTGTTAGGCAACAGAACTAAGCACTGTACTACCATGCACTGTACTACTACACAGCAGCAATGTGTGTGGTCTGCGCGTAGGACACAGCACCTCTAGCAAATCAAGACGTTTTGTGGTGGACAAACTCCTGGAGGGGTGTGACATCTTGTGTCTCCAAGAGACTTGGCTCATTAACAAGATTTGGATAAGCTCAACGGGCTACACAAAGACTTCTATGGTGTTTGTGAGTCTACAGCAGACCTAAGCTCCCATACTGCTATATTATGGAATATTTACTATGACACATTTGTTAAAGTTGTGAGGCTGAATGTTGATTGGGCTGTTGGGCTAGAGTTTACTCTTAATGACAAGAAGTTTTCCATTTTAAATATTTACACACCATACGAGTCTCATTTGACTGAAGATGAATACTTGAACAGACCGGCTTTTCTTAGCTCATTTATTAAGGACAATGGTTCAACCTGTGTTTTTGTAGTAGGTGATTTTAATGCTGATTTATCTGACAGAAATTCTATTTTTGCAAACTATCTCAAGCAGTTTTGTAGTGAATGCAATCTGATTCTGTCTAGTAGAACTTTTTGCCTGATTCAAGTTGTACTTAGCAAAGCATGGCATACTACTTCCTGGCTAGACCACTATATATCCACAGTTGATGTTCATGCTTCTTTGAAAAAACATAGAAATCCATTATGAATTTGCTATGTCTCCTCACATACCAGTTAGTATTCTTGTAAATGTTAGCAATATTCTTTCAGTTATTTGTGATGCCTTAGCTGGGGATCCTGGGTTCGATCCCAGCCCCCGATCAACAGTGATCTGTGTGGAGTTTGCATGTTCTCCCAGTGTCTGTGTGGGTTTACCACGGGATTTCTCCGGTTTCCTCCCACATGCCAAAAACATGCAAGTTAGGTTAATTGGCATCAAACTGGGGATTCTAAATTGTCCTTAGGTATGACTGTGAGAGTGAATGGTTGTCTGTCTCTCTGTGTTGGCCCTGTGATGGACTGGTGATCTGTCCAGGGTGTACCCTGCCTCTCGCCCAAAGATGCTGGGATAGGCTCCAGCCCCCCCACGACCCGAAAAGGATTAAGCGGAAGAAGATGGATAAGATAAGATAAGATAAGATAAGCCTTTATTAGTCCCACAACGGGGAAATTCCAGGATTGCAACAGCACAGGGATAGCAACACTCAGAGCAACAATCAGAAGGCAAGAAAAAAAAACAAGCAAGCAAGAGCAGCTAATAAACATATGTACGTATTACTATAAAATATATATATATACACACACACACAGACACACAGTGCAGAGCATTGTAGCTGGATGGAATAAATATATGAATATATGAACACACAGTGCAGAGCATTGTAGCTAGATGGAATAAATATGTAAATATATAAACACCCACAGTACGGAGCATTGCAGCTAGGTGGAATAAATATGCAAGTATATAAACACACACAGTGCGGAGCAATGTAGCTAGATGGAATAATATGTAGATATATAAATATATAAACACCCACAGTACGGAGCATTGTAGCTAGATGGAATAAATATGCAAATATATAAACACACACAGTGCAGAGCATTGTTGCTAGATGGAATGAAACAGCATAACCGTCTACTTAGTTATCCTACATGGTATGATTATGTGCCCATACATATTCTCACCCTCCATAGCGACCGGTATGTTCCTAGTTGTATGCCGGAGAGGACCATTGTGTAAGTCTATTGCATCTTTTGCATTCAAAAAACTATTAGTTTGTTACGTCTTTTTGCTATCTCTGCGAGCAGCCCTGCTTAGGTTGTACAGTCTGACAGCCGTTGGTAGGAAGGACCTACGAAACCTCTCGGTTGTGCACCTGGGATGATGTAGTCTGCTGCTAAATGAGCTCCTCAGTGCATTCAGTATGTCCTGCATAGGGTGGAACTCGGACTCCAGCAGAGATGACAGTTTAGCCACCGTCCTTCTCTCTCCTATCTCCTCCATCGGATCAAGGCGCTGCCCCAGGACAGAGCTAGCTTTCTTAATCAGTTTGTTCAGTCTCTTCCTATCGGCTGCAGTAATGCCACTGCCCCAGCAGACCACTCCAAAAGTGATGGCTGATGCCACCACCGTGTCATAGAATGACTTCAGCAGCGCCCCTTGTACACCAAAAGACCTGAGTCTCCTCAGCAGGAACAGCCTGCGCTGTCCCTTCTTGTAGAGTGCATCAGTATTGTGTGACCAGTCTAGTTTATTGTTCAGATGAATACCCAGGTACTTATAGGATGTCACCATCTCGATGTCTGTTCCCTGTATATTTACTGGTACTGTGAGGGGCTGCCCATGCCTGCGGCAGTCCACCACCAGCTCCTTAGTTTTCCTCGCGTTGATCTGGAGGCAGTTCCGATGGCACCAGTCCACGAAGTCCTGGATAAGCCCTCTATACTCAGCTTCATCTCCATTGGAGATGAGGCCAACGATCGCAGAGTCATCAGAGAACTTCTGTAGATGGCAGTGTGTTGTGTTGTGTGAGAAGTCCGCAGTATAAAGAGTGAACAGGAAGGGAGCCAGCACCGTTCCCTGGGGGGCCCCCGTGCTACTGATGATCGTGTCGGACACACAGTCCCGGGTTCTCACAAACTGAGGCCGGTTCGTGAGGTAGTCCAGGATCCATGATGACAGGTGCTGGTCCACCCCTGCGCGCAGCAGCTTGTCCTTCAGGATCATCGGTTGGATGGTGTTGAAAGCACTGGAGAAGTCAAAGAACATGATCCTCACCATATTCCCGGGCTTCTCCAGGTGGGACAGAGAACGGTGAAGGAGGAAGATCACCGCATCCTCCACCCCAATGCCATGCTGGTAGGCGAACTGGAGTGGATCCATCGCTGGTTCCACCAGGGGGCGGAGGTGAGCAAGGAGCAGTCTCTCCAGGGTCTTCATCAAGTGGGACGTCAAGGCCACCGGTCTGTAGCTGTTCAGGTCTTTGGGGTGGGAAGTTTTTGGTACAGGTACCACACAAGATGTTTTCCACAGCTGTGGTACCCTCCCCAGTTTCAGGCTCATGTTGAAGATATACGTCACAATCCCACACAGCTGGTCTGCACAGGACTTGAGGAGCTTTGCGCTGATGCCGTCCGGTCCCGGCGCCTTCCTCGCCTTGATCTTCCTCAGCTCCGTCCTCACCTGGGTCCTGGTCAGGGTCAGGATGGGGGGCTGTGTGTTGGGAGTGGGGGGGTGTTGGTAGAGTGGGGAGTGGGCAGCAGGACTTGATTTCTTTAGAGGCAGCAGTGGTTGTTGTGCAGTCAGGGGGGAGGGCGGTTGGTCAAATCTATTGAAAAACAGATTCAGGTTGTTCGCCCACTCCCTGCCCCCTGTGGCCTGGGGGGAGGTATTCTGGAGCCCCGAGATGGTTTTGAGGTTTCTCCAGACCCCGCTGATGTCGCTCTGTTGCAGCTTGTCCTCCATCTTCTTCCTGAAGCTGTCCTTGCCTTCTCTGATCTTTCTCCTCAGCTCCCTCTGTACGGACTTCAGCATCTCCCTGTTCCCTGACCTGAAGATCCTCTTCTTCTGGATGGATGTATTGTTGCATTTGTATACGTCTGTTGACTCCTTTAAGAAGGAATTAAAAACTCATTTGTTTAGACAGGCTTTTAGCTCTTGTTGAATGGCTTCTATTCCCTCACCGTTCACTCTTATTTATTACTATTTATATGTGTATTTTATCTTATTTCTATTGATTTTAATTTTTTGTGTATTTGTAAATTTTAATTTGCTGTGAAGCACTTTGTGATCTATATCTGTGAAAAGTGCTATACAAAAAAATTTTGCTTGCTTGCTTGTATTAACTGCAGGCAGGTTGGATTGGACAAATTAACTGAAGTTGATATGTATTTTGTTTCTTTTCCTTTTCCATTTAACTCAATTTCTGAGTCTGAAATAAAGTAAAAATAAACTACAATAAAAGAAAAACCAAATAGTATCAAAAAGAAATTGAGTCTAACCTGATTTCATTATTAAATAAAACTAAAGTTTCACCACTTATTTGTCTTTGTCTGCATTTCTGTGGAGTGGTGGCCTTGTGGTAGAGCATCTGTATGCAGCCAGGAGGTTGTGGGTTCAAGCCCCACCTGGGTAATACCAAAAGTCATAAAAATTGTACTTCCTGCCTTCTAGCTTGGTGCTCAGGATAAATCAAATGGAGAAACGAAAGTTGGTCACTCAGCCACGGGGGGTAGCACAAAACTAGTGTACTCCTTATGCTGATGACAAGCCTGGGTAAATGGGAAGGGTTGTGTCAGGGAGGGCATCTGGTATAAAGCCCTCGCCAAAGTGATATGCGGACCCATGATCCGCTTTGGCGCCCTCGAATACGGAGCAGCTGAAAGGTGTGTGTCTACATGAATTTGTGCTTTACAAACAAAAAGTAAGTCTCAAGGTAAAAGTTTGCTGTTGATTAAATATTAAAGAATGACCATTTCCATTACTTTATGGTAGAACATATTTTCTTTTAGGACTACATAATTACATTTAATTGCTATAAATATAATTCTGACACATTTAATGACACCTCTTTCTTTTATTGGTACATTCCTTGTTCATGGTACTTAGAACAAGGGGATCATTTCAGTATATGCATGTTACCTGGACTGAGTTCTCTCGTCTGTTGTTGGAGCTGCCACCAGGGTTGTCACGGGCGACAGCAGTTAATGTGTAATGATCCTTTGTCTCTCTGTCCAGAGGGGACAGGATGTAGATCTCTCCCTGCCATAGAAGACAAGACATTCTTAAGAAAGAAGAAGTACTGACCATTGGTTGTACCAAAAGTCTTTTTTTAGGACAGATGAGGAGCATGGTTGTGAAATATGTAAACTGTCTTAATAAAATAAAAATGCTCTTGTTAAACCTGGAATTTTGTGAAAGAACCATGTAATTCATAAAAAAAATTGCATAGTGCACTTTTCTTATATTTTTATATACTTTAAGTGAGACCAAATCTAGAAATCATAGTGAAACTAAAAGGCAGGTTTGGGAGCAGTGAGCAGCTGCATTTAGCATAGACATGGTTGTGTTGCTGTATGGTGGTGCTTACAGTGGTCGGTCTGATGCCAAACTTTCCCTCGCCATCTACCAGACTGTACTCGATGACTGCAAAGAGGCCAGAATCAGCGTCTGTGGCACTGACACGGACTATAATGGTGCCCAAGTCCACATTTTCAAACACAGGCTCCTACGAGCAAACATAAAATGGTTGCTTTCAAGGACATGTGCAAACAAAACAAATAAACAAACGTGGATCAATTGCTAAAGTGGCAGCTGGGTTGAAAGCTGTATTTGCACTTTTGGTAATTTAGCCTCTGTTTTAAAATGATCAGCCTTCCTCATTTCCTCTTTTGCTGTGTGTGGTTCAGCATGTAATTTTCTGAGGGCATTTAATTTACAGTTGTCAAACTAAGATCTAACTAATTACATTATAAACAGTTTCCTTCCCGAGGCTGTCACCCATTTATTAGTTACACTTGTGTATTTTCTGTCGCAAGGACAAGCCAATATGTCCAATACAAGCTCTCATTATACAGATTATATAACGCAACACCACACTAAAAATTACAAACGACTGACTCGAAGAATACCCTAATATCCTGCTTAGTACCTGATATGAGGGTTGTCGAAATACTGGGTTGTTGTCGTTGACATCCACTATCTGCAGATAAACTGGCAGCTCCGCGATCCTGGGAGGAGTGCCATGGTCCTGAGCCCGAATTGTGAAATTCAGCCACTGTACCTGCTCAAAATCCACTGTCTTGTTGGCTACAATTTTACCTGAAAAAGTTGTATCATAGTTACAGTTAGGATGCATTGGGACCTGGCCTTGGGAACCTTTATTATAGAAAGAGACATTTGGAGAAATCATTAGATGAAATTATCTGCGTGGAGTTGAAAAGCACTTCTAGCATCAAAATAAAGGTAAAACAGTTGAATTTAAGATTAAATTGTCCTGTTTCAATTAGCTCTCTTAAAAAAAAAAAAAACTTTGATCAGATAAATCTGGCTATTTTTGAAAAAATTGTGTTAATTTTTTCATGTTAATTTTCAAGTTTTATTTTGTACCCCACAGTGTGGAAAACTGTTTTTGCGTGTTTTAAGCTTACAAAATATGGCCAGGGGTCACATGTATGTCTTTAAAATAACCAACCATGACACATGGTAGCACAGTGTGTTAGTGCAACACTGCTGCCTCAATAATAATAATAATAATAAAATAAAAATAATAATAATAATAAATTCCATTAATGTAGCGCTTGTCATCAGAGGCAAACCTCAAAATACTTTACACTAAAAAAACAACAAAAACAAAACAAAAATATTGTAGATGTCTTAAAGAAAAGCTTCTTGAAAAAGGTGGATTTTTAGGGGCAGCTCTGAGATGGTCTGGGAGAGAACACCATAGGCATGGGGCAAAGGAGCTGAAGGCTCAATCACCCATGACCAGAGATATGTGGGGGGAGGAGCTGGAACGGAGGGAGCGGGAGGGTTTATGGAAACTGATGAGGTCACTGACCATTTATTGCTTTATATATCAGAAATTATCAGTTCGTGATTTCAGAATGCGATAAAAAAATTCCTGAGCCTATCCAGGAGCCGATGTTCACTCAGATAATAATCCAGTGATTGCCAAGTTTCAGCTATCTCTTAAACGTCTTGAGAAACCCAAATCCAAACCAAGGTATGACTTAGCCCTGCTGCAAAACAATCTTAGGATACACTCAGATCTCAAAGCAGAAGTGCTTAGAGGGATTCCAACTCTGCTTCCAACTGACACTGACAAGCACTTCCATTGCATTATGAACAGCATTCAAGTTGTCACGGGCAGCGAGAGCGCGCCCCTCCCGTCCTGTCTCACATTCATCAGTTCATCACTGCACCTGAGGCAGAAGACGCACCTGCCCTCGCTCATCAGCCAGCGTACTTAAGGAGGCTCTCTCTGCGCATTCAACGCTGGCTCATCTGGGTATACTGCCCATCATAAGACAAACAAGTATCTATTAAGCGTTGACACGCCGTCTTACCTGGTCTCCTCTCTTCCTCAGGTTGCTGCCACTGTGCGGGTGTGTCTTCAGGACTGCGCGTGCTCTCCTGGCACATCTCCACAATTCCTCGGCTCTCAACCTCCACCTGGTCAGGCACCATCAGCTCATTCCCCTCACCCTACACTGGTTCATCTATTTCCTGCTGGGGTTCTGCCGGATCTTCCTTGGAACCCAAGTAAGTGGCAATTTGGCTCACCCATTTCCCCTTACTCCATTCCTCCACTCACAGATCTCGTCTTCTCTCCACAGGTGGATTCCGCTGGCGAGTGACTGTTTCTGTAGCTGTGCATTTATTTTGCAAATTAATGAACTTTCAAATGTGCCCCTTCATGTGGTTGATTTCCTGTGCTGTTGCATTATGCATGTGAGCTGTCAGCTTATTTAACCATGACACAAGTAGCAGCCAGCAACATCTTTCTTAGGGCGGAAAAGAGAATGGTCTCTTCACATTGGTTCAATCCTGAACTAAAAGATCTGCTCAGGAAATATAGAATCTCAAAACCCAACCAAGTTCAATATCATTTAATCAATCAAGAGTTCAAGAAGAAGTGCAAGGAAAATAAGGAACAATGGCTCGAGGAAAAATGCAAAGGGAACGAGAATCTCAGTTGCAACGCCAAGGAGATGTTCAAGAAGAGCAACGAGTTCACCAGTAAGTGACGACGACCAAGATCCGGAGGAGATCCTTCCAGAAACTGCCAAGACGGGTGCTCCTATCCTCAAGTCAGAGGATAAGTGGGCCCTGCAAAGACTCAAGCTAGGAAAAGCAGCTGACCCAGATTAGGTTTACGCTGAGATGCTCAAAGCATTGGACAAGGAGGGTGCTGACATGGTCTGGGGAATTGTCTCAGAGATTTATGAGACAGGCGAGTTCCCTAAAGACAAGTTGAGATCCATTTTCATTGCCCTGCCAAAGGTCCCAGGAACACTTAACTGTGCTAGTCCCCGCACAGTGTGATGTCACATCTTCTTAAAATACTCCTGAAGATCATCCTGCAAAGAATCAGGCGTCAACTCCTACCTGAAATTCCACAAACCAGTTTAGATTTATGAAGGACAAAGGCATGAGAAATGCGCTCTTCATCTTGAGAATGCTGGGGGAGAGAGCCATACAACAACAGCAGGATCTCTACCTTGTTTTCACTGACTACCAAAAGGCATATGACAGGGTTCGTCACTCCAAACTTTTCAAGATGCTTGTGAACATCAAATTAGATGACAACGACATGTGGGTTGTCAGATTCGTCTATTACAATCAACTTGCCATGGTTCGACTGCCCGAAGGAACAACCAACTGGTTCCACATCAAAAGAGGAGTCTGCCAAGGGTGTGTAATGTTGCTTGACCTCTTTAATCTGTACTCAGAGGTGATACTCCGTGAGCTCGACGATTGTCTGGAGGGAGTCGTGAGCGATGGTGTCAAGATTAACAATCTTAGATATGCAGATGACACGGTTCTCCTCACTACGTTGATTGAAAACCAAAACCTCTTCGATGCAGTTATTGCCTCCAGCGAATGTCTGGGTTTCAGCGTCAACAGTAAGAAGATGAAAGTGATGGTCATTTCGAAGTCAGAGGTCCTACCATCATGCCAGTTACATCACGGCAACACTCCAATTGAACAAGATTCTTCCTTCAACTACCTCGGCTCAGTTATCATTTCTGATGCCCGATGTAGGAAGGAAATTTGCAGAAGGACAGGACTCGCAAAAGATGCGTTCTCAAGACTCTGGTCGATCCTCACCAATTGGCAACTTTCCATCAAACTCAAAATCTGTTTGTTTAAAGCCTACATCTGGTCAACTCTTCTTTACGGCTGTGAGTCTTGGACTCTCAGGGTTGAGACCTGTTAAAATCTCAAGGCTGCCGAAATGTACTTCTATCATAGAATGCTGCAGATCTCATATGTAGATGGGGCCAAAAATAAAGAGGTCCTACAAAGGGTTCAAATGGATTGTGAACTATTACAAACAATCAAAGACAGACAGTTAAAGTTTCTTGGTCATGCAATCAGGAAAGGTGCACTTGAAGATTTCTCCCTCAGTGGCAAAGTGCCAGGGAAGCGCACCAAAGGAAGAGAACGGAAAACCTTCCTAGACAATTTTGAACATCTGGAAGACTTGAACAAATGGAGCCTTGCACGTGACCGCCAAGGTTGGAACAACATGGTTCGCCGAACGCTGATTCAGTGATGACACTCAGAGAGATATCAGAAAGAGAACTTTGAACTGGGTCCTGTTTTGAACCGGAAGCCAGTGAAGTCGGGCGAGTATGGGGGTTATATGGACTGACATTTTAGAACCAGCGAGGATTCTGGCTGCCCTGTTCTGAATAAGTTATGGATAGCTAATGGATCTGACAGGGAGACCGGAGAGAAGTGCATTGCAGTTGTGAATGAAAAATGAAAGCATGGACCAGTTTTTTGACATCGTCTTGTGAGAGAGATGACTTCTGTCTGGCTATATTTTTGAGATGGAAAAAAAAGTTTTACAGATGTGGTTGATATGGGCTTGAAATGAGAGAAAGGATTCAAACTTGACACCAAGTTTTGTGACAACAGGGGCAAGGGGGATGAGTGGAGGGGCAATGGAGGGGCAAATACTGCCACCTTTGATAAGCTGTTTGGGGGTGCTGATGAGGATTCCCTTGGTTTTGCTGATGTTTAGCTGTAGGGAATTGTTGCTCATCCAAGAGTGAATGTCTTCCAAGCATGTGTTAACGGTGGTGAATGTGTTGGTGGGGTGGGGCTGGGTTTTGATGAAGACCTGGGTATTGTCAGCATAGCAGTGAAAGTTGATGTTGTGTTGACTAATGCTATGACCAAGTAGGTAGATCAGAAACAGAATGGGTTCTAGCACTGACAACTGTGGGACACTGCAGTGTCATCAGACCTGTAACACCCCAGTGACACATAAAATTTTCTGCTTGAGAGGTAAGGGGGAGAACCACTGCAGGGGCATCCTGGCGATCCTAGTGGAAGTGTCAAGGCGGTGAAGGAGGATGTTGTGGTCCACAGTGTTGAATGCTGTGCTCAGGTCAAGCTGAACCAGGATGTTGGGTAAGCCAGAGTTAGAAGCCATCAATAGGTCATTAGCAATCTTTAGCAAGGCTGTCTCAGTGCTGCATGCAGGCCAGAAACCAGATCAGAAGACTTCATACAGGCTGTTTTCAGAAAGGTGCGACTGAAGCTGTTAAGCAACAACCTTCTCAAGAACTCACAGCAAGAGGGTCTGGGACTGAACTCAAGTTCAATCCCTGGTCAAGACCGTCATGTGCCCCATCTGCGTGGAGTTTGCATGTTGACCCCGTGCTGTGTGGGCTTTCCTCTGGGTGCTCTAGTTTCCTCCCACAATTCAAAGACAAGGTCATGGCAGTGCCCCCTCCAATTCTAGGTGTGATTAACATTGTAGATAGGACAAACACACTTTGGCTCTACTGAGCCTACTTTACTGACAGTAAAAATGGCTTTCTTTACTACACAAAGAAATACATGCTTACTTTTTTTTAGATAAGCTCCTAAAGAAATGAGGGGATTCAACTTCCTGGGTTTTATGATGCCCCAAACCAACAAGCCCCACCTTCAGTTCACTAAGTTAGCAAAACAAAGGTAACCTGACTGCTTTGTCACTTGTGAATGGTCCACTCCAAAAAAAAAAAAAAAAAAAAAAATCAGATTAGGGGCTCATTGACATTAATGTGCAGACTGACAACCAACAGCTTCAGACAGAACTTTAGTGACAGCATTTTTGAGGAACTGTAAAACAACACTGAAATATTTTATGGTCTTTAAAACTACATATACTATATGGGCTTGAAGATATCAAAAACTTAAAATTAACCACCGGAAATGCATAATATAGAACTTTTAAATTTGTGGCTTTTTACACAAAAAATTAGAAAATTACTTTTTAAATTTGCCATTATATTTGTTAGGATGTTCTGTTAAACTTGTGAACTTATTGTGTCTTTTTCTCATTAATTTGTGACGTTTTTTATTGGTTAGTATTTTGCTTCTCTTAAATGTGAGATTTTCCCCCCTTTTATGTCAAAGCTACAGGGTGCCACCAGTCATGGCTTCAGGACTGCAGGTTGCACACCCTTGATCTGGCGTATAGATTCTTTGGAATTTTTCGGTTTGCACTCTCTCCATGCAGCTTATTGGTGGTCATACCTGTGGAAGGGTCTTCTAGTCTAACATATCCCCCTCGGGGCAGGTGGAGCAGCTGGTAGATGACCTGGCCATTGGGACCTTTGTCTGGGTCCACAGCTGACACCGACAGCAGGGTGGTACCTAGTTGAGCCCCTTCTAAAATCTTCTCAGTGAAGTTGGATACCCCAAACGGCCGGAAACGAGGGGGATTGTCATTTACATCCAACACATTGATGGTTAGTCTTGCTACAGAGGGGAATATAATGAAATAAGACTTGGGGAGCAAAAAAAAGTTGAATGTAATATAAAATGAAACTGAAAACATTAAAAGATGTGGACTTACCATTAGGGACACTGCCTGACTTGTCAATAACTTCACTGGCATTGTCATGGACAGACACAATGATCTCAAATGTAGCTACCTGTTCTCTGTTGAGTGGATTGCGGACAAATACTGCACCTGAAAATTCCAGAAAGTGCGTTACTGTTGTTTGACTAAATGTTTTTAGATCCAAACATAAATGATGGCAGGAATTCTGGTCTCACCAGTGTGTAAATCAATGCCAAAAGACTCTTGCAGGCCATCAACTGGTTTGTTCCCATCATCCTTTGCTTCTACGGAAATAATGTAATACTCCAGTCGGGGATGCAGATCGGGGTCTTCGGCGGTCAGAGTGGCGACAACCACACCGGGCGGAGTGGACTCGTTGACATTTATCATGGACACAGTCTCTATAAAACGCGGTCGTGAATCGTTGACATCGTCCAGGATAACTGTCAGGATGGCTGTGCCCGACATAGGGGGTGTTCCACGGTCAGTTGCCATGACTATGAGGCGGTAGGAAGGGCGGTCTTCTCTGTCAAGAGTGGTGTTGCCCACCAGGACGGCGCCAGAGATTGGATCGACCACAAAGCGGTCCTGAGCCCCACTTTCCAAACGATACATCAGCCAGCCATTAGCACCAGAGTCAGCATCGGTGGCGGACAGCTGAGTCACCACCACACCTGAAAGAGACACAGTCGTGCACACACACATTTCTGTCCTTTTCACTAAAACACTTCACATTCACAGATTCAGACAGATCATTTGTGTGTACCAGTGCACGCACCAGTAGGGCTGTTCTCAGGGAGTCGAACACTGAAACTGGAGGGGCTGAAGACCGGAGGGTTATCATTCTGGTCTAGGATGGTAACTGTGAGGGGAACACTGTTATTTAGACCTCCTATGTCCTCCCCAACCAGAAACAGCTCTACACGAGGATCCTGAAACGCCTCACGATCCAACATGGCTCCCTGACGCACACGTATCACTCCTGGAGGAAGATACAGTTCACCACTTCAGTTTTTTTTAATGACTTTCCTCTCTGTTATCTTGCTAATGAGCAATAATGTTACCAGTATCAGCATCCACAGTAAACAGGTCCACCCTCGGCCCCAGCAGGCGGTACTTCACCACAGCATTGCGTCCAATGTCCCTGTCCTCAGCCAGGACTGGCCCATTTAACACTGTTACAGTGCTTCCTAAGGGACAGGAAGAAACAGAAGGATGGTTCACCGATTTAACAATTACAACGAGAGCTAATACAATCTTAGATGGGTTTAGTAGGTATATCTATACCTATATAGTAGGTAATCAAAAATCAAGTAAATGATGGTTTTGTTCTATTAAGGAACAGAGCTTTAATTAGTGTGATAAGTTACAACTGTGTCTACCTACTTTTTTATTCCAGGGTGACATGAGTCTTTCATCAAGCCCACAGTAATGCTGGTTAGGTAATGTATAGCGTGAAGAAATACTCTACGTTATTATTGCACTTAAGTAAACACAAAATGTAAGTCTGTCTTGGTGTCTTTGAAAATACATTTTGATTACAATATAAGATAAGATAAGATAAGATAAGCCTTTATTAGTCCCACAATGGGGAAATTCCAGGATTGCAACAGCATAGGGATAGCAACACTCAGAGCAACAATCAAAAGGCAAGAAAAAACAACATCTAGTAAACATATGTCCATATTACTATAAATGTGTATATATATATATATACACAGTATATACACAGTATATACACAGTATATATATATATATATATATATATATATGTATATGTATACATATACATATATACATATATATATATATATATATATATATATATATATATATATATATATATATATATATATATATATATATATATATATATATATATATATATATATATATATAAATGTATATATATAAGTAGGCCATAATCAAAGTGTAAGTGGAGCATAAACATGTTGAGAGTAAGTAAGTTGTCATTACCCTGACTACTTTGTAAATATCCATCAAATCATAGTGCAAGGTTCTAATACATAAAAAACATGAGCTGTATTCTGCCCTGACTACTCATGATACATAGCTAGAGGATAGTATTGTAATAGTTACAATGTACTTAAATGATAGTTAGGCCCTACTTATGAATCTTCTGAAATGAACTTATGAAGTTCATTTTTGTTGTACTCTTTGGGTTATTTTAATTCTTTGATGGTTTTCAAGAGTAAAGGCCTATACGTACTCCGCAAGAACAGAGAAATTTGTACAACTGTGTCCTCAGCCCTGGTTTGGGAGTTCTTGCAGCTTGTTCTTGACACATCATCATGACAGAACTTTTTTCTTGCGTAGTGTCTGAGACCTATTGTGTGATTGGTCAGAAATTTGAATTTCCCAGGAGTTTTGCACTTGAGTTTCTCATAAAGTATGAAATGTCCTGGCCATTAAGAACTTTGTTCTTGTTCTTGCCACCTCAAGAAAAAGAAAAAAATGTCTCTGTTCTTGGGAGGTACAGTATGTAAAGGCCTTAACACTGATGTGAGAGAATTAAAACTTGATGGTTAACATGGCTCTTCGTGAAAATGTTGAAGAGAGAAAACTGGCTAGAACTGTGCTTGTAATCTACATGTGGATAGTTTATTTATTGCCCCCCCCCGACAAATATACTGAAAAGAAAAACGTCACAAACTGGCAAGCGTAATGTAGCAAGTTTAAAATAAAAATGGCACATACATCAAAAATTGTGAAAAGGTCACATTTTTAGGAGAAAAACCTCACCAATTGGTGAGCAGTAAAGTCATTACTCATAACTCAAAGCATTTTTTTAGTGACTACCTTTACCTACACTTGAGTAAATAATATCATAAGGCTATGCTAATTAAACTTGAGTACAATTTTTGGCTACTCTACCCTCTGCTGACTCTATCTCTGATCATGAAACAGTTACAATGTTCTCCCCAGGTACTTTAGGAAATTGATACAACATACTTAAAGTGTATTCACAGCATAAACTCAACCTAGTAATTTTCTACTTAAACCATAATTACTGTGTACTTATGCTGTAATTATGAAGCAATTTATTTGCATATGTTACAAATGATAATTCTTATTTTTTAAAATCTTACCTATAACTTATGAGGAGGAAAATGAAACTTTTGTACAATCTATATGAAAACAGGAATAAGAAATTGCAGACACTGTGACAGACGTATTACATACACCCTGTCTATGTGGCCCCACTCACATGGCACATCATGCATGCATGCATGCACACAACCACACACACACACAGATGGTACCTGCTGCAGAGTTCTCTATGATTTCAGCCCTGTAGCCGGTCCTGGTAAACATAGGTCTGTTGTCATTTTCATCCAATATAGTGATAACCAAGAAGTCTGAATCCTGTTGGGAGTGCAATAAGATAAAATTATATACAGTACATATATAAAAAAAAAGCCCTGCAAAGTACTCATTTATCATTAATTATATGGACAGTGTGCAGAATGTCTTGGCGGTTAGCTTGTTCGCAGCTCTCAGCCCATGTTTCTCATCTTCCCCACAGAGCCACACTGTAGCTTCACCACAAAGTTGTTTTTAGACATGATTCATGAGTGGCAAAGACATGCAGTCTGAATGGTTCTGACACTCTTTGTTTTAGAATATTGTGTACATATGATTAGTATTGGCCAAGTACAGGGGTTGCTGCCGGCTATTAGAACCTAGCCATGGACAATATCAACTTTAGACAAAATAGACTGAGTCAGCAGCCTCTGCGATGGAAAGAGGAATTTGGATTTATTTTTGTCCAAAAGAAATAAAAATAAAAATAAATCTGTATTGAGATCCAAAACCTTTTCAATCCCAAAATGAAGGTAAAACAACTGAGTTATATGTATAAGTTGCTCTGTTAACATTAGGAATAGGAGACTTCTGTCATCTTAAATTTGCAACTTTATTCCTATAAATTTGCAATAATTTCCTTGCTATTGTTTTTATTTTGTTCTTTCTTTTATTATCTTCTCTTTTTTCCTGGTATATCACGACACCTCTTATCCATTTGTTGCACTAACGCCCTGGTGTCTGGTTGATAAAATGTGATACAGTGGTGTGAAAAAGTGTTTGCCCCCTTCCTGATTTCTCATTGTTTTTGTATGTTTGTTACACTTAAATGTTTCAGATCATCAAACAAATTTAAATATTAGACAAAGATAACACAAGTAAACACAAAATGCAGTTTTTAAATGATGGTGTTTATTATTAAGGGAAAAAAATCCAAACCTACATGGCCCTGTGTAAAAAAGTGATTGCCCACTAAACCTAATAACTGGTTGGGCCACCCTTAGCAGCAACAACTGCAATCTAACCTTTACAATAACTAGCAATGAGTCTTTTACAGTGCTGTGGAGGAATTTTGGCCCACTCATCTTTGCAGAATTGTTGTAATTCAGTCACACTGGAGGCTTTTCGAGCATGAACCACCTTTTTAAGGTCATGCCACAGCATCTCAATCGGATTCAGGTCAGGACTTTGATTAGGCCACTTCAAAGTCTTCATTTTGTTTTTCTTAAGCCATGCAGAGGTGGATTTGCTGGTGTGTTTTGGATCATTGTCCTGCTGCAGAACCCAAGTGCACTTCAGTTTGAGGTCACGAACAGATGACCGGACATTCTCCTTCAGGATTTTTTGGTAGACAGCAGAATTTATGGTTCCATTTACCACAGCAAATCTTCCAGATCATGAAGCAGCAAAACAGCCCCAGACCATCACACTACCACCACCATATTTTACTGTTGGTATGATGTTCCTTTTCTGAAATGCTGTGTTACTTTTATGCCAGATGTAATGGGACATACGTACACCTTCCAAAAAGTTCAACTTTTGTCTCGTCAGTCCACTGAGTATTTTCCCAAAAGTCTTGGGATCATCAAGATGTTTTCTAGCAAAACTGAGATGAGCCTTTATGTTCTTTTTGCTCAGCAGTGGTTTTCATCTTGTAACTCTGCCATGCAGGCCATTTTTGCCCAGTCTCTTTATTATGGTGGAGTCATGAACACTGGCCTTAGCTAAAGCAAGTGAGGCCTGCAGTTCTTTGGATGCTGTTGTGGGGTCTTTTGTGACCTTTTGGATGAGTTGTCGCTGTGCTCTTGGAGTAATTTTGGTTGGCCGGCCACTCCTGGGAAGGTTCACCACTGTTCCATGTTTTCGCCATTTGTGGATAATGACTCTCACTGTGGTTCGCTGGAGTCCCAAAGGTTTAGAAATGGCTTTATAACCTTTTCCAGACTGATAGATCTCAGTTACTTTGTTTCTCATTTGTTCCTGAATTTCTTTGGATGTCTAGCTTTTGAGGATCTTTTGGTCTACTTCACTTTGTCAAGAAGGTTGTATTTAAGTGATTTCTTGATTGAGAACAGGTGTGGCAGTAATCAGGCCTGGGTGTGGCTAGAAAAACTGAACTCAGCTTTCCAAAGATGTGATAAACCACAGTCAATTTATGTTTTAACAGGGAGGAATCACTTTTCCACACAGGGCCATGTAGGTTTGGATTTTTTTTTAACCTTAATAATAAACACCTTAATTTAAAAACTGCATTTTGTGTTTACTTGTGTTATTTTTGTCTAATATTTCAATTTGTTTGACAGTCTGAAACATTTAAGTATGACAAACATACAAAAAAAATGAGGAATCAGGATGGGGGCAAACACTTTTTCACATCACTGTATCTATGCTTAAACCCAAATATTGTTTGTTTTTCTTGCTTTATAATTAAAAAGGGGAAATAATACATTCCATTGCCAGTTTGTGCTGAGCTCATTTACTTTATGATAAACTAAATTGTTATTTCTTGGCCATTTCAATTTAAAATGTTGAAGCATTCTTGCCATTATGAATTCATGAGAGTGACTGTTTCAAGTGTGAATACTTGACATGATCTGCATAGGAGAGTGGGAGTACCCGACGAGCTATCCGGGGGTTCTCGGGGTTGTCCTTCACAGTGATAGTGAGTCTGTACTCAGCCACTCGCTCTCTGTCGAGGGGTCTGTTCACCTGCACCACACCTGTCTGTCACATGGAGGGAAGGAGACAGTCATGGGTTGAAAGAGTACATATTGATACTGCACCAGTATTTACAAAACATGTTTTCTCTTGTAATAATACACTTGTCTATGAACATACATTGTGGATGTGTAAATACAGACTGTATATTATAATTAAAATCTGAGCAGGACTTCTATGGCTTCTTTTTTTCATTACTGTCTCCAGCTGCCCCTTGACAAGGCTATAATTTCTGCTTAAAAGGGCCATATTCTGCATCATGGTGTTTTAGAGGGTTTTAACCTCATAAAACACACCCATGGCTCACATGTATACCATTAAAATATTAAACTGCTTACATCATTGAGAAATGCAGACTGTTTTTTTTTAATTATATAATATCATAATCTTAAAAAAAAAAAAAAAGGCCTGACTTCAATCCTCTTCCGTTACAGTCCTACTGGCTGTGTTATTGATCCACTCCACCCCCCATAGTCCGGCATGTGAACTGCTTACATGCAACTGCCTCTTCCCCCAGAGTGCAGAATGATAACATCACAGAGAGCAACCACTCACATAGGCCTGTTAGCATCGGCGCTAGCACCACTGACTGAGCAAAAAAAAAAGAAATAAAAAAAAAACAAAAAAAAAACTAACTAAACCAAAAATAAAATAGAAAGAACTAAACATGAACAGGTCATACTAAGGACAGAATAGTCAACTATCTGCCTCTATGGAGTTATTTAGGACTGGAGATGGACACTTTTTGATTAACCACACAAAATTGTATTCATGATTGATAAACACAGACCTGAGGACACCCGGCTGCCAGACGGATAGGCACTGAAGTGGCTTCTGTCAGGAACTGAGCCGGTTTGGTTTCCCCCGGCTCGGACCTGATCTCTCTGTGGGTCTAGGTGCCATTGTGTATGTATGTATGGTATGTATTTCAATGTTTTTCCTTACCCATAGCCACTACTTTCTGGCTGGCAGTGGTGAGGCAGCCTCTTTGGCTTACGCTGGTGTGAGCGCTGTCTGCCAGTCCGACCACACCCCCTCTCTATTACCATCAGCTGCTCCCATTTCAGTGTGCCATCTTCTCGTTCCTCGCCCAGGTGTCCCTAATTACATCATCACCAGCAGTGCATGTATTTAAGTGCCCTTTTGCCAGCCACGCACTACTGGGTCATTGAATGGACTACCGACTGAAGTTCATAGTCGTGCGTAATCTGTGTGTCATGAAGGATTAGCCACCTCCACTGCAGCCGTGGTTCCCAGCATTCTTTGAGCAATGCCAGCTCTGGGACGCTCCGGTGGTTAATCACTTCCCCTCATGCGTTTGCTGGATGACGCCGGCCCAGGAACGCCCAATGTAAGTGTTTCGTCTTTTGCACTAGACATGCGGTCGTAAATTGCCGCATGATAGTCAAAGTCATCAAGGACTGTTTCTCTCGGGGCTTATTTGGACTAACTGGACTGCTCCAGCTCTGTGAGTATTTACTGTGTGTGTTTTCCCCGGTCATTCTCCCCTGTAGACTGTAGAGTGTCCAGAAGGACTCCTTAAGCTTCTGAGGAAACCATAACTGTAACTGTGTGTCAGTTTTGTCGTATTAATAAATGTGTGTGGTGTTAACCTGCACATAAATTCTCATTATTTCACCCCTTGCCATGCGCATTGGAAAAGCGCACAGGAGGGTTCATGACGGTTTCAGCTTGTTCCGGCTGGACAGTGGACTCCTTCCAACACCTAGCTGCTCCCACAATGTTGAGCTATTCTTCTTACTGATAACAGGCCAGTAAATTATTTGAAGCTTTTATTGGCAAGGCGTTGCCATTTGTAATAGTGAAGTTTCATGAAGAGGAAAGGGGGTACTTCTTGTCAAACTTTGTTTTGACAGGTGACCTTTGACCCAACACGCCACGACCTGCCCCTGACCTGACCTATGTAATTAAATGGGGATTATCTCTAATGACATGGGGATTAGTGTGAGGATTGAATGTTAATTATATATGGATTAAAAATGATCTTTGACCTATGAAATTAGTGCAGGGATTAGTGTGGGGATAGAATGTCAATTATATATATGAATTAAAAATTATCTTTGACCTATGGGATTAGTGTGGGAATGGAATGTTAATAATATATGAATTAAAAATGACCTGACCCGTGACCTGACTCGTCTAACAAATTCATTTTCTATGGGATTATTGTGGGAATGGAATGTTAATTATATTTCCCAAGTGCCTTTTCTCATTTCAAGCTGAACAAGTCAGGGTGAACGAGAAGGCGCTTAAGCACACACATTCACACATTGATACACAAGCGCTGGTCTGACCCACAGGGAGCAAAGACTGTTTCTTCAAATTAGATTTTCACAAAAGTGTAGCATTAACTTTTTGGATTTTCCTGAGCACATTCAGATAAGGGTTTAGAGGCAGACTGACCTGAGGAATTCGTGTCAGGCTTCTCCAGCAGCCCGCAACACATTCCGTTCCTCCTCTTGTCCTGCTCTGCCCATCACACAAGATGTGGAATGTTTATAGTTTGTAGGCTTTTTTCCGACAGAAGAAAATCTTGCCCGGGTTTTTGCTTCAGTCATCTCAGTCATCCGGGAGAGGCTCAGAGTAGAACCGCTGCTCCTCCACATTGAAAGGAGTCAGTTGAGGTGGTATGGGCATCTGATTAGGATGCCTCCTGGACGCCTCCCACTTGAGGTGTTTCAGGCACGTCCCACTGGGAGGAGACCCCGGGGCAGACCCAGGACTCGGTGGAGAGACTATGTCTCCCAGCTGGTCTGGGAACGCCTTGGTATCCCCTCTGAAGAGCTGGAGCAGGTGGCTGGGGAGAGGGAAGTCTGGGCTTCTCTGCTTGAACTGCTGCCTCCGTGACCCGGACCTCCAGAAAAGCGGTAGAAGATGGATGGATGGAAGAAAATCTTGCATAAACGGCCGATACATTTGAATTTTCAAACAACTAAATACTTAAGAAAAGACCATTCTCTTAGCTAAACAGAGAGGAATACTTCCCTCTCTCAGGCTCTGGAACTGAACACCGATTATATCAGCTTTCCTAAAGCTCTGAGTTCCACAGACGTCGACTGTGACTGTGGGGGCCAGACCAAAGCTATTGGTTTACTCAGATCTTAGGTCATTCCCAAAAGCCTCTTTCCAATTCCCCTATCGGGATCTTCCCCGTGCAACATAAGCTATCGCTTGTATGTGAAGAATCAGCAACCTCTCTCTCTCTCTCTCTCTCTCTCTCTCTCACACACACACACACACACACACACACACACACATATGAAGGAAGGGATCTTACAACAGAGATTCTACCAAGACTGGAGCTACTGTTTTTACTCTGTGGTTCATTCACATTCAGAATACTTGCTTTCTGCAGACATGGACTAGTCTCCACAAATTACAGAAAAAGTAGTCCAGACTCACGCAGGATTGACAGATGTGCAGAAACATGGGGAAGACCTATGTCCAACTATTTTTCAAGGCTGAAGAGAAGAGACACCACCTCTGGTTTTAAGAGCAGGATACACTGCAGAAGTTCAGGCAGACATCTGCACCGTTCCTTTAGAAAGAAACTTTGAGGAGCTGCACCTCTCGTTGTGATTGTGATGACAGATTTGGGGGAAACAGCTTTCAAGGACAACCAATGACATGTTTTTAGTTTGTTCATTTTACAAAACACACTTCAATCAGAGTGACCAAATAAGCACCAGAATTCTCTTCCATTATCACATAACCCGTACAAAATCCTGTAAGGAGAGGGAGTACGTGGTGATGGTGGGAAGTCAGTTTTTCTGCAAACCTTTTCTTTGCCAGCAACTCCAATGTCATGAGATTTGCTTTCAAAGACTTCAAACTTAAGGGCCATATTAAAAGAGTTACACTTTATTTTTCCAGAGAATATTAAAACAGTCTTTAGACTTTAGAGTCTGTGCGTTCTCAGCTTCAATCGGCTACTTGTTTTATCATGCGCTTTCTATTTGTGTATTTGTAGCAAACACAGCTATCACTGGGGGAATACGGTGGAAGTGATAATAAAAGTTCGGTGTAGCAAGGTTTCATTTATTTGTTTATTCCCTTTCAAGCATCGTATTTAATAAACTTCCTTCGGAGATTTGTGTAGACAGCTGGGACATGAGAGTAAGCTCACCAGAGTCAGGGTCACTATGACAGGTCAATATTAATATATATATGTGAGAAAAAAAATCACAAAAACTTCTCTGCACAACGGTATTTTTTATCTCTGTATTAACAAATTACATGTTTGCACGGTGTTGATAGAAACTCTGACTTTGAAACCAGTAGTTATATTCACACAAACCTGCTTCAGCATGATTGCTTCAACTGTGTATTAGTTTGAAAAGTCTATTCAATATCTGTATGCAGGAATTACCATAAAACCTTACCAATGTCAAAATCTACCTCAAAATCATGCCTAAATCCGGATGAAACTGTTTACTTTTTTGAAAAATGTCAGTTTAATTTGTGGTGACATTGCCCCCTCAAATATAACCATTTTATATTTTCCACAGAATATTCAGTGTTATACGTGCACGACTGTACAAACCAATAAATAAACAATTTTTTTGGATGTTATTACAGTATTTTTTTGATTTTGTCTGTATTATGAGGAGCATGAACAAATAAAATGGAATGATATTAAACTCTCAAGAGTGAAACAAAGCAAAACTTGCAACTTAACACAAATATCTATCACAGCTAAGGCCCGAGGTTGACCGACGCTGTGCACTGGCCTCTCTGCCACCACAACCACTGCCACATTTCACGAAGAACTAAGCTTCGCAATTTAGATTTTTTTTTTTTTTAAATTTTGTCTGTATTATGAGGTGCATGAACAAATAAAATGGAATGATTAAATTCTCAAGTGTGAAACAAAGCAAAACTTGCAACGTAACACAAATGTCTATCACAGCATGCAGTAGTGATAGACAGTAGTGACGCCCGATAGATTGGGCATCGTGTTTATAGTTTATTGTTTTTTTTCTACAGAAATAAATATTGCATAACCAACTTTGTTCAGGGCTCAACAATTTCTCAGACTGGTGACCTAAGGCCTGAGGTTGTCTGTAAAGTGGTTAAAGATCCTTCTGCTTGAAGAATTGTGTTACTGACACATTTTGGCTGCAAGAAAAACTGAATTCTGAAAATATCGGTTTAACTAGTACAAGCTTTAAACAACTAAAAACAAACACTTTAACGGAGCAACATCTTAGCTCTTCCAAAAAGTACTTCTATGTATTTATTGACTTAAAATACACCAATTCTATGTGCGCTGTTTAATAATTTTCAAATTTCCCACCACTAACAACCCCTTCCCTCCCTCCCCTCAGCAGCATCATAACTGTGTCTCCCGGGGTCAGAAGGCTGCTTACATTTTTCATCATTGGTTGAAAGAGTCATACAAACAGTATTGTGTTATTTAAACATTTTTTTTCTGATAACACAGACATTTTTTAACATTCCATTCATTTTTTTTTCCCAGTGATCCAAACAATATTTTTCACTCTACAGTCGGTAAACGTAAAAGTGATTGATCAATAAATCAGACTAAAGTGAGTTGAGGACAAATATTCACGATTCACCCCAACGGTTTTAGCCGGTTATATTTAGCGAGTTTAAGTTTATTTGGTTTGGTTTCATAATACATAAAAAAATCTAAGAAAGGGCATCCGGACAGGTAAAACATTGTACACGATATGTACCAGCAGGTAAATTATTTTATTTAATTTATTTCAAAACTTTATCATTTGCAAATGCATTTACCGTGGCAAATTCTAAAAAAAAACAACAAAAAAACAAACAAAAAAACCCCCCTTTGTCTTAAAAAAAAATAAGGCAATTGTGGTCTATATTAACCATATATTCCATAACCTACATATGTTGAAGCATGTGGAAATGTTTGGTAATTACATATGTAAAGGACTTCACACCTCTGAAAGGACAAAGGGCTCTCAACCGCCGAGTGAAGAACAAAGACGTTCCCGGACGCGGCGGAGGAGACCGGAGGAGCCACCCTCACCCCCCAAGGCGAGGAGAGGAAATACCAAGACAATGGGGGGATTAAGATAATGAGGGATGTCAGCCTTTGTTATGCATGTCTTTTATTGTGTGCCAGTATAAAGTCAGTGAGTTGGAGACATTCTGCCTCTTTTCCCTTCTGCCACTCTCTGCACCAGATGAGACTTGTTAGAAGAGCTGATTATGCTGATTATTAAACTTGGTTTATAAATCAAATCGCCTCTTCATTTCCAAGCTCTTCTACACTGGTGACCCCTGACGCGAGTATGGTCCCGAGGCATACCCCCGCAATCGACTCATCCGTGGCGACCCACACAGACGAGGGAACAGATGGACAACTGTTCCCCCCGGCAGAAGAGATTGAGAGGGCTCAACCGAGCACCAGCACTGCCGTGAGAGCCGAGGCAAGGCACTCTCACCCGGCGGGCACAGCAGTGATGGTATGCATGAATGCCATCGCTGTCCAGCTGCCAGACTTCTGGCAAGAAGACCCCGCCTCTTGGTTTCAGCAGGCTGAAGCCCAGTTTACTCTGGCGGGCATCACGGCTGACGATACCAAATTTTACCATATCGTCTCCAAACTCGACGCCGCCACTTCGAAGTGTGTGCGGAGCATGATCCGGCGGCCACTGGCCCGGGACAAATATGAGACGCTCAAAGCAACCATCATGGCGAACTACGTCCCATCAGCGGAAGAGAGAGCCGAGAAGATCCTGGCGGTCTACGGCCACAGAGGGTGCAAACCGAAGGCCCTCATGGAGGATTTGCTACAGCTCAAAGAAGAGGACAATGACAACTTCCTCTTCCAGTTTATATTCCTCAGCACGCTGCCGCCACACATGAGAGGGACACTCGCCAGCATGAAATGCAACAACCACCAAGACTTCCGCGCACTGGTCAACGAAGCTCATCGGCTCGTCAACGCCTGCAAGGAGTGGACACCCACAGCAGCATCCGCAGACCTCAAAGCTGACGCCCCGAGCCACGGGGAGCCACAACCCACTGAGCAGACCCAGCCCACGGTGACAGCGACACGGCCCAAACTTAGCAGACAGAGCGACGCCTGTTATTATCACCACCGCTTCGCCGAGAAGGCCCACAAATGCGTTCCCCCCTGCAAATTTGCGATTTCGGGAAAACGCCAAAGCCGAGAGCCGTTAACGGCAGCGGTTCTCGGCGAGAAGAATAAGCTGTTGTACGTGACGGATGGACACACAGGCAAGCAGTTCCTCATCGACACAGGAGCCCAGCTGAGTTTCGTCATGCCCTCCCACGCAGATCGAGCCACGGGCACCCGGGGCAACGGAGCCGTGGCAGCCAACGGCTCTAGCATCGACACGTTCGGCGAAAAGAGCCTGCACCTCCTCATCCACGGCCGCAGCCACAGATGGACATTTGTTGTAGCGGCGGTGAGTTTTAACTTATTAGGCGCAGATTTTTTGTGTGCACATGGGTTATTAGTGGATCTAGCAAATAGGCGCCTGGTTAATGCACTGTCCTTTGCTTCTATTCCCTGCTCAGCCCGAGTTTCTCCACCACCTGTGCAGGCCAACGTCCCCATGGCAGGAGGTAAGTTTGAGCAACTCCTCACCCAATTTCCAGCACTCACAATTCCCAAATTCTCAGCCACTGTGGCTAAACACGGGGTTGAACACTTCATTCCCACAACGGGACCTCCCGTTTTTGCCAAAGCTCGCCGCTTAGACGCGGCCAAGCTCAACATAGCACGGGACGAGTTTACAACTCTTGAAAAATTGGGCATTGTTAGACGCTCGAAGAGCCCCTGGGCCTCACCACTTCACATGGTTCCGAAATCCGACGGTTCTTGGAGACCGTGCAGAGATTACCGCAGATTAAACAACGCTACAGCGCATGACCGTTACCCAATCCCTCATATTCAAGATTCTTCACTACATCTGGCGGGTGCGCGCATTTTTTCAAAAATAGACTTAGTCCGCGGTTATCACCAAGTCCCAGTCCGAGCAGAAGACATTCCTAAAACAGCGGTAATAACCCCTTTCGGCCTTTTTGAATTCCTGCGAATGCCTTTCGGCCTCAAAGGCGCTGCTCAAACTTTTCAACGAATGATGGACGCGGTCCTACGCGACCTTCCTTTTGTCTTCGTCTACCTCGACGACATGCTGGTAGCCAGCTCGTCTGAGGTAGAACACGAGCAGCACCTCACTACGGTTTTTCAGAGGCTAGAAGAGCACGGGCTAATAATCAATCCAGCCAAATGCAAATTCGGAGTGTCACAAATTGATTTTTTAGGACACAAAGTCTCTCCGAAGGGGGCAGTTCCACTTCCAGACAAAGTTCACGCGATAGAAAGTTTCCCACGGCCACAAACGGTCAAATCGCTACAGGAATTTTTAGGGATGGTTAATTTTTACAACCGCTTCCTCCCCCACACAGCTCAGCTCATGCAGCCCCTATATGATGCGCTCAAAAAAAAGAAAGCTTCCAACGCGGTCGAATGGACCCCGTAGCGCGAACGCGCTTTCGCGGAAGTAAAAAGCGCCCTAGCTAACGCCACATTGTTAGTTCACCCAGATCCCTTGGCCCGCATTGCACTAACCACAGATGCTTCAGACCTAGCTATAGGGGCAGTTGTAGAACAGCTTGTCAGCGGGGTCTGGCAACCTTTAGCATTCTTTAGCAAATCGCTAAACCAAAATGAACGTAAATACAGCACTTTTGACAGAGAGCTGCTGGCGCTTCATTTATCCATCCGCCACTTCCAGTTCTGGTTAGAAGGGCGGAGTTTCACGGCTTTTGTAGACCATAAACCGCTCACCTTTGCTATGGCTAAAATTTCAGAACCATGGTCAGGCAGGCAACAAAGACAGCTAGCTGCGATTTCAGAGTTCACCACAGACATTCGACACGTGGCAGGCAAACTTAACGTAGTAGCGGACTGTCTCTCTCGCGCTGTGACACCACCAGAGCGCGGGGAGACAGATTATACTGCCTCAGCAGCAGAACTCTTCACTAACGCAGACACATACCCAGCACCTATCCATGCAGGGATAGATTATGCAGCCATGGCGGAGGAACAAAGCAGTGACGCGGACGTGCGCGCACTCCTGTCTGGACCAACAGGGTTAAGGCTGGAGAAAAAGGGTTTACGCGACGGCGTGCCCCCCCCTAATATGCGATGTCTCAACCGGCCGACCTCGCCCGTTAGTACCAGCTACATGGCGCCGCCGTATTTTCGACGCAATTCACTCCCTCGCGCACCCAGGTGTGCGCGCCTCGGTTAAAATGGTCGCCGAAAAGTTTGTGTGGCCAGGCCTGCGCAAAAACGTAAAAGAATGGGCAAAAACTTGCATTTCTTGTCAACGCGCCAAAATACACAGACACAAAAGCCCCTCTGGAGCCTTTTCCAATCCCTGCTAGAAGGTTCGACCACGTTCATGTCGACCTCGTGGGGCCACTACCTTCCTCCCAAGGTTTCACACACCTGTTAACAATGATAGACCGCACCACACGCTGGCCAGAGGCAGTCCCTCTAGCGGCAACCACAGCGGAGGAAGTCGCTCGCGTTTTTTTGACAAACTGGGTGGCACGTTTCGGCGTCCCATGGGACATCACGTCCGATAGGGGGCCTCAATTTGTCTCAGAGCTCTGGTCAGCCATGTCCAGTAGCTTAGGGGCAACAATTCACCGCACCACCGCTTATCACCCTCAGGCTAATGGGTTATGCGAGCGTTTTCACAGGTCTTTAAAGGCCGCCCTCAGAGCCTCACTAACGGACACAAATTGGGTAAATAAACTTCCCTGGGTTTTATTGGGGTTGCGTGCTGCACCTAAAGAGGATCTAGACGCCTCTCCCGCAGAATTAGTCTTTGCACAACCTCTCAGGCTTCCAGGTGAATTTTTACCAGAGAACCCAGAGCCAGGGCGCCTTCCAGTCCCAAGGTTTTTAGGCAACAACGGACCGAACTCTCTCCCCGGTCCAGCTCATCACTCCTTCCCACGGGTTTTTGTCCCTCAGGCTTTAAAAAACGCTGAGTTCGTTTTTGTTAAGCATGAAGCTTTAAAACCTACCTTTCGCCCAGCATACGATGGGCCATACAGAGTGCTGGAACATGGTGATAAACACTTTGTGCTTGATTTTGGGGATAGAAAAGAAACAGTCAGCATTGACAGACTTAAACCTGCCTTCTTGTTGAAAGACAAGCCTGCACAGTTGGCGAGAGCACCTCGGCGGGGTAGATCCCCCAAGAGAAAAGACTCAGCCCCCCAGCAGGGAACAGTTAACCTCTCTCCTTCCCACACTGCAGATTCCTCACAAGAAGGTCCCAGCAGGGCGCCTAAACCAACCTACAGCAGCTTTGGGAGAAGATTAAAACCCAGACAGCACAGGGACTGATACAAACCACTCCACAATTATTCACTAATTGTGCTGCAACAGTTTAGGACTGACTTGTGATTTTACTATGCTGTTATGATTACCACTGAACTCTCTTAGGAGCATGGCTGCTGGAAAGTTTCTTCCGTGGCAACAGATGTAACACTTAGTATGTTATAATAACTATCTTAGACTGTGAACCTTTCTGTTGTCCTTTCTTAGTTGTTTGGGGGGCCTGTGGTCTATATTAACCATATATTCCATAACCTACATATGTTGAAGCATGTGGAAATGTTTGGTAATTACATATGTAAAGGACTTCACACCTCTGAAAGGACAAAGGGCTCTCAACCGCCGAGTGAAGAACAAAGACGTTCCCGGATGCGGCGGAGGAGACCGGAGGAGCCACCCTGACCCCCCAAGGCGAGGAGAGGAAATACCAAGACAATGGGGGGATTAAGATAATGAGGGATGTCAGCCTTTGTTATGCATGTCTTTTATTGTGTGCCAGTATAAAGTCAGTGAGCTGGAGACATTCTGCCTCTTTTCCCTTCTGCCACTCTCTGCACCAGATGAGACTTGTTAGAAGAGCTGATTATGCTGATTATTAAACTTGGTTTATAAATCAAATCGCCTCTTCATTTCCAAGCTCTTCTACAGCAATGACTTTTACCTTCTGTTTCAAGTTTCTAAGTCCAAATTACTTGTGGGTAGGTAGAGAGGTAAAGAGTATTATTGACTTTTAAAAAAGCATTTGACGCATTAGATCATACCATTTTGCCGTTTACATTAGAAAAATGTGGTATAAGAACCCATCCATTTGCGCAACGAATGCTGGGTCATTCTATCCAATGAACGGAGAGGGAGAGTCCTTCCCTATAATGGTTTACAGGCAGGCCCCTACCGTCAACCAATGAAACTGCAGGGTGGAGTGTGTGAAAACTGTATAAATAAGTAGCCCGAAATTGGAAAAAATAAGCAATCTTCGGGAAAAAGACAGAAAAAAAAACCTCACCATGACTAAGAGGCCGACTGACCTTCATCTGATCAGCGAGACACCCGTCTCCAACTTGCTACAGAGCACTCCAGGATTAGCGCCGAAAGAGAGAATGTTGCATCTGTGATGCATTCAGACCCCTGCAACCGGGAGTCTTCGGGAGGAATGGCAGTTAGAAGCCGGAGGTAGATGGGGTTATATGTTCAATTACACAAGTAGTGAACTGTGTTTTTACCAGTTGGATGAAGGAGAAACATTTGGCCCGCTCTCCAGAAAAGTCACACTTTCGGCCATGGACTGGAGCGTACTGTGAAACGTAATTTACACCGATCTGAAAACAAGCGATATACATTGCCAACAGACAGAGGTGGAGGACGAGCCTGCTAGAAAAGACCAAGAGACCCAGACATCTGTGCGAGTAAAAGAAGAGCAACTACCGGTATTCATTACTGGAAGAGTGTTGGTTAGTAGTGTTTGGGAGATGAAGGCATCCCCATCTGGGAGGTGGTACTTCCGAGCCACTCGTCAGCTATCAACGGGTGATGCCCCATCCGATGACGAATTTATCTTGCAGTATTTCAATTCCAAATGCGATGTGTTCCAGACAGTGTTACACTTGCCTACAATGGTGTGGGTCAAAATGGTTGATGAGAAAAGGGAAAAGTTCAAGGCCCTCTTCATTTCCAGCCATACTGCGAGAGATGCGGTCATGGTGAAAAAAAACCCTAGTTTTTCCAGACGACAATGCCCCCATGACCTCCTACACCTAATCCTGCCCTCCTAACAATTTAAAAGAAGCCTGCCGACCACCCATCTAGCCCCAAACCAAAATGGAGGCAAACCCATGTGTGACTCTCCAAGGGTGTTTTGAACAAAATCCTTGGGAAAAATTATTATTGTAACAATATTTAATTATAAGTGTGATAAGATACAAGGATTATTTATTTTATAATTGAAAGTGTGGGTGAGTGTGGATGGGGTTTTCTTTCTTCCACACAAACACTCTCAAACTACGAGAGACAGGCTCTTGAAACGGGGCACCAGTTCAGATAATGAACAAGTTATTAATAACTAATCTCTGTACCTTCAATCAATCAGTCTCAAATATTCGTGAATTCTACTGTCGTGACCCATAAAAGCACACATGCAAAAAGGAATCAAGTACGACTTCTCTCTACCATTAACAAGTTTTATAAATCAGATTCAGGTTATATGACATTACATTCAAATGATTTGTAAGCAGGTTCAAGTAATCAACAGGTGTCAAATGTCATTTCAACTGTTAATGGATTCCTGAGCATGAAGTCTATAGTTCAACCTTTGTGGAGCCAAGAGGAAACCAGATTTTGAACTTTAACTGTGATGCAATGGAAGGCTGAAATAACTGTAACAAATTATAAATAAAATAGGACACGATTTTATGGACAAAATGGCATAAGCTGATTATCTGAAAAAAAGGGATTCTGAGTTACTCTATGAAGAAAAAAACGGAGGTTTATGGAAAAGATAATATTAATTTCCTTCAGCTTATAGTTCTTATTGTAGCTTATGGACTAGACTTTAACATGAAAACTGGCTATGTTCAATGATAATTAGACATCACATTTAGCCCAGTAGATAGTGGATGGGAGTCTCACTTACGAACAGCTGTATCTCCAGATATCCAGCGGTGGTCTGGCACCAGCCGGTGGAAAAGAGTTCAGAAGAGGCTTTGCGGCTCTTCCCTGAGATAGCATTCAGGACACAAGACTCAACCAGGGGGCAGCACAAGAGTGGAGCTGGCTGTAGCATAAGCGGCTAGCCCCAGGGCAGGCGTGACGTCTTTTGGCAAACAGTCCAAAAATCTAGGGTGTCCACCGGCCGATAAAAGCCCAAGGCTGAAGGAAAGTGGTAGTTAGGCCATTACACTCACGAGATCAGAGTGCCTCTGACATCGTGGTCCATGGGTCAGGCATGACAAAAGTCCCAAAATTCTATTAGTCCACTTTAATGGCAGGAAAAATCAGTCTTTGTTCCAAACAATGTATTATGGTTGGAAAGTCCGGGTCTCAATGCATGGAATTAAAGGTATAAAAGGAGAATGCACAGAGACCCGGGAGAGCTTTTTCTGGACTGAATGTTAGAGAAGGAATAACCTTTCTCCACATTGGTGACCCCAAGACGTGCCATGGACAGCAAGCCGAGCACCACCCTGGAGACTACCTGGGGGGAGAGCACCAGCGCCACGTGCGCTGTCTCAGTCAAGCTCCTAGATTTTTGGCTTCATAGTCTGACCGCGTGGTTCCTGCACATAGAAGCCCAATTCGCACTCCACAGGATAACAACGGACGACACAAAATATTACGATGTAGTCGCTGCGCTGGATGCACGCGTCATGCAACAGGTGACGAGCCTGTTCCAGGAGCCGCTGGCCCAGGGGAAATATGAAGCACTCAAGCAGATGCTACTCCAGCGCTATATCCTGTCTGACAGTGAGAGGGGTAGAGAGACTCCTAACACGTTCAGAGTTAGGTGACAGATCAACCGTGGAACTCATGGAGAGCATGTTGGCGCTGAGGGGGAAGAATGACAAATCTTTCCTTTTCGCCCACTTGTTCCTCAGGAACCTACCTGCTACAGCAAGGGTGATCCTGGTAAACTCGCCGCTGCTGGTGACCAAGGACTATCAGACCCTGGTGCAGGAAGCGGACCGTATCATTTTAGCAACCAGAGCTCTCAGCATGCTTGCAGCAGCACCAGCATCCATGAGGGACTCCAGCGAGATTGAGGAGCTGTTGGTAGTAGCTGGGACGGACGCCAAAGGATGCAGGAACAGGGAAATCTGTTCCTATTATCGCCGTTTCGGCTCAGATGCCCAATGCTGTTTGCCACCGTGCCAGTTCAAGAAGCTGGGAAGACGGCACGTTTGGCACTCAGTTGCAACTGCAACTGCTGGCGACAGGAACAAGCTGCTTTATGTCACGGACACACATTCAGGGAGACGGTTTCTGGTGGACTCCGGCTCCCATAAGAGCCTCATCCTGCCGGTCAATGCAGACAGGGTGGCGGGAGGCAGTGGTCCCGAGCTCACGGCCACCAACAGATCCACCATCAGGACTTTTGGTGAACAGACACTGACGATATGCTTGCACGGATGCAATTTTCAGTGGGACTTTGGGGTAGCTGCATGTTCTGCCCCCATGTTAGGCGCAGATTTTTTAAGCACTTATGGGTTGTTAGTCGATGTTGCTAAAAGGTGATTAGTGGATGCTGTTGCTTTTACCTCACTGCCCTGCACAGCTCGGGTAGCTGGGTCAAAAACACTGGCTAACGTTATAGCTCCAGGGGGTGAGGACCAACATTTACTCGCACAGTTCCCAGCACTCAGGGTCCCGACTTTTTTGGCTACAATAACAAAACATGGGGTTGAACATTTTATAACTACAAAAGGCACACCAGTGTTCACGCAACCTTGGCGCCTGGACGCGGCTAAACTGGCCAGCGTGTGCGAGGAGTTTGCCAACTTAGAGCAGCTGGGCATTGTCAGGCGCTCCAACAGCCCATGGGCATCCCCGCTTCCCATGGTGCCTAAGGCTGACGGATCGTGGCGACCGTGCGGCGATTTCCACCACTTGAACAACGCCATAGAACATGATCGGTATCCTATCCCGGACATCCAGGATTTTTCGGTGTACCTGGCTGGGGCGCATGCTTTTTTCAAAGTGGATCTGGTTCGCAGTTACCACCAGGTCCCGGTGTGCGTGGAAGACGTTCTGAAAACAGCAGTAATATCTCCTTTCAACCTTTTCGAGTTTTTACACATGCCGTTCGGATTAAGAGGCACAGCGCAGACTTTCCAGAGAATGATGGATGCAGTGCTTTGTGACTTGTCCTTTGTTTTTGTCTACTTAGATGGCATTCTGGCAGCTAGCACGTTCGAGGAGGAGCACACTGCCCATCTCAAGACGGTTTTCCAGAGGTTGGAAGCGCATGGGCTGATAGTTAACCTGGCGAAGTGCCAGTTCGGTAAGATAAGATAAGATAAGCCTTTATTAGTCCCACAATGGGGAAATTCCAGGATTGCAACAGCACAGGGATAGCAACACTCAGAGCAATAATTTAGAAGCTAAGAAAATAAGAGCAGTGAATACACATACTTACACATAAATATATAAATATATATACACACAGTGCGGATTGATTTTTTGGGCCACCGCATTTTGCCGGAGGGCGTGATTCCGTTACTGGATAAGGTGCCCGCTGTGTTGGATTTTCCACGTCTGCAGACCATGAGGACACTACAGTTTTTGGAATGGTTCATTTTTATAACCGTTTCCTTCCCCGGGCAGCCCAGCTGATGCAGCCGTTGTATGCCACACTAAAAAAAAGAAGCCCACGGAAACCATTGACTGGACTCCCGAGCGAGTCCAGGCTTTCACAAACACCAAAACAGCACTTGCGGATGCCGCGCTGCTAGCCCATCCGGATCCATCGGCATGGATAGCGCTCACTACGGACGCGTCTCATGTTGCCATAGGAGCAGTGGTGGAGCAGTACGTCTCCGATGAGTGGCAGCCGCTACCATTTTTCAGTCGAACTTTGCGTGACAACGAACGCAAATACAGCACGTTCAACAGAGAGTTGTTGGCTCTACACCTGGTGATGTGCTATTCCCAGTTTTGGCTAGAGAGGTGTCAGTTCACCACATTCATGGACCATAAGCCACTGACGTACCCGATGTCCAAGGTCTCGGAACCGTGGTCGGCCCGGCAGCAATGACATTTGGCGGTGAGCTCAGAGTTTGCAACCGACATTCAATACGTTGCCGGTAAGCTCAACGTCATGGCCAATTGTCTGTCGTGTGCGTTAGTCTCCCAGGTATACATGGGAATAGATTTCCCTGCTATGGCCATGGAGCAAGCCGGGGATGCGGACATTTGCACCGTCCAGTCGGTGCCTACTGGGTTAAGGCTGGAGAGCAGGGTAGTGCAAGAAGATGCCCTCCCTTGCACTGTGACGTCTCCACCGGCCACCCACGCCCGGTGGTTCTGAGCTCTTGGCGCAGTCACATTTTTGAGTCAGTCCACGCTCTTTCCCATCTGGGTGTGCGTGCTTCGGTGAAGCTAGTGGGGGCGAAATTCATCTGGCCGTGCTTGCGCAAGGACGTAAAAGAGTAGGCTGCAGTTTGCGTCGCGTGCCAGCGGGCCAAAGTGCACAAGCACACCAGAGCCTCCCTCGAGCTCTTCCAAATCCCGGCCAGGAGATTCGACCACGTCCACGTGGATTTGGTGTGACCCCTCCCACTGTCGCAAGGTTTCACGCACCTTTTGACTGTTGTGGACTGCACCATGCGCTGGCCTGAAGTGGTTCCGCTGGCTTCCACGACGTCCGTGGAAGTAGCTCATGCCCTTTTGTCGGCTTGGGTTGCAAGTTCGGATCCCCGTTGAACATCACTTCCGACAGGGGCCTGCAATTTGTTTCGGAACTCTGGTCTGCAATGGCCCAGAGCCTGGGGGTCAAAATTCACCGCACTACTGCATACAACCCCGAAGCTAACAGGTTTTGCGAGCATTTTCATAGGTCGCTCAAGGCAGCACTCAGAGCTTCGCTTGTGGATACAAATTGGGTCAACCGCCTGCCCTGGGTCCTTTTCGGGTTGCGCTCCGCGCCTAATGAGGATTTGGCTTCCTCCCCTGCAGAATTCGGTTCTTCTCAGCTGCTGTGGATCCCCGGAGAGTTTTTACCGGAAAACCCTGCGCCTGAGGCCAATCCGCCCGCACAATTTTTGTACAGTACGGAGGCGTTTAACGTACCGGGCCCACCATTGTTTTCCCCACACTTTTGTCCCCAAGAGTTTACAGAACGCCAGTTTTGTTTTTGTCAGGTACGATGTGCACCGGACCCCGCTGCGCCCACCGTACGATGAACCTGGGGCGAAGCATTTTGTGTTAGACTTGTGGGGGCGTAGGGAGACCGTCTGCATCGGCAGGCTGAAGCCCACTTTTGTGTTGGCAGACGAGCAGGTGATGTTGGCCCAGGCTCCCCGGCGTGAATGCCCGCCGTTGGTAGCCCCGCAAGTTGGTGTTTCCTTGGTAGGGACTGTGCCCGTGAAGCTGATGTGCCCCCCCCTCCTTTTCCCTCCACAGACTGATGTGCCCTCCTGTACACCTCGCCAGCAGGGTGTTTCGACTGGATCAGCAACCCCCTGCTACAGTCTTCTACGTGTTCGGGGGGTGGGGGGTGGGCTGTGTGGTGATACGGGTGGGGGATTCTCCACCCAGAGAAGGCAGCTGGGAAAAGGGGGAACAATGGACTGAAGGAGGAAGTGTCACCAGGGGGTCTCAGTCGGGACAGTAAGGACTATTTGCCCCCCGGGGAGAACAGAAAACGCCGGAGCTGCTGGAAGAAGAAGGGTGTGAGAGGCGATGCCGGTGTGATGTTATGTTAATGTGTCACACAGGTCTTTGTTCCAAAACAATGTATTATGGTCGCATTGTCCGGGTCTCAATGTATGGAATTAAAGGTATAAAAGGAATAAAGTTATTGTGTTGTGCAGCTCGTTGCCTCGCCTGTTTCCTTTCTCCACAGTGAGATCGTTTGCTTTCTAAATGCATCGTGCCAAATTACATTTTGTATTTCACGTTGATCGGTGATCAGCCTTTGAGCCCATCCTGCTTTGGTAGAAAACTCGTCATAGCCTGTAGTTCGTGACACAGAGATCCCATCCAGCACCAAGAACATGATGTGTGGTGTGTGTCTAGAGGTGGTCCTGCAAAAGAGGACTCCGAACAAACAGCATTTTACCATACTGTTACTGTTTGGTATGTATTCGCAAACGAAGAAATACCACCCAGTTTGACAAGAAAATCATTAAGTGAATATTTCTTCATGTTGGCTCAATGAAAATATCTAAAATGATGAAAAATGTACGTTATAAAGACAATGTTCGACGCAGGAGTTGTCCGGAGTATCGAGCTTATCCTTAAGTTATGCCACGTGCCATCCTGCCTCAAATCCTCCACCATCATCCCTGTCCCCAAGAAGCCACGGATCACTGGACTTAATGACTACAGACCTGTAGCGCTCACCTCTGTAGTCATGAAGTCCTTTGAGCGCCTGGTCCTGTCCCACCTCAAGTCCATCACCACCCCTCTCCTGGACCCGCTGCAGTTTGCCTACCGAGCCAACAGGTCTGTAGACGATGCAGTCAACCTGGCCCTCCACTCCATCCTGCAGCACCTGGACTCCCCGGGAACCTACGCCAGGATCCTGTTTGTGGACTTCAGCTCCGCATTCAACACCATCCGCCCCGCTCTGCTCCGGGACAAGCTGTCCCTGCTCAACGTGCCTGACTCCCTCTGCAGGTGGATCATCGACTTCCTGACGGACCGGAGGCAGCATGTGCGGCTGGGAAAGACTGTCTCAGACTATACTAGCATCAGCACCGGATCACCCCAGGGCTGTGTACTTTCCCCCCTACTCTTCTCCCTTTACACCAACTCCTGCACCTCCAGCCACCAGTCTGTCAAGTTGATCAAGTTTGCGGACGACACCACCCTCATCGGGCTCATCTCCAACGGCGACGAGTCCGCCTACAGGAGAGAGGTGGCCCAGCTGGCGTCCTGGTGCAGCAATAACAACCTGCAGCTGAACGCTCTGAAGACAGTGGAGATGATTGTAGACTTCAGGAAAGTCACTACTCCTCTGCCCCCCCTCACCCTCTCAGGCTCTCCCATCACCACTGCTGATTCCTTCCGCTTCCTAGGCACTACCATCACCAGGGACCTCAAATGGGAGCTGACCATCAGCTCACTCATCAAAAAAGCCCAGCAGAGGATGTTCTTCCTGCGGCAGCTGAGGAAGCTCAAGCTACCCACCAAGATGTTAGTGCAGTTCTACACAGCCATCATCGAGTCCATCCTCACCACCTCCATAACCGTGTGGTACGCAGGAGCCACTGCCAGGGACAGACTAAGGCTGCAGCGCGTCGTGCGCACTGCTGAGAAGGTGATCGGCTGCAAGCTCCCATCTCTCCAGGATCTGTACATCTCCAGGACCCGGAGGCGTGCTGGCCGGATCATAGCCGATCCCTCACACCCTGGTCACGTACTGTTTGCCCCCCTCCCCTCTGGTAGAAGACTTTGGTCCATCCAGACTAAAACCTCCCGTCACATGAACAGCTTCTTCCCCTCTGCCATTAGACTGCTGAACACTAAGTGACTCTCGTGCACCATGTACAGCAGCTCAACCAGACTCATGTCAATCATCACTGTTTTCTTCCTGCATTACCGACTGCACTATATAGTTCTCCACAGTATCTGCTGCTGGCTAATATATATTTTAACTGTTGACCAGTATCACTTAATCTTATCCTACACTTTATTACATGTATAGTTTATTTCTCTTATCTTATCATGTTTAATGTTGCAGCATTGTACCGAGACAAATTCCTAGTTTGTGTACTACATGAACAATGGCAATAAACCTGATTCTGATTCTGATTCTGATTCTGAGCTAACACCGATTTTTATATACCAAGCAGACGTTGGGTACAAGGAGGAGAAACAAGCTCTCACTGAGAAATACATGAGTGAGATGAGGTACACACGCACACACACACACACGAAACAATCTCTGATGTAGTCTGATGTTCCATTCCCTTTTAGGAGAAAACCGTGCTGATACTTTGATGAAGGCCGAGGGAGATGTCATTATAGCACAAACTGTTTTTATAATCACATTTTTCCCAATGGAATGCTGGAACTTCAACAAGCACAAAGTGGTATGAATCAGGTACACCTGCTAACAATACCGCTATGAAATGTACGCAGTTCACAGAGTTTTTATTAGTAATTTATTTATTTTGAGAAAAACAGATTTTGATCGTCCTTCCTTTTCTCCAGAACTCAAGGCAAATACTCCTGAGGCAAATCTATGATGAGTGGGGGAGTAGTGAGTCCTTTGATCCTGGGGAGATACTGCTCATGGTATTAGCTATGGACATGGACGATGAGGTAGCAGATTCAGAGAACGAAACGGATTTGTTTTCTCATTGAAATGTTTTTTTCTAGTAAACGTCTTCTACCCCAACACTGTTTCTATGTTTTTAAGCGAAGCATTTAACAATTTGGTAAAACCGCACTAAACGTTTATAAAATACATGATAAAAGTAAGTAAGTGGTTAATATCATCATGTGTTTTGTACAAAGTTACTAAACAGTATTTGAGGTATTTGTACCATCCTGGCTTTTGTTGTTGTTGTAAAACATACACTGCGGTCATGTATGATGTATTTACCATAACAGCGCGTGTGTTGTATCACACACCATTATGCTTTCTGTTGACTGGAAGTATTTTAAAAACTGTTTTCCACAAATTGAAATTTACAAACTTCATATGTTTATTTAACTCTCCTACTTGTTATATCATTGCTTCACAGGTTCAGGTTCAGGTTACTTTATTTGTACCCGTAGGTAGATTTGTTTTGCAGTCTGGTGACATCCATATTTATAAACCACAATTACATTCAACATAAACACAAACACAGGCACACATGAAGCTGACTATAAACATGATAAAAATACTCAAGGCTCCATCAATCAGGATATAAAGACAAAGAGATGAGAGAAAAACCAGAGATAAGAGAGAAGGGTCATATTAAAAAGTTAAAAATTAGTCAAAGAGGTTAAAAACTCAAAGGTCTAAAACCCAATAAAATATTTAGAACCCAAATAAAAATCCTACAAAAATAAGTAAATATAAAATGGAGTTAATAAATAGGTAACTAAATTATGTGCAATATATTGTTACAACTTGTTCAACTCTTTGACAGCAGCAGGAACAAAGCTGTTTTTGTAGCGCTGAGTTTTACTTTTTGGGACAGTAAACCTCCGTCTTGAGGGAAGAAGCTGAAAGTGGCAGTGCAAAGGGTGGGAGTCATCATTTAAAATGGAGGTAGCAATCCTCTGTACCTGTCTGGTGTACAAGGATGTCAGGCTCAGCTGTGACTCACTAAGCAAACGACTGGACCATCTAACTACCTGATCCAAGGATTTCCTCTGTTTCAGTTTTATCTGACCAAACCATGACACTAAAGAAAAGGATAAAACAGATTCAATAAAAGCCCGATAAAACACTGTCATTATGGTTCGGTCAGTTTGGAAGCGTGCAAGTTTCCTCAAACAATGCAAATGTTGCTGACCCTTTTTGCACACCCTTTCACAGTTCTCTTCAAAGTTTAAATTACTATCAATAATCGTCCCAAGATATCTGTAGGATTGTACACATTCAGTGGTCTGGCCTTTTAGTACGGTGACTTTGTGCCTGGGAGTTTTCCTCCTAAAGTCAATAATCATATCTTTAGTTTTTGTTGTATTCAGCTGCAGGTAGGAATCCTCACACCAGTGAACAAAATCATCAACTACTGGGCCGTGGCCACTCTCACCATCCTGGAGGAGACTGACAATAACTGAATCATCAGCATACTTTATAATGTGTCTGTTGTCATGTCTGCTCCGACATATGTTTGTGTACAGGATGAAGAGTAGTGGTGACAACACACACCCCTGAGGAGAGCCAGTAGAAGAGCACTTTTGGTCAGACAATGTACCATTGACCCTTACTCTCTGTGTCCTGTTGGTTAAGAAATCCAGAATCCAACCCACCAGATTATTGCTCAAATCAAATTGTTGCAGGAGCCTTTCAACTAAAATATGAGGTTGGATTGTATTAAAGGTGGAGGAAAAGTCCACAAATAAAAGCCTGGCGTGTGTCCCATTAAAATCCAGATGTTCAAAAAGCATGTTAAACAGAGTGACAGTGGCATCCTCCTCTCCTTTGTGAGGCCTATATGCAAACTGCAAAGGATCCAATGTATGTGCAGTCTGCTTTAGGACCTCAAATCTGACCAGTTTTTCAAAAATTTTCATTAAAATTGAAGTCACAGCAACTGGACTAAAGTCGTTTACCATTTTAGGACAGCTGGATTTTGGAACGGGAACAACCACGGCATCTTTCCAGATCTTAGGCACATGTTGTGTCTGTAAGGACTTATTGAAAATGTAATGAAATACAGGACTCAGTTCATGTGCACAGGACTTTACCAGTCGCCCACATATATTATCAGGGCCCTGACTTTTGTTCACTTTTACAGCACAGAACTCCCTTTTAATATCCTGCACCTCAATATTAAAGTGCTGATTGTCTTTGAGTTTCTGTTTCAAATCTTGGGTTTCTGTGCTAAAATCAGAGGAATCAAAACAACCATAAAAACAATTAAGAGCATTAGCCAGCTCTGTGTCTGAATTAAAACCATCACCATGATTAATTTGGTTAAAACGTTCATTCATTTTGAAAAAAACTGAAACAAGTATTTGAATGGCAGCGCAAAAAAAAAAGTTTAGTTGTACAGAGACATTTTACACCACATATGGTTTGATGTAGTTTATTCTTCCCACACAACCAGATTGCTAAATACAGCATACTTACATTTGTGCTAATGTCCCTTTCAAATAAACACTAAACTTAACCTTTTGACAACTCTAATGTGATCCAAACCATAAACACAATATTATTTCATGAATAGCATTTTATCGAATAGCGGATATCGGGTTTGTTGTAGACAACTGATTTTTCTTTCCACCGGGCGGACTCGGCTCTGGTTTACTTTTGAGCATATTGTAACCGGTTTCCTAGCCCTTTAGAGCGGCTATATAAAACCCTGCATTTATTTGAATCAATATTATCACCAAAAATGAAAACTGAGTCACAAGGCATTTGCAGAAATTCAACGGCTCAGTTCAACACCAACAAGATCCACCCTATAGGGTGTAAGTACCATTTTGCAGTGTAATAAAAGACAAGGCCTAAGGAATGACAAAACTCTCAACTATTTATTCATTTTTGAATCATTTGGACCAAAAAAAAGAAGCAAACCACACTTCAGTAAATGGAACAGATTTATTTTGTTCATACAATCACGGTAAAGGTTAGACAAAAACAAAAAACTCCAATATTGTAAAACACATTTTTTACACACATCTACATTCTCCATGCATTCGAGTGAAAAAAAACACTACCTAAAAGCAAATTATACAGCGATACATGTTGCAATGTACAGGCCTTTTTTATTTCATCCTAGCAGCCAATTTGTTGTGGAACAAGGATAGCTTAAGCAAAAGCATGCAAATTTATTTAAAAAAGCATTTTATTACATTTCAGCGTCAGTTTTTTCCGACTCTGTGTCAGAATCAATATCTGAGTCTGTATCACCGTCCATATCACAACCCTTCTCGTTGTCAGAATCGCCCACAAAATCCTCCTCCCAGAAGTTCTCATCATCCAGACAACCCTGCCAATAGTCCTCAGCTCTTTGCAAATGATGAGCCATCTTCTCATCGCCCGCAAACAGCATTTCTGAAATCTCAGAAATCTTGAGGGTGATGCATGGTGTTTGTCTAAGTTCGTGAAGGAAAGCCTCTGTAATTCCGACGTACACCTGTATACAAGTATACATATAGTTTAATTCGGTTAGTCTCTGGAGTGCTGGAATGAAGCACGCGTTCCGCAGTCTTTTTGTGATGTCTTCAAAGTGGGTCAGAAGGAAATACTCGGACTCCACCAGGCAATCATGGTGGTTTTGATCCAAGTAGTTGATTGGACAACCGTTTCATATTTCTTCTCTGTATTTGCCAATGATAAGCGGTGGAGGCGTGGTTAGCACTGCGGCAGCACAGCAACTCACCCTTGGCCAGGGGATCCTGGATTCGATCCCAGCCCCCGACCAACAGTGATCTGTGTGGAGTTTGCATGTTTTCCCTGTGTCTGCGTCGGTTTACTCCGGGATTTCTCCGGGTTCCTCCCACATGCCAAAAACATGCAAGTTAAGTTAATTGGCATCAAAAACTGGGGATTCTAAATTGTCCTTAGGTATGACTGTGAGAGTGAATGGTTGTCTGTCTCTCTGTGTTGGCCCTGCGATGGACTGGCGATCTGTCCAGGGTGTTCCCTGCCCGCCTCTCGCCCAAAGATGCTGGGATAGGCTCCAGCACCTTCGCGACCCGAAAAGGATTAAGCGGACGAAGATGGATGGAACATCCAGAAATCTTACCAACCCAAATTTTACTATATCCAAAAACACAGGAGGTACAGCCATGGACAAAATTGTTGGTACCCCTCTGTTATTGAAAGAAAAACCCACAATGGTCACAGAAATAACTTGAATCTGACAAAAGTGGTAATAAATAAAAATTCTATGAAAATTAACCAATGAAAATCAGACAATGCTTTTGAATTGAGGTTCAACAGAATTACTTTAAAAAAACTCATGAAACAGGCCTGGAAAAAAACGATGGTACCCCTAGAAAAGATTGAAAATAATGTGACCATAGGGACATGTTCAACCAAGATATGTCCTCTAATTAACATCACAGGTGTCTACAAACTTGTAATCAGTCAGTCGGCCTATTTAAAGGGTGACAAGTAGTCACTGTGCTGTTTGGTGATATGGTGTGTACCACACTAAACATGGACCAGAGGAAGCAGAGTTGTCTCAGGAGATTAGAAAGAAAATTATAGACAAGCATGTTAAAGGTAAATGCTACTGTATAAGACCATCTCCAAGCAGCTTGATGTTCCTGTGACTACAGTTGCACGTATTTTGGCCCACATAGGAGTGGGCCAAAATACCTGCTGAGAGGTGCAGAAGTCTCATTGACAGTTACAGAAATCGTTTGATTGCAGTGATTGCCTCAAAAGGTTGTGCAACAAATTATTAAGTTAAGGGTACCATCATTTTTGTCCAGACCTGAAATCATAAAAAAGCCAGACTGGAATTTGCCAAACTGCATGTTGACAAGCCACAAAGCTTCTGGGAGAATGTCGTATGGACAGACAAGACAAAACTGGAACTTTTTGGCAAGGCACATCAGCTCTATGTTCACAGATGCAAAAATTAAGCATACCAAGAACACTGTCCCTACTGTGAAACATGAAGGAGGTTCTGTTATGTTCTGGGGCTGCTTTGCTGTATCTGGTACAGGGTGTCTTGAATCTGTGCAGGGTACAATGAAATCTCAAGACTATCAAGGTATTCTAGAGAGAAATGTGCTGCCCAGTGTCAGACAACTTGGTCTCAGTCACAGGTCATGGGTCTTGCAACAGGATAATGACCCAAAACACTCAGCTAAAAACACCCAAGAATGGCTAAGAGCGAAACATTGGACTATTCTAAAGTGGCCTTCTATGAGCCCTGATCTAAATCCTATTGAACATCTGTGGAAGGAGCTGAAACATGCCTTCTGGAGAAGGCACCCTTCAAACCTGAGACAACTGGAGCAGTTTGCTCATGAGGAGTGGGCCAAAATACCTGCTGAGAAGTGCAGAAGTCTCATTGACAGTTACAGAAATCGTTTGATTGCAGTGACTGCCTCAAAAGGTTGTGCAACAAATTATTAAGTTAAGGGTACCATCATTTTTGTCCAGGCCTGTTTCATGAGTTTGTTTTTTAAAATAATTCTTTTGAACCACAATTCAAAAGCATTGTCTGATTTTCATTGGTTAATTTTCATAGAATTTTTATTTATTACCACTTTTGTCAGATTCAAGTTATTTCTGTGACCATTGTGGGTTTTTCTTTCATTAACAGAGGGGTACCAACAATTTTGTCCATGTGTGTAGATGATCCGCCGTGTATATTGGGTCATCTTCCTCAAAAACCACGTTGAGGCCTGTAGAGGGAGAACCGTGCGGGGGGTTAGCGGTGTATATCTTCAGCATCCATAGAACAGATCCGCTCCGTTGAAGAAGGGAGGGTAGGTGAAGACGGTTGAGAAGGACCCTCGATATCCAGGGAGTGTGTTTGTGAAGGTGGGCATTCACCCTCATGCAGTATTTTAAGAGACAATAATTTTCCCCAAGGGTCTTGTGGGTGGTCGGCGGTCTTCTTTTACATCATTAGGAGGGCGGGATTAGGTGCGGAAGGTCGTGGGGGCATCGTCGTCTGGAAAAGCTAAGGTTTTTTTCACCATGACCACATCTCTTGCAGTATGGCTGGAAATGAAGAGGGCCTTGAGCTTTTCCCTTTTCTCATCAACCATTTTGACCCACACCGTTGTAGGCAAGCATAACGCTGTCTGGAACACACCGCATTTGGAATTGAAATATTGCAAGATAAATTTGTCATTGGATGGGCCATCACCCGTTGATAGCTGATGAGCGGCTCAGAAGTACCACCTCCCAGATGGGGATGCCTTCGTCTCCCAAACACTACTAACCAACACTCTTCCAGTAATGAATACCGGTAGTTGCTCTTCTTTCACTCGCATGGGCATCTGGGTCTGTTGGTCTTTTCTAGCAGGCTCGTCTTCCACCTCTGTCTGCTGGCAATGTACATCGCTTGTATTCAGATCAGTGTAAATCATGTTTCGCAGTACGCTGCAGTCCACGGCCGAAAGTGTGTCTTTTCTGGAGAACGGGCCAAAAGCTTCTTCTTCATCCAGCTGGTAAAAACACAGTTCACTACTTGCGTAGTTGAACACATAACCCCATCTACCTCCGGCTTCTAACTGCTATTAATCCTGAAGACTCCCGGTTGTGGGGGTCTGGATGCACAACAGATGCAACATTCTCTTTTTCGGCGCTAATCCCGGAGCGCTCTGTAGCAAGGTGGAGACAGGTGTCTTGCTGATCAGATGAAGGTTGCGCAGCCTATTAGTCATGGTGAGGTTTTTTCTGTCTTCTTCCGGAAGATTGTTTAATTTTTCCGATTTTGGGCTACTTATTTATCCAATTTTCACACGCTCCACCCTGTAGTTTCATTGGTTGACAGTAAGGGCCCGCCTGTAGACCGTTATAGTGAAGGACTCTCCCTCTCCGTTCATTGGACATAACGACCCTGCATTTGTTGTGTAAATGGGTGGGTTCTTATACCACATTTTTCTAATGTAGACAGTAAAATGGTATGATCTAATGAGTCAAATGCTTTTTTTAAAAGTCAATAAATACTCTTTACCTCTCTACCTACCCACGAGTAATGTGGACTTAGAAACTCGGAAAAGAAGGTAAAAGTCATTGCCTTATTTTTTTAAAGACAAAGGTTTTTTTTTTAATTAAAATTTACCGTGGTAAATACATTTGCAAATGATAAAGTTTTGAAATAAACTGAATAAAATAATTTACCCATTGGTACATAACGTGTACAATGTTTTACCATCCGGATGCCCTTTCTTATATTTTTTATGTATTATGAAACCAAAACGAATAAACCTAAACTCGCTAAATATAACCGACTAACTCCTGTGTGTAAACCATTAGGGTGAATCATGAATATCTGTCCTCAACTTACTTTAGTCTGATTTATTGATCAATCACTTTTACATTTACCGACTGTAGAGTGAAAAATATTGTTTGGATCATTGGGAAAAAAAACCTGAATGGAATGTTAAAAAATGTCTGTGTTATCAGAAAAAAATGTTTAAATAACATGATACTGTTTGAATGACTGACCAACGCTGAAAAATGTAAGCAGCCTTCTGACCCCGGGAGACACGGTTATGATGCTGCTGAGGGGAGGGAGGGAAGGGGTTGTTAGTGATGTAAGATTTGAAAATGATTAAACAGCACACATAGAATTGGTGTATTTTAAGTCAATAAATACATAGACAGAAGTACTTTTTGGAAGAGCTAAGATGTTGAACCGTTAAAGTGTTCATTTTTAGTTGTTTAAAGCTTATACTAGATAAATCGATATTTTCAGAATTCAGTTTGTGTTTTTCTCGGAGCCAAAATGTGTCGGTAACACAATTCTTCAAGCAGAAGGATCTTTAACCACTTTATAGACAACCTCAGGCCTTAGGTCACCAGTCTGAGAAATTGTTGAGCCCTGGTATTTAAAGGTAGATACAAAGTTGGTTGTGCAATATTTATGTCTGTAGGAAAAAAACAATAAACTATAAACACGATGCCCAATCTATCAGGCGTCACTACTGTCTATCACTACTGCGTACTGTGATAGACATTTGTGTTAAGTTGCAAGTTTTGCTTTGTTTCACACTCGAGAATTTAATCATTCCATTTTATTTGTTCATGCGCCTCATGATACAGACAAAATTTAAAAAATCTAAATTGCGAAGCTTAGTCCTTCATGAAATGTGGTGGTGGTGGCAGAGAGGCCAGCTCACAACGTTGGTCAACCTCGGGCCTTAGTTGTGATAGATATTTGTGTTAAGTTGCAAGTTTTGCTTTGTTTCACACTTGAGAATTTAATATCATTCCATTTTATTTGTTCATGCTCCTCATAATACAGACAAAATCAAAAAATAATAAGAACATACAAAAAAATTGTTTATTTATTGGTTTGTACAGCTGTGTAGGTATAACACTGAATGTTCTGTGGAAAATATAAAATGGTTGTATATGAGGGGGGAATGTCACCACAAATTAAACCAACCTTTGTCAAAAAAGTAAACAGTTTCATCTGGATCTAGGCATGATTTTGAGGTAGATTTTGACATTGGTGAGGTTTTATGGTAATTCCTGCATACAGATATTGAATAGACTTTTCAAACTAATACACAGTTGAAGCAATCATGCTGAAGCAGGTTTGTGTGAATATAACTACTGGTATCAAAGTCAGAATTTGCATCAACACCATGCAAACATGCAATTTGTTAATACAGAGATAAAAAATACCGTTGTGCAGAGAAGTTTTTGTGACTTTTTTCTTCACATACTGTATATATTAATATCAAACCGTCATAGTGACCCTGACTGTAGCAAGCTTATTCTTGTGTCCCAGCTGACTAAACAGATCTCCGAGGCAAGTTTGTTAAATACGATTCTTGAGAGGGAATAAACAAATAAATGAAACCTTGCTGCATAGAACTTATCACTTCCACCATATTCCCCCAGTGATAGCTGTGTTTGCTACAAATACACAAATAAAAAGCACATAAAAAACAAGTAGCCGATTGAAGCTGAGAACGCACAGACTCTAAAGTCTAAAGACTGTTTTAATATTGTCTGGAAAAATAAAGTATAACTATTTCAATGTAGCCGTTAAGTTTGAAGTCTTTGAAAGCAAATCTCGTGACATTTGAGTTGCTGGCAAAGAAAAGGTTTGCAGAAAAACCGACTTCCCACCATCACCGCCTACTCACTTTCCTTACAGGATTTTGTACAGGTTACAGTGGTGTGACAAAGTGTTTGTTCCCTTCCTGATTTTGCATGTTTGTCACACTTAAATGTTTCATATCATCAAACAAAATTAAATATTAGACAAAGATAACACAAGTAAACACAAAATGCAGTTTTTAAATGAAGGTGTTTATTATTAAGGGTAAAAAAAAAAATCCAAACCTACATGGCCCTGTGTGAAAAAGTGATTGCCCACTAAACCTAATATCTGGTTGGGCCACCCTTAGCAGCAACACCTGCAATCAAGTGTTTGCGATAACTAGCAATGAGTCTTTTACAGCACTGTAGAGGAAGTTTGGCCCGCTCATCTTTGCAGAATTGTTGGAATTCAGCCACATTGGAGGGTTTTTGAGCATGAACCACCTTTTTAAGGTCATGCCACAGCATCTCAATCGGATTCAGGTCAGGACTTTGACTGAGCCACTCCAAAGTCTTCATTTTGTTTTTCTTAAGCCATTCAGAGGTGGACTTGCTGGTGTGTTTTGGATCATTGTCCTGCTGCAGAACCCAAGTGCACTTCAGCTTGAGGTCACGAACAGATGGCCGGAAATTCTCCTTCAGGATTTTTTGGTAGACAGCAAAATTCATGGTTCCATTTATCACAGCAAGTCTTCCAGGTCCTGAAGCAGCAAAACAGCCCCAGACCATCACACTACCACCACCATATTTTACTGTTGGTATGAGGTTCCTTTCCTGAAATGCTGTGTTACTTTTATGCCGGATGTAATGGGACACACACCTCCCAAAAAGTTCAACTTTTGTCTCGTCAGTCCACAGAGTATTTTCCCAAAAGTCTTGAACACTGACCTTAACTGAAGCAAGTGAGGCCTGCAGTTCTTTGGATGTTGTTGTGGGGTCTTTTGTGACCTCTTGGACGAGTCGTCACGGCGCTCTTGGGGTAATTTCGGTCTGCCATCCACTCCTGGGAAGGTTCACCACTGTTCCATGTTTTCGCCGTTTGTGCATAATGTCTCTCACTGTGGTTTGCTGTAGTCCCAAAGCCTTAGAAATGGCTTTTTAACATTTTCCAGACTGATAGACCTCAATTACTTTGTTTCTCATTTGTTCCTGAATTTCTTTGGATTGCAGCAGAATGTCTAGCTTTTGAGGATCTTTTGGTCTACTTTACTTTGTAAGGCAGGTCCTATTTAAGTGATTTCTTGATTGAGAACAGGTGTGGCAGTCATCAGGCCTGGGTGTGGCTCGAGAAATTGAACTCAGCTTTCCAAAGATGTGATAAACCACAGTTAATTTATGTTTTAACAGTGGGGGCAATCAGTTTTTCACACAGGGCCATGTAGGTTTGGATTTTTTTTTACCCTTAATAATAAACACCTTCATTTAAAAACTGCATTTTGTGTGTTCTTGTGTTATCTTTGGACTTATATTTAAATTTGTTTGATGATCTGCAACATTTAAGTCTGACAAACACACAAAAAAAATGAGAAATCAGGAAGGGGGCATACAGTTTTTCACACCACTGTATGTGATAATAGAAGAGAATTCTCGTGCTTATTTGATCACTCTGACTGAAGTGTGTTTTGTAAAATGAACAAACTAAAAACATGTCATTGGTTGTCCTTGAAAGCTGTTTCCCCCAAATCTGTCATCACAATCACAACAAGAGGTGCAGCTCCTCAAAATTTTCTTTCTAAAGGAATGGTGCAGATGTCTGCCTGAACTTCTGCAGTGTATCCTGCTCTTAAAACCAGAGGTGGTGTCTCTTCTCTTCAGCCTTGAAAAATAGTTGGACATAGGTCTTTCTCATGTTTCTCCACATCTGTCGATCCTGCATGAGTCTGGACTACTTTTTCTGTAATTTGTGGAGACTAGTCCATGTCTGTAGAAAGCAAATATTCTGAATGTGAATGAACCACGGAGTAAAAATAATAGCTCCGGTCTTGGTGGAATCTCTGTTGTAAGATCCCTTCCTTTGTGTGCGTGCGTGTGTGTGTGTGTGTGTGTATGTGTGAGTGAGGGGGTGGGCAGGAGGTTGCTGATTCTTCGCATACAAGCGATAGCTTATGTTACACGGGGCAGACCCCGATAGGGTAATTGGAAAGAGGCTTTTGGGAATGACCTAAGATCTGAATAAACAGATAGCTTTGGTCTGGCCCCCACAGTCACAGTCAACGTCTGTGGAACTCAGAGCTTTACGAAAGCTGATATTGTTGGTGTTCAGCTCCAGAACCTGAGAGAGGGAAATATTTCTCTCTGTTTAGCTAAGAGAATGGTCTTTTCTTATTTAAATGTTCAGTTGTTTGAAAATTTAATCGCATCAGCTGTTAATGCAATATTTTTTTCTGTAGGAAAAAAGCCAACAAACTATAAACATTCCACATCTTGTGTGAAGGGCAGAGCAGGACAAGCAGAGGAGCAGAATGTGTTGCAGGCTGCTGGAGGAGCCTGACACAAATTCCTCAGGTCAGTCTGCCTCTAAACCCTTATCTGAATGTGCTCAGGAAAATTCAAAAAGTTAATGCTACACTTTTGTGAAAATCTAATTTGAAGAAACAGTCTTTGTGCCCTGTGGGTCAGACCAGCGCCTGTGTATCAATGTGTGAATGTGTGTGTGTGTGTGTGGGGGCCTGACTTGTTCAGCTTGAAATGGGGAAAAGCGCTTGGGAAATATAGTTAACATTCCATTCCCACACTAATCCCTTAGAAAATGAATTCGTTAGATGAGTCGGGTCAGGTCATTTTTAATCCATTTTTAATTAACATTCTATTCCCACACTAATCCCATTGGTCAAAGATATTTTTTTAATTCATATATAATTGACATTCTATCCCCACACTAATCCCTGCACTAATCTCATCAGTCAAAGATCATTTTTAATCCATATATAATTGACATTCTATCCCCACACTAATCCCCATGTCATTAGAGATAATCCCCATTTTAATTACATAGGTCAGGTCAGGGGCACGTCAGGGAACGTGCCGGGTCAAAGGTCACCTGTCAAAACAAAGTTTGACAAGAAGTACCCCCTTTCCTCCTTTCATACATGCTTTACATGATTCAAGCTCAAACTTATTGGATGGGCAAAATACTGTAATCTTTGCTATCTCCATTAACATATATTACTTTGTCACATGTCAGTATTCTTCTTCTCCTTTTGGCTGTTCCATTTAGCATGGCAAATAGTCCATCGCTCCTAAACATCTCCATACCTCCACAGGTATGTTATCTGGACCAAACCACATTTCCACTCTTCACTCTTTTCATATCTGTCCTCTGAACTTCCTGATTCACCAACTTTCCTTCATCCATCCTCCTCCTCTCTCATTTTTTTTCCATTCATCGGCTCCCCAAAGTACTCTTTCCATCTTGTCAATGCACTCTCTAAGTGAATTACCCAAGACATACATTAACATATTATTAGTCCCGTTTCCACTACAGGAACCAGGAACCAATTTTAGGGGTGAGGAACATGATAAGGGCTGGCCCTGTATCTGGCCCTTTGGCCAGTCGTGTATTCATGATGGGGGTACTTTGACTTTAACTGTACTTTGATGCAACGTGGCCAAGTAAAATATGCTTAAAATATGTTGAAATCATAAAGAAATGATTATGTATGGAATGAATACAAACTGGAGTGCATGAGACCAACTTGCCAATGTTGCTGCTTAATAATTGTAGAGGACTGGACCAATTCTACAGCACCAGCAGGGCACTCTGTCCATGGCTGGCCAACTTTATGTGCCCTCTCTTCAGCTACAAACAGCCCCAGCCTTGCCTCTCTGCTGTGTCCATGCAACCCCAATGCATGTGTGGCTGCACATCAATCTGGCCATTCTTCTCTACAGCCATGGGAGTATTAAGCTTTACATTCTTAGGCACTATTATTTAGCACAGCTATGCGAACACACCGGGAAAAGCACCAACGTGGATCAGTCTCCTGTGTGAGTTCACATCCCAGCAAAGGACAGCAGTAGCGGCCGGTGTTATGCACCGTGCCACTCCGCTGTAATGCTCATGTCTTCCACTTAAGCTGAATAATCATTAGACCCTCTGCAATCACAGCAGCATTATAATTTTTAAAGGATCAGATCGTCATTGTTATCTTTATATGGTCAAACATGCCATTTCTAATTTCAATTCAATTCAACTTTATCTATATAGCCCCATTTCACAATGACAGTCATCTCATAGCACTTTCAACTGTAGGGGAAAAACCCACAATTGTAGAAAGAAAGACCCCAGAAATCGGGCGATCCCCTGTGAGCAAGCACTTGGCGATGGTGGAGAGGAAAAACTCCCTTTTAGCAGGAAGAAACCTCCAGCAGAACCAGGCTCAAGAAGGGGCAGTCATCTGCTGCGACTGGCTGGGGGGTGAGTGGACAGAGAAGATGAAAAAAAAAGAACAGACATGTAGAGAGCAAACAGTATGACGGGGATGCGATCTACGACAGAGAAAAAACAGATGTTAATGACCAGCAAAAATATTTAATTGAGAGTGAAGAAAGAAGTGAAGCCCAGTGCATTATTGGAGGTCCCCCGGCTGTCTAAACCTATTAGCAACATAACTAAGGGTGAGTTCAGGGACACCTGATCCCACCCTAACTATAGGCTACATCATAAAGGAAGGTTTTAACCCTATTCTTAAAAACAGAGATAGAGTCTGACTCTCGAATCCAGATTGGCAGCTGGTTCCAAAGGAGAGGAGCCTGATAACTGAAAGCTCTGCCTCCCATTGTACTTTTAGAGATTCTAGGTATTACAAGTAATCCTGCATTTTGGGAGCGTAGTGCTCCAGTAGGACGATAAGGTACTAACAGATCTTTTAAATAAAAAGGGGCCTGATTATTTAAAGTTTTGTAAGTGAGAAGGATTCTAAATTTAATTCTAAATTCTATGGGAAGCCAATGAAGGGAGGCCAGAAATGGAGAGATCTGATCTCTCTTTCTAGTACCTGTTAAAACTCTTGCTGCAGCATTTTGGATCAGCTGAAGACTTTTTAAAAATGTTTTAGGTCAGCCTGATAACAAAGAGTTACAATAATCTAATCTAGAGCTAACAAAAGTGTGGATTAGTTTCCCAGCATCACTCTGAGACAAGATGCTCCTAATCCTGGCAATATTATGCAAATGATAGAAGGCAGTCTTAGAAACAAGTTTAATATGTGAATTAAAGAACAGATCTTGATCAAAAATAACTCCAAGGTTCCTCACAGAACTATTAAGAGAAACAGTAACCACATTCAAACTAAGAATTTGATTTAGAAAGGTATTTCTAAGGTTTTTTGGACCAACTAGAATGACTTCAGTCTTACCTGAACTTAATAGCAAGAAATTACAAGTCATCCAAGCTGTGATTTCCTTAAGGCAAGCCTCTAATTTGTCAAATAGATTGCTGTCATCTGGCTTCATTGACAAGTATAATTGTGTGTCATCTGCATAACAATGAAAATGTATGCAGTGCTTTCTAATAATATTGCCTAGCGGAAGCATATATAAACTAAAAAGAATAGAGCCTAGCACAGATCCCTGTGGAACTCCGTGACTGAGCTTTGAGTTAGAAGAAAACTCATTATTGACATGAACAAACTGGAACCTATCAGATAAACAAGATTTAAACCACTGCAAAGAAGATCCATTAGGTCCAACAAGCTGTTCTAATCTGTCAAGTACAATATTATGATCGATAGTATCAAAAGCTGCACTAAGGTCTAAAAGGACAAGTACAGAAACAAGTTCATTATCAGATGCAATATGGAGGTTGTTAGTGACCGTCAAAGCTGTTTCAATACTATGATGAATTATAAACCCTGACTGAAACTCTTCAAATAAACCACTTCCCTGCAAATGGTCAAATTGTTGCATAGCAACAACTCTAAGATTTTTGAAATGAAAGGCAGATTAGAGATTGGTCTACAGTTAACTAAAACTTCTTTCCTTGTGTTTTGCTCACAAAGTGCTCTGGTTGTGATGCCGAGTTTTATCAAATCAGCACCACATAAATCCTAAACCAAAGCCAGCAGATTCGGACCACTCTGAAGCACCTACCCCAGACCAGGGCTGACTTTCGGCCACTACAAGTCCTTGAGAACTTCCCCTTACAGGGAGGTCCCTGCAGTGGGAACACAAACCATGGGGGAGGTTCCGGCAAAATTGTTTCCTGGTTCCTGTGGTGGAAATGGGGCTATTATCAGCACACGTATTCTAAAAATGTAGGCCATATCTCATTACCTGTGACTGGCCTTACTGCTTGTGACTCAGAAACCTTTACCTAAACATATTAGTAGCTCACTAATATTAAAGATGGAGCAGGCAGACACCAGAACAAGCTGCCTGATTTTTTTTTTTTTTTTTTTTTTTTTGAGGGGGGAGAAAATTGCTTTCCTCCTGCAGCTCCCACTCTCTTACATGTTCTAAGAAAACTCCCCATCTAAAGTGCACATCTATGAGGTTCACTGGCTTTAGTAGAGCAGCCAACAGAGACCTGTGACTGGGCAAAGAAATCATCATAGATGCTAAACTAAATGTAGACTGAACAAACCCCAGAGGAAATGCTGTGGTGTAGTTGTCCAATCAGAGCACTTGCGTTACTCACTGCAATAGGGTCATAATTGATTTATTTTCTGTCTTAAATAAAATGATTCTGCCTAATTCAGCTCTAATGAACAAGCTCGACAACGAGTGCTTTAAAGAGAGCTTCACAGATGTGCTTTTTGAGGAGCTACAAAGCAACACAGAAATAGTTTTTGGTCTTAAAAACTACATATAGTTTTACTGTATACTTTTACTATACTACTATATACTTTTGTACTATTACTATGCTATCCATAGACTCATAGGGATCATCATTTATTTAATCTAGTAGTAGCCTATGTTGTATATAAAGTTATCTCAGCATTTTTACTTTACTTCCCTAGGTAACTCCTTTTTCTATTATGCTGTGTGTATTTCTGTTGTTTGGGTTGTCTGTGTCATGCTGCTGTTACACTGTAATTTCCCAGTTTGGGATCAATAAAGTACATCTATCTATCTATCTATCTATCTATCTGTAACTGAGAAAGTCAAAGCTATACAATTAAGAAGATATACAATGTGCCCTTTAAACCTTTAAATATGTGCCCTTTAAACCACACTCTCTTCTTCTCTCACTGTGTCATTGATGTAGAAGGCTCCGCCCTGGTTGCCAACAGTGATGTTATAAGTGAGCAGTGCATTGCGTCCGCTGTCTGCGTCTTTGGCTCGGACTCTGGCCACAGAGGTGTGCACAGGGGCGCCCTCGCTCACACTTGTGTTGTAAGGCAAATTAAGGAGAACTGGGTCATTATCGTTGATGTCCTGGACATAGACTCCTACCACCACCTGAAAAGAAGTAAAATCAGCAACTTTTTCACTAAGACAATGCATGAAGGGGCCTAAAAGCTTATATAAGTACAGGTTCTTATCCCCCTTATCCCTAAAAAAATACTATGGCCTTAAAAATCCAATAAACACAACCAAGTATAGGATAAATTAGCCTTTCAACAATAGTAATAGAAATCGTTTTTCTTCTTAAGTTTGCCATTTTTAAAAATAAATTTGCAACATTTTTTTTTGATGTTGCAACCTTTTCTTGTGATTTTGAAAATCTTTTTCGTTTAAATTTGCTAGGTTTTTCTTCTGGGTTAATGACTTTTTCCATCATAATTTTTTTACCTTTTTTTCATAGAGTTGTGAGTGTTTCAAATGTAAATTTAAGACTATTTTTTGTGAATTGTAAATGTATGAGAAAAATTAACAAATCTAGAAAAAGTCACAAATTTCCAGGACAAAGGTTGCAAATTTATTTTTCAAAAAATGTAACTCTAGGAGAAAAATACTGCAAATTTACAAGAAAAAAAGTTGTAATTTTTAAATTAAGCACTCAAACTTACTAGAAAAAATATAAAAAGAATGTCATAAACTCCCCGTGCGCTCTTCCACAGTGCACGGAGGAGGAGAAGGATGGATGGATTTACACAACAGGCTGGCACAGGAGCGTACAGCGGGCAGACCACTGTGTACCATGGCCACAGGAAAATAATACAAAATAACACACATGCGCTCGGGAGAGCGAGGAAGACTTTAAGGAGCTCCACTTGACACAGGGAAGCAAACTGGGCAACGGCCTAAGCGTAGCAGTTAAGCTGCAGGGAGAAACGCTACCAGGTAAGCGTAGCAGCTAACCGCACAGAGAAACGCTAAACAATTTACTCACGGGCAGGAGCAGTCCAAAAAGTCCAATTCTCTAATGCAGCGAGAATAACCAATCCTTCGGGACATGATGATCACATGACAGGAAACGACCGTGTGACTCGTATAACGGTCCAGCGGTGTTTGACTAGCAAAGAGCTGCTTATGTACAAACCCCGCTGGCCTAACAAATTGGGAACACCTGGGCGAGGCGAGGGAAAGATAATTACCGGGGCAAACAGCTGACTATCAGAAAGAGGGGGGGCGTGGTCGGACCGGCAAACACTAGACAGCGCCCACCCGAAAGTGGGTCAAACAGTTGCCTAACAATTGCCGGCCAGAGCAGCGGCTAAGCACAGAAATGAACACACAGGTGAGAAAACAAAACACAACATATGACCAAGAACGGTCAGAACCGAGCCCGCAGGAGAACCAGGCTCGGTTCATGACAGCCCCCCCCCCCCCAGGGGTGGGAACCAGACACCCACAGTAACATCATGAAGACCCCTCCCCCCAACAGGAACAACAGCAACAAACAACACGAACCCAGGTGGGAGGTAGGGGGAACAGGAAGGAGGGAACACAATACCCCGTCCAGGGCCAACACTTAACCCCCCCCCCCCAACTCCACGGGCGTTGGGGCTCAGGAGGCCGCCCAGAGTCCCAGGCCTGGCAGAAGGTCCGGTGGATGGAGTCCAGTGGCCTGCCAGAAAACATGAGCCACCAGACCCGGGGAGTCAATTCTTCCGGCGGCCAGCCAGCATTATTAAGCCACCAGGATGGAAGGGGTGAAGCAGAAGGTGGCCTGCCCACCAGAAGGCTCACTGGTGGGAAACTGGACCGGGGCGAAGGAACCTCCATAGCGTCAGACAGGGGAGAGGGGACTACGGCATCTTCCGGGTGGTCCGCAGCACCCTCGGTGGTTCCAGCTTGGAACAAAACTGCACCTCCGGTGGGCCCCGACCAGACTGGTTCTGCTGCACCCTCGGTGGACTCTGACCAGACCAGCTCCGCTGCACCCGCAGTGACCTCCGGCTGAGGCTCAGCAGTACCCACGGTGACCTCCGGCAGAGGCTCAGCAGCACCCACGGTGACCTCCATCTGAGGCTCAGAAGCACTCGCGGTGACCTCCGGCTGAGGGTCTGCAGCACCCGCGATGGTCCCAGTCTGGGACATAGCTGCACCCGGGATGGGCTCCGGTTGGAGCACCGTTGCACCAGCGGTGACGTGACCCCCATCGGGGGGCTCATTGCTCCCACGGTGGCCTCCCCAGCGAGGGAGGTCGTGCTCCTCGCACCACCTGGCGCTGGACACCTATCCTCGGCGGCTTCCAGCAAGGTCAGCTGCTCTCCGGTGACACTGGCAGGGGGCGCCAAACCCGGAGGGAGAGAAAAAGAGACCAGGTCAGGGTTGCCGGCAGCGGCAGAGCCCAGTGAGGTGGCCCCGAGGGCTACTACGAGCTGCCCCGGGCCCTCCTCGCCGTGAGTCAGGCAGTGTGACATTGACATATTCAGTACTGACACAATGGAACACACTTGCCTGAACTCGGGCTCCACCACCGTCCAGGACTCCGGCGATTTGGGGTGCGTCGACTCTGTCGTCTCGCCTGGTGCGGTGCCCCGTCAACCTCCTTTGGGACTGCCAGCCTCCCATCATCAGTAGGCAACCCCGGTGGTGGCAGCTCCTCTCCGGTGACCCTAGTGAGGGGCTCGAAAAGCATGGGAGAGGAGGAAGGGTTAGGGTCGCCGGCAACAGCAGAGCCCGGTGTGGGAAGCCCAGGTGCAGCTGGAAGCCGCCCCCGACTCTCCTCCCCAAGAGGCAGACAAGATCTCTCAATCACAGTCAAATGAACTACAGGAGAGAAATCTTGCCTGTGATCAAGCTCTACTGCCATCCAGGACTCCGACGCTGCCGATGACGACGGTCCAGGTCCCATTGGCTGGAGGTCTGGTCCCGGGAATGCCTCTGCTGTGGCGATCCCCACAACAGGCGTGATGATGGTTGCAGTCCTGGTCCTCTGACGTTCCTCCTTGACCCGGCTGTTGACTGCGGCGAGCAGGTTCGCCTACTCCTCGTCTGATGGCGAGTCCGGGAGTTGAGCAGGCGTAGGAGGGGTAACCCTCACAGCCAGGGAAACGCGTCCTCGGACCTCCCTCTCTTGGTGCTCCTCTTCAACCCGGCAGTTGAGCGAGGTGAGCAGAGCTGACCACTCCTTGTCCACCGGTGTGGATGCAGGGAAATGCCTCTGTACGGGCCCCTAGGCAGGATCATCCAGGGCCTCAACCTCCTCCATCGTCTGACGGCTCGGTTCTTGGACCAGCAGGCCCTCAGGAATTAAGGGAGGAGACACGGAGAGGGGAAGAAAACAATCATTATTTGCAGCTGGAGGACAGATCCCAGTGGACTGCTGATACTGGGCCTCTCCCTTGGGAGACAGGCAAGATTCAATGTTAATGAATGATTTAGAATGAAACAATACTTGCCTGTTATCACGGTTGATGAAATCCGCAGCTGCAGGCAGCAGACACTCGTCCCTCTCCGTGCCAGCGGTGACGTAAGTCCTCTCGAGGGCTTGCGGAGGAGCTGTCTCCATAACGACGGAGGTGGAAATTCCCGGGATGACCTCAGCGGATCTCTCAGCAGCCGAAGGGATGATGGCAGCTGACGGAGGAGAGGGCTTCTCCCAGCGCTTCCATGCAGGACGACGCTGTCTCTTGTTTGTTTGGGGTTGGCTTGGTGAGAGTGGGAGCGGAGACCTGGCAGGGAACAGCTTCAGCAGCATCCCAGGGTTGCCCCTCCTGTGGCGCGAGCCCGGTCTTCTTCGGAGTCCTCCTCTCCCTCTCGCCGTACTCGCGTTGGAGCGCTGCCAGCTGGGATATCCGCTCAACTCCCTTGGGATGTTCGGAGAGTTGAGGGCATCGCCGAACCTCTGCCTCTACCAGCTGGACGTACCACATAATGTCCACAGAGGTGGAATACCCACTTGCTGAATAAATCAGGCTGTCAATGTCCATAAGAGCTCGACCGTATTCCCAGCCGAGACTCATCGGGTAACGCCGGCCCAAAGACATCACAAAACCAGGTTAGGCCCAACAAGTGATACACAAAAGGAAAAAGGGGGAAGGGGATGTGTGGGTGAACCCGCTAAATCCTCTCCGCTGGCTGGACCATTCTGTCATAAACTCCCCGTGCGCTCTTCCACAGCACATGGAGGAGGAGAAGGATGGATGGATTTAAACATAGGGTAATCACCAAACACACATTTATTGACAAGACACAGTTCAAAAATAAAGACTTACAGGTAAGGACAGATGTACACAACTGGCTGACACAGGAGCGTACAGTGGGCAGACCACTGTGTACCATGGCCACAGGAAAATAATACAAAATAACACACATGCGCTTGGGAGAGCAAGGAAGACTTTAGGGAGCTCCACTTGACACAGGGAAGCAAACTGGGCAACGGCCTAAGCGTAGCAGTTAAGCTGCAGGGAGAAATGCTACCAGATAAGCGTAGCAGCTGACCGCACAGAGAAACGCTAAACAATTTACTCACAGGCACGAGCAGTCCAAAAAGTCCAATTCTCCCATGGAGCGCGAATAACCAGTCCTTCGGGATGTGACGATCACATGACGGGAAATGACCATGTGACTCATATAATGGTCCAGCGGTGTTTGACTAGCAAAGAGCTGCTTATGTACAAACCCCGCTGGCCTAACAAATTGGGAACACCTGGGCGAGGCGTGGGAAAGATAATTACCGGGGTAAACAGCTGACTGTCAGAGAGATGGGGGCTTGGTCGGACCGGCAAATGCTAGACAGCACCCACCAGAAAGTGGGTCAAACAGCTGCCTAACGATCGCCGGCCAGAGCAGCGGCTAAGCACAGAAATGAACACACAGGTGAGAAAACAAAAAACACAACATGTGACCAAGAACGGTTAGAACCGAGCCCGCAGGAGAACCAGGCTCGGTTCATGACAAAGAAAGAATTGCAAAATAAATTTCTAATAAATTAGCTGTTTTTTGGGTTTTTTTGTAAATTTGCCACCCTTCTCTCATAAATTTGACAGCCTATTTATTGTAAATTAACATTTATTTTATTTTAGAGATTTCCAACTTTTTTCATGCAAATCTCAACTCTTGCAATATTTTTTTATCTGTCAACATTTTTTCCGAGTAAGTTTGAACGCTTAATTGTAAATGTGCAACTTTTTCTTGCAAATTTGCAGGGTTTTTTTTTTCCTAGATTTGAAAATAAAAGTAAACTTGTAGCTTTTTTTCTTGGAAATGTGTGACTTTTCAAATCAAATCAAATCAAACTTTATTGTCATATTGCTGTACATACAACTGTAGTGCAGGCAAGATGAAATTGCGTTTCTCTCGGCATCCATATAAGAAGCAGCATGATTAAGACACACTCCCACATAGCTCCCCCCCCCCCATCCATTCACACATCCCTGAGACATACTTGGGGAAAAAGAATAACTAACTATAATATACAAAATGTCCATAGGTGCAGTAGTGTGTATGTGAGATTCGGGTCAGCTGTTCAGCATCCTGACAGCTTGTGGGAGGAAGCTGTTGATCAGTCTGGTGGTTCTGCCTCTGATGCTCCGGAATCGTTTACCAGATGGAAGAAGTTCAAAGTGTTTATGCAGAGGGTGAGAACGGTCCTTGACAATGTTCAGTGCCCTGCTCCTACAACGGTTCTGAAAAAGTTCTTGGACAGAGGGGAGGGAGACTCCAATTACCCTCTCCGCCCCCTTGACTATCCTCTGCAGGGCTTTTTTGTCTGACATACTGCAGCTGGAGTACCATGTAGCAATGCAGTACGTCAGAACACTCTCCACCACACCTCTGTAGAAGGTCCTGAGGATGCAGATGGGGAGAGAGGTCTGTTTGAGTTTCCTCAAGAAGTGTAGTCTCTGCTGAGCTCGCTTCCTGATCTCCAAGGAATTCTTGCTCCAGGTCAGGTCCTGCAAGATCTGCACTCCGAGGAACTTGATGTTCTCTACTCTCTCCACTAAACGGCCACCGATGCTGAGGGGGACGTGCTCAGGCTGTGACCGCCGGAAGTCGATAATCATCTCCTTTTTTTGTCCACGTTTAGCACCAGATTGTTCTCCCTGCACCAGCCCTCCAGGTCTCTCACTTCTTCCCTGTACATTGATTCCTCATCCCTCTGAATAAGTCCCACCACCGTGGTGTCATCTGCAAACTTAATAATCTGGTTCCCCTCGCGTTTGGATACACAGTCATGTGTTAGAAGTGTAAACAACAGTGGACTGAGTACACAGCCTTGAGGGGTTCCGGTACTCAGCGTGACAGAGTTGGAGATGTTGTTTCCAACCCGGACAGACTGAGGTCTCTCAGTCAGGAAATCCAGGATCCAGAGATATGTGGCGGTGTTCAGACCGAGAAGGAGTAATTTCTCTATCAGTCTCTGGGGAATAATGGTGTTGAATGCTGAACTGAAATCAATGTACAGGAGTCTGGCGTAGGTGTCTTTCTGGTCCAGGTGGGTGATGACAGAGTGTAGGGTGGTGACTATAGCATCCTCCGTGGAGCGGTTTGAACGATATGCAAACTGGAGCGGGTCGTGTGATGCAGGGAGGCAGGCTGTGATGTGTGGTTTGACAAGCCGTTCGAAACACTTCATCACAATTGGTGTAAGTGCAACAGGACGATAGTCATTCAAACAGGACACCACTGGTTTCTTTGCCACCGGTACAATGATAGAGGTCTTGAAGCATCTGGGAACGATGGCCTGACTCAGGGAGATGTTATAAATGTCAGTCAGGACATCCGCCAACTCGCTCGCGCAGTCTCGGAGCACACGTCCCGGAATGTTGTCTGGACCTGCAGCTTTGCGTGGGTTGATTCTGGATAGGGTCCTCCGTGTGTCCGCTGTGTTAATGGTAAAAGCTGGTCTGACCGATGGTGGGAGTGGGCCGGCCCTCCCTCTGATTGTCGAGTTTGATGCTTCAAAACGTGCAAAGAAGTCGTTAAGCCTGTCTGGAAGCGAAGCGTCGTCATCATCGACCCCCTGCCTAGACTTAAAGCCTGTCAGTGTCCGAACTCCCTGCCACATCTCGTAGATGTAAAAATTTTCTCATACATTTGTAACTTTTTTCTCATACATTTTCCATTTTTTTATACAACTTGTGATTAATTCAAAATATGGAGCTTCTTTTTTTGTAAATTTCTCACAACTTTTTCTACATGAATCTGTAATGTTTTCCTGTAACTGTATTTTCATGAAATTGCAGTTTTTACAGCATTCATTCATTCATCTTCTTCCGCTTAATCCTTTTTGGGTAGCGGGGGGGCTGGAGCCTATCCCAGCATCTTTGGGCGAGAGGCAGGGTACACCCTGGACAGATCACCAGTCCATCGCAGGGCCAACACAAAGAGACAGACAACCATTCACTCTCACAGTCATACCAAAGGACAATTTAGAATCCCCAGTTTGATGCCAATTAACCTAACTTGCATGTTTTTGGGATGTGGGAGGAAACCGGAGAAATCCCGGAGTAAACCCACGCAGACACGGGGAGAACATGCAAACTCCACACAGATCACTGTTGGTCGGGGGCTGGGATCGAACCCAGGATCCCCCGGCCAAGGGTGAGTTACTGTGCTGCCGCAGTGCTAACCACTCCTCCACCGTGCCACCAATTGACAAATTTAAATATTGCTAATATTTTTTGTTAGCTTGCTAATTTATTTTCATAAAATTTCAGCCTTTAAAATTTGTGATTTTTTTTTTCTTGTTTTTTTGTTAGAGACTCAGGCTAACAGTGGTTGTGTGCGTAACAGCCACATGCTGCTTTGTTGCCACAGGTTGCAGACCCCTGCATTAGAGTGCACAGTCCTGTGTGTGACACTATAGCCCACCGAGCTGTTGCGAGAAGGCGTTCCCAGGTCTCTGGCTGTGACTGTGATATTATAGAAGGCTGTCGTCTCTCTGTCCAGCTCTACATCTCTCCTCACCCGAAGCTCACCCTCCACGGGGGAAACCATGAACTCATCTGACCGAGACAGGCAGAAAGAAGCTCAGAGATGCAGAGAAAGGATTTGAACAATACTTTACTGTCAACTTCAGAAAACCTCAGGAACACTAACTCTGGTGATCTCCACCGGTGATGCTGTACTCCACTTTTCCATTGAGCCCAGAGTCTTCATCGCTGGCTCTGAGAGTCCATACTCGAGGGCCTGGCTGACCCTCGGTTACCTCAAATGGTCCCTCATAGGCTCTGGGGAAAGTAGGTGTCACGTCATTCACATCTAAGACGTTCACCAGCACCTAAGGAGGAAGGGTGACATAAGCCTACTTTGTAACACATTCATCAAAAAATGTCCACGGTAATCCGTTTCAGTGGAGTGTTTCAATGAATGCAAAGAAAAGCATGTGAGTCATTACTGTTGTGCTGGACGTCAAGCGAAGGGCAGGTTGTGGACACTGGTCTGTAGCTGTAACAACAAGTGTATAGTGTCCACTGCTGATCTCATAGTCCAACTCTTTCACAGCAGTAATTCTTCCCTATAAGGACACAACATCCACTTAATTTCACTTGTCAAGGTTAATCCAGTGGTTCAACAGGGTTTCATATCTCACCGTGATGCTGTTGATGTGAAAGGTCTGGATGAGGTTCCCCTGAGCGATTGCATATCGCAGGGTGCCGTTCAGACCCTCATCGGGGTCGATAGCTGTAACTGTGGCGATGGTTGCACCCACCGTCTTGGGGCCCTCACTCAGCACTGTGACATACTCCTCCTCAGGGAACTCTGGGGCGTTATCGTTCTCATCCACAATGCGAACATAGATGGTGGTTGAAGTCTGGATCAAAAAAAGAGAAAGATGAGGAAACATTTAGAGCTACATCCATGTTTTTGATTTATTAACACAACTGACAATTTGATTTTCTTGATGTCAGACTGATTTGCAAATTCTGAGTAAACTTGAACTCTTTGTCCAACTAGTCTTAGTTGAGTGTTTTGGTCTTAGTTTGAAGCACTTCCTGTTTTGTTCCTGCTTTTCTTTATTCTGGTGATTCTCTTCCCTGTTTTGTTGTTGAGATCCTGTATTGTCTTTCAGTTATGTAATCCTGCCCAGCTGTTTCTCATTTGTTAATTACCAGTTTAGTATTCAAGTACTGGAGTGGTGGCTCAGTTGGTAGAGCATCCGCCCCACACCCAGGAGGCAGGGGTTCAAATCCCGGCTGGGTCATGCCGAAGACCATATAAAAATGGAACTTCCTGCCGTCCAGCTTGGTGCTCAGCAATAACGGAATGGAGGAGGGAAATCTGTGGCGGCGCCTTGCATGGCAGCGGCCCTCTGATTCTACACTTGGGGTGTGTGTGATTAACACTGTAGATAGGTAAAACACAATCTCGTTCTACTGTACATGATTGGTTGTACGGTTGAATGACAATAAAGGGTGATTTAATTTAAGTTGTCACTGGTTGTCTACTCACTGCAGCGACATTTAGGATTATCCTCTGGCTCCCTGTTATTTACCACCAGACTGATCAACAGCTTCCTTCCACAAGCTGTCAGGATGCTGAACAGTTGACCCGGAATCTCTCATACACACTACTGCACCTACGGACATTTTGTATATTATTTGAATATTATAGTTAGTTAGGTTTTTCCCAAGTATGTCTCAGGGATGTGTGAATGGATGGGGGGGGTGGGGGTGGGGGGTGAAGCTATGTGTGAGTGTGTCTTAAATCATGCTGCTTCTATTTATATGGATGCCGAGAGAAACGCAATTTCATCTTGCCTGCACTACAGTTGTATGTACAGCAATATGACAATAAAGTTTGATTTGTACGCTCAAACCAATTTACTGTTGCGTAATTTCCATAGATGTTCTCCTGAAGTCAAATGTATGTTGTTCAAGACCTTCTGTACCTCAATGTACTGCTCGCCTTTATGGTTTAATAGCAATGTTGCTGTTAGGAACAAAATCCGCATTGCATATAATAACTCCCTAAGAAGGTTGTTAGATGTACCACGAAGGTCGAGTGCAAGCAAGCTGTTTGTGTCTGTGAACATTCCGTCTTTTGGAGAATTGATACGTAAGAATGTTTACAGTTTTTTGAGAAGACTGCTGGAATGTAACAATCATCTTATATCAGCAATTGTCAACTCGTCACTCACACTTCATTCCAGCATTTGGAAGTGGTGGCGTTCCATTTTATACTGAGCCCATTATGTTTTTTGTTGTTACAAGAGCGTCGAGTGTCTGCTGATCTGTATATACTTTATTTATTTATCTATTTGTAATATGAACCCTGAGTTTGAAATAAACGTTTGAAATTGAAATTGAAATTGAAATTGATTTGATTTGATTTTGATTTGATTTTTTTCACTCCACATGTAAGTTGTTCAGCCATTCTTGGCTCTTTTTATTTTCAGCCCTAGAGCTGCATTTATTTGTAAATAAATTGTGTGAACTTGAGCTGCCTGCGATCGAGTCCTTTATTATGCCTGCCAGAGACAAACCTAACACACACACACACACACACACACACACACACACACACACACACACACACACACAGATAAATACATATATGTATTTTTTGTGATAATCAGAATTCATCTGAATGGGAGGCCAAAGTGGGAGCTGTGTCAAACATATAAATGAGATTTAAGTTATTTAACTCCAAGAGTGAAAGATGGAGGGAAACCACTTCCTTGAGCTACTGAAAGATCCTGATATGCAAAACTGTCAGTAGGTTTCTACTCCACCAGCATTTTTTTTTTTTGCCACAGTGCTTTGAAAAGGCATTTAATGAGATTGCAGAAAAAAGGACATACCTGTGATTTTGTTTAAAAAAATCCCTGCAGCTTTGCCTTATATAAAATAGGTTATACATCAATACTATATCATAAGAACTGTTAAGTTAAATAAAAGTCCACTGATTAAATTACATGGAGGTGTGGTACTAAGCTCAATAAACAAAGTAACAGTCATTACAGTAAAAGTCTAACATTCAGCAGCATTATTGGAAAGGTTAGGATTTCAGTGGTTTTGGAGGGCTGCTTCTAATACAGGGGTGTCAAATTCAACAAGAGAGTAATGAATAAAGCCAGGGGCCTGGCTTTCCTTTTATCACATTTATTATGTTTATTTTACATAGAAAAAGTGTTCTTAAAAACAAACAAGTATGCATACAAGCAGAATGTTTCTGACTTAAGAGGCAGAAGTCACACATTTTTGAGAGGGAATAAAAAGTAGCAAATGTAAGAGACTGGGGAAAAATACAAATACACTGTATATAAGGGGGTAAACACATATTCACAAGAGCAGCTAAAAAAGTCACAACTTATGAGACTAGAGGGAGGAGAAAAAAAGCCACAATTTAAAAGGGGGAAGGAACTGCAAATTTCTGACAAGGGGAAAAAGAATCTCAAATTTACACTGCAGTAAAATGTCACAAATCTGGGGGACTGGGGAAAATGACAAAACTGGGGGGGGGGGGTAGTAAATTTATCAACAGGCTAAAAAATACCCCTCCGTGGATCACCACGTTATCTTGGTGGGTTTGTGTGCCCTAATGATCCCAGGAGCTTGTTATCAGGGCAAAAGGGGTCCTGCGTGAAAGGCCGGACCAAGAGCAGTCCAGTAGAGCCCTATGGAAAAAGTTTCATCAAGGACCCAGTGTAGCCAAAGGAGCCACATGGGTCCGCCCTCCAGTGGACTCATCACCTGTGCAGGGATCACGGGGCTCATGGCGCTATGTGAACTGGTCGGCGGTCTGGGCTACTCTGCTTGGACTGCTGTCCCCTCAACAAGCGGTAGAAGATGGATGGAGGACTAAAAAAAAATATACTACAGGGACATATCTGGCCTCCAGGTCCCAACGTCGAGGCCTGTGCTCAAATAGAAAATCAAAATCTACTGCAACTTTTCTATTTTTTCTTTTTTTGAACACTCATCTGACCTGCTAAGTATGCATTGTGTATTGCCAACTGTATGTAATGCAGTTATCTCTCTAATAAGCAACTACCAAATTAAGCCCGACAGAAATACAACTGAAACTGATCTGGAGGGTTGGTTTCCTCGAGGTGGAAGAATAAAACTGCATAAAATGAGGACATTCAAGTAAAGGCCCCCCGCGACCCAAATAAGGATTAAGCGGAAGAAGATGGATGGATGGTGTGTGTGTGTGTGTGTGTGAGTGCGTGAGAGAGAGAGAGAGAGAGAGAGAGAGAGAGAGAGAGAGAGAGAGAGAGAGAGAGAGAGACTACAGGAGGCGCTCTTGTGTCTCCATCGCCTTTGCCTCGTGGTGAAGCCCAGAACACTTCAGGAAAGAAGTCAACAACAGCCTGTCAAGCTTGTCTGACTGCTTTGTTATCAACGGGATAAATTACCAGAAAAAAACATCTGACTGAAGCTTACCGGGACATTTGATCTCAGTCTGAGTCAAACGCTGTTCTTCAACTTTTCTTGGTGCGTTAAACCGAGACAATCATGAAGTGGTTTTTACAGCGTCGGACATCACTTTTGAAGAAACCCATGTTTTGGTTGGTCTCCTTTCTCGTTTCCATAGCTGAAGGTAAGCACGGAAAACACTCGGTAGACTAATTAACTGGCTGGGTTGATGGCACTTTTTTTTCATAGATTAATATTACTTATGAGCGGCTAAACCGTAAAAAAAAAGAAGGCTTGTTTAGTTGAGTTCTATAGAAAATAATTTTACTCCTATACAGAATCGCTAAATCACTTGTTTATAGGCTAATGTCGAATGCACCTTCGTGCAAACTTTTTCTTTATTATTATTCTGGGAAGTTTTTGCGGTTTTAATACACTTTTGTGTCTCAGAAAAAAAAAAGTGTTTGCGAACACGTTCCAGATTGAGCTTTGTCGCCGCTGTGCCGAACATCTGGCCTGAAGCTTGCAGCGCTCCCCCCACGCGAGTTTCTACAGGGCCTGCGGGGAAGTTTGGTCTTTAGACTGGCGAAATAAAAGTAAGTAGATATGGCTTAAAACGATATTGGGAAGCATCTTTAACTCGTAAAGAGGCCAGCGCCGCGCAGAGCCAGATCTGCCGCTGTGTTTTCAGAGCTGTTCCGCGTGTTTTCGCGGGGGCTGTAATCGCACACTGGATTTGTTTCAAGCGTTTTGGCGCTGCTGAAGTTGAGGCATTTTTGCTGTGGGAGGAAAGAGGAGAAGCAGCTGTCGCCTCTGGCGCGCAGGGCTCGTCTCTTTAAATGCGGCTCAAACCGTGCAAAGGTTATCAGTTCTCCGGTTTAAGATCTAACCTGAGATAAGCGAACCCGATACATCTGTCAAAGGCTTTTGATGACTTGAACTATAGGCGGACTTTTTTGATTTTTCATTGTCAGCTTTTTAGACGGCTCACAGTTTTCCTGAATATTTTATGAAGACCTGTAATAGACCTAAAAGGTTTGGAGACAAACCACTCTTCAGTGGCCTCCTTTCATCCCTGTTACATCCTCTTTATCAGCTGTTTGTCCACTATCAACATGCGAGGAAAACCCCAGAGACATTTTTCTTCACCTGCTGTCCTAAATACAGGAGTGTGAAAAAGTGTTTGCCCCCTTCCTGATTTCTCATTGTTTTTGTATGCTTGTCACACTTAAATGTTTCAGATCAAACAAATTTAAATATCTCTGTGTTGGCCCTGTGACGGACTGGCGATGTGTCCAGGGTGTACCCTGCCTCTCGCCCAAAGATGCTGGGATAGGCTCCAGCTCCCCGCGACCCGAAAAGGATTAAGCGGAAGAAGATGGATGGATGGATAAGACAAAGATAACACAAGTAAACACAAAATGCAGTTTTTAAATTAAGGTGTTTATTATTAAGGGGAAAAAAAATCCAAACCTACATGACCCTGTGTGAAAAAGTGATTGCCCCCTAAACCTAATAACTGGTTGGGCCACCCTTAGCAGCAACAACTGCAATCAGGTGTTTGCGATAACTGGCAGTGAGTCTTTTACAGTGCTGTGGAGGAATTTTGGCCCACTCATCTTTGCAGAATTGTTGTAATTCAGCCACATTGGAGGGGTTTTTGGAGCATGAACCATCTTTTTAAGATTATGCCACAGCACCTCAATCGGATTCAGGTCAGGACTTAGACTAGGCTACTCCAAAGTCTTCATTTTGTTTTTCTTAAGCCATTCAGAGGTGAACTTGCTGGTGTGTTTTGGATCATTATCCTGCTGCAGAACCCAAGTGCGCTTCAGCTTGAGGTCATGAACAGATGGCCGGACATTCTCCTTCAGGATTTTTTGGTAGACAGCAGAATTCATGGTTCCATTTACCACAACAAGTCTTCCAGGTCCCAAAGCAGCAAAACAGCCCCAGACCATCACACTACCACCACCATATTTTACTGTAGGTAAGATGTTCCTTTTTTGAAATGCTATGTTACTTTTATGCAGGATGTAATGGGACACACACCTTCCAAAAAGTTCTTCTGTCTCGTCAGTCCACAGAGTATTTTCCCAAAAGTCTTGGGGATCATCAAGATATTTTCTGGCAAAACTGAGACGAGCCTTTATGTTCTTTTTGCTCAGCAGTGGTTTTTGTCTTGGAACTTTGCCATGCAGGCCATTTTTGCCCAGTCTCTTTGTTATGGTGGAGTCATGAACACTGACCTTAACTGAAGCAAGTGTGGCCTGCAGTTCTTCGGATGTTGCTGTGGGGTCCTCTTGGATGAGTCGTCGCTGCACTCTTGGGGTAATTTTGGTTGGCGGGCCTCTCCTGGGAAGGTTCACCACTGTTCCATGTTTTTGTCATTTGTGGATAATGGCTCTCACTGTGGTTCGCTGGAGTCCCAAAGCTTTAGAAATGGCTTTATAACCTTTTCCAGACTGATAGATCTCAATTACTTTGTTTCTCATTTGTTCCTGAATTTCTTTGGATTGCAGCATGATGTCTAGCTTTTGAGACTGTTTTGGTCTACTTCACTTTGTCAGGAAGGTCGTATTTAACTGATTTCTTGATTGAGAACAGATGTGGCAGTAATCAGGCCTGGGTGTGGCTAGATAAATTGAACTCAGTTTTCCAAAGATGTGATAAACCACAGTCAATTTATGTTTTAACGGGGAGGGATCACTTTTTCACACAGGGCCATGTAGGTTTGGATTTTTTTTTTCCCCCTTAATAATAAACACCATTTAAAAACTGCATTTTGTGTTTACTTGTGTTATCCTTGTCTAATATTTAAATTTGTTTGATGATCTGAAACATTTAACTATAACAAACATACAAAAACAATGAGAAATCAGGGAGGGGGCAAACACTTTTTCACACCACTGTAAGTCGCTTGTACAAGGCTGTGTGAGAAGAAGAGACTCAAGCAGGGAGATCAGATGTGTAGGCTTATATTACCACATGTGCTTTAGTAATATCAAGACAGTGAAGGATGGGGCACCCCCTTCCTCTTTCGTAATTTTTCTCTTTAGCATTTTTAAAGGTCTTCTCATCTGTAAGTGAAAGAGTGACTAACATGTATTGCTATGAAAGAGCGGAGGCCTTCAGCACTTCTCTGAGTAGCTCAGGGACACAACATTGACCAGCACCAGTAGAGCCTTGACTCTGCGTTTGCTGCTAAAATCCTGCCAAATGAAGTGCGTTAATTTTTAAGACATAAAATATAAAACAACTAGAAAAAAATAGTATGGAAAGAAGGATAAAAGGGGAGTTAGAAAGAGGAAGCAGATAAACCAGTTGTTGAAAGTTCAGTTAATTTGCAAAACTTTGGCAATAACTACACCTTTGCAGTTTTTTCCTCAAAATAAAATTTCAGCATCACTGCTATTTGAGTAAACGATGCAACACTTTTGTAATGATGTTGTAAACGTACTTAAAAATGTGACACGCCTATATACACCTGCATGTATTACATGAATTTTAAGAGTGAAAATGACAAAGACTCCTGTGAGACATAAAAGATCAGTAATAATGTCATTTCTCCTCACACACAGTGCCCTGCAGCTTTGACTCTTCACCACTCCCTTTTGTGACTAGGTAGTGTCACATTTTTACATTTCCTGTAACTGAACATTTACAGTTGATTGCTTTCTCATTCCTGAAGCTTCAGCAGAAACTCTTTATTTTTAGTACATGCATGTGTGGGTTTAGCAAGCTTGGGCTCAGACCGCCAAGGTCTCTGCCTCTGACTGCTACCTGATCCACATAGCACCGGACCCCAATGGTCCCTCCTGCAGGTGGTGAGGCCACTGGAGGGTAGACCCCATGTAACTCCTTTGGGTTGAGCCCAGCTGGGTCCCATGGACAGAAACCCGGCCACCAGGCGCAAGCCATCGAACCCCTTCCCCAGGCCAGGCTCCAGGGTGGGGCCCCGGTAACCCCATACCGGGCAGGGTACCCTGAATCCTTGCTCCTACATTCATCATGGGAGTCTGTTAGATCGTTCTTAGTCTGGCCCTTCACCCAGGACCAGTTGAGATGGTTTGGGCATCTGATAAGAATGCTTCCCACTTGAAGTGTTTCAGACACGTCCCACTGGGAGGAGACCCTGGGGGAGACCCAGGACTCGCTGGAGAGACTATGTTTCCCAGCTGGTCTGGGAACACCTTGATATCCTCTCTGAAGAGCTGGAACAGGTGGCTGGGGAGATGGAAGACTGGGCTTCTATGCTTGGACTGCTGCCTCCACGACCCGGACCTCTGGAAAAGCAGTAGAAGATGGATGGATGGATGGATGGATGGCATGTGTGGGTAAAGTACTGGTTTCATGAGCACCCTGTAATGGGTTGGATAGTGGTTACAATCATGCTAGGTGTGAACAGGGTGTTGTTCATGGTTGTAAGCAGAAGAAAATTCTTGCATGTGAAAGGATACCAGACTAACCAGAATGATATGCTCCCCATGAGGTGGTATCATTCAAATCTGAAGCTGAAAGTGAAGTGTTTTTGAAACTGGCAACAACTGCAGCTCCTGTGACAACTTGAATCTCCTTTTCAGTCACTATGTGGAGCGTGCCACTTGGATTGATAGGTACATAGTCACACACTGGGAGTTGTTGATTATACTTCTCTGCAAATTCAAGTCACTGAATTGGATCTGTTGGTGGACCTTTTGGGCGGAAACTTTTTTTTTAGTCCAAATATCTGACAAATAATGTGGCTTGCGGTGGCGTTGTATTACCAGCCCACCATTTTCTTAACCACTTATCCAACTGAGAGTCAGGGAACACCACAGACAGACAACACACCGTCAGAAACTAAAGCTCCCGCAGCCAAACCTACAGACAGTTTAAAATTACCAGCATCTCAACAAACATCCTTTTAGACCGAGGAAGAAAACTGGTGCACTTTGAAAATTCACACAAATATGCATGGGCAGCATACAAAAATGCCCCAGCTGCAATACAGTGGTAAAGCCCTTTTTTCTTTTTTACTAAACAGTCTAGTATGAAAGCCAGCAGGGCGGACATGTACAGTATGTGCAGCATGCATAAATGCCATCAGTGCCAGTATATCCTAAACAGGTGGCATTCAATCTTAAAACAAAGGAAGGCCTTTATCTGGGCCCTGAGGGACTATTGGGATACTGAGAACAAAGATCAGAGGAGGAAACTTATATCTATAGTAGAGGAAGGCACAGGTGACAGCTGAATACAAGTTTAAAATATCACAGGGAAGCTTGCTGTTTTTTACCTGTGTTCCAACCACATCAAGACAGATCAGATAGTGCTGACAAAGCAGTTACCCCCACCCTGCGTGACATCTAAAACAAATAATATCAATTTCTTCTGATTACTCAGGTTAGAAAAGTCTGGTCTTGTAAGTCTGAAACTTAGACGGGTTCTCATTTCGGTCATACCTGGGAAAAAAAAACCCTCTCCTGCACATCCCATAATATTTACTTAAAAGAGCGAGCGAGAGCTAGAGAGAAAGGAAGGGTATAAAGCACGGTGGGTGTGAACAGCAGCGGAGAAGGACTTCCATTCCTATTGTCCCACCGCAAAGTCAGGAACAGCAGGGGGATAAAAGTTTCACTTTAATCACCACGCCTGATCTTCCTATTGCTTTTCCTAGAACACAATGGCTAGTGCAGAGTTCAGCTGCATACACAGGAACATGGCACAGACCCCAGTTCTGTGACACACAGGATGCACACAAATTGTATACACAAAGATGGCAGCTAATCAACAAGCTAAGGTCACCGCTCGTTCAGCTACTGTACTTCCTCAACAGTAAAAGCTGACCCATTAAAGTTGCCAATGACGAAACTTAATTGGGAAAAAAACCTTTTGCTTGCACATCTGCCCCTATGAGCAAACAGTAATAAGTACATGAAAGCAGGTTGTTGAATCACAGGTAGAATTTACTATAATTACTAATAATCTACAGGCTTAAAAAGCTTGTTGCAGTTTGTGACATACCAGCATGCATTTTTCCTTAGACAGTAGCTAAAATAATTAGCTGATTAATCACCAAGTTAGCATGGATTTGGCTTGATTCTCATACCCGGGTCACCGATTACAGTGGTGTTGTTGAAGCTGCAGACATGGTTTATTCACCCACACTGTGTCCTTTGGCAGTAGAGACTATTATTAGTCTGTCACTCCTGAGCTGTTATCGTTTCAAAGAGCAGAGTAACCCTGGTGGTGGGGTATTTTAACTAAAACCACAAACTTGGAATTTCAACCAAGAAACTTATCAGTGTCAAAACCTAGCTTAAATCAAAGTAAAAACCAACTTAAAAGTAAAAAAAAATCTGTCAGCCACCACAAATCTCTTGGTTGACATATAGGGGACTTTTATCTCTCAGCAGCTGTTATTGCTGTGGGAACTGCTGCAAATGCTCATTTAGGTTGAACTGCACATTGGGCTAGCTAGGGCATTCTTACATTTTGGAGATAACAGCCCAGATGAAATGCCACTTGCCAAAATAGATGTAATTCTATTTTTTAACTATACTGCCAAATTCAAAAGGTCCGTGTTCTCAAATGTGAAGCAAATGTTTTTCTGTATTTAATGCAGTTTGTTATACATACAGTAAGAAACCTAAAGCTTGAGATTTTCTGATATTGGGTAGATGAGATCATACATAAAAGATCTTTAGCTTGGACAGATTATTCAATGACAACAATGAGCAAGTCTACATCACCGACTTAACTGTAGATTGAGGTGCATCCTGCTTGAGATCTCAGACCAGCAGCTGCTGCATTACTCTCCATGATTCTTCATGAGCACCATAAACAGTCATGTAGCAGCAGCTGATGTGCTTCAACTTAAAATTTAGGGAGCGGTAAAGATTTTTCAGATTCAAGGGGGAGTTGTTTTCCTCTTGTCTGAGAAGGAGGAGTGCCTGCATGCCAAGATGACTCAGGAAGGAAGTCCACTCCTCAAATCTTGGCACTGTCCACCCTCACTATCCCAACACAAGTACACATACAGTGGGGTAAGAAAGTATTTAGTCAGCCACCAATTCTGCAAGTTCTCCCACTTAAAAGATGAGAGAGGTTATGGGTAACCCCCACAACAGCCACAGACAAGCAGAGCGCTCAGCTGGAGCAATTAGTAGAACAATGTGATGTGTGTATTGAGATCAATAGGCAGCCGATCTTTGTCTAGCTTCTTCCTGCCAGTTCCAAGGTTGATATGTATGACTCAAATGCAAACTTTCATGCTTCCTGCTCTGACTGTGATGCAAATGTCCCATGCCTTTCATGTATTGTCTGTAACTGGGTATAAAAACTGCATATGCTCTGTAACTGACTCTCTCTCTGACGACTGCTTCTGACACACACATTCTGTGTCTCCTCACGAGAGCCTGAGGACCCGCTCCAGCCCGCCTGCACAGGGCTGGAGTGAGTTCCATGATGGCGGGATGAATGATAATAAACTCCCTCAAAAACTCTCAGTTCGCTGCCTTATTATTCTTCCGCCACAAGGTCTCCAATTTTCATCATAGGTATGCCTCAACTATGAGAGACAAAATGAGAAAAAAAAAATCCAGAAAATCACATTGTCTGATTTTTAAAGAATTTATTTGCAAATTATGGTAGAAAATAAGTATTTGGTCAATAACAAAAGTTCATCTTAATACTTTGTTATAAGATAAGATAAGATAAGCCTTTATTAGTCCCACAATGGGGAAATTCCAGGATTGCAACAACATAGGGACAGCAACACTCAGAGCAACAATCAGAAGGCAAGAAAAAAACAACATCTAGTAAACATATGTCCATATTACTATAAATGTATATATATATATATATAGACACACAGTGCAGAGCATTATGGCTGGTGGATGTGCAGCAGAAAGTCTAAGCTCTCTCTCCGCGGATGCAGCGGGCCAGCTGGAAGTGTTTGGGCATGATGGTGACCCCCTTAGCGAAGAAGAGACCCACCAGGTGGGCCTCGCAGGTCTCCTGCAGAGCCATGACGGCGAAGCTCAGGAAACGCAGGACGGTCTTGAAGTCCTGAGCGATCTCCCTCACCAGGCGCTGGATGGGCAGCTTACGGATGAGCAGCTCTGTGGATTTCTGGCAGCGACGGATCTCTCTCAGAGCCACGGGCCTGTGACGGCGAGGCCTCTTCACTCTGCCGGTGGCCAGAGCGCCTCTCCGAGCAGCCCTGGTGGCTAGCTGTCTCCTGGGGGGGGGGGGGGGGGGGGGGGGGGGCTTCTTCCTCCAGTAGATTTTACGGGCGGTCTGCTTGGTTCTTGCCATCGCTCTTTATTATTCTGTCTTATATTTCTTTCACGCCGCCTACACTCCAGCCCGGCACCCGCATCGTTTTCGCTACAGCTCCCGGTATGTCGAGTTTCCCATTAGCACCGGGCGGCGGCCAAGTGCTAGCTAGCACTAGCTCCTCCCCGCTGTAACGTCTCCCGCTGCAAACCGTGGCTCCGTCCGCCGACCCGGGAGACCCCCGGGGCGGCGGGGGTCACACACTGTTGCTGGTATTTTGGCCCATTCCTCCATGCAGATCTCCTCTAGAGCAGTGATGTTTTGGGGCTGTCGCTGAGCAACACGGACTTTCAACTCCCTCCAAAGATTTTCTATGGGGTTGAGATCTGGAGACTGGCTAGGCCACTCCAGGACCTTGAAATGCTTCTTACGAAGCCACTCCTTCGTTGCCCGGGCACTGGGATCATTGTCATGCTGAAAGACCCAGCCACGTTTCATCTTCAATGCCCTTGCTGATGGAAGGAGGTTTTCACTCAAAATCTCATGATACATGGCTCCATTCATTCTTTCCTTTACACAGATCAGTCGTCCTGGTCCCTTTGCAGAAAAACAGCCCCAAAGCATGATGTTTCCACCCCCATGCTTCACAGTAGATATGGTGTTCTTTGGATGCAACTCAGCATTCTTTCCCCTCCAAACACGACAAGTTGAGTTTTTACCAAAAAGTTCTATTTTGGTTTCATCTGACCATATGACATTCTCCCAATCCTCTTCTGGATCATCCAAATGCTCTCTAGCAAACTTCAGACGGGCCTGGACATGTACTGGCTTAAGCAGGGGGACATGTCTGGCACTGCAGGATTTCAGCCCCTGGCGGCGTAGTGTGTTACTGATGGTAGCCTTTATTACTTTGGTCCCAGCTCTCTGCAGGTCATTCACTAGGTCCCCCTGTGTGGTTCTGGGATTTTTGCTCACCGCTCTCGTAATCATTTTGACCCCATGGGGTGAGATCTTGCGTGGAGCCCCAGATCGAGGGAGATTATCAGTGGTCTTGTATGTCTTCCATTTTCTAATAATTGCTCCCACAGTTGATTTCTTCACACCAAGCTGCTTACCTATTGCAGATTCAGTCTTTCCAGCCTGGTGCAGGTCTACAATTTTGTTTCTGGTGTCCTTTGACAGCTCTTTGGTCTTGGCCATAGTGGAGTTTGGAGTCTGACCGTTTGAGGTTGTGGACAGGTGTCTTTTATATTGATAACGAGTTTAAACAGGTGCCATTAATACAGGTAACGAGTGGAGGACAGAGGAGCCTCTTAAAGAAGAAGTTACAGGTCTGTGAGAGCCAGAAATCTTGCTTGTTTGTAGGTGACCAAATACTTATTTTCCACCATAATTTGCAAATAAATTCTTTAAAAATCAGACAATGTGATTTTCTGGATTTTTTTTTTCTCATTTTGTCTCTCATAGTTGAGGTATACTTATGATGAAAATTGGAGACCTCTCTCATCTTTTAAGTGGGAGAACTTGCACAATTGGTGGCTGACTAAATACTTTTTTGTCCCACTGTACATGTACTTACAGTAAAACCTGGCATGTGTTACTGCATACACCAACTTTTAGGCATGCTACTCTGTCTCTGCAGTCCACCCCCACACAAACTCACGTACTTGTCCTCATTACAGCACAAAACTAAACCGCAGTCTGTTACAAAGGAGTAATTATTCAGCAGACAAAGCCATTAAGTGTCAGGGTTGTTGTGCAGTTTTACTTTGTAGGAGTCATTCATAGTGTGAGTGTGTTTTATAGATTCATGTTGTGTCTTCACTGTGCTTTTCCAGGGAAGCCTCCAGATCGCTCATCCTGTGGATGAACCTTTTGTTTTGTTGGATTATTGCAGTGAAACAATTGTTTAAAGCACACTCTGAAGACCTTGTCTGCTCATGCATTACTGTTGCATTGCACAGTAAAAACAGGATGCTGTTCAAAGAACGCTGTGAAAGTGAGAGTGAGACAGGTATATGGTTCACGTAGAAAAAGGAACATCTCAGATGTTTGTCGGTTTCCTGATTGCATGTAAAAAAAAAAAAAGAAGCAGTACATGTGAATATGTGTCACTCAGAGATGGTGAGCAATAGAGACGATCCACCAGAAATTCAGTGGCATTTTTATTACAAACCCCAACTCCAATGAAGTGGGGACGTTATGTAAAATGTAAATACAAACAGAATACAATGATTTACAAGTCCTTATTGTAAACTGTTGCAGTGCATCCAATTAGCATTCAATTATTCAATTATCCATTACAAGGACAAGATATTTAATGTTCAAACTGATAAACTTTATTGGTGTTTCTTTTTGCAAATATTCACTCATTTTTGAATTTGATGCCTGCAACACGTTCCAAAAAAAAAAAACTGGAACAGCATGTTTACCACTGTGTTATGTCATCTTTCCTTTTAACAACACTCAATAAGAACTGAGGACACTAATTTTTGAGGCCTTGTAGGTGGAATTCTTTCTCATTCTTGCCTGATGTACAAATTCAGTTGCTCAAAAGTCCAGGGTCTCCGTTGGCATATTCTGCACTTCATAATGGGAGACAGGTCTGGACTGCAGACAGGCCAATATAATACCTGCACTCTTTTACTATGAAGCAACCCTGTTGTAACACATGGAGAATGTGGCTTGGCACTGTCTTGCTTAAATAAGCAGGGACATCCTTGAAAAAGGCACTGCTTGGATGTATGTACCATTCAGCATTAACTGCCTGGGTAACTTGCCTTCACAGATGTGCAAGTTACCCATGCCATGGGCACTAACACACCCACACCCAGAGCAACCGGCCATTTTTCTGGGTGTTGCTGATATATGGTTTTTGCTTTGCATGGTTGAGTTTGAACTTTAACTTGTAGATAGTGCGATAAACTGTATTAACTGACAGTGGTGTTCCTTTATGTTCCTGAGCCCACATGGTAATATCCTTTACAGAATGATGTTGGGTTTTAATGCAGTGCTGCCTGTGGGATAGAAGGTCATGGGCATTCGATGTAGGTTTTTGGCCTTGCTGCTTATGTGCAGAAATTTCTCCAGATTCTCTGAATCTTTTGATGATATGGACTGAATGATGAAATCCCTAAATTCCTTGCAGTTGTGCATTGAGAAATGCTGTTCATAAACTGCTGGACTATTTGCCCACGCAATTGTTCACAAAGTGGTTGCTTGTGAATGACTGAACCTTTTGGGGTTGCTTTGTGGTGTATTCAATTGAATATAGTTTGAAAAGGATTTGCAAATCATTGTATTCCGTTTTTATTTACGTTTCACGCAATGTCCCAACTTCATTGGAATTGGGGTTTGTATTAAATATAAGAAAGGTTTTACAGTTCCCCTCCATGGATCGCCACCTTACTTAGTGGAGGGGTTTGCATGTCCCAGGATGATCCCAGGAGCTATGTTGTCAGGTGCAATTTGCTCCTGGTAGTGTCTCCTAAGGCAAACTGGTCCTGTGTAAAGGGCCAGACCAAGAGCAGTCCGGTTGATCCACATGAAGAAGTTACTACAAGGATCTAATGTGCCCCACCCATTGTGGGGTTACCAGGATTTGAGGGCAAGAGCCTGGTAACTGGGTTTCTTTCCACAGGACCCAGCTAGGCTCAGCTTCAGTAAGCCACATGGGTCCATCCTTCAGTGGGCTCACCACCTGCAGGAGGGATCATGGGACTCATGGTGCTATGTGAACTCTGCAGCAGTCTGGACTTCTCTGCTTAGACTGCTGCCCCCGCAACCCGGACCCCTGGATAAGCGGTAGATGATGGACAGATGGTATTACAGTTCCTGTATGTGTTCCTGTATCCAACAAAGACGAACATCCGTTGTAATTCCCAGAGGTGGTTCATGTATTTATTCTCACCAGCACACATAGCACAATTTCTAACCACAGTGAATGAATGAATCTTTATTTCGGATAGATCAAATGTTCTCCCCCAGTCTGCGTGGGTTTACTCCGGGATTTCTCCGGTTTCCTCCCACATGCCAAAAACATGCAAGTTAGGTTAATTGGCATCAAACTGGGGATTCTAAATTGTCCTTTGGTATGACTGTGAGAGTGAATGGTTATCTGTCACTCTGTGTTGGCCCTGCGATGGACTGGTGATCTATCCAGGGTGTACCCTGCCTCTCGCCCAAAAATGCTGGGATAGGCTCCAGCCCCCCCCGTGACCCGAAAAGGATTAAGCGGACGAAGATGAATGAATGAATGAATAAAAGTAAAGGTTAAAAGAAAGGAACAGAATAATATAACAAAGGGGGAAAAATCTAACAAGGTCAAATTAAACAGTAACTCCTCTGGTTATACAGTTCAACATAAGTTATCCAAAATGGGTGATTGCTGAAGCCGCAGCTTATATTGCCCACCCATATTCCATCCAAGAATTCAAAAGAAAAACAAAACAGGAGCGATTACAATTCAGAACAAAGCTAAAGACAAAGCGTGACAAAAAAAAAAACCTAAGCAACAGCACAGCACAGACTGAATATGACGATCCTTATGTGATTTTACATGTCATCTTGTATATATGTTTGGAGTATTGCTTCCTTTAGTTTTTGTTTAAATTGTCCAAGTGTTGTACATGATTTTAATTCAGGTCCAAAAGCATTTCACAGTCTGACTCCTTGCACTGAGACACAGTGCTGCTTGGTGGTAGTTCTTACTGAAGGTTTTTGAAATATACATGTTCCTCTGAAATGATATTGTTTCTCCCTTATTTGGAACAACTTTTGGATATTTGCGGGCAGTAATAGATTCTTCACTTTAAACATTATTACTGCAGTTTTAAAATCAACCAGATCTTTCAACTTGAGAGCTTTTAATTTAAGAAAAAGTGGGTTTGTTGGTTCCCTGTAAGTGGCTTTGTTTATTACTCTAATAGCTCTCTTCTGAAGGATAAAGACTGGATATATGTTTGTTTTATATGTATTTCCCCATACTTCAGTACAATATGTCATGTATGGGAGTATTAATGAATGATAAAGGGTATATAGTGTGGGTTGATTCAGCAAATATTTCACTCTGTGTAGTATTGTGATTGATTTGGATATTTTACCTTTAATGTAATTAATATGTGACTTCCAACACAGTTTATTATCAATTATTACTCCAAGAAATTTAATTTCGGATACCCTTTCAACCTCTACACCAGGGGTCACCAACCTTTTTGAAACCAAGAGCTACTTCATGGGTATCGAGTCATGTGAAGGGCACCAGCTTGACACACTCCTCTAAAATAACAAATTGTGTGTGTGTGTGTGTGTGTGTGTGTGTGTGTATATATACACACACACATAAATAAATAATTATCAATAACTTAAGAGTGGGTAACAGACAAGATCAATATTCAACACTTTATTTTTATTAATCTCAGCAGTTGTTCAGATGATCACTTCTACATTTCATAAAAAAAATGTCCAGTTTTCACCAGTCCCTTTTAACCATAAAAAACTAAACCCTTTTAATTCATGAACTATGTTGAACCATGTTTGAAAAAGTTATGCAACATTTAAGAAAAATCAACCTTCATATTAAATAAATCTTATCACATTTTTAACTGAACAAATCTGCTGCAATTCTGCTCAAAATCTGTTACATTTAATAAACACACTTTTGTGTGTTCTTATTCACTGGAATTATATCCATACAGTTCTTGCCAAGAATCATGCTTGAGCAACCAGCACTGTCCTTTCATGAGAAGAAGCTAAACAGCACTGAGAGTGCTTAAATGCACGGTGGCGCAGTGGTTAGCACCGCGGCAGCAGTTTACCCTCGGCCGGGGGATCGCGGGGATCGTGGGTTCGATCCCTGCCCCCGGCCAACAGTGATCTGTGTGGAGTTTGCATGTTCTGGTGGTGCATGTTCTCGTTTTTCATGCAAAAACATGCAGGTTAGGGAGTTAAGGGGCGCTTGCGCACGCAGCGGCTGGTGGCTTGTCACCGGACTGCAGAACAAATCTACCTACGGGTTCAAGATAAGTCCCCCCCCCCCCCCCCCCCAAAAAAAAAGAGTGGGTAGTGAAGTGGCGCTTCGCCATCGCCCCGCAAATGAAATACACGCAGCTTCCTTTCACTGTAGTAAAAAAGAACTCTTCCTCCCGCTCACTTTGAAAATGATAAATTTTCTGTCTTTTTTTGCCATGTTTTTGGGCTTGGAAACCGCACTCCGCTCACCATCTTAACCGCCTGCTAGCTTACGCTCCATAAGCGCGAAGGTTTTGTCATGCGCACAATACTGACCTTTGAACTAGGTCCGAGTTCACCTTAACTTTACGTATAATAAACATATTTTCATTTTTTTTATTTTTAAGACATTGTCATTTTAAAATCTATATAAATGCAAGTGTGATTTTAAAAAATATAAAATAAAAAATAGCGGCAGAAAAAATTACATTTTAGACGCAGCTCACTTGCGAGTTGTGCTATTTTTAGAACAGGCCTGCGGGCGACTCATGTGGTCCCTGCGGGCGACATGGTGCCCGCGGGCACCGCGTTGGTGACCCCTGGTTTAGATACTGAGTTGTTGTGATGGTTGTTAAAAATTATAAATTTTGTCTTACTTAAATTGAGCGTTAATTTGTTTGAATCAAACCAGTTTAAGCTTTCCTAATTCTTTTCCGAGTGTATCCAAAAGTTGTTCCAAATTGCTTCCACTGCATAATAAATTAGTGTCATCTGCAAACAATATTAAATTCATTTTTTCCGAAACTCTACATATGTCATTTATATACATATTGAATAACAATGGCCCCAAAACTGAACCCTGTGGGACTCCGCAAATAACCTTCAGTAACTGTGAGTTTTTGCTACCAACACATACATACTGATATCTGTTCTTTAAGTAACTACATAACCAGGACAGTGCTACCCCCCTAATACCATAATTTTGTAGTTTCTTTAATAATAATTTATGATCCACTGTATCAAATGCTTTTTTAAGATCCAGGAATACCCCAACTGAATACTCTTTATTTTCAATGGCAGTTGATATTTTTTCTATAAATTCCATTAGAGCAAATGCAGTTGTCCTCTTGTGTCTGAACCCATATTGCTGCTCACACAATAAATTATTCTTCATTATGAAGTTGTCAATTATCTCACAGATTATTTTTTCCAAGTATCTTGGAAAATTGCGGCAATAGTGAAACTGGTCTATAGTTTGAAAATTCCCCTCTGTCACCCGTCTTGTACAGCCATGGACAAAATTGTTGGTACCCCTCTGTTAATGAAAGAAAAACCCACAATTGTCACAGAAATAACTTGAATCTGACAAAAGTGGTAATAAATAAAAACTCTATGAAAATTAACCAATGAAAATCAGACAGTGCTTTTGAATTGTGGTTCAACAGAATTACTTTAAAAAATAAACTCATGAAACAGGCTTGGACAAAAATGATGGTACCCCTAGAAAAGATTGAAAATAATGTGACCATAGGGACATGTTCAACCAAGATGTGTCCTCTAATTAACATCACAGGTGTCTACAAACTTGTAATCAGTCATTCGGCCTATTTAAAGGGTGACAAGTAGTCACTGTGCTGTTTGGTGACATGGTGTGTACCTCACCAAACATGGACCAGAGGAAGCAAAGGAGAAAGTTGTCTCAGGAGATTAGAAAGAAAATTATAGACAAGCATGTTAAAGGTAAAGGCTATAAGACCATCACCAAGCAGCTTGATGTTGCTGTGACTACAGTTGCACATATTATTCAGAAATTTAAGATCCACGGGACTGTAGCCAACCTCCTTGGACGTGGCTGCAGGAGGAGACAGATAATAAGAATGGTAACAAAAGAGCCCAGAACAACCTCTAAACACATTCATGGTGAACTCCAAGGTCAAGGTACATCAGTGTCAGATTGCACCATCCATTGCTGTTTGAGCCAAAGTGGACTTCATGGGAGACGACTAAGGAGGACACCACTGTTGAAAACAAATCATAAAGAAGCCAGACTGGAATTTGCCAAACTGCATGTTGACAAGCCACAAAACTTCTGGGAGAATGTCCTATGGACAGACGAGACAAAACTGGAACTTTTTGGCAAAGGCACATCAGCTCTATGTTCACAGACGCAAAAATGAAGCATACCAAGAAAAGAACACTGTCCCTACTGTGAAACATGGAGGAGGTTCTGTTATGTTCTGGGGTTGCTTTGCTGCATCTGGAACAGGGTGTCTTGAATCTGTGCAGGGTACAATGAAATCTCAAGACTATCAAGGTATTCTAGAGAGAAATATGCTGCTCATTGTCAGACAGCTTGGTCTCAGTTGCAGGTCATGGGTCTTGCAACAGGATAATGACCCAAAACACACAGCTAAAAACACCCAAGAATGGCTAAGAGCGAAACACTGGACTATTCTAAAGTGGCCTTCTATGAACCCTGATCTAAATCCTATTGAACATCTGTGGAAGGAGCTGAAACATGCCGTCTGGAGAAGGCACCCTTCAAACCTGAGACAACTGGAGCAGTTTGCTCATGAGGAGTGGGCCAAAATACCTACTGAGAGGTGCAGAAGTCTCATTGACAGTTACAGAAATCATGTGATTGCAGTGATTGCCTCAAAAGGTTGTGCAACAAAATCTTAAGTTAAGGGTACCATCATTTTTGTCCAGGCCTGTTTCATGAGTTTGGTTTTTTTAAATAATTCTGTTGAACCACAATTGAAAAGCACTGTCTGATTTTCATTGGTTAATTTTCATAGAATTTTTATTTATTACCACTTTTGTCATACTCAAGTTATTTCTGTGACCATTGTGGGTTTTTCTTTCATTAACAGAGGGGTACCAACAATTTTGTCCACACGTGGACAAAATTTGTAACCTATTTGTAACCTGTCTCTCCAAACAGGTAACAAATATACGTCAGTGGCTTCACTAAGCATTCAATGATAGTTTTGACTAAAAGCATGTCAATACCATCACAATCCATAGATGTTTTACTTTTAAACGATTTAACAGTTTCAATGACCTCTCTCTCGTCTGTGTTCTTTATGAAAATGGAGTCTTTTATAGCAATGTTTTTACTTATTGTATCACCTGTAGATGCCATAATGAGTATTTCTTGAGCCAAATTAGGACCAATGTTAACAAAAAATTTATTAAATTCATCTGCAGGTGAGACTGCATTCACACTGAGTTGTTTTTTTTCTTTTTTCTATTCAGTTTGAATAGAACACAAACTTTGCTGTTCCAGAGATGCAAAAAAACCCCCAAAAACTAAGCATGCAGAAATTGGGCAAGGTCACGGTTAGGCTTTTGCTTTAAGTATATATTAAGTATGGTGACTGCTGTTTTTTTTTTTTTTTGCATTTACTTGTGGTCTCAGTCAAGAATTCCCCTTTATGCACAGACTATGTTGAATGGGACTATGTTAAGACTGTGTTAGCAAACAGACTAGCCTCACTTATATGAACATTTTATCTCCCAAAATCAGGCAAACAGAAAACTTATGGAAGTTTGGAAGGGAGCCTGTGATCTATGCAAACTGGAATAAATCATCTATTTTTTTTATTTATTTTTTTTAACTTGGAAAGAAATCAGCTGCCACTACCACTTAAAACTTCCATACTTTGGATTTTCTGTGTCATGTGTATCATCCATGCCAGTGAGGATTATATTATCTCTTTCCTTGTGACTGTCTGTGTCACTGTGGCAAAAATGAGGCCCTAAAGGCATGTGTAATTTTGTCATTGATAACAATGCAACTGCATATACTGCAGTCACAAAACATTACATGAAAAAAGAATCTCTGTTTTTGCAGTAGAGTATTTTAAAATAACAAAACCAGCCTGTTATGAAATGAGACTGACCTTAAATACAGAGTAATGGGTGCTATTCTTTAGGTTTTAATATATTTTTAAAGATTTAATGCATTTTTCAAAATTCCTTAGTCATTCTTTTCACAGTTCAGCTGAGCTCAGTTGTGAGTGATGCAGGGAGTGAGCAGAGAAGAGCCTAGTGCCTTGTCTGCAAACAAATGGCTGACTGCTTGCTTCCCCGTGGATCAGCTCACAGCTAATGTAACTGGGAATTAGCACAAGATATTTACAAAGCCAGATGAACACAAGAGCACATCTTCAAGTTTCTTGTTCTTTCAATAGATTTTCTCGACAGATAAAAACTTAAAATGTCAGGCTGGCCAATTAGATAGATAGATAGATAGATAGATGTACTTTATTGATCCCAAACTGGGAAATTACATGAATTAAATTATGACACTGCCTGAAAATAAGTTTGTGTGTCACCAACACTTTTCCATGTTTTATCTCATTCTCTCCAAAGGTGAGGTGTCTCACTCTCACTCCACTCTTGGTGTCTCTGCCACTCACCTGTCCTACACCTGCCCAGAGGGAGCAACTGCTAAACTGATGTGTTCCCAGGCGGGTTCTCCCTTGCACTCTAACCATCATTTGAGGCACACCTGGCTTTTCACATCCAACAGTGACCAGCATTGTATATATGGGAAAGGCCCACGCAATATTCAGTATGTTCGTCACCACGACCGTGTCAACCACACTTCGGGAGAGGAAACCCAAATTGGACATGATAAACATAACTTTTGGATTGTTCTGAAGAACCTGACTAAAGCTGACCAGGGGTGGTACTGCTGCATAGCTGTAGAGTACATAATAAAGGCTAAACACGCTGAGATTGACCAGAGGGACAGGAGCCATATTGAACTCAAGGTTATCACACGTACGTACATCACACATTACATCAGTGTGGATGAACATGTTTTTGCAGTATATGATAAATGATCATTGTTTTACCCATTGCTACTGTATATGTTCAAAAAATATTTCAAAAATTTTCAACTTTCAATGCATCTTAATTCGGTAACAATTTTCCATCCATTTAGATTTAAGCATTTTAACATAAAACACGCCAGTAAAGTTGGTGTGATGTCCATTTGTCAGTCAAACATAGTAAAAAAGACTTAACGATGCAATCTTATGAATAAACCCGTTTCATAGTAATAGGTTTATGTATTGTTACAAATCAACCCATTTCATTTTAAATTCATACAATATATGCTAATTAATTTGGATTGTTTCACAATGTACCACATTTAAACTTGTTAAGCTAAAATTTAACCGAATAAATTGAATCTTTACAATAAACACATTTATCCAAATTCTAAAGAATATGAATACATAAAAGGTATAGTATAATATAGTATAGAGGGAATGCACTGGAACAGAATTCTTGGCAGTTACCATAGTTACCCAGCACAGAGTAGCAAACACGTGTGGCACCTTTAGTTTGTATGCAGCAAAATATAAAAATCACACAAAATAATTAGTCACAGTAGTACACAGACTGCCTTTTTTAACTTAAATGTTAATAACACACCATTTACTTGACCATAGTGATGTATGGGTAACAGCACACATAAGTGAACTGTTCTGAGCCTTTATTTATCTTTTGTCAGTTAATACAAGATGGAATGATGAGATTTGCTCTTCACAGTGCAAGCAGGCCCTCTGTTTACTACTGTGACTGACTACTCTGTGTATTTTTGTGTTTTATTGCATAACCCCTAATGCTGCCACTCATTTTTCCACTCAGCGTTTTGCAGCTGCTGAGTTCTGTTCTATGACATCATGTGCATATCCTCTATACGTTATAAGCCACAAGTCTTTTTTGTGTGTTTTTTCCCCTGTAAATAAGAGGTTATACATTTCTGATCTCTTTCCAGGTACACATGGATCACAGAACTGCACTTTTAATGACGTCACACCACCTGGAGGTATGAAGCCTTACTCAGACCTTGATGGCAAAAAGATAACAGCCCATTTATTCCATTTATTTAACTCACGATCTTTCTGATACTTCCGCAGGCCTCGTGCCAGTGGCCTTGGCCATAACAGGCTGCATCTTGGCTGTGCTGTCTCTGCCCCTTATTCTGGTGCTTGTGTATAAACAGAGGCAGCATGCCCAGTCAAGCAGACGTATGTATTACTGACATGCACAAGCACACAGTCTAATTTCCATCTCTATCCTATGGGGCATATAGAACTCCATCACACAGGGGTTCCCATAACATTTGTTCTGACACATGCTTCCTGTCTGTAGGCTGGATTAACTGCAGAAGGAAGCACATTCACAGTTTTTTTTGGGTTTCCCACTTTGTTTTCATTCAGTTACAATGGCCCATTTCCCGTTTCCTCTCTTCCAGGTGGACAGGAGCTAGTCAGGATGGACAGGTATGTTTTTCCACAGCTGGTCAGGCGTAGAGACCAGCTCCAAACTGTCCTATGATCATCTACTAAAACACAGAAGCGGGAAATGTAGACCTTCTTGAGTAACAAAAGTACTGAAATAGTTTCTTGAGTCATATTGGCAGTTTTTTTTTTAACTTAGCTGTGTCCTTCCCTTTCTTGTGTGTGTGGTCAGTGAGGCCCAGGGACATGAGAACCCGGTATTTCTCGGGGAGTCACCACAGATAAAGACTCGTACGGTTTCACAGATCATGACCAGGCAGTCTTCGGAGACGGGCCGCCACCTGTTGTCCGAGTCAGGAACACCCCTTTCTCCCCCTACACATGGGAATGTGTTCTTCCCAGCAAATGGTAAGAAACCCAACATATCACAGTACATGGCACACATTATTCAGGCAAAGACATTTTCACAGTTGCGCCCTACCTGGTTGGCATCGTAGCACAAATAAAACAACATGAGATGAGGTAATTTACACCACTATGTCAGAACCTGTTAGACCTGACTTATATTAATCATACTTTACAATCCAACACCAAAAAGGTTAGGATGCTGAGTAAAATCTTATAAACTATTTTATTCACAATAGAAGAGATGAAATGTTGAAAGTGAGACATTTTTATATTTCATGAAAAACAGCTCATTTTGAATTTGATGGCAGCAACACCTCTCAAAAGCACTGGGAGAGGGGGCAACAAAAAGATGGAAAAGTAAGTGGTACTAAAAAAACAACTGTAAAACATGTTGCAACTAATTAAGTCAATGGGCAATAGGCCAGTAACGAGTGGGTATAAAAAGATCAATTCAGAGAGGCAGTGTCTCACAGGTTAAGATGGGGTTCAGCAATACATCATGTAACTATATTACAAGATTGAGTTCTGCAAGTAGTTGTTTTAAAACACACTCCCTGATGCAATCACAAAACAACCACGGCTTTGTATGCTTCTGCTCAAACATCCTGCCTGTGGCAGAAATGTCAGCGGAAAGATGCTCAACATTCTGGTGCAAATCTGCACGCTCACACTTGAAACAGCTGTGACTAAGAAAATAAAGTTATTGTGTAGTAGGGAATTTAACAAACCTCCCCATCACCAGCACTGCTACCAACCTACACCCCTCCCCCACTTACAACCGCCTCCTCGTGTTGTCATTTTGTGAATTCCTCTCTTGCCTCCCTCACAAGTCATTCTCCACACATCAGCACTTTTATCCAACAGTAATGGCCCCTTCAGTTGTTCTTTCAAACTTGAAATAACAGAAACGTTAGTTACGGCTGATGGGTTTAATCCCGAGGGTCTTCCTTCTGATTCCTGGGGTACCTGTACAGACATTCCTGGCATGCTCAGGTGAATATCCAGCTTTTCTTACAGCTTAAACTGCCATATGTCACCTCTTTGACTTTAAACAGTTGTGGAAACCTAAACAAGTCCCACAAAGACTAACTCAAGTTCATGAAGAAGGACAAACAGAAGGTAAACCTGGGCCATCTTAATAACTGGACTGAGCCGCTGCAGTTTTGGTAGACACTCATAATGCCTCATATCACAGCTGTTTCTATCCTGTCAGGGGAAATGGCACAAATACACTGCTGCCTGTAATAAAAGCTATGAGTTGGTTGGAGTGTTCTTTTGTATTTGTGGTGTAGTTGTAGGCTTCCAGATACATATGTCTTTATACTACAGTCACTTGAGACCCATTCACAGCATTCAGGCCATCTCCTTTTCCACTAACTGTGAGACTAGTGGAACCAGCTGGTTTGAACTCTTTTGAATTACGTTAGTCTCTATTGATTATGATTCTATTTTTAAAAGCAATAAAAGGTGAAAACATTCAAGGGATTGAGTGTTTTTTATTAGGCACTGTATATTAATGAAATCATCAAAGATTCTACATTAGAACATCTTTCATGTTTGTCATGGTACAGTGGGGCAAAAAAGTATTTAGAAAGAATCAGAATCTTCAGAATTCTGAAGATTCTGAATACTCAAAAAAGTACTCAAAAAATACTCAAAAATACTCAAAAAAGTATTTAGTCAGCCACCAATTGTGCAAGTTTTCCCACTTAAAAGATGAGAGAGGTCTCCAATTTTCATCATAGGTATACCTCAACTATGAGAGACAAAATGAGAAAAAAAAATCCAGAAAATCACATTGAAGGATTTTTAATGAATTAATTGATAAATTCCTCAGTAAAATAAGTATTTGGTCACCTACAAACAAGCAAGATTTCTGGCTCTCACAGACCTGTAACTTCTTCTTTAAAGGTGACGGACAGAGGAAAACTCAAAATCGCTAAATCATATCTCAAATTGTTGTCTGAGACGAGCTAATTAGAACCCCACATGTTTTGGTGTCAACGTATGTCGCATAAGGTGACAATGCGCTCTTGAAGTACGCTGTTGTGAAGAGCTGTCTGACCCAGCCAAGATCAGCAGCTAAAATGGCCGCTGACTGTGTGACATCAATTCGGTGTGTCACACAGTCAGCGGACATTGCTTTTTTTTATTTTTTTACATTTTAAAATCGGCGATTACGGATATTTCTCGGAATACTTTTGGATTACAAATAGATTATTTATTAACATTAGGATTTCAGGAATCGAATTAATTATGGTTTGTCGTTGTGTACGGGTGCGACGTTATACCAGAGGAGCATGCTGTGAGTGTTTGAATGTCCTGTCCCTGTGAAAATCAGAACGGCATGGGTGAAATTTGTTCAGAAAACGCAAAAAAAAAAGGACTTATGTCGGTAAAACACCAAAAATGTGCAGTAGAGATTTCGTTGACAGCGATTTCGAGAATAAGATGCAATTTGTGTCACGACTCGCCGCTCCTCAGCGGCGTCAGCTGGGCGCACACCTGCCCCTCGTCAGCACATCCCCATACATCCATTCACACACACCTGCTTGTTGAATAAAGCTGTTAAATCTATCCTGAGCCTGCGTGCGTGTTTCCTGGGCCAGACATGTCAATTTGCGAAAAGATTGCTGATAAAGAAAACGGCAGGAAACAGGGTAAGTTTTTTTATTTTTAATATTCACTGCAAATGTTTACTAAACATCTTAAATGAATTCCAAGCCATGGTTTGCATTGCCTTACCAACTTATCAAATATTAGCATATTAGGGTGTTCATACTCATCAAATATGAAATATTCAGTGCTGTATAGGGAGGTGGTTGTGCCTGTTTGATCAATTTATATTTCTATGTATGTAATCCAATTTGAGACCTCTGGGATAAAATTATGATCTACTTTTTTTGCAGATTTTATCAACTGTCACTCAATGTTGATGTTTCTGACCAAGCAGAGGAACCTGATGAACAGGACTTTTATGTAAATCCAAATTTATACCATAAAATGGTAGAAAAATTATTGAAATGTATATGACATGTGACTTTGATGAATGCTGAGCTATGAGAACTATAACATTGACATGAACATTAAGAAACTCAATATATGATTTTACAAAACTTTATTTAAATAACATTGTTCACAAATCTAATCTTGGTAGGCAAAATCCCTTGTAGTGATGAGATGGGAAGGTTTCTCTGATGAGGCTCGCCGCACAGGCAGGCAACATAACCCTCACTTCTTCTCCAAAAAAATCCCCAACACTATGAATCTGTATCGCCTGAAAAATATGGGGTTGGCATTGATTATTCCGTTTGCATTGATTATTGAATGTATTGAATGGTTTCTTCATAATTCATCTGGGAAATTAAATCAAATGAATAAATATTGTTTATAAACTCACTCGTGTGGACGATGACGGCCGCTCATCTCTCATCAGCTCCAGCTGCGCACAGACCAGCAGGTGCTAATCAGCGGCTGAGAAGATGCTGCGAGTGACCAATGGGTAGTTTTATTTTTAAAATTAAGTGTGTGACCATGCATGTCGCCAAAGAAAAATATTTGTAAGCATCTTTTACCTAGAAATATCTTACAGCCGATCGTAAACGTGTTCTTTTCCCGTCCGTGTTGCGTCTTCCTACTCTCCCTCTGCCTCGAACAAATAAGGCTGACAGGCCACACACCACCCAAAACGTCTTCATTGTTAATGTAATCATTTGTAATCATTTATATTGAGGTCGTCAAACTCTAGAAAATAATCGCTGTCCGAATCACTTTGCTCTCGTTCTGCAATTTTTTTTCATACCGAATTGACGTGAAGGCTGCACGCACCTATCGGGAGATGGCGGTACTGCAGCATCACTGAGTGAAAGATGGGCTATGACCAAATAATTTCATTGATGTAGGATGGTGACACATATTAAATCAAGGGAATGGGAAGAATGGAATATTTTCATACAATCAGTTGATTGGTTCAATAAAAAAATGTCAATGTCCGTCACCTTTAAGAGGCTCCTCTGTCCTCCACTCGTTACCTGTATTAATGGCACCTGTTTGAACTCGTTATCAGTATAAAAGACACTTGTCCACAACCTCAGTCAGTCAGACTCCAAACTCCACTATGGCCAAGACCAAAAAGCTGTCAAAGGACACCAGAAACAAAATTGTAGACCTGCACCAGGCTGGGAAGACTGAATCTGCAATAGGTAAGCAGCTTGGTGTGAAGAAATCAACTGTGGGAGCAATTATTAGAAAATGGAAGACATACAAGACCACTGATAATCTCCCTCGATCTGGGGCTCCACGCAAGATCTCACCCTGTGGGGTCAAAATGATCATGAGAACGGTGAGCAAAAATCCCAGAACCACATGGGGGGACCTAGTGAATGACCTGCAGAGAGCTGGGACCAAAGTAACAAAGGCTACATCAGAAACATACTATGCCGCCAGGAACTCAAATCCTGCAGTGCCAGACATGACCCCTGCTTAAGCCAGTACATGTCCAGGCCCGTCTGAAGTTTGCTAGAGAGCATTTGGATGATCCAGAAGAGGATTGGGAGAATGTCATATGGTCAGATGAAACCAAAATAAAACTTTTTGGTTAAAAACTCAACTTGTCGTGTTTGGAGGAGAAAGAACACCATACCAACTGTGAAGCATGGGGGTGGAAACATCATACTTTGGGGCTGTTTTTCTGCAAAGGGACCAGGATGACTGATCCGTGTAAAGGAAAGACTGAATGGGGCCATGTATTGTGAGATTTTGAGTAAAAACCTCCTTCCACCAGCAAGGGCACTGAAGATGAAATATGGCTGGGTCTTTCGGCATGACAGTGATCCCAAACACACCGCCCGGGCAATGAAGGAGTGGCTTCGTAAGAAGCATTTCAAGGTCCTGGAGTGGCCTAGCCAGTCTCCAGATCTCAACCCCATAGAAAATCTTTGGAGGGAGTTGAAAGTCCGTGTTGCCCAGCGACAGTCCCAAAACATCACTGCTCTAGAAGAGATCTGCATGGAGGAATGGGCCAAAATACCAGCAACAGTGTGTGAAAACCTTGTGAAAACTTACAGAAAACGTTTGACCTCTGTCATTGCCAACAAAGGGTATATAACAAAGTATTGAGATGAACTTTTGTTATTGACCAAATACCTATTTTACCGAGGAATTTACCAATTAATTCATTAAAAATCCTTCAATGTGATTTTCTGGATTTTTTTTTCTTATTTTGTCTCTCATAGTTGAGGTATACCTATGATGAAAATTGGAGACTTCTCTCATCTTTTAAGTGGGAGAACTTGCACAATTGGTGGCTGACTAAATACTTTTTTACCCCACTGTAGATGTTTCCCTGCTTGTTCTCATTTCCACCAACTCTCTACACTGTATAAGAAATACACAGTATGGACACTACTAATGCTTCATATTATAGGCCCCGGACATCCTGCCGTTGTGTCCCTGGGCAAGACACTTTACCCACCGTGCCTCCAGTGTCCATGACTCTGGGTATGAATGTGTACAAATGTTTGGTAGTGGTCGGAGACGACGTTGGTGTGGACTGGCAGCCACGTTTCCATCAGTCTCTATGGTGCTCTATTTATAATTTGTAATGTATTTGTAATTATAATTAACTTGTAAATTTTGTTTGTACAGCCTAATTTATGACCTATATAAGCCACCTATGGACTGGTGTTGAGAATTAGCACTTGTGCTATATACACCTATGCAAAACATCTGGTCTCTCCTTGTGATTGTACTAATGTAATTTGTTATGTCCATATTAAATAAAATAAAGAAAGAGAGTCTGCCCCAGGGCAGCTGTGGCTACAGTAGTAGCTTACCACTACCAATGTCTGTGGAGTGAATGAATAACGTATCCATTGTAAAGCGTCTTTGAGTGTCTATGAAAAGCACTATATAAATCTGATGCATTATTATTATTGTTTTTACAAAAGGGAAACTTCAACTTTCTTTTTCATGTTTTCTGGCCTGTTGACTTTCAAGTTAGAGGAATTCAGCAAGCAGCACTTCCCTGTTATCTGTTAAGTGTTGCAACTGAGACTTAAGGCTGGTTTGTTCCCCTTTTAAATCGGTTTCCAGCAAAACATATTTCTGTGAAGTTTAACAGTTTTGTGTGTGCCTAAACTATTCTATATAGAATTGTTTTGGAAAAAAAATTGCTGTAAGGCGACTCGTGACAAGATTTGTCAGATATCAGGCAGGAAATGCCATTTTAAACGTGCCAATGCCTTCATATTTATTTTCCACGTCAGCATTTGTGTGGTTAATTCTTCTGATTCCTTTGCTCTCACAACATAATCTTGTCTCATATTAATTCCAGACGCCATTCCTGAGTCTCCAGACTTCCTGCAGGTTTGAAGGGAAGTAAAATCTCACCCGTCGCTCTAACAGCTAATCTGGAAACAGTGCTGCAAACTCTCTTCCTCCCCTTTCTGCCTTTAGAGCGATGCTGTCTTTATGAGCCATCACACAATAACCCCTGCCAGGATTGTCGTCTGTACATTGTCTGGACCGCAGGAGGGAACAGAACTGCAGTTTTTTATTCAAGAAACTATTTCCACCTGCAACAGCTGGAGGCAAATATTTAACTTGTTTTGTGACCATTCCTGCCATCACTGTTGCTAGGTCTGGTTATCGTTTTATATCCAAAAGCAGACAATGGACCATCGGGACTCTGACCTGTTGAGGCTCCGGCCTATGATCAGTCCAGAGAGTCAGGGATAGCTGGATTCTGCCTTGTGCATATGTGATCTATTAAGGCAAATGGGCTCTTTCCACCAAGGGGTACAGTTTGGTTCAGCTCATTATGGTACAGTAACACCTGGTCTGGTTTGCATTTCTGTTTCTGTGTGTAGGCCAGATGGCCATAGCTGCATTGGCTATGTAAATAGTGTGACATCATAGCAACACAAGAGTGTAGCCTGCCAATAAATTCAGTGAAGAAGAGTGTGACACAGTAAACTAAGAGCAGTAAACAGTGGAGGACATCCATCATTTTGTACAAAACAAAAACTGCCTTGAAACCTTTGCATTGTATTTGTATTTACAAATGGTCCTTTTTGTGTTTTCCCTGTTATGGTTTGCAAGTGTCTAGCACCACCTTTGAGATACCAGCACCCTGTGGTTGCTATCTCAACAGAAGGGTACCTCTCACAACTTTAAACAATCGAAACACAAATAACTGCCTAATGTACCAGACTGAACCAAGGTGTAGCGCATGGTGGAAGTGAGGCTTCAGGTTCCTTTCTTCTGTTGGGATGATGCGCCAAAACGGATGAAAGCACATGCTTCAAACAAAGACTCAAAGTGCATACAAGAGAGATGGAGACTGAAAGTGCACAGCAGAGAGATTTAAAGTTCCAATACTTGATTAAAATCACAGAAATGTTACCAAACAAGACTGAAATATGCCACAAAATCACATGTTAAGAATTGTGTGAGAATGTATTAATAATTATTATGTGTATACTCGGTTAATAAACTATCATTTTATTTCACACCAGAGTGTTGGCTGTTGGCCAGCCGGGTCATACCAAAGACCATAAAAATGGTACTTTCTGCCTTCTAGCTTGGTAGCACAAATAGAATTGGAAAAAGAAAGTTGGATGCCCAGCCACAGGGGGAGCCCAAAACCAGAGTACTTGTGCCTGTCCCAAGCCCGTGTAAATGGGGAGAGATGTGTCAGGAAGGGCATCCAGTGTAAAATCCTTGCCAAATCAATATGGGCCTGCTGTGGTGACTCCGAATAGAAGCCAAAAGTGTGTGTACTACCATTTTATTTTGTGATCAACATTATAATTACAATGATTTGTTGTTACTATTCAAAGTATGACTCTCAGCAAGGAGTGATTTTTTTTTTTTTTCAATTTTGGAAAATATGAAAAAGAAATATGAAATAAAATCAAAAACAAATTTATCAATAATATATTTTAAAGGAGAAAGAAAAAAGTTTGCAACAAAACACTGCACAATAGATGACATTTTTAAACATTAAAATATTAGTCATTTAAAGTATTATATAATAAGTTAAACTATATAATGAATAATTTTCCATTTTAGTTTGTATTTTCATTTCATATTTACAAGTATTACAAGCACAACTCATTACAAAGAGTCATACTTTAGTGACTAACACATTTTTAGGGATGCACTGATTGTGAAATTTTGGGCTGATACCAATGTTGAAAACAATAAGCTGGCTGATGACCAGCAGCTGATATCATATTTATTCCATCTCCATTGCCAGGGAAGCAAGCGAATATACATAAAATAACAACTGAGCTGAATTACTTTGAAGTGGTTCAGTATTTTATGTTTTATGAATTTACGGCTGTAGTATACAGTTGTCTGTTTCAGGGCAAATTCAATGCGACACAACTGGGACAAGAAAAAATGTTTATCTTATTTGCTGATAGCTGATATCAGTCAATAAGGTGAAAATCGGCCTATACCAGGGGTTGCGTTAACTGAAAATTGTCCTTCATTGACAGATTTCTTTCAGCAATGACTGAGAACTCTGAAAGCTGTCATTTGACAGATTACACTGAGGGTGATCTAATTAAAGCCATATAAAATGACAAATAATAATAGATTATGACAGAATTTTTACGAGCCCATCTGTCAAAGTGACAGATAACAAAAAGGTCTAGTGCAACCTCTGGCCTATACCAATATTGGCTGATATATCTGTGCATGCCTACAAAGTTAATAAACTACAGTTTATTAACTGACTAATTTTACACATTTATTATATCTAATTTTGCTGAATATCTGATAGTGCTGCTTTTCCTTCAGCTAGTGCACTTCCCGTCTCTCATGTGTATCAGACCAGTCTGTCTGACATGCATTTTTGGGCTAGCTTTTGTCCATTTTGGTGCCTCATAGCTTGGTGCAGTCAAAAGCGGTGTTCATTACAGATTCTGTGAGCAGTCCTCCTGCTAAATGACCAAAGATTGTAATTAAGCAGTCTATACCACTGAAATGAGAAGTTTTTAAGGCATTACATAGTATTTGCGTATCACTTCTACTCTGCCTGATATCTTTCATCTTTGCTACCTCAGTCACTGATGCTCTGTTGCTCTAAGTACTCTCCTTCCTTCTTGTACACAAATGCATCACTTCACAGTGGCCTTAATTACCCCAACAAAGTGCTACAAACTGCAGTAACATTTTTTTTAGTCCATGATTGTTGTGTTTGTGAGTAGTTTGAAAATTAAGAGCAAATAGTTTGTTTTGCTTCTGAATGTAGCGTAAACATTTTTTTTTAATAAAAAGAAATACACAAAAAAAGTTCCCACTGTGTAGCAACTGCCATCACAATGCTATTTTGGCTTGCATTGGCTTGTTTCCCATAGATATTAATATGGTAATGCATATTTTTATAAGTAAGATGGGTCTGAATCAAGTCAAAATATTATTTAATGAAAGTTTGGAGGAGTGGCTTTTAAATGTTGACCATTTGTTGAGGTGGAAAAAAACAGGAGTGACTGCAGTGTTACTACTCAGTAAAAGTGTGATTGTGTAAAACCACTGGTGGGTTTTCAAAATATAGAGGCTATACAGCATGTGTTCCACAGGTGTTCGGCAGAAAACATTTCCAGGAAGATGTGCACGTGTATAGTTCAGGGTAGTACTTTTATGGGCTGTAGTTTTTAATGAGGTTTATTACAGATGTTCTATTTGAGTATGTGTTTATTCAGGTGAGATTCTTGTTTTTATGTACATGCTTGTTCTCACATTTGAGATTAAAAAAAAATCAAGAAAAACTTTGTCTGTTTGAAGCATTATGTGTACAGATGCTGGTTTGAATGCCGTTTCTCAATTCCTGTTGTATTTTATATTGTAAAATGCATATACTTTTTAAATATAAGAGTTATGAAAGTATCTTAGTTCTGTATATTGCATTTAAATTGTCACATTACCCTCTTTTTTAATAAAGCGAAGCTCTAAAACCTTTAAGCCTAGTGTCTCTGAAGTCATTGTTCCTTTGAAATGGCATGTCTCCAAAACTATTACAATACAAGGACGTACAGTCAGGGGAGCCATCACAGAAAACAACAAGGCTGTTCCACTTGTGTGCCTCTCAGATGGTACACGCAAGAGGGAGATTGGCATTGAGCAGAGAAAATGATAAAAACAGGTTTCTACCTCGTTTCATGAGGAAGACCAGAGAGCTATAGGGGAGAAGACAATGCATGTTGGGAGCCACCGCAAAGCATTAACTATAGTTACAATATCTTAACAAGAACCATGTTATTATTACAGGTTTGCACCCATGTCTAGAAAAGCAAATTTATGCAACCCCAAAGGGGGGTAGGATCACCACTCTTGGATGATGTTTATTCAGTTTAATTTTGTAAAAAAAATAAATAAACTAATAATCACAGACATGTCAAAAAACAATTTTTATTCAAAATGCCAACCTTCTGGCCTTAAAAAAAAAACATTTAAAAAACAATGAAAAAAACATTTTTTGTAGCCAACTGCAATTTTTTATCAAATCAAGCAGAGAAAAAAAAATGCAATCACTCAATTCTGAGGAAAATATTATGAAATCGTGGAAAAAAAAGTTACACCACTAATACTTTGTTGCACCACCTCTGGCTTTTATCACAGCTTGAATTCTCTGAGGCATGGATTTTACTATTGACAAACTGTATTCTTCATCAATCCACCTCCAACTTTCTCTTACTGCAGTTGTCAGATCAGCTTTGCAGGTTGGACTCTTGACATGGACCATTTCTTCAATTTCCACCACAGATTTTCAATGGGATTGAGGTCCAGATTATTTGCAGGACATGCCACTGACATTTTACGTCTTTCTTGAAGGAAAGTTTTCATGCTTTTTGCCCTATGGCAAGATGCATTATCATCCTGGAAAAGGATATCATTATCAACAAACAACCTTTCCATTGATGGAATGAGAAAAGTGTCCAAAATTTCAATGTAAACTTGTGCATTTATTGAAGATGTGGTGACTGCCATCTCCCCCAAACCTTTTACCTGACATGCAGCCCCATATCATCAATGATTGTGGAAAATTGCATGTTTTCTTCAGGCAGTCCTCTTCATAAATTTCACTGGAACGGCACCAAACAAAAGTTCCAGCATCATCACCTTGCCCAGTGCAGATTTGTGATTTATCACTGAATATCACTTTCATCCAGTCGTCCACAGTCCATGACTGGTTTTCTATAGCCCACTGTAACCTTGTTTTTTCTGTTTAGTTGTTAATGATGAATTTCATTTGGCTTTTCTGTATGTAAATCCTATTTCCTTTAGACAATTCCTTACAGCTCGGTCACAGACACTGACTCCAGTTTCTGCCCATTTGTTCCTCATTTGTTTTGTTTTGCATTTTTTGTTTTTAAGATATCTTGCTTTAAGTTTTCTATCTTGATGCTTTGATGTCTTCCTTCGTCTACCAGTGTCCCTTTTACAACCTTCCTATTTTTTTGTACTTGGCTCAGATTTTAGACACAGCTGACTGGGAACAACCAACATCTTTTGTTACATTCGGTGATAATTGACCTTCTTGAAGTTTTATAATTCTCTCCTTTGTTTGAACTGACATTTTTCATGTTGCAGCCATGATTTATATTTATCAGCTTGGTGCAACAGCTCACCAAGGTGTGCAAACACTTTCATCCGTAGACTAATTAGCAGATTTAATTTGATGCAGGTGTTTGTTTTAGGACTGCAAATTACAGGGTGATTCCATAATATTTTCCTCAGAATTCAGTGATTCCATATTGTTTCCCTCTGCTTCATCTATTAAAAAAAATTGCAATTAACTACAACAGCTTTCTTTCATTCTTGTTTAAAATGTTTTCTTAAAGCCAGAAGCTTGGCATTTTGGAAAAAAAAAGTTTTTTGACATGTCTGTGATTAGTTTTTTAAAATATAAAATTAAACAATATAATGTGCATCCTCCAAGAGTGGTGAGTCCATAATTTTTGCCAGGATAGTCTCATGTAGCAATGCATGCATATGTAACTCTTGCAGAACAATACAGAAAATGACTCCCATTTTTCACATGCATGACATTTTTAAGTGGAAGTGCATCAACATTTATCTTCCCCTTTTAAGAAAAATATGATGTAGATTTGCTGCTGACAAAACAGACCTGCTCCAGGGCCTTCACGCCAATTAGCTTTATTGGCTTTATCAGAAAATCACAGTATTTAATCTACTGCCTTGGATATGTAAAACATGTCTGTCTTGGTATTCTTAGATTAAAACTGTCTTGGTGTATGTGTCTTAGCATCCATCAGTACTAGGATTGAGTTACTGTGTTAGTGTGTCATGATCTATTAGAATTGTTGTTTCTGTACCTTTAACTTGGCATTTGTTCGGCGAGCAAAGTAAGAATTTCATTGCTCAGAAAATGTCGCATTTGTTAATTATGCACATGATAATAAAGCCTTTGAATCTTGAATCTAAAATACCCACACAGAAAGTTTTTTTTTTGTAGTACTGGGATTGACCAGAAGATGGCCCTGCATAAGATGTGACGCTGAATCCTTCCGATGAGAACTGTCTGCAACATTCAGCAGCATGACTCTTGATCTTATTGTCATTCACCACTCAAATAGATGTTTAAAAGTTTATGAATAATATATTAACTTTTGTGCATGTTCCAGTTTCCTCCAACAGTCCAAATACATGCATGTAGGTTAATTTGCACTAACTGGAGATTTAAAATTCTCAGTGTGACACTGAATGCGTGTCTGTTTCTCTATGCTGGCCCTGCAATGGACTGGCTATCTGTCCAGGGTGTACCCCACCACCACTCGCCCAAAGAAAATGGGATTTTGCGTGGTGTGAACCCAGCTGTTACACTCAGTTGTGGACTGAAACAACTAGCACATACACACACACAGGCTTTGGGCCGCTCCCCATCTGGGGTCACCACAGCGGATCATGGGTCCACACATTTGACTTGGCAAGGAATTCTACACCAGATGAACTTCCTGATGCAACCCTCCCCATTTAACCGAGCTTGGGACCAGCACAAGGAGTACGCTGGTTTTGTGCTTCCCTCTGTGGCTAGGTTCCCAGACCAGAGAGCAAAAAAGAGGTGGTCTTGATCTGAATCATCTGGCAAAGTGGTGCAGTGTTCCTTGCATTAAAGCTTACCAAACCAAAACAGAACCAAAGGCTGTGAATCACATGACTGGAGAACATGGGTAGATTTTATTATCTTCATCTGTACACCCAAATATGCTGCATGATGAATCACACACTGTGGAGTTGTGAGGAGGAGCAGTGGCTCTTAGACATCTGACTGGATGACTACACATGCGCCCAATTAGCCACAACGGCCAAACTAAATTGTACTTTTCGTGGAAAAGGAAAAGTCTCAGATGTCCGCTGCATCAAGGCTTAAAAAAATGGTTGGGAGTACATTCAAATGCACTGAAAAGAAAAAAAGACAACAGAGTACTTTCTGTTTTTAATTTTCTTGTTCCCATTATCCAGTAAGTGGGTGGTTTGAAGTGACTCATTTTAACAGGCTTGGACTTTCTGTGTGAAAAGGAACCGAACCAAAGGGAAACACTAAGTTTACAAACACATCAAGTGGTTTTGAGCAGGGAAAATGAACTGAGAAACACCCTGAACAAACTGATACTAGCCTCAGAAAAAAAATAACATAGTTTTTGGTCCAGTGTCTTACCGAGAGAGGTGGGGTACCATCATCTTCCACAGTGACGGTGAGTCGGTACTCTTGCTGGCGCTCTCGGTCGGGAGGGGCTGGCCGCGTCACCATCTCTCCAGTAACTCGGTCCATGCGGAACGTCAGGTCCTGGTTTCCAGCAGTGATATAATAAAACAGCATGGCATTGGCCCCGATGTCTCTGTCGATGGCCATCACACGAAGGACCGATGTACCGCCTCCGACATTCTGCAAATACATAAAACGTTATGTATAGTCAGTGGGAAAGTAAAAACCTAAACTAACTGGCGTTAAGGTTTAGATAAAACACATCTGGGTTAAAATGGTCAACTGCATCCCCACCTCACTTATGCTGACATTGTAGCCTCTCTGACTTTCAATTACAGGCGCATTATCATTGATGTCCAGGATGTTGATGGTGAGTGAGTGGTCTGTGTGTCTGACAGGTGAGCCGTTGTCGACGGCGCGCACCTGTAACGTTGCAAACGATATTACAAGAATTACAGCAGAAGACACGCATCACAAAGCACACAGAGAAAGTTAATGTTTGCTCTTATGTCATCTCACTTTTGTGTAACATCTACAATGAAAGAGAAACATACTCAATGAGACTGGGGTATAAGTGCGCAGTTTTTGGTATACTGTAAAATATCATACAGTCATTTAATTGGATTACAGCCTGACCTTCAGTAGATACCGGTCTACAGACTCTCTGTCCAGATGAGCGTTTAGATAGACCTCCCCATAGGTGTTGTTCACCGTTTTGATCATGAACACGTCCTCCATGTTGCCAGCCACCAGAGTGAAATTGACCTGAAAAAAAGAAAGAAAGAGGACAAAAGCTAAAAACGAAAAAGCCTGCATGAATGTAATCTTACAGTGCTTATCTTTAGCCAGCACACTATATTTGTCTACAGAATCAAATTGGAGCCTTTTATGAAACAGAACAAAGTAATCAGAAGGAAGAAACAAGAGGCAGGTGACACACACAGATGCCAGTGTGAGTGAGCTGATGTTAAACTGAAATAAGCTTGATTTGGTTGATTTGGCTGCAATCTGTTGATGTGAATACTTAAACTACGTATCATGTGTAAAAGAGCACCAAATGAGTTAAATAGCAATGTTAAATCATATTCACAACTGGGGTGCACAGAAACCTGACATCAATTCTTTAAGCACGTTTTCCCATTCTAGTGCTTTAAATTAAGCAGTTAAATGTCTTTTCTTAAACAAATTTTCAACTTTTCACAAGCATATAATTTTTTCCAATAAACCTGCAATTGCTTTTTGCAAATCTGCCAGGCTTCTCTTATAAATTTGAACCTTTTTCCTGCTATATTTGCATATTTTCCCCAGTATATTATCCACTTTCTCACATATTTGTCAATTTTCTTCTCAATTTTGCCGTTTGTTTTTCAGATATTTGCCACATTTTTCACATAGTATCAAGAGTTTTTTTTCCCCACATAAATAATGAATGTTTTTCCAGATAAAATTCAGACCATTTTTTGTATTTCTTACACATCTGAGATTTCATTCAACATAAATTTGAGATGTTTTTCTTGTAAATATGGGACTTTTTTATAACATAAATTTGAAGTTATTTCATATAAATTTGTGACTCCAGTTACTAATTGGTCAAAGCCACGGGGAGTCAATGGATATGGGCGAGAGATGAATGAGGCTCCAGAGTGCAGGTTGTGTTTTTCATCTCTTTTATCCTCACCAATCCATTTAATCCAATATCTCTGTCCCTTCCTAGCACTACCGCCACTTTTTCGCCCAGACGTGTGTTTTCTGGGATGTCCACTGAAGTATCAGATGTGATGTCAAACTCCGGACTGTTGTCGTTCTCATCCAGAATGGTGATGGATACCTGTGAAGAGAAACCATGAAATGCAAGTTTAACCCTGTAACACCACCATAATACTTACCATTATTATCAATAATAACAAGATAAACAAAATTGTAACGGTTACTTTTTGTGTTGTATTTCACACTGTGACTTACCTTCTACAGATCCAATGAAAGATGCAATTAACAAAAGAGGAATGCCATTAGTATTTCTGTACCAGAATAGACAAAATATTCAGAAATAATTATGTATTAAAGCAGACTTAGAGGTTAAAACAACATTGATAATACAGTGGCCTACCACAGTAGAGTCCTTTTTAGGCCCTCCATCATCAGCCACAACAGTCAGAGTGTACATATCCCCCCTCTCTCTGTCCAGATTGCCCGTGACTGTGATCCGACCCTGAAACATACAGAGCCACACATCAGTAAAACCAAGCTAAACATCCTTATGGTCTCCACAGGTGGGAAAACCACAGTGCCACAATGACAAAGGACAGACACAGAAAATCTAACAGACATCATACAAATAAAAAAAAAAAAAAAATCCCCATTTTTCATTCATCAAAGGAATCAAATGACTTCAAAACACACAAGCTCTTTGATCATCTTACAGTCATGCAGCCACAAGACTGATGGCTCAAATCACAGAGGAAGAGGTGTTATGGAGTTGCGCTGCGGTTAATGGATGAAGGATATCTGACAAAGGTTTACCCTTTGAAGAGATGTTGTGCTCATATGATTGGTGACCTTTTCTCCCCCTCACTCACCGTGACGCTGTCTATCTTGAAGAGGGCCAGGGCTGCTGGGGATGTGTCGGGGTCGAAGCGGTATGTCAGCTGGTTCAGGTTATCAGCAGACTGCGCCTGCACCTGAATCACCTCGGTCCCTGTGGCTATGTTCTCACGGAGCGAGGCTTCGTATCCAGCGGAGGAAAAGGTGACGGCCTCGTCCAGCTCATTAAGTAGCGTGACATAGACGGTGCAGAAGCCCTGGTGGAATGGCGGCGCCTGGTCAGTGGCGGAGACGTTCATGAGATAAGAGGTCTTGGTCTCATAGTCCAAGTAGTCCACAGTGGTAATCAACCCTGTGCTCACGTCCACCTCAAACTTGCGGTCTGAGCCGGATACAAGAGCATAGGCAACAGCTCCGCCGTCACCTGAGCAGTGAGACAACAGGTCTTAAGTTATGAAAGCAACAACAACTAGAGGGAATTTAGTGAGTGCATACATCTGCCAAGGCTGTTTGTACACTGATTAAAATGTGATTAAAATATGTCAGCTGGCAGAACCTTGTGGGCCATATTATGGCCCATAAGGTTATGATTAGGTTAGGCTATAATTAGGTTATGATATTTCAGTGGCGTATCCTAACGGCATCAAAGTGGGGATTCTAAATTGTCCTTAGGTATGACTGTGAGAGTGAATGGTTGTCTGTCTCTCTGTGTTGGCCCTGCAATGGACTGGCGATCTGTCCAGGGTGTGCCCTGCCTCTCGCCCAAAGATGCTGGGATAGGCTCCAGCCCCCCCGCGACCCGAAAAGGATTAAGCGGAAGAAGATGGATGGATGTATCCTAACGTCGCGCAGCTCCGGAGCTCAGGAAACGGCAGCACTGGGATCTTGTAACAGTCAGAATCGCCCGTCATTTTAATTATATGATGATCACACACTAGTTTTTTTTTTATTCCATCCACACTCTCATTTTAATTGCAGAGTGTACAGATTAGGCATTAATGTATGATTTTTTTTTAGGGGAATGAATGAATGAACAAGGAGTGTGCAGCGTTTTACTTTTCACTAACTCCCCAGAGAGACAGGCGATGCATCCGCATCTGCCTCGGCCATGCGCCCCGGGTTTCCAGCCCAGCTAGCTCCCTGACAGCCACCCATCAGCCCCCAGCAGAGGCTGCTGAGAGCGGGCTCGCTTCATGGCAGGGGCCGGAGGCGGCAGATCGCCTCTTTCCCTCCTACCTAGGACGGATAGGGGGAGACCCTCGGTCGGCGAAACCAACAGGAGAGGGAGCACTCCATTTCCCCACAGCCAGGAGCAACTTCCACGCCATCGTTAATGAAAGTTTATTAAAGGTTGCACAGGCATCATCCTCTTTTCTTCATGTCTGTGTTGCATCCATGTGCACATTAAACAATTCAGCTGATTTTTTTCAGCCCATTCTTCACCGTTTGTTCTTTTTAACATAACTCACTGGGCATCAACTGTGACTGATGTCTTCCTTATTACTAAGCAGCATTACTATCGGGTGCATTTTGGCTCACACACATGGGCATTGGTCAGCCTGTCTTAAACTGTCATGATCACAGTTCACTTTAGATAATGAGCCTCTTTGCATTAAAGGGATGGGAAGGAGCGCTTTGGATTGGACTATCCAAAACACACCTCTGAATGATTAGGTCGGCCTCTATGCATCATGCGCTGGTGGAAAGTTCGTTTTTATGCCATTGTGATAAGGAAATGAACTTGGAAACACCCATAAACGCGTTCTGCATCAGACAACTGATCATCCGACCCCACTGTTGTAATACGGCCCCATGACTGTCCCAGCACTGCCGTTTCCTGAGCTCCGGAGCTGCACGATGTTAGGATACGCCACTGAAATATCATTAAATAATGTGCTTCTGACAATAGACCTCCTTTTTCTTGATCAAAAGCGGCTTCTGATGAAACGCACTATAATAGTGTAATTGTGGCGGTTTGGGAAAACCCCCACAACACACAGGGACAGACAGCTCGCTACTCCTGGGTTTTTTCCGCTGCATGCTGTGATCTAATCTGCCATTTATGCATTTCACTGCTGTGAGGTTAATGTGCCATCCATGCATTGTGTTCATGCATCCTGTCTGTGCCTCGTATGCAAATGCTCATATCGACCCATGTGAATGCTTTGATGTATTGTTGTAGCTGAGTATATAAGCTGTCTGAATTTCATGTTCAACCTCTCATTCTCACTCTGCAACTGCTGCTGCAGGACACAGACATTGTGTCCCTCTTCTCTGAGAGCCATGGCTCGCTCCTGGCGCGCACGCACGGCGCCGGGAGAGGAGCTCGTGACGGCGGTATGATTAATAAAACCTGCTTAAAACCTCAGCATCGCTGCCTTATTTTATCATCCGCCGCACTGGTGACCCAACGCTGAAACGAACACGCTGCCAGCGAACGCAACAGCCGGCGGTGATTCTCCAACGACAAGTGAACGCGGCAGCCTGACTGATCTGCCCTCCCTTCTGCTTCAGGGAGACCTCAACGCGGAGTTTCCAGGCGAAACTCCCCGGAGAACACCCACGACCGGGAAAGCTGAGCAACGTTTCATGGTGAGATCTGCACGCCTAGATCGGCACATCCACGCTGGACCGGCCGCGCTCACAGCTCCTCCACAGAGAGCGCATGCACCTCGTCCCCTCTCCACGACGGCGATCCCCATGGCCGACGGAGCACACGTGGACCTGAACGCACCATGACTGAGCGAGTGACAGAGCATCTACTTCCCTTCACCGCTCCAACACACTGAACAGGGATGATCAAGCTCCCTGACCCTGGTTCTCCTCTCCAGCTGGCCCACCCATCACGGAACCCCGGCGCACGCACCGGGGAGTTACGGGGACGGCGCACCACGCACAGGACAAATACGGCTTTTCTGACCGCCTTCCTTCTGCTGCACACTCGCCCTTCAGGCTTGCTCGTTCACCTGAGGCACGCAGCTTGCTCACTGGATTTTATGGTCTTAGCCACGGCACACAAGGGGAATTCAGCTGTCTGCGGTTCCCGAGGCTTTAGGGTTACGCCTGAACCTAAAGTCAACACGCCAGTCCCTCTGCTCTCATCACAGCCGCCACGCAGCCTCGTCTTTTCTTCATGGCCGCTATTAATCCTTGCAGGACTTAATCGCGGGAGGAGCCAGTGACCAATTTTTCTTCTTGTGGACCTCTGCACGTTCAACGGGACAGCCCTTCGACATCGCGGACCCACAAGCAATTTTTGCGCGGCCCGGACGTTTTCATCGTCTCCGGCCGGCTTTTACTACCCCCCACCCCCCTCCACCCCCTCCTGCACAGAGCTTTTCCCTGCTCGCTGCCCAAGCTGCACTATCGAGGTCTCGGCCACCTGCCGAGCCCTCTGGGGGGGAGCTGTGGCGGTTTGGGAAAACCCCCACAACACACAGGGACAGACAGCTCACTACTCCTGGGTTTTTTCCGCTGCATGCTGTGATCTAATCTGCCATCTCATCTCATCTCATCTCATTTATGCATTTCACTGCTGTGAGGTTAATGTGCCATCCATGCATTGTGTTCATGCATCCTGTCTGTGCCTCTCATATGCAAATGCTCATATCGACCCATGTGAATGCTTTGATGTATTGTTGTAGCTGAGTATATAAGCTGTCTGAATTTCATGTTCAACCTCTCATTCTCACTCTGCAACTGCTGCTGCAGGACACAGACATTGTGTCCCTCTTCTCTGAGAGCCATGGCTCGCTCCTGGCGCGCACGCACGGCGCCGGGAGAGGAGCTCGTGACGGCGGTATGATTAATAAAACCTGCTTAAAACCTCAGCATCGCTGCCTTATTTTATCATCCGCCGCAGTAATGCGCATTAGATTGTGTGCCGCCACACCTCTTTGAAATGAGGCACCGCCTCCGAGTGCACGGTGGGCGCACTGTCTACTGGTAATTTGATGGCATGATGCAAGGCATAAAAAACAGACAATGCGCTGACAGAAAAACACTGGCGTACGGCAGAAAGTCTGTAAAAAAAAAAAAAAAAAAAGTGCACGAATGACCATCAAAATAGGGCCCTACAAGTTGTTTGTTGACTGGCTCATTATTTTTCATGATATTAGCAAATCTTGACAAGCTCCACAATGTTAAAAAAGTAAACTAGTCCAGTCTAGTGACAGATCCAGATTCACACCAAAACCTATCATATCCATTTGGCAATAATTCAGAAACTATTAGAGACAGATGAAAAGCATCAACACACTACTGAATCCCCACTGAAGCTTCTAGGCATGTTAAACAAAATAGAGCAGTCTTAAATACACTGTGACCATAAACATGATGAAAACACATTTATATTCATTAGATCCAGAATTTTATGTGGATCTGCAACAAACAACTGAAACGAATGAATCTTTTCGTTACCGATTAATCTGCTGATTATTTTTTTTGATTAATTGATTAATAAATAAATAAATACAAAAAAGCTGTCAGAAATGCCCATCACAATATCCCAGAGCTCAAGGTGACCTCATCAAGCATCTTGGTTTGTCAGATAGTACAAACAGACAGATTAATAACAGTGAAAACATAACATCCTTTTTACCTAATGTAAGAGTTCAGGAAAAGATGTTTACTTTAAGGACTCTGCAGCTTTGTTCCAGTTAAACTACAGCTGCATTTTGCATTTTTATTTAACTGCTGTCAACATTGTTTGGAACAAGCCTTTTTCTAAAGTTCAGGAAAAAATGCACCACAGCAGCAAATGCGTCACTAGAGGTGTCTAAGCAACATTTTACACCACGGGAAGTGAAATAAGGAAGTCTTTCCCAAGAAGCAGAAGTACAGATTTGGAAGCCACTTGCAGTAAATACGGTGTTGTGTACATGCCATAGTTACTTAACAGTTAAAAGGGAAAAAAAACAAAAAGATTTGTTGTTCCCTTTCCAGAGGCGCCCACTACTGGAACATTTGATGTTCTGCAAACTTATAACTGTGTCAGAGGAGCAGAGGTGTGACATTTAAAGGCTCCATCTGAAAGCCACGGTCAGGTTTTTCTTCCTCTTTATGGTAAACTGATACTAAAAGGTCAATAACAACAAGTCCTTCCCATTTTTGGTGGCTGATAAGAGACTGAACTCACCAGTGTCGGGGTCTGTGGCACGGACCACGATCACTGAGGTGCCAATGCCAGCCGTCTCCCTCAGGCCCAGACGGTTGTACTGCTGCTGGGTAAACAGCGGCACCTTGTCATTGGCATCATCGACGTATACGATCACCTGCAGAAGAAGAGACAGCCATGTATGCATATAAGTTTTAGAATGGAAGCAGACTTTTTTCAGCTTCATATTTCATTGTGGAAAAAAATAAAAAACAAACAGACATCTATATTTACCCTCACTGAGTTCCTCATGCTGCTCTCGTCGCTATTGTAGGCCTCCACTTCCAACATATGGGAGCTGCTGGTTTCTCTGTCCAGAGCCCTGTGGCCTCTCGTCACCAGGCCGGTCTGTCTGTCTATGCTGAACAGACTGTTGCTGTTCCCTGTGTGCACATGTGCACAGATATGAGGACACAGACAGACGGATAGACATGGAGAGAGTAAGGAAAACTGAGGCAGGCCAACACGCTTTAAAAAAGTACATTTTAGATGAAACATTCAGTCTCTGGGTTTAGTTAATTTCACCAGAGGCATCTGTCATATGGGGGAGATAATTCCAATTGCTGACAAAGCAAATTAACTCATTTAAAGAGCTTGTGATTACTGGAATTTGCACTCTTTGGCAAAATTAGCCCAACAGACACTGATGAGTGTCAGTGCAAGCTGTCAATGGCATTGCATCTTTTGAAGATTCCAGTTTACTTCAGCACATTCTCAGTGCACATCATGGTGAGCAAGGTGAGCATGCATCAAATCCTTCTGGGAGACCATTTAAAGCCCAGTAGAACATACCAGTGAGGATCCGGTACAGAACTCGGCCGTTCTCTCCCTGGTCTGCATCTGTAGCTTGAACCTGCACAGACAAACACAAGCGGCCAGTTTGCTTTGTCATAAAACTTTAACAGGGACACTGAACACAAGCAGCCTGCTGGCTGTGTCCAGGAAAACAGAAGAACAACATTTATGGGGAAAAAAACCCCACTTTTACTGAAGTACATTTGAGTTTTCATTTCTCTGATTTGAAATATGGTTTGAAATGCTTAAACTGCAGTAATGTGTGTTAAGGACAGAATTTTTTTTGTCATTTTGACGAATTTACAATTCTGTTTCATTGAAGTCACTGTTGAAATCATCAATCTTTTACGAGGGGGGGCTGAAAAGTTCATAGGCTGAAAATTTCATAGTGGTTAAATTTGACCAAATGTGGTTTATTTTTCAGCCGCAGGGATCCAAGTGCTGCAACACCGATGGAAGAAGTGTGCACCGAAGGGAGACTATGTTGACAAATAAACCACATTTGGTCAAATTTGGCCACTATGAACTTTTCAGCCCCCCTCGTATTCTGGAAAAAGATATATGTCATTTGTTACTGTCAACCGTTTCTTTGTACAATAATTCAATTAAATCAGCGGGACTAAGCTAAACCTCCCAAATTGTTAGATGTAAACTCATATTTATAAGAAAACAGTCCCTAATGCAAATCCATGACAAAAGTATTAAATTTAGGTTTATGTCCCAGTGGCCCAATTGTGTGGCACTGATTTTACCCTAAAATGGACATTAGACTACAGCTACAAATTCAGAAACATTCACAGAACCGAACTGTTTTGAAATATTTCAGTTTATCCATTTTTATAATGCCTATTTCTTCGTCTCCCTGATATTAAAGATGGAAAAGATGAAAACAAAAACAAAAGAAGCAATCCATATCAGCTCAAAATTTTACAACCAATGCACCCTGATTAACTCACTATAAAAGTCTCAAATTTATGAGAAAAAAGGTGCAAATTTACATGACAAAAGAGACTACATTTACTATTATTGTTATTTTTTGTAATAGTGTGGCGGTTCGTTTTAACCCCACAACAGACTAAGGACACTCAGCCCTCTTTTCTCTGTTTTTCTGCTGAATTACTGAGAAGCAATGTGCCATTCATGTATTTGTGATGCAAACATGCATGTGTTGTGATGTAATGCGCCATTCGGTATAGTGTGCATATGGCTTGTCCTTACTGTGCTTTTTCTGAGCATCTTAGATGTGCTTTGGTGTATTAATGTCTACAGGTAGACGAGTTTCTTCTGTCTCACCTATGTGATGTTAATCGATGCCTTTCATCATTTGTACTCATGTGTCCTGTCCTTACTGTGACCTAGAGACTCAGATCAATATGTAGATGTGCTTGTTAGCCTCTTTGTCTTGCACTTAGAGCGAGGTCTAGCTAATCTGCCCATTGTGATGTATGGCTTACAAATGCAAATACCTCCTGCCTGTTCTGTTGTCCCTTTGATCATTCTAGACTGTGGGGTATGTTTTTTTGATGTATTGTTATGATCAAGTATTTAAGGTGCAACTCTGTAACGCAATCTCTCTTCCTCTCTCAATCTGACTTCAACCCTGCTGCAGGACACAGATTTTGTGTCCCCTCTTCACTGAGAGCCTGAGGAATTCGGCTTCAGCCTGCTCACGCTATGGCTGGAGCCGAGTTCCCGTGACGGCGGTATGATTAATAAAACCTGCTTAAAACCACAGCATCACTGCTTATTTTTTCATGCCGCCTCAATAGTACCTTTACAAGAAAAGAAGAAAATAGTCACATAGTCTAACAGAAAATCCTGAGTACTTGAGTACAATTTCCAGCTACTCTTCTAACTCTGAATAAAAATAATTTCTTTGCTGAAAAGGTGGATTTGGCTTCAATCAACTGGATGCCAGTATACTTATCCAGTAGTTCAGGGGTTGCCAACCTCTACTATGGGAAGCACCATTTTGAACAATTTCTGACTACAAAATTCAGCAGGACGCCACAAATCACATCTGAGCTTAAATTAAGATAAAACATTGAAAACAGTATTGCTACCAGAGATGATCTTCCCCTCCTGAATACTTCATACTCTTCTCTCATGACTTTGTAACTTTTCTTGGAAATTTGTGTTTTTATTTATTTTTTCTTAAATGTATGAAGATTTTATCTTACATCTGCAGCTTGTCTTATAAATTCAAGATTTGTTTCTTGTAAATGTGTCATGGTTTAACAGAGCAGAACCCAATAGCAGACACAGTACACAGAGGCCAGAACGTGGGGAGGCAAGGATCTGTATTTATTGAAATAAGTTCCTGGTTATTCAGCCAACCTAGCAGGAATAATCATGTAGGAAGGAGAAAGGACATGGTAAGTGGGGAGAAACTGGCATGTGGGTTTATGATTAGAGACTGAGGCTGAGTTCTTCTAGGTCTGTGGAGCAGTCCCGGAGAATAGTGTTGGTGAGTTTGTCCGCCTGCGATCCTGAGGATGTCCCAGTGGCCTGGCCCACCCTGGGAAGCAGGTAAACTTGGCATCGCCACAGAGTGCTGAAGGGAACATAGAGCCTCTGGTGACGTTGTGAGAGAACTGCCTAGAACCCACTATCAGAGGAATCCACCTCCACCACAAACTGGATAGTGGGGTTGACCTGGGCCAGGATGGGACCATGGGAGAATAATGACTTGAGAATGGTGAAGGCCTTTTTGGCAGTATCTGACCAGCAGAAGGGGCTTTTACAGATTTGAGTAAGAGAAGCCACCACCTGGCTGTAGTTCCTGATAAACCTTTGATAGAAATTAGCAAACCCCAGGAACCGCTGGAGCTGCTTCCTGCTGTTAGGGGTTGGCCATTCAGTCACTGCTTGAATCTTGGAGGGGTCTGGCTTAATTTGTCCATTAGATACTATAAAGCCAAGGGAAGCTGTAAATGGGGTGGAAAAACTCACATTTCTCGGGATTTACCTATAGTTGGCCTCTGTAGCACAGTCCGGACATGTGCACTGTGTTCTTTGGCAGAGCAGGAGATCAGAATATCATCAAGGTAAACAAACACGAAAAGACGGATAAAGTCTAGGAGTACATCATTAATTAGGTGCTGAAAAACCACTGGAACATTGGTCAACCTGAATTTCATCAATATATATTCATGTATCCAACTGGGGTATGAAACCCATTTCTCCACTCATCCTCCCACATATGCGTACCAGGTGATGAGTGTTCCAAAGGTCCACTTTTGTGAAAATAGTTGCCCCTGAAGCAATTTAAAGGTGCAATTGATTAGTGGTAAAGAATACTTGTTTTTTACTGTGATATGGTTCAATTCCTCTTAGTTGATGCCCATGAAGAAGAACCCTGCTCTCATGGGTGATGAGGATAGGTGAGCAATGCCAGCATTGAGTGGCTCTTTCACGTACTTTTCCATTGCCTCCCTCTCCACTCCAGACAAGCTGTAGAGGTGGCTGGGAGGAGATCAACTGTGCAATCGCAGGGCCTGTGCGGAGGTCCACAGAGGATGCCATCTCTGCTGCTCTCCATCCAACCCTCACCCACCTGGACTCAAAGAACTCCTATGTGCAAATGCTGTTCTTGGACTTCAATTCAGCATTCAACACAATCCTCCCCCAGCACCTAATACAAAAACTCAGACACTTGGGACTCAAAACCTCTCTCTGTAATTGGGTGCTGGACTTTCTCACAGGGAGGCCACAGAATGTGCGGGTTGGCAGTAACACATCCAAGACCATCACACTGAGCACAGGGTCCCCACAAGGGTGTGTGCTCATCTCGCTGCTCTTTACCCTGCTGACCCATGACTGTGTACCAGCCTACAACACCAACCACATCATCAAGTTTGTGGATGACACGACAGTGGTGGGTCTCATCACCAGCAATGAGGAGGCCAGCTACAGAAATGAGGTAAGCCAACTGGTCCAGTGGTGCAAAGACAATAACCTCTTCCTGAATGTGGGAAAAACCAAGGAGACTGTGGTCGACTTCAGGAGGGGTCACACACAGCACCCCCCTCTGATCATTGATGGAGCAGCTGTGGAAAGGGTGAGCAGCACCAAGTTCCTGGGGGTGCACATCTCTGAGGACCTCTCCCGGTCCAACAACACCACATCACTGGCCAAGAAGGCTCAAACTCACCTCCATTTCCTCCACAAACTGAGGAGAGCACAAGTCCCACCCCACATCATGTGCTCATTCTGCCAGTGCACCATTGACAGCGTCCTCACCAGCTGTATCATGGTGTGGTATGGAAGCTGCACCACCTCCTGCCAGAAGACGCTACAACACACAGTGAAAGAAGCCAGCAAGATCATCGGTGCCCCTCTTCTCCCCCCTCTCAGACATCTACCTCACCCACAGAGGCAACGACATTGCAGGCGACACCTCCCACCCCTCACACTCCCTCTTCAGCTCCCTGCCCTCGGGGAAAAGGTACCAGAGCCTCTGGGCCGCTCCACAAGACTGCTAAACAGCTTTGTTCATCAGGCCATCAGGACCCTGAACTCTGCCCCCCCCCCCCCCACCCGGACCTTAACGCACTTACCCGCACAATAACTACCTCAGCTGTTGGCATGAAAAGACTGGCACACCAACAGTAATACATTTGCTGCTGTATGTCTCTGCACTTTACTGCAACCACTTGCACAAATGCCATATCTGCTGCTGTCTGTCATTGCAATATTGATCATGTGCAGTCCGATCTGTCACTGTCTGCATCTACACTACCGCATTGAACTTGGTACTACAAGTATTACTGCTCTACTTTTCTGTATATTAAGATTGCTCCAGCCTTATTCCTTTTTCTTTTTTATATTGAGCACACCACTGAAGAGAGACAGAAACGCCATTTCAATTCTCCTGTATGTCCTGTACGTATAGTAGTATTGACAAATAAAATCTTTGAATCTTTGCCAAGGTAGAGACAGAGCCTGACAGATTTGCTAAACATCTCTATCAGATTTTGAAACTCCTCTGGTAAATAGCAGAGGTCTGGAGGTTCCACCGGCGAGGGTGGCAGAGGCTGGGAAGGAGAGCAAGCGGCCAGCTGGAGACAAGAAGACAGACATAGGTTCCTCCATGCAGTTGTTTGGCTGTTTGACCACTGGGGTTATGAAGTTGGAGCCAAGGGTAGCCCAGGACTATTGCAGCAGAACTGGAAGGGAACATGTAAAATTGGATGTGTTCATGATGGTCACCAAAGACTAAGATGGAGACAGGAGCTGTTAGGTGGGTGACTGTGGCTAAGTGAGCAATGGAGAAAGTGCAGATTTCGAGGGCAACTGGCAGCCTCCAAGTGGGTATGTGGACTGGGAAGACTGATTATTCCGATATAAAATTCTTTTCAGTACCAGAGTCAGTGAGGGCATGTCTGATATTCTGAGGTGGGTAGCATGATGAGTTCCGGTGGGGTAAATTTCTTAGGGGGATTTTTAGACTCCTTGCCCGCCAGGTCCCCTGCAACTACTGGAGGGCTAAGTCTCTTGGCTGCACTGGGCAGGTGGCCAGATAGTGTCTGGTGGTGCCACCGGAGTGAGGAAGGTGCAGCCAACTACCACCAGCTCCAGAGCGGAACTAGGCAGACGAGCTGGAAAGCGTGTAGGTGTGGGAGCCTCAAGTAGAGGTACGGGATTGTGTTCACATTGTGACACACATTCACATCATGTGTCTAAATGAATGGCAAGTGCATCGAGGGAGGCTGAGTCGTCAGCTAGTCCATGACAATTGAGGCTTTCACTAAAAGAGGGTGCCGTCATTCCACCCTGACTCAGCAGCACTGATGCGGAAGTTAATGGAATATTCAGCCACAGAGTGGAACCCCTGAAGCAGGTTGAGCTGCTGGTTGGCTATGTTCCCCTTGCAAACGGTATGATCAAAAACCTTTTCAAACCTCCTTATAAACAGGATATAAGTGTATGTGCCATACGCATCACTCTCAAGACTTGCTTGTGCTCAGAGGAGACCCCAAACATCTAGCTGTGATACGAGGGAAAATTGCCAGCATGCGCTGACATTCCCTCAGCCATCCGCTATAGCGGGCGAGTGTGTGAATGGAGAGAGACCGGCTGGACGAGGAGGCTACAGATGGTGAGGAAGAAGTGGTTGAGGGTGAAGCTGATGCTGAATTACGTGAGGTGAGAGCGGCAGTGAGACTGAGGATCTGATTAGCAATTTGGACAAGCTGGTCATTGGATGGTAAATGGCGTTCACTACACGCATTTTACTCATCTCTAGATGACCAAAGAGCTTTACAGATCCTGCTATTCACCCATTTACACACTGATGGTGGCAGAGCTGCCATGACAGGTGCTGGACTGATCCACAAGGAGCAACTGGGGGTTCAGTGTCTTGCTCAAGGACACTTCAACATGCAGACTGCAGACAGAGCGGGAATCGAACCCCTGATCCTCCAATCAGTAGTCGCCACACTACACCTGAGCCACAGCCGCCCCCATGGATGTAATAAGCTGATGAGGTAATTATTCTATTTTGGCTTTGGCTACGTCTAATCGAGATAGTTGTGGATTTAGTGTTGTGCCTGCTGGGTCCTGAATTTGCTGGGATGATTCTGTCATCGTTCAACAGAGGAGGATCCAATAGCAGACACAACACACAGAGGCCAAAACGTGGAGGCAAGGATCTGTATTTATTAAAATAACTGACATTCTAAATTACTGAGATGCACCTGTATCCTGTGTTCCTTCTCTGTCGTTGGGCCGTCAGCAGCTAATGTCACAGACATCCATCCAAGTTAGAAACTGTTCCAAAAAGGAAGCCCAAAAATCAAGGATGAGCCAGTAAACGCTGCTGTCATGCTAGTTATCTCTTGCATACAAATACAGAGCCAGTTAGCTGAAGGTTGCTGCAAAAATTAAGAGGACGAAATAAAGTGTCAAAGGTATGCTTGTTTTTCATGTGTATTTGTCCATATATTGTTTTGACTGCATTACAAGAGGCTCGCCTGTGCTCAGTCGTCAAAAAAAGAAAAAAGAATTAAAAAAAAGTAATGTCCTGGTAGTAGTTGTTAGGCGTGCACCAGATCAGCATTGCTCTAAGATAAAGGAATATACCATTAGACAGCCAGTCATTTTTTTGTCACACTGCTGCCACCTGGTATTAGCAGTTAGACTTAATTAAAAGTTACACACAGCTCCTTTAAATTTGAAACTTTTTCCTCATTATTTCTGCGTTTAAATCTCATATCCAGAGTGACAGGCCATAATTAAATGATGGTCAGCATGTTTTCTATCCATAGTTATTGATTCTAGAGAAACAGATGGACAGATCAGTGAACTTTCTCATTTGCCAAACATCATTTGGTACTCAGTGGAGTTGCCACAACAACCCCAAACTTGGCAGTAGCAAACTCCTTCTCTGTTACAGGCATACAGCCAGACGCACCCCCCCCCCAAAAAAAGCCTCTCAAACCTAGCAGAGGCAGCACAGCTCTGCGGCTCCATGCAGATAAATAGTGGAACATGCTGGGCTACTGGTGAATGGGCAATGTCATATTACTGACTTCTGAATCCGGACAGGCGCACAGTTGCTGGCACCGGATGAGGCCGAGTTCGTGCCATACTCTGCTCCTCTGTGTATGTGTCAAAAATCTGTCAGGGTGCCTACAGAGCGAATATTCAATCGCCTTGCTCTCAGGTGTGCTCAAACAGAAACAGGGCACACACCGTCAGACGATCTCGTCCCGCATGTCCTCCTTCGCCCGCATTCGCTCCCTGTGTGAAGAGGGGCCCAACTTCAGTCTCATTAGCTTCATAAAGAGATGTGGAGAGGAGAAAGAGGGGGTAAGGGGAGTGGGAGTCGGGAGGGGAAAAAAGGCTTTGGGGTCAGACTGGTGAGTGATGAATAGGGTATTACACAGTGGAATGCACCACTTAGTCCAAAAAAGGGGTGTATAAAAGTGACAACAATATATTGTAAAGACAGATTTTTAAAAATATAACCATGTGCAGAGAAAAAGTAAAGAGGATTTTCATGACTCTTCCGTGTGGCCGAGGAAAAACATGCTACTCATTTTTGCTATGTGGCACTAAATTGGCATGAGATACTACAACTGTGACGCTGAAATGGACGTGTTACCTCCATTTTCTTCTTGTTCCTCACTGCGCCGTGTTTTCCCCTCTGTTACTGGGACAGGAGTGGTTTCAGAGGAGAAAACAAGTGTGCATGTGTGTGTGGAGCCACGACACAAGCTTGACACTAGTTACTGGAACTAAGCAAGGAGTCTCCAAAGTGTGGGTGTGAGTATATATTTTAATGAAGGATAAGCGTTCATTGCTTAGGATTTTAAAAGTAAAGAAATACATTCAAAATGTTTAGAAGTTTGCTACAAATTTGCTTGTAATAAGAAATTTGACTGATGAAGAAATCACATTTTGATTTATTTCCTGTACATTCAAAAATGATTAGTGACGATGCACATAGATTACTGTGATTTTAGCTGTAGAAAATATCTGTCACATTTAATATATTAAAATAGCACAAACCTCCAGGACCAAATTGCAATTATACTAATAAGAAAGTCAAACTTCCAACAGTAAAATTAATCAAATTTTGCAAACATGTGTTTGAAAGAAGAAATAGTTTTGGTGTTTTCAAACTAGCTGAGCAGTCAGATCTGAAAGAGCAACAATGTGGGGTGAAAGGGAAGCAGAGCACCTTATAGCTTAGCTGCCACACTTAAGAACAGTGTGCCTAATCATGAATATGTGTGCGCTACAGCACGTATGGGTGAGAAAGTTTGTGTTTGAGTAGCCATGAGGATGTGTGTGTGTGTGTGTGTGTGTGTGTGTGTGTGTTGTATGTGCTTGGAGGCACTGACTAATGAACTGATTCTCTAACGAGCCATCCTGCTCCACTGGCCTTTTCACAGCTTTCCTGGCATTTGGTCTTAAAAATAATTTCACGTCCCAATGTGTTTCCCTTAAACCGATAAGCCATGCTTTGTCTCCGGTGAATTAAGGACGATGACATTTACAAATGTTACTATGCTGAAGATGGGGAGAGTGGTGGTGGTGGTGGGGGGCTCATAGGATAAGGGGGAGATGGGTGGGTAATTGGAGACCAGGGTAGATGAGGTGGATGGCTTGCATTTTACAAGGGCCATTTTAATAAACCCAATTTGTTTTACACTGAAGAAAGCCTGTCAAGCATCAGCTGTTTCGTGGACCTTAATTTAATAGCTACATAACTGTTGCAAATGCCAAACATGCATGTTTGTGCATATGTGTGTACAAAGCCCTTGAGTGTATTGCCCCAATGGAGCAAAAACATGAAAATGACCCCCCCCCCCAAAAAAAAAACCTCCACTCAGCTTGGTCAGGTTTGGCTAGCGAGAAAAACCCCAGTATATCACAAGAGCCAAAAGTGTCACTATGCTGGCCATATAAAAACAAACGCAGCTCAAACAAAAGCAAACGTACAACAAACTCTTATCACAACCCTGCTTTCTCCATCCAGGCCTGTGACAACATGAACGCCACTGACCCGAGCTCCAACTTCACCTTCACTGCCAGCACAGAAAACGTCACTCTGTCCATCCTGACGACCACCACCTCTCCCTCCATTCCAAAGCCTCCATCCTATTCCTCCGACGTCCATGACCCAGAATTCACTATCATGGTGGTGCTGGGTTTGTCACTACTGCTGGCTGCGTTTGCAGCCTTCCTGGCAGTGTGCCGTTCGTCTGAACAGGATGAGGACTCAGAGGCCGGCTGTGGCCCTGGAGAAAGCCTGACACGGAGGAGGAGTGTTTCCAGTGAGCCACAGCTCAAGGTTTGGAGGAGGCTGGGCTCATATCGGCGTTCGTACAACCTCTCCTTCAGACGTCCGCCTCATCGCCGGCCTCATGGGCGTGAAAACACGCACACCTCTCAATCTCCAGCCACCAGGCAGACATTACAGCTAGAGGCCAGCACCGAGCCCCAAATCACCACACCTTGTTTATTTGACTATGTGACTGAAATCTGACATGAGGACAAGCTGGTGGATGATTGACTGTGATATCATGGGTATTTCACATCTGGTGCTGTGGAGGTCACTAACACCAGTAGAGGCTGTCATGCATTTTTAGTGTTTGCTTTAATCCATACTGAATGCCAGGTGGATGAGATTTGCTCCAAAAAGTAAAATAAGGTAATCCAAAAGCTATTTCAGATGCATTTTGGTTGGTGATCATTTCATGCTTTATATCAGTATTGCTTTACAGTATATAGTATTTCCAGGGCTTTCCATCACTTATACCCCGGGTGGAGATTATTGAGAGATTGTTAAGACATCCGGCCAATTTTTGATCAATCAGTTCTCTTCAACGATCCTCACAGTCACCACGTTCTCAAAGATTTGACTCAGTCCAAAACACACAAGGATCTCCCAAACGATCCCAAACATCAAAAATTGGCCCAATCTCTCAATGATCTCCACGCTGCATAAAGGGGCCCTTACATTCATATGTCTACTAGAAAATAGGGCTGGGTGATTAACATAAATAAAACTAAAACTGTCAGGATATAAAACCGACATGAGCTTGCTCATGTGGGTTTTTCGGCTCTTCCCTTCTTCCTGTTGTGTGCGTGTGTATGTATATGAGAATGTTCATGTATTGCCCCTTTAAGACGTCTCCTGCATGCGTGGTCGCATGGCTCTGCAAGCCGGTAGCAGCACAGTCAGCACTGTTTGGAAGCAGCAGAACATGGCAGAAAAATTAAAACAGCGTGTACCAAAAAGAAATGTGATATCTGTCTACATAGTGTGAGATGATTGACACTTTTTCATCTGGGGATGCCAGGAGGGCACGAGCGGGGTGCACAGAGGCTAGCTTCAGTGCAATGAGGCTGGGTCCTGTTGGCCTCAGACTGCTGTCTGCGTCATCTCGACCGTTTTGCAATGGGGGTGGATGAGCTCAGGCTGTATTTAAGAACCTGATCAGAGATTGGTGGTCCCCGTGCGGTGATGGCATGGTTGTAGCTTTGTGAAGGGCTTCCCCGGAGCAGCTGGGAGCTGGCTGGCCACCGGTGCGAGTCATGTGACCCACTGGCCCTCAAAAGGTATGTGTGGACACTGACTTCTGCACTGGACAGTGTTTAGTTTTGATGCATGTGTGTGGGGTGATAATGGGCCTATTCTTTATTCTTTATTATATTATGCTCATTTATGGCTGAATCACCACAGTGATATAGTCACTGATGCCGCACTATTGTGGGTTAATTACGAGCCTTGTCAGTAAACTATGAGGTAGAAGAAAGGAGGGAGAAAAAACAAACTAAAACAAAACACAAAACCGACTTGAAAGCTTCAAATAACCATAATGCTGATTTAAGGTCAAATTGCCACAGCCCTACAAGAAAAGTGCTTTAATGCCAACAAAACTCATTTTAACACAGTAAACAAATGTTACAAACAACCAAATTTGAAAGGCTGAAAAATGGCTTGGTCTTTAGCTTCAAAAATGTCTTCAGAATCTGGGTACAAGCAACATTCCTTTACATCAGTCTGTTAATTGCGCTAATACAGTGTTCCCATTCATTTGACAATCTGTGCACATTAATACACAAATACAAATGAAAATGTTAGCTTAAAGGAAACACATACGTTTTCCTGGACCATAATGTTTTTTTAAAACCTATTCTGTGTACATTAAGAAAACAGCATTTGGATGACTATAAAGTTTGTTTTCACTTTTTAATGTCATCCAACACCAGTCTGATTTCGTAAGATTAAAACAAAATTTATCCTGAGAAAAGTGCAAGTATGTCAGCATTTATGCAGACAACACAGGGAGAAGATAGCAGTTGTGAGCCTGAAATAGAGGGAGCAGCAGCTACTGTGTTGGTCTTATTTGCGAAAAAGAAAAATCACTCTCTTGTCAGGAGGCCAAGAAAAGAAGAAAATTTTATGTTTTCCACACAATGCTGCACTCCTAATGTTGGGGGTTACTTGGCAATGCTAACTAATGAGGAAAATGGAAATAGATGAGGTGAGACACCAGTTGAAACACGAGTGGTGGACCAAGAAAAGGTAATATATATTTCTTTTAGGGTGCCTTGCCTTAGCATGACTGTCCCCACTCCCACGTCCCCTGAGTGCTTCTACTACTTGTAGATATGTCATCATATTTGTAATACAACACATGCGCGGCTTTATATCACAGGGAGTATTCTTTTGTTTATGACAAGCGTGGGCTCGATTTCAATAGAGATAAAAGGAGAAAAAAATTATAGATTTACAAGAAAAGCTGCAAATTAAGGGAAAAATACTTATAAAAATGTGTAAATTTATAAGATAAGCTGCAAATTTCTGACAAAAAAATATGAAAATTTACATGAAACAGTTTCAAATGTATAAGAAAAGCTGCACTTCTGAAAAAGAAAGGCTATACAGAATAATCAGATACTCACTTGGATTGCTTCTGAATATTCAGACACCCAAAATTTATGAATATGGGACAGCTCTTCTTTTAATTGGGTTTATGTATTTGTGTGTTTCATACAGACTTTTAATTATCCAACTGGGTGTGTTGGTATGGCTTTTATTTAACATGTAAAACAGACAGAACCTCACACCACCCCATGATCTATAGTGCCTGAACCCCAGGCTAGAAACCACTGATTTAGCATCATTTTGCTTTGCTTCATTCTCTCAAGCCCCCGCCAGTTGTTTAAAAGGACTGCTGGGAGGAACAATCGTACTGACTGTACATCACTACATGCTATATGTGTGTAGCATATGCATGATAAAATGTGCTATGCTAAAGCACACCTCTCCCCGGTGGGCTGAACCCCCAGTAATGGGGCACAGGCATGTCACAGTATGTGGACTTCGGGTTTAGGCTTGGTACAAACAGCAGAGTGTCAGCGTGCCCTTAATTTCATGTAGGTCTCAAAACATTACGATGTGCCAATTTTGACAAGGCAGATTAAAGCCAAAAAGAGGCTGCTCTGGTAACAGATTCACTGAAATAAAAATGTGTCTGAAGTGTTGGTTGTTTCACAGTGTGTGCTTTTTCACCTGAAGGATGCTTGTTCCTCGGGGAACACTTTCCAGTATGCTGGTCTCATAGCTGTTCTGGAGGAAGATGGGTCTGTTGTCATTAACATCCTGCACCTCAACAAACACAGTGGCCGTGCCTGTCCTTCGGCTGCCTGCTGGACCGTTATCTATGTGCAGAAAAGAAAAAGTAAAGCCCACATTCACACACGCATTGGTTACAAGATAAATGCTTATTTTAGGGCTGGCATCGGGACAACACAATAAGTCCTGCAGTTTGATGGCTGCAGTGCAGACTGTTGCCCAAATTATATGATAACAATCAACAAATGGACAGATTCCTAACATAACTGCTTCGCCTTATAAAAAGCTAAGCGTGAAACATTGCGGGCTCATCAAAACCCAAGCCATTTTTAGCTAAATTAGGACAATGTGCATAATAATAGCGTTCTCTTGCACAGTTTTACATTATCTCTGCCTTTCTCCCCTCCCTTATAACTGTGCCCCCCCCCCCCCCCAGCAGATAAGCCATCCTGACTGAATGGTTTCCAAAACAGGAAAACCTCAGAGTTTTTGTTCTTTTTTCAAACAGGAACAAAAGCAGTTGAGCAAACAGTCTGCAACCACTGCAGATGCACAGGCCTTTCTCCCTCCATCATTCTCATACACAAGAGGAAGAAGCTTCGAACATAAACAATCTAAGTGCTATAAATGCTTAAAATGAAAAAGAGGTTTTTGTTTCATTAGAAAAAGCTAAATTCATGACATACCTATGGCTTCTATGATCAGAGTGTACGCCGCCTGGGTCTCCCTGTCGAGACCAACCACTGTCCGCACAACTCCGTCTCTAAAGCCAACGCTGAATTTACCATCTTGATTCCCTCCTAAAAAACATCCACAAAATATATTTCAAGGAATGTACTGACGGTGTAATTGTGGGCTGATAGCAGCACTGATGCATCCCAAATATTAACATACAAACAGTTAATGATTGTTATAAAAATGCATGCAAGATGCGCTCACACACAAACCGACACAGAGATGGATGGATGGACGGTACTCAGGATATACCCCATAATCCACGGACACGCACGAGAAAACACTGCCCACTGTGGCCTCTGACCTGTGATGAAGTAGCTAAGCTCGGCGTTGAGGCCCGCATCGTTGTCGATACAGCTGAGGGGAGCTACGATGTGGTCTCTGGGCACGCTCTCCTTCAGGGAGACATTGTACACGCGGGGATTGAAGGTTGGCGTCTCATCATTTACATCCAGAACTGACACGCACACGCACGCACGCAAACACAAGCATACGAACAGGGGGACATGAGGACACACAGATAGATGCACATGAGGACAAATAACACAGCAGGGTGGTGTGCTGAGAAGAAATAAAGTAAAACTTGGAAAAATGCATTTTTCCAATAACCATAAATTTCAGAACTTTAAGTTTTTTTCTATAACCAGCAGGTGGGAGCATTGTTCTTAGCAGATTATTTAGAGAATCAATTAGCCATTTGGCACATCTAAATCAAACTACTCAAGGCCTGGAGTTTTCACATGAATATAACTTAAGAGAGAGCAATTTAAAGCCTATAACCTCTCACCTGTGACAGTGAGGGTGGAGGTAGAAGTACGAGGGAACCTCCCTGCGTCGTATGCAATAATCCTCAGGTGGTACTGGCTGATCTGCTCGCGATCCAGGACAGCAGTGGAGGAGAGAACCCCGGTGGAGGTGTTCAGTGAGAAGTCGAGGCGAGGCATACCCATCTGTAATGCCATGGTAATTAAACCATTCTTGTCCTCGTCAGGATCCTCCACCTGGACCTAAACAGGAATAAAAAGGGTGATATAAAGAAAGGACAGTAAAAGTAAGGACAAATGTTTAAAAAATGCCAAAGACACCAAGCGATGTGAAAAGAAATATGCAATTTTTAAGTATAACAAACTCTTGATTTAGCTATCACTTTTGCTAAATAAAAAAACAAATCTTAAACATATTTAGTCAATATAATCCTCAGAGGAATATCATTAAAGTATATAGTGCAATATATAAAGTTTCAAAAAACTTGTAATACATCCAACAACCAAGCAGATTAAATTAAACACCAATCTATTCAAATTCTTTACCCTAAAAAATGAAGATCCAATGGGAAGTCCCTCTGGCACTTCGGCCACAAATGGCAGGTTAAGGAAAGTTGGGTCATTGTCATTGAGGTCCAGCAGGTTGACAAACACTGTGGTACTTGCCGTTGCACGCAGTGGAGGTGTGCCACCTACAGAGGGAGCCAGAGGGACATATAATGACAGACACACACACACAAACAATAACTCAAAAGTCAAAAAAAAAAGTCACTGTGGAAGTGTTTCACAGTCAACATAAAACTTTAGGAAGGAGGCTTAGACAGAGGAAAAAAAATAAAATAAAAGCTTCTGCAATTCTGAATTAGCGGGGTGAAAACTGTTGCAGTTTTTATTAATTGGTGAATTTAAATGTTATGGTTTAACGTTGCATGATGTTTCTAACAGCTGAAAACTGAAAGATATCTCTGACAATGATTTAGATTTGCTTTCTGATGGTTTAGTGTAGGAATGAGCAGCCAAGGGAAGAGCCAATTTGAGCAATATTTTACCCTTAAAGTCTGTATGGAGTTGCAAAATGTATTTCAGACTTAAATGAAGGTAAACAGACAAATTCTATGAATATGCCTATCACTAGTAATACAAGCTTTTTCTTCTTAAAAATAAAACCTAGGTTTTTTTTGTGTATCTTATATTGCAACTTTATACTCATAAACTTGTGACTTTTTTCCTCTTAAAATTGCAAGTTTTCTGTAAATTTGAGGCTTTTTTAATCGTAAATTTGACACCTTTCTCATGGAATTTAAAGTTGTCTCACCAATTTGTGACTTTTTTCTTCTACGTGTTAAATTTGACACTTTTTCTAATAAATTCTCAGTTTTTCTTTCTTTTCTTTTCTTTAATAAATGCAGGACTTTTTTTTAAAATCAAAGTCACACAGAGCTAAAGAGCCTTAAGTGGCCCAGGAGACACGTTCCTGACCTCTGGGTTTAGACACTTCATGAGTTGGACAAATTTCATCAGTCAACTACCACTCACGATCAACAGCTAAGATGACGATGGCCCTCATCAGTTCCTTGTCCCTGGGGTCGGAGCTCTCCCTGTCCAGCGTTACCCCACTGGTGCGGATCTTCCCTGTATTGCTGCTAATTGTGTAGAAGGGGTTTGCTGGGCTGATGCTGTAAACCACTGTGCCATTTTCTCCATTGTCAGGGTCAACTGCTAAAACCTGGACAGAGAAGACAGGAGAAATATTTATATTTTCTTTTGTTTAAAAAATAATTTTTCCAATGCTCTGCACCCAAGAAAGCAAGCCCAAACAGTTTACTCAACAAGAGTCAGGTAAAGCTGAAGAAAGAGAGAAGGAAACCAAAAGGGGGCCACATCACAATCCTTGGAAGGACAAAAAACAAGAACAGTTGTAATGGTGTTGGAAAAGACCTCTCCCAAGTTTCAGAATACATCAGTGAGCTAGAAGAAAAATGTTAATGTCTCTTTTAGTGACACATGGTGGCGACTGGTGATGAATGCGTTAAGCGAGGAGCCCAGCTAAAAAACAGGCTGATTTTTAAAGGACTGATCAATTATTCAATAGGCTGACTAAAAATGTTGGAAACTGGTTAATTGGTTATTAGAGGAACAAAAGGTTTGCAGGTGTTTAATTATTAAGGAGACATGGTAGGCAGTCCCATTGATTAGGAACTCCACAGACAACGGTAGGTGCTATAAGATGTGGGTAAATGTTTGGCAGGAGTCCATTGAACTGATCGATTCTGGCCAGAGAAGAGCACATTAAAAAGATGGCGAGCAAATATATTAGCCTTGTCTATTGAACTGTGGCCCTGGGTCTGACTGCAGAGGGGCAGAAAACAGAAGATTGTTTCGAAAGAAGATCTTCATGCAGGCTTACAGCGTACGAGTGTGAGTGTGTGCGAGGGTTTACGTGTGCACGTGTCCATCCAGGAGCTGAATGTAAGAGGCTACAGCTTTGACGGTGGAGCTGCTCTGAGACTTGAGGGGGTTGATCCTCACACTGGGCTCAGCAGCCAAATTCATCGGCTCACTGGACACCTCCAGGAGGACTCAGCATGTGGCCTCTTGTCACCATGGAAACACTGGCTGGACCAGGGTTACATTTGGGCCAATTACAGGATTGCAAGGCCTCAGTGCTCAGATTTATTGAAAAATGGTGAGAGGGGCAACAGCGTCTGTCCAGTGAGCACAGAGAGTCCCATACAATATGCATCACATTTCTGGATGCGACCGCTAACACAGAGCATCAGAAAGCGGGAAATGTGGCAACATTTTTAGCAGTACAAGGCTTGCATCTTTCGTTTTGTCTTCTCTCACCATTTCCTTATAATACTTTCTTGTGCTGCAAGTCTGGTTATTGCTTCTTTTTTTTTGCCTAGCAGCTGAATAATTTGCCATGCGTATGACTGCAGGCTACATTTTAATTAGCAATTGGACTCCCTTAATTACACTCACTGACGCCCCTGTAATTAATGGACAATCAGAGCTTAATTAAAAACAACACAATGCCAAAGACATCAGCAGGACAATGAGTTTGGGGTAATAGTGGAGTTTACTTTTCGATGACCGCAGCGATGACAATTTTTTCCATCAGTAATACAGGACAGTGTGTGTGCTCTTTCAACACACAAGACAGATGTAAGTACTAAAGAAAAGGCTGGATTATTTATTTAAAGTGTCCCTGTTATAGTTTGGAGGATTTTCCACTTCATTTTAGTATGGTATGGAGGAGTTCTCTGACAAATGGTCTGCAAAGTCACACAGCCAGTTCGCCTACAAAGGAGTTCTCCTCTCCCACAGAATCTAGGGTTACAAATCTGCCTGAAACACCTCAATTGTATTTGCTATTCTCTTCTATGTGGTTAACATGTAATAACTATACAGACCTGTGGAAAAAGAAGAAGTTTCCCGTCCAGCCTCAGAACCCAACCCGTGCACCTACAGAGCCACTACCTAACAAGTTTACCTTCATAGAAGTCTTCTCTGTAAATTCTAGTCACCCAACAAGACATCTGTGGTCCCAGCTTGTTCATTAATCCACAGTCAATAATATATCTCATGCAATTTTGGCCTATTTTGCTGTTTTTTTGGCTGACATAATCCCGATTTCTTGGAGTTGGTTGTGAATCAGCGTGACCAGAGATTCTGTGGCTCTTTATGGTAAATTCTAATCACCATAGCTCATTCATTAATCCACAGTCGATTACATATCTCATGCCATTCTGTCTTATTTTTGTTATATTTTAGCCACATTCTTAAAAAAAAGTTTTTAAAAAGTTGAGAAAACTTAACATTTTAAAGTAACCAGATGCACAGCTTTTTTGATTTTTCTCAACTAAAGGATGATGTGATGTGTCAGTGCAGGATTAGAAGTTTACTCGATTTGAAATCTTAAGTTTGTCAAGCATAATATTATAATGAACTTCAATCCATGTACAGTGGTGCTTGAAAGTTTGTGAACCCTTTACAATTTTCTACATTTCTGCATAAATATGACCTAAAACAAAACCAGATTTTCACACATCCTAAAAGTAGATAAAGAGAACCCAGTTAAATAAATGAGACAAAAAATGTTTTACTTTTTCATTTATTCATGGAAGAAAATGATCCAATATTACATATCTGTGAGTGGCAAAAGTTTGTGAAGCTCTAGGATTAGGAGGTAATTTGAAGGTGAAATTAGAGTCAGGTGTTTTCAGTCAAACGGATGACAATGGGATGACATGAGAATGGACACCCTATTTTATTTAAAGAATCTTTTATTTAACAAGTTTGTGTATCATGGCACAAACAAAGGAGATTTCTGAAGATCTCATAAAAAGCATTGTTGACGCTCATCAGCCTGGAAAAGGTTACAAACCATCTCTAAAGAGTTTGGACTCCACCAATCCACAGTAAGGCAGATTGTGTACAAACAGAGGAAATTTAAGATCATTGTTACTATCCCCAGGAGTGGTCGACCAACTAAGATTACTCCAAGAGCAAACAGTCTAATGACATAATGATGGGCTCAGGGAACACACACACAGGCTCGGGAAGATTTAAGGCTTTATTCAAACAACGGGTGGTGTTTGAGTGCGTGAATGGAAGTGTGGATGTGGTGTGGGTGAACAGCGTGCGTCAAGGGCGGAACAGCTCGCCATGCAGCCAGGTACAGTGGGGCAAAAAAGTATTTAGTCAATCACCAATTGTGCAAGTTCTCCCACTTAAAAGATGAGAGAGGTCTCCAATTTTCATCATAGGTATACCTCAACTATGAGAGACAAAGTGAGAAAAAAAAATCCAGAAAATCACATTGAAGGATTTTTAATGAATAAATTGGTAAATTCCTCGGTAAAATAAGTATTTGGTCACCTACAAACAAGCAAGATTTCTGGCTCTCACAGACATGTAACTTCTTCTTTAAGAGGCTCCTCTGTCCTCCACTCGTTACCTGTATTAACGGTACCTGTTTGAACTCGTTATCAGTATAAAAGACACCTATCCACAACCTCAAACAGTCAGACTCCAAACTCCACTATGGCCAAGACCAAAGAGCTGTCAAAGGACACCAGAAACAAAATTGTAGACCTGCACCAGGCTGGGAAGACTGAATCTGCAATAGGTAAGCAGCTTGGTGTGAAGAAATCAACTGTGGGAGCAATTATTAGAAAATGGAAGACATACAAGACCACTGATAATCTCCCTCGATCGGGGGCTCCACGCAAGATCTCACCCTGTAGGGTCAAAATGATCACGAGAATGGTGAGCAAAAATCCCAGAACCACATGGGGGGACCTAGTGAATGACCTGCAGAGAGCTGGGACCAAAGTAACAAAGGCTACCATCAGTAACACACTACGCCGCCAGGGACTCAAATCCTGCAGTGCCAGACGTGTTCCCCTGCTTAAGCCAGTACATGTCCAGGCCCGTCTGAAGTTTGCTAGAGAGCATTTGGATGATCCAGAAGAGGATTGGGAGAATGTCATATGGTCAGATGAAACCAAAATAGAACTTTTTGGTAAAAACTCAACTTGTCGTGTTTGGAGAAGAAAGAACACCATACCTACTGTGAAGCATGGGGGTGGAAACATCATGCTTTGGGGCTGTTTTTCTGCAAAGGGACCAGGACGACTGATCCGTGTAAACGAAAAAATGAATGGGGCCATGTATCGTGAGATTTTGAGTGAAAACCTCCTTCCATCAGCAAGGGCATTGAAGATGAAACGTGGCTGTGTCTTTCAGCATGACAATGATTCCAAACACACTGCCCGGGCAATGAAGGAGTGGCTTCGTAAGAAGCATTTCAAGGTCCTGGAGTGGCCTAGCCAGTCTCCAGATCTCAACCCCATAGAAAATCTTTGGAGGGAGTTGAAAGTCCGTGTTGCCCAGCGATAGCCCCAAAACATCACTGTTCTAGAGATCTGCATGGAGGAATGGGCCAAAATACCAGCAACAGTGTGTGAAAACCTTGTGAAGACTTACAGAAAACGTTTGACCTCTGTCATTGCCAACAAAGGGTATATAACAAAGTATTGAGATGAACTTTTGTTATTGACCAAATACTTATTTTACCGAGGAATTTACCAATTAATTCATTAAAAATCCTTCATTGTGATTTTCTGGATTTTTTTTTCTCATTTTGTCTCTCATAGTTGAGGTATACCTACTGATGAAAATTGGAGACCTCTCTCATCTTTTAAGTGGGAGAACATGCACAATTGGTGGCTGACTAAATACTTTTTTGCCCCACTGTAACCCTGAGGACAGAGCAGAGCAGGGAGTTAGCGACAGTCACACGCCCCGTAGGAAAATAACCACAATGTACTGCATACGTGCAGGCGAGAAGGTGGCTGGCATTTGGCGATGCAGCTGTAGCCTGGAGGACAGCGTGGCTGCGCGCTCTCGACATGCTGGTGAGAGTGTGGCAGAGGAGAGGCGAGGAGGAGGAATTCCGCCGCCCTGGAGGTCCACCTGTGCACAGGGGAGAAGCTGGAGAGAAGGTAAGACGAAAAAGTGCAGCTTACGTGCTTGGAGAGAGATGCGCTGGTCGGTAACGAACAGGACAGGCGCTGGAGGTTTTGGGAGCGTTGTAGAGCAGACGACTCCAGGCCGAAGCAGAGGGCAGAGGGTTTTATATAGGCCGATACTGATGAGGCGCAGGTGTGCGCACCGCTGGCGCTGATGACTGGCGAGAGCGAGGTGTAACATCTAATGGTCAGTGAGGTCACAAAAGACCCCAAAATAGCTTCTGAGCAACTGATGGCCTCTTTTGCATTAGCTAATGTTCATGAGTCCACCATCAGGAGAACACTGAACAACAATGGTGTGCATGGTAGGGTTGGAAAGGGAAAGCCACTGCTCTCCAAAAGGAACATTGCTGCTCATCTGCAGTTTACTCAAGATCACGTGGACAAGCCTGAAGGCTATTGGAAAGATGTCTTGTGGACAGATGAGACCAAAATAGAACTTTTTGGTTTGAAAGAGATGCATTATGTTTGTGGTGGTTATAAGCCACCGCTCAATTGGCGTAGAGCGCGGCGCCAGGGGTTGTTCCCGACGGTGGGAGGGATCATAGGATCTCACTGGACAGCTACCGCCCGCCTCAAGCTGGGCAGCCCCCAGCCAATAAGGTGTTGTCCCGCCACAGCCTGCTTTCCTCATTGGGTGCATGGGGACTGAACAGCAGGCTGAGAACTTTCGCACCAGGCAAGACAAAAAAAACAAAAGAGACCAACTCTAAAACTGGGAACTTGGAACGTCCGCACTATGATGACAGGACTCACTGCTAACCTCAAGGACATCAATGACACCAGGAAGACTGCCATCATCAATAATAAGCTGAAGAGACTGGAAGTGGATATCGCCACTCTCCAGGAAACACGGTTGGCTGATGCAGGCACACTGAGAGAGAAGGACTACACGTTCTACTGGCAGGGAAAGAGCAGTGACGAACACAGGGAACACGGAGTGGGCTTCGCAGTGAAGAACACCTTGCTGAAGATGGTGGAACCGGGCAGCAATGGCTCTGCACGACTCCTCACCCTCCGCCTCAACACCACTCAAGGCCCAGTCACCCTCATCAGTGTGTATGTCCCAACACTGACAGCCACACCAGAGGCAAAAGACAAGTTCTACGAGAATCTCGCAACAACTGTCAGGATCATCCCCAACTCTGAACAACTCATTCTCCTTGGAGACTTCAATGCCAGAGTGGGTGCTGACCATGACTCCTGGCCCTCCTGTCTTGGACCATTTGGCGTGGGCAGAATGAACGACAACGGACAGCGGCTGCTCGAGTTCTGCACTTATCACGATCTGTGCATCACAAACTCGTTCTTCAAGACCAAGCCCCAACACAAGGTTTCCTGGCGACATCCGCGCTCAAAGCACTTGCACCATCTGGACCTGATCCTGACCAGGTGCACCTCACTGAAGAACGTGCTAATCACCCGTTCGTTCCAGAGTGCAGATTGCGACACAGACCATTCATTGGTGTGTTGCAAGGTCAAGCTGCAGCAGAAGAAATTCCATCGTGCTAGACAGCCCGGAAAGGCACGGATTGACACCAGCAAGATGGCCAACCAGAACTTGTTGAGCGGTTTGCCTCCACCTTTGAGAAGGAACTTGATGTACCACAAGAAGGAGAATCAGCAAAGCAGAAGTGGGAAGAGCTGCGAAACACCATCCACCGCACAGCCTTGGCTACCTTTGGGAGGAAGACCTCGAAGTCACAGGACTGGTTTGATGCCAAGTTGACCGAGATGACCCCCGTCATTGAAGCCAAGCGCTCAGCTCTTGCCGAGTACAAGAAGTACCCAAACGAGAAGAATCTCCAGATTCTCAGGGCTGCGAGAAGCAAAGTTCAGCAGACTGCTCGGCGCTGTGCCAACGAGTACTGGACTCAGCTCAGCCAAGACATTCAAACCGCTGCCATAACAGGGAACATCCGTGGTATGTACGATGGCATCAAGAAAGCACTTGGTCCAGCTCAGAGCAAGACGGCCCCCCTCAAGTCCTCCACTGGGGAGATGATCACAGAAAAGAACAAGCAGATGGAGAGATGGGTGGAGCACTACTCCGACCTCTACTCCAGACAGAACACCGTGACACCGTCAGCCCTTGATGCCATCGATTGCCTGCCATCCATGGATGAACTTGACGCTGAGCCAACCATCGACGAACTCAGCAAGGCCATTGATAGCTTGGCCGCTGGCAAGGCACCCAGCAACGACGGCATACCCCCCGACCTGATCAAGCACTGCAAGACCACCCTACTGCTGCCATTGCATGACGTCCTCTGCCACTGCTGGAAGGAAGGTGCCGTACCACAGGACATGAGGGATGCCAAGATCATCACCCTCTACAAAAACAAAGGGGAGAGAAGCGATTGCAACAACTACAGGGGCATCTCCCTCCTCAGCATTGTTGGCAAAGTCTACGCACGAGTTGTTCTCGTTCGTCTACAGAAGCTTGCCGAACGTGTCTACCCCGAGTCTCAGTGTGGCTTCTGCGCTGAGCAATCGACGGTAGACATGATATTCTCCATCCGCCAACTCCAGGAGAAATGCAGAGAACAGAACATGCCCCTGTACGTCGCCTTTATCGACCTCACCAAAGTGATTGATCTGGTCAGCAGAGAGGGCCTTTTCAAGATCCTGCCAAAGATAGGATGCCCACCAAAGTTGCAAAGCCTCATCGAATCGTTTCACACCAACATGCAGGGGATAGTGCAGCACGACGGCAACGTCTCAGAGCCATTCAACATACGCAGCGGAGTGAAACAGGGCTGTGTACTTGCACCAACCCTCTTTGGGATTTTCCTTTGCTATGCTTCTGAGGCATGCCTTCAGCACAGCAACAGAGGGAATCTACCTGCATACAAGATCTGACGGCAGGCTTTTCAACCTCGCCCGCCTGAAAGCCAGAACCAAAGTACGCGAGGCTCTAATCAGAGACATGCTGTTCGCAGACGACGCTGCAGTCGCGACCCACACACAGCAGGAGCTTCAGACCCTGATGGACCGCTTCTCCCAGGCATGCAAGGACTTCGGGCTTACCATCAGCCTGAAGAAGACTAACGTCTTGGCGCAAGGCACGGAAGCACCACCATCCATCACCATCGATGACTACGAGCTGGAGGTCGTGAATCAGTTCACGTACCTGGGGTCCACGATCAGCAGCAACGTCTCTCTTGATACAGAGATCGACAAGAGGATTGGAAAATCAGCCTCCACACTTGCTCGCCTCACCACACGAGTGTGGGAGAATCCCAAACTCTCTGTCAAGACGAAGATGGCAGTGTACAACGCCTGCGTCATCAGCACACTGCTCTATGGGAGTGAGACGTGGGCAACATACGCCCGGCAGGAAAAGAGACTGAACTCCTTCCACTTGCGCTGCATTCGCCACATCCTGGACATATCCTGGACATATCCTGGCAGGACAAAGTGCCCAACACAGAAGTTCTGTCCCGCGCCGGCCTTCCCTCCATGTTCACTCTACTCAGGCAGCGCAGGCTCTGCTGGCTAGGCCACGTTCACCGTATGGAGGATGGCAGAATCCCCAAAGACGTCCTCTACGGAGAACTGGCGACTGGCAGGAGAGACGTTGGCCGCCCACAGCTGTGCTTTAGAGACATCTGCAAGAGAGACATGAAGGCCCTGGAGATCAACACAGAGCGCTGGGAGGACCTTGCAACGGACCACTCCAAATGGAGAGGCACCCTGACCAGACAGCTCAAGGCGGTTGGAGAGAGACTGACTGCTGCAGCAGATGAAAAAAGGACCCGCAGGAAGAACCACCACAGCTCCAGCAGCACGGAGACCACCCACAAGTGCGACCTGTGTGACAGGGACTGCCATTCGCGCGTCGGCCTGTTCAGCCACAGGCGGTGCTGTTCCAGCAGAGTAGACGTTTAGGATTCTATTCCATGGTCATTATAGACCGACGGAGGCCGACGACAATGATGTTTGGAGAAAGGAAGACCCTGAATTCCAGCATAAGAACCTTATTCCATCTGTGAAACATGGTGGCGGTAATATCATGGTTTGGGCCTGTTTTACTGCATTTGGGCCAGGTTGACCTGTCATCATTAATGGAACAATAAATTCTGAATTATACCAGCAAATACTAAAGTAAACTACCAGGATATCTATCCATGAACTGAATCTGAAGAGAAAATGGGTCATGCAGCAAGGCAACGATCCTCAGAACACAAGTCATACTACCAAAGAATGGTTAAAGAATAAAGTTAATGCTTTGGATTGGCTGAGTCAAAGTCCTGACCTTAATCCAATTGAGATGTTGTGGAAGGACCTGAGGGTGGGCAGTTCATGTGAGGAAACCCACCAACATCCCAGAGTTGAAGCTGTTCTGTACGGAGGAATGGGCTAAAATTCCTACAAGCCGATGTGCAGGACTGATCAACAGTTACTGGTAACGTTTAGTTGCAGTTATTGCTGCAAAAGGGGGTCACACCAGATGCTGAAATCAAAGGTTTACAAACTTTTGCCACTCAGATATGTAATATTGGATCATTTTTCTCAATACATAAATGAAAAAGCAACATTTTTTCATCTAGTTTATTTAACTGGGCTCTCTTTATCTACTTTTAGGACTTGTGTGAAAATCTGATGATGTTTTAGGTCATAGTTATGCAGAAATGTAGAAAATTCTAAAGGGTTCACAAACTTTCAGGCACAACTGTACATCGCTTTACTCAGTTTGTAATTTTAACTTTGTCAAACACAGCGTTACTATTCCAAACTAATCAGGTACATCAGTTTACTCAATTTGCAACTGAATGTTTGTCAAGAACACTTTTATATTTATTCTACTCATGCACTTGAGTTCACTCAATTTGCAATCTGAGGTTTGTAAAGAGTAATTTCCATCCATCCATCCTCTACCGCTTTTCCGGAGGTCCAGGTGCAGAGGCAGCAGCTCAAGCAGAGAAGCCCAGACTTCCCTCTCCCCAGCCACTTGCTCCAGCTCTTCAGAGAGGACACCAAGATGATCCCACGCCAGCTGGGAGACATACAGCATGCTGTGTCTCAATTCAGATTCTGCAACCTAGTGCGCATTTCTAGGCCAGATACAGTACGTCACTGTGCTCCAAGGCTGTCCCATTCTGTGGGCTCCTTCACATGCGGCCGGCAAATGCAGCCTTCAATACCCCAAAAACTAAGGATACACGAGAGTATCCTTGTGGCCTTAACATATCCCAGCATTCAGCGCATGGCTCAGTCTGGCTTTTTTTTCCCCCCTCAGCTCAGGCAGAAGCATAACGAAGTGAGAAAGAGTCCAAACTAAGGTTTTTGCTTGAATTATGCAGCGGTTTGAACATAAAAACACCAATAATCTAGAAAACAGCAACATCTGATTATTTAAGCTCATGTTAGGTGACATTTTTTTTTCTGATGTGCTGCATGCTTTGCTTAATGTATTAATTAAACATGCTGAACTGTTATTTTTTCTGAAGTGAAACCTTTTTTCCCCATTAATGTCAGTTTATTAACTAATATCAGTAATATAAAAATACAGGATGACGTGGTTGAAAGAACTTGCTTTAAGATAACTTTTAAAGTCCCGTAGAGACATCGGGAAGTTGATGTTATTTGCTTATGTGATGCTGTAAAAAAACCTTTAGAGAAAACGGAGCAGTTAATGAAGCTGATGAGTGACAGGACATCTGTAATAATTTTATTATGCTGATCTTAAAAATGTCAATCACATCTGAAGTGATAATCAGATTTCTCTGATTTTTTGTTTTCTTTTTCAGGTTTATTTCTGAGGCCCACGGTGGAGAACCTGCAGGAACCGAGGGTCAGCTGTGGAGAGAACGGGCTGGACTCAAGATTTATAAAACTGGTATTTGACTGAAATAATGACAATAAAAGAGATTTGATGAATTGTTTTATTGATTGTGATTTTTTGGCAGTTTACTTTGCAAACTGAAACAAGCTAAACAAAAATATTGCATGTTTACTGTTAATAGAAAAACTGCATTTCAATGAAGTATTTTTTTTTTAAAAAGATGATTTTTTGCAAGCCAATTCTAAAAGAGACTTTCATATATTCATTACACACAGTGAAACATTTTAAACCTGATTTAATATTGACGGTAATGGTTATAGTTTTTAAAATTAAATGACAGATCATGATTTTCTAATTTACTGAGGTGCACTGGTACAACTGAGATGAAGCTGAAGATGGAATCTGTTCTACTGCTGCTGAAAATCATTGAGGGTCATCATCCTACAGTACAGGACTGTGGTCTGCTTTAGAACATTAAAAACTAAATGTCAGAGCTGATACAAGGCAGAACATCTAATTATTTAGCTACATAATGGTCATAAATGGTAACGTAAACTTTCATATTTTCCACTGCTCTTGTAATTAAGAATATATTTTAGAACTTACATATTTAAAATAATAATTAATTTATCTATTTTGTTGTTTTAATTTCCCTTAATTTTACCTGCTGACTTTAACATGAGTTAAAAGTCTTATTTTATCTGGTCATCCTCCTCTTTCTGTCTGGTGAAGATTCTCCAGTAAAAGGTAAAGAAAATACAATAATTAAAAAGATTAAAAAAAAGTAAAGTTCTATCTCTGTCAAAAATGTCAGCAAAAAAAAAAAAAAAAACCTCAACTGACACTGTCATGGTTGCTAGGCAATGAGGTAGTGCGTGGTCATGCAAACATACGTCCTCCAAAGACTAGACCGTCTCATTTAACAGCCATATACTGTATATCAGCCTTTATGTGGTGATCCCAAGCACGGGTGTGCTTTGCGCTCGAGTCACTTATTATTTTCTGCCTTTTGTCTCTGTATTTGGGCGTGTTATGATGGTGTTTTGCTGTGTTTTTATTTTGACAGCACCGCAGCAGGACTTCCGCCTGTCAGTCTGCTCGCGGGCTGTCACAGCTGCTGGCACTTAATTATCATTATCTTTGCACACCTGTTTGTTGTTAAGTTTATTCTCTATTTAAGATCGCAGTCGAGGCTCAGTCCTTGCTGTGACCTCGCCCTATCTAGGCTGGAGTCCCTAACCCTGACTCCAGTCCCTTTTCAGCGCACGGTTTCGCCCTCGCTATATTATATGTAAGTGACTGTTTTCTCTGTGTTTGTTCAGTTATTTTCACCCTTCAAGGTCGCATGCGTATAGTGTATGTGTTTTGCCCTCGTGGCACATTATTTTGTTACTTTTTGTTAATAAAATACAAACTCACTGCTGGCTATTGGTCCCTCATTTATGCCCTGAACGGGGCATACATAACACTTTAGATGCAGCCTACCTGACTGTTGAGTGTTCTGGCCTCCTGGGCTGCGGTCTATGAGGCTGCAACACCTGAATTGAGACATAGCCTGTCACGATCTGAGCACGGGGGGATTCCGCCGTGCTCTGGCTCTTTGTCTTTTTTCTATATTTGTATTGGATTGTATTTTTGAGTTCTCATTCCTGTTATTTTACTGTTGGTTGAATTTCACACATTCTGTATTGCTTTTTAGTATGACTTATTTTCCTGTTTGCGTTTATTGCTGGTTTGTTAGTTACACATTTGGATTTACTTGTTTTTATTATATTCATATCTTTTTGTGTTTTTCTCTCTCTTTCCTTCTCCGGGGCCGGGGCTGCAGCTGTCATTGGCACTTCCGGGTTTTTTGCTCTATTGTAGGCGGTGCTCCTGTCAGCTGTCAGTCCCATCTTCTCCCTCTCACTACTCCCAGCTGATTTCTGTTATAATCATTGTCACCCCCCGCCCGCTCATGGTATCCACACCTGTCATTTGTGTTCAACTGTCTCTAGCTCTATTTAAGGATTATGATTTCTCCTCTTTATTGCTGGAGTCTTAAAGTACCGTTTGTGTCATAATCCTGTCCTCGTTCTGGCATTTACTATCAGTGTGTATCCTGTGTCCTCTTTGTCCTTCGTAAGTTTGCTTTGTACACCATTTTGGATTTTTGTGTTTGTGCACAGTTTAGACTATGTTCGTTAATAAATTTCACAACTAGCAGTTCAGCGCGTGGGTCTCTCTCCTCTTTGCCCCGAGGGGCATTTCATAGCACAGCCACAGTCTGTCCAGCGTGTCCTGGGTCTGTCCCGGGGTTTCGTTCCAGTGGGACATGCCTGAAACACCTCAAGTGGGAGGTGTCCAGGAGGCATCCTGATCAGATGCCCAAACCACCTCAATTGCCCCCTTTCAATGTGGAGGAGCAGCGGTTCTACCCTGAGTCTCTCCCGAATGACTGAGCTCCTCACCCTATCAGTAATTTTATAATTAATATTATAATTGATATTTGTTCATGTAATTAAGTTATTTGCAATCTTAACTTTGTCAAAAGTAATATTACAATTCCCAACTTCAAAATACTTAAACTATGATATCTAAGACACAGATAGGTCTCCAGCTGATCACCTCTTGGATTTGAACACATGACGTTTGTCATGTAAGGCAACAGCACTAACCACCATTCCACTGAGCTGCCCTTGTACAGCTGTGGAGACTGAAAGTATTCATAAAAGGATGATATATTTTTTCTTGAAGAAACTTTACTTTTAACATGGATCAGTCTACAGCTCAGTGGCATCGTGATTAGTGCAGTTGCCGTAGACATATCAAGAGCCTAATCACTCTTATGTTATGCCTGTGTTTTTTTTTTTGTTTTTTTTTTTTGCTGTTGGAGTTCAGTTAAGCTCCTCCCATTAGCAAAAAGGCAAGTTTAGATGAATGTTTTTTTGTGATGTCACTATAACAGGTGGACCAATCAGGACTAAGCACTGGCTGATCAAATTTACCAGCTTGCAGACTTCTGTGTGCTGGTGGGCAGAAGGTGGGGCCTAATTAGATCCTGGTGTTTGAAGGAGGAAGGAAAAGGAAAAGATTTTATATGCAGCTGTAAGACACTGACAGTTTTTTGTCAAAAAAAGGGCATAAGGTACAATTTTTAAGGGGATTTATAGCCACTGGAGTACAGCTCTAAGTACTTTGTATGTGAGTAGTTTGGAATAGTAATGTATTTGACAAAGTTAAGGTTGCAAATTCAGTAAACTTCAGTACATGAGTAAATTCAAATTATAAAATTACTTAGGGGCAGCTCGGTGGCGCAGTGGTTAGCACTGTAGAAGCACAGTAAGAAGGCTGTGGGTTCGATCCCATCCCCTGACCATCAGTGACCCTTCTGTGTGGAGTCTGCATGTTCTCCCCATGTCTGCATGGGTTTACCCCGGGCAGTCCGGTTTCCTCCCACAGGCCAAAAACATGGAAGTTAGGTTAATTGAAGACTCTAAAGTGATCCTGGGTGTGAATGGTGAAGAGACTGGCGCCGCACTGCGGCTGCCTCATCCAGCCATGCGGATGCCCTGAATTTCCCTCTGGGATTAATAAAGTATACAAAATAAAATTTAAAAAAATTCTTTTGACAAACCTCAGATTTAAAATTGACTAAACTTAAGTGGATGAGTAGTGTGGAATACTAATGTTATGTTTGACAAATTTAAGATAGTAGAAGTACAGGGTAGATCTGATATTATAATATTACGCTTGAAAAACTTAAGATTTGAAATCAAGTAAACTTATGAACCAGCCTTGACCAACACATTAGCCCTTAGTTGAGAAAACTCAAAAAAGCTGTGCAGCTGGCTGCTTTAAAATGTTCAGTTTCCCCAATTTTAATTTTTTACAGTTGATAATAGCATTAGTTTGGCTGTGCGGGACAAATTTTCTAGCTGAACAGAGGTTGCACTGGCTAGGACAGGCAGAGAGATTAGCCTATTAGTATTTGGTTTAGCTAGGGGTCGAAGTCATTTTTTATGGTTTCTTTCTATATATAACCCCACTAGATCATCTACCAACCCTTGACCATATCGTTCCTAGGTACTATTTTAGCTTTAAGTTTATTACGGGGGGGGGGGGGGGGGATCCAAGCACTGCAACACTGATGAAAGAAATGTGTGGACCGAAGGCGAGACTATGTTGAAAAATAAACCACATTTGGTCAAATTTGACCACTAGAAACTTTTCAGCCCCCCCTTGTATGCTGTGGCTGGTAGAGCTCTGACCAGTTGTGGTTAGCTGTTGTTAGCAGAGTTAACCCTTTACTCGTTCAGGATTGTATCTGTTGGGAGGAAAACGGTGCTGCAGTATTTAAACCATGAGGTGTTTTGATAAAAAGGTGTCACAGACGTTCCACTAAGACCTCTGAACATGGGGAAAAATGCATAATGGGATACTTTAAGTCAAAACTAACAAAAACTAATTCAAAACAAAAATACACAATACCGTGTAAAAGCAGAGATCATCATTTCAATAAACTAATTTTGACTGCTTCCACAGTTAACCATCAGACATGAATAAACAAAATTATTTACATTTGAGGATTAGATGACCTGCAGGAAAATATGGAGAGAAAATAAGTTTTAGTGGAGAAATAAATAAGAAACATTCACTATATGTCACTAAAACAAATAGGAATCATTTTATTAATAAAATAATTAAAATTGCATATTATATGTGTTGAACGGTTAAATTTGGTATACATACAGAGATAACATCAGTGTTGATGGGACTCATCTCTACTACGTTGGTGTGGTATGGCTCATCCTGCCACACAGGGGCGTTGTCATTGATGTCCAGAATGGTGATGTTCACCTAAATCAAGTTAGAAAGGAAAGTTACTTTCAGTATTTGACTACAAGTGATGCAACTCCACGAGCGTTCGAAATGTCAAGTACAAACACCTTCACCGTCATTATCATTTCTCTATAGCTTTAGTGTTTTTACAGAAAAGGTGCCTCTGAAATACTACAGAGAGATACTATAAATTGGTGATAAAGTAGTGGCACTGATTGCTCTAACCCGGCGAGATAACAAGATGAATGGTAGATGACAGATGTAAATTTCTTTACCGTTGCAATGCCGGTCTTCTGCTGTGGGCCCACCCCTCCATCGACAGCTCTGACTATCAGAATGTACTCGGACTTCATCTCCCGGTCAAGCAAGGCTGTAGTGGTGATCTCTCCTAAAACACATCAGATCAAAACAGCAAACCAGACCGTCAATAACGGAGTTGCTTACTCCAACCTGAATAAATGCACGGTGGCGCAGTGGTTAGCACTGCGGCAGCACAGTTTACCCTTGGCCGGGGGATTGTGGGGATCGTGGGATCGTGGGTTCGATCCCAGCCCCCGACCAACAGTGATCTGTGTGGAGTTTGCATGTTCTCCCTGTGTTGCGTGGGTTTACTCCGGGATTTCTCCGGTTTCCTCCCACATGCCAAAAACATGCATGTTAGGTTAATTGGCTGTTCTAAATTGTCCCTAGATATTTGTTTCCTATAGGCCCTTAGAATTGAGGGTTAGTATTAATGAAAGCGCTTTGAGTGGTCTTTGTGACTAGAAAAGCGCTATATAAGTGCAGGTTAGTTAGTAGTTAGTAGTAAATCACCCCAAGAGTGCTCAGATCTCCTGTCTTTTGACCCTTAACTTGACCTTAAGCACAACCTGGATTCAGAAGCACCTGAGGATCATTGTGTGTGAGTTTGTTAACATTCAGGGCAATTGCCTGGGAGAAGCAATTTCTAAAACTCATATATTCCCTGATGGAGTAACTGTTGACCTTGAGCACAAGCTAGATGCAGGCCCACCTGAGAATTATTGTGCATGATTTTTTTGAGAATCACATCAAATGCCTAAGGGTAGTAGTGAATTGGTGAAATCATACAAGTGTCAGATATTCTGATCTTTGAGTCTGACCTTGACCTTGAGCACAAAAAAATCCAAACCTACATGACTCTGTGTGAAAAAGTGATTGCCCCCTAAACCTAATAACTGGCTGGGCCACCCTTAAGCCTTATTCATGCCGCATTTCCCCTCAAGTCCACTTTGGTCCATGTGCACTTTGGACAAGCCCGGCATGCACGTGGCGCTGTACATGATCACTTTTATCATCTACCCAGGTCAAGCGGTCGACGCATGTGCACAACCATCATTTGTAGTTTCACTCCCGCCCTATAGATAGCGCCAATGTGCTGACGCGCCAGACTTTTCACCAATGAAAAAACGTTACTTGCTTTCTGCTGCTTGACTTCCCGATTTTCACTCCTTTTCCACAAAGATGTTGCTGCTGCTGCTTAATTATGTATGTATGATTCATGTATGTTTATTCTCATCTTCCGCTTCCTCGTTGTCTTCTTCGTCTACTTTGTCTTGGTATGCTATGTCGATATTGCCACCTCGTGAATGGGACGTTCAGTCTTGCGCATGCGCTTTTCAACACATTCAGGTCATGGGCAGGTGGCGCGGTCACAAAATTTGGGCTGCACACGGTCGTCCGCATTCGAGCACTGCGGACACTAGTGGAGTGGAGACAACGTAAATTTTGTCACACAAGGTTTCCGGTTACACATACGCGGACAGCAGAGGTGCAGCATGAATCCAGCTTTAGCAGCAACAACTGCAATCAAGTGTTTGCGATAACTGGCAATGAGTCTTTTACAGCGCTGTGGAGGAATTTTGGCAAACTCATCTTTGCAGAATTGTTGTAATTCAGCCACACTGGAGGGTTTTCGAGCATGAACCGCCTTTTTAAGGTCCTGCCACAGCATCTCAATGGGATTCAGGTCAAGACTTTGACTAGGCCCCTCCAAAGTCTTCATTTTGTTTTTCTTAAGCCATTCAGAGATGGACTTGCTGGTTTGTTTTCCATCATTGTCCTGCTGCAGAACCCAAGCGCGTTTCAGTTGAGGTCATGAACAGATCGCCGGACATTCTCTTTCAGGATTTTTTTGGTAGACAGCAGAATTCATGGTTCCATTTACCACAACAAGTCTTCCAGGTACTGAAGCAATAAAACAGCCCCAGACCATCACACTACCACCACCATATTTTACTGTTGGTATGATGTTCCTTTTCTTAAATGCTGTGTTACTTTTACACCGGATGTAATAGGACACACACCTTCCAAAAAGTTCAACTTTTGTCTCGTCAGTCCACAGAGTATTTTCCCAAAAGTCTTCGGGATCATCAAGATGTTTTCTGGCAAAACTGAGATAAGCCTTTATGTTCGTGTTGCTCAGCAGTGGTTTTTGTCTTGGAACTCTGCCACGCAGGCCATTTTTGCCCAGTCTCTCATGGTGGAGTCATGAACACTGACCTTAACTGAAGCAAATGAGGCCTGCAGTTCTTTGGATGTTGTTGTGGGGTCTTTTGTGACATATTGGAAGAGTCGTTGCTGTGATCTTGGGGTAATTTTAGTCGGCCGGCTACTTCTGGGAAGGTTCACCACTGTTCCATGTTTTCACCATTTGTGAATAATGGCTCTCACTGTGGTTCACTGGAGTCCCAAAGCTTTAGAAATGGCTTTATAACCTTTTCCAGACTGATAGATGTCAATTACTTTGTTTCTCATTTGTTCCTGAATTTCTTTGAATTACAGCATTATGTCTAGCTTTTGAGGATCTTTTGCTCTACTTCACTTTGTCAGGCAGGTCCTATTTAAGTGATTTCTTGATTGACAACAGGTGTGGCAGTAATCAGGCCTGGGTGTGGCTAGAGAAATTGAACTCCGCTTTCCAAAGATGTGATAAACCACAGTTAACTTATATTTTAACAGGGGGAGCAATCACTTTTTCACACAGGGCCATGTAGGTTTGGATTTTTTTTTATCTTTAATAATAAACACCTTATTTCAAAAACTGCATTTTGTGTTTACTTGTGTTATCTTTGTCTAATATTTAAATTTGTTTGATGATCTAAAACATTTAAGGGTGACAAACACAAAAAAATGAGAAATCAGGAAAGGGGCAAACACTTTTCACACCACTGTACATACATGTGAATGAGTAAAACACTTCTTATAAGAGTTTAATGGTCTAATAATGTGTTCCTTTTTTCAGAGCAGGTCAGCTTTGGGGCCTCTATAATAAGTACTTTCAGGCATTGAAGTTGGTTTTTCGATCATTAAGTTAGGCAAGTCTTGCGAAGACTGACTTAAAGTCAGGATGGCTGTCCCCATGCCCAGTGTTATAAACAATGCTATCATGATACTTGGGCTGCAATATGATATTATCGTTATCTTGCAATATGCGGCATATGCTATTTTCTTCCCGATCGCTATCTTGTTCAACCCCTGGCCCGATCCCATTCCTTTGGTATACTGACCGAACCAGACAGTAAGCATTTAGCACCATCTGATGGATTGAAAAGTCAATTGTTTTTTATTACTCTGGCACCCCCTCCCCCCCCAAAAAAGAAAAATTTGTATTTGCAACATTTATTAATACTTAAGTATCATTCATGATACTGGTTTCTCTGACACAAAGTATCGTTATACTACACTGTATCAATAATAAATGTAATGTAAAATGTACTACTTAATAGCACTTTAGTTTTATGTGTCTGGTAGTCTGTTGTACACACAGCTCTGCCCAACTTCTATCAACAAACATGTCACTACAATGTTTTAGACACAAATTACCATGTGATGTGTTGCTGGCAGTGGGTATTGCTTGCAGTGGTTAATGGCTAGTTTTCTAGCACGGATTACCCAAGCTTGTAAATAAACAAAATAAAAAATAATTTAAAGTGCAAATTATAACATAAAAGTCAAAGAGTTAAAATCCTTTTTTTACACTGAGTTAGATCGGTCAGATAATAAGGGACTTTCTTCAAATTTGCCTTAAAAAAGCAGGAAATGATTTTGGTTTTCTGGGCTGTTATGCAATACAAAGCCATTTTATCAAGGAATGCAACTTAGCACAGATTTAAAGAGAGGTGGCAATCAGACTAAAATTTGCATATACAGTGGTGTAAAAAAGTGTTTGCCCCCTTCCTGATTTCTCATTTACTTGTATGTCTGTCACACTTAAATGTTTCAGATCATCAAACAAATGAAGAATTAGCTTGCAAAAGCCAATAACCGCCATTTGCAAGAAAATTTCCCTCAGTACAACAAACAACTGTTCACATTACCTACTAATAGAAGTTCAAATTGTTTTTTTCTGAAAATCCGATATTTCTTATGTTATATACACTACGAGGTTCATGGTTTTTTTTTTTTTCAAAAGCCGATAAACGCCAGGACCCTGTTTTTACAAAACCAGATAACTCCACACACGGCAAATCAGCGCTTGGTATTTGGGTCACGTGACTCAATAGTGCAGCGAGGATCAGCTAATCATGTGTCTAGATGCTGAGACCAGCCAATCATTTGTCTATCTGCTGCGGCAGTGTTCTGCAGAGACCCCTACTTGGGTCTGCTCACTTTGTATGATTTTCCTGCCAGTTTTTTTTACAATTTTGTTGCATTTCATGTCAAATATGGATAACTTTGATGAAGCAGATGAATGAGTAATGCGTTCACCAGAAAAATTAGCATGGTTTTCGGGACATGTCTGTTTTTGCAAAAGTATGTGCTGTGGACTTATCTGTTTTTGTGGAAAAAGGTACTCAAAATTGCCAAAAAATAACAATGAGTTGATGTTCAATTTCTGGCTTTAATATGTCTGAGATACTCATATTTCAAGTGACCATGTCTTAGAAGCTGAATTGGGAATACTAACACATATGAACCAACAGATAAAAAGTTGTTTTTCTCATTATTAAAACAATTGGACTTATCTGTTTATGCAAAGGAACTCTTCAAATTTAAATATTATACAAAGATAACACAAGTAAACAAAATGTAGTTTTTAATTGAAGGTGTTTATTATTAAGAGTTAAAAAAAATCCAAACCTACATGGCCCTGTGTGAAAAAGTGATTGCCCCCCTGTTAAAACATAAATTAACTGTGGTTTATCACATCTTTGGAAAGCTAAAGTTGAGTTCAATTTTCTAGCCATTTCTAAAGCTTTGGGACTCCAGAGAACCACAGTGAGAGCCATTATCCACAAACGGTGAAAACATGGAACAGTGGTGAACCGGAGTGGTGGCTCAGTTGGTAGAGCATCCGCCACACACCCAGGAGGCAGGGGTTCAAATCCCGGCCGGGTCATGCCAAAGACCATATAAAAGTGGAACTTCCTGCCGTCCAGCTTGGTGCTCAGCAGTAATGGAATGGAGGAGGGAAATCTGTGGTGGCGCCTTGCATGGCAGCGGCCCTCTGATTCTGCACTGGGGTGTGTGTGATTGACACTGTAGATAGGTAAAGCACAATCTCGTTCTACTGTACATGATTGGCTGTACGGTTGAATGACAATAAGGGTGATTAAAAAAAAAAAGAACCTTCCCAGGAGTGGCCGGCTGACCAAAATTACCCCAAGAGTGCAGCGACGACTCATCCAAGAGGTCACAAAAGACCCCACAACAACATACAAAGAACTGCAGGTCTCACTTGTCTCAGTTAAGGTCAGTGTTCATGACTCCACCATGAGAAAGAGACTGGGCAAAATTGGCCTGCATGGCAGAGTTCCAAGACAAAAACCGCTGCTGAGCAAAAAGAACATAAAGGCTCGTCTCAGTTTTGCCAGAAAACATCTTGATGATCCCCAAGACTTTTGGGAAAATACTCTGTGGACTGACGAGACAAAAGTTCAGTAAAATATGGTGATGGTAGTGTGATGGTCTGGGGCTGCTTTGCTGCTTCAGGACCTGGAAGACTTGCTGTGGTAAATGGAACCATGAATTCTGCTGTCTACCATAAAAATCCTGAAGGAGAATGTCTGGCCATCTGTTTGTGACTTCAAGCTGCAGCGCACTTGGGTTCTGCACAGGACAATGATGAAAAACAAACCAGCAAGTCCATCTCTGAATGGCTTAAGAAAAGCAAAATGAAGACATTGGAGGGGCCTAGTCAAAGCCTTGACCTTAATCCCACTGAGATGCTGTGGCATGACCTTAAAAAGGCGGTTCATGGTCAAAAACCCTTCAATGTGGCTGAATTACAACAATTCTGCAAAGATGAGTTGGCCAAAATTCCTCCACAGCGCTGTAAAAGACTCATTGCCAGTTATTGCAAATGCTTGATTGCAGTTGTTGCTTAGGGGGCAATCACTTTTTACACAGGGCCACATAGGTTTGGATTTTTTTCCCATTAATAATAAACACCTTCATTTAAAAACTGCATTTGTGTTTACTTGTGTTATCTTTGTCTAATATTTAAATTTGTTTGATGATCTGAAACAAACTGTGACAAACATACAAAACAACAAGAAATCAGGGAGGGGGCAAACACTTTTTCACACCACTGTATCGCATACATACACTTTTGCTCTATTTTTACTCATATACCTGAGCGCGAGTTGAGACGGAACTGAGAGGAGCCCTCCAGGGAGTAGATGAGTGAGGCCTGGCCAAACTCCCGTGAGGCGTCCGAATCAGTAGCATTCACAAGCAGCACGGTGGCCCCTGCAGTGGAAAGGGAGAGAGAGGGGAGCAAGACATGAAGAAAGTTTCTACTCTCAGAACTGGGAAAAAGAGTCATGGGGGAAATATATGAAGTCTGGGATAAAGAAAAGAGACAGAAACAGGCAAGCTGCAAAGACTGAAACTGCATTCATAGAGCTAATTTTTTCACCGCCCCCATCCGCAGCTCTACTGATGGCATGGCAGTGAGTGGGTTTATGGATAAGTGGATTATTAGCTTGTTTGGCACAACCCATACTTGGCACAGACCTGATCAATTGCCTGGCAGGCAGGAGGATGAGAGGCTAGCCAGAGCCCCGGGGCTAGCCCTGAGCTCAGCCTTGCTGCCCAAGCCTTAGGCCTTCAGCTCAGGGCCAAACACTTTAGACATAGTCCCCTAAACCTCAGCCCCTGTCCAAGCTGCTCAGCTATATGCTTCTTCAAATCTGGTCTGAGAAATAAAAATTGGCCAGCCTCTGCTGGTGCTCAAGAGAGAGAAAGAGGCGGTCAAATATCTCATTTCCCTCCAGCAACTGGAAACTAATCTATTGTCTGGGATAAAAGAGTCCTCTGAATGCATGCATGAGAATGAATATAGCAGCAAGTGATTTCCCTTGAATAGTTAATATCCTATTCTCACTGAGAATTTAAAAACATTATGCAAAATCAAAACAAATAAGCCAGAGGAAGGAAAATAAAATCAAACATAAAAACACACCCCGAAGAAAGCAGAGCCATTTGTTGAATATGCTAATAGTGGGGCAATTCAAGTAAGAGGTGGCTGCATGTGTGGCACGTGGTGTTAGGGTTGTTTGGATTGTTTAAGTGCCGTGCTGGTTCTGCCGACCAGAAAATGTATTCCGGCAACTAAACTGTAACCCTGAACATATAAAAATGAATGACTCACCGGCAATAATGTTCTCTGGGATTTTGACGATGTAGGATGGCTTGCTGAATTCAGGCGGGTTATCATTTTCATCCTGCAGGGAGGAATAAACATCATCAACAGCTCAAATACATATGCTAATGTTAAACAAAAAGAAGAAGGGTTGAGGCTGTCACTGCACATTAGCAGTGAGATTAGAAAGCATAAATGCTTTTAATAGTTGAGCAGTATTGGTCTTGCCGGTAAGAAGACGGCTTTTGAGGTGATTAAAGCAAAAAATGAAACTGACAACTTTATTTAATGGTGTCAGACAGAATGTTTTTACTCATGCTGGCTTCTGTTTTAGTCAACTAATTTAATTATCACTGATATGCAAACAGCTAAACTAACTCTTCTACCTGCAATGTACTGCAGCTGATTGCATCTATTCCTAGAGAGCAGGCAGGATAAAGAATGTAGCTACTGAAGAAGAATTTTTGAAAAGGCTCAAGCTGTGGTAGATATTAAAAGATCACGCAAATGTAGGAAATAACATTATTTACAAGATTACTATTAAAGAAATTACCCTAAACATAAAAAACGGTAATGAAGACATGTAATTTGATGGGAATTGATGACTAAAACATGGAATAGTATTTAGCGTCGCACAGACTTTGCGAGAGCATTTAAACTCCCTCAGAGGCTCCCACTCATTGAATCGGAGTCTCTTTTCACACCAACGCATCCAGTTGTGTGGCTATTCACAGCCTGTCTCCCCACTGTGGGAGCCGCTGAGAAATGTTAACACTTTAACAACAGTCACTGGCACCATTATCTATCTGGGCTCTGCACTGCACTGGTGCAAAGCATTGTGTGTGTGATGCTGCCAGCGACTGATAAACCCCTGCTGTGTGAGTCATGACACCGTGGGGGGGGGGGGGGGGGGGAGAGAGAGAGAGAGAGAGAGAGAGAGAGAGAGAGTCCAGCTGGTTTACATATGAGTTTTAGCTCATGTAGGATGTGCTATGCTTATTGTCCTCACATATCAAATAATAATCCATCCAGATTCCTCCATTCTCCTGCCATTTCTTCTTCTGTGAATAGAGAGTGACAAGCTTCATAAATTAATATCATGGGTAAGGAACTTAACTTCCAACAGAGATAATTTTTTTACAAGCTCAAGTCCTCTGTATTGACAAGACTGGTATTTTTGAATTGTATTAAATTAAACAGTTAATTCTATCAAATAACATCAATTCAGACCATAAGGCTCTGCAACTTTTGACTCTTTTGGCCAATTCCACAATCAATCAATAAACCATCACAAATTTATGAGATAAAAGCTGTAACTTCCAGGAAAAAAAAAATAGTAAAAACTTATAAATAAGCTAGAAATTGACCCTAAAAAAGCCATAAATTTGGGCAGGGCGGTGGCGGAGTGGTTAGCACTGTGGCAGCACAGCAACTGACCCTTGGCCAGGGGATCCTGGGTTTGATCCCAGCCCCTGACCAACAGTGATCTGTGTGGAGTTTGCATGTTCTCCCCGTGTCTGCGTGGGTTTACTATGGGATTTCTTCGGTTTCCTCCCACAGGCCTAAAAACATGCAGGCTAGGTTAACTGGAGACTCTAAAGTGGCCCTAGGTGTGAATGTGTGTGTGAATGATGAAGGCATAGCGCCGTACCGTGGCTGCTTCATCCATCCAGATGGATGCCCTCAATTTCCCCTCTGGGGATCAATACAGTACACAAAATCAAAATCAAAAATCAAAAAAATCAATTTGTGAGAAAATACTGAATTCAGGGGAAAAACTAATGAGAAAAGCTGTCAATGGGGGATGAAAAAAATTGAAATGAAAACCTTAGAAATTTATGAAAAAAAATTGACTGTTTACCTTCACTTTTAAATCTCAAATACAGTGATGTGAAAGTGTTTGCTCCCTTCCTGATTTCTCATTTTTTTGTATGTTTGTCACACTTAAATGTTTTAGATCATCAAACAAATTTAAATATTAGACAAAGGTAACACAAGTAAACACAAAATGCAGGTTTTAAATGAAGGTGTTTATTATTAAGGGAAAAAAAATCCAAACCTACATGGCCCTGTGTGAAAAAGTGATTGCCCCCTAAACCTAATAACTGGGTGGGCCACCCTTAGCAGCAACAACTGTAATCAAGCGTTTGTGATAACTGGCAATGAGTCTTTTACAGCACTGTAGAGTAATTTTGGCCCACTCGTCTTAGCAGAATTGTTGTAGTTCAGCCACATTGGAGAGTTTTCGAGCATGAACTGCCTTTTTAAGGTCATGCCACAGCATCTCAATCGGATTCAGGTCAGGACTTTGACTAGGCCACTCCAAAGTCTTCATTTTGTTCTTCTTAAGCCATTCAGAGGTGGACTTGCTGGTGTGTTTTGAATCATTATCCTGCTGCAGAAACCAAGTGCGCTTCAGCTTGAGGTCATGAACAGATGGCAGGACATTCTCCTTCAGGATTTTTTGGTAGACAGCAGAATTCATGGCTCCATTTACCACAACAAGTTTTGCAGGTTCTAAAGCAGCAAAACAGCCCCAGACCATCACACTACCACCACCATATTTTACTCTTGGTATGATGTTCCTTTTCTGAAATGCTGTGTTACTTTTATGCCAGATGTAATGGGACACACAACTTCCAAAAAGTTCAACTTTTGTCTCATCAGTCCACAGAGTATTTTCCCAAAAGTCTTGGGGATCATCAAGATGTTTTCTGGCAAGACTGAGATGAGCCTTTATGTTCTTTTTGCTCAGCAGTGGTTTTTGTCTTGGAACTCTGCCATGCAGGCCATTTTTGCCCAGTCTCTTTCTCATGGTGGAGTCATGAACACTGACCTTAACTGAGGCAAGTGAGACCTGCAGTTTTTTGTATGTTGTTGTGGGGTCTTTTGTGACCTCTTGGAGGAGTTGTCGCTGCGCTCTTGGGGTAATTTTGGTCGGCCAGTCACTCCTGGGAAGGTTCACCACTGTTCCATGTTTTTGCCATTTGTGGATAATGGCTCTCACTGTGGTTCGCTGGAGTCCTAAAGCTTTAGAAATGGCTTTATACCCTTTTCCAGACTGATAGATCTCAATTACTTTATTTCTCATTTGTTCCTGAATTTCTCTGGATCGCAGCATGATGTTGAGCGTTTGAGGAGCCTTTGGTCTACTTCACTTTGTCAGGCAGGTCCTATTTAAGTGATTTCTTGATTGAGGACAGGTGTGGTAGCAGTTGGACCTGGGTGTGGCTACAGAAATTGAACTCAGATTTCCAAAGATGTGATAAACCACAGTTAATTTATGTTTTACCAGGGGGTGGAAAACACTTTTTCACACAGGACAATATAGGTTTGGATTTTTTTTTTACCCTTAATAATAAACACCTTCATTAAAAAAAAATGCATTTTGTGTTTACTTGTGCCATCTTTTCTTATATTTAAATCTGTTTGATGATCTGAAACATTTAAGTGTGACAAACACACCAAAAAAATGAGAAATCAGGATGGGAGCAAACACTTTTTCACACCACCGTATGCTCTGCAGCTCTCACTCTCTCTCTCATATATATATATATCTATATCTATCTATATATACAGTATATATACACACACACAGTGCATCCGGAAAGTATTCACAGCGCTTCACTTTTTCCACATTTTATGTTACAGCTTTATGCCAAAAGGGATTAAATTCATTTTTTCCCCTTAAAATTCTTCACACAATACCCCATAATGATAACGTGAAAAAAGGTATGGGTTTTTTTTAGAATTTTGCAAATTTATTAAAAATAAAAAACTAAGAAATCACATGTACATAAGTATTCACAGCCTTTGTCATGAAGCTCAAAACTGAGCTCAGGTGCATCCTGTTTCCACTGATCATCCTTGAGATGTTTCTACAGCTTAATTGGAGTCCACCTGTGGTAAATTCAGTTGACTGGACATGATTTGGAAAGGCACACACCTGTCTATATAAGGTCCCACAGTTGACAGTGCATGTAAGAGCACAAGCCAAGCATGAAGTCAAAGGAATGGTCTGTGGACCTCCGAGACAGGGTTGTCTTGAGGCACAAATCTGGGGAAGGGTACAGAAACATTTCTGCTGCTTTGAAGGTTCCAATGAGCACAGTGGCCTCCATCATCCGAAAATGGAAGAAGTTCTGAACCACCAGGACTCTTCCTAGAGCTGGCCGGCCATCTAAACTGAGCGATCGGGGGAGAAGAGTCTTATTCAGGGAGGTGACCAAGAACCCGGGCTGCTGAGCGGAGGTCCTCCAGCCGCTCGAGCAGACAGTCACAACGCTCCTCTCAGTCCTCAACCTTGGCGTTGCCCACGCTAGAGGGCCCAGACGAACCTGAGGCTATAATAATGGGGCGGACCAAACTCTCGCAGGCTGAGAGACAGCGCAGCAGGGAGCTAGGTCTCTGTATGTACTGTGGGGATGACCAGTAAGAGATTGAGTCATGCCTGGTTCGGCCAAAAGGGGGGGTCCGCGAGTCGCTGTAGGGGGACTCGCAGACGCGTCTCGGCCAAATCCCCTATCAAAATGTCTCTGGCAAATTAGGTTCTGTCACAAGCGCACTGAGATTCTCACGCACGCACTGGTGGACTCGGCAAGCAGAGCTTTATTTCGGGGAAACTGGCAACCCGACTGGGGCTCCCCTGCCATGCTCTGTCGACTCCCCTCAACCTCGTCACACTGTCAAAAGCTCCTTTGGAGAGAGTGACGCATCAAACAGCCCCTGTCTCAGCAATCTTCTCAGGCAACCACCGAGAGGACCTTCGGCTGCTTGTGCTTTCCACCTCGGCTGCTCCCATCATCCTGGGTCACCCCTGGCTGCGCCTACATAATCCCACCTTCGACTGGCGAACCGGGAGTGTCCTCGCCTGGAGCCCTTTCTGCCTGAGTGCATGTCTCCGGTCTGCAGCTTGCTCTCCTTCAGTCCCTCTCTCCTCCCTCGTCCCTCCCCCCCCCCCCCCCCCGACCTGTCCAGGGTGCCTCTGGAGTTCCATGACCTTGGAGCAGTGTTTAGTAAATCCCAGGCGCTGTCCACCCCACCCCCCACCGCCCATACGACTGTGCCATTAACCTCTGCCCGGGTGCCCCCCTGCCATCGAGCTGCCTGTACAGCTTATCGGCTCCGGAGCGGGAGGCTATGGAGGCGTATATCAAGGAATCACTCAGCTAGGGCATCATTCGGCCTTCGTCGTCACCAGTGGGAGCAGGTTTCTTCTTTGTCGGGAAAAAGGATGGTTCCCTCCGCCCTTGCATTGACTTCCGGGCCTTGAACGACATCACTATTAAGGACAAGTACACACTACCACTTATGGACTCTGCCTTCGACTCCCTCCAGGGGGCCTCCTGGTTCACAAAGCTGGATCTCCACAGCGCTTACCACCTCGTGCGGATCCGGGAGGGCAACGAGTGGAAGACGGGATTCCGGACCCCCAGCGGCCACTTTGAATACCTCGTCATGCCGTCTGGGCTCACCAATGCTCCGGCCGTCTTCCAATGTCTGATCAATGACGTTCTCCGGGATTTCCTTGGGTCCTTCGTCTTCGTCTACCTGAACGACATCCTGATCTTCTCCCAGTCCCGGGAGGAGCATCAGGTCCATGTGAGGCGGGTTCTTCAACGGCTCCTGGAGAATAAACTTTTCGTGAAGGCAGAGAAGTGCGAGTTTTACACCGAGAAGACCTCCTTCCTAGGATTCATCATCTCACACAATCAGGTCATCCCGGACCCTGAGAAGGTGAGGGCGGTGGTGGATTGCCCCCCCCCCCCCTTCATCAAGGAAACAGCTGCAACAATTCTTGGGGTTTGCCAATTTCTACCAGCATTTCATACCTAATTATAGCTCGATCACCCTTCCCCTGACTTGCCTCACCTCTCCCAAGGTGGCGTTCCGGTGGACAGAGGAGGCTGCGTTGGCCTTTGCAACCCTGAAGACGGAGTTCTCATCCTCCCGGGTCCTGATGCAGGTGGATCCCGCTCTCCAGTGCTTGGTTGAGGTGGATGCCTCTGACTCGGGGGTGGGGGCAGTGTTATCTCAGCGCTTTCCGGTGGACAGGATGATCCACCCCTGCGCTTTCTTCTCCCGGCGGCTGTCACCCGCGAAGAGGAATTATGATGTTGGCGACAGAACTTCTGGCGGTGAAGCTCGCGCTGGAGGAATGGCGGCACTGGCTGGAGGGGGTGGCGCAACCCTTTGTGGTTTGGACTGATCACAAAAACTTGGAGTACCTGAGAATGGCTAAACGCCTGAATGCCTGCCAGGTGCGTTGGTCCTTGTTCTTTGGGCGCTTCAGGTTTACCACCACCTACCGCCCTGGGACGAAGAACGCCAAACCGGACGCCCTGTCCAGGCAGTTCGCCTCGGAGGTCTCTGAGGGGCAGGAGCACACCATCCTCCCAGCTTCATGTGTCGTGGGCGCCCTCTCGTGGACCATCAGGGACAAGGTCTTGAGGGCGCAGGAGGCTGAGCCGGATCCAGGCGGGGGGCCTGCAGGAAGACTGTTCGTTCCATCGTCCATTCGGGGTGACGTGATCCACTGGGCTCACTCGTCCAAGCTCACCTGCCATCCTGGGATCACTCGTCTGGTGGAGCTGCTTCAGAGATCGTTCTGGTGGCCAGGTCTCCGGAGTGACATCATCAACTACGTCCGGGCCTGTCCCCAGCGTGCCACCGGGAAGACGTCATCATCGCCGCCAGCGGGTCTTCTCCATCCTTTGTCGGTCCCTGGAAGACCGTGGTCCCACATTGCCCTAGACTTCGTAACTGGTCTCCCGGTGTCCAACAGCTTCGACACCGTGCTCACCATTGTGGACCGTTTCTCTAAGGCCGCCCACTTCGTCCCCCTACGTGGCCTTCCAACGGCACGAGAGACGGCGGACCTATTGGTGCAGCACCTCGTGCATCTGCATGGGATCCCCAAGGACATTGTCTCCGATCGAGGTCCCCAGTTTGTGTCCCGCGTTTGGAAGAGCTTCTGCAACGCATTAGGGGCTACGGTAAGCCTGTCCTCTGGTCATCACCCCCAGAGCAACGGGCAGTGCGAGCGGGCCAATCAGGAGCTGGAGGCCACTCTGCACTGCGTCATCGCTTCCAGTCCGTCATCTTGGAGCAGTCATCTGCCATGGATTGAGTACGCTCATAATCTAACTCTGTCATCAACTATCGGTATGTCACCTTTCAGGGCGTCGCTGGGCTACGATCCCCCACCGTTTCCCGAAGAGGAGGGGGAAGTGGCCGTGCCTTCCATCCATGCCCACCTGAGGTGCAGTCGTCGGCTCTGGGCTGCTACTTGCCAGGCCCTTTTGCGCACGGCGGAGCGCAACACCAGAACAGCGAACGAGCGCAACACCAGAACAGCGAACCAGCGCAGGAGGCCTGCTTCCCAGTGTCAGGTGGGTCAGCAGGTATGGTTATCCACGCAACACATCAACCTGAAGGCTGAGAAGAGGAAGCTGGCTCAGCGGTTTATTGGGCCCTTCCCGATTGTCAGAGTAATTAACCCTGTGGCTGTGCGTCTGGCTCTCCCTCCCTCTCTCCGTGTTTGTCCTACTTTCCACGTTTCCCAGGTCAAACCCGTGGTCTCTAACCCGCTTTGCCCCCCTCCTAGGGCTCCACCCCCTCCAGTGTTAATCGACGGTGACCCGGCATGGAGGGTCAACTCCATCTTGGAAGTCCGCTGCCGGGGCCGCGGCCTGCAGTACCTGGTGGACTGCGAGGGGTATGGCCCCGAGTGGAGGTCCTGGGTGCGCCCGTCGTTTGTGCTGGATAAACCTCTCATTGAGGACTTCCACCAGGAGCACCCAGGTAGGCCAGCACCAGGAGGCGCTGCTCGGGGGGGGGGGGGGAGTACTGTCATGACCCACTCTGGGCCGTCATCTGCCTCAGCTGCACGCACACCTGTGGTTAATCAATCTCGGGCTTTATAGCCCGCTCTGCCTGGAGCCTCAGCACGGAGCCGTCTGTCTTGCTACGACCTTCGTCCTCTGCACGTCTGTTTCCACACAGCCCTGCGCATCATCTAAAGGACTCTCCGTTCGCATGTAAGCTCATTACAACTCACCTTTTCTCCCAGGCTCTCCCCTGTGCACAGGTGGATCCCTTTGGCGGCGGATTCCATCCTCCGCAGCGGCGGAATCGCTTCTTTCACCACGCAGCGCATCACAGCTCATCGCCGAGTGTGCTCCACAGACGCTGTCTCCCTGGTAGGAGGCCCAAAGCCTAAACCGGCGCCAGCATCACAACACCTGCAAGTAAGCCCCAGTCAATTATACAACCCCCAGTGACTAGGCTGAAACTAACGTCTGTGTTTGGCTCTGTTCCTAGGGTTGCCAGGCTGTACGGCGCTCCGTCTCGCCCCCGGCTGCAGCTCGTTCACCAACAAGACATTCACATACCGCATACACGCACCCACACACCCGCTGTTGGAACAATAAAGATTATTGAACTGCACTTGAGCCTGTGTGTGTGCGTGTTCCCTGGGTCCGACAATATGTCATTGACCTCAGACTGGGGCGATGGCTCATCTTTCAGCAGGATGACGACCCTAAGCACACAGCCAAGATATCAAAGGAGAGTCTTCAGGACAACTCTGTGAATGTCCTTGAGTGGCCCAGCCAGAGCCCAGACTTGAATCCAATCAAATATCTTTGGCGATATCTGAAAATGGCTGTGCACCGATGCTTCCCATCCAACCTGATGGAGCTTGAGAGGTGCTGCAAAGAGGAATGGGTGAAACTGCCCAAAGATAGGTGTGCCAAGCTTGTGGCATCATATTCAAAAAGATTTGAGACTGTAATTGCTGCCAAAGATGCATCAACAAAGTACTGAGCAAAGGCTGTGAATACTTATATACATGTAATTTCTTAGGTTTTTATTTTTAACAAATTTGCAAAAATTTCAAAAAAACTTTTTTCACATTGTCATTATGGGATATTGTGTGTAGAATTTTGAGGGAAAAAAATGAATTTAATCCCTTCTGGAATAAGGCTGTAACAACCAAATGTGGAAAAAGTGAAGCGCTGTGAATACTTTCTGGATGCACTCTGTGTGTGTGTGTGTGTGTGTGTGTGTGTGTGTGTGTGTGTGTGTGTGTGTGTGTGTGAAATAGCTATTGTTTTATAAAATGTAGAAAACATATCAAATGAACAAATAAAACAATGTATGTAAAACTACCAATATGTGACAGCTGTATCATTCTTCTTTGCAAGAGCAAAGTGCTGGGGAAAAAAGCTGAATGGAATCGTGCTGCTAGAAAATATGCAAGGAAAGAAAACCATACAGCAATATTATGTCAACTCACAAGCCAGAACATGTTCAAAGCATCTTTCAATTCTTTCATATAGTGAAACATCTGTGATGCACTGTGAGTTTGAGTAGACAGCTGTGACTTTTCCCAGTGTCTTAAAATAAGACATTCAAAGATAAGACTGACAAAAGCAACTGAACTGGAAGCTCCAGAGACTGTGATGAAGCCAACAACAAATCTGTGGAGAAAACATGGATAAAAATACTGGCGGCTACCAGTGATACCTCTCAGCCTCTATGTTGTTGAGATGTAGTTTATATGGCTTTTTGACTTTGACCTTGCAATCCCAAAAGCATAATAATAGTTTAGCGTTGCAGGGTGAAGCTGTGTACAAAGTTTAATGACCCTAGCTGTACTTGTTCTATAGCAGGGGTCACCAACGCGGTGCCCGCGGGCACCATGTCGCCTGCAGGGACCACATGAGTCGCCCGCAGGCCTGTTCTAAAAATAGCACAACTCGCAAGTGAGCTGCGTCTAAGATGTAATTTTTTCTGCCGCTATTTTTTAAAATCACACTTGCATTTATATAGATTTTAAAATGACAATGTCTTAAAAATAAAAAAAATGAAAATATGTTTATTATACGTAAAGTTAAGGTGAACTCTGACCTAGTTCAAAGGTCAGTATTGTGCGCATGACAAAACCTTCCCGCTGGAGCGTAAGCTAGCGGGCAGTGAAGATGGTGAATGCAGTGCTGTTTCCTAGCCCCCCCAAAAAAGACAGAAAATTTATCATTTTCAAAGTGAGCGGGAGGAAGAGTTCTTTTTTACTACCGTGAAAGGAAGCTGCGTGTGTTTCATTTGCGGGGCGACGGCGAAGCGGCACTTCAACACGTCATGAAACTGCTGCCCACTCTTTTTTTTTGTACCCGTAGATAGATTTGTTCTGCAGTCCGGTGACAAGCCACCAGCTGCCGGTCGCAAGCGCCCCTTAACTCCCTAACCTGCATGTTTTTGGCATGTGGGAGGAAACCCACGCAAACACGGGGAGAACATGCAAACTCCACGCAGATCACTGTTGGCCGGGGGCAGGGATCGAACTCACGATCCCCACGATCCCCCGGCCGAGGGTAAACTGTGCTGCCGCGGTGCTAACCACTGCGCCACCGTGCATATAAGCACTCTGTGCTGTTTAGCTTCTTCTCATGAAAGGACAGTGCTGGTTATTACTCCAGCATGATTCTTGGCAAGAACTGTATGGATATAATTCCAGTGAAGAAGAACACACAAGTGTGTTTATTAAATGTAACAGATTTTGAGCAGAATTGCAGCAGATTTGTTCAGTTAAAAATGTGATAAGATTTATTTAATATGAAAGTTGATTTTGCTTAAATGCTGCATAACTTTTTCAAACATGGTTCAACATAGTTCATGAATTAAAAGGGTTTAGTTTTTTATGGTTAAAAGGGACTGGTGAAAACTGGACATTTTTTTAATGAAATGTAGAAGTGATCATCTGAACAACTGCTGAGATTAATAAAAATAAAGTGTTGAATATTGATCTTGTCTGTTACCCACTCTAAGTTATTGATAATTATTTATTTATTTATGTGTGTGTGTGTGTGTGTATATATATATATATATATATATATATATACACAATTTGTTATTTTAGAGGAGTGTGTCAAGCTGGTGCCCTTCACATGACTCGATACCCATGAAGTAGCTCTTGGTTTCAAAAAGGTTGGTGACCCCTGTTCTATAGTAATAGGGCATAGGGAATGCTAACTGTGACTTTTGACCTTTTGACCCCAAACAGATAGTCAGAGGTCATGGTCTAAGTGGTCCAAGATTTGTCTTAGATACAACAGTGATACTGATTTGAAAAGCCTACATCATTTATTCCTGTAGTTTCAAGATTTTGGGAAAAACTGACCTCTGACCTCAACCTAAAGGTCAGAGGTCCCCTACAGTCGAACCTGTGAGATTTTTCATAGATACAACTATGGTATTGCCACCACCACCCGTCTGCTGTTACCTGTCCACCTGGCAGGGTAACAACAATGCACCTTCAGCCTTTTAGAGGGTGAGGGGTAAAAAAATTGAAGACTATGAGGCTTATTTCTTAATTCAGGAGCATTTTCCTCCGATTTGAAACCAAAATTCCTCATTTTCACACTCAAATATTGCACTGCCCTCCCTCAAAACTCATTGTCACGCTTAAAAAAAAATAAATAAATAAAAAAAAAATAATATATATACTGTATATATATATATATATATATACACACACATCAACTCATTGGCACCACCCTGGCCACTGCTTGTCCAATGGACCTCTTGCACAGTGGAGGGTAACGCACTTCCGTATTCCAGTCTACCCACATTTCCGGTTCTGCTTCCATTATATTTGCCCATTTCCTGGTTCTTTCTCATCAATACATCAATTTTATCACTTTAACTTATCATTGTCCTCCATGGATCGCCACCTTATCATGGTGGGGGGTTTGCATGCCCTAGTGATCCTAGGAGCTATGTTGTCTGGGGAGTTTGCCTCTGGTAGGGTCTCCCAAGACAAATTGGTCCTGGGTGAAGGACCAGTCTAAGAGTAATCTAATAGAGTCCCATAATGAACAAAAAATTCAGTGTGCCCCGCCCAGTATGGGGTTACCGGAGCCCCACCCTGGAGCCAGGCCTGGAGGAGGGGCTTGAAGGCTAGCGCCTGGTGGCCAGGTTTCTGCCCATGGGACCCGGCCAGGCTCAGCCCGAAAGAGTTACATTAGTTCGCCCTCCAGTGGGCTCACCACCTGCAAGAGGGACCATGGGGGTCCAGTGCTATGAGGATCAGGTGGCAGACAAAGGCAGAGACCTTAGTGGTCTGATCTCCAGCTTTCAAAACTGGCTTTTGGGACGCGGAACGTCACCTCTCTGGTGGGGAAGGAACTGGAGCTGGTGCACGAAGTTGAGAGATACCAGCTAGATATACAGTTAGGCCCAGAAATATTTGGACAGTGACACAATCTTCATGATTTGGGCTCTGCATGCCACCACATTGGATCTGAAATGAAACAACTACAACAGAATTGAAGTGCAGACTTTAAGGTTTAATTCAAGGAGCTGAACAAAAATATATGATTAAACATGTAGGAATTGTAGCTATTTTTATACAAACGCTCCTCATTTCAGGGGCTCAAAAGTAATTGGACAAATAAACATAACCCTAAGTAAAATGTTACTTTTCAATATTTTGTTGAGAATCCTTTGCAGGCAATGACTGCCTGAAGTCTGGAACCCATGGACATCACCAAACACTGGGTTTCCTCCTTTGTAATGCTTTGCCAGGCCTTTACTGCAGCTGTCTTCAGTTGTTGCTTGTTTGTGGGTCTTTCTGCCGTAAGTTTTGTCTTGAGCAAGTGAAATGCATGCTCGATTGGGTTGAGATCTGGTGACTGACTCGACCATTGCAGAATATTCCACTTCGTTGCTTTTAAAAACTCCTGGGTTGCTTTTGCACTATGTTTTGGATCATTGGTGAAGCGCCGTCCAATCAACTTTGCTGCATTTGGCTGAATCTGAGCAGAAAGTATATCCCTATACACTTCAGAATTCATCCGGCTGCTTCTGTCTTTTGTCACATCATCAATAAACACAAATGACCCAGTGCCACTGGAAGCCATGCATGCCCATGCCATCACACTGCCTCCACCATGTTTTACAGAAGATGTAGTGCTTTGGATCATGAGCTGTTCCAATTCTTCTCAAAACTTTCTTCTTCCCATCATTCTGGTACAGGTTGATCTTAGTCTCATCTGTCCAAAGAATGCTGTTCCAGAACTGGGCTGGCTTCTTCAGGTGTTTTTTGGCAAAGTCAATTCTGGCCTTTCTATTTTTGAGGCTGATTCATGGTTTGCACCTTGTGGTGAGTCCTTTGTATTTACTCTCATGAAGTCTTCTCTTTATGGTAGACTTAGAAACTGATACACCTACTTCCTGGAGAGCGTTCTTCACTTGAGTGGATGTTGTGAAGGGGTTGTTCTTCACCATGGAAAGGATTCTGTGATCATCCACCACTGTTGTCTTCCGTAGATATCCAGGCCTTTTTGAGTTCCCAAGCTCACCAGTGCACTCTTTTTTTCTCAGAATGTACCAAACTGTTGATTTGGCCCCTCCTAACATTTCTGCTATCTCTCTGATGGACTTCTTTTTTTTCCAGCCTCAGGATGGTCTGTTTCACCTCCATTGAGAGCTCCTTTGACCGCATGTTGTATGTTCACAGCAACAGCTTCCAAATGCAAACGCCACACGTGGAATCAACTCCAGACCTTTTAACTGCTTAATTGATGACAGGTTAACGAGGGAAGAGCCCATGCAGCCTTGTTATTTTTTTTTTTTGCAGCCTTCTGAGTCAATTGTCCAATTACTTTTGGTCCCTTGAAAAAGAGGCGGCTATGTATTAAATTGCTGTAATTCCTAAACCCTTGCTCCAATTTGGATGTGAATACTCTCAAATTACAGCTGACAGTCTGCACTTTAAGCCCATATTGATTATATAATTGTATCCTGAATATGTTTTCGTAAACAGCTAAAATAACAAAACTTGTGTCACTGTCAAAATATTTTTGGGCCTAACTGTACAGTAGTTGGGCTAACCTCAACACACAGTTCCGGTTCTGGAACCAGTTTCCTGGAGAGAGGCTGGAGCTTGGCCTACTCTGAAGCTGCCCCAAGTGAGAGGCGACGGGCAGGGGTGGGTATTGTTATATCCCCCCACCTTGCTGCCTCGACACTGGAGTTCTCCCCGGTGGACGAAAGGGTACTTTCCCTATGCCTTCGGGTTGGGAAACCGGTTCTGATCATCATTTGTGCCGATGCACCAAATGATGGTTCAGAGTACCCACTCTTTTTGGAGTCTCTGACTGGGGTGCAGGAGAGTGCTCTTCTTGGAGAATTCACTGTCCTACTGGGGGATTTCAATGCACACATGGGCAACGACAGTGAAACCTGGAGGGGCATGATTGGGAGGAATGGCCTGCCCAATCTGAACCTGACTAGTGTTCAGTTATTGGACTTCTGTGCCAACCACAGTCTGTCCATAACGAACACCATGTTCAAGCATAAAGGTGTCCATATGTGCATCTGGCACCAGGAGACCCTAGATCACAGGTCGATGATCGATTTTGTTGTCATGTCATCAGACCTGTGACCACATGTCTTGGACACTCGGGTAAAGAGAGGTGCAGAGCTGTCAACTGATCACCACCTGGTGGTGAGTTGGATCTGATGGCAGGGGTAGATGCCACTCAGACCCAGTAGACTTAAACGTTATCGTGAGGATGTGCTGGGAATATCTGGCTGAGGCCCCTGTCCAGGAGGTCTTCAACTCCCACCTCCGGAAGAACTTCAACCACATTCCGAGTGAGTCTGGAGACATGGCGTCTGAATGGGCCATGTTCTCCACCTCCATTGTTGAAGCAGTAGCCTAGAGTTGTGACTGCAAGGTTGTTGGTGCATCTCGTGGTGGCAACCCCCAAACCAAGTGGTGGACACCAGCAGTGAGGGGGGGCCATCAAGCTGAAAAAGGAGTCCTATCAAGCTTGGTTGGCTTGTGGGACTCCTGAAGCAGCTGAGGTGTACCGGCAGGCCAAGTGAAGTGCAGCTCGGGTGGTTGCTGAAGCAAAAACTCGTGTGTGGGAGGAGTTTGGCGAGGCGATGGAACAAGACTTTCAGTCAGCTTTGAAGAGATTCTGGCAAACTGTCTGGTGACTCAGGAGGGGGAAGCAGCTCCCTGTCTAGACTGTGTATGATGCAGATGGGGTGCTGCTGACTTCAACTGGGGACATCATCGAGTGGTGGAAGGAATACTTCGAGGATCTCCTCAATCCCACTGGCACACCTTCCATAGAGGAAGCAGGGCTTGTGGACGAGGGGGTCAACTCGCCCATCACAGGGATTGAGATTGCAGAAGTGGCTGAAAACTCTTTGGTGACCGAGCCTCGGGGGTGGACAAGAGTCACCCTGAGTACCTCAAGGCCCTGGATGTTGTAGGGCTGTCATGGTTGACACGCCTCTGCAATGTCGTGTGGAAGTCGGGGACAGTGCCTTTGGCATGGCAAACCGGTGAGGTGGTTCCTCTTTTTAAAAAGGGGGACAGGAGCGTGCGTTCCAACTTTAGGGAGATCACACTTCTCAGCCTCTGTGGGAAAGTCTATGCAAGGGTACTGGAAAGAAGAGTACAACCGCTGGTCAAACCTCGGATTCAGGAGGAGCAGTGTGGTTTTCATCCTGGTCATGGCACATCGGACCAGCTCTTTACCCTGTCGAGAATCCTTGGGGGTTTGTGGGAGTTTACCCAACCAGCCCACATGTGTTTTGTGGACTTGGAAAAAGCATTCGACCATGTCCCTCGTGGTCTCTTGTGGGGGGTGCTGCAGGAGTATGGGGTATCGGGCTCGTTGTTACGAGCTATCCGGTTCCTATATGACCATTGCAAGAGTTTGGTTCGTATTGCCAACACCCAGTCAAACTCATTTCCAGTGAGAGTTAGACTCCGCCAGGGCTGCCCTTTGTCACCGATCCTGTTCATAATTTTTATGGACAGGATATCTAGGTGCAGCCAAGGATTGGAGGGTATCATGCTCGGTGACTGCTGTCTGCGGATGATGTTGTCCTGTTGGCTTCATCAAGCAATGACCTACAGGCCTTGCTGGGATGGTTTGCTACTGAGTGTGAAGTGGCTGGGATGAGAATCAGCACCTCCCAAGTCCGAGTCCATGGTCCTCAGTTGGAAAAAGGTGGATTGTCCTCTCCGGGTTGGAGACAAGATCCTGCCCTAAGTGAAGGAGTTTAAGTATCTCAGGGTCTTATTCACGAGTGAGGGGAGAATGGAGCGAGAGATTGACAGATAGATCGGAGCAGCATCTGCAGTGATGCAGACATTGTACCGGTCTGTTGTGGTGAAGAGGGAGCTGAGTTCCAAAGCAAAGCTGTTGATTTACCGATCAATCTACGTTCCTACCCTCACCTATGGTCATGAGCTTTGGGTAATGACTGAAAGAATGAGATTGCGGCTACAAGTGCCTGAAATGAGCTTTCTCTGTAGGATTGCTGGACTCACCCTTAGAGATAGGGTGAGGAGCTCAGTCATCTGGGAGAGGCTCAAAGTGGAACCGCTGCTCTTCCATATCGAAAGGAGCCAGTTGAGGTGGTTTGGGCATCTGATCAGGATGCCTCCTGGACACCTCCCACTTGAGGTGTTTTGGGCACGTCCAACTGGGAGGAGACCCGCGGAGCAGACTCAGGAAATGCTGGAGAGACTATATCTTCCAGCTGGCTTGAGAATGTCTTGGTATCCTCTCTGTAGAGCTAGAGCAGGTGGCTGGGGACAGGGAAGTTTGGACTTCTCTGCTTGAGCTGCTGCCTCCATGAACCGGACCTCCAAAACAAACGGATGGCTGGATGGATGGCACTTATCATTGTACACACTGGAAATACAGTGTGGGCAGATTGTTTTTTAATTATAACATCCGTGTTTCACATTTTGATCATTTTTGCAACCACATGGAGCCGTTTAATAGTTCCCCAGTTAGCTCAGTTAGCTTAGTGGCTAGCAGCTATCGTGTTTGTTCATGTCTGTGCCATCCCTGCATGGGCTGTCATAGACCTGTGAAGCTCACTGAAACATATGTCCGACTCCCAGTTGTAACCTGACTTTTTTTAATATTACTTTGTGTATGCAGAATCCCTCGGTTATTCAGGTTCAGGTTCAGGTTCCTTTATTTGTACCCGTAGGTAGATTTGTTTTGCAGTCAGGTGACATCCATATTTACAAACCACAATTACATTCAACATGAACACAAACATAGGCACACATGAAGCTGACTATAAACATGATAAAAGTACTCAAGTCTCCATCAATCAGGACATAGGACAAAGAGATAAGAGAAAAAACAGTTGAGTTTTTTTGAGTTTTTAACCTCAAAAGTCTAAAACCCAATAAAAGATTTAGAACCCCAATAAAAAAAACCTAAAAAATAAAGAAATATAAAATCAAATTAATATATAGGTAACTAAATTATGTGCAATATATTGTTATTGTTACCATTACTGTTATTGATATTAGCTTAGTTAGCTTCCAGTTACTAGTGTGTTATTTATTCTCGTAATAAACTTTGACTCACTCCTAGTTACAATGCATTGACTCAAATGAATGTGAATGAGCTCATGTAAAGATTTTGCACAATACATGTCCATTACACAGGTCTATTACAGTCCATGCAATGGTATTATGAATGGCACAGACATAAACAAATACGATAGCTGCTAGCGACTAAGCTAACTGGAGAACTATTAAACGGCTCTGTATGGTTACAAAAACGATCAAAATGTGAAACACAGATGCTATAAAGAAAAAAACGATCTGCCTGTGCACCATTTCCAGTATGCGTGGGCTTACTCCAGGATTTCTCCGGTTTCCTCCCACATGCCAAAAACATGCAAGTTAGCTAACTAACTAACTAACCTGCACTTATATAGCGCTTTTTGCGTTAGATTGATTGGCATCAAACTGGGGATTCTAAATTGTCCTTAGGTATGACTGTGAGAGTGAATGGTTGCCTGTCTCTCTGTGTTGGCCCTGCGATGGACTGGCGATCTGTCCAGGGTGTACCCTGCCTCTCGCCCAAAGATGCTGGGATAGGCTCCAGCCCCCCCCGCAACCCGAAAAAGGCTTAAGCCAATCCACATTTAAAAAAAAAAAAAAGTCCCTGTGGTCCTGGTACTCTGCCTTTTGACAGACTTTTCATCCAATAGCAATAACCTAACATGGAAAAAAGTTATTGCAAATTGCATAACAAAAAGACTTGTCAGCTTCCAGTACCCCAAGCTGTCAAGTAGGGGTGAGAAAAAAGATTGATTGAGTGATGGATCATGATGCTTGGTGCTGGTGACAATGCATCGATCCATAAATGTACGGATCAATCTTTTATTTAAAAAAAAAAAAAAAGTGCGCACACATACAGTTTTGAGTTATCATCAGTTAATCAGTGGTGTTTTCAGTCCACTAGATGGCACAAAGCAAACACCCAGTCAAGTGAAGTCATAGCTTGTCTCAATGATTTTCAGCCAGTTTTGAAAGTCAGGAAGCTGTTAGCTCAAAGTTAGCTCAGATGTCGGGCCTTTTTTGGATTTCATAACAAAGATGGACGGAAAGACCTTGACATGACACGCAACCCGCAAGAAGCACTGCACAGAAGAACGAAAAAAACACTCGGAATATGGTGGGCCAGCACACGTCTTGGGGCAGCATTAGCAATAGCTAAGCTAACAAGACACTGGCATGGAGCTTCATTTATGATGTGCTTTTCACAGACATATAGTCACAGAGCGCTACACAATAAAATGGAATAAAAGGAAGTTGATATATTAAAAATCATTTTAAAAATACAAAAACAAGTTAAAATACAAGATCAAAATAATTTAAAAATATCAGACTTACCATTAAAAAGAAGTTGAAACTCAACAGAAAGCCCCCTTAAAAAGTTTTCAGCTGCTTTTTAAAAGAGTCCACAGAGTCAGATAAATGTAGCTGGAGTGGGAATCTATCCCAAACAGCACCATCCACCACCCTCCCTGTGTGCAGAGACACGTCTCTGTGGAAAATGAAGCCCCGAGAATACTTTATTATATGAAAGAGATGTCAACAGTTTTACTTTGGGACATGATTTGAGGTTGAATAAGGTGAAAAAATTTGAGATATACAAGATCGTGATACTCGATTATCGAAATATAGTGATCCCTCGCTACTTCGCGCTTCACCTTTCGCGCCCTCAGTGCATCGTGGATTTTTCAAAAATATTCATCAAAAATTCAAAATTGAGAAAAAATGGGCGGGCGCTAGCAGAAGGCAGGGAGACTACATTAGAACATCAGGTATCAACACGGAGAGCCCGCACAACTCAAAATCCACCTCTCTGACCACCGCTCCACTCCTCTCCGCCCACCTCTTCACCGCTCGGGAATCTCGCAAGCTGATTGGCCGAGACGCTTTACCCAGCTTCTCTCCCTGCCGAGCGCCCATACCCAGCGAAGGAAGACCGCATTCATTGTTCGCTGTTCTCTTGTGCCTTTTTGTGCGAAATAGTCTTCCCGTCGAGCCACTACGCCGCCTCCTGCAGCTTCTCCAGCTCTATCGGAAGCTGCCCTCGACGATCCTGCGCCTCTAGCACCTGACGATGAGGCGTCACCTGAGGAGCAGTAAAGCTCTCATTAACCTGTGCAGTAAATCATCTTCATCTTGAGTTATGTATCTTGTTATACGAATAAAAGAGTTCTAAAAACATATTTATGTACACTTTATTTACATCTACGTATGTATGTATACTTAACACACACACACACACACGTATCATATAAGAGAGAGAGTGAGAGAATGAACGTACGTATTATTTATGGGTGACATCATTAGGGGTGACGCTACTTCGTGGTTTTTCACTTTTCGCGGTCGGTTCTGGAACCCATTAACCACGATAAGTGAGGGATCACTGTATTGTGATTATCATTGAATCGTGATAGGATCGAATCGTGACCCAAGAATCGTGAGGTCCTTCGTAATTTCCACCCCTACTGTCAAGTGACAATACGTTCACATGGGGAGTCAGGATATTGCTAGTGCCAATTTAGAATTTCCAAAGTTATTTCCAATACCCTGAGTCCCCATGTTAGGGTATTGCCACTTGACAGCTTAGGGTATGTCAAGTTTACAACATTGACATTTCCAATACCCTAAGCTGTCAAATGGCAATACCCAATTGTCCACTTCCAGCAACCGCAATACTGCTACCACCTGGTGGATTTTTGGTAATCACAACAAAATGGGCAAACTTTGAAAAATTATAACTCGAGAACTGAGCAACCTAGAAACTTGTGGATGATCTTATTGTGATCAGTGGGGCCTCCCAAATCTGTAGATACCACACTATTTTTTACAACATCCTTTCTATGAGATCTTGCATCATGTCTATTGCAGAATGACACCATCAATTTGGTGGATGAAATTTTGAATGCAGGGCATCAGAAATGAACGCCGGGGGCTCTAACTATCCTGGCAGAACTGTTCCATAGCCGATGCCATCACTGCTGTTATCCGTCGGTCCCTCACACACCAGGAGAACATGAACTCCTATGTGAGGCTGCTGTTCTTCAATGTTAGCTCTGTATTCAACACAAGGATGATGCTCTTCCGACAATTTTAGCTAGCAGACAGCTGCTGCTACCTGCCCAGTGCCATGATGAACTAATATGGTGATTTCCTAAACTGAAAACCGTAATTTCAATTAGATATTATTTTAATCCTGCTACATTTACAGGGTTAAGCTAGTAAAATATTTTTAGAGTAAGTATCTATGTTTTAAATTAAGATTATTACACACAGTGTTTCAGGAAATAGTAAGCATTTGTGGGGAGATGAACTGAAGTAAAACAAACATACCCCAGAAAAGGTGGTGATGATTTGATTGGTCAAAGCCATGGTGGCATTTCATTGGCTGGAGAATTTTGACAGGAGAGTTGCACAGCAGTCGTGTGTTGCTGCAAGACTGGTATCAGGAACAAGAGCAGTAGCTTGCATGTGCAAAACTACTTCACTTGATGTACATGCATGTGCAACACATTTACATCATGACAAATGCATTTCATTTTTAACTGAACAAATATGGCTTTCAGTAACTTGCAGAATTTTGTTAAGTACCTGGTCACATCTTCAATATACAAATGTATCATTTTAAAACAATATTGTGTATTTGATGCTGGGTACTGATCTTGTTCTGAGTACTGATCTGGTAGCTACAGAATGTATAAGGCAGAAATCCAAGAGGAAAAAATTTGAGAGAGTGCAGAGAAAGGGGTCGAATGTGAGCACAGGAAATTTGTGCAAGCAACAGTGTATCTGGGTGCAAGACAAGCCATTTTGCACACAAGCAGCCATTTTTTTAAGTGTGAGGGTGAGTTTTGAGGGAGGGCAGAACCGAACACTATGTGAGTGTGAATATGAGGAATTGTGCTCTCAGATTGGAGGAAAATGCTCTTGGGATTATGAATGAAATGAACTTCCATAAAAAAACATGATGAAACAACATGTAAGCTGGATACACACACCACAGTATAGAGCAGTGAACCATGAGCCAACACACACCTGACACAGCTTCATTCTGGAAAAATAATCTGCCTTGATGAGTTTATATCTCATTTGGAGTCAGACTTTTCTGAAAATGTTTCTGAAATAATTAAAGATAAAATGCTTATGATTGTGGAGTTCATTTGACAAGCTTTAGCATGGTTTGTTATCACACTAAAGCTACAGTCACAAAGATTCTTACAAACGATGGGTTCTGCCGTTGAGATCTGGTGATTGACTCGGCCAATGCAAAATATTCCACTTCTTTGTCTTAAAAAAACTCCTGGGTTGCTTTCACAGTATGTTTCGGGTCATTGTCCATCTGTACTGTGAAGCTCAGTCCAATCAAATTTGCTGCATTTGGCTGAATCTGAACAGACAGTATAACCCTATACACTTCAGAATTCATTCGGCTGCTTCCATCTTCTGTCTGTGCTCTGGATCATGAGCCATTCTGTCCAAAGAATGCTGTTCCAGAATTGGGTTGGATGTTTTTTTTGGCTAAGACTAATCTAGCCTTTCTAATTTTAAGACTGATTAATGGTTTGCACCTTGTGGTGAACCCTCTGAATTTGCTCTCATGAATTTCTCTCTTTATGGTAGACTTAGATTAAAATTAAATCACCCTTTATTGTCATTCAACCAATCATGTACAGCAGAACGAAATTGTGCTTTATCCTATCTACAATGTCAATCACACACACCCCATGTGTAGAATCAGAAGGGCCACTGCCATGCAAGGCGCCGCCACACATTTCCCTCCTCCATTCCATAACTGCTGAGCACCAAGCAGGATGGCAGGAAGTTCCGCTTTTATATGGTCTTCGGCATGACCCGGCCGGGATTTGAACCCCTGCCTCCCGGGTGTGGGGTGGATGCTCTACCAACTGAGCCACCACTCCGGTACAGATAGATATTGATACACCTACTTCCTGGAGAGTGTTCTTCAGTGGGATGGATGTTGTGAAGGGGTTTTGCTTTACCATGGAAAGAATCCTGCGATCATCAACCACTGTTGTCTTCTGTGGATGTCCAGGCCTTTTTGAGTTTCCGAGCTCACCAGTGCACTCTTTTTTTCTCATAATGTACCAAACTATTAATGTGGCCCGTCCTAGGCCACCACCGGAGTGTTGGCCTAGTGGTACAGCATCCGCCCCACAGCCAGGAGGTCATGGCTTCAAGCCCCAGCCGGGTCATACCACAGACCATATAAAAATGGTACTTCTCGCTTTCTAGCTTGGTGCTCAGCATAAAAGAATAGGGGAAGGAAAAGTTGTTTGTGGCGGTGCCTTGCATGGCAGCAGCCCCTCTCACTCTAGATGTGATCAGCATTGTAGATAGGAAAATGTAATTTTGTTCCACTGTACATGATTGGCTGTATGCATTGAATGACAATAAAGCTGGCTTCTTCTAACATTTCTGCCATCTTTCTGATGGATTTCTTTTTTTTTTTTTTCAGCCAAAGGATGGTCTGTTTCACTTCCATTGAGAGCTCCTTTGACCGCATGTTGTGAGTTCACAGCAGCAGCTTCCAAATGCAAATGCCACACCTGGTATCAACTCCAGACCTTTTACCCGCTTGATTAATGATGGATTAATGAGGGAACAGCTCATGCAGCCAATGAAATAGCTTTTGAGTCAATTGTCCAATTACTTTTGAGCCCATAAAATGAGGAGATTTTGTATAAAAATGGTTGCAATTCCTAAACTGTAACTCCAGTTTGGATGTGAATACCCTCAAATTAAAGCTGAGAGTCTGAGCTTTAAGCCCATATTGATTATATAACTGTATCTTACATATGTTTGGTCAAAGAACTAAAATAACTAAATTTGAGTCAGTGCCCAAATATATATGGACCTAACTGTATGTTGGTCCAATTTGCCCCTGGTAGGGTCTCCCAAGACCAACTGTGTCAGATCCAACCTCCGGCAGAACAAGAATAACTGACTCCTGTCATATCCCGAGCGCTTTTGTCCGCACTCGGGTTATTCCTCATCCCTGTCAGGGTTTTGACAGCAGGTGTCGTCACTCGGGTTTCCCAGGCTCTGATTGGCCAGACGCTCGGGCGCTCTCCGCTGTCAGAGCCTGAGCAGCTGCGCCGCATTGTCAATCATGAGCAGCTGGCTTTAAATGTCAGTGCGAGTGAATTGGACTCTGCAGCTGTCTCGTCAAAAGTCTTATGACTTTCCCCTGTCTCCTTACCACATGCTCCCTGGGTTCCCCGACGTATCCCACTGCATGTAAGTTGTCTATTGTTTGGAATTGTACTTCTTCCTCGCTGACATTCCTTCCTAATTGCGGCGGACGAGAGCTCCTCGTCTCTGCCATTACTCTCTCCCTGTACCACGTTTAATATTCCTTGCCTTTGCGGCGAACGAGTGCCCCTCGTCCCAGCCGCGAACCTCTCTTGTGAATTCATATTGTGTCGTGTAACGAAGCCTACGTGGCAAGTTGTTTTGTACACCCAAGCCCTGTGCAATATAAATAAAAGAACTGAAACTGCAACTTACTGACTGAGGCGTCTTATGCTGGCTCGTGAGGGCCAGCTGTGACAGTAGACAGCCGCCAGAAGGAGACGCCGTTCTCAGTAAGTTGCATTCTGGGAACTTTGCCCCTTCCTGTCTGGGTACGTGGCGTTGGAAACATGCCATCTCAGCGGAGTCGTTCTCGGGGTTCCCACGGCCAGCTGACCAAGGCGCTGGAGGAGGTAGATGAAATCCTCATCATCGCCTCCGACCTCGATGGGCATCCTGACACCTCCCTCGCCCCTCCTCTCCTCGGTTATCAGCCCGATGAACACTGGTATTTAGATCGGGCTGAAGAGGTGCTTGACCGTCTGCCTTCCCGCTACAACGATCACCCCGAGGTCGACGCGAGGAGGCTCGACCTCGCTGCCCAACGCCAGATTATTCAGATGTATGAAGAGGAGGAAGCCGCAAGGTGGGGTGACCTCAGGCTCCAGCTGCCTGAGGCGCTGGAGGAAGTGGATGACTTCATCAGCGCTTCCGCCCGCCTTGACGATCCTTCTGAAGTGCACTATTACCTGGACTGCGCTGAGAGGACACTCGACCAATTGTCTCCCCGCTACACCGACCACTTGGACGTCCAAGTGAGGAGACAAGAGATCGCCGCCCACCGCGAGGCATTCCAGGAGATCGAGGAGGAACAAGGCCGATGGCGGAGTAATCGGAGCTCCCGCTGCCCGCTCTGGAATCCGGATCCTTTCCTCGATCCAGTCCTGGAGTTTGCACCACCCGGGGCCCGTCGTAGACGTCGGCGCCGTGGCCAGAGACGTTCTCAGCACGACTCCCTTCCGGAACCGGCTCCGGTTCACTGGACTGACCCCATTCATCCCACAGCTGTCTCTCCAGCGTCTCACCAGGAGGAGATCCCTGCAGCCTTTCTCCCCGGGCCTGCTTCCCCCGCTGAGCTGTCAGCGCGTCACGCCCGGCCCGACTCGGCTGTTGCCCCCTCCGCCTCGACGCCTTCTCCAGCGGCTGGGAGTTTGAGAAGTTTTGCTCCAGTGGACTTCGCGGCTACACCATCCCGAGTGGCCCCCTCTCCTCCTTCTAGAGAGTCTCCGGCCACCGCCCGGCGGGAGGAGGATGGAATGACGTTCCCTACAGCAGGTTCCACCGCCCCTCCGGGAGGCAGGCAAGTACAAGTTCACTTTTTTCCATCTAATAGTGATTTGTTCTGTCTGACTCCTGGGGGTGAGGTTCAGGGTTTGCAGCCCCCCGAGCCTCTGCTCCCTGCTAATATGTTAATTAAACCCGCTTGCCTCTGTGTCTCCCCCCGCTGAGCACGCTTTGACTCCTGAGGAGCGTCACCAGACGAGGAGTGAGCCTGCGGCCCTCGGACAGAAGACCCCAGCCCCGCAGCCATTTTCTGGGCAGAGGAGATCGGACGACTGGTTGGAGCCTGTGCCGACGACGGAGCGTCCCCGGGACTCCACAGATAAACAGTCCGGTCCAGCGGGCCGAGAGCCCCCCCACCTCCACGCCACATGAACCGCCAGCGTGGACGATGACGTCGGGGGGTCCTCGAGCTGCAAGAGCCTCTCTTCCAGGGGCGGATGATGTCATGACAGAGTGGGAACTGGACGGCGACCTCCTCCCGTTTGAACCCGGAGCATCGAAGTCCTGGATGGCGGTAGAACCCGAGATCAGGCGAGTGCTCTATTTTCTATCTCATCTATTTTCTGGAGCATTATTGCCCATCTCTCAGGGGGGGGAGCCGGGTGCAGCCGTCTGCTGCGCTCGAGCCTGTCTCGCCGGGCTCTGCCACTGCCGGTGATCCTGATCCCGGTTCCTTTTGTCCCTTTGAGCCTCTCCCCAGGGTCACTGGAGACGAACCTGCTCTGGGTGCCACCTTGGAGGTTCCGGTTCTCTGCACGGTGTTCACCTCAGATGCTGCGCCCGGAAGTGCCTTTCCGGCCCAATCGGGGTCCACCGGGGGTGCTCCGCCGGTCCAGTTGGGGTCCACCGGGAGTGCTCCGCCGGTTCAATTGGAGCTCGACGTCATGGAGGTTCCGGCCCAATCGGGGTCCGACGCGGGTGCTGCTCTCGCTCAATCGGAGCTCGACGTCATGGAGGTTCCGGCCCAATCAGGGTCTGACACGGGTGCTGCTCTCGCTCAATCGGAGCTCGACGTTATGGAGGTTCCGGCCCAATCGGGGTCCGACGCGGGTGCTGCTCTCGCTCAATCGGAGCTCAACGTCATGGAGGTTCCGGCCCAATCGGGGTCCGACGCGGGTGCTGCTCTCGCTCAATCGGAGCTCGGCGTCATGGTGGTTCTGACCCGGGTCGTCCTGACCCAGGTGGGTCCCGGAGATTGTGCTGCTGACCCACCACTGAACGCTTTCCAGGCCATTCCCTATCCTTGCGATGGCCTCTCCTTCCCCGCATTTGAGACTGCGGGAGTTAATTCCAGTTGGCCCGGTTCGCCGACTTTCCCCCAGCCATTCTGTTGGCAGGCTGATACTGCCCGACCACCCGGTGACTGGCTTTTTCCTTTTGACATCCAGGTCCGGCCTCCCGACAAGCAGGATGATTTATTCGGCGCCCTGGTCCGGCCGCCGGAGACATGGTTTTCCTCGGCCCAGGGTTTGGATGGGTCGTTAGGGCACGTTCCGCTGCTTCTGCTGGCGGCCTGGATGCTGGGTGCTGGGAGACCTCCTGAGCGGTACTATATAACTGTATTCTCTAGTGCATTTTATTTCCTTCTCTTGCCCCTCCACTGGCCTGTGACCATGGTTTTTTTTCTCCCCTCTGACTGAAATACCCCACTGGGGATTGAACTTCATGTATATAGTGACTATTTTCCGTTAATGGATATTCATTCTCTCGCCGTTATTTTTCCATGTGTTGTTTGTGGGATTTGTTCATTGCACTCCCGATTTGAGACTCTTTAGAGTAGAATTTTCCTTTCCTTTTGGCAGAACGCTATTATGTGTGTTGTATTCCTCTTATTGGGTGTGATAGCGATTTTTGATGTTACTGCGGCGGATGATAAAATAAGGCAGCGATGCTGAGGTTTTAAGGAGAGTTTATTATATCATACCGCCGTCACGAGCTCCTCTCCCGGCGCCGTGCGTGCGCGCCGGGAGCGAGCCCACGGCTCTCAGTGAAGAGGGGACACAAAGTCTGTGTCCTGCAGCAGAGGTTGAAGTGAGAGAGAGAGTGAGAGGTTGAACATGAATTTCAGACAGCTTATATACTCAGCTACAACAATACATCAAAGCATTCACATGGGTCGATATAAGCATTTGCATATGAGAGGCACAGGCAGGATGCATGAACACAATGCATGGATGGCACATTAACCTCACAGCAGTGAAATGCATAAATGGCAGATTAGATCACAGCAGGCAGCGGAAAAAACCCAGGAGTAGCGAGCTGTCTGTCCCTGTGTGTTGTGGGGGTTTTCCCAAACCGCCACATTACTCCCTTACTTATGTCTTGGGTTTTTTTTTTTTGGTATCTGTGGTCTTTTGGATTTGAAGATTTTTGTAAACATTAACTTTGGAGATGAGGGTATTATTTGTCCTTTTATTTCCTTGACTCTGCCTTGTATTCGTCTTTTTTTTGTCCTTTAACTGTGGTGTTTGATTAACCCTCATTATGGTGTTCTTCCTTAGTAATGATATGTGTGAGATTACGTGGGCTGGTAGTCCTCATCTTATGTTATAGGTGAGAGATGCCCATTTAGCATTGGTTTTTCTTTTCTTACTATTCTTCTTAGTGTCCCCGTTTATGTACGGTTTTTGCCTTTCCCCCCCCCCCCCCCCTTCCCCGATGTATTTGTCCCCTGGTTGTGTTTCTGCCCCTACCCTTTGTTGTCCCTTGTGAGTTTGACCCTGCTCCCCCTCCGCCTGCTTCCCCCTCCACCCTCCCTGGGGTGGGGTGGGGGGGTCTGGATGTTACTCGCGATCAGGACTTCGCGTAGGGGGAGGGGTTCTGTCATATCCCGAGCGCTTTTGTCTGCGCTTGGGTTATTCCTCATCCCTGTCAGGGTTTTGACAGCAAGTGTCGTCACTCGGGTTTCCCGGGCTCTGATTGGCCAGATGCTCGGGGGCTCTCCGCTGTCAGAGCCTGAGCAGCTGCGCCGCATTGTCAATCATGAGCAGCTGGCTTTAAATGTCAGTGCGAGTGAATTGGACTCTGCGGCTGTCTCGTCAAAAGTCTTATGACTTTCCCCTGTCTCCTTACCACATGCTCCCTGGGTTCCCCGACGTATCCCGCTGCATGTAAGTTGTCTATTATTGGAACTGTACTTCTCCCTCGCTGACATTCCTTCCTAATTGCGGCGGATGAGAGCTCCTCGTCTCTGCCATTACTCTCTCCCTGTACCACGTTTAATATTCCTTGCCTTTGCGGCGAACGAGTGCCCCTCGTCCCAGCCGCGAACCTCTCTTGTGAATTCATATTGTGTCGTGTAACGAAGCCTGCGTGGCAAGTTGTTTTGTACACCCAAGCCCTGTGCAATATAAATAAAAGAACTGAAACTGCAACTTACTGACTGAGGCGTCTTATGCTGGCTCGTGAGGGCCAGCCGTGACAACTCCTTTAGGTGGGTGGAATGCCTGTGTGACGTACAGTGCATCCAGAAAGTATTCACAGCACTTCGCTTTTTCCACATTTTGTTGTTACAGCCTTATTCCAAAAGGGATTAAAGTAATATTTTCCTCAACATTTTACACACAATACCCCATAAGGACAACGTGAAAAAAGTTTTGAGATTTTTGCAAATTTATTAAAAATAAAAAACTAAGAAATCACATGTACATAAGTATTCACAGCCTTTGCCATGAAGCTCAAAACTGAGCTCAAGTGCATCCTGTTTCCACTGACCATCCTTGAGATGTTTCTACAGCTTAATTGGAGTCCACCTGTGGTAAATTCAGTAGATTGGACATGATTTGGAAAGGCACACACCTATCTATACAAAGTCCCACAGTTGACAGTGCATGTCAGAGAACAAACCAAGCATGAAGTCAAAGGAATTGTCTGTAGACCTCCAAGACAGGATTGTCTTGAGGCACAAATCTGGGGAATGGTACAGAAAAATTTCTGCTGCTTTGAAGGTCCCATTGAGCACAGTGGCCTCCATCATCCGTAAATAGAAGAAGTTCAGAACCACAAGGACTCTTCCTAAAGCTGGCTGGCTGTCTAAACTGAGAGATCGGGGGAGAAGGGCCTTAGTCAGGAAGGTGATCAAGAACCCTATGGTCACTCTCTCAGAGCTCCAGTGTTTCTCTGTGGGCAGAGGAGAACCTTCCAGAAGGACAACCATCTCTGCAGCAATCCACCAATCAGGCCTGTATGGTAGAGTGGCCAGATGGAAGCCATTCCTTAGTAAAAGGCACATGGCAGCCTGCCTGGAGTTTGCCAAAAGGCACCTGAAGGACTCTCAGACCATGAGAAACAAAATTCTCTGGTCTGATGAGACAAAGATTGAACTCTCTGGCATGAATGCCAGGCGTCATGTTTGGAGGAAACCAGGCATCACTCATAACCACGCCGATGGTGGTGGCAGCTTCATGCTGTGGGGATGTTTTTCAGTGGCAGGAACTGAGAGACTAGTCAGGATAGAGGGAAAGATGAATGCAGCAATGTACAGAGATATCCTGGATGAAAACCTGCTCCAGAGTGCTCTTGACCTCAGACAGGGGCGACGGTTCATCTTTCAGCAGGACAATGACCCTAAGCACACAGCCAAGATATCAAAGGAGTGTCTTCAGGACAACTCTGTGAATGTCCTTGAGTGGCCCAGCCAGAGCCCAAACTTAAATCCAATTGAACATTTCTGGAGAGATTTGAAAATGGCTGTGCACTGACGCTTCCCATCCAACCTGATGGAGCTTGAGAGGTGCTGCAAAGAGGAATGGGCCAAACTGCCCAAAGATAGGTGTGCCAAGCTTGTGACTGTCCGACAGAAACATGAATTTATTAAAGTACTTTAAACGCGGAAAAAAATCGTAAGAGGTATGTAAGCACTGAAGGCATTTATCATGGTTTTAACCCGCTGGAAACGGGAGCAATAATGGAAGAGTTGCTTAGCTAAGAGACGTGGTTAGAATTCATATGCAGCCGGCTTCATATGAAGGGAAAGGCAAGGGGGATTGATGAATTGCTGAGGATATATTTCACCAGCCACTACAATATTAAGTTATGTTCCCTATTATGTACCTGGCAAGTTAAGATGACCGAAATTCACCAAATCAATGACTTTAATCCGTCAGCAGCCTTCAGACAAACTAAACGTGCAAGCATTTGGATTTTAAAATATGGGAGGTTTTTCTTCCCGTCTTGGTGGTGAGGAGATTTCTAAAAAAAAATCAAAACTACAAATATATAGAAATATTAAACAGAAATAATGGCACCCTTGGTCATTTAAGTTAATTTAAATCATTAAATGCAATTTTTAAAATATTTTTTCTTTGTAATGAGAGTTAAATTATTGTTCTGTTCTGACTGCAAAGCTATGGTCAAAAATATAAATTGTTATAAGGAAAAAGTAAAAAAAAAAAAAAATGACCACAGTCTGTTTCAAATTTATTTAAAAAAAACAGTAATTTCATTTTAAAAAAACAGACACAAATAAGCCATAAAATAATCCACAAATTTATAATAAAGTTTAGTCAATTTTCCAAGAGGAAATTACAAATTTGAGGAAAATGGTTTCAAATTTAGATAAATTTACAGAGAAAAGCAGAAAACTATAAGAAAATTGTTATAAATTTTGGAGAAAAACCTCAAACCTTCAAGACTGAAGTCATTACTCAAGTTTTTAAGTGGGTGCTCTTAACTAGAAATTTTTGGTTGTCTCCTTTAATTTACATGGCACTTGATATTTTCTAACCTGTTTATATACCACCATAGACAGAGAGAGAACCTGAATTAGACAGAGCTCAGAGAAGGCAAGATGAGACAGAAGAGAGGAGCCAAGGAGAGGAAAGTGTTCAAGCAGAGGGTCCAGGAGAGGTGAGAGCAGAGGAAGGAGAGGAGGATCATGAGCATGGTTCCCCAACCATACTCAGCATCATAAGTTCAATGATGTTAATGAGTCTAATGAGAACAGTCTTTCAACAACAAATAATTTTGGGGTAGGGGCTCTGAGGTGTGGCACTAAAATGGGAAAATATGCTTATTCAACTGTATTTGAATTAAATTATTGCATTAGCGCTCACATTTTTGCAGCACCAACAGCATACTGGCTGTCCTTTTGGTTGGCTGAATATACAGTAGCTAATAATGATAAATGATAAATTGCCACTTACACTGCCCAGTGTTCATTCAGCCTGTTCCTTTTAACAGTTAAACATTTGCCAGTGGATGTGCAACACATAAATACATTCAGGCACAATAATAAAAAGGACACCGTCATGCCACAGCAGGAATATAGCCTTAGCTTTTTCTTTTATTTCGCAGTTAAATTAAAATGTTTAAAAGTGGCTGTATGTACACATCAATGTGTAATGAATAAAAGATAAGAGTGGGGGAATGGCATACTTGCTATGTTTACACTGTATTTGGGTAATGTACATCTGTTGGTGAAAAATGTTCTTCAGTCGATACAGTTATCATTGATACTATATTCATAACCACTGCTCAGTGTCTGCAGCTGTCGACAGCTGTAACACCTGGAGAAAAACTGCTTCTTGCACCTTTAGTTATAATTGTGGGACATTATGAGACAGAAGGAGATTATGTGTGTGTATGATGCAGAGTTGTACTTACAATAACTTCCACTGTGACAGGGACAGTGTTGTTCAGAGCAGGATTTCCTCCATCTCTGGCCATCACTGTCAAATAGATCATCCCGTTGGGAACCTTTTCGTAGTCCAGAGGCCTGGTAACACTGATCACTTACCACAAAGAACCGGCAGAGAGAGGAAAAGGTGGAATTTTGTGATTGAAGGAGCATATCATAGCTTCTTAAATAGTGGGTTAAATGTCAATTGATAATACAAAACGATACAGAGATAAACTGTTGTAAAAAAAAAAAAAAAGGACTTTTAGCTACCATAAAATATCTCAACATTTAAAGCAACACTATGTAATTTTCCTGTTCCTGGTAGGAACTCCGTAAAGACTACAACTAGCATGTTTTACTGCATGAGTCCCAAAAGTCATTCACAGGGTGGTTGGCATTTAAAGTCATGTTCTATGTTTGGCTAATGGGTCTCAGGCAATGCAACCTAAAAGATCTAGTCTTTTCGGAGTTTCAGCCAGGAAGAGGAAATGGCATGGTGCTGTTGCAGGTGATGCAGGCCCACTCAGACTATGGTGGAAGTGACATTCACCTGGTCAAAGGTTGATGTAGCATCAAAATTATTTTGGAAACATTTTATAAAGTAAAAGTAATATCAAAACAAGACATATATTGGACTTACATTATATTAATTATATAATGTCAAAAGAATACCTGCGTAACCCTCCACCATGATGATGCTGAAGTAATCTGGAAAGGCTGAGGCTGAAGTGATGGAGTATGTCAGGAGGTTGTTTGGAGGAGAATCATCATCTGTAGCCTGTCGGCAGAAGGGAAGAGAGTGTTTAATATAGGAGAAGAGGTGAGTAGTAACTAGTTCCATTTACTGACAGTACATGTAGTCAAGTAACTTTTCAACAAATTGTTCATTACTGATTAATTTATTTGTTGGATACCTTTTACTCTTACTTGAGTTCATTTATGAAGAAACAACAGCACTCCTGCTCATTCATTTTTGATTTTGCTGATTTGAACCGAGTGCCTGTACTACTGTTGAAGCTTGTGGAATTATAATAAAACATCAGCAGAACGGTGGCTCAGGGGATAGAGGGTGTTGTCCAATAATCGGAGGGTTGGCGGTTCGAATGCAGCTCTCCCCCAGCCATGCTGCCATTGTGTCCCTGGGCAAGACACTTTACCCACCTTGCCTCCAGTGTCTGTGACACTGGTGTATAATTGTGTATAAATGTTTGGTAGTGGTCGGAGAGGCCATTGGCATGGACTGGCAGCCACGTTTCTGTCAGTCTGCCGCTGGGCAGCTGTGGCTACAGCAGTAGCTTAGCACGATCAGTGTCTGTCTGTGGAGTGAATGAATAAAGTGTCTCTGAATGTCCTTGAAAAGCGGTATCTAAATTAGGGGTGGGAGAAATAATCATTTTTCTGATGCATCTCGACGTGGATATGAACGATTCTGAATCGATGAGCAAATGTCAAGATTACGCTTATTAAATATTAATAATAACATAATTAATTTGGCCGGAATGAAAAAGGTGGCGCCTGTACCTGCCCAGAGTCTTTATGGCGTGACACAAAAGAAACAAAATGGCAGAGCAGAGTATATGGTCGGCAAACGTATAGCAGTACTTTGGCTTTTATGAAGTCGAAGGAAACAAAGATGTGGACAAGACCCACACCATATGTAAGCTCTGTCAGAGTAAACTAAAATATTTATGAAACATGACAAACATGCAAAACCATTCGCATGTTTCCAACTGGTGGCTGGAGAGAATAAAGCAGTTGTAGCTGCCGTCAACCAGAGGACCATTGAGCAAGCAATGTCAAAACTTCCAAACAGCTTGGAAAGGGCAAAGCAAATTACAAAATCAATTGCCGCTTTTGCGCCCGTAATTTCATCGTCGAGAACCAGGGGCCTCATGTACAAAGACTTGCAATGGATTTCCTACTGAAAGATGACGTACGTTTAAATCTAGAAAACCAAGTAAGCAAAAAAAAAAAAAAAAATCCAGATGTATGAAACCGTCTGTAGGCAGGAATCCAAGCACATTTCCTTTGTACATCCCAATCTGCTTGAAACTGAACACATGTGAGGAAATACTGGACTTCTCCCTTGACATGCCTCCCTTTGAATATGCAATTAGACACAAATAGGAATGCAAATAGATATATACAAGCGCTGCATGTTTGATTCTTCTGTATCCACAATCAAAAATGATGGATTTAATGGAATTTCACGGACTGCGAGCTGGAGGTGCTCCTAAATGAGGTAGAGGCACATAAAAACATTTTGTTTAGCACGCTGTCCTCCGGCATTAGCAAGGGATACAGGTAATTCAATAGCCTGCTCACAGCCGTAGAAGATTAGTTTATTGTTTCCTTTATTCAGACAGGGATGAGAAGGAGATGTTTATTTAACTTTGACATGTTTCAAGTGACATCTGCAGTCGTCCTCAGAAGCGTCAGCTGATCGCTGTGATTTGTAGCATGTATAGCTCAGGGGTTACAGAGCCAGATTTCAAAGCAGAAGGTTCCAGGTACGAAACCAGCTGCAATCTCTTTTAGGGACCACAATGGAAATAAGTGTGCACACTTTCTTGTGTCATCCCATTGTTTTTAAATGTATGTTGTACTTTTATACAATGTTATTTTAAACGATGGGGAAAGTAAAGTTACACACAGAGCTACCAGAGGACTGAACCCCCACTGTAGCTTTCACTACTTACAGTAGCTGTGTGGCCTAGGGTCAGAGAAACGGAGATAGGCGCCGCCCAATGCATCATCATGGTGTGAAGGGAATTAACTAACTATTTTAAACGATGAATCAATCAGTCAATCAATTTGTGACCAGCTGGGTGGATCAGCTGGTTGAATCAAAGGAAAACAGTCACAAAAAAGAAGACAGTATGAACCTATTTAGTGGGCAGCCACAGTCACCTGTCAGTTCAAAGCAGATCATATTAGACTCGACAAGTACATATTTTATGCCCAAAATGCAAATCTCATCCTTTATAGTTATATACAACTTACATGGATTACACACACTACTATTGTAAATGAATGAAGTGCACCGGGGAAAGGGTGAAACTGTTGCATTTCAAACTTTACGCATGTGTTTATTGACATAACTACTGTACACAAAGAGGCAATTGGGGGCTTGGTAAAATGTTGTGAAACTGTAGTTTAATCAGCAAAAAAAGAAAGTCACTTACTGGACTCACTGACTTCTAATGAAGCCTTGAAGACAGGGTGATATTTGGGGGCACACAGGCGCGTTGCGCATGAGGTGGGTTATTATTAGGACAATTAAATAAATTTACTCACCAAGAAGCCACGCATCCGCACAGTGCCAGCTTGTAGTTTTTTCCCAACAATGCTGTTCGATAGAATCATTGGGAAAACCGGCTCTCGCTGCAAATTGCGCTTTGATGTTGGTCTGTTCAACTGCATTGTATGGGAATGTGATGTATCTGGGTGACAGACGGATAATGCCATCCCACACAGCTGGCATAGCTTGGCTCAGGGTTGACTGGGAAATTTCCAATTGGTCTGCCAGCTCCCTCTGGAATGCCCCTGTTTTCAGAAACCGCAGAGTTGTCAGCACCTGCACTGGGACGGGCAGCGCACGGCTTCTCACAGTGTCACGCTCCAAGAGCGGCCGTAGCTCTGAGCACAGTTTCACAAGGACTGCCCGTGGAAACCTAAACTGGCTGACAAGCCAGTCATCCGGGTCAGAATGAGCCAGAAGATTTCCTAGCTTCTTGCCCAGTCTCTTTCTTATGGTGGAGTCATGAACACTGACCTTAACTGAGGCAAGTGAGGCCTGCAGTTCTTTGGATGTTGTTGTGGGGTCTTTTGTGAACTCTTGGATGAGTCGTCGCTGTGCTCTTGAGGTAATTTTGGTTGGGGGGGCCACTCCTGGGAAGGTTCACCACTTTTCCATGTTTTCGCCATTTGTGGATAATGGCTCTCACTGTGGTTCGCTGGAGTGCCAAAGCTTTAGAAATGGCTTTATAACCATTTCCAGACTGATAGATCTCAATTACTTTGTTTCTCATTTGTTCCTGAATTTCTTTGGATCGCAGCATGATGTCTAGCTTTTGAGGATCTTTTGGTCTACTTCACTTTTCCAGGCAGGTCCTGTTTAGGTGATTTCTTGATTGAGAACAGGTGTGGCAGTAATCAGGCCTGGGTGTGGCTGGAGAAATTGAACTCCGCTTTCCAAAGATGTGCTAAACCACAATTAATTTATGTTTTAACAGGGGGGCAATCACTTTTTCACACAGGGCCATGTAGGTTTGGATTTTTTTTACCCTGAATAATAAACACCTTCATTTAAAAACTGCATTTTGTGTTTACTTGTGTTATCTTTGTCTAATATTTAAATTAGTTTGATGATCTGACAAACATACAAAAAATGAGAAATCATGAAGGGGGCAAATACTTTTTCACACCACTACACACACACACACACACAAACATCTTCCGTTGTTTTTGGAACAACCGTTTCTTCCAGATTGGCTGTTATCACTGTAGGCTTTCACTTCCACCACACTGGTCTTTGTCTCAAACCACAACTGTTTGGGTTTGAGTTTACTGCTGAAAACACTTTTTCACACCACTCTGTGTGTGTGTGTGTGTGTGTGTGTGTGTGTGTGTGTGTGTGTGTGTGTGCGCGCACGCAGTGGTGTGAAAAAGTATTTGCCCCCTTCCTGATTTCTCATTTCTTTGTATGTTTGTCACACTTAAATGTTTCAGATCAAACAAATTTAAATATTAGACAAAGATAGCACAAGCAAACTCAAAATGCAGTTTTTAAATGAAGATGTTTATTATTAAGGGTAAAAAATAAAAAAATCCAAACCTACATGGCCCTGTGTGAAAAAGTGATTGCCCCCTATATCTAATAACTGGTTTGGCCATCCTGAGCAACAACAACTGCAATCAAGCATTTGTGTTAACTGGCAATGAATCTTTTACAGCGCTGTGAAGGAATTTTGGCTCACTCATCTTTGCAGAATTGTTGTAACTCAGCCACACTGGAGGGTTTTCGAGCATGAACCGTTTTTAAGGTCAAGCCACAGCATCTCAGTCGGATTCAGGTCAGGACTTTGACTAGGTTACTCCAAAGTCTTCATTTTGTTTTTCTTAAGCCATTCAGAGGTGGATTTGCTGGTGTGTTTTGGATCATTGTCTTGCTGCAGAACCCAAGTGCGCTTCAGCTTGATGTCACGAACAGATGGCCGGACATTCTCCTTCATGATTTTTTGGTAGACAGCAGAATTCATGGTTCCATTTACCACAGCAAGTCTTCCAGGTCTTGAAACAGCAAAACAGCCCCAGACCATCACACTACCACCACCATATTTTACTCTTGGTATGATGTCCCTTTTCTGAAATGTGTTACTTTTATGCCAGATGTAATGGGACACACACCTTCCAAAAAGTTCAACTTTTGTCGTCTCATCAGTCCACAGAGTATTTTCCCAAAAGTCTTGGGGATCATCAAGATTATTTCTGGCAAAACTGAGACAAGCCTTTATGTTCTTTTTGCTCAGCAGTGGTTTTCGTCTTGGAACTCTGCCATGCAGGCCATTTTTTGCCCAGTCTCTTTCTTATGGTGGAGTCATGAACACTGACCTTAACTGAGGCAAGTGAGACCTGCAGTTCATTGGATGTTGTTGTGGGGTCTTTTGTGACCTGTTGGATGAGTCGTCGCTGCACTCTTGGGGTAATTTTGGTCGGCAGGCCACTCCTGGGAAGGTTCACCACTGTTCCATGTTTTCGCCATATGTGGATAATGGCTCTCACCGTGATTTGCTGGCGTCCCAAAGCTTTAGAAATGGCTTTATAACCTTTTCCAGACTGATAGAGCTCAGTTACTTTGTTTCTCATTTCTTCCTGAATTTCTTTGGATGTCTAGTTTTTGAGGATCTTTTGGTCTACTTCACTTTGTCAGGCAGGCCCTATTTAAGTGATTTCTTGATTGAGTACAGGTGTGGTAGTAATCAGGCCTGGGTGTGGCTAGAGAAACTGAACTCAGCTTTCCAAAGATGTGATAAACCACAGTTAACTTATGTTTTAACAGGAAGGGGGCAATCACTTTTCACACAGGGCCATGTAGGTTTGGATTTTTTTTTTTACCCTTAATAATAAACACCTTCATTTAAAAACTGCATTTTGTGTTTACTTGTGTTATCTTTGTCTAAGATTTAAATTTGTTTGATGATCTGAAACACTCAAGTGTGACAAACATACAAAAAAATGATAAATCAGGATGGAAGCAAACACTTTTTCACACCACTGTGTGCAAAGATATATGTAAGACGACAACTAAGCTGACCCGGAGCAGGATTAAGCTCTGTTTCTGCTTTCAAAAGACTTTTCTTCTTTACCGCTGCTCATCACCACTGGCTGCCCCCAGGTGAAAATCCACAGAATCGCTATGTGGGACTATAATGTTCTCAATCATCATCATCATCATCATCATCATAGCAGTCTGTCAGGGGCGACAATGACTGTTTCATTTAGGCCTGATCAGATTCCTCCATGCAGCTCTGTAATTCGCCTTCCGCCACCAGGAACTCCTGACCTTGTTAACCTGGGCGACGTCTGAGCCAGTACAAGTTGCTCTCTGACTGACCATTTCATGAAACTGCTTGTAAAGCATTTGAGTACCGCTAGCTTTTGCTGGACTAGCGACACATTCTTGACAGATAGAGGTATTATCAGTGGCAAGGACAAGCCAAGACAAACTGACTCCAGTATCTGTTGCAGTGACTGACCAGATGATAGGTTTGTTTATTTCTGCTCTTTGTGTAGCGCATGTCATGATGCACCCACTGGCAAAAGTCCACCACAGACCTTGTGACAGATGTACTTATCTGTCAGGATGTCCAGTCTCACCCTGTGTAACTGGGAGTGGTCCACCACAGACCTGGTTTTACCCACAAGGTGTTTTTCTCCCTTCGAGATGCGCAAGACAGTCGACTCCCTTATCAAACTTATGTGTGGCACAAAAATAGCCATAAAAATCTAGGACTCACCTGTAATACTGAACATCATCATAGCAGTCTGTCGGGGGCGACAATGACTGTTTCATTTAGGTCTGATCAGATTCCTCCACACAGCTCTGTAATTTGCCTTCCACTGCCAGGAGTGGAACAATGCAACCTTCCTCTGCTGTCTGAAGCACCTCCAGTCAGAGGACACAAGCATCTTTAAACGCAGCGCAGTCTCTGGCTACAGGTCCAGAGTAGAGGATCTCCTGGCATTTCTCGGTTTTGTGGTGGAGTGTGGAACTTCTTTGCTTAAATAATATGGCTGCCAGCGAATGTAAAATGACCATCAAAGGCTCTGAATGGGTGTGCTTTAACGTGCTGTCAACTATTGTGTATCTTCTTCTTCTCTCAGTTACTGGCGGATAGCAAACAACTGAAAGGTGCATACCGCCACCTACTGTACAAGAGTGTGTAACATTATGTCATCTGAGCCCGACCCCTATCCGCCACTGACTTGATTATCATTGCTCTATATCTTCTTCTTCTTCTTCTTCATTTAGATTTGGTGGTTGGCAGCCAGCTTACAGGTGCATTACCACCACATACTTCACTCTACATCATCACTCTATCATACTCTATCTGGTCACGAACTGTAGTCCTATTGTCATCACTCTATATCTTTGTATAAGGAGTTCTTATACAGGCTTCAGGAAAATCATGAATCAGTTTATAAATCACTGGATTGAAAATGTACTTGTACATGTACGGATTGGATCCCAGGGTCCACACTTGGGGTGCTCACTTAGTCAGGAGTCCATTTGACCTGTTCCCGACACAGCCATCTTCACTCTCTACAACGGGACCAAAGCCGAAGTCGTGCAATCACTGAAGACACCAGGTAGGATTGCTATCATGTGTGATGCGTGGACATCCATTGCCACTGAATCATTTATAACAGTAATTGCACATTTTTGTATAAAAGGTAAAATGTGATTTTTATAGAGCAAAATGTTCTGAGTTTTTGGATTGAATGACTCAGTTACTTATTGCACATAACAAGAGAACTCTCATTATAAGCTTTAACATTTCTGTTAGAAATTCTGAGTATTTTTGACTGAAGAATCAGTTACTTATTGCACATAACAGAATGTTTGTTATAAGTCTTATTTTTTTTTTCCACAATATCTTTATTGAACCTTTTTTTTTTAAACAAACATGACACAAACAATCAAACACTAACACTAAAGTACTACAAAAAAAAAAGCACTAAAAACACCAACAACCACCAACAAAATCAAGTCTTCAACAATGCTCCTCTGTTTAGTCTAGACAATCCATTACATAAGTATACATATTATGTTCACCAGTTTGGAATTTACAAGGTCCACACACATCATTCACCTTCTTCTTCAAGAGTTATGTTTAAATTTTTTACATGATCAATAAAAGGTCTCCATATATTCTCAAACACAATTTCCTTTGATTTCAGTATATATGTTATTCTTTCTAATGGAAGGTTTGTTAACATCTGTCTTAGCCACTGAGTCACATCTGGTCTATGAGTCTTTTTCCACAGTAGTGCAATACATTTTTTGGCATTAAGCAAACTGAGGTCTATGAATGTTCTTTCACTTTTATTAAAGTTATGCTTTTCTGGGTACAGACCCAACAAAAACAGTTTAGGATTCAAAATGATTTGTTTTGAGATTATTTTTTCAATTGTTACCCTCACCTCTTCCCAAAACATTCTTATTATTCTACATTCCCATAAACAATGAAATAGGGTTCCTTTACTTTCCATGCATTTTGTGCATGTATCTGGTATATTTTTGTTATATCTATTTAACTCCTCCGGTGTAACATATATCCGCATTAACCATTTGAAATGTATCAATTTAAGACGTACATTTATTGATTTGGTTTGGGCTTCTGTACAAGCCAATTCCCATTGTTCCTCTGAAATTTCAGTTTGCAGATCTTCTTTCCAGTAGTTTAATCTTTTCTGTGAATTTTCACTTGAGGATAGTGTCAATGAGTTATAAAACTCTGAAATAATACCCTTTCTTTTACTATCTTTCATCAACATTTTTTCCAAGGATGAATAAATAGGTCGAGTGAGAGCTTTATTTTGATTTGATCGAATAAAGTTTCTAAGTTGAAGATATTTTAAAAAAATGTGTTCTATTAAGATTAAATTTGACCCTCAGCTCTTCAAAAGACATTATGTTATCTGCACAAGGCAAATATAAATCTTGAATCTTTTGAATCCCTTTTAAATTCCATACTTTAAATACAGCGTCCGCTCTTCCTGGTTTAAAATATTGATTACCCCATATTGGGCTAAATGGTGACAATAACTGTGGTTATAAGTCTTATTGGTTAAAATTCAGGATACTCTGAAGTCTGTGTCATAGCAGCAAATGTGTTGTTGCAGTTGCACTTTTCATGTTGGTTTTTTGAAACATTAAAAGATATTGGAAGTAAATTCATGGGCCATTGCAAATGGTTTAAAAGTAAAAAGTTACACAGTGCTAGGGAAAAAATGCACCAAGATGGATCAAAAATCGTAATCGGCTCGAATCGTTGGGTGCCTAAAAATTCCCACCCCTAATCTAAATCTGATGTATTATTATTATCTAAAGTGCACATTTGCACCCCGGTTTGCATTCTGTCACGAGTTTTGTTAGTTTTTGTCAGCACATTGTCTGTTTTTCACACTTTGCTGTTTGTGCCATCTAAATACCAACATGCTTTATGCTGCAAGGAGTTGACACGTTTAATGGGGGTGTGGCATAGGCAAAATCTGGGCATATTATTTTACAACATTCTCTGACAATGTGTTACTGATCAACAAAAAGTAGGTCTACAGTCAGTTATACATTGTCAGCAGCTATTTAAGCTGCACATTTTAAACTCATGGGCATGCACATACTGACACAGGCATATGGAGAAACACTCACTGGATGTTCTAGAATTCATTCATTCACCTTCAACCGCTTAATCCTTTTCAGATCACGACGGTGCTGGAACCTATCCCACCATGTTTGGACAAGAGACAGGGTACAACCTGGAGAGATCGCTCGTCCATCACAGGGCCAACACAGAGAGAGACAGAAAACCATTCACTCTCACATTCATACCTAAGGACAATTTAGAATCCCCAGTTGATGCCAATTAACCTAACCTACATGTCTTTGTCCTGTGGGAGGAAACCAGAGTACCCAGAGAAACCCACGCACACACAGGAAGTACATGCAAACTCCACACAGAAGGGTCACCGATGGTCAGGGGGTGGGGACATACTAGAATTTTTATTTAAACAACAGCATTGTATAAGTCATAATCAAAGTATCGTTATCTATCATTTGTTTCCATATAAGACACAGAATAGCTTTTCATTCCATCCATATTTTTATTTTAATCACCAACCTACAGGAGTATATATTATAGATTAGGCATTAATTTATTTTTTAAGAGAATAAAAGAACGGGGACTGTATGCGTTAATGTTCAGGAGAGGTGCGAAGACACCACTCTCCACTTAAAACTATGGCTAGTGTGGGCTCGGTGACTGCAAGGGACAGCCCGGAATGGTCACTGTTGGAGGCTGGGTGGGGCACAGTGTCAGGTGAGTGTAGGTGGAGTCTCTCCACCCTCCTTCACTTGTGAATGGAGGGGCGATACTGAAACCCACAGTGGGATGGAACTGTCAATTTGAAGATTTATCACAAGGCCATTTACACGTGCATTGTGTGTGTGTGTGTGTGTGTGTGTGTGTGTGTGTGTGTGTGTTAGTGTGTTATGGCATATAGAAAGCAGTTAGTGTAGACCAAAATACTGAGGAACCAAACTTGTTTGACATCTTCACACATTTTGGATGTAGAGTTGTTTATGTTATTAACATCTTAAAAGGAAGAAAGTTAAAATTACACTCTTTTAAAAATATTATTTCTGGGCTTTTTGCCCATAAATGGGAGTGAAGAGCAGAGGGGGGACACAAAGGGATCACTGTGGTTTTGACTCAGTGGTTACTGCAGGTGAGCGGTATGCTCTTTATCGTGTGTGTCCTAAACCCGGGTCACCAGGTGCCCCACTCCCACCCCCTTTTCACTAGTTTACTTTTTATACAGAACTACAAGACAACGTAATATGTCCACCTGTAATAAGTTGTGTAAAAATAGATGGTGGCATTCAAAAGTCCACAGAGAAGTTTTCTGAGTGAGTGAAAGAGCAACATAGCCTAACAGCACAGATGCTGCTGTAGACAGCGGTTACTTTCATGTGTATGTTTGCACAGCATGGGTGTGTGCGAGAGTGTGCATATGTGTACAGCCAGGAAGCCGTCAGTCAGTGGTGGCATGTTATTGGACAGATTAAAGCTGATGCTGGCTATTAGCGATGCAGGCATCAATACTGGATGAACACCAACTGAGCCCAGACAAGCCAAGCAGGCAGAGGACAGATGAAACCATACTTTGGAGGGCTAATCCACAACAACAACAGCAACCACGATGACACCCCCTCATTATTCTCCAGTTGGCAGGAACTTAAACATGAGTTTTCCGGCTGTGAGGGGAGTCTACTAGGCCTCGCTGACATCATTAGAGGCTGGACAGGTTGTCAAAAACACTCACTTGTTTCTCTCCTCAACACAAATCTCTAGCCTTTGATTTAACGCCAGGGTGTTGAGTAAGCGGTACCTTCCTTCCCCCACAACTTCCTAAGCTCTTGCTTTCCATTCCAGGCTGCCTTCCTACAGTATATCAAACAGTTCCGCATCAGACAGTCGTTTACCACTCAAATCAAAGAGGAGATGGGGGCAGCAAATCGAATAGATAAATGGCAACGGAAGCAAAAGAATGAGAAGAGAGAAGAGATGAAAATGAAAAAAGGCATAACGTCTGGAAACCATGAATGCTACAGTAAGAGGCACTAATTTCTAAGGCAAGCAGCACAAGGTTGAGTCTTTGTTTTGTGTCTCGGCTTCCTTTCATTTCAGTCATTCCTCTTACTCTCCCGGCTTTCCTCGATTACTCTGTGAGTGTGTGTGAATGTGCGTCTGCTCATGTGCGTACAGTAAGTTCCGGGGCAAACCGCTGACACAAACAATTATGCGACTGACTTCCCCCCCATCCTCTGGGGCAGCATATTAATATCAGAAGCATTTAAGGTTAGCTCAGACTAATCAAACACAGTGAACCAACCCGGCAACTCCGGTCTCGCAATGTTAACGCATGCAGTGACAATGTACCGTGGCAGGGTAAGCCACCAGGGATGTAATGGCCTTTCTCTCCTGGGTGCAATCAAAGCTAACACTGAGCCATTAGTTACCTCGGCTCCTGTGTACCTCCACCTAATGTGTGGCAGTGACGGATGGGCCGACGGATCGGGCTGACCCGTTCTTCTTGGATACAGTGCGCACAGACACAGGTTTGTATTATTTAGCAGAAAGGAGAAATACAACCAAGCCTTTTTTAAGGGATAACCGTTAACACCTTTTGATGCAGAAACTTTTATGTGACTAAACAACAAATGCACATGTGAATATACTGTAATAACGCACAGTGGACATAAAATGCATACACTACCGTGCTAAATGCCAAGAATTTTATGTAAAAAAATATGACCATAATAAATCATTTCAATTAAATCAAAATGTGCATCAAGATACTAGCTTAAGAGTGTGCGTACTTATGCAACCTGCTTATTGTACTTATTTATCTCTGTTTTTCTCCTGGCACCTTTGTTTATTTTTCAATTGAATTGTAAAGGTTATAGATTACAATAAAGGTGGGGAAAACCTGGAAAATTATTTATTGTGGTCAATTTTTTCATACATCACAACAATGTGGCATTTTAACAGGGGTGTGTACACTTTTTTTATATCCACTGTAGGTCTGTCTTAGGCGAAGCCAGTGATAAACTTAATCATAAATCAATAATAAATGAACACAGTCTTTCATCTTACACTTTACTGAACCACAGCAGCCACTTCTATACTGTGCTCCCATACCACTTTGAATGTTGAGCATTAGTATCTGAAATCAGTGCTGGTTACAGGTGAATGTTTAAGAAGAATTTCATAGCAGCAATAAAGCAGATAACGTTTCTATGCTGAACTGTAACAAGAGCGTACTTCTGAGCAGATACAGTAGGGTGGGGGCTTTCAAACTCAGTGCATGCGTGTATATGTGGCGTCTCACCCTGATTCGTGCCACTGGCTGGACAGCCTGTTCATTTTCTCTCAGCGAGCCCACATACGCCTCCTTCTGGAAGAGCGGTGCATTGTCGTTAACGTCCAGAACATTGACACGGATCCTACCCGTGGTCTCTTCTCCGCCGCCATCCCGTGCCAGGACGGTGAGAGTGAAGCGACGCATTAATTCATAGTCAAGACTGGCCCTCAGGATGACCCAGCCAGTCTCATCATCCAAAACAAACCTACATGATAAGAACAGGTGAAAAATACACATTTTCTTTTACTGTCCCGCATAATACAAAGACAATATACGTAGAACTGTTGTTCTGAGACGCTGTGATTTTTTTCCCTCTCATTATACTTGTGGCTGTCATATTTTTTTACTTATTGTTACTGCTTATTTAAATTTGTTAAGTTTGTCATTTGTTTAAACATATTGATGACATGACATAAACTTATACATGAATGAAGCATATCAAACACAAGACCTGCTTATTAAAAGACTGTGTGAGTAGTTCAAGATTTCTCTGAAACACACATTGCAGGATCACATGGTGAACCACACTGGTGCCATCCCTGATAATTAGGATAAAAAAGGCCTGTTATTTCATTAAAAGATTGTAGTGCATGTAATAACATAAACCAAAGCTGACTGCATTCTTCCTCAAATTCATTCAGACTTACTACCTTTGCCAAGGAGGTTATGTCTGTTATTTAGGAGGATAAAAAACTACTGGATTGATTTTGACCCAAGAATAAACCCATATTAGATTTTGGACCAGATCCAAATTAGCATGTTGATTCTTAATTACCTTTTTTTTATAACAGCCATAGAGATGGCCCTCTAGTACAGTATAATATGGCGTAAGTATGACACAAGTGCAGCTCAGGTGTGGCATAAGTACAATATAAGTGCTATAGTACGGTGAAAGTACAGGGGTATGGATGGCTTTGAGCAGATCTAATTAAAGTACAAGTACTCCAGAAGTACTCCAAAAGTATGCAGTTCTCGTATACTTATAATAATAATGCATCAGATTTATATAACGCTTTTCATAGACACTCAAAGATGCTTTACTTATGCTCTACTTGCTCTGTAATTATGCCACACTTAAGCAGTACTTACATTTCACTTACAGCCTCATTTGCAGCCTGCTTTATGAAGTGCTACTAAAATAAGTTCCTGAATTCTACATCATCACAATAATAATAATGGATTGCATTTATATAGCGCCTTTCAAGATACCCAAAGCGCTTTACAATGAGTCCATTATTCATCCACTCCACAGACAGACAATGGTAGTGGTAAGCTACTGCTGTAGCCACAGCTGCCCTGGGGCAGACTGACAGAAACGTGGCTGCCAATCCGCGCCAACAGCCTCTCTGACCACTACCGAACATTTATACACATTCATACCCAGTGTCATGGAAGCTGGAGGCAAGGTGGGTAAAGTGTCTTGCCCAGGGACACAACGGCAGGATGGCTGGAGAGAGCGAGATCTGAACCGCCAACACTCTGGCTATTGGACGACCCAGTCTTCCTCCTGAGCCACTGCCGCTCACATTTCCTTCCTCCGTTCCATTTTTGCTGAGCACCAAGCTGGACGGCAGGAAGTTCCACCTTTTTTACATGGTCTCTGGCATGACCCGGCCAGGATGTGAACTCTGACCTCCCGGCTGTGGGGCAGATGCTCTACCTCTAGGCCACCACTCCAGTTATTATACTGTATCACATTTACAGCTGATAAATGATGACAAATTCTGATGACCTTTGTACACTACTGTTGCACACTGAGTTCAACTTGGTATTATGTAACTGTAATGATAACAATTGCTCTCTTGAATTGATGGTTTATTTCTGATTAATGATTCTATCATTTTTCTCTGGTAGTCTGATGTCATTTTTTTCAAAGCTGTAAAGCATGTTCAAGAGCAATTAAGTAATTTAACTACAGTTTTATTTCCAAAGAGAATTTCTTTTACAAACTTCCTTCTATATATAACATTATATTAACAGTTATTTTTTTTCCACAATTGCAATAAATGGAATTCAATTGACAAAAAACAAGTTAATGAAGTATAAGCAAATTTACACTTTGCACTACTTAGGTAATTATGTGAAGTTTTTTGTTCTAGGTGTGCAGTTGTGTGTATTTGATTCTTGTAGCTAAGCTAAGCTAAGCTTCAGACATTGTTGTAGCTCAGCTGTCTCTGGTGAAGCTGTATGCCAGCAACAGTATGGTGTAACTGTTAACAAGGGGCTAATTGAATGAAAAAAATGTGTTTGTGAAGGTGTAGCTGTAACTTACTGGTCAGGCTCATCACTGAAATAGTAACGCACAATCCCAAACGTTCCTGCATCTCCGTCTGTAGCCTAGACAGGAAAGACAAGAAATAAAGAGTTGTTTACTTTTTTATATCATGCTAAATAAAAAAATACGAGTTGAACAGGTCACCAGGCAATCACAGGACTAATAATGAGTAAAAATGAACCAACATTATTCTTGACCATCAGAAATTCTCTAATGTGATACCTCATTTAAGTCAAAAGTAATGAAAAATAATTTAACTTTAATCATGCTATTACTGTGCCTTGGTGTGAATGCATATGATCACCTGTCATGACCAAGTTTCTCACTCTAATAGCTGTATATGACTGCATGACAAAAGATGAAGCCACGGTTCACACTCCATAGGTGTTGATTGGATTAAGTCTAGAGAGATGCGACGCAGTTTCCACACCTGTGTGACCCACTGTTGCCTCAAAAGTGGCAACAATTGCTGTCATGTTTTGCAGATAAAAAGGGTGTCACAGAAATCCCAGATAAAGAACAACACTTTCAGAAATCTCGCATTTGTATTAACACAATCTGTCACTGAAAGCGTGCATAAACTTGCCTGTGTACGCATGCACTGGCACATACACACGCAGGGATGTTGTGTTGGTGCTGATGGATCACGGCTGGAGAGGGCGTTGTAATAAGAGTTTCACTTCAGTGGCTCCACACTGAGTTGAAGGGCCAAACTAAACGTGTCTGCAATCCGCTCTGTCAACCACAGTGCTGGCCACTGTGATTCAGTGATGCCCTGATACCGACCTTATTATGTTGGCCTGTGTGTGTGCGTGTATGTGTGACAGAGAGAGAGTGCACATCTGTATTTGATCATAACTTTTAGACATGCTGTGACTTATAGACTGCAGTGATATGAGCTGTAGTGTGATGCTTAACTCTTTTGTTGCACTTAAAGTGAATGTACATTTGAATTTTATTTTATTTTTGGGAGTCGGAGCCTTTTACTGCAATTACAGTACGTACGTATGTGCGCTATATGAAGAAAAGTATTTAGCACACCTCTTAATCATTCAGTTCAGGTGTATCACTCCAGAGAAATCTTAACGAGCTATTATGTACTTTTCCCCACATGTTGACACAGCTCCCAGAAGTGATAATGAAATGTCTGTGACAAGCTTTGCTCAACAACTCACTTTAATTATTGCAGTACCATTTAACAGAGAGGGAAGATGCTGTCCTCAAAATGGGCAGTTTTACAGTTTATTGCTTTAAATGCTAAAGATCCCACCTCCCTCCACCGTCCCTCTTTTCTAGTTTCTCGGAGATTGAAACAGTGTCTGAGACAGTGATGCTATGTTTTGAGACCAACGTAGTTTGACAACCAAAGCTAAAAGCAAAGTAACATACAAACAAATACTGACTATTAGCATTCAAAAGCCCAAAATAAATCATGATTGTCATTCAAAACCTTTGGGATGGACTACAATTGAGAGTTTGAGCCAGGCTGATTCAACAAATGATCTTCTGGATGAATAGGCAAAAAAATCCCAAGACAAAAGAAGGTGTAGGGCACACACATCCAAAAACTTGTATATAGTAGGTGCAGAATCCAGAAGGAAAACATCCCACAGAGACACACCTAAATCTTGTAGAAAGTCTTCCCAGCAGAGTGGTAGATGTTCTACTTGCAAACTGGGGACAAGTCTATCTCGGTGCCTATGGATTTAGAATGGGATGTTATAAAAGGAATGTGTGGGTTGCTCAGTAGGTTTGCCGATTTTCTTTGTTTCCTTTTACTGATAGAACGTATAAGAACAGATTTTTTTTCATTCACACAATGCTTTTTAGCTCATCCTTTTAATTTCAGTGAGCTCCTACCAACTGTCCTCGATGTTAAATCAATGCTTCTTTTTAATGTTCAGATGGCCCCTGCTCTATTGTCAAGAGCAATGAAGCACATCCTGCTGAACAAGTAGAGAATGTGATGATAAATATATACTCAAGGTGTTTGGAACTCCAGTCAGGTTCTCACATTAACCTTTGAGTTTTCATCCATCGTGTCTCAGTGACCTCATCATTTAATGCCTCTGACCCTTTCCAGTCTTTTTATTCCAAACCATCCCTCCTCCTCCAGTATCTCTCCTTTTTTCCTTCTGTCTTCACACTGCTTCCCTCTCTGCATCCAAGCTCCGCCTGCTTCTCCACCGTCTCCCCTCTCCTCTACATATCTCCTTTAGCACACCCTTGCCCCTCAGTGCTCCCCTCCTATTCCCAGGTGAGTGACAGACCCATAAGTGCTCCACTGATAGTGGCAGGGGTGTTAGCGTGACAGCTATCGGGGCACTGACAGGAGCTAGGCTCGGTTCTGAGAGCTAATGTTGCTTCTGCATCTGAGGCGAGGGTACTCTCATCACAACGATAGACAGACAGGGACGAAGTGTGAGACAGGCACACACAGAGAGAAGAAAAATCACTCACCAATCCTTTCTCCTACCAAACAATCACAATGACACTATGCCACTATGACCCATATAGTCACTTTGGAAACTGCTTGCCAAAGACTTTCAACTTTAGACAGAGGAGACCTCAGCAGATGAATAGTAGGGATACAGTAGGTTTGCTGTTGCAATAGGGCTATAAGGAAAGAAATCACATGGAAATCAAGCTAGGGAATGTTCCTAAATAAAGTGCCCCAAATCACTGCTGTAACATACAGTGGGGAAAAAAGTATTTAGTCAGCCACCAATTGTGCAAGTTCTCCCACTTAAAAGATGAGAGAGGTCTCCAATTTTCATCATAGGTATACCTCAACTATGAGAGTCAAAATGAGAAAAAAAAAATCCAGAAAATCACATTGAAGGATTTTTAATGAATTAATTGGTAAATTCCTCGGTAAAATAAGTATTTGGTCACCTACAAACAAGCAAGATTTCTGGCTCTCACAGACCTGTAACTTCTTCTTTAAGAGGCTCCTCTGTCCTCCACTCATTACCTGTATTAATGGCACCTGTTTGAACTCTTTATCAGTATAAAAGACACCTATCCACAACCTCAAACAGTCAGACTCCAAACTCCACTATGGCCAAGACCAAAGAGCTGTCAAAGGACACCAGAAACAAAATTGTAGACCTGCACCAGGCTGGGAAGACTGAATCTGCAATAGGTAAGCAGCTTGGTGTGAAGAAATCAACTGTGGGAGCAATTATTAGAAAATGGAAGACATATAAGACCACTGATAATCTCCCTCGATCTGGTGCTCCACGCAAGATCTTACCCCGTGGGGTCAAAATGATCACGAGAAAGGTGAGCAAAAATCCCAGAACCACACGGGGGGACCTAGTGAATGACCTGCAGAAAGCTGGGACCAAAGTAACAAAGGCTACCATCAGTAACACACTACGCTGCTAGGGACTCAAATCCTGCAGTGCCAGACGTGTCCCCCTGCTTAAGCCAGTACATGTCCAGGCCCGTCTGAAGTTTGCTAGAGAGCATTTGGATGATCCAGAAGAGGACTGGGAGAATGTCATATGGTCAGATGAAACAAAAATAGAACTTTATTGTAAAAACTCAACTTGTTGTGTTTGGAGGAGAAAGAACACCATACCTACTGTGAAGCATGGGGGTGGAAACATCACGCTTTGGGGCTGTTTTTCTGCAAAGGGACCAGGACGACTGATCCGTGTAAAGGAAAGAATGAATGGGGGCATGTATCGTGAGATACATGGCCCCATTCATGAAAGAAGATGAAGATGAAATGTGGCTGGGTCTTTCAGCATGACAATGATCCCAAACACACCGGCCGGGCAACGAAGGCGTGACTTCGTAAGAAGCATTTCAAGGTCCTGGAGTGGCCTAGCCAGTCTCCAGATCTCAACCCCACAGAAAATCTTTGGAGGGAGTTGAAAGTCCATGTTGCCCAGCGACAGCCCCAAAACATCACTGCTCTAGAGGAGATCTGCATGGAGGAATGGGCCAAAATACCAGCAACAGTGTGTGAAAACCTTGTGAAGACTTACAGAAAACGTTTGACCTCTGTCATTGCCAACAAAGGGTATATAACAAAGTATTGAGATGAACTTTTGTTATTGATCAAATATTTATTTTACCAAGGAATTTACCAATTAATTCATTAAAAATCCTTCAATGTGATTTTCTGGATTTTTTTTTCTCATTTTGCCTCTCATAGTTGAGGTATACCTATGATGAAAATTGGAGACCTCTCTCATCTTTTAAGTGGGAGAACTTGCATAATTGGTGGCTGACTAAATACTTTTTTCCCCACTGTACAACCACTTATTTATTTATTGTGCAAAATGGTGCTTTACATGGATTTTAACCTCATAAAATGCAGCCATAGGTCACATACCGTTAAATATCAAAACACAAACTTCACAAAGAAATACTCTTTATTCAGTTTAATTCTTACTGAAACAGGTGGATTGTGGTTAATGAGTGTAATGACACCATATTCCAACAAACCTTGCCTTCAGTCCCTTTCCATCGCAGTCCTCTAGGCTATGCTACTGATCCCATCAACCCCCACAATCCTGCATGTTCTCACTGAAACTGTGCACACATGGGTCTTTAAGGTTAGAGACACACCAAGCCAACAACCGGTCATCTGGCAAGTTTGAGCCATCGGTGAGCCTCATCTGCTTGGTGTGTCCTGCACCGTTGGCACAAAACAAACTACGTTGGAGGTTTCTTCAACATGGGGATGCAGGTGTCTGCATCGTCAGCGAAAGAGAGCACTCCAATTGGCTGTAACTTAAAAACACTCATGGCTAACTGGAATGAAGAAACTGAAGATCAGCTTAATTCAAGAGAAGCCAGGTCTGTTTGTCCACCATAACCACTGAGAATTATACTAACCCTGTGTTTATATTAGCCATCAAAGCTACTGGCCCATGAGTAAAGACAAGTGCCACCTACGGATGTGGAGAGTTATTTTCTCTGATGCATGCGCAAAACATACAAGCTTGTCTGTCACTGGCTGTAGTCTTCCTGGTGTGTCCATGTGAAACTTTTATTTTACACTGACAAAAAGGGACGCAGCAGCCCGACGTTCATCGGGTTTTTGTCAGAGATGTCGGCTTGGTTTGTTCTAGCCTAAGGGTACTTTCACACTGTAGTGCCTGTTTCATACTGACAGAGGTTTGACCCCCGAGGTCTGCAATGCTTGATAAGTGTGATCGCTCCCTATTGTTCTGCAGAACTGAACATTTCCCCAGCGTTGGGACTTTTGGTAGAGGTAGTTTCAGGAATGGAACCAAAGCAAATGTTGTTGGGGTAAGGTGAAGAAGCTGTGTTTCTACTGTCAGGGATTCCTTAAGGTAGGATCTCATGGAGTGGTGAATGCTGAGGAAAGTTCACGAACATTGCAACTGTTGGGGTTTCTTCAGGGTTCATAAAAGGTAGCACAACAGTTTGTCATGAAAACTGTTGGCAAACTGTTGTGCAACCTTTTACGAACCCTACGAAGTCCCTCAAATTGTAACATCTGTGAACATTCTTTAGCATTTGCCACTCCATGAGATAAGGGCTTTAAGGAAGTCTGGGAACTGTGCGAAACAAAAACAATGTGAGTGCAGGCCGGCCGCTGATGGGAGGAACAGAGGGCCATTCACTTTGCACAGAACAACTCACCTGTGAGAGCATGCCCTAAACTATTTCATAAAATTAATACCTGGAAAATGTACAATATGGGACCTTTAAAGTGCAGTAATGTTCTAGAGGAATAGATAGTTTTCATTCTAATGAATTTTTGGGAGATGCCAAAATAACCATATAAGGAAGAAGGCGGCTAAGTTTATTGTAATTCAATCCATACAGCCTGGCATGCACAGTCAAACAAAATTATCTTCCTCCAATCAGAGGGGCTGCTGCCATGACTTGTATTATGCTTAAAGAGTTTGTGACATAATTCAACCAAGACATCATTAGAAAGAAGAACTACTGTGTTTTTATTCTGTGTAGACAAAAAAATTCAATAATTTTTTTTTCCCCATGTACTACCATAAATTACATCGTGATGCAGACGACTGCAATGTTCGTTTGTCAAAATTGGGTCAAACGCCGCCACCATGTTGTGAAATAATGAGGTGAACCAAAGATGTAAACAAGCATGGCTGAGTACACTGAAGTGGAGGAAGTTGTGAGCGATTTCAGTGAAGATTTGAGCGATTTGTCAATAGTTTTTGAGGAAGAAGCAGGACCGAGTGATGAAGAAGAGTGAGTTGGATCTAACGAAGGACTGCACCCCTATTTATTTGAACCATATCGTTCAGGAAGCGACAATGACTCGCACGTTTCAGAGGATGAAGGGTCCGACGGTGAAGGGTTAGAGATGGACATCGGTCGCCTCCAAAACACTGAATGGTGATATACAGATAGATCTAAATTTCCTCCATCAGGTGGTCGGGGAAATAAAAAAAAGCTCAGATATTCCGTTTCAGTAGGCAATGAGATTTATAAAAATGAAAAATGAAAAAAGTAATATAAAGTTTTATAACACAAAGTTGTTCCATTTGGAGTAAAGTCAACAATCGGCTTCAAAATTCATAGGGGAGGATTTTCCTTTTGATGGAAAAAATCAAATCAAATCAAGTGTGCTAATTTTTTTTTCTCCTGTCGGGGAAATTCTGGTCACACTGGCGGGTTTGTAAACAAAACTATTAAATAACAATCACCTAATTGTTAAAAGTCTTGAATCATATGTTATACGACATTATTTATGGGTCTTTACCATCATAATGAGCAGATACATATTGATTTTTTTTTCCACATAAGGCGATCATTATTTAATCATTTGGTTTACAGAAATTTTGACTTCAATTTTTTTTTTAATTTCCCCGATCGGGTGGTCGGGGAAATAAAAAAAAAAAAAAGCTCAGATATTCAGTTTCGGTAGGCAATGAGATTTATGAAAATGAAAACTGAAAAAAGTAATATAACGTTTTTTAACATAAAGTTGCTCCATTTGGAGTAAAGTCAACACTCGGCTTCAAAATTCATAGGGGAGGATTTTACTTTGGGTGGAAAAAATATAATAAAATCACGATCGCCTAATGTGGGAAAAAAATCAATTACACAAACTCTTTTCTGGGCGAGTTTTGACACTGTTGCTTCTCTGCGCTGTTTTGATATGTTGATATCATCTTGAGCTGTGGGTTTTCATTTAAAAACTGTAGGTATGGCAGTCAGTTTTAGAACCCGTTTGTGATGAACTTTCAAGCCTAAAGATTCCTGTATAGCAGGCGCCTCCTCAAAACTGTCTGCAGTGACATGATCGCTACAGAATACAGAAGATGGTGTTGGTTGCCATTTGTCCCTTGTTCTCTGTACTTGCTTTGCCCATTTTTTAAGAAGATCAGGATCTTTTGAGAATGAGAACAGGCTTATATGTTCACTGGAGCAATTAGAACACCCAGCCACCACGCAACGTTTTGGCATTTCTTTGCTGATATAGAAGCTAAACAGCTTGTTTACATTGACAGCACAGATCAGCCGAGAGGAAACTCTCCTCATGACGTCATATCCAGAAACGAGGTGCGCCTCAGGATATCGCGCTAGTGCAACTAACAAATATTGCAAATTTGAATTCACTTAGAAATATTTTTCCACTTATTTAGTGTTCGAAGTCAACAGAACCAATTATGTGGAAGATTGAAGATAAATTCATACTGAATATTGATCCATAGTTCCTGCATCGTGTCACAGACACTTTAACACGAAGCTTGAATACAGGAAGCACCATTTTTATGGTCTTTAGTATCGCCCGACTGGGGATTGAACCCACAACCTCCCAACTGTGGGGCCGTGGCTCAACCACTAGGCTAACACTCCAGTATAGGCACCAGGAAAGGGGCACATTGCTAAAAATTCCTGCTATAGGGCGGAAATAATATAAATATAAATATTACAATCCTTCCTGTTCTATAAGGCAGCAGTACCAATAAATACCAAGCCTGACCTGAGGTATCAGGGTCAGCGTTCTGATCAAAACCCAAAGTGCTTAAGAGCTTTCTGCACAAAGAGTCACAGAGCCGCTGATCACCACTATAAACTCTGCAAACCCTTGGGTCCTCAGGCAGTAACTACAAAGGAGAAATTAGTTCTCAGTTGACCAGCTTGGTTAAATGATGTGTTTCTTCACATCAGAGGGGCCAAGCCAGCAGGCAAGCAGCATTCTGTGTGTGTGTGTGTGTGTGTGTGTGCGTGCGTGCGTGCGTGTGTGCGCCCCCCCCCCATTATGTATTTTAATGGGTAATGTGTGTCGAAGACTGCATGTGTTTGTGAACAGACCTGCATAATGTTTCTAGATTCATCCGGCTTTGAGATAAAAATGTGTCCACACCATATACAGTATAAAAACATATTATTACAGTCAATTGCTTTCAAGAGAAAACAGAAACGCAACCTTCTTCCAAGGATGACAAGAAAAAGAGGGGTAGCCTGGTGTGTAAGCTGGGGTTGGGATTGAGGGGTACAGGAGCAAATTTCGTAGTGAGGGGGGTTAAAGCGGCAGAGGCTTTTCTATCTTGAGTGAGCAGGAATTTGAATTGATTGCCTCCTAAAATTGCTTTTTCTACAGGATCTTTGAGAGGCATGGAAAGAGAAACCAATTACTGCCTGTCAAAGCATGCTGTCAAAATAGAGATGACCCCGAGTCCCAACACAGGCAACCTCCTCTGTTTCAGAGAATCTCACCTAAACATAATCACAATGTACAGATAGAAAACATCAGCTTAGACAAGCACCACATTGAAGATGTACAGTTTCTAACAGTCACCATGGGAGAGACTTTGAAAACATCACAATTCTCAGGGTAGCGTCCATAGTTTGATTCCTCTTACTTTATTTCTAGGCACAGTACATCCTTAATAAGAGTGAGGATCCAAACAAGCACACTTTCATATTAGTGCAATACAAATATGACCCCTCATATTTGGCATCCCTGCATTTTTAAGCAGCACAGCAGCTCAGTAAAATAAAGTACCTGTGGATGAGAGCAGTGCAAATTTGTAGCTCCTGCTGCACTCACAGGCATCATGGGAAAAGATGCAAATTTGGAGTGAGATATGCATCTCACAATTTATTCTGCTAAATCTTTTCCTTTCAGACCTGCTTGCTATTCATCAGAAAAAGCAAAACCACAGAAAAGGGAATTTTTGACGATTAAGTTCTAGGCTCAATTTAAGTATGTCTTCCACTAATAAGTATGCCCGTGTTTCCTTTTCTGTCCATAAAGGTGGCGTGGGGCAATTTGTGAAGTGCTCTCAGTTTAACAGACTAGGGACAAAGAGCCCAGTGTGATGACTTACATGCGGTTTAACCAGATACACATACAAAATAAACAAAAAACACATTAACCCCTTAGCATTCCAGCTAATGTGAAATGTCCCACGGGTGGAACACCAGAATTTTAAGAGGTTAAACATGTAATCGAGTCAGATTAACCGGTTATTTCCAAAGTCTTTTTAGTACACAATTCTTGACATTTTTTGTCAAAGGGAAGAATTTCTAAAAGAAAATTCTAGAATCCATTCCAAACAAATGTGCAGTGCTTAAAAAACAAAAAACAGACCTTTTCAACACTGTGTAGTTTAACTGCATAATAATTTTGATGGTAACAGGTTTATATGTTTGTCATAAATCACTCCAGTTTGTTTTGATTTCATATATTATATTTAAATTAATCTGCGCTGTTTCACAGCATATTGTCACCATGGGGTGAGACGCCGGCTCGGCGCTCAGCCCATGCTCCTTTTATCCCTGCCTCTCATTGGGCAGCGCCTCAGCTGGCTCCCAGCTGTCAGTGTCAAGGGACGGCTGGGGCCAATTAATCCTCATCAGCTGGGGCGCTGCTAATGAGTATAAAGAGGAGCAGCCACGATCATTCGGCGCTGCGACATAAGCACTACTAGGCTGGAGCCCCTTCGTCCGGTGCCAGCCCTTGTCTCATCATCCAGCATCTCTCGTAAGTGTTTTCCCGTAAGAAGTATTTGTGCCTCTGTGCCCCCATGTGCGGCGCAAGCCCTCTACTAGTCTTAGCGATTCACTTGGGAGCACCACCTTGTTAACTGTTAACTCTGTTGCTGTACTGCCCATGAGTGTAACTGTGTATGAGCATCTGTGCTTTCCTCATCCCTTACCCCTGTCACCAATAAACATCACAACTTACTGGCTCACCCTTGGCTCTCTTATTGCGTGGCTCCCGAGAGCCACGTGTGACAGTATGTCGCAGCCCGAACGAGTTGCCGGCGGCCGTAAATGGTTTGGACTTGTACCTTCCTGTCCGGGTGTTAGCTCCGTTAGCATGCCGTTTCCCAGGAGTCACCTCCGACGCCAGGGCAACGAGCTGAGGTCCATCCTGGGGGCTGTCGACAGGACGCTCTTCACCCTGCACGACGCCTCCAACGCGAGACGCTGGCATTCGGGCCGTGCTGAGGATCTCCTGGACAGTTACACTCGCTCCTTATTCCATCTCGAGGTCAGTGCCAGGATTGACACCATGGACACACAGCGAGAGAAGCTCCGCTGGTTGGATGGAAACCCCGGCAGAATGCCGAAGTGGATGACGTTGCCCCCTGCTTCGGGACCCCGTTCCTGCTGCCATTCCAGCCCAGGAGTTCACGCCACCCAGAGGGCTTTCCCCATTCTGCACCACGTCACTCGAGATTCCCCCCATGGAGCCGCAGCTGACAGCAGTTACGTCTGGGACCGAGCGGCTGACGCGATCCCCGCTGTGCATCCATTCACCATCTGCAGGCACGTGGCGGCGGCAGTGAGATTGGTGGAGAGGACTCCAGGGCAGCAAAGCTTTCCCGAGCTCAACGCCTTCCTCGCCTCGGTCTCTGCTCAGGAGCGGCGATTCCTGGGTTCTCCCCTCGCTTCGTCCCCTGGGAATAGCCGTCATCACTTCGCCAAGTCATCTCAGCATGAACCCCGTCCGGATCCAGTTCTGGGCTCCCACCAGGACCTCTCCTCCCACGCAGCTGTCACCTTTTCGCTTCGTCAGTGTAGAGATTTTACAGCCTCGTTCCCTGAGCCTCATTCCCCCGCTGTCACTCCAGGTCATTCGGGCTGGCTCACCCCGGCTGTTTCCCCCTCCTCCTTGACGCGCTCCCCGACTGCTGTGTGTGCCTGGAATTCCGGCCTGATGAGCCCTCTCCTGGAGACAACGCGAGCAGTCCCCAGACGATTTCCCAGGGGGTCCTCCGTTATCGCCTGGTGGGGAGAGGGGGAAGCAATGTTCACCGCAGCAGGCTCCACCCAACCTCCAGGAGGCAGGCAAGTCTCAGTTTTTTTACATCAGTTTAATGATTTGCTCTGTCACACTCCTGGAGGTGGAGTTCGGGGTTCGCAGCTCCCTGAACTCCCACCACCTGCTATAGCCTGTGCCTTTAATCCTGCATCCTCTGTGTCTCTCTCCGCCGAGCGCTCCCCGGCTCCAGGTCAACATGGTGGGACGAGGAGAGGGCCTGCGGTTCCGCAGCTACGTTGTGGGCGGAGGAGGAAGACCGACTGCTGTGTGGAGTCTGCGCCGACGACCAAGCGTCCCCGGGTCTCCACGGAGGTGCGGTTCGGTCCAGCAGGACGAGGTTCTCCTACCATCACGCCGCGTGGACTGTCAGCGTGGCTACCTGCGCTGGAGGAATCTCAAGCTGCGCTGACCATCGTCCTGGCTGCGGGGCCCGACGCAGCCAAATGGGAGCCTGACAACGACCTCCGGACAACGGATCCTGGATCTTTGCAGTCCTGGACGGCGTCGGAACCCGAGATCAGGCGAGTGCTCCTCTCTCTTTTCTCCCTCTATTTCTCTGAGCACTTTAGCCTGTCTCTAGGGGGGATGAGCCGGGTGCAGCCGCCCGCTGCATCCGAGCTCGTTCCGCCGGGTTCTGGCGCTGCCGGTGATTCTGACCCCGGTTCTGTTTTCTCCTCTGAGCCTTCTTCCAGGGTCACTGGCGAGGAGTTGCCATTCCTCGTGGTGCTGTGGGGTTCAGGTTCAGTGTTGGAGGTCGGTTCTGGTGCGGTGCTGACCCAGTCGGGGTCCGTCGTGGGTGCTGCTCCAGCGGTGCTCGACGTGGATTCGCCCGAGACCCAATCGGGGTCCGACGCGGGTGCTGCTCCAGCGGCGTTCAGCGTGGGTTCGCCTAAGACCCAATCGGGGTCCGACGCAGGTGCCACCCCAGTGTTGTCCAGGTCCGGTGGGGAGGTGGCTGTTCCCCTGCAGCCTGACGCTCGTCTACCTCATCATCGGCTCTCCCCTAGGCCTCTTCCTCCGGGGTCCGCTCTGACCCTTCGCCCGTCTCAACGGTCCTGGTGGTTGAGTGACGCGGGTCGACGGCTCGACCTGCAAGTCTTCTGGTTCGGCGAGCTGGTCCAACCTCCCGACGAACTGTATTGTTGCTGGGTGGCCTGGCACGGCTACCGGTGGCCTAGTTTCTTGGAACTTGGGTTTGGACTTGGCCGCCTGAACATTGTCTCTTCCCCGGGTTGCCAACTGGACAATGGGCGGGGAGATTACCAGAACAATTCCGGCCGTTTTGGACTCTGCCTGCCGTCTCCTCGGGTGTCCTTTACTTCTTTTATTATTATTGAGGTCACTCGGATGTAGTTTCTTTGTCCGTTAGGGGAATATACACTACCGTTCAAAAGTTTGGGGTCACTTAGAAATTTCCTTATTTTTGAAAGAAAAGCACTTTTTTTCAATGAAGATAACTTTAAACTAATCAGAAATGCACTCTATACATTGCTAATGTGGTAAATGACTATTATAGCTGCAAATGTCTGGTTTTTGGTGCAATATCTACATAGGTGTATAGAGGCCGATTTCCAGCAACTATCACTCCGGTGTTCTAATGGTACAATGTGTTTGCTCATTGCATCAGAAGGCTAATGGATGATTAGAAAACCCTTGTGCAATCATGTTAGGTCTGCAATGCTGTAATTGCTGCAAATGGAGGATTCTTTGACGAAAGCCAAGTTTGAAGGAAAAAATTATTATTTCAAATACAAATCATTATTTCTAACCTTGTCAATGTCTTGACTATAGTTTCTATTCATTTTACAACTCATGGTGGTAAATAAGTGTGACTTTTCATGGAAAACACAAAATAATTGTCTGGGTGACCCCAAACTTTTGAACGGTAGTGTATGTTTTTGTGCTGTGTGTTGTGTTTTTTTTATTAACCATACTCAGCATTTTTATCTTATCATTATCCTGTGCTCCTGTCACCATTATCCCTCTAGGTGACCCTTGTATTTAGTGCTGTGTATCGTGTTTTTTCCCCTTATAACCGTACTCAGCAATTTACCTTATTGTTACCCTGTCTCACCTGTCACCATTATCCCTCTAGGTGACCCTCCTTGTATTTAGTGCTGTGTATTGTGTTTTCTCCCTTATTAACCGTACTCAGCATTTTACCTTATTGTTATCCTATGATCCTGTCACCTTTATTCCGCTAGGTAATTCCCCGTTTTTTTGGTGCTGTGTATTGCGTTCTCCCCCTTGTAAACCGTACTCAGCATTTTTCCCTCATGTTCATCCTGTTCCTACCCTGTCACCGTTATTTCCCTGGGTGTCCATATTTGTATATGGCGCTGTGTATTGTTTTCCCTGCCACCCGTACTCAGCGTCTTTCATCACCCTTATTTTATCTTTAGCTTTGTAGGAGTGCGTTATGGAGTAGTGTGTTTCGTTCCCCCTTAACCATACTCTGTAATTGCTTTATTTGTCCTGTTACCTCTTTGGGGGGTTTTTTTCCCTCCCTTTCTTGCCCTGGGCTACACGTTGTGTTATCTGAGTAGAGCGTAACCTGTGTCCTACTCAGTTTTCTCCCCATCTGTGCCCTGGGTTAATTTTTCCCTGTTTTGTAACGTATTGTGTTTGGGTTTTTTCCTCTCTCTGCCCTGCGACCCTACATTGTCCATTGGGGGTTTTTTTGTTTTGTCCTTCCCTTTGCATCTTCCCCTCCGGTCCTGCCTCCCTTCCGCCCACCCTAGGTGGTGGTGGGGGGGCTGGGATGTTCCTGGTCGTTCGGGAGCCCGACCGTGAGGGGGAGGCTCTGTCACCATGGGGTGAGACGCCGGCTCGGCGCTCAGCCCATGCTCCTTTTATCCCTGCCTCTCATTGGGCAGCGCCTCAGCTGGCTCCCAGCTGTCAGTGTCAAGGGACGGCTGGGGCCAATTAATCCTCATCAGCTGGGGCGCTGCTAATGAGTATAAAGAGGAGCAGCCACGATCATTCGGCGCTGCGACATAAGCACTACTAGGCTGGAGCCCCTTCGTCCGGTGCCAGCCCTTGTCTCATCATCCAGCATCTCTCGTAAGTGTTTTCCCGTAAGAAGTATTTGTGCCTCTGTGCCCCCACGTCCGGCGCAAGCCCTCTACTAGTCTTAGCGATTCACTTGGGAGCACCACCTTGTTAACTGTTAACTCTGTTGCTGTACTGCCCATGAGTGTAACTGTGCTTTCCTCATCCCTTACCCCTGTCACCAATAAACATCACAACTTACTGGCGCGCCCTTGGCTCTCTTATTGCGTGGCTCCCGAGAGCCACGTGTGACACATATCATTTTCAAACTTGTTTCATAAACTTTAACTGAATAAATTAAATCATTTTAACAACTGGATACGTTCATCCCATTTCTAAACAATCAGAATACATTAGTTATAAATAGAGTAAATCAAATAAAATCATACTGATTCAAAAACTTATGTGCTGCAAGTCATTTTTAAGACTGAACTTTAGAAAACATTTTTCTTCCTTTTTCATCATAAGAGAACTACAGATTTTGTTTCATAGAAAGGAAAAAAAAAGACTTCATTTAAATTCTAGGCAGAAGGAACAATTACAACAAACTAAATTACTTTCATGTGCATACTGGTATAAAATGAATAATATGAATTCAGTGAAATAGATATATTATTGTGTGAATCGATCCTTTCAGAATAATTCAAAAAATAAAGTGACAGCTTAATGCATCCTACAGTATATATTAGACAGATATTCCTGCTTAGGCTACAACTACTGTAGAATAATCATTACAAATAACATTGACTTCCATCGTCGTATTGCCTTCATCTCCTCTGTCTCTACAGAAATGTCCACTGGGCTGCAGAGTGACTGTGTTTAAGACTCAGCAGAGCAGCAGTGTGGAAAAATCATTGACACTGTGATACCACAATTGAGGCTTTTCAGACATGTGTCTAATTAATGATCACATATCCTGAGACAGCTACTGACTCAACTCCTCTGTGAATGAACTAATGAGTTAATGTATACAATATCTCTGTTTTCATAATGGACACAAAGCTCAGAGCTCTACAGATATATAGAGGCTTAGAGAGAGTACAGCACACAGACTTGGATCAAACAAGGACAAACCACTTCTCTTTCCACTCTCCCCCAGCTGTGACCTAGAGCACCTGCTTGGGGTTGATGGGAGCTGTGCATGTGTGTGTGTGTGTGTTTTTAACTGCAGACACTTTAGCGTAATGACGATGGTGAGTGTACATTTACGACTGCCTTATTTCTCTAAACCATTAACGAGCAGGTGGGGGAGCTCAGAGCAACTGCTGCCGGCCGACAGGATTGAGCTGCCAGTTCCTATTATCTCCCGACCACCCCGATAACAGCGAGACACAGCGAACGAGAAAGAGATAAAAATTTAACACTTTTAACAACGAGTCCGACAAAGTGGTGAGGATGTCTCCACAGCATACCCTGACAGCCCGCAAGATAAACGCCACCATTCACACGCATGCACACAAAATGTTAGATCACTATTCCAACCACATCTGAACTGCTGGAATAAAGATGGGAAAAGGGAGAGACAAGGGGGAGAAGAAAGGGACAGCAGCATTGTGGGCATAAGGTGGGCATAAGCTGCAGACAGAGTTTGAAGTGCCAGAGAAGAGGCTTAATGCAGAGCTCTGAGTGGCTGAGGGGTTTTTGGTCCTCCCCCTCTCTCTGAGTCTCCTTTTCTGCCTCTGGCCTCCCTGATGAAGGAATAAGATTAGCTCAAAAACAGGGAAGATACAGAGAATGATAAAGAGTAGAGAGTACTCTACCGATGACTAAAAGGGAGAGGACAAAGCAAGAATGTGTCCCTGCAGTGGCTGGTAGTAACTAGTTACATTTACTCAAGCACAGAGTACACCAGGAAGTTTTTCCACAAAACTGTGCTTTCCTGAGTAGTTTTCTTGTAAGATATTGTTTACTCTTACTTGAGCACATTTTTAAAACAATAAATGTGTACTCACTGCCAATAAAAACATAACACTCTAGAAAAGTTTGACAATTTTACAAATTTTTGGTCAACTGGGTATGCAAATTATTTTTAGACATCTTCAAAATCACTTACTTCCAGCGCCACACGAGTAGGCTGCCTTTTTGAAACAGCGGATCAATTTCTGCCTATTTCTATTTATTATCTGGCTCTCTTGCCAATCTTTCTGATCCAGTATCACCTTTATTCCATCCAAACATGTAGATCGCCCAAATGTCCCCTGAGCCAGCGGACGGAGCCACTGTTTCTTGCAGGAGGCAGTACAATAGAGACCAACTGTTAGCACTTAACCGGCCCACGATGCTAACGCAAAAACTCGACATACCGGGAGAAATAAGACGGAAACGGCGTGGACATCGAGCTGGAGTAAGACGGCGGGCGAGGAAGATAAGGTACAGACACGTCCTCCCATCTGTCATTATGGGGAATGTTCGATCGCTACTCAATAAGACTGATGAGCTAGCGGCTATCTCCCGCTACGAGAGCGTCTTCAGAGAGAGTAGTTTGATGTTGTTTACCGAGACTTGGCTAACAGAACTAGCAACACATGTTAACATCGAACTGGAGGGTTTCCACGCAATACGGGCAGACCGGACACCAGACAGTGGAAAGACTAAGGGGCGGAGGAGTGATAATGTATGTCAATAACAACTGGTGCAGACCGGGACATATCACGGTTAAGGAACAGCACTGTAGCAAAGACATCGAGTTGCTAGCTGTTAGCATGCGGCCTACATATCTCCCGAGGGAATACTCACACGTGATCTGCATTGTTATTTATGCAAATCCGACGGCGAACGCTGGCACAGCGTGTGATGTCATCCACTCAGTAACTGGCAGGCTGCAGACAGAACACCCAGATGCTCTTCTCCTCATCTCAGGTGATTTCAACCATATTTCACTGTCCCCCATTCTACCCACGTTCACCCAGTATTTACATGCCACACTAGAGACAATAAAACACGGGACTTATTTTATGCAAATACTAAGGATGCGTACACCTCATCACCACTCCCCCCACTCGGGAGATCGGATCACAACTTGGTTCATCTCCTGCTGGTTTACAAACCCCTAGTACACAGACAACCTCCGGTCATGCGCACGGTGAAGTTATGGTCTGAGGAGGCAATGGACGCGCTAAAGGACTGTTTTGAAATCACTGCCTGGGAGCAGCTCTGCGATCCACATGGTGAGGACATCGATGGCCTCACTCACACCATCACGGACAACATCGGCTTCTGTGTGGACAACACCGTACCCACCAAGACCATACGGTGTAGCTCGAACAACAAACCCTGGATCAACCCTGAGATAAAAACACTTCTGAGAGAGAAGAAGAGGATCTTCAGGTCGGGGAACAGGGAGATGCTGAAGTCCGTACAGAGGGAGCTGAGGAGGAAGATCAGAGAAGGCAAGGACAGCTTCAGGAAGAAGATGGAGGACAAGCTGCAACAGAGCGACATCAGCGGGGTCTGGAGAAACCTTAAAACCATCTCTGGGCTCCAGAATACCTCCTCCCAGGCCACGGGGGGCAGGGAGTGGGCAAACAATCTGAACCTGTTTTTTAATAGGTTTGACCAATCGCACCCCCTCCCCCCCGATTGCACAACAACCACTGCTGCCTCTAAAGTCATCGAGACCTGCTGTCCACACCCCACTCCACCAACACTCCCCCCACTCCTAGCACACAGCCCCCCAACCTGACCCTCACTAAGACCCAGGTGAGGATGGAGCTGAGGAAGATCAAGGCGAGGAAGACCTCGGGACCGGACGGCATCAGCGCAAAACTCCTCAAGTCCTGTGCAGACCAGCTGTGTGGGATTGTGGAGCATATCTTCAACCTGAGCCTGAAGCTGGGGAGGGTACCACAGTTGTGGAAAACATCTTGTGTGGTACCTGTACCAAAGACTTCCCACCCCAAAGATCTGAACAGCTACAGACCAGTGGCCCTGACGTCTCACATGATGAAGACCCTGGAGAGACTGCTACTTGCTCATCTCCGCCCCCTGGTGGGACCAGCGATGGATCCACTCCAGTTCGCCTACCAGCATGGCATTGGGGTGGAGGATGCAGTGATCTTCCTCCTTCACCGTTCTCTGTCCCACCTGGAGAAGCCCGGGAATGCGGTGAGGATCATGTTCTTTGACTTCTCCAGTGCTTTCAACACCATTCAACCGATGATCCTGAAGGACAAGCTGCTGTGCGCAGGGGTGGACCAGCACTTGTCATCATGGATCCTGGACTACCTCACTAACCGGCCACAGTTTGTGACAACCCGAGATTGTGTGTCCGACACGATCATCGGTAGCACGGGGGCCCCCCAGGGAATGGTTTTGTCTCCCTTCCTGTTCACCCTTTATACTGCGGACTTCTCACACAACACAACACAACACACTGCCATCTACAGAAGTTCTCTGACGACTCTGCGATCGTCGGCCTCATCTCCAACGGAGATGAAGCTGAGTACAGAGGACTTATCCAGGACTTCGTGGACTGGTGCCATCGGAACTGCCTCCAGATCAACGCGAGGAAAACTAAGTAGCTGGTGGTGGAGTGCCGCAGGCAAGGACAACCCCTCACAGCACCAGTAAACATACAGGGAACAGACATTGAGATGGTGACATCCTACAAGTACCTGGGTGTTCATCTGAGCAATAAACTAGACTAGTCACACAATACCGACGCACTCTACAAGAAGGGACAGCGCAGGCTGTTCCTACTGGGAAGGCTCAGGTCTTTTGGTGTACAAGGGGCGCTGCTGAAGACATTCTACGACACGGTGGTGGCATCAGCCATCACTTTTGGAGTGGTCTGCTGGGGCAACGGCATTACAGCAGTCGATAGGAAGAGACTGAACAAACTGATCAAGAAAGCTAGATCTGTCCTGGGGGAACGCCTTGACCCAGTGGAGAAGATAGGAGAGAGAAGGATGGTGGCTAAACTGTCATCTCTGCTGGAGTCCGAGTACCACCCTGTGCAGGACATATTGAATGCACTGAGGAGCTCATTTAGCAGTAGACTACATCATCCTAGGTGCGCAACCGAGAGGTTTCGCAGGTCCTTCCTACCTATGGCTGTCAGAGTGTGTAACCTAAGCAGGGCTGCTCGCAGAGATAGCAAAAAAACGTGACGACCTAATAGTATTGAATGCAAAAGACGCAACAGACTTACACAAATGGTCCCCTCCAGTATACAACTAGGACAATATCAGTCGCTACGGAGGGTGACAATATGCATGGGTACATATTCATACTATGTAGGATAACTAAGTAGACGGTTATGCTGTTTATTCCATCTTGCTACAATGCTCCGCACTTTGTATATATATTTATATATTTATGTGTACGTATGTACGTATATCCACTGCTCTTATTTATATTTTTCGGATCTTCTTAATTATTGCTCTGAGTGTTGCTGTCCCTGAGCTGTTGCAATCCTGGAACTTCCCCATTGTGGGACTAATAAAGGCTTATCTTATCTTATCTTAAAACAATAGCAGAGCTCGACAAGTGAAAATCTGTGTCAGCAATTTTCAAAATTGAACAAAACAGAAGCACCCTGACTTTCTGAAATCACACCAAAACATCTGCCTGAAAGACAAAGTTCACTATGGAATATGGCCTCCATTTACATTAATGCAGGCAGTAATACGCCAGTGCCACCCCATCGGTTGACTTTAACCCTAACTCTAACCCTGGACTTGCAAAATCAGGATCCGTCAGAGAAAAGAACAATGTTCCACTGCTGTAGGGTCCACCCATTGTGCTGATGAGCCCACTCATGGCAATTTTGTTGCCGCTCTGCCGTCAGGACCATCCCTCGAAAGGGTCTTTGAGCTCCTAGGTCCTGACACCTGAGGCACCTTCTCACAGTATTACCTGAGATCCTTGGCTGGCTTCTCCCTCGAGTTTCCTGGGGCGTTTGGGTGGCTCTGCGGAACCGATCTCAGAGGTACTACAGCACAATGAAGTACTGGGAGGTATTGGGGCGGCTGTGGCGCAGGTGTAGTGTGGCCGACTACTGATCGGAGGGTCAGGGGTTCGATTCCCACACTGTCTGCAGTCTGCATGTAGAAGTGTCCTTGAGCAAGACACTGAACCCCCGGTTGCTCCTGGTGGGTCAGGTCAGCACCTTGCATGGCAGCTCTGCCGCCATCAGTGTGTGAATGGATGGATAGCAGGATCTGTAAAACGCTTTGGTCATCCAGAGATGAGAAAAAGCACTATATAAGTGAAAGCCATTTACGATGTACCGGTCTTGCTCCAGGGTGGTGACACTTGCTCGTCCTGGACGTGGTCTATTTTCCAGGGACCCAGTTTCAGCCTGGCATTGTTCTAACCGGACAATGGCTGATGCATTGCAGCCCAATCGGAGCACCACCTGTCGTGCTGACATTCTGCCCTCCAAAAGGTCCAAAGCGCAGTTACATTCATCACGTGACAGTCGTGGCATTGTGAAAATTTCACAACATAGTGCTATGCATTTTTGTTCATCTTTATATAGGAAAGATGACCACTCCTTAAAATCACCCATTTTTGACTTTTGAGCACCCAAAATAAACAACAAGCTCAAAAAAACTATAGAACCCGAGCTCAAAAGCAGTGAGTCGTGACAGTGAGTAGAACCACTGAAAATGAGTTCTACATGTATTTTGAGTGAAACAATACTACTGGTCCTGGGTGAAGGGCCAGACGAAGAACGATCCAACAGACTCTCATGATAAATTGTATATCAAGGATTCAGTGTACCCCGCCCGGTATGGGGTTACCGGGGCCCCACCCTGGAGCCAGGCCTGGGGGAGGGGCTCGAAGGCTAGCGTCTGGTGGCCGGGTTTCCACCCATGGGACCCGGCCGGGCTCAGCCCGAAGGAGTTACATGGGTCCGCCCTCCAGTAGGTTCACCACCTGCAGGAGGGATCATGGAAGTCCGGTGCTATGTGGATTAGGTGGCAGTCAAAGGCGGAGACCTTGGCGGACTGATCCCAAGCTTTCTAAACTGGCTTTTGGTACGTGGAATGTCACCTCTCTGGTGGGGAAGGAGCCTGAGCTGGTGTACGAGATTGAGCGATACCGGCTAGATATAGTCGGCCTCACCTCAACACACAGCTCCGGTTCCGGAACCAGTCTCCTGGAGAGGGGCTGGAGCTTGGCCTTTTCTGGAGTTGCCCCGGGCGAGAGGCGACGAGCAGGGGTAGGTATTCTTGTATCGCCCCACCTTGCTGCCTCTATATTGGAGTTTTCCCCGGTGGACGAAAGGGTTGCTTCCCTGCGCCTTCGGGTTGGGAAACGGGTCCTGACCATCATTTGTGCCTATGCACCAAATGATGTTTCAGAGTACCCACCCTTTTTGGAGTCTGTGACTGGGGTGCTGGAGGGTGCTCCTCCTGGAGACTCCATTGTCCTACTGGGGGACTTCAATGCGCACGTGGGCAACGACAGTGAAACCTGGAGGGGGGTGATTGGGAGGAACGGCCTGCCCGATCTGAACCCGAGTGGTGTTCAGTTATTGGACTTCTGTGCTAACCACAGTCTGTCTATAACGAACACCATGTTCAAGCATAAGGGTGTCCATATGTGCACCTGGCACCAGGACACCCTAGGCCGCAGGTCGATGATCGATTTTGTTATCGTATCATCAGACCTGCGACCGTATGTCTTGGACACCCGAGTAAAGAGAGGTGCAGAGCTGTCAACTGATCACCACCTGGTGGTGAGTTGGATCCGATGGCAGGGGAGGAAGCCATTCAGACCTGGTAGACCCAAACGTATAGTGAGGGTGTGCTGGGAGCGTCTGGCTGAGGCCCCTGTCCGGGAGGTCTTCAACTCCCACCTCCGGAAGAACTTCAACCACATTCCGAGGGAGTCTGGAGACATGGAGTCTGAATGGGCCATGTTCTCCACCTCTGTTGTTGAAGCGGCAGCCCAGAGCTGCGGCCGCAAGGTGGTCGGTGCATCTCGTGGTGGCAACCCCCGAACCAAGTGGTGGACACCAGTGGTGAGGGGGGCCATTAAGCTGAAGAAGGAGTCCTATCAAGCTTGGTTGGCTTGTGGGACTCCCGAAGCAGCTGAGGTGTACCGGCAGGCCAAGCGGAGTGCAGCTCGGGTGGTTGCTGAAGCAAAAACCCGGGTATGGGAGGAGTTCGGTGAGGCCATGGAACAAGACTTTCGGTCGGCTTCAAAGAGATTCTGGCAAACTGTTCGGCGGCTCAGGAGGGGAAAGCAGCTCCCCGTCCACACTGTGTATGGTGCGGATGGGACACTGTTGACTTCAACTGGGGATATCGTCGGGCGGTGGAAGGAATACTTCGAGGATCTCCTCAATCCCACTGATACGCCTTCCACAGAGGAAGCAGGGTTTGGGGACGAGGGGGATGACTCGCCTATCACAGGGGCTGAGGTCGCCAAGGTGGTTAAAAATCTCCTTGGTGGCCGGGCCCCGGGGGTGGACGAGATTCGCCCCGAGTACCTCAAGGCCCTGGATGTTGTTGGGTTGTCATGGTTGACACGCCTCTGCAACATTGCGTGGAGGTCGGGGGCAGTGCCTTTGGCATGGCAAACCGGGGTGGTGGTTCCTCTCTTCAAAAAAGGGGACCGGAGGGTGTGCTCCAACTTTAGAGGGATCACACTCCTCAGCCTCCCTGGGAAGGTCTATGCCAAGGTACTGGAGAGGAGAGTCCGGCCGTTGGTCGAACCTCGGATTCAGGAGGAGCAATGTGGTTTTCGTCCTGGCCGTGGCACATCGGACCAGCTCTTTACCCTCTCGAGAATTCTTGAGGGTTCGTGGGAGTTTGCCCAACCAGTTTACATGTGTTTTGTGGACTTGGAGAAGGCATTTGACCGCGTCCCTCGTGGATTTTTGTGGGGGGTGCTTCGGGAGTATGGGGTATCGGGCTTGTTGTTACGAGCTATTCGGTCTCTGTACGACCGTTGTGAGAGTTTAGTTCGCATTGCCAACACTCGGTCGGAGTCATTCCCAGTGAGAGTTGGACTCCGCCAGGGCTGCCCTTTGTCACCGGTCCTGTTCATAATTTTTATGGACAGGATTTCTAGGCGCAGCCAGGGAATGGAGGGTGTCATGCTTGGTGACCACAGGATCTCATCTCTGTTGTTTGCAGATGATGTTGTCCTGTTGGCTTCATCCAGCAATGACCTACAGCTCTTGCTGGGACGGTTTGCCGCTGAGTGTGAAGCGGCTGGGATGAGAATCAGCACCTCCAAGTCCGAGTCCATGGTCCTCAGCCGGAAAAAGGTGGATTGTCCTCTCCGGGTTGGGGACAGGCTCCTGCCCCAAGTGGAGGAGTTTAAGTATCTTGGGGTCTTGTTCACGAGTGAGGGGAAAATGGAGCGAGAGATCGACAGACGGATTGGAGCAGCATCTGCAGTGATGCGGACGTTGTACCGGTCTGTTGTGGTGAAGAGGGAGCTTAGTTCTAAGGCAAAGCTGTCGATTTACCAGTCAATCTACGTTCCTACTCTCACCTATGGTCACGAGCTTTGGGTAATGACCGAAAGAACGAGATCGCGGATACAAGCGGCTGAAATGAGCTTTCTCCGTAGGATTGCTGGACTCACCCTCAGAGATAGGGTGAGGAGCTCAGTCATCCGGGAGAGGCTCAGAGTAGAACCGCTGCTCCTCCACATTGAAAGGAGTCAGTTGAGGTGGTATGGGCATCTGATTAGGATGCCTCCTGGACGCCTCCCACTTGAGGTGTTTCAGGCACGTCCCACTGGGAGGAGACCCCGGGGCAGACCCAGGACTCGGTGGAGAGACTATGTCTCCCAGCTAGTCTGGGAACGCCTTGGTATCCCCTCTGAAGAGCTGGAGCAGGTGGCTGGGGAGAGGGAAGTCTGGGCTTCTCTGCTTGAACTGCTGCCTCCGCGACCCGGACCTCCGGAAAAGCGGTAGAAGATGGATGGATGGATGGACAATACTACTGAAGCTCGATTAGGATGGACCCAAAAATATTTATACAAAAATTGTGTTGGATTTTCATAGGTAGTGACTATAATTTCACTCACATAAATTTGGTTCTACGGGATGGGGGGGGGCTGAAAAGTTCATAGGCTGACTAAGGAGGAGTTACGCTACAGCAACAAAGCTAGTTATGCATTAAATTCAACCTTTTCTGATACTAACTGTATTGTTTCTTTTCAGATACACTGACAATGGAGACTGTTGAAAAATAAACCACATTTGGCCAAACTTGATCACTGCATCATGGTCAGCCTATGAACTTTTCAGCACACACCCCCCCCATACACCTTAAGTTTTGTTGAGACGCAAATAATTCAGAAGTAAAAGTGAAATTTGATTTTGCTCAGCAGAATTAAATCTTTTCTTGTTAAAATGGTTATTTGGGAAAATATTCAGTTTATTATGATTTACTGTTTCTTTATATGACTTGCTGATTACATTAAAGAACACACATGGATAGTTTGTTTTATTTTCCGCAAAATATCACATTTAAGAGAAAAATCTCACAAATTGGCAAGGTGAAAGTCATAAATTTACAAGACAAAAAATTGTAAATGTGCAAGAAAAAAATAGGAAATTTATGAGTAAAAACTTCCAAATGAAACATTTCTGAGGAAAAGGTGGTAAATTTATTTGTGAAAGATACAAATTTCTGAGAAAAAAAGTCATAAATTTACAAGAAAAATGTCACAAACTGTCTATGAAGAAAAGTCTGCTTATCCTAGCTTCTTTTGGAGAAAGGTGGGGTACCCTGGACAGATCATCAGTCCATTGCAGGGCCAACACAGAGTGGCAGACAACCATTCACTCCAATGGACAATTTAGAATCCCCAGTTAATGCCAGTCTACCTACAGTTATATGAAAAAAATCAGGACACCCTATGAAAACCTATGTGTGTGTGTTTCTTTTTTTTAACATATTTGGACATGGACATGTGGATCCATCCATCCATCCATCTATGTTCTACCGCTTTTCCGGAGGTCCAGGTCGCGGAGGCAGCAGTTCAAGCAGAGAACCCCAGACTTCCTTCTCCCCAGCCACCTGCTCCAGCTCTTCAGAGAGGATACCAAGGCATTCCCAGACCAGCTGGGAGACATAGTCTCTCCATCGAGTCCTGGGTCTGCCCCGGGGTCTCCTCCCAGTGGGACGTGCCTGAAACACCTCAAGTGGGAGGTGTCCAGGAGGCGTCCATACCACCTCAAATGACTCCTTTCAATGTGGAGGAGCAGCGGTTCTACTCTGAGCCTCTCCCAGATGACTGAGCTCCTCACCCTCTCTCTGAGGGTGAGACCAGCAATCCTACGGAGAAAGCTCATTTTAGCTGCTTGTATCCGTGATCACGTTCTTTCGGTCATTACCCAAAGCTCATGACCATAGGTGAGAGTAGGAACGTAGATTGACTGGTAAATCAACAGCTTTGCCTTAGAACTCAGCTCCCTCTTCACCACAACAGACCGGTACAATGTCCGCATCACTGCAGATGCTGCTCCGATCCATCTGTCAATCTCTCGCTCCAGTCTCCCCTCACTCGTGAATAAGACCCCAAGATACTTAAACTCCTCCACTTGGGGCAGGAGCTTGTCCCCAACCCAGAGAGGACAATCCACCTTTTTCCGGCTGAGGACCATGGACTCGGACTTGGAGGTGCTGATTCTCATCCCAGCTGCTTCACACTCAACGACAAACCGTCCCAGCAAGAACTGTAGGTCATTGCTGGATGAAGCCAACAGGACAACATCATCTGTAAACAACAGGGATGAGATCGTGTGGTCACCCAGCATGACACCCTCCATTCCCTGGCTGCGCCTAGAAATCCTGTCCATAAAAATAATGAACAGGATCGGTGACAAAGGGCAGCCCTGGGGGAGTCTAACTCTCACTGGGAATGAGTCTGACCGAGTGTTGACAATACGAACCAAACTCTCACAACGGTCGTACAGAGACCGAATAGCTCGTAACAGCAAGCCCGATACCCCATACTCCCGAAGCATCCCCCACAAAAAACCACGAGGGACGTGGTCGAATGCCTTCTCCAAGTCCACAAAACACATGTAAACTAGTTGGCCAAACTCCCACGAACCCTTGTGAATTCTCGAGATGGTAAAGAGCTGGTCCGATGTGCCATGGCCAGGACGAAAACCACATTGCTCCTCCTGAATCCGAGGTTCGACCAACGGCCGTACTCTCCTCTCCAGTACCTTGGCATAGACCTTCCCAGGGAGGCTGAGGAGTGTGATCCCTCTAAAGTTGGAGCACACCCTCCGGTCCCCTTTTTTGAAGAGAGGAACCACCACCCCGGTTTGCCATGCCAAAGGCACTGCCCCCAGCCTCCACGCAATGTTGCAGAGTCGTGTCAACCATGACAGCCCTACAACATCCAGGGCCTTGAGATACTCAGGGCGAATCTCGTCCACCCCTGGGGCCCGGCCACCAAGGAGATTTTTAACCACCTTGGCGACCTCAGCCCCTGTGATAGGCGAGTCATCCCCCTCGTCCACAAGCCCTGCTTCCTCTGTGGAAGGCGTATCAGTGGGATTGAGGAGATCCTCAAAGTATTCCTTCCACCGCCCGACGATATCCCCAGTCGAAGTAAGCAGTGCCCCATCCGCACCATACACAGTGTGGACAGGGAGCTGCTAAATGTGCCATGCATTCTCTCTTGTCCTATTATACATCCCCGGAGTAAGGAGAGGAGTCTGGTACCAGTTAATCATGCAATTGATATGTATTGTCTGATATGTATATCAATATGTAAATGTGCCATGCATTCTCTCTTGTCTGTATAAAAGAGCTGATTTCACATGCTTCACGAGCTTACTCACAAGAGTGCTCACACAGCACACAGCGCTGCAGTGTGTCTCATGATGATGGAGGAATAAAACTCTTAAACCTTCAGTTCGCTGTGTCTCGCCTGAACTTATTTCATTCGAAGACTTGATAACGGCATCCATAGATCAGCTGAGCTGTCTGGTGGCCGGCACAGGGATCAGCTGATGTACTGGGATTAGCATCTCTGCTGTCTCTGCCCGTTTCGCAGTGTCCTTGATAGTGAGGAACAGGCAGAGACAGTACTAGTGATGTCTTGATTTTAGCCATTTTCTTCTATCTATGATAGCTCCCACGATGGTTCTTGCTCTCCAAGATATTTCATTTCCCTGATGATACGAATCCATATATATTTTTAGCAACAATTTGCTTTGCAAAAATTATCCATTAAGGCAGACAAATTGAAGCATTTCACACAAAGGATTAATAATATTGTTATTATCATTATGATAAGTACTCACAAACAGCACTCCAATCATGGTCCTTAGTTCTGACTGTATGCTTGTCAGAAATATGCAACAATAAAGTCAAGTAACTTTTCTGTGTTGGCCCTGCGATGGACTGGCAATCTGTCCAGGGTGTACCCTGCCTCTCGCCCAAAGACGCTGGGATAGGCTCCAGCACCCCCGCGACCCGAAAAGGATTAAGCGGAAGAAGATAGATGAATGAATGAATGAATGAACTTTTTAGTTGACACTTTCTCACTCTTACTCAATTAACTCTTTGAGTGACTACTCTCACTTATATTGTTAGGAAGATTTAAAAAAAAAAGTCCTTACAGGGTAGGTTTTGTAGAAAAAAAGAGACACATACTATAGTAAGTTATACAGACACTCCCTTCTGAATCAGCACCCTTGTCCACTCCTGCAGGGCATCACTTTGGTATACGCTACTCTCAAAGGGCTTTGTCCTGGGAGACAGCTTCAGTCTGCATGTTTGTATTCCAACAACCATGAGTGCCCAGCTATTAAAATAATGGTATAAGCTACCATGAGCAGGAGTGAGCTGGGCTTCACCCCTTTTATTACAATAATGAATTATAATTGCTGTTGTGACTATTACCCTATAAATGGCTGTCTAAACTGTGGCTGTAGCAAAACATACCCCACTATGTAATTTGTAAGTACCTGCTCAAGGCATTTATCATTACGCCTTTATCCTCAAAAATAGCTTCTGAACAGAGCCTGTGAAGCACAGCACAAGAAGACCAAAGAACAAAGTGGCAACTCATGTATTTCACAGATTAAAATACCAAGCAAAATAAGAAAAAAGGAGGCAGGTTGACTGTATGCCAATATGCATAAATGCATATTTTCTTTGGTAGACTTGGATGGATCGAAAGAGCTAGAGAATGTCATCCAAGCATAAACAGCAAAGAGTCACAGAATGAATCAATGCAACACCTGAAAACCATTAGCAATCTAATGATAAAACAGAAAGGGGAAAAACAACAAGAACTGAGGGCACACGATAAATAAGAAATGAAAGAAGGCAGATCTTTTGAAACCCAAGGAGAAAAAATCAGAGTGATTCACTGATATGCACAGCTGCTTGCTGTCCCCAGGGTAAGGAAGAGACAGAAAAAGAGAGCGAGAGGGAAAAAGAGCCAGACAAAAGAGTAAATCACAATAAATATTTATAATGATAAGTAATGCTGTGGAACATAAATATTAACGAGACACTGCTTTGTATGTGTGTGTGCAATAGCGTGTGTACTGGTATGTAAGCATAAGTGTCCACAGGGATGCACCAGCGGACACTGAGTAATGCATTCACTAACACTGAACATAAGCTCTGATAAGATGAGCTATGAATATTAACCCAAACAAAGAATTTCAATTGCATTATCGGACTGCTTGTTTGGCATTTTTTAAAAACAACTGGGAACCCACATACATAATTTCAATTAGAAAAGGTATATAAAATATTACCCAAACCCCACCCCCCTTTACATACAAGTTTTTTTCTATGCATTATTAATATGCTGCACAAATGCAGAACATTTTTGCTCCCAGGGAAACAATAATGGAGGTTACTTCAATATCAGATCAAGTATTATCAGTATGAGATTTAGTGTATTAGCAGCAAATTGACATTAATGGTCCCCTTCACTAAAACGTGTGTTTTTTAGTTTGAGCCTTCAAAAATGCTTTCTTGGGTCATAAGATCACAGTACACATACTAAACTCTTCATCCACTAAGAAATATTTGTATTTTTACATTTTGGCAGAATAGGCAGAAGCTGATATAGTGTCGCATTTCCCTACATCAATAACACATAATCTGGTCTGAAGTTACAACCCATCATGCATTATTGGCTGTGGTATCGATCCAATCCCCACCCAGAGTTTCTGAGCCCGAGGCACTAGCTTCAGAACTAAGAGTGATACTATGGAGTTAGCTCAGTGAGAGCGGTTTTATTATTTTCTTTAAATTTCAGTCGCCCCAAAAAACACCCTAGTTCCCACTCAGTTCACTAATCCACACTCAGGAGTATATCTCACATCCTTCTGGCTCTTCGCAGTGACACTCAGTAAATCGGACCATTAGCTTTAGGGTGACTAGGCGGTCTGAGTTGTCTGTCTAACCACATTACAGCTTGCCTCGGTGGGGAGAGGCTGACAGGTAAGGCCGCCTAGTGCTAGCTTAGCTGTCGAATCACAGTCAAATCTTATAGTTATTTTCTATATATTCTGTCTACCCTCCTTAGAGATCCTTGTTCTTCTACCAACACTTGACCACACAGAATGTCATTTTTAGATGTTATTTTTAGCTTATTTTACTATAGTTTACTACATTCTGACCAGGATCAAAGATGCAGTTAGCAGTTGACCATTCACTCATTCACAGTTGTTTCTGGGTATCGTGTACTTCGAGGACTGGCCATATCCTATCGGCCACTGTTAACACACACCCCTCTCCTCCACTGACACTCTATTTCATTAATTATTTCTGATGATTTCTTATTATCCTGGGTTCGATCCCAGCCCCCGACCAACAGTGATCTGTGTGGAGTTTGCATGTTCTCCCCGTGTCTGCGTGGGTTTACTCCGGGATTTCTCCGGTTTCCTCCCACATGCCAAAAACATGCAAGTTAGGTTAACTGGCATCAAACTGGGGATTCTAAATTGTCCTTAGGTATGACTGTGAGAGTGAATGGTTGTCTGTCTCTCTGTGATGGTCCTGCGATGGACTGGCGATCTGTCCAGGGTGTACCCTGCCTCTCGCCCAAAGATGCTGGGATAGGCTCCAGCCACCCCCCCCCCACCCCGCGACCCGAAAAGGATTAAGCAGAAGAAGATGAATGAATGAATGAATGAATGAATGAATGATTTCTTATTAGTTAGCTCATGCTGCGTTTGCTACCAGAGCTGACAGCTAGCCAGCTAACAGTGGCAATATGGCATCAACAACTGACCTCATAAGTGATGGATGAGGAAGTGTGGGGTGAACTGGGGCTCATGAGCATTTAAAGGGCTGATGACACGTTTTTGACTTCATCTAATTTTTCAACACATAATACAATATGATGAAATAGGTTGGTCTGTGCAGTTCTAAGTCAAACAGGCTTTTTTTCCACACGAATATCCAACGTTTTCATGAGCGCCACGTCACCAATTGCATCAGTGGCTGGAAACCCCCCCGGCCATGTTGTGACGTCATCGACAGAACACAGCGCTTGGCTGCCCATTGTACATACAGGATGGAAGCGGTAGAAAACATCAACGATGATTCCAGCACATGTAGTCTGGAATTGGTTTGTGTTGTCCAATCTTCAGACCATTATAGTTCTGAAGAATGGGATGATAATGAAAAATCTGGAGGCATCAGACCATATAGGTTTGAGCCGTGCCAAGCGGGCATCGTGCCCAGCGAGTCAGACTCAGCAGGGGAACACCGAGTGTTATGCTTTTGTTACAGACATTGCAACAAATTATTTGCTCATACATATAATTTTTCTAAACCCGATTTTTCAATAAAATCATACCAGTGTATTCTCTGTGGCTCAGGCATCGGGTTTATTATGTATTATATTTTGAGTTCTTGTTGTTTTTGTTTTGTACATGTGTTTTATGTGCGTTTTGACCCACTTTCAGGTGGGCACTGTCCAAGAATTGCTGGTCCGACCACGTGCCGTTCATGGTTTGTGTGCATCATCTGCCGTGTTGTTAGCCAGCCAATATTGGCAACACTATTACGACGTGTTAACCACTCCACACAGCCATGGTTCTGTTGCGCCCCTTGAAGCAATGTCGGCCCTGGGGCGCAACCGTGGTTAACACGTCTCCTCTCCATGTTCGCTGGGCGATGTCGGCCCCAAATGCCAACTGTAAGTGTCTCTGTTTATTTTTGTAAGTCTTCACCTTTTTGGGAACTGTTGTCATCATTCTTATGTTCGATACATGTGCTCTGGTGAATTCTACACGTAAATCCATTCATCATAACCCTCCGTGTGCTCTTACGCAGGGCACAGAGAGGAAGGATGAAATAATGAGGATTTATGTGCAGGGTTCACCACAGCACATGTAATACAGAAAGACAGACAATTCCCAAAAAGGTGAAGACGTACAAAAAACACAAACACACTTACTGATGGTCGTTCAGGGGCCAGCATTGCCCAGCAAACGAATGAGAGGAGACGTGCTAGCCACAGGTGTGCGCCAGAGCCGACATCGCTTCAAGGACGTACGAGAACCACGGCGAACATGGAGTGACTAACACGTTGTGAGAGTGCTGAAAATACTGGCAGACTAACAACACAGATGACAATACTATGGACCAGCAATGCGTGACTGGCAAATGGCCGCTAAGTACACGTACTGCTGGTGATGGTGTGATAAGAAGCACCTGGGCGAGGACTGGGAAAGATGATCGGCGGCAGTTTGAATCGGCTGGTGATAATGAGAGAGGGGACGTGGCCAGACTGCGATCACAGAAAGTAGGTCAAAGCTGCACGTAAATCCATTAATCCTTCCACTCCTCGTGCGCGCCTCCTGTGTAAAAGCGCACAAGGAGCGCACGAGAAGGCTTATGACAGTTGGAGCTGAAGCGTGTGATGTGGTCTTTCACAGCCTGCTGTTTATCTAAGCCTGCGACACAACGTGAAGGCATAGCCGTAAAATTAAAACAAGAAAACAGAGAAACTGTGAGCTACAAAGCTGCTGTCACTCCAGTCAGCAACACCGGCATCCGTTCTGTCGCTTACGTCATGGTGGTGCTGCTCTTCATTCGGTGGGCGGCACCACAGTCCAGTCAGCGGCTGCAGCTTTTTGATGATGACTAGTTTATTCAGGCGCTGTTGTAAATATTATATTGATCATAAACAATGACTTTTGGGTTTACATAACATCCTGAAAAATGTCAAAATCGTGTCATTAGCCCTTTAAAGTGACATGCGTTGAATAGAATAGAATAAAACAGCATAGCATAGAACAGAATAGACTTTATTGTCATTGTACAGTTGTACAGCACAACAAAATTGTGGGTGCTCCTCCAAGCTATTGCGCAAAAAAGTAAGTGAGAAGAATTTGAAATAAAACAGTTACAGAACACACAATTTACCATAAGACTGACGTAAAGGTAAAAGTAAAAATAACAAATAGCCCATTGGTATATACTCAGGTATGGTAGTGGCTTTGCGGGTGGAACTATGTACATAAGAGTGCGGAGTGCAGAACATATTGAGTAAAATGGCCCAAAGATTATGGAAAATATGTACAGTAGTGATTTCACGGATGGGCCAATATACATGAAAGTGAGAAGTGCAAAGACAGGTGAGATATAGTGATAATTAAAAGGTTCTCAGTTCTGTGCATGTGAGCGTTCAGAGGGAGGGAGGGGGGTTGGGCCTCTGACTGTTTGCAGTTTGGATGGCCCAGGGGAAGAAACTGTCAGTTTGGAGGTGTGGGGCCTGATCGATCTGAACCGTCGTCCAGAGGGAAGCAGGTCAAACAGGTGGTGGGCGGGATGTGAGGGGTCTCCTGTGATGGCCTTGGTCCTTCTGAGACAGGAGGATCTGGAGATTTGTTCCAGGGAGGGCAGAGGGCTGATGATAATTTTTTGGGTGGTGTTGATAACCCTCTGCACGACCTTCCTGTTCTCGGCCGTGGAGCCGGCGTACTACACACTCAGACAGCAGGTGAGCACACTCTCCACTGAGCAGTGATAGAAGGCCAGCAGCAACTTCTGGTAAAGGTTGTTCTTCCTCAGGACAAGGAGGAAGTGCAGCCGCTGCTGGGCTTTCTTCACCAGGGCCTTGGTGTTGACAGTCCAGGAGAGGTCAGAGGAGATGTGGGTGCCCAGGAACCTGAAGGCATGGACATTTTCCACGTGGTTACCATTTATGAGGGGGGTGTGGTCCTGTCTGTTCTTCCTGAAGTCCAGAATGAGTTCTTTGGTTTTTTGGACATTCAGCTCCAGGTTGTTTGCTTGGCACCACAGCAGCAGATTCTCTACCTCTGCCCTGTATGTCTTCTCATCGTCGTCTGTGATGACACCAACCAAGGTGGTGTCGTCCATGTATTTCACGATGACGGTGGTTGGGTGGGTTGGAATACAGTCAAAGATGTACAAGGAGTACAGTAGAGGGCTTAGCATGCAGCCTTGGGAGGAGCTGGTGCTGAGGGACAGTGTAGAGGAGTGGTGGGGGCCAAGTTTGACTGTTTGTGGGCGACTGATGAGAAAGTTCTTTATCTAGGAGCAGGTGGGGGGGGTCTGGAGGAGGTGCAGCTTGTTGATCAGGATGTCTGGGATGATGGTGTTAAAAGCTGAGCTGTAGTCCACAAAGAGCATCCTCAGGTAACTCCTTGGGTTCTCCAGGTGGTTCAACACTCTGTGGAGAGTGGTGGCGATGGCGTCTTCCGTAGACCAGTTCTCCCTGTAGGCAAACTGATGGGGGTCGAAGGAGGGGGGAAGAAGGGCCCCCCGGTGCTGGGACACCAGTCGCTCAAAACATTTCATGACTACAGACGTGAGTGCTATGGGTCTGTAGTCATTCAGGCTGTCAGCTGCAGCCTTTTTGGGGATGGAGATGATGGTGGAGGCCTCGAGGCAGGAGGGGACAGTGGCGTGCGTCAGGGAGAGGCTGAACAACTTGGTGAGGATCCCTGTCAGCTGGTCTACACATGCTTTGACCACCGCTCCTGGGATGCCGTCTGGACCACCAGCTCTGCAGGGGTTCACTGCTCTCAGTTGCCTGCTCACCTCATGCACCTATAGAGAAGTGGGGGGGGGGAGATGGGAGGAGGGGGGACGGGTTTGGGGGGGGTGCTCAAATTGGGCAAAGAAGCTGTTAAGCTCCTCTGCAAGAGTGAGGCTGCTGTTTGATGCTGGGGGGCCTTGGCCCCTGTAGTTGGTGAGGGACTGGATGCCTCTCCACATCTGTCGGGGGTTGTTGTCTGTTAGCAAGTTTTATGCTTCTCCTCAGGTTAGCTCTGGCAGTGCTGTACAGAGAGCTGTCCCTCTGTCTGAAGGCTGAGTTGCGGGCTCTGATCAGAGCCTGGACTTCACTGGTTATCCATGGTTTGCGGTTTGGAAACACCCGGATGTGTTTGGTGACTGTCACATTTTCTTCACAGCATTTGATGTAGAAAAGGACAGATTCGGTGTAGGAGTCAAGGTCCTGCTGTTCAAAGATGCTCCAATCAGTGCAGGCAAAGCAGTCTTGTAGCTGGAGATGAGCGTTTTCAGGGCAGGTTTTAATTGTTGGGGAGGAACTTGTCCTAAGATGGGTGGAGGGAGGACTCAGAAACAGAGAGAGATGGTCTGACTGTCCAAGGTGGGGGAGGGGGGTGGCTCTGTAGGCAGGGTTAAGGTTGCTATAAATATGATCCAATGTCCTTTCCCCTCTTGTGGGACACTTAACATGTTGGTAGAATTTGGGGAGTACAGTCTTTAAGTATGCTTTGTTAAAATCCCCTGTAATAATGTGGATTGCACCGGGGTGATCTCTTTGCTGCCTGCTGACAATGTGCTGGAGGTGAATGAGTGCTAAGCTAATGTTAGCATCAGGAGGAATGTAAACGGCTGTTAAAATTACTGCAGTTAGCTTGCGGGGGAGATAAAAAGGCCTGCATAAGAAGGACATGGACTCTAAGTCCGGTGAACAGTGGCTATGAATTATTCTGCTGTTTTTACACCAAGTCTGAAGCACATAAACACAGAGCTCTCCACCTCTTCCCTTACGAGAATCAGCGTTGCAGTTAAGACGATGTGTAGTTTGGCCAGGTAATTCCACAGTGGCAGCCGGAAAGCGTTTGTTCAGCCGTGATTCGGTCACAATCAGAATACAACAGTCCCGGATGTAGTGATTATGGGCGATCTCCGTGCGCAGCTCATCCATTTTGTTGGTGTGGGATCTGGCGTTGATGAAAAAAGTTGAAGTTAACAATGGTTTGGTGCAAAGTTTGTGCAGCTGGGCACGAAGGCCAGCCCTGCAGCCTTGTTTCTGCTTCCTCTCCCATCGTCGTCTGCGCTTGCGGGGCATAACAAACCATGGAGCGCCTGGAGGTCTGGCGATCTCCTCAGGGATGTGGTGGAAGTCACTGGAATGGGCACTGAAGATGATGGAGGTGAGTTGGCGACAGATGCCTATAAGTTCCTGGTGACTGTAGGTAATTAGTCCATCAGAGAAGGAGAAAAGAAAAAGGCAGAAAAGCCACAAGAAGGGGTGCAGTAGACCGGAGCGTCTAGCTGCTGCGTGTGAACACGCCGCCATCTTGGACAGAAATAACTCATTCTGCGGAAGGCTCAGTAATTAAACCCTGAGACATTTCGACCAAAGGCTTTCATTCAGACCTCTGGGAACTGTGTCAACGTGTGGCAAAAATACACTGATTGCTCCCCTGCAACCTACAACAGATGTCCAAATTGTTTTCCAATGCGAATTTCAAACAAGGCAAGGAGTTTGTGGCAGCGGAAGGCGAATTACAGAGCTGCGTAGAGGAATCTGATCAGACCTAAATGAAACAGTCATTGTCGCTCCCGACAGACTGCTATGATGATGATGTATCAACAGCTATTGCACAAACGTAACACCTACTCATCAGAAAAGTATTGTTATGACATACAAACTTACATTTATATATACATTCTAGTAATCTCTAACATAGCACGATGTATGCGTGTGTTTGTCTATGTGTGTGGGTGTGCGCACATGTATAATGTAATTGAGCATTGAGAAGAGCACACCAGGCTTTAGATTGAGAAGGAAGATGCTATCATCCCATTTGGTACAAAAACGTAAATTGGCCTCCATCTGCTGTACCTTACAGCCTCCTGACAAAGAGCGCTGTGAGGTAAGTCTAGTCTGACAATGTGGGTGTACCGCGCTGTGATGGAATAAGGTTCCCACTGCACTGACAAGCAAGGAACAGTACGACACTAAGTGAGGCACACATACTGGAAACTTGAACATTTGGCTGCCATTTGAGAATAATAGGGACACCTAAAAGCAGAGTTAAGGGTTTTAAAATGAAAGAGTTAAATAGAGTTAAGTATAAAAGAAATAACTATAACAGGAGCTAAGGCCCTCATGCATTCATTTAGTCACAATTAATGCCAACCCAGCATGACTTTCTGTGGCTGGCGATCAGCATAATGTGACCTTAACAGTGGGGTGACGGACAGGGTAGGCTATTATTTTACCTTGCTGACATGCTGGAGTGGGTTGAAAAGTGTTCTAGCACATGGCTGAAAGTACATTTCTGTACTTTGTATTTTAAAATTAATGGAAAGAACAAGAGACCTGTTTAAAGAAATACGATCTGTTACATTCACAAGAACAATGTCAGAGCTGTCATTATTCTACTTTCAACAGTCGAAAGCAGAATCGCAGTAGTATGATGGATTTCAAATCTCTCCACTTCTCACTCAGGACATTATATAAACACAACAGTATACTGTATACACAAACAACTGGAATACAACCAAGGCTTGTTTGATTAGAACACTGCATGTAACCATCCATCCACCCACCTTCTATCGCTTATCCGTGAATCTGGGTCGTAGGGGAAACAGTCCAAGCAAAGAAGCCCAGGCTTCTGCCCGGTTCACATAGCACCATGATGGAGGGCAGACCCATGTGCCTCCTTTGGATACACCAGATCCTTGCTGTTACCTTTTCATGGGGATCTAATGGACCACTCTTAGTCTGGCTCTTCACCCAGGATGAGTTTGCTTTGGGAGACCCTACCAGGGGCAAGTTGCCCTCCACAAAACATAGCTCCTGAGATCATTAGGACACACAAACCCCCCACCATGACAAGGTGGTGACCCATGGAGGGGTAACCATACCCTGTTATTTCTATGGCATTAAAACCATCATAATTTGTTGTGTAATACCGATGAAGAGAATTACAACCTAAATTGCACTCAGACATGCAGACCTGCTCCTCTCATCGGCATTCTTCAGCAAAAGCTCTGAGTAGCTCCCTCATTACTTTCTCCTCTTTCATAAGATATGAGATGAGCAGACAGACAAAATGCAAGCATACAGGGACATACTCAATGCCCATGATAGCTGACTTTGTTATCTTGAACTTTTGACCACAAAATCATAGCCACAGGTTAGAGCTGGGTGATATAGCTCAAAAATGTGTTGCAATACAGTTTCTCTCTATCATGATAAACCATATAGATCACAACATACAGTATCTCACAAAAGTGAGTACATCCCTCACATTTTTGTAAATATTTTATTATATCTTTTCATGAGACAACACTGAAGATATGACACTTTGATACAATGTAAAGTAGTCAGTGTACAGCTTGTATAACTGTAAATTTGCTGTCCCCTCAAAATAACTCAACAAACAGCCATTAATGCCTAAACCGCTGGCAACAAAAGTGAGTACACCCCTAGTGAAAATGTCCAAATTATGCCGGAAGTGTCAATATTTTGTGGGGTAAAAAGACCCATAACTTTTTTTCCCTCACCATCTGACATTAAATCAGACTAAACTTTTCCTGTTTTAGGTCAGTCAGAATTAACAAAATTATTTGTATTTGCTAAATATTTTTTAGAGAAATTTTTATTATTTTCTTCAAAGTGAGAAGTTTACATACATTAAGATTATATGCCTTTAAAAATTTGAAAAGCCCAGATGATGATGTCATGGCTTTGAAAGCTTCTGATAGGTTAATTGACAACATCTGAGTTAACTGGAGGCACATCTGTGGAAGTATTTTAAGGCACACCTCAAACACACTGCTTCATTGTGTAACCAACCATAATATTTATGTGGAAAATTATCTTTTAAATTGACAAACATCATATGTGCAACTCGTGGCAAACTCCACCAGGATCAAAAGATAATTCCTCTCTTGCCATTCACTTTAATGGAGACTTTTTTCCGATTTAAGGTCCCATATGCAGAAGTGGGGGGGGGGGGTGTGACTAAGGCTCTTTTTAAGTCAATGCAATGCTGCTATGAGAGGATTAGGAAACAGAGAAAGAGAAAAGTAAATATTTGAGCTGAATCACATGCTGTCAGCTTACTGTATATTAACATGACAAATTATATCCAATAGGCACGATATAGGCACGATTTTTTTTTTTTTTTTCTCTCCCGGCGCCACACGAGTCGGCTGCCTTTTGCAACAGCGGCTCGATTCCGAGTCTTTTTCCCTTCCTCTCTCTTTTTGATCCGTCCTTTTTTTTCACTCCATTTATATCCCGGACACACAGATCGTCCCAAATGTCTCCTGAGCCGGTGGACGGAGCCACTGTTTATAGCAGGATACGATACAGCAGGGAAGAGCTGCTAGCATTCAACCGCCACCCGGTCCCATTGGAAAAACTCGACATACCGAGAGAACTGAGGCGAAAACGCCGCGGCTGCCGGGCTGGAGTAAGGCGGAGGACAAAAAATATAAGGTACAGACCCTCCCTTCCATCTGTTGTCATGGGAAATGTACGCTCTATACTGGGAAAGGCAGATGAGCTAGCGGCTATCTGCCGTTATGATAGCACATATCGCGAGTGCTCTCTCCTTTTGTTTACTGAGACGTGGCTAACTGAACTAGCAGCAGATGCTAACATTGAGCTGGAGCGTTTCCACATGATACGGGCTGACCGAACACCAGACAGTGGCAAAGCTAGGGGCGGTGGAGTGATAATGTATGTTAACAACAACTGGTGCAGACCGGGACATATCACTGTTAAACAACGACACTGCAGCAAAGACATTGAGTTGCTAGCTGTTAGCATGAGGCCTACATATCTCCCGAGAGAACACTCACATGTGATCTGCATTGTTGTTTATGCAAATCCGACGGCGAACGCTGGGACAGCGCGTGACGTCATCCATTCAGTAACCAGCAGGCTGCAGACAGAACACCCAGATGCTCTTCTCCTCATCTCAGGCGATTTCAACCATGTTTCACTGTCTCCCATTCTACCCACGTTCACCCAGTATGTCACATGCCACACTAGAGACAATAAAACACTGGACTTATTCTACGCAAACACTAAGGAGGCGTACACCTCATTACAACTCCCCCCACTCGGGAGATCGGATCACAACTTGGTTCATCTCCGGCCGGTGTACAAACCCCTGGTGCACAGACAACGTCCGGCCATGCGCACAGTGGAGTTATGGTCTGAGGAGACAATGGACACTCTAAAAGGCTGTTTTGAAGCCACCGCCTGGAAGCAGCTCTGTGATCCACATGGTGAGGACATCGATGGCCTCATTCACACCTTCACGGGCTACCTCAGCTTCTGTGTGGACAAATCCGTTCCCACCAAGACCATACGGTGTTGCTCAAACAACAAACCCTGGATCAACCCTGAGATTAAAACACTTCTGAGAGAGAAGAAGAGGATCTTCAGGTCGGGGAATAGGGAGATGCTGAAGTCCGTACAGAGGGAGCTGAGGAGAAAGATCAGAGAAGGCAAGGACAGCTTCAGGAAGAAGATGGAGGACAAGTTGCAACAGAGCGACATCAGCGGGGTCTGGAGAAACCTCAAAACCATCTCTGGGCTCCAGCATACCTCCTCCCAGGCCACGGGGGGCAGGGAGTGGGCGAACAACCTGAATCTGTTTTTCAATAGGTTTGACCAACCGCCCTCCCCCCTGACTGCACAACAACCACTGCTGCCTCTAAAGAAATCAAGTCTTGCTGCCCACTCCCCACTCCACCAACACCCCCCCACCCCCAACACACAGCCCCCCATCCTGACCCTGACCAGGACCCAGGTGAGGACGGAGCTGAGGAAGATCAAGGCGAGGAAGGCGTCGGGACCGGACGGCATCAGCGCAAAGCTCCTCAAGTCCTGTGCAGACCAGCTGTGTGGGATTGTGACGTACATCTTCAACCTGAGCCTGAAGCTGGGGAGGGTACCACAGCTGTGGAAAACATCTTGTGTGGTACCTGTACCAAAAACTTCCCACCCCAAAGACCTGAACAGCTACAGACCGGTGGCCTTGACGTCCCACTTGATGAAGACCCTGGAGAGACTGCTCCTTGCTCACCTCCGCCCCCTGGTGGAACCAGCGATGGATCCACTCCAGTTCGCCTACCAGCATGGCATTGGGGTGGAGGATGCGGTGATCTTCCTCCTTCACCGTTCTCTGTCCCACCTGGAGAAGCCCGGGAATATGGTGAGGATCATGTTCTTTGACTTCTCCAGTGCTTTCAACACCATCCAACCGATGATCCTGAAAGACAAGCTGCTGCGCGCAGGGGTGGACCAGCACCTGTCATCATGGATCCTGGACTACCTCACGAACCGGCCTCAGTTTGTGAGAACCCGGGACTGTGTGTCCAACACGATCATCAGTAGCACGGGGGCCCCCCAGGGAACGGTGCTGGCTCCCTTCCTGTTCACTCTTTATACTGCGGACTTCTCACACAACACAACACACTGCCATCTACAGAAGTTCTCTGATGACTCTGCGATCGTTGGCCTCATCTCCAATGGAGATGAAGCTGAGTACAGAGGGCTTATCCAGGACTTTGTAGACTGGTGCCATCGGAACTGCCTCCAGATCAACGCAAGGAAAACTAAGGAGCTGGTGGTGGACTGCCGCAGGCATGGGCAGCCCCTCACAGCACCAGTAAATATACAGGGAACAGACATCGAGATGGTGACATCCTATAAGTACCTGGGTGTTCATCTGAACAATAAACTAGACTGGTCACACAATACTGACGCACTCTACAAGAAGGGACAGCGCAGGCTGTTCCTGCTGAGGAGACTCAGGTCTTTTGGTGTACAAGGGGCGCTGCTGAAGACATTCTATGACACGGTGGTGGCATCAGCCATCACTTTTGGAGTGGTCTGCTGGGGCAGTGGCATTACAGCAGCCGATAGGAAGAGACTGAACAAACTGATTAAGAAAGCTAGCTCTGTCCTGGGGCAGCGCCTTGATCCGGTGGAGGAGATAGGAGAGAGAAGGACAGTGGCTAAACTGTCATCTCTGCTGGAGTCCGAGTTCCACCCTATGCAGGACGTACTGAATGCACTGAGGAGCTCATTTAGCAGCAGACTACATCATCCCAGGTGCACAACCGAGAGGTTTCGTAGGTCCTTCCTACCAACGGCTGTCAGACTGTACAACCTAAGCAGGGCTGCTCGCAGAGATAGCAAAAAGACGTAACAAACTAATAGTTTTTAAATGCAAAAGATGCAATAGACTTACACAATGGTCCCCTCCGGCATACAACTAGGAAAATACCGGTCGCTATGGAGGGTGAGAATATGTATGGGCACATAATCATACCATGTAGGATAACTAAGTAGAGGGTTATGCTGTTTCATCCCATCTAGCAACAATGCTCTGCACTGTGTGTGTTTATATACTTACATATTTATTCCATCTAGCTACAATGCTCAGCACTGGGTGTGTTCATATTTATATATCTATATATTTATTCCATCTAGCTACAATGCTCCGCACTGTGTTTTTATATATCTATATATTTATTCCATCTAGCTACATTGCTCCGCACTGTGTGTGTTTATATACTTACATATTTATTCCACCTAGCTGCAATGCTCCGTACTGTGGGTGTTTATATATTTACATATTTATTCCATCTAGCTACAATGCTCTGCACTGTGTTTATATATTCATATATTTATTCCATCCAGCTACAATGCTCTGCACTGTGTGTGTGTATATATATATTTTATAGTAATATGTACATATGTATATTAGCTGCTCTTGCTTGCTTGTTTTTTTTTTTTTTTTTTTTTTTTCTTGCCTTCTGATTGTTGCTCTGAGTGTTGCTATCCCTGTGCTGTTGCAATCCTGGAATTTCCCAGTTGTGGGACTAATAAAGGCTTATCTTATCTTATCTTATCTATAGGCATTTTATAAGATAAGATAAGATAAGATAAGCCTTTATTAGTCCCACAATGGGGAAATTCCAGGATTGCAACAGCACAGGGATAGCAACACTCAGAGCAAAAATTAAGAAAATACGAAAAATATAAATAAGAGCAGTGGATATACATATCTACACATAAATATATAAATATATATACAAAGTGCGGAGCATTGTAGCAAGATGGAATAAACAGCATAACCGTCTACTTAGTTATCCTACATAGTATGTATATGTACCCATGCATATTGTCACCCTTCGTAGCGACTGATATTGTCCTAGTTGTATACTGGAGGGGACCATTTGTGTAAGTCTGTTGCGTCTTTTGCATTCAATACTATTAGGTCGTCACGTTTTTTTGCTATCTCTGCAAGCAGCCCTGCTTAGGTTATACAGTCTGACAGCCATAGGTAGGAAGGACCTGCGAAACCTGTCGGTTGTGCACCTAGGATGACATAGTTTGCTGCTAAATGAGCTCCTCAGTGCGTTCAATATGTCCTGCATAGGGTGGTACTCGGACTCCAGCAGAGATGACAGTTTAGCCACCATCCTTCTCTCTCCTATCTCCTCCACTGGGTCAAGGCGTTGCCCCAGGACAGATCTAGCTTTCTTGATCAGTTTGTTCAGTCTCTTCCTATCGGCTGCTGTAATGCTGTTGCCCCAGCAGACCACTCCAAAAGTGATGGCTGATGCCACTACCGTGTCGTAGAATGTCTTCAGCAGCGCCCCTTGTACACCAAAAGACCTGAGCCTCCTCAGTAGGAACAGCCTGCACTGTCCCTTCTTGTAGAGTGCGTCGGTATTGTGTGACCAGTCTAGTTTATTGTTCAGATGAACACCAAGGTACTTGTAGGACGTCACCATGTCAATGTCTGTTCCCTGTATGTTTACTGGTGCTGTGAGGGGTTGTCCTTGCCTGCGGCAGTCCACCACCAGCTCCTTAGTTTTCCTCACGTTGATCTGCAGGCAGTTCCAATGGTACCAGTCCACGAAGTCCTGGATAAGTCCTCTGTACTCAGCTTCATCTCCATTGGAGATGAGGCCAACGATCGCAGAGTCATCAGAGAATTTCTGTAGATGGCAGTGTGTTGTGTTGTGTGACAAGTCCGCAGTATAAAGGGTGAACAGGAAGGGAGCCAAAACCATTCCCTGGGGGGCCCCCGTGCTACCGATGATCATGTGGGACACACAATCTCGGGTTCTCACAAACTGTGGCCGGTTAGTGAGATAGTCCAGGATCCATGATGACAGGTGCTGGTCCACCCCTGCGCACAGCAGCTTGTCCTTCAGGATCATCAGTTGAATGGTGTTGAAAGCACTGGAGAAATCAAAGAACATGATCCTCACCGCATTCCCGGGCTTCTCCAGGTGGGACAGAGAACGGTGAAGGAAGAAGATCACTGCATCCTCCACCCCAATGCCATGCTGGTAGGCGAACTGGAGTGGATCCATCGCTGGTCCCACCAGGGGGCGGAGGTGAGCAAGGAGCAGTCTCTCCAGGGTCTTCATCATGTGAGACATCAGGGCCACTGGTCTGTAGCTGTTCAGATCTTTGGGGTGGGAAGTCTTTGGTACAGGTACCATACAAGATGCTTTCCACAACTATGGTACCCTCCCCAGCTTCAGGCTCAGGTTGAAGATGTGCTCCACAATCCCACACAGCTGGTCTGCACAGGACTTGAGGAGCTTCGCGCTGATGCCATCCGGTCCCGAGGCCTTCCTTGCCTTGATCTTCCTCAGCTCCGTCCTCACCTGGGTCTTAGTGAGGGTCGGGTTGGGGGGCTGTGTGCTAGGAGTGGGGGGGGGGGGGTGTTGGTGGAGTGGGGTGTGGACAGCAGGTCTCGATGACTTTAGAGGCAGCAGTGGTTGTTGTGCAATTGGGGGGGAGGGCGATTGGTCAAACCTATTAAAAAACAGGTTCAGATTGTTCGCCCACTCCCTGTTCCCTGTGGCCTGGGGGGAGGTATTCTGGAGCCCAGAGATGGTTTTAAGGTTTCTCCAGACCCCGCCGATGTCACTCTGTTGCAGCTTGTCCTCCATCTTCTTCCTGAAGCTGTCCTTGCCTTCTCTGATCTTCCTCCTCAGCTCCCTCTGTACGAACTTCAGCATCTCCCTGTTCCCTGACCTGAAGATCCTCTTCTTCTCTCTCAGACGTGTTTTTATCTCAGGGTTGATCCAGGGTTTGTTGTTCGAGCAACACCGTATGGTCTTGGTGGGTACGGTGTTGTCCACACAGAAGCCGATGTTGTCCGTGATGGTGTGAGTGAGGCCATCGATGTCCTCACCATGTGGATCGCAGAGCTGCTCCCAGGCAGTGATTTCAAAACAGTCCTTTAGCGCGTCCATTGCCTCCTCAGACCATAACTTCACCGTGCACATGACCGGAGGTTGTCTGTGTACTAGGGGTTTGTACACCGGCAGGAGATGAACCAAGCTGTGATCCGATCTCCCGAGTGGGGAAAGTGGTGATGAGGTGTACGCATCCTTAGTATCTGCATAAAATAAGTCCCGTGTTTTATTGTCTCTAGTGTGGCATGTGACATACTGGGTGAGCGTGGGTAGAATGGGGGACAGTGAAATATGGTTGAAATCACCTGAGATGAGGAGAAGAGCATCTGGGTGTTCTGTCTGCAGCCTGCCAGTTACTGAGTGGATGACGTCACGCGCTGTCCCAGCATTCGCCGTCAGATTTGCATAAATAATGCAGATCACGTGTGAGTATTCCCTCGGGAGATATGTAGGCCACATGCTAACAGCTAGCAACTCGATGTCTTTGCTACAGTGCTGTTCCTTAACCGTGATATGTCCCGGTCTGCACGAGTTGTTATTGACATACATTATCACTCCTCCGCCCCTTGTCTTCCCACTGTCTGGCGTCCGGTCTGCCCGTATTGCGTGGAAACCCTCCAGTTCGATGTTAGCATCTGTTGCTAGTTCTGTTAGCCACGTCTCGGTAAACAACATCAAACTACTCTCTCTGAAGACGCTCTCGTAGCGGGAGATAGCCACTAGCTCATCAGTCTTATTGAGTAGCGATCGAACATTCCCCGTAATGACGGATGGGAGGACGGGTCTGTACCTTATATTCCTCGCCCGCCATCTTACTCCAGCTCGACATCCACACCGTTTCCGTCTTATTTCTCCTGGTATGTTGAGTTTTTGCGTTAGCATCGTGGGCCGGTTAACTGCTAACAGCTGGTCTCTATTGTACTGCCTCCTGCAAGAAACAGTGGCTCTGTCTGCTGGCTCAGGAGACATTTGGGCGATCTACGTGTTTGGATGGAATAAAGGTGATGCTGAATCAGAAAGATTGGCAAGACAGCCAGATAGTAAATAGAAATAGGCAGAAATCGATCCGCTGTTGCAAAAAGGCAGCCTACTCGTGTGGCGCTGGAAGTAGAGTTATGTATCTGGCATGGACAAATGTATCAATACATCGAATATATTCAATATATGGCTCATCCCTACCACAGGTAAAGGTCCAAAGGTCAAACTGTTTGATGACCCTAGCTTCATTTGGTCTCGAGTTTGGTACCTTATCTGTAGACCTTTTGTTAGGTCAAGGAGACCTGAAGTTCAATTCCTGCCCTAAATTTGCAGACCATGGCGCTAACAGCAATATCATAATAGTCATAAATGTGAAATGATACTTAGAGGCCATGTAACTTTGATTATTGATCTTTTCGCTACAAATACAGGTTGGGTCTTGAGCATTTCCATATCAACATTGCTGTAAGTTTGGTAATTGTAGCACTATTGTCAACAACATAAGGACAACAAATGTAAAAAAAAAATATAAAGAAACCCAGTGACCTTCATCTTTGGAACTTTGACTGGGAGAGTAGGTAAGAGTGAGGTGACCTCAAGTTCAACCCCTGTACAGAGTTTGGCGACCCTAGCCCCTTTGATTCTCAAGTCAGTGTGGTGTTACACAGACAGATCAAGCTGATTGCTATACCTCCACCAAACTTGTCAGTGTGGATAACAGACACATCAGTAAATATACTGTTAAACATACAATCACACTTACATAATGTTGATTATAATGATCAGTGATCAGAAGACGAAACAATATTCTGCTGAAAACCATGAGATCCTGTCATTCCTGTGTTAGTTTGACATTAGCCCACAAACCTGATGCAGACATTCTTTCATTTCCTGAAGGCAGCAATACACCCAGTCACGACCCCCCCCCCCCTTCAGAACTGATTTGAGGAACAGAAGAACGAGTGTAAACTCCCCAGATATCAATCCAATTGAGCATCAAAAAAGCCAGAAACACCAAAAAAGACTCAGCCCTGACCCTGTTAAAGGTGGACACAGGATCTCTGAGGATGTTTTGTTGTGTCTGATGAATTCTTTGGTTATGTTATATCCTGCAAACGCTGGATCCTACTTCCATATAGTACTAGATCCCCTGTGATATTTATGTTGAACTTTCTGAAAAGCTTGATGTTCACATTTTTGTAGTGTGCAGATTAAAATGTCTTCTTAATACTTACAATGGTTAATTGATTAAAAAGAAACTTGTTTGGAAAAATCTATGATTCAACCTATTTTTTTCTAGTTGGTTTGAACAATTCTGGAGTTGGAACCATACACTGCATTTTGTTTGGGCACTTGCTGACACATTAAAAAATAATTCAAAAAAGTAAGCATTCCTTCATTTATATTTAGAGGTGGGTAGTAACTATTTACATTTACTCAAGTACATGAACTCAAGTAACTTTTTCACAAAATTGTATCTTTGTGAGTAGTTTTATTGAGGGATCTGAATCGAGTGCAATTCCAAGTTTTTCCTCTACACATCTAAAATTTTGGTTTTGCTATTCTGACAAAATATTGATTTGAATGTTTTGATATGTGATTTGGATCACGGTAGAGGGCGCATGAGTAACGCTTATATTTTACTTAGACTAACAAATGTACAAATAAAACCTCACAAGTCAATGTTACAAGAAAAGTTGCAAAGTCAAGAGAAAAATGTTGCAAACTTGTGAAAAAAATTAATTTCTGAATAAAATGTAGAAAAGTTGTGTGGAAGCAAGGTGTGAATTTATGAGAATTCTTTTAAAGAAAAATGTATTCAATTTATGAAAAAAGCTCTCTAATTGGCAAGATTAGAGGTGTTGCTCACTACTCAAGTAATCTTTTTAGGAGATACTTTCTTACTTTCACTTGAGCAATTTGCTGGTGATCCTCTTGGGGCATTTTCACACCTGAATGTCCGCACCAAGGTCCAGACTAAAGGTTTTATTTTGTTACAGTGCATACATTTGCTCCGGTTAGGTTTGGTTTCACACTGCTCTTTATCCAAGCGGACCAAACAACTTTATGTAACACACTGACTTCCTGTTGGAAGCCATAATGATTTCCAGCCGGCATTGCTCTTCCACTCTTTCACATAGCCTACCCTCCATCACATCACCTCTGAAAATATCTGGTAAGTTACAGCATTTTTAGGATTTTATTATAATTGACTATTTATGCTGCTAAGGGACCATATTTCAATTAAAATCTGGATCTCTTCCTCTCTCCAAGTCATACTGTGGCAATTTTTCCCTCTTATCAGCTGCCTTAACTTATAGATGCATCTCAGTAAATTAGAATGTCATCAAAAAGTTTCTGTAGTTCAATTCAAAAAATTAAACTCATATTATATAGATTCATTACTCACAGAGTGATATATTTCGAGTGTTTATTTCTTTTAATTTTGATGGTTACGGCTTATAGTTCATGAAAACTCGAAATTCAGTTTCTCAAACAAATAGAATATTACATCAAATTAATTAAAGAAATGATTTTTAATAGAAATGTTGGCCAACTGAAAAGTATGTCCATGTACACACTCGGTACTTGGTCAGGGCTCCTTTTACATGAATTACTATATCAATGTGACATTGCGTGAAGGTGATCAGCCCGTGTCACTGCTGAGGTGTTATGAAGTCTCAGGTCACTTTGACAGAAGCCTTCAGCTTGTCTGCATTGTTGGGTCTGGTGTCTCTCATCTTCCTCTTGACAACACTCCACAGATCCTCTATGGGGTTTAGGTCAGTTTGCTGGCCAATAAAGCACAGTGATACCTGTAGTGTAGTGAGTGTGGCATGTGTGTGTGCTGCCGTACCCGCCCTGGCGTGACGTCAGGGGGGCACAGCCCTTGTGTATAAATAGTTTGGTTCTCTATAATAAAGGGTTGTTGTTGTTGGCTGCACTGAAGAGCGACTCTGACTCTCTTATTATTCATACATAACATTTGGCGACGAGAAGAAAACTATGGCAGCGTATGTGCTACCTCAACCCCTGATACCATTCTTAGAGTATATGGGAGAGCCAGCAGTGGTGGGTCATGTTTGAGGGTTACATCGGGGCACTGGGCCTAAGCAGACTCGACGGGAGATGACGATGAGCACTTTTGGCTCACCATCTCGGTGCAGAGGGCCAACAAATTCTCGGTACGTTGGGTGTGACGGAGTTGTATGAGGATGCTGTCGAGCGGCTGGCTGAATTCTTCGTTCATTCTTCTAATGTTAGTTAGCTTGCAGAAGCTAACGACCCATTCGGTGCCTATGGGCAGGTTAGCTGCAAAGCTAACTGTGCGCCAAAAGAGAGCTCCAAGCTGCCAGCTAGATTTTGTGGTGGGACCGGGACTGCGAGAGGGAGAGTCCCCGGTCACTGAAGACGGCGGTCCAGCGCAGGAAGGTGGAGGACTGGAGCGCTGATGAGTTGGACGGCGCGGTGTGTGATGACATCGGAGAGGGAGAGCAGCAGGAGTCATCCCCGCAGCTGGAGGCTAGGCAGTGAGTGAGTGGGACCATAGAGACTGAGAGCCCCAGGGAAGAGCAGCGACAGTTGGGCGCAGAGACGACGCAGCAGAGCGCCTGGGACGAGGGTGCTGAGAGCAGCGACGAAGCGCCTGGGTTGGAGAGTGGAGCTGACGAGAGTGACACTGAGATCCCCAAGGGGGAGCAGCTGCAGCCGAACATGGAGACAACCCAGCAGAGTGCCTGGGACAAAGGTGTTGAGAGCAGTGACAAAGCACATGTGTCGGAGAGTGACGCCGGCCACAGCAAAGCTGAGAGCCCCGGGAGAGAGCAGCTACGACGAGGCATGAAGACAGTGCAGCAGAGAAGCTGGAACAAGGGTTCTGGGAGCAGCGGTGAGGTGCGGGACCATAGAGACTGAGATCCCTAGGGAAGAGCAGCGACAGTCGGGTGCAGAGACGATGCAGCAGAGCGCCTGGGACGAGGGTGCTGAGAGCAGCGACGAAGCGCCTGGGTTGGAGAGTGGAGCCGACGAGAGTGACGCTGAGAGCCCCGAGGGGGAGCAGCTGCAGCCGAACATGGAGACGACCCAGCAGAGTGCCTGGGACAAGGGTGTTGAGAGCAGTGACAAAGCACATGTGTCGGAGAGTGACGCCGACCACAGCAAAGCTGAAAGCCCCGGGAGAGAGCAGCTATGACGAGGCATGGATACAGTGCAGCAGAGAAGCTGGAATGAGGGTTCTGGGAGCAGCGGTGAGGTGCCTGGGTCGGGAAACGACGCCAGCGAAAGCGATGCTGTGAGCCCCGGAAGACAGCAGCTATGGCTGGGCACGGAGACAGCACCTGGGACGAGGGTGCTGAGAGCAGCAGCGAGGTGCCCGGGTTGGTGAGTGGCGCCGACAAGCAGGCTTCGGGTTTCCTCGGAGTTCGGCCACAGGGGGCCGGAGTGTTTAGAGCCACGATGGTGGTGTTGAAAGCTGTCAGGAGCGGTCCAACGAACACAGAGGGACGGCGTGCCAGACAGCAGCACTGCGGGTCCTGGGAAAAGGAGCAAGCAATGGTGAAGAGGGACACTCTAGCGGGAGAGATTGTTTTTGATCCCGGGGGCAGACGGCGGCCAGGGGCGCACATGTTGTGGGGCTGCCCGGGGCCTCTGAGTCTGGCTTATCTTCAGCGGCCAAAGGAGTGGATGGTTTGGGGCTGTCCTGGGTCCCTGGGCCGGTTTTACCCCTGGCTGCCAGCGGACATCGGTATAACTTAAATGTTAGAATGTTAACACACACACACACACATATATATATATATTGCTGGTGTGCATGAGAGTACGTATGTGGTGTTATGGGATTATTTTTTATACATTTTAAGAGACTTGGTCCAATTTTGTTATTCTTTTGGATGAGTGTGTTCGGATATTTTATTACAGTTAATTATTCCTCATTCCCTTAGTGTGTGATTCGGGTCCTAAGTTTGAGGAGGGTATCAATTGTGTGTGTGGTCTTAAGCCTGCTTCATGCTGCATTTTCCCTCTAGTCCACTTTGGTCTGCGTATGCTTTGGACGAGCCCAGCAAGCACGCGGCGCAGTTGATGCTCACTTTTTTCATCTACCCAGGTCAAGTGGTTGACGCATGCGCACAACCATCATTTGTAGTTTCACTCCTGCCCGACAGGTAGCGCCAAGGCGCTGACGCACCAGGATTTTCACCAACAAACAAACGGCCGACTTCTTCACAAAGTTTCTCTTCAAATATAGAGTCCATTTCTGCTGTTTGACTTCCCGGTTTTTATTTCTTTTCCACGGAGATGCTGCTGCCGCTGTGAAAGCAAGTATGTATGTATGATTCATGTATGTTTTTATTCTCGTTTTCCGCCTCCTCGTTGTCTTCCTCGTCTACTGATGTATGCTGTGTCGATATCGCCACCTCATGAATGGGACGTTCAGTCTTGCACATGCGCTTTTCAATGTGTTCAGGTCGTGGGCAGGCAGTGTGGTCACAAAACTGCACGCGGTCGTCTGCGGTTGAGCACTCTGGACACTAGCAGAGTGGAGACGATGACGTAAATTTTGTCACATGAGGTTTCCGGTTACACGTACGCGGACAGCAGAGGTGTAGCATGAAGCAGGCTTTACACTTTTGTAAGGGGGAGGGGAATTGTGGTGTAGTGAGTAGCGTGTGGGTGTGCTGCCGTACCCGCCCCTGGCGCGACATCAGGCGGGCACGGCCTTTGTGTATAAATAGATTGGTTCTCTATAATTAAGGGTTGTTGTTGTTGGCTGCACTGAAGATCGACTCTGACTCTCTCATTATTCATACATAACAAAACCATGGTCATTAAACCAGGTATTGGTACTTTTGGCAGTGTGGGCAGGTGCCAAGTCCTGCTGGAAAATGAAATCAGCATCTCCAGAAAGCTTGTCAGCAGAGGGAAGCATGAAGTGCTCTAAAATTTATTGGTAGATGGCTGTAGTGACTTTGGACTTGGACCAACACCAGCAGAAGACCTCTTTTCAGATGAAAGTAAATTCTGTATTTCATTTGGAAATCAAGGTGAAGGTTAGGTGTGAAAGCCCCCTTACTTACTGCTAGTGCTTGAATAATCAACATTATGTGCTGCTTTTAATTCAGTACAGTTTCTGGCAATGCTACCCACCTCTGTCTGCTTTCATTAAACAAAATAAAACACTTAAGCTTTTGTTAACTCTGCCAAGGAATGGTGGAAGACAATGTTTTTGCAAGCGTTTGTCTGTTAGTGGGACTATGTAAAAAAAAAAACAACAAAAAACTACTGCACAGATTTGGATGGAATTTTCACCAGAGGTGGCCCTTGACCTAAGGATGAACCCATTAGATTTTAGAGATGATCTGAGGGAGCATACCTCTGCCAAGGCCCTATCTTGCAATGTATGGGTGGATGGAGGTATGGAGGGATGGACGGCGGTACAGACAGGCAGACAGCTGAAGGGAAACAGGGAGGAATGGAGCCTTGATGGAGGTATGCACTCTGAGTGTCTTCTAGTTATTTATTTTGATGACCATGGTTTATTGCTCAAGCTTTGCCTTTCTGAGTCAAATGATAACATTCAAATTCGTTTTGAACTGCAGGTGTAGTTTTTACTGAGGGCCATCCCATCTGACCCCTTCTGGAGCCTATTCACTCTCTAAAGCTAGATATCAGGATTCCACGGTGAGCCACACGCTGATGCACAAGGCCAACATCAGCTAGACTTATTGGATATTAGACTGCCCTGCAATCTCCATTTCATGAGCACCCAGTCTATAAACACTATTGATTTTCACACTGTGCTTTTTGGCACTTGTATCTAGTGGATTGCAGGGGTTTGTCTGAGGAATGCCTAGTAATGAATAACAATGCAGAGTTATGGGGAGATGGTAAGAGATTTTTTCCGAGATGGTTGATGTGGCGACTGCAAGCGTGCGGAGGCTAAAGGGTGAAGCCATGAGACAATGAGCTGGAGTGGCTTCAAGGACAATTCAGCTGTGAGAAACTAAAATATATAAATATTTACTTAAAGAGCTGAAGGGACTATATGATGCCACTTTTGGAAGATAAAGAATAATTCAAATACTTAGTTCTTCAATTAGATTATTTCTTATGGACTTGGCTGTGTCATTATTAACAACTTCAGTCATTTAAACCAGTAAGACAATCAATGCATCTCAAGATTGTGATAAAAGCAATCCACTTTCACCAGCTTTGAACATCTATTTTTGTTATTTTGGTGGTTTGTATTTTGCTCAGTAGCAACAGATTTAAGTATAGAATACAAAACTTTTAATCTAAAGCCCCAGTCACAGTGTACCTGTATACGTGTGTACCTGCAATGCACGCAAACACAGGAGGAATAAGCAAATGCATTGTGAGAATACATTTTGAACGCATCAGCTTCTGTGTAATTTTTCTGTGTATGAATAATCTGAACAGAGAGACACCATGACAAGTTAAAATAGGCTGTGTTTCAGTAGCACAGAGATCGCTGGGTGACTATTGAGAGATCAAAAATTGGTTCCATCTCTCAGCGATCTCCTAAAGCCTAAAAAAAGTTGTTTCTTTGTTAATATTTGGGAGATCCTTGTGTGTTTTGGACCGAGTCAAAACTTTGAGGAGACCATGGAGATCACTGGGAGATCAATGACAGATCACTGAGAGAGCTTGGCGATCGCTGGGCACTCATTGAAAGATAGTTGAGAGATCTGGCCATTTTTTCATCACTCACTGATCTCACAGCGATCTCCACCCATGTGTAAAGGGGGTATATATAATTCATGTATCCACAACATTCAATGAACGAACATAACATAACAAAACATAGCATCACATCATTAAAAGAGCTGCCTCATTTTAAGTTCAGGCTGTATTTCACTATATCACCTCAGGAAGGGTACAGGCCAGGACCTTTTAACCATAAACAGAGATGAGAGGAAGATGATGGGTTCAGCTTTTTGATCCTGTTTTATTCCCCGTCTCTGAGCTAAGGAGCGTTACACTCTTTAAAAATATTGCTTTCTTTATTTTGTGAAATATTATTCAAACAATTAGCCTACTCCTCTTCAGAATCTAAATGATGACATGACAGACTGGGACTCAGGGGAAGGGAGGAAAATTGTTATTCATGTTTTGTTATGTTGCAGCCTGATGCTACAACCATTGAATTTCATTTCTTCTCATTAATCTACACTCAGCACCCCATAATGACAAAGTGAAAATAGAATTTGAGGATTTTTTGTAAATTTATTGAAAAGAAAAAGCACAGTGCCCCCCATAATAGTCAATTGGAAAGCTTGGCACAACCAGGACTCTTCAGAGAGCTGGTTGCCCAGACAAACTGAGCAAGCGAGGGAGAAGGGCATTGCGAGAGGGGTGACCAAGAACATAATGGTCACTGACTGAGCTCCAGAAGGGTAACCATCCCTGTAGCCCTCCACAGATCTGAGCTTTCTGGAGCGGCTAGACTGAAGTCTCACCTCATACTCCGAGTGGGCTTTCATGTGTTTCATGTGTAACATGCATGTTAGGTTAATTGGCTGCTATATAAGTGCAGGTTAGTTAGTAGTTAGTTAGTATTTACATTAATAGAAGTGCATTCACACGCACTGAACACCCAAACTGACTTGAAAACTTAACATTTTTTTACATGCATATACCACTTTTGTCTGCATTTGCTACACATCCACATATGTCCATACAAGCCTATATACATACACTATCACTGTGTCTCTCCACCTACATCCACGTCTATGACCGCGTGGATGTACAGCTCTGAAAAAAATACAAGACCACTGCAAAATCTTTCCTAAATTAGCATCTCTACATGTATGGCAGCCATTCAATTTGAGTATCTGTTGAATTCTAACACAAGGGCACCTCAACCTATTTAAGGAGGTACTGATGAGGTGATCATCTAAGCATGGTAAGATGCATGAAAGCTGTGAATAAAAATCAGAGTTATTTCGCAAATACAAAAGTTAAGTACAAAAGTACAAAAGTACTGTAGTGTTTAAGAATGAGCATGGACTTGTTTTCTTTGTATTATTTGAGTCAAAAGCACATCAGAAACACATTTAAAAGCAACATTCTTTTGTCGTTTTGGCTAGTTGTTTTATGTAAATAAGATAAGATAAGATAAGATAAGATAAGCCTTTATTAGTCCCACAATGGGGAAATTCCAGGATTGCAACAGCATAGGGATAGCAACACTCAGAGCAACAATCAGAAGGCGACTTCCGGTTATGGCTGCCACGTAGGACGGACGTGTCTCGCTCTGCTCTGCTCCTGGAGAAAAAAAATCGGCAAATAACTCTCTCATTTGGGACAGAACGTATCCCAGCATTTGGGCGAGGATATGTCGGCGAAGCCTAAGGCTGGAAAACCAGGAAAAGGAAAAAGCGAGCCGCCGAAACAGTCCAAATTAACGGACTTTCAGGTCTGTGACGCAGCAAACAAAACTCCATATATGGCGGAGGAGGCTGGCAGCGGTGCGATAAATGCGGGGAATGGCGCAGATGCGCTGATGGCTGCCATGAGTTCAATGAGAGCGGACTTTTCCTCTAGATTTGATGGGATTATGACAGCGTTGGAAGGAATAAGAAAGGAATTGGGTGACTGTGTAGAACGAACGGCGCAGATGGAGCTCCGTCTCGCTAGTGCTGAAGATGACGTCACCCGTCTTCAATTAAAGGTGCGCACTTTGGAAAAAAAAAATAAATCTCTGGAAGATAATATTTTGGATTTGGAATCTCGGTCGAGACAGAATAATTTGAGGCTGGTGGGTCTTCCAGAGGAATCAGAAGGTCGGGACGTATGTTCCTTTCTGGAAAAGTGGATTCCGGAGGTGCTGGGCAGCGAGGAGTTGCAATCAGCAGTGGTTCTGGAAAAAGCACATCGTATTGGCCCACGGAGAGATAAGGGACCGCCGAGGACCTTAATTATGAAGTTTCTTAGCAACAGAGACAGGATGAAGATCTTCAACGCTGCACGTGCTAAAGGAGAGATTAAACACCAGGACCAGCAGGTGCGGTTCTACCCAGATTTGGCCACAGGAATCCAGCAATTGAGGAAGCAGTTTGATCCCGTACGTAAGGAGCTGCGCAACCTTGGGATTCGTCATGGTGTAATCTATCCTGCGAGACTGCTGACCACGTATGAGGGCAGAACCCACATCTTCAAGACCCCAGAGGAGGCGCAGGAGTTCATCAAGAAGATCAAAGAAGAAGAAGAGACTGGTGGGAGCTAAGCATGAACAAAATATAAGGTAGAATAATTAAGCATTTGCACAGGCATCTGACTGACTTGAAGTAAATAGTAAGTTTACAAAATATAGATTGTATTATATATTAAAAAAACAAAACAAAAACAAAACAAACAAAAAAAAAACTATGATGTACAAAGTTGTTAAAAATTTTGGAGTTAAATTGGAAAACTACAGAGGAGAGTTAATGTTACGTCATTAAAAGCAGTAGAGTTAGGGTGATTGGGAGGATGAAGAAGGAGTGGCTTAGGCTGTTCCCCGTGGGTGTGGAACGGTCGATGGCTATATCGGGAGACAGAATTTTTCTTTTGATTTTGGGGGGTTTGCCACAAGTGTGGGAAGGGGAAATTTGTTTGTGTGTAGTTTGTAGGATGAATGTTCAACCACTCATGTTTTTGCTTCTCTGTATGAGCATGTTTACACTGCAAGGTAATCCCAAACTCTCTATTGATCATGGACCAAAGTGTTAATCTTAATTTAACTTCATGGAATTGCAGAGGTCTACAAAATTTAAAAAAACTTAAACAAGTTATGAATAAAATAAAGGACATGGGTTCAAGAATTGTGTTCTTACAAGAAACTCATCTGATAGAGGAGGATGTTAAAAGAATTAGGAGTAGATGGCAGGGAAGTGTATTCACCTCTTCATTTTCATCCCGAGCCAGGGGAGTTATGACTCTCATACATAAATCAGTTCCTTTTCAAGTGAAAAATGTAATTGGAGACAAATTTGGAAGATATGTAATCATTCAAGGTTCTTTGCTATTAGAAAATATAAATCTTGTGAACTTATATGGTCCCAATATAGATGATCAGAAGTTCTTTGCTAATTTATTTCTCATCTTATCATCACTTACAGGGCAACATATAATAGCAGGGGATTTTAATTGTACATTGAATCCAGGTGTGGATAGATCAACAGGACTGGATTGTACGCACATTGGATGTAGGATGACTATTAATCATTTTATGAAAGAATTGAGATTGTTAGATATATGGAGAGAAATGAAACCACAAGTTAAAGCCTATTCTTGTTATTCCAGTACCTACAAGACATTCTCACGTATTGATTATTTTTTGATTTCCACAGAATTAAGGTCCAAGATTCAAAACTGCTTTTATGATAACATCGTGATCTCTGATCATGCACCCTGTTGTCTAATATATGTAGATAAAAAATTGACAAAGGAATCAGGTAGATGGCAATTTCAGCATAAATGGCTTCAGGATGAGGAATTTGTCAAGTATATAGAAAAACAGATAGACGAGTTCTTTGACATCAATACTACACAAACATCAGCATGTGTAAAGTGGGAGGCTTTCAAAGCTTTTATTAGGGGACATATTATTAGTTATACAGGATCAAAATCTAAGAAGACTCGAGAGGAGAGAGCTAAATTGGAACATAAAATAAAAAGTCTTCAGGAAAAAGTGTATGCAGGAAGTGACCCAAGGTTGGAGAATGAATTACTGATTTTGAGAGCTGAATACGACAAAAAATCAGCGAATAGAGCTGCCTCGAGTCTTCTAAGATTGAAACAATCTTTTTATGAACAAGGTGAAAAATCAGGAAAATTATTAGCATGGCAGATTAAACAATTGGAAATTAAAACACCAATTACCAGTATTATAAGTAACGGACAGGTAGTTATAGATCCTTTAGAAATTAATAGAGCCTTTAGAGATTACTATGAAAAATTATATGATACCAAAAATGAACCTGATTTAACAAAACTAAATGGGTTTTTGAACGAACTATCTATACCGTGTATACCAAATGAAAACAGGGAGATATTGGAGTCTAAAATTAGTCAAGAAGAAGTTGGGCTAGCCATTGATAATATGAAATCAGGAAAAAGTGCAGGACCAGATGGTCTTCCAGTTGACCTTTATAAAAAATTTAAGAATAAATTAATAAAACCTTTTTTGGAAATGGTTTTAGAAGCATTTCAAAATAATAATTTACCATCATACATAAATAATGCCTTAATTATACTACTGCCAAAACCAGGTAAGCCCTCTAATAAATGTGAAAATATGAGACCAATAAGCCTATTAAACGCCGACCTTAAGATAATCTGTAAAATTTTAGCAAGACGAATACAAGAAATTTTACCAAATATTATTAATCGAGATCAGAATGGCTTTATAAAGGGTAGACAAGGCTTCCATAATGTAAGAAGACTATTTAATATTATTTATTTTAATAAAGAAGCACCGGATACAGCTCTCCTATCATTGGACGCCGAAAAGGCCTTTGATAGAGTTGAATGGCCCTTTCTTTTTGAAGTCCTACAAAGGTTTGGACTTGGAAATAATTTCATAAAATGGGTTCAAATAATATACAATAATGCTACAGCAGAAATCCTAACAAATAACAATATTTCAAAACCAATAAAAATCAATAGAGGATGTCGACAAGGCTGTCCACTTTCACCTTTACTGTTTACTATGGCAATTGAACCTTTAGCGATAGCGATACGTTTACATTCACAAATATATGGAATTAAAGTTGGACCAACAGAACATAAAATCTCCCTGTACGCCGATGATATAATTTTGTTTATGTCGAATCTAAAAAAATCAATTCCAACCTTGTTGAATTTAATAAAGAATTTTGGGGAAATATCAGGATATAAAATAAATAAAACTAAATCTTCAATATTAATGCTAAATGAGACCCAGAGAAATTACCCAGCCCCTGAGGTAAATCAATTCAATGTTGTAAATCAGTTTAAATATTTAGGAATCCAAATTATGCCTAAGCTAGAATCAGTCGCCAGTGTCAACTATGAAGCCTTAATGTCAGATATCAATGAGTTAACTCAGAGATGGATGTCACTACCAATGTCGATGATCGGGAGAATCAATATACTTAAAAGTAATATTTTACCTAAAATACTTTATTTATTTCAATACATTCCCTTATCACCACCTTTAGATCTATTCTCAAGAACAAAAAAAAATTTAGTGGAATTTATATGGAACAACAGGAGGGCTAGATTACGTTTGTCTTTATTATATTTACCATTTGATCGTGGAGGTCTGAAATGTCCAAATTTTATGTTGTATTATTGGTCGGCACAACTGAGGTCTATGACATATTATTTTTCATCAAATGATCTCCCTCACTGGACTGAAATGGAATCATACAATTTACCTTTACCTCTTCCCATATTCATATACTCAGATTCGGCAAAAAAATTACAAAAACAAGTTAAAAATCCATTTGTAAAGCATATGATCAAAATATGGTGTGAAGCTAAAAACTATTTAAAAGAACCACAGTTATTGTCACAATTTAGTCCAATATGGGGTAATCAATATTTTAAACCAGGGAGAGCGGACGCTGTATTTAAAGTATGGAATTTAAAAGGGATACAAAAGATTCAGGATTTATATTTGCCATGTGCAGACAACATAATGTCTTTTGAAGAGCTGAGGATCAAATTTAATCTCAATAGAACACATTTTTTTAAATATCTTCAACTTAGAAACTTTATTCGATCAAATCAAAATAAAGCTCTCACTCGACCTATTTATTCATCCTTGGAAAAAATGATGATGAAAGATAGTAAAAGAAAGGGTATTATTTCAGAGTTTTATAACTCATTGACACTATCTTCAAGTGAAAATTCACTGAAAAGATTAAACTACTGGAAAGAAGATCTGCAAATTGAAATTTCAGAGGAACAATGGGAATTGGCTTGTACAGAAGCTCAAACCAAATCAATAAATGCACGCCTTAAATTGATACATTTCAAATGGTTAATGCGGATGTATGTTACACCGGAGGAGTTAAATAGATATAACAAAAATATACCAGATACATGCACAAAATGCATGGAAAGTAAAGGAACCCTATTTCATTGTTTATGGGAATGTAGATTAATAAGAATGTTTTGGGAAGAGGTGAGGGTAACAATTGAAAAAATAATCTCAAAACAAATCATATTGAATCCTAAACTGTTTTTGTTGGGTCTGTACCCAGAAAAGCATAATTTTAATAAAAGTGAAAGAACATTCATAGACCTCAGTTTGCTTAATGCCAAAAAATGTATTGCACTATTATGGAAAAAGACTCATAGACCAGATGTGACTCAGTGGTTAAGACAGATGTTAACAAACCTTCCATTAGAAAGAATAACATATATACTGAAATCAAAGGAAATTGTGTTTGAGAATATATGGAGACCTTTTATTGATTATGTAAAAAATTTAAACATAACTCTTGAAGAAGAAGGTGAATGATGTGTGTGGACCTTGTAAATTCCAAACTGGTGAACATAATATGTATACTTATGTATTGGATTGTCTAGACTAAACAGAGGAGCATTGTTGAAGACTTGATTTTGTTGGTGGTTGTTGGTGTTTTTAGTGCATTTTTTTTTTTGTAGTACTTTAGTGTTAGTGTTTGATTGTTTGTATCATGTTTGTTAAAAAAAAAAAGGGTTCAATAAAGATATTGTGGAAAAAAAACAATCAGAAGGCAAGAAAAAACAACATCTAGTAAACATATGTCCATATTACTATAAATGTATATATATAGACACACAGTGCAGAGCATTATGGCTGGTGAATGTGCAGCAGAAAGTCTAAGCTCTCTCTCCGCGGATGCAGCGGGCCAGCTGGAAGTGTTTGGGCATGATGGTGACCCCCTTAGCGAAGAAGAGACCACCAGGTGGGTCTCGCTGGTCTCCTGCAGAGCCATGACGGCGAAACTCAGGAAACGCAGGACGGTCTTGAAGTCCTGAGCGATCTCCCTCACCAGGCGCTGGACGGGCAGCTTACGGATGAGCAGCTCCGTGGATTTCTGGTAGCGACGGATCTCTCTCAGAGCCACGGACCTGTGACGGCGAGGCCTCTTCACTCTGCCGGTGGCCAGAGCGCCTCTCCGAGCAGCCCTGTGGCTAGCTGTCTCCTGGGGGGCTTCTTCCTCCAGTAGATTTTACGGGCGGTCTGCTTGGTTCTTGCCATCGCTCTTTATTATTCTGTCTTATATTTCTTTCACGCCGCCTAAACTCCAGCCCGGCACCCGCTTCGTTTTCGCTACAGCTCCCGGTATGTCGAGTTTCCCATTAGCACCGGGCGGCGGCCAAGTGCTAGCTAGCACTAGCTCCTCCCCGCTGTAACGTCTCCCGCTGCAAACCGTGGCTCCGTCCGCCGACCCGGGAGACCCCCGAGGCGATCCGTGCGTCCGTGATATATATACAGAGTGAAAGGTGTAGAAAGAAGAAGGAAGATAAAAAAAGGCTGTTGCAACAGGCAGCCGACTCGTGTGGCGCCGCCGGTCCGGCGGAACCGGAACCCAAGACTCAATAAATGCCCTAAATGACAATATTTTGATTGGGGATTTGGGTGAGTTGTTTTCAGTAGGTTAGGGAATAAAACAAAATTGTTCATGTTACTTAAACACATACATATAAATAAAACCAGATAAAGTGATCATTTTGCAGTGGTCTCTTTGGTCTCTGTTTTTTCCAGAGCTGTATGTATTCACCATATTCATGCATACAAGGAGGGGCTGCAAAATTCACAGCGATCAAATCTGACCAACTGTGGTTTATTTTTCAGCATAGTCTCCCCTTCAGTCCACACACTTCTTCCATCGACGTTGCAGTGCTTGGATCCCTGCGGTTGAAAAATAAACATTTGGTCAAATTTGACCACTATGAACTCCCACCCCCTGTGCAGGTTTGTGTGAGTAGGTCTTAAACACTCAGCAAACAGCTACACTGGTGTGGAAAAGTGTTTGCCCCCTTCCTGATTTCTCAGTTTTTTGTATGTTTGTCACACTTAAATGTTTCAGATCATCAAATAAATTTAAATATTAGACAAAGACATTACTTCCACACCTGTCCTCAATCAAGAAATCACTTAAATAGGATCTTCCTGACAAAGTGAAATAGACCAAAAGATCCTCAAAAGCTAGACATCATGCTGTGATCCAAAGAAATTCAGGAACAAATAAGAAACAAAGTAATTGAGATCTATCAGTCTGAAAAAGGTTATAAAGCCATTTCTAAAGCTTTGGGACTCCGGTGGACCACAGTGAGAGCCATTATCCACAAATGGTGAAAACATGGAACAGTGGTGAACCTTCCCAGGAGTGGCTGGCCGACCAAAATTACCCCAAGAGCACAGTGACAACTCACCCAAGAGTTCACAAAAGATCCCACAACAACATCCAAGGAACTGCAGGCCTCACTTGCCTCAGTTAAGGTCAGTGTTCATGACTCCACCATAAGAAAGAGACTGGGCAAGAAGTGCCTGCATGACGGAGTTCCAAGACGAAAACCACTGCTGAGCAAAAAGAACATAACGGCTCGTCTCAGTTTTGCCAGAAAACATCTTGATGATATCCAAGATTTTTGGAAAAATACTCTGTGGACTGACAAGACAAAAGTTGAACTTTTTGGAAGGTGTATGTCCCATTACATCCGGCGTAAAAGTAACAGCATTTCAGAAAAGGAACATCATACCACGAGTAAAATATGGTGGTGGTAGTGTGATGGTGCTGTCTACCAAAAAATCCTGAAGGAGAATTTCCAGCCATCTATTTGTGACCTCCAGCTGAAGCACACTTGGGTTCTGCAGCAGGACAATGATCCAAAACACGCCGCAATTCCACCACTGAATGACTTATGAAAAACAAAATGAAGACTTTGGAGTGGCCTAGTCAAAGTCCTGACCTGAATCCAATTCAAATGCTGTGGCATGACCTTAAAAAGGCGGTTCATGCTCGAAAACCCTCCAATGTGGCTGAATTATAACAAAGATGAGTGGGCCAAAATTCCTCCACAGTGCTGTAAAAGACTCATTACCAGTTATCACAAACGCTTGATTGCAGTTGTTGCTGCTAAGGGTGGCCCAACCAGTTATTAGGTTTATGGGCAATCACTTTTTCACACAGGACCATGTAGTTTTGGATTTTTTTCCCCTTAATAATAAACACCTTCATATAAAAGCTGCATTTTGTGTTTACTTGTGTTAGCTTTGTCTAATATTTAAATTTGTTTGATGTGTCATGCACTGGCCCTCGCGAGCCAGCTAGAGACACACAGACTTACCAGTGAGTTTACAGTGAGTTTTATTTACGGTGAAAGGTTAACAACACAGATGCAGAGGCAATGACACATGAGTCTCCACACTTCTGGAGGCGTGAGGCTAGACAGCTCACTACGAGTCCATAGGAGGAGACAGTCATACACAGGCAAAGGCTGATTAACTAATTAGCTACACAGGCTGCTAAAGCAAAGACACACAAAGTTCCACTCTCACCCGGAGGAGCAAGGCTAACAGCTAACTTACTGGTGCCGGAGAGGCGACGGTCAATCACAAGCATGCGAGGTAGATAAAGATCCAAGTCGTCCGTAGCACAGACGTATAGCGACTAACACTGCTGTGTCATACCATCGCTAGTGCTGGGCTTATATGGCGAAACTAACGACGGTAATGACGCTCAGCTGGCCGACCATTGACAGGCGGAAACCCCACCGAGCACCTTCACAATAAGAGCCCGGTGAGACCAGAATACAGCCCGCAGCTGTCAAGGCCAGCAGCGGGACATAACTTTAACCCGAGCGCGATCAGAACCAGCGCTCGGGTCATAACAGTACCCTCCCTCCACGGGTGGACTCTGAACGCCCCAAGGAACCACCCTGCCCCCCCCCCGCCCCCCCAGGGTGGGAGGTGGGAGGACAGGTGCAGAGGGAGAGAAACCAACCCCTGAACAAGACCATGACCAGACCAAAAAACCATACGAAACCAAAAATAAATACATGAAAATACCTGGAAACAAACAAAATCCTCATACAATAGCCCCTCAAGAAAGGGGGGGAGAACAAACCAACGAGAAGACTTGACCAAACTAAGAATACAAAACACAAAAGGCAATATAGATTGCTTTACCTGACTCTGGTTTTCAAAATACAAACAAAACAAAAAAAAAACAAAAAACAAAAAACACACCAACACACAGGGAGCAATCTAAAATTGCTTTGGCTATGACTATGGTTTACAAAGAAAAACAAGAGGCAATCTAAAATTGTTCAGACTAGACTGTGACTAAGACTGTGACTTACAAAGAAGGAGAAAAAAAAAACAAGAGGCAATCAAAAAATGCTCAGACTAGACTGTGACTTTGGCTTACAAAAAAAAACAAGAGGCAATCTAAAAAATTGCTCAGACCTGACTAACTAACTAACTACTAACTAACCTGCACTTATATAGCGCTTTTCTAGTCACAAAGACCACTCAAAGCGCTTTCACTAATACTAACCCTCTATTCTAAGGGCCTATAGGAAACAGATATCTAGGGACAATTTAGAACAGCCAATTAACCTAATATGCATGTCTTTGGATTGTGGGAGGAAACCGGAGCCCCCGGAGTAAACCCACGCAGCACAGGGAGAACATGCAAACTCCATACAGAAAGGTTCCAACCCTTGCCAACCTGGGGAATCGAACCAGGAACCTTCTAGCTGTAAGGCAACAGTGCTAACCACTGCACCACCGTGCTGCCCACAAGGGCAAGACTAAGACTATGACTTTGGCTTACAAGAAAACAAGAGGCAATCTCAAGACAAACTTCACATGACCAGGCCCCGTATGGGCCCACAGATAGTCCCACAGTACATAATAATCAGGTGGCCTGCCCCAGTCCCATGCCCCCAGAAACAAGTCCTCTGGTGGCCGAACCAGGTCACCCCGTAGCACACACAGTTTATTGGGTGGCCAACCCAAGACGCTGAATGCTCCAAGCAGTTCCTCAGGTGGCCGACCCGTATCCCACAACCACCAGGACCGTGGAGGGATTGCATGCAGCCGCTCACCTGAACAGAACAAGACAGGGGAGCGCCAGACCGTCAAACAGAGCCCTCTCACGGACCCCAGCTGGTGGCTCCCTCGAATCCTGATTGGGTCACAGCCGCACCTGCGCACCTGCGCTGGACCCCCACTGGACCTCGTCGGACCCCGATTGGGTAATTGCTGCACCCACGTTGGACCCTGACTGGGTCACCTCAGCCCATGCGTCGGACCCCGACTGGGTCAGGACGGACCCCGATTGGGTCACCGCTGCACCCACGCTGGACCCCGACTGGGTCACCTCAGCCCATGCGTCAGACCCCGACTGGGTCAGGACGGGCCCCGATTGGGTCACCGCTGCACCCATGTTGGACCCCGACTGGGTCACTTCGGCCCACACGTCGGACCCCGACTGGGTCACCTCGGCCCACACGTCGGACCCCGACTGGGTCACCTCGGCCCACATGTCAGACCCCGACTGGGTCAGGACTGCTCCGGCGACGACCTCCATCTCCGAACCTGGAACCCCCGGTCCCGTGACCTTGACTGGCTCCGGACCGGTAACGCTGTGGAGGTGCTCAGAAAACAAGAGAGGACCGGGATCAGTTCCACCGGCAGCGCCAGAGCCCAGCGAGACGAGCTCGGGTGCAGCGGACGGCTGCCCCTCACTCGCCTCCCCATGAGGCAGGCAAAAATGCTCTAACACACCATACAGGAAAACAAGAAAGAGCACTTGCCTGCACTCGGGCTCTGGAGCCGTCCAGGACTTCGCCAATCCAGGTTCAAGAAGCAGCTCGTCGTCGGGCTCCCACTTGGCTGCGTCGGGTTCCATAGCCGGCCTGATGGTCTCTGCAGCTGGATCCTCACGCGCTGGCGTCCACGCCAATAACCCGTATGGCGTGGAGGGAGAGGACCCTGGACCTGCTGACTCGGGCTGCATCCCTGAGGAACCCTGGGGACGCTCTCTCGTCGGCTCTGGCTCCTCACTGCAGTCCGTTCTTCTCTGTCCAATGCTAGGCTGCAGGGCCGGGATATCTCCCAGAGCTGCAGGCCTCCCCCTCGTTCGATGGCGTGGGACTGACGCCGAGGACCGCTCCATAGGAGGAGACACAGAGGCAGCAGGTTTAATAACAATGGCTACAGCTGGGGAAAGAAACTCAGGGAGCTGCAAACCCCGAGCTTCACCCCCAGGAGTCAGACAAGACAGATCACTATGATCGATAGGTAAGTGAACTTGAACTTGCCTGTCTCCCGGGGGGAGGATGGTATCAGCTGTAGCAGACATTGCTCCTTCCCTCGCTCGCTGGATGGTGGAAACGGACCCATGGACGGAGCCCACCGGCACAGGACTCAGCTCACTCACAGCAGCCAGCTGGTTGAGGGGGTCATCCCGGCGGCCCGGAACTGGATCCGACGCCTTCGCCGGCCCCCGGACGGTGCGAACTCCCGGAACGGATCGAGGAAAGGATCAGGATCCAAGAGCAAAGAGCAGGAGTGCCTCTTCTCCTGCTTCATGCCGCGTTCCTCCTCCATCATCAGGTAAATCTCGCGTTGCGCAGCGATGTCCTCCCTCCTCGCGTCGACTTCCGGGTGGTCAGCGTAGCGGGGAGAGAGATGACAAAGTATATCCTCGGCGGCGTCCAGGTACCAGTGTATGCCATGGTCATAGTCTAGCTGAGAAGCGGAGATGAGAAGCTCATCCACCACTTCCAGCACATCAGTCAGCTCGTGGCTCGGACTCCACACACGGTTCCTCCGCGACGGCATTCTTCACATACACGGCACCCAGACAGGAAAAAGCAAATGTCCAAAAAAACTCAAACTCACTGGCGAATAGCGTCTTGGGTTGGCGTCACCGTAACGCTGTTTTGGCAGCAGTGTACTGTCATGCACTGGCCCTCGCGAGCCAGCTAGAGACGCACAGAGTCACCAGTGAGTTTACAGTGAGTCTTATTTACGGTGAAAGGTTAACAACACAGATGCAGGGGCAATGACACATGAGTCTCCACACTTCTGGAGGCGTGAGGCTAGACAGCTCACTATGAGTCCATAGGAGGAGACAGTCATACACAGGCAAAGGCTGATTAACTAATTAGCTACACAGGCTGCTAAAGCAAAGACACACAAAGTTCCACTCTCACCCAGAGGAGCAAGGCTAACAGCTAACTTACTGGTGCCGGAGAGGCGACGGTCAATCACAAGCATGCGAGGTAGATAAAGATCCAAGTCGTCCGTAGCACAGACGTATAGCGACTAACACTGCTGCGTCATACCATCGCTAGTGCTGGGCTTATATGGCGAAACTAACGACGGTAATGATGCTCAGCTGGCCGACCATTGACAGGCGGAAACCCCACCGAGCACCTTCACAATAAGAGCCCGGTGAGGCCAGAATACAGCCCGCAGCTGTCAAGGCCGGCAGCGGGACATAACTTTAACCCGAGCGCGATCAGAACCAGCGCTCGGGTCATAACATGATGATCTGAAACATTTAAGTGTGACAAACAAACAAAAAAATGAGAAATCAGGAAGTGGCAAACACTTTTTCACACCACTGTACATTGATGGACTTCTTTTAAATGTCTCTAGTCTACCCACTTAACTAATTACAAAAGCATTCAGAGAGCGCATACCTCCGCCAAGGCAGCTTCAAGGTCCTTAGTGGAGGTTTGCGCTCTCAGATCATCACCAAAATTTAATGGGTTCATCCTTGGCCCAAGGACTACCTCTGGTGAAAATCCGTTCAGTAGTTTTTGCACAATCCTGCTAACAGACAGACAGACAAACCACCCCGATTACATTACCTCCCTGGCGGAGGTAAATATAGCCCTGACCATTGGGTGAGTGGGCAGGAAAAAATGTCATTTTTTTCAGTTTTGTTTTGCTGCTGCAGTCTGAGGAGGCCTTGCTTGAGTCCCCATAAATCCAGACTCATATTGTGGAGTCTCAAGAGAGTACCAGGTCACATGGGCTAAGCAAACACACCAAAGATTTCATCACCAATAAAGCACGCCTTGTTAAAGTTACTGGTACATCTCAGGTTTTATTGTAATCTGTTTGGAGTCTAGTTAAATTTCTCTCCAGGAATAAAACACCAGTGACTGTGTGATTTATCACATTCTCAGCTGTGTAAACACTGTACAGTGGTTTGTGGAGAAACTCACCAGGACACGCAGCAGTGATGTGCCAGGCGGCGTATTTTCTGGAAGGCTGATGTTGTACAGAGGTTTGCTGAAGATGGGCCGGTTATCGTTGTCATTGATCAGTTCAATAAACACGCGGGCAAATCCAACGTGGTCAGAGATAGACTCGTTAGCATAAAGCTGAGGAGAGAAAAGACAGATTATAATATGGGCTGGAGGATCATCACCAAACTTTAATGGGTGAAATGCAGCTTCAAATGTTTTTGTATTTTGTGTACTTTATTAATCCCAGAGGGAAATTCAGGGCATCCACCTGGATGGATGAGGCAGCCACGGTATGGCGCCAATCCCTTCACCATTCACACCTAGGGCCACTTTAGAGTCTCCAATTAACCTAACTTGCATGTTTTGGCCTGTGTGAGGAAATCAGAGTACCCGGGGTAAACTCACACAGACATGGGGAAAACATGCAAACTCCACACAGAAGGGTTACCGATGGTCAGGCAGTGGGATTGAACCCACGATGGTCAGGTGTGGAATCGATCCCGTGACCTTCTTACTGTGCTGCCACAGTGCTAACCACTGTGCTACCAAGCTGTCCAATAAAATATCCCACATAAAAAAAAAAAAAAATTACAGCGTTATTTCAGTAGCGACGAATTAGCTATTGAATTGACTTGTTTAAGATTTATAGATTTTAAAATTACACACAGTATGGTATTTACTTGTCCTGTAAATAACTCGGGGATAAAATGAAGGAGGGAAAATTTCACAATTCAAACACTGATATAGGGCCATATTACAAGGACGCAGTCCATAATCACTCGTCTCGGGCACATTTATGGGTGTTTTAAGTTCATTTCCTTATCACAGCAATGCAAAAACAAATTTTCTGCCAGGTGCAAGGTGGAGAAAGGATGGTCTAATTATTCAGAGATGTGTTTTGGATATTCCAATCCAAAGCACTCCTGCCCATCCCTTTAATGCGTTCTAGGGCTGTGCAATATGGCAAAAAATTCATATCACAATATAAGTCATCTTATATCACGATAATGATATATATGACAATATACATTTTCTGTAAATTCTCCAGTTTAGATAACCATATAAAAAGGACCATCTCTTTTTTTACATGAACCATTTTCCCTCATAATTTTGCAGCGTTATGAAATAGTTTTGTAATGTGCATTTGACACTTGACTCTCAAATTTCAGGTTTTTCTTCTAAATCATATATGAATAAAAAGTAAACATCAATAAGTTAAATACTTCCTGAGCCAGAGGATAATAGCAAAAAAAAAAAAAGAAAACATAAACAATATGTCTGAAAATGAGAAAATTACCCATGGCTGTCACCTACAGATATCAATTAGCTGTTAGTTTAAATCAGTGAAAATTTAAGTGTAGACCTGCATCCTGCCATTCTGGCCTGATTTAACCTGTTTGCTTCTTAGTAAAAATATTTCAGATTGGTCATGATTTGAAAATCAGACACAAAAGGTAATGTAATAAAATACATGTGATGACTTTAACTTTATTCATTATCACTACTTGATTAATTAAAATGATTTGAAATCAAATAAATTACATTAAGAGCCAATTTGCTCCTCCGACCCGTTTTAATGTATTTATTATTTATTTTGCGTGTATGTGTGCCACCATCATGCACTTTTGCAACTTTAATAAATTTTTTTCAGACAAAACTAAGAAACTCAGCAGTAATTTAAACCAAAAAAAAAAATAAATGACGGTCTGCTACGGTTTCCAGTTAACATAACTTAGCATCGTCATTTAGCAATTTTATAATTAGACATGGTGTTAACGTTACTTACCTCCTTTTAAAACGAGGCTATCCTCTCTGACGCAGCATGATGAAAAACGGTCCCACATCCCTGGCAAACAGGAGTAGCAGCTATCTGAACCGATAGTTTGGAGTCAGCATTAGCAAACACCAGACTGAAGCCTAGCCACCCACCACACCTGGTCCCCTGTGCGCAGTTGCACACTGCGGGGAAGAGATGGGACGCTGACAAGTAGTGGTGAGGAGCTTTACTGAATAAAACGGGATATGTGCATTTTAAATATGATATAAATGATATTCTATGAAATGATAAACATTTTTAAATCATCCGATATATATCATCATATGGCACAGCCCTAATGCACTCTAGAGGTGCATTATCTAAAGCAAACTCTGATCATGACCACTGGTTTAAGATGGGTTTTACACCGGCCAAAGGGCATGAACACAAGCGAAATTTCACCAGATAGTAATGTTGCTTGGTAATAAGGAAGACATCACTCATATTTGATGCCCAGTTAGTTATTTTAGAGAGGACAAACGGTAAATGGTGTTCACTGATATAGCGCTTTTTCTCATCTCTAGATGACCAAAACGCTTTAAAGATCCTGCTATCCAACCATTCACACACTGATGGCGGCGAAGCAGCCATGCACTGGCACTGGCCTGACCCACCAGGAGCAACTGGGGGTTCAGTGTCTTGCTCAAGGACACTTCCACATGCAGACAGAGCGGGAATCGAACCACTGACCCTCCAATCAGTAGTCGGCCACACTACCCCTGCACCACAGTTGACAAATGAAGAAGAGAAAATGCCGGGCTGAAAAATCAGTTAAATGGTTTAATGGAGTGCACACCGATGCAACACGAAGACATGAATGGGTTTGAAACTTCAGGAAAAGAGGATGATGCCTGTGTAAATTATCATAAACTTTCAAAAGATATAATTATCAATAACGGTGGTGCAGAAGTCGCTCCAGGCCCCATGGGGAGCCAGAGTGCTCCCTCTGTTATTGCTGACTGAGGGTCTCCCCCATCTCATGCGGGGGTCTGCTGAGGTTTTTGGCTCTCTGTCCCAGAGATGGCATGGCATCCCATCCCATCCACTGCCGACCCCCGCCATGAACAGAGCCTGCTCTTGGCGGCCCTTCCTGGTGGCAGTTGGGGTGCTCACTGGGGGCTGGCAGTCTAGGGTGGCCGCCGCTCGAGAACCCTGACCAGTTGTGGGACTAATAAAGGATTATCTTATCTCATCTTATCTTACCTGTCCTCGGATTAATACATCTAACAGAAAAACAACAGCTGAGTACACATTTTTTATTACCCCCGGAAGGACACGAGTGCATGCGTGCGAATGGACAAAAGATCGAATGAAGGAGATGACTGAGGGGACACAGACATTATAGGATATATGGACAGCATAATACTTTGTAACCTTGCATAATACTCCTCCAAATGGAAGAGTGAGACAGTATGGGTGAAGGCACCGAATCACTGTCCTGACTCGATCAGAGGCTGCACCAGCTGAGGCAGATGTAGACACATCTCCTGTCTCTCTAAGAACTTACACTGAAAAGTAAAACTTGGCACACTCCCTGTTCATTCATTCATTCATTCAATCATTCATTTATTCCCCTAAAAATAAATACAGTAATGCCTAATAAGTCCATGAAAAAATGAAAATGTGCATGGAATAAAAATCTTCAGACTGACCCCCCACTACCACCACCGTGCGCCGCATCCACACCAGAACGCACACAAGCTGCCTGTTCATTTGTTCATTCCCGGAAAAAATTCATACATTAATGCCTAATTTATAGATTGCAATGGTAATTAAAATAAGAATGTGGATGGAATAATAATAATAATAAGTTTATTTATAGAGCACTTTTCACAGACAGAGTCACAAAGTGCTTAACATGGTAAAAAACAAAATAAAAACACAGGCACATACAGTAAAACAGTAAAAAAACAAACAAAAAGCAAAACAAAAAACAAAGTAGACAGTAAAAGCACATAAAAATACAATCAGCACATAGTTAATTAAAAAGCCAGACTAAAAAGGTGGGTCTTTAGTTGCTTCTTAAAAACACCAATGGAAGGTGAAGATCTAAGTTCAAAAGGTAAGGAGTGTCACGACTCGCCGCTCATCATCTGCCTCAGCTGCGCGCACACCTGCGCCTCGTCAGCCATGGGCTATTTAGCCCACTCAGCCCAGTGCAGCGGTCTGGAGCCGTCTGTTCGCATCAGCACATCTTCGCAGCTGGATCGTCTCTCAACGACAGCTAAGCTACGCTTCTACATAAGCATCTTATCCCTTACCTTTTGCAAGTCTTCTCCCCTGTGCACAGGTGGATTCCTTGGCGGCGGATACCCCGTCATCGCCATCCAACCCTCACCGTCGCCACAGGCTCTGCAGGACGCTGTCTCCCGGGCTTCTGCCTTGGCCAACGCCAGCCACCTGTCACCTACAAGTAAGCAGCACCCTGCTCATTATACCTGTCTAGGTGTGGTGCCCTTTACCCCTGTCCTCTGTTCTTTCCATAGGGTTGCCCAGCTGTACGGCGCACCGCTCTGCTTCCTGTGCATCGGTGTTCACCCTCATCACATATTCATATCTCACACATCCATTCATACACGCCTGCTTGTTGAATAAAGCTGTTAAATCTACCCTGAGCCTACGTGCGTGTTTCCTGAGCCGGACATTATGTCAGCACGGCTCCAGCAGAGCGGCTCCAGCAGAGCGGCTCAGCAGACAGCGGGCTCGCACGCCGTCTTTCCACCCTTGAGGCTCGGGTGGATTTAATAGCCCATCAACAGCAGGTGATTTTAAATCAATTAACTAACATCACTCACCGGTTAGACCGCTTGGACCCCCAGCAGGTGTTCTCCCTGGCTTGTCAGGGAGGGGTAGCTCCTGCCGCTCCGGTGGCCGGCCAGTCTGCCACGGGAACGCCAACCCGACTCACGGCAATTCCCACCCCCGCCCGCTTCAGCGGTAAGCTCAGCGGAGCGCAGGGGTTTATCATGCAGTGCGAGTCGGTGTTCCTGCGCGTTCCGGGGGATTTTCCCTCGGACCACAGCCGAATTGGCTATATAGGCAATCTCCTGGAGGGGCGAGCGCTAACTTGGGCTTACGCCGTCATGGCGAAGCCCAGTTACACAATCCTCTCCTACAGCCAGTTCGTGCAAAGCTTTCTCGAGGTGTTCGATCATTCCCGGCGAGATAGCATCCTCGCTGACCATCTCCTTGGTCTCCAACAGGGAAGCCGGTCAGCGGCGGATTACGCTATCAACTTCCGGGTCGCAGCGGAGGAGGTGGGCTGGGGTGAGGCGTCACTCTGTAGCATCTTCCTCCGCAGCCTCAGCTCTGGTCTGAGGGATGAGCTGGCCAGCCGAGATCTTCCAGAGACACTCTCGGAGCTAATCTCCCTAACAATTAGCTTGGATAACCGGCTGCGTGAACGGTCCGCCGAGCGGAAGTTAATCGGCCGCTCGCGTGGAGGTTCCGTCCGCATGCCTCAGGCTCGCCCCCTGGCATTACCTCCTCCGGAGTCTCCCGAGGAGTCGGAGGCAATGGTGATTGGTCGGTCAAGGCTCCCCCTAGCGGAGAAACAGCGCCGCCGGGAGCTGGGCCTCTGCATGTATTGCGGAGGTGATCACCATACCGTGAAGCATTGCCCGGAGAAGCCAAACGGGGGGGTCCGCGAGTCACTGTAGGGGGCCTCGCGGACTCTAACCGGTCGAATCCCCTCACAAGTCTATCTTTGCCCATACGATTCTGTCACAATGCCACGGGGCATCTCACACATGCACTGGTGGACTCAGGAGCAGAGCAGAGTTTCATTTCAAAGAGCCTGGAAACCCAATTGGGCATCACCTGCCACCCTCTGGCCGCTCCTCTCAGCCTGGTCACCCTCTCCCGTGCGCCCCTTGGACAAGTGACTCATCGCACCCAGCCGGTCCCTGTAGTAATCTCAGGTAACCACTGGGAGGACCTTACCTTGTATGTCCTATCCTCTTCTGTGTCGCCTGTCATCTTAGGCTACCCCTGGTTGCGCATGCACAACCCAGTGCTGGATTGGCAGACAGGAAGAATCGCCGCCTGGAGCTCCTTCTGCATGGGTACCTGCCTTCAGTCCGCAGCCTGCGCCCCGTCCTCCCCCCTTCCGGCCTCAGACGCCACACCTCCAGATCTCACCCTGGTGCCCTCGGAGTTCCATGACTTGGGCCTCGTGTTCAGTAAGTCCAGGGTGATGTATCTCCCTCCTCACCGGCCCTACGACTGCGCCATCAACATCCGCCCGGGGGCGCCCTTGCCATCCGGACGCCTCTACAGCCTGTCAGCGCCGGAGCGGGAGGCCATGGACAGTTACATCAAGGAGTCCCTCAACGCAGGAATCATCTGCCCTTCTTCGTCTCCGCTCGGCACAGGGTTTTTCTTCGTCTCGAAGAAGGATGGGTCACTCCGCCCCTGTATTGATTTTCGGGCCCTTAATGACATCACGGAGAAGGACCGCTACACCCTGCCATTGATGGACACCGCTTTCCACTCCCTCCAGGGGGCGACCTGGTTCACTAAGTTGGATCTCCGCAGTGCTTACCACCTCGTCCGAATCCGGGAGGGGGATGAGTGGAAGACGGCCTTTCGAACGCCTAGTGGTCACTTCGAGTATCTGGTAATGCCGTTTGGGCTGACCAACGCCCCCGCTGTGTTTCAACGCCTCATTAACGATGTCCTACGTGATTTCCTAGGCCTCTTCATGTTCGTGTACCTGGATGACATCCTCATCTTCTCCAGGTCACGGGAGGAACACCAGGTGCACGTGAGGTGGGTCCTACAGCGGCTGCTGGAGAACAGGCTGTATGTCAAGGCCGAAAAGTGTGAGTGTTACGCCAAGACCACCTCCTTCCTAGTGTTCGTAATCTCGCACAACCAAGTCCTTCCCGATCCCGCGAAGGTCAAAGCGGTGGTCGAGTGGCCCACACCGACCTCAAGAAAGCAGGTACAGCAGTTCATTGGGTTTGCCAATTTTTATCGCCGCTTTGTGCCCAATTTCGGAGCCATTGTTGCCCCTTTGACCTGCCTCACTTCTCCCAAGAACCCCTTCCAGTGGACCGAAGACGTTGCAGCGGCTTTTGAGGCATTGAAAATGGAATTCTCCTCCTCCCAGGTCCTGACCCAGGTTGACCCCGCGCTGCAGTGCCTGGTCAAAGTCGACGCGTCTGATACGGGAGTGGGGGCGGTGCTCTCTCAGTGATCACCCACCGATGGGGTGAAACGACCCTGCGCCTTCTTCTCACGGCGCCTGTCTCCGGCTGAGCGCAACTACGACGTCGGGGACAGGGAGCTACTTGCCATCAAGCTCGTCCTGCAGGAGTGGCGCCACTGGTTGGAGGGGGCTGCCCAGGCATTCGTGGTGTTAACGGACCACAAGAACCTTGAATATTTAAGATCTGCCAGACGACTGAATGCCCGCCAGGTGTGCTGGTCATTGTTCTTCGCCCGGTTCCGTTTCACCATCACCTACCGCCCCGGTTGTAAGAATGGCCTGCCCGACGCCCTTTCCAGGCAGTTTTCCCCTGAGACCTCGGAGGAGCCAGGTCATACCATCTTGCCTAGCTCGTGTGTTGTGGGGGCGATTTCCTGGTCCATCAGGGACAAGCTCCGGAGGGCGCAGGAGACTGAACCGGATCCGGGCGGCGGACCGGAAGGGTGGCTGTTTGTTCCATCAACTGTCCGGGGGGAGGTTATTCATTGGGTTCACACCTCCAAACTCGCCTGTCACCCTGGTGTCTCCCGGCTTGTGGATCTCCTTCAGCGTTCTTTTTGGTGGCCAGGGCTTCAGAAGGACGCCGCCAACTACGTCCAGGCGTAGGTAATTCTCAAGTAATTCTCAGGTAATTCTCCCCCCGCGGGCCTGCTCCAGCCTCTGCCGGTCCCTGGCAGGCCCTGGTCTCACATAGCCCTCGACTTCGTCACTGGTCTCCCGGTCTCCAACACCTACGATGCTGTGCTGACCATCGTGGATCGATTCTCCAAGGCTGCCCACTTCGTGCCGCTCCGGGTCCTCCCTACGGTGCGGGAGACAGTGGACCTTCTGGTCCAGCACGTGGTCAGGCTGCATGGGATACCGGTGGACATCGTCTCTGATCGGGGGCCCCAATTCGTCTCTGAGGTATGGAGGTGTTTCTGCAACGCTCTGGGGGCCACGGTAAGCCTCACCTCCGGCCACCACCCACAGTCCAGTGTGAGCGTGCCAACCAGGAACTGGAAGCTGCCTTACGCTGCGTCACCTCCTCCAACCCATCGTCCTGGAGCACGCACCTGGCCTGGGTGGAGTATGCCCACAACACGGCACGGTTTTCTGCCACGGGGATGTCCCCCTTTAAGGCGTCCATGGGGAACGACCCTCCCTTGTTCCCGGAGCAGGAGGGTGAGCTGGCCGTTCCCTCCATCCAGTCGCAACTGAGACGCTGTCGGAGCCTGTGGACCAGAGCGTGCGATGCGCTATTATGCACAGCGGCGCACAACAGCTCCACAGCGAACCGCCACAGGAGACCGGCCCCTGCCTACCAGGTGGGCCAATGAGTCTGGTTATCCTCTCATGACGTTAACCTCAAGGCTGAGAAGAGGAAGCTGGCCCCACGTTTCATTGGCCCTTTCACCATCTCAAAAATCATCAACCCGGTGGCTGTGCGTCTGGCCCTCCCCCCCTCCCTCCGCATATGTCCCACCTTCCACGTGTCAAAGATCAAGCCCGTGGTCTCTGATCCTCTCTGTCCCCCGTCCGCGGCGCCGCCCGCGTCTCTGATGATCGACGGCCATCCGGCCTGGAGAGTCACCTCCATCATGGACTCCTGGCGCCGAGGTCGCGGGCTGCAGTACTTGGTGGACTGGGAGGGATTCAGTCCTGAGTGGAGGTCTTGGGTGCGCTCTTCCTTGGTTTTGGACAGGAGTCTCATCACGGAGTTCCACCGGGCGCACCCGGACAAACCAGCGCCAGGAGGCGCTGTTAGGGGGGGGAGTACTGTCACGACTCGCCGCTCATCATCTGCCTCAGCTGCGTGCACACCTGCGCCTCGTCAGCCACAGGCTATTTAGCCCACTCAGCCCAGTGCAGTGGTCTGGAGCCGTCTGTTCGCATCGGCACATCTTCGCAGCTGGATCGTCTCTCAACAACAGCTAAGCTACGCTTTTACGTAAGCATCTTATCCCTTACCTTTTGCAAGTCTTCTCCCCTGTGCACAGGTGGATTCCTTGGAAGGCGGATACCCCGTCATCGCCATCCAACCCTCACCGTCGTCACAGGCTCTGCAGGACGCTGTCTCCCGGGCTTCTCCCTTGGCCAACGCCAGCCACCTGTCACCTACAAGTAAGCAGCACCCTGCTCATTATACCTGTCTAGGTGTGGTGCCCTTTACCCCTGTCCTCTGTTCTCTCCATAGGGTTGCCCGGCTGTACGGCGCACCGCTCTGCTTCCTGTGCATCGGCGTTCACCCTCATCACATATTCATATCTCACACATCCATTCATACACGCCTGCTTGTTGAATAAAGCTGTTAAATCTACCCTGAGCCTGCATGCGTGTTTCCTGAGCCGGACATTATGTCAAGGAGTTCCACAGTCTGGGAGCAACAGCAGCAAAGGCTCTATCGCCTTTGGTTCTGAGCCTAGTGCTAGGTACTACCAATAGATTCTGATGAGAAGACCTGAGAGACCTGCTGGGCTGGTGTAGAAAGAGCAGGTCACTAATATAAAAAGGCACCTCTTCATGAAAGGCTTTGTAAGTAAGAACAAGAACTTTAAAATCAACTCTATAATTTACAGGAAGCCAATGCAAGGAGGCCAAAACAGGAGTGATATGACAGAATCTACTGGACCTAGTTAGTAATCTTGCAGCAGCGTTCTGGACTAACTGTAGGCAGTGTAAAGAGGATTTGCTAAGACATCTAAAAAGAGCATTACAGAAGTCCAAACATGAAGAAACAAAGGCATGAATAATGATTTCTAACTGACTGTAGAAAACCAATGACCTAATTTTGGATATATTCCTAAGGTGGAAAAAACAACTCCGGGTCAGAGATTTGACATGCTGATCAAAACTTATCGATTGATCAAAAATGACACCAAGATTTTTTAGATTAGACCGTACATTAGAGCTTAATGAGCCAATGCCATTAACCATCTTAGGAATTAGATTATCAGGTGCTACAATAAGGACTTCAGTTTTATCAGCATTAAGTTGCAAAAAGCCAGTTTAGAAAGCTTGGGATCAGTCCGCCAAGGTCTCCGCCTTTGACCGCCACCTAATCCACATAGCACCGGACCCCCATGATCCCTCCTGCAGGTGGTGAGCCCACTGGAGGGCGAACCCATGTAACTCCTTCGGGCTGAGCCCGGCCGGGTCCCATGGGTGGAAACCCGGCCACCAGACGCTAGCCTTCGAGCCCCTCCCCCAGACCTGGCTCCAGGGTGGGGCCTCGGTAACCCCATACCGGGCGGGGTACACTGAATCCTTGATATACAGTTTATCATGAGAGTCTGTTGGGTGTCATGAGGGTGTCATGCTTGGTGACCACAGGATCTCATCTCTGTTGTTGCAGATGATGTTGTCCTGTTGGCTTCATCCAGCAATGACCTACAGCTCTTGCTGGGACGGTTTGCTGCTGAGTGTGAAGCGGCTGGGATGAGAATCAGCAGCTCCAAGTCCGAGTCCATGGTCCTCAGCCAGAAAAAGGTGGATTGTCCTCTCCGGGTTGGGGACAGGCTCCTGTCCCAAGTGGAGGAGTTTAAGTATCTTGGGGTCTTGTTCACGAGTGAGGGGAAAATGGAGTGAGAGATCGGCAGACGGATTGGAGCAGCATCTGCAGTGATGCGGACGTTGTACCGGTCTGTCGTGGTGAAGAGGGAGTTTAGTTCTAAGGCAAAGCTGTCGATTTACCAGTCAATCTACGTTCCTACTCTCACCTATGGTCACGAGCTTTGGGTAATGACCGAAAGAACGAGATCGCGGATACAATTGGCTGAACTGAGCTTTCTCCGTAGGATTGCTGGACTCACCCTCAGAGATAGGGTGAGGACCTCAGTCATCCGGGAGAGGCTCAGAGTAGAACCGCTGCTCCTCCACATTGAAAGGAGTCAGTTGAGGTGGTATGGGCATCTGATTAGGATGCCTCCTGGACGCCTCCCACTTGAGGTGTTTCAGGCACGTCCCACTGGGAGGAGACCCCGGGGCAGACCCAGGACTCGGTGGAGAGACTATGTCTCCCAGCTGGTCTGGGAACGCCTTGGTATCCCCTCTGAAGAGCTGGAGCAGGTGGCTGGGGAGAGGGAAGTCTGGGCTTCTCTGCTTGAACTGCTGCCTCCGCGACCCGGACCTCCGGAAAAGCGGTAGAAGATGGATGGATGGATGGATGGATGGATGAAGTTGCAAAAAGTTACTAGACATCCAGTCCTTAATTGCAGACAGACAATCATGAATAATTTTTAAATTGTCAACATGGTCAGGTTTAAAAGAGAAAAGTAGCTGTAAGTCGTCAGCGTAGCAATGATAAGACACACCTTTAAATTTGCTGATGATAGAACCAAGTGGCAGCATATATAGGGCAAATAAAAGTGGACCCAGAATAGAACCCTGAGGCACCCCACAGGTTAAAGGAGCAGAATCAGATGAATAAGAGCCAACAGCCACGGAAATACTCCTACCGGAAAGGTAGGAGAAAAACCAATCCAGAGCTTTTCCAGAAATACCTACCCAATCGCTAAGCCTTTGTAACAAAATACAATGATCAATAGTATCAAATGCTGCAGTAAGATCTAATAACACTAAAACAGAACATTTGCCAAATGATGATTAAAATATCTGATGATTAAAATATCATTCGACACCCTGAGAAGAGCGGTCTCTGTCTAGTGTTTCTGACGAAAACCTGACCGAAATTTGTCGAAAATATTGTGTTCAATCAGAAAGTCAGTGAGCTGCTTGGCAACAACTTTTTCTAAAAGCTTAGAAATAAAAGGAAGCTTAGAAATTGGCCTGAAGTTTTTAAAAACAGATGGATCAAGGTTAGGTTTTTTTTAAAAGTGGCTACACAACTGCATGTTTAAAATACAAGGGTACACAACCAGATTCAAGTGAACTATCAATGATATTAACCAAAGATGTACCCACTGAGCCAATTACCTCTTTTAACATTAAGGAAGGCAAAATCTCTAAAGCGCAGGAGGGGGATTTCATGGAACTCACCAACACTAACAAATCCTCAAAAGAAATTGGGGTAAAATCACTTAAAAAGGCCTGTCTGTTAGGACAATCAAGGATTAGGGGAAAGGAATGAGTAAAACCAGCTCTAACAGCAGTGACCTTGTCAACAAAAAAGGAAAGAAACTTGTTACAGTCATTAATTGAATAAACGGGGGAGCAGAACTGACAAGATTAGATATACTGTCTTGTGCTGAAGAGGATCTTTGCACTGTTACTGTTGGAGGAGATGATGTTGGAAAAATAAGAAGTTCTTGCCATTTTAATCATATTTTAATATATATATATACACTACCGTTCAAAAGTTTGGGGTCACTTAGAAATTTCCTTATTTTTGAAAGAAAAGCACTTTTTTTCAATGAAGATAACTTTAAACTAATCAGAAATACACTCTATACATTGCTAATGTGGTAAATGACTATTATAGCTGCAAATGTCTGGTTTTTGGTGCAATATCTACATAGGTGTATAGAGGCCCATTTCCAGCAACTATTACTCCAGTGTTCTAATGGTACAATGTGTTTGCTCATTGCGTCAGAAGGGTAATGGATGATTAGAAAACCCTTGTGCAATCATGTTAGGTCTGCAATGCTGTAATTGCTGCAAATGGAGGATTCTTTGACGAAAGCAAAGTTTGAAGGAAAAAATTATTATTTCAAATACAAATCATTATTTCTAACCTTGTCAGTGTCTTGACTATATTTTCTATTCGTTTTACAACTCATGGTGGTAAATAAGTGTGACTTTTCATGAAAAACACAAAATAATTGTCTGGGTGACCCCAAACTTTTGAACGGTAGTGTGTGTATATATATATATATATATATATATATATATATACTGTATATATATATATATATAATAAAAAAATATTTAGTGTCTTATCATATTATAATTAAAATAATAGGCGATTATAACCATTACAAGTCTCTCCACTGAAATAAGAAAATCCCAGCACATGCCGTTTCCTCATGAGCTCCTGTTAGTAGAACCTGTGCAATTTCAAAACACGTGGCTCAAACAGCATTAAACAATGCGCTTCTGATGACAGACCTCCTTTTTCCTGATCAAAAGCACATTGCCATAAAATGCAGAATAATATGGATGCACATGAGATTGCGTGTCACCACACCTCCTTGAAATGAGCCTCCTCCTCCCAGCGCAAAGCCAGTGTACTGTCTACTGGTAATTAGATGGCATGACGCAAAGCATAAAAACAGACAATGCGCTGACAGAAACAAGCAAAATACTGGCACAAGGTGTTGAATACTCACTGAAAAGCTGTAGCTTCGGATATTTTCATAGTCCAGTGGCATGGCAACCCTCATTCTGATGTCGGCCCGACCCTGCACTGCAGTGGGGGAGGTGGTGAAGTAGTCCGAATTGTTTCCTGTCAGAAACACCTGGAACATGCTGTTCACCCCCTACCACAGGAAGAATAAGGGGAATGGAAATATGAGAAAAAAGAGAGAAACACTTTTCTTAAAAACAGACTGAGGAGGGTTGGAAATATAGTCCATGTCCTACTTATTAACAACAAAAGTAGTTAGCTGTTTCAGTTCAAAGACTGTGAAATAATTCCAACATTATTTAATCAATCACACACGTTGTGTATACGGTGGGGCAAAAAAGTATTTAGTCAGCCACCAATTGTGCAAGTTCTCCCACTTAAAAGATGAGAGAGGTCTCCAATTTTCATCATAGGTATACCTCAACTATGAGAGACAAAATGAGAAAAAAAAAATCCAGAAAATCACATTGAAGGATTTTTAATGAATTAATTGGTAAATTCCTCAGTAAAATAAGTATTTGGTCACCTACAAACAAGCAAGATTTCTGGCTCTCACAGACATGTAACTTCTTCTTTAAGAGGCTCCTCTATCCTCCACTCGTTACCTGTATTAATGGCACCTGTTTGAACTCATTATCAGTATAAAAGACACCTGTCCACAACCTCAAACAGTCAGACTCCAAACTCCACTATGGCCAAGACCAAAGAGCTGTCAAAGGACACCAGAAACAAAACTGTAGACCTGCACCAGGCTGGGAAGACTGAATCTGCAATAGGTAAGCAGCTTGGTGTGAAGAAATCAACTGTGGGAGCAATTATTAGAAAATGGAAGACATACAAGACCACTGATAATCTCCCTCGATCTGGGGCTCCACGCAAGATCTCACCCTGTAGGGTCAAAATGATCACGAGAACGGTGAGCAAAAATCCCAGAACCACACGGGGAGACCTAGTGAATGACCTGCAGAGAGCTGGGACCAAAGTAACAAAGGCTGCCATCAGTAACACTACACCGCCAGGGACTCAAATCCTGCAGTGCCAGACGTGTCCCCCTGCTTAAGCCAGTACACATCCAGGTCCGTCTGAAGTTTGCTAGAGAGCATTTTGATGATCCAGAAGAGGATTGGGAGAATGTCATATGGTCAGATGAAACCAAAATAGAACTTTTTGGTAAAAACTCAACTTTTCGTGTTTGGAGGAGAAAGAACACCATACCTGCTGTGAAGGATGGAGGTGGAAACATCATGCTTTGGGGCTGTTTTTCTGCAAAGGGACCAGGACGACTGATCCGTGTAAAGGAAAGAATGAATGGGGCCATGTATCGTGAGATTTTGAGTGAAAACCTCTTTCCATCAGCAAGGGCTTTGAAGATGAAACATGGCTGGGTCTTTCAGCATGACAATGATCCCAAACACACCGCCCGGGCAATGAAGGAGTGGCTTCATAAGAACCATTTCAAGGTCCTGGAGTGGCCTAGCCAGTCTCCAGATCTCAACCCCATAGAAAATCTTTGGAGGGAGTTGAAAGTCCGTGTTGCCCAGCGATAGCCCCAAAACATCACTGCTCTAGAGGAGATCTGCATGGAGGAATGGGCCAAAATACCAGCAACAGTGTGTGAAAACCTTGTGAAAACTTACAGAAAATGTTTGACCTCTGTCATTGCCAACAAAGGGTATATAACAAAGTATTGAGATGAACTTTTGTTATTGACCAAATACTTATTTTACCGAGGAATTTATCAATTAATTCATTAAAAAATCCTTCAATGTGATTTTCTGGATTTTTTTTTTCTCATTTTGTCTCTCATAGTTGAGGTATACCTATGATGAAAATTGGAGACCTCTCTCATGGCGCAGTGGTTTAGCACTGTGGCAGCACAGTTTTACCCTCGGCCGGGGGATCGCGGGGATCATGAGATCGTGGGTTCGATCCCAGCCCCCGACCAACAGTGAGCTGTGTGGAGTTTGCATGTTCTCCCCGTGTTGCGTGGGTTTACTCCGGGATTTCTCCGGTTTCCTCCCGCATACCAAAAACATGTAGGTTTAGGGCGCTCGCCCACGCAGCGACCGGCAGCCGGTGGCTTGTCATCAGACTGCAAACCAAATCTACCTACGGGTACAAATAAGTAACAAAAAAAAAAAAAAAATCTTTTAAGTGGGAGAACTTGCACAATTGGTGGCTGACTAAATACTTTTTTGCCCCACTGTATGTGGAGGTAGATAAATAAGATTTTAAAAAAAATAAAATAAAGGTGGTCCCCAGAGCTCCATTTTGGGACCCATTTCATTTTCTTTATTTCTAAATTATTTGGGTAAGGATATTGCAGCTAAATACAGTATTGTCAGAAGTGTGTATTCATGCTTGTGTGTGGATAGATATCCTGCTATCATTATAATGCAAACATGGGCACACAAATTACTGCCAAGAGTCCAACATAGCTTAACCAACAAAGTTTGGATGAATGATGGCTCTGTATTTTTGCCGGATTTTTGCAGAATGGTGACATTGTGATGTGATATCTCTGGAATGCACATCTTAACATAAAACACCATATAAGTTATGTTTTAGCTAGGCCCATTGGTGATGATTGTATGTACACAAACTGTTTTACTGAAATGCTGAACTTTACTTCTGTACATAAGAGGGAGATAAGCTACTTAACTTCTAGGTGTGTTTCTGCATGAAGCGTTGTGGTTTGCCTTGATTAAATTGAATTTGTATATTGCTTTGTTTAAACATCTGTTGAGTGTTATATAATTCTGTTTTGTTGTCTACTTCCTCTTGTTCATATGGGGAAATGGTGTTGTGCTTTATAGAAAGGGAAATTATAGAGTTATAGGTTTCTTAAGATTTACATAATAATATGCTTGTTTTAAGAATAACAGGCCAACAAAATGCACATAATGGTTACAGGTTCACTGGTCAGTGTACCACAACAATTTTACAATAAACACCTTGTTTCACAAATGAATGATTAACCTATTATTATACAGACAACAAAATTAGCATTTCACTAAAAATGCATTATCATTTTGCTATTTACAACATAAATTACAGTTTTTCTGAATCAATAAAACACTAAACCCCATTCTCTGAACCAAATTCTTGGTGGTCTGAACTCATTTTTCCCATCAAACACTCTTTTGGGACAACCTTAAGCTGGTTCATGTTGTTAGACACAATTTGCTAATGTGGAGCACACTTTTTATGCACATTATCACTCTCGAAAACAACTTTCGCACTGTGATGCATGTGAGCTGTGAAGTGGTGAACACAGGAGGCACACGTTAAACACAAATACAGCACTGTTATCATCAATGAGATACAAGGACTCACAATTGTTTCAAATTACGTGAAATTTTTGACTGTAGTTTGAATTTCTGATTTTGTATTTACAGTTTAGAGGAAGGAATGCGGTTTTCAAAAAAAAAAAAAAATGTCTTAGCAAAAAACTGTAATCATGTGTAATGCCATGAATTGCCCAAACGGCAGGGAGGAGAGACCCAGACGCTGAACTGCTAGTTGTGATATTTATTGACCAAAACACAAAAGTCCATAGCTCAAGTAGGTTCATTTTGTCTTCTTTTAATTATTTACCTTTTGTTCTTATTAAACTGGAAGATCATTCACCACAGGGAAAAAAGAACACCAGAAGGAATGTGAGAAGGAAACACAAGGACAACTCACCAGATCACAAAAAGAAAAGGCAGAACAAGAAACATTAAAATCAGCAATATCAGATCACTGCAAAAGAAATAAATCACATCATGGACTGGGACAATGCAAAAATTATTGGTTTGGAGAGCAACAGACACAAACACTGGATCAAGGAGGCCACAGAAATCAGGAAGCGGGGAAAAGATACCATGAACAGGGATGAGGGGGCCTTTATGCTTTCCCACACCTGGGACCACATTCTCCAGAGACCATCGGACGGCGGAAAGCAGGGCCAGCTCGGTGGATCTGACAGGTCTGCTGGGCTGGCCCCACCTACGAAAGTCAGCTGATAAAATGACACCTGGCAGCAATCAGCTGACACTTCTGACGAAGGCTGCAGTGAACAGTCGAAACATGTAAAGAAGGTAAAAACATCTCCTTTCTATTTTTGTCTTTAATAAGAACAAAAGGTAAACACAAAAGTCCAAAACAGTCCACAACACAAAAGTCCAAACTGAAAACAATGCAAACCTTTGAAGCAAGGAAACAACGTTCAACAGAACAAGGGAATGGTTCTGGTGGAGAAGAGTAATCTATAAGACTCCGGCAAAGACGGAGTGAATTAACAGTCTTTAAATAGAGCTGGAAACAAAAGAAACAAATGAAAAATGATGGCAGGTGTGGATACCATGAGCGGGCAGGAGGAAACAATGATTACAAACTCGGATCAGCTGGGACCAATGAGAGGGAGAAGACAGGACTGACAGCTGACAAGAGCACAACCCACAACAGAGCAAAAAACCCAGAAGTGCCACTGTCAGCTGCAGCCCCAGGAAGAAAGAAAACACAACAGAATATGAATATAATGAGATAACAAATAAAGACAAGCAAACCCAAACATATAAATAACAAAACTACAATGAACGTAAACAGGAAAATAAATCATACTAAGAAACAATACAGAATATATGAAAATTAACCAAAGATAAAATAACAGGAATAAGAACTCAAAAATACAACACCATACAAATATAGAAAAAAGGCAAGGAGACACAGCACGGCGGGATCCCCCGTGCTCAGATCATGACAGAGCCCCCCTCTCAAGGGGTGGACACCAGACACCCCGAGCAACATCGAAGGAAAAGGACTCACCCACACAAAAACACCCCACCCCATCAAAATCAAGAAAACAACCCCACCCTGGGCGAGAGGAGGGGGATTCAGGCACGGAGGGACCGAAATAAACCAGAAAAAAATAAGAAAAACTCACACCCCAGCAAAACCCAGACTTGGAGGGAACAAAAATCAAAAAACCCCGCTCAGGACCCACACCCACGCAGAACTGGGCACTTAGGCCCCCTGGACCAAAGAACTAAACAGTTCAAGTGGCCAGCTAAAATCCCAGACCTGACAGATGGCGTGATGGTAAGAGTCGGGTGGCCTGCTGGAGAATGTGGGCCACCCAACCCAGCGGCACAGCCTGTCAGGCAGTCGGCCAGTGTTTTTTAACCACCTAAACAGAAGGGGTGGCCCAGGAGGTGGCTGCCCTACGGGAAGGACCAACAAGGGAGAGGATGGTGGAGTTGAGGAAACCACGATGGCCTCGGGTGGAAGAGAGGGAACCATGATGGCGTCTGGCAAAGGAGAGGGGACCACGATGGCACCTGGCAGAGGAGAGGGAACCACGATGGCCTCGGGCAGAGGAGAGGGAACCACAACAGCCTCGGGCAGAGGAGAGGGAACCACGACAGCGTCTAGCAGAGGAGAGGGGACTACGATGGCGTCTGGCAGAGGACGGGGACCATGACGGCGTCTGGCAGAGGAGGGGGAACCCCAACGCCCTCGGACTGGCCTGCAGCACCCTTGGTGGCTCCAGCTTGGAGCAAAGCCACATCCGCGGTGGCTCTGGACTGGAGCAAGGCAGTACCCGCGGTGGCTCCAGGCTGGAGCAAGGCAGCACCCGTGGTGGCTCCAAGCTGGAGCAACGCTACACCCGCGGTGGCTCCGGGCTGGAGCAATGCTGCACCCGCGGTGGCTCCGGGCTGGAGCAACGCTGCACCCACAGTGGCTCCAGGCTGGAGCAACCCTGCACCCATGGTGGCTCCGGGCTGAAGCAACGCTGCACCCATGGTGGCTCCGGACTGGGCCAGCGCTACACCCTCGGTGTCCCCCTGGCTGGAGCGTAACACCCACGGCGGGCCTACACTGAAGCGCAGCACCCATGTTGGACTCAGGCTGGGGCGCAGCACCCACGACGATCCTCGACTGGGTCACAGCACCCACAAATACCCGGACTGAGGAGGAACTGCACCCATGGAGGTCCCGGGCTGGGACAAAGCACCCGTGACGACCTCAGCTGAAGGGGGAGCAGCACCCATGGAGGTCCTGGGCTGAGACGGAGCACTCACGACGACCTCAGCAGGAGGAGCTGGACCCACGAAGACCTCAGGTGGCGAGCCTGAACCCACGGAGATCTCAGGCAAAGTTGGATGAATCTCGGTGACACTGGGGAAAGGCTCAGATTAGAGAGACAGAGACACAGGGTCACCACTGGCAGTGGAGCCGGCGAGGCGAGCACAGGTGCAGCTGACGGCTGCACTTGGTTCTCCTCACCAAGAGCCAGACAAGACCTCTTCAACATGGAAACAACAAAAACAAAGGAGAGCACTTGCCTGAGCTCAAGCACCACCACCATCCAGGGCTCTGTCAATCCAGGCAGTGACGTCTCGGGCCCGGCCCTCTGGAGGTCTAACTCCGGCTCTGCTGTGGCGGTCCCTACAGCAGGCTTGGTGGTTGATGCAGTCCCGGGACCCCCCAGCAAAGCGACCCACGCAGGTGGCTCGTCCTGCGTGGATCCAGGAGGTCAGTTTTCTGCTGGCGCTGAATCCTGCACTGTTGAAGGCCAGGGATGCTCAGTCGTCGGTGCAGGCTCCAGATCACAGACAGTGCTCTCCCTCCGTCCGGACCATGGCTACGGGGCTGGAGTCAGGTCCTCCAGGGCCACAGGCTCCTCCACTGTCCGGCGGCTCAATCCTGCGGCCGGCAGACACTCAAAGGGCAGAGGAGGAGACACGGAGAGAGCAGGTGAAAGGTCTTTAGCTGCAGCAAGCAGTGAGAGCTCAGGGGACTGTGTAAACTGAGCCTCACCACCGGGAATCAGGCAAGATAATTTTTGTGTTGGTAATTGAGAATGAAAAGACACTTGCCTGTGTTCCCGGGGCATGATGTTTCCTGCTGCAGCAGGTGTAGAGTCTGCCCTCTCCGTGGTTGCTGTGATAGCGGACCCCTCTGAGGAAGGTAGAAGAACTGCCCAAGCAGACGTGGTGACGGGCAGAGCCGGGAAGGAGGCGACAGGTTCTTCAGCAGTGGGAGGAATTGCCGAGGAGGAGGGAGAGGCAGAAGCAGTGGATGAGGAGGCTGACGGGACAGCCAGAGAAGAAAGACCAGAAAAAGGAACTACTGTGGGAGTTTTTGGCCTTGGCGAAGGAGAGGCTGCTGACAAGGAGGTGGAGGCGTTCCGAAGCTGGATGGAGGCGTTCTGGAGCTGATGGAGCAGGAGCAGGAACGGGCAGACAGGGGAAGAAGAAGAAGGATGTCTACTGCGGAGAGTGTCTCCGTGACAGCTTCGGTCCTGCTGGAAGCGGCCCCATGGTCAGGCCTGGAAATGACCGCCGAAGCGAGGAGGCCATGGACAGAAGTTCCGCAAATTGGGGATATTTCCACAAGCTGGTGTGTGCCTCCACAATCACCACTGCTCCATTTACTCTTTTCCAGGTCTTCTTTGGTCTGCGGGCGGCGAGAGCTTCATCCACAAAACACTGGATAAACTCAGCAGCCCATTCCTCCTCCAGGAGTGGAGTCCTAGCCACCTATCCTCCTTTGCTGGCTGAGGTTTGGTGGGCTGGGGACATAATGATGGCTCCGGATAGAACAGGTGAGAGAAAAACAAAATGCACAAACTAGCAGTAGCTGGGTCTCTAACTGGTCGGAGTCTTCTGTCATGAATTGCCCGAATGGCAGGGAGGACAGACCCAGACACTGAACTGCTAGTTGTGATATTTATTGACCAAAACACAAAAGTCCAAAACAGTTCACAACATAAAAGAGATAAGGATAAGGGATAAGGACCTGTACTTATATAGTGCTTTTCTAGTTGCAAAGACCACTCAAAGCGCATAACTAATAGGTACACTAACTAAAAGTCCAAACTGAAAACAAAGCAAACTTACGAAGCGAGGAAACAACGTTCACCAGAAGAGGGGAAGGGTTCTGGTGGAGAAGAGTAATCTATAAGACTCCGGCAAAGAGGAAGTGAATTAACAGTCTTTAAATAGAGCTAGAAACAAAAGAAACAAATGATGGCAGGTGTGGATACCATGAGTGGGCTGGAGAAAACAATGATTACAAACTCAGATCAGCTGGGACCAATGAGAGGGAGAAGACGGGACTGACAGCTGACAAGAGCACAGCCCACAACAGAGCAAAAAACCCAGAAGTGCCACTGACAGCTGCAGCCCTGGGAAGAGAGAAAACACTACAGAATATGAATATAATGAGATAACAAAGACAAGCAAACCCAAACATATAAATAACAAAACTACAATGAACGTAAACAGGAAAATAAATCATACTAAGAAACAATATAGAATATGTGAAAATTAACCAAAGATAAAATAATAGGAATAAGAACTCAAAAATATACCATACAAATATAGAAAAAAGGTAAGGAGACACAGCACGGCAGGATCCCCCCGTGCTCAGATCGTGACATGTAATGGACATGACAGACACAAATCATTTTATATTTATACTCAAGTCCCCTATTTTAAGACCCTAAAGTTATTTTCATTGTCTATTATGAGATTGCAAAACATGGTAGTAGAATAAATATCCATGTATGCATATATTGGCTAATGCTCTCCATTCTGGTTGGTGTAAATTCGCAAGCTGCATCAGCCAGAAAACTCCTTTTACGCTTATCACTCATGAGCAAGGTATACGTGTTTTCACAGATGGATTTTTCCCAAATTTCAGATTAACACAGCTTAATACAAGTAAATAAAGTCAGATAACATGTCAGCATAATTGACATTTTGTTAAGCTGAAACAGACACAGGAATGACATTAGTTCAGCATGAAGCAAATCTGTGCACTGCCCACAGAGTTGTATCAAGCAAGTCCGAGTGGATGATCATCCAGCCAGTAAAAACCATTTTAATCACCACATTGTGTGTTTTATAGGAGAAAAAGAGAACTTGATTTGATCCCTGATGACAACCGTGACTATCTACCTCAGTCCAGACATGTGTGTCTCTGTTTGCTTTTTAGCTTGCTGCAGAAATAAAGTTAAGAAGACTATATTTTATGGTTGTGCAGATACAAGTGTGGAGTATGATTTAGAATTAATAACACAATATAACAAAAATAATTTTTTTGTAAGTTGTCTGTGTTTTTTCAACTGATTTAAGACAATTTTGCACCGCTGAATCTGAAAATGACATCCGTTTCTCTCGATCAGGTCAGGTGTTTATGCTAAGTTGTAAGCAGTTGTACAGCAGTTGTACAGTTGTACTGTAAATTGAATAATAGACATCGATAAAGGTAAGAACATGTAAATTGAATGTTACGTCATCATTGTTCAAAATTCAGAGAATTTCAAGACATAAAAATGAATTTTGCATCATATAAAGCGAAAACACCCGTACATGCAAACAAAAACGTAAAAAACATGGGGCCATTATTCAAAAAGTTGACCTGATTGAGCAAAGCCAATGTGATTTTTGGATTCAGCACATCAAAATTGTCCTAAATCAGCTAAAAAAACTTAGACAATAAATTTGGTGTTGACCAGTGTAATGAATTGTAATGATTTGGTGTTGACCAGTGTAATGAATTTTTGTGTGCATGTTAGAATGGTGTTTTTGTGAAATTGTGAAGTACTTATTTGTCAGATGAAGCCTTAAATATAAAGACATCATGGGGAAATACAAACTAGTGATATCACTGCTCTGAAATACCTGTGGCTGTGTTGAACAGTATGAAAACAAAACAAAAAAACCCCTCAAATCCCTCATGTCTTAATATATAAAGCTACAGGGTGGCCAATCATGTAGCCATCATAGCAGACAGAGGAAGATGGGTGGAGTGGTCGATTGGCATTATGCTGGCAGTTGAAATAGCCCCCTTGTTTTTGTTTTCATCTCTGGGAGAACCATTGTGGCTGATGACTCCTATTTAAAAGACCATCCAATATGCAGGGATGTCACCTCAAACTGCCCATAAACGTAATTGCCCATCCATTTGCTTCTGCCTTTAGAAGCCCCCAATAAAAGCATCCTGTCAGATGCAACTGCCACAAAGTTTTAGTGACAAGCTCCAACAGCAAAAAGTTTTCAGGATGCTAGCCGAGCAGAAGAGGATATGGAGGCAGAGAAGTAACTACCACTTATGTCATAGTCTGAGGAGTGAAACGCCTGCCTATAATCCCTCACACGAGGAAAAAGTGAGATTATAGCACAGGTGTAGTGGTGTGTGAACGAGTTTGTGTGTACTGGCAATGACATGCAAGTTTAAAGGATCAAAATGGCAATAAAAACCTTGAGAAAAAAGCATCTCCCGGGCTCTTCTGCTCATCATGGATGTACATGTTGCTGTACAGAGCTACAGAGCTTTACCCTTACGTGTTGTGCTTGGACAATCGTTCCACCCTGTTGGATCACACGTCACTGCATGATTATAATTGTAGAATAAGCAGTGACTTTAAAAGCAGCAGTTGCACACCAAGTGCTTCCAAATTTTCCAAACAGTTTTAGAATTACCATAAAGTCTTTTCCGTGAGCAATCTTAGCCAGGATGTGTTAGACGGCTGGATGCCTCCCCTCACTGAGTGCTGTTGTTGCTGGTGGTAAAATGTTGGGCGCTAACCTACAGAGAGAGACCTCTTATCACATGCCAGGTGTCTGGGTCGTCACCCCACCTGCTTGCTGAAAAAACACACACACATTTGCAGTGCTTGCTTTACCTGTTAGCCCACCGTAATACGGACAGAAACAGAGTGGATAAACAGACCTGCTGCTGAATATTCCTGCTATCTCTGTTTCAAGTGGTTTATTTCTCTCTTGACTGCCATTTTCTCTGTTTCTTCATGCTTCACCAATTACTCAGACTTCTGATTTTGCTCCATTGCAAGTTACTTTCTAGATAATTCCTCCTCTCCTCTCCTCTCCTCTCCGTTAGTCTGCCTCTCTTTTGTCTCCTCCTTCTCTTGACTTGCAGTTATCTGTCAAATTCTACCCTGGCGGCTGCTGCGCCTGAATCAATCAGAGTTGACTAGCTTTCGGCTTATCTGCACCCTAGGTGATTGATTTTCCTCGTTAGGTATAATTTGATGCTCTATCCCATCTCTTCCAGAGCAAATTAAATTGTAGTTGAGTCCAATGCAGTGGCATGAACGGGCACGTGCATATGCGAGAGAGAGGAGGAGAAAGTGAGAGTGAAAGCGCAGCTCTGAAATGTTTGAGTTCTGCAAATGTTTTGGTGTCTAGATGTGTGTGACTGTGTGTCACCACAGTAGTCTGATAGGTAGACTTAATGGAAAGTGGCGTGCACACTGAAGGAGGCTGTTGTGCTCTGCTGCTGACAGTTCGCACACTTTATTTCCAAGCAAATCTTTTCTAGCGGTCCCCAGTGTTCTTTTTGCCTTTGAATTTTAAATCAAGATAAACATAAGCTTTGAAATTGCTCCTCCAATCAAAATAGTATTTTGTAGTGAGTTCCATTCACTATCAAAACTGTGATATACATTTAAAATTTTGAATTTCTACTGACTTCCTTTGAAAAACAAATATTTGACTTCTTTTGAAAAACAAATTAAAGTTGCCCCATCAAGTTTTCCCCTCAAATCACTATCTGAAGTGCATGAAATACTAAATCTGCTAATACTTATATTTAGCAAAACTGCTGCTCCATATTTGCATTTTCAAGAGCTAACTCACATTCCCACTCTAATTACATACAGTATAGTATATTTGTATTTTAAACCTGAACAGTGCTTCAAAATGAGAAGTCAGAACTGCTCTCACAGTATCAACTTTAATGTCAAACAGAACTATCCTGCTGTAGCCAGACAAGTCTAAGAATCCATAAAGCTGCAGTTGGCATCATGTCTGTCCAGATCAAGCAGCAACCAAACAACATCAGCCACACATCTGTGGTGGACGTTTCAAAATGTTGCGCTTACCTGTGGACGGTATGACATTCTCTAATAATCATCTCACAAGGTTAAAGGTTCAGATTACTTTACATACACGTTGAAAGAATCTTATATGTGGACACTAAATTGATGTCTAGTGAAATCTGAAATATTGTCCCAATCTTTCCTTCTATTTCCAAGTTTTCGTGACATCCAGACAATTCAGTATAACATTACAATATGGCATAGTAGCTGACCTTTAAGTTTGAGGGTTATACATAATTGAATCAAATTAAACATATTATTTATAATTACTGTACTGGTTGATTGATTTGAACATCAAGACAAAAATTTAAAAACAAGGAATCAAACCAAAAAATAAACAGAACAAAAAATGTTCTTGTGCAAAAGGAGTGGGACGAAGCCAACGCTTATATAGTCCCACCCCTTCTCCATACCCAATAAATTATATCATTAGTCATTATCCATCCCATAATTACATTCATTATACAATACCATAATATATAATGCATCTTATAATTAAATTATGCAGTAGAAATAATACAACAATGATCATTTATAATGACAATAACACCAACATCTAATAATAATAGTAATAATAAGTAAATACTTCTGGTATATTTAATATAATTATAGACAATACTACTGTCATCATAATCACCATATATACCACCATATACCCCCACATGGCTGACAATACCTAGGTACAATAAGTAACCATATAATAAAAACCATAATAATAAATAGCCATATAGTAGTTACAATAACAACAATAACAAGAACAATAATAATAATAACACCTGGCCTATATAATACTTTAAATAATTCCAGCCTAAACAACAATTATAATACTATAATAGAGTTGTAATATTCAAGTAATAATAATGATAATATCAATAATAACAATAGTGCTCAGCATATATAGTCAACAATAAATTATATAAACTGATGTTGACCCATGACCCCAGGTTTTATCTCAGACAGAGGTTACGCTACCATGTCTCATTAACTGTCATTTAAAATCAAAACTTAAAACGTACTTATTCAGGATGGCTTTTAAAACCCAGTAGTGTGGTGACACTTATTCTTTTTATCCTTTTTAATTTACTTTTATTTTTACTTATTTATGGTTATCACTTTGTTTATGTAACTCTGTGTGTGTGTGTGTGTGTGTGTGTGTGTGTGTGTGTGTGTGTGTGTGTGTGTGTGTGTGTGTGTGTGTGTGTGTAGTGCTGTTCGATCTTCTGTAAAGCACTTTGGTCACCTACACTTTGTTGTCAAGGGCTATATAAATAAAGTAAATTTTGACAAAGCTGTAAAAATTCTATCATCATCTACTTTTATCTGTATGTAATTTTATTTTCATATAAGACACCAAACACCTTTTGATTGTGTTCACATGTCCACTTTCAATCATGACCCTACAGAATACAGCATGCAGATAATGCATTTATTTGTTAACTGAACTGATGAACAGAGACTCTTGAGCCAATACTTGGTAATCTCTATTTAATAAGCACTATAAAGTGGACAGGTGGAAATTACAAGTAAAATTTACAATAGATCATGCTCAGTGTAATCTGTCGAAATGACAGACAGCCTTCAGACTTTACTGTTGTTGTTAAAAACGATCTGTCAGTGGCAGACAATAATAAACTGGGTACCAAGTTAAAGTCAGATCTTTCAGGTTTAGAAAACATAATATTAATGAAAGACAGTTTCTGAGAATGGTATCGACAGACAGACAAAAATGCCTCTAGACCTTCCAGCTGGTCAACGATAGGCCCTATTTACTCCTGGCATTAAAATGTATTTTCTGTGATCAGTTAGTGTTATGTCAGTATATGGAGCCAAGGATGAGGCCAGGTGTAGAACTGAACACACGTTTATTACAGAGGTCGCACACAGCACAAGCGCAGCCGTCAGGCAGAGAGGTGGCAAACAGACCGCCCCTCCTGCCCGCTGCCCTCATATAGCCGTGGGTGGTGGCGGAACCAGAAGGTGGACCTCACAAATAAAAGCCTAAACTATAACACAACACCCCGCCCGCTTCACAAAAGCCAAAAACACACACACAATTCGGACCCAACTCAATTTAGGACCCGAGTCACTCACTAAAATTAATTAAACAATACAACACAAATGGCCTAACACAGTCACTCCAAAATAACTAAAACTAGGGGAGATGGGTAGACTGCCACCTCCCCCACACGACGAAGCGGGTTATTCTGCCGCTTAAACTGAATGAGTCCATGTGGAACTAAAACACTGTCGTGTCTCCTAAATTAAAATAAAACACATAAATTAATCCCCAAAACTGAATATAGAAATAACAAAACAATCAGAACACCAACATGACCATCAACTTATAACATACACACAACAAAACATTCCAACTACACACACATAAATCAACCTATATACATATGGCCGGAGAAAACAAGTCCGTGGGCCCCGCTGGACCGCCTTGCCATCAGTCCGCCCATGGAGGCAGCCCGCCTCCCGGGCCGCAGCAGGTCGCTTCAGCACCGGTGTGCCTCCTCTTCATCACCATCGGCCGCTCCGCTCGTCCAGGCCCACATCTGTCAGTTCCCTCCCGGGCACACCGCAGCTCGTTCGGGTGCCCCATGAACTGTCTAGCAGTTGGAGATGAGCGTTCTCCCATCTGACCACGACGCATGACCGTCCCTGGTGCTTCTCCGACCGCCGACTGGCCCGTACCTGCCATGGTCGCCTCTCCTCCCGAATCTAGTCCTTGACCCCCAGAGGGGTCCCACTTGGCCTGCAGGGTCTCTGCTTGGCACGTCATTCTACCGTGCCTGACGGTCCGGCCCCGACCCCTTAACTTCGCTGCCGCCATCACCGTTGTGGTCCCCTGTTCACCAGCCCACTTCAGCCAAGATCCGGGAACAGGTGGAACCAGCCTCTCGACATTGCCCATCATCACAGGTGTCCCGCTGTACCGCCCAGTACCCTCATCCAGGGTAACTTGAGCTCTGGCACAGGGGCCCTCCTGTGATGACCCTGAGCGATATTGGTCTTGCTCACTCTCCAGGGTGCCAGGCAGTTCCTCATCCCTCACTGCGCCATCTACCACTCTCAGGATCGGACGGCCCCACATCTCGGCTTATTTGCACCAAGCCGTCAGTTCCAACGTTCCCACAGTGGCCAGCCCTCCTCCTCCACAACCACAAAGCGGCGCCAGGTCACTCCCAATCCTGAAGTGTGGGGAAAAACATCTCACAGTCGTCCAGTCCAGCACGGAGCCCACCGCTCCTGTGTCGATCCATAAAGGCGCCTCCACCCCATCCAACTCCACCATACAGTACGTGTGTCTGTTGGTGCTTGGGGACACAGCATGGACAACCATGGGGGTGAGAGAGCCTTCTTTGCCCCACAGACTTCCTTGCTTGGGTCTGTGGCATGCTCTGGTGACATGAAGCAAGTGGCCACACTTGCCGCAGTGCTTCGCTTCTGCTGAACAGTCTCTGGCCCTGAAATGGTGCTTTATGGACCCACAACCCATACATTTGGCCTTTCCCGGGGCGGATCTCACATTCCCAGCATTGGCGTCATACACATCGTTTTCCATGCTTCCAACAGTGACCGGGTCCACTGCATGCGCGGTCGACGGTGATCCCAGATGTTAATGTGAAAAGCTCTCATTCAGGTCCCATGACAATTTGTCCGCAGCTTCCAGCAGTTGAGCTAACTTGATGGCTGTGGGCAGCATCAGTTCGCCCGAAAACATAAGGAGCCTCGATTCAATCGCAGCACAGTTGATATGCTCCGCCAACTGGTTGCGAATCATCTCCTCTTCCAACGATCCGAGCTGGCATCCTTTGACCAACAGCCCCAAGTCTGCCACGAACTGCTGAATAGACTCGCCCTCCCGTTGGCGGCGCTGTCTAAACTGAATCTTGCGAACCATGACGTTTTCCAGGGCGCGGAAATAGCACGCCATTAGCTCAACCACTTCGTCAAAACTATCACAGTCACCCACCGTGCTCAGAACACGCTCTTCCTTCACTGCAAGATTGTGCACCAACAACACACATGCCCTCAACTTCTCCAGCTTCCCAAGGTTCAGCGCCACCATGCACATCCGGAAAGCGTCGCACCACCTCGGCTAGGGAACCAGTGGCTCGTCGAGGGGTCCAGAAACGGCCGAATTTCAAACTCACATGTTTCCATACCTTGTTTTAATCCACTTTTATCCTCGTTGCCAAAATGTTATGTCTGTATATGGAGCCAAGGACGAGGCCAGGTGTAGAACTGGACACACATTTATTAAAGAGGTCACACACAGCACACGCGGTGGTGGCAAGGAGACCACCCCTCCTGCCCGCTGCCCTCTTATAGTTGCGAGTGGTGGCGGAACCAGAAGGTGGAGCCGCCACCCTTACCTCACAAATAAAAGCCTAAACTATAACACAACAAATAGCACTTGACCACACACTATTAAAATTAGTCTCCAGTGTCCCCATTGAGACCTGGGTGCAATCCGCTCAAGCTCCTTCCCATTCTCAGCTGAAAAACAGGAAGTACATGAGCCATTAAAAAAACAAACAAAAAAGCAGTGTGTCTGGTTGGAGAATAATGTTTTGAACTAAATAATGGGAGAAAAAAATCCCATACTGACCGACTGACAGTAGGTGGGAGCATTTGATAAGTTTGATGAGTCTTGGTCAGTCATACACATGTGGACAAAATTGTTGGTACCCCTCTGTTAGTGAAAGAAAAACCCACAATGGTCACAGAAATAACTTGAATATGACAAAAGTGGTAATGAATAAAAATTCCATGAAAATTAACCAATGAAAATCAGACAATGCTTTTGAATTGTGGTTCAACAGAATTATTTTAAAAAACAAACTCATGAAACAGGCCTGGACAAAAATGATGGTACCCTTAACTTAATATTTTCTTGCCCAACCTTTTGAGGCAATCACTGCAATCAAACGATTTCTGTAACTGTCCCAACTGTCAGCAGGTATTTTGGCCCACTCCTCATCAGCAAACTGCTCCAGTTGTCTCAGGTTTGAAGGGTGCCTTCTCCAGACGGCATGTTTCAGCTCCTTCCACAGATCTTCAATAGGATTTAGATCAGGGCTCATAGAAGGCCACCTTAGAATAGTCCAATGTTTCGCTCTTAGCCATTCTTGGGTGTTTTTAGCTGTGTGTTTTTGGTCATTATCCTGTTGCAAGACCCATGACCTGCGACTGAGACCAAGCTGTCTGACACTGGGCAGCACATTTCTCTCTAGAATACCTTGATAGTCTTGAGATTTCATTGTACCCTGCACAGATTCAAGACACCCTTGTGCCAGATGCAGCAAAGCAGCCCCAGAACATAACAGAACCTCCTCCATGTTTCACAGTAGGGACAGTGTTCTTTTCTTGGTATGCTTCATTTTTGCGTCTGTGAACATAGAGCTGATGTGCCTTGCCAAAAAGTTCCAGTTTTGTCTCGTCTGTCCATAGGACATTCTCCCAGAAGCTTTGTGGCTTGTCAACATGCAGTTTGGCAAATTCAGTCTGGCTTTTTTATGATTTGTTTTCAACAGTGGTGTCCTCCTTGGTCATCTCCCATGAAGTCCACTTTGGCTCAAACAACGACGGATGGTGCGATCTGACACTGATGTACCTTGACCTTGGAGTTCACCATGAATGCGTTTAGAGGTTGTTCTGGGCTCTTTTGTTACCATTCGTATTATCCGTCTCCTCCTGCGGCCACGTCCAGGGAGGTTGGCTACAGTCCTGTGGATCTTAAATTTCTGAATAATATGTGCAACTGTAGTCACAGGAACATCAACCTGCTTGGAGATGGTCTTATAGCCTTTACCTTTAACATGCTTGTCTATAATTTTCTTTCTAATCTCCTGAGACAACTCTCTCCTTTGTTTCCTCTGGTCCATGTTTAGTGTGGTACACACCATATCACCAAACGGCACAGTGACTACTTGTCACCCTTTAAATAGGCCGACTGACTGATTACAAGTTTGTAGATACCTGTGATGTTAATTAGAGGACACATCTTGGTTGAACATGTCCCTATGGTCACATTATTTTCAATCTTTTCTAGGGGTACCATCATTTTTGTCCAGGCCTGTTTCATGAGTTTGTTTTTAAAAATAATTCTGTTGAACCACAATTCAAAAGCACTGTCTGATTTTCATTGGTTAATTTTCATAGAATTTTTATTTATTACCACTTTTGTCAGATTCAAGTTATTTCTGTGACCATTGTGGGTTTTTCTTTCATTAACAGAAGGGTACCAACAATTTTGTCCATGGCTGTATAACTTTTACAAAAGCAGAATACATGTGTTGTGATAACCTTCTCTTTTATGGTGGACTTTTCATTATTAAGATTTATTTATTTATTTTTATTTTATCATTTATTTATGATTAAATAATAAAAAGAGCCATCTTTTATCTATTAGTAGATCCCCAAAGGCTTGGTCTTCTCCAGGTGGCAGGAGTAGACCAACCCTTTTAGAAAGAATTAGTTATCTGCTCATATACACATACTTATTGATAAACATACCATATACTGACTTTTATATTCCATCCCAGTTATGCTCTTTACTTAAGCAAATATGCACTTTGCAAACTATGCATTTTATAAACCAACTTGCTGTTATACCTGAATGTGTATTGCCTGTATTGTCTGTCAGAATATGTATTTTTTGGTCTTGCATTGTTGTTCAAATCACTATACTTACATGTAATATAGTTTTGTTCTTTCACCTGCCAAAGGGAGTCCGAATGAAAATTAGCTTCTGCTAACTTTGGCACATTTACGTCTGTTTTTTTACTGATGTTCATTAATGTGCACTGTCCCTTTTAAATAAATAAATAAAAAATAAAAATAAAAGATCTTTGATCTCAGTGAGGTTTTTTTCTCCTCCTGGTAAAATAAAGGTAAAATAAAAAAATAAAATAAAAGGGACAATACCCATTAATTATCTTTCATCAAGTTGTAGAAGTAAATAGGTTGGATTGTAGCAAATTTGCTAATTTCCATCCATAGTCCCTTGGCAGGATGAAGTCAATACCATAATTTACACAAACATAAAACAAAAATAATTTAGGACAACATGTAACTAACAAGCAAGAGGCACATCCGGTTAAAATAAACAAAAATAAACTAATTTTAAAATGATCACAGATTTGATGTTCCTGCAACCGTTGTTAAAGGAATTAAGGTAAGTTATGTCCTCTTCTAGGAAGGATTTTTATAAATTTGGTGATTATTTGATTTGTAAGGGTTGTTTTACTATAGATATCAGTTGAGAGAGCTGGATGCTGAACTGTGTGAATCAATGTTTTTTTTATAAACATATCGAGCTTAAAGTTTAAAAAACATGCAGGCCTCGGGTCAAGTTTGCCGTTTGTGGACTGCAAACACATTTACATTTGTCCTCTATGGTTTTCAAGTGTATTTAAATCTATACTTGGGATTATCTGATTACCATCTAAGTGCAAGAAAGCATTTTAATGTGAGGTGTAAATGGAGCCAAAGTGCTGGGACTGTTGCCAGCTGTCAGATGTGGTCCACCCACCTCGTCCTTGTCTTCAGCCTGGATGAAGAGGGGCAGAGCAAAGCCCACCTGGGCCAGCTCGGTGATGCGGACCCGGTACTCCGAACTGTTGAACTTTGGGGCATTGTCATTCTTGTCAATTAATAGGATGGTGAAGGTGGTCATCACCGTTGCACTTGATGGAGTGCGATCGTCATTCAACTCTGTGGCCTTAAAGGGAGGGAAATGGCAATTGCGGAGAGAGAAAGAGAGAGAGGGAGACAGAGGGAGAGACATGAGATGAATTTGATTGGACTGAAAATGTCATTCTGGATGGAGGCGGTCAACTCGCAATCTCGCCCGGTATTTACAGCTGTTCATTTATTGGATCAAAAGGTGGACAGACGGCCTGAACGCAATCATAGAAATAGGCTCAAAGTGAGGCCAAGAGAGGGCCAGCACATGTACATCCACACATACACGAACACACAATGAGATTTAGGAGAAAGGCACCAAATTGAGAAAGCACAATTACACACTCTGTGTTTCTGGCTGTCTCAGATGTGGGGCTTCTGAAAAAAAATGAAGAGAGAAAGAAAGGTGCAGCCACTGTCTTTTATTGATGGAGGGGCGTCACAAGCAATAGGAGAGGAGGCAGGAACAACTGCAGGTTGTTCAGCCCCTCTCATCCCAGCGCTCCTGAATAATTTGACCTCCACCTCCACGCTCTCGGCACTATCTAAGCTGCCTGAAGTTGAGAAATTAGTTGTATTACTATGGCATACCACAATCAATAGCAAGACCAGCAAAGAAAGCACAAGCAGATAGAAGGGGAGCATATTTAGAGGGAAAAAATCCATATCTTATAAATACATTTTTGGGTATGGGTTTGGGGGGGCTTTTTTTCTAGTTTCAACTTTTCGTGTTTGGAATTATTGATTTCAATTAGAAAGACACTGAAACTGAACTATATTAGCCAGAATTTCTTTTGTTTTTTGCCATAGTCCCAGCTATATTTCAATGGTCTCTCATGTATGAATGTCACGGAGTTGGGTTTTTTTTTCTTTTAAAAATAATTGCAGATAAATGAGTAAATACATGAGTGCTTGGGAGGCCATTTGGTGCTTTTAAAGGCCAATTATGTTGTGGTACAGTGAAAATGATTTGGCTTGACAAGCTATCAAAATCACGAATGTGACATTGTAACGAGAGAGAGAGAGAGAGAAAGAGAGAGGAATGCAATCTTTATTGCCAAACCCTTCCACTTTCAGAGGCACTTGGAAATCCATTTCACACACCTTCAAAACCTGTGGCAACCGCTTGGTGCACAATACTGGAAAAGAAGCAGTAATGACAACAAAAGTGGAGATGTGGATGAGAAGAGAAGGTCGCCCATGTGGAGGTGGAGGAGGTGGGATTGGAGGACTGACATGCTAAAAAGCCAGGTGAGAGATTTTAGGCTCAGTGGAAGGACAGAAGAATTCAATGATTGGAACTGCTTAAAAAACATAAAACAAGAAAAAAGGGAAGAAATCAAGCCTCAACAGGAGACTGCTTTAAATGCTTTAAAGCCTTTGATGGGGATATTATCGCTCGCTCACCAACTTGAAGACCTTTTCTAACAAGCCCATTAAAGTACTTGAATTTGTCTGAGTCACAGCTATGGAGCAGTGTATTGGTAAAGCATTGACAGACACATACTACACTCACAACAGGTGCTTGTAATTAATCAGTGTTAAGTGGCATATTTACCTGGGAGTCAAGCCGGGACAAAGTACCACATTTAGCAAGTCTTGTGAGACTATATCAAGCTCAGACACTGCATTGATTTAATAAGCTATCATATCAAAGCTCCCTCTTGATCCACTGCTGTAACAGACTTTCGATCTCGTGTCGAGGCAGCGACCTTTTCCCCCCAACAGTCCCCGTTTAGCAGCTCACCTTGACAGTGAGAGTGAATCCTGCTGAGTAGAGCGGGTTCTCTCTGTCCAACTGGCCGTTAACAGTCAGAAGCCCACTGATGTAGTCCAGGGCAAACACGCTGTTTGTGTTTCCTAGATGGACGACACACACGAAAAAGGTCAGAGGGACACAGTGGCAATGTGGACAACACATCATTACATTCATTTCAGTTCAATCTCAGAATATTCTATTATCACATAAGGAAATTTGTGACCTACCTAGATAAGACATAAACATCCAAATTAGCAAAATAAGAAGAAGGGTAATAGCACGCTGTACATGGTGTAGAAACAATGAAATTAAAACATAAAACAAGGCATAAATAGACTATCCATAAATAGATGTGTAGCCATGGTCAAGACAAGCTGATGAAGTTCAATCTGAGGCTGGAGAGTCTAATTCCCCCTTCTCTGTCCCTTTTAACATACCCCACACCACTAGACACTACCCTCTTGCAGTAGTAGTAACGTGCGAGTACTAGTTTTTTTTTTCTTAGAACTTAGGGTCGCTATATTCATGCCTACAAAAGAGCTTATAATCTGTTTGTCTGAATTTGTACTGTTTTAGTCTGCACTGTGGGGCTCTGTAACTCTTATTGGAAGGTGATGTTTGAAAGTTCTGAAGTCAGTCATGGGTTGGGTCAGATATAACCATTTGTGTTTGGTTTAATGAAGACCCATGATAAATTATTTGCAGAGTTTTATAGTGTCTAATACACACAATTTTCAAAGCAGATTTTATCAACTGGTTAATTTGAGAGTTTAACCAAACTGACAAATTTCTGCACCAGCCAGTTATTGCCTTCACCAAGGAAGTAATATGATTGGGGTTGTTTGTCTGTCTGTTAGCAAGATTTCACAAAAACTACAGGACCAGACGTGGCCTTTGTACTATGGAAGAACCCATTAGAGTTTGGAGGTGATCTATGAGTGCATACCTCTGCCAAGGCCCTATCTCACTATGTACGGACGGGCTAAAGGATGGAGGTATGGACAGATGGACAAAGGGAGGGAGGGAGTGAGGGACAGAGCCTTGATGGAGGTATGCACTTTCTATGCACCCTCTAGTTCTCTATTAAATGACACTTTCCAGTAGAGTCTGATAGAACATTAGCATCAGGTTTTGGTAAACACCAAATAACCTCAGTTTTCTCAAAAAATACATAAAAAAATAAACCTCAGCTCAGGTTTAAGTATTGTAATATTAATACTATCAGTGCATCTAACAAAAATAAGGAAAATATAACATACACAGAACAGAAATATTAAAGGACCAACTTCTTTAGGTTTAAATTGCACATATTGTGACCACAATTTATGCTAAAAAAAGGGAATAAAAGATCAATAAATCTTCCAAAAGCCGATGAGATGCTTTTCAGACTTTCATCTTTGAGGAACTGGAAGAAGTCCAGCTAGGACCTGGCTCAGCATCTGGTAGCATCATTGAGATGCTGAGTTGACCCTTGTACAACAGGAAAAAGCTTAATCAAGAATGGTCTTTTTATTTTTCTGAATGGCAATGTTCAAGAACACTACAACTACTAATACAGTGCAATTATATTTAGGGAGAAAAACAGCTGATAAAACAATGACATCATGGAATGGCCTCGACAGAGTTCAGACCTGAATATATATTAAAGAGGCACAATGGCATCACCTGGACAGAAAAAGAAACGAGAAGCACCCTAATCTACACAACTCCGAGAAGTGCTCAAAGAAGTGTATGAAGGGTGTGTGGCCAAAATATTAAAACGTCAGAATGAGTTGATATATTTTTGACTTTTGGCTGTGAACCAGCTGGGAACATGGATGTCTATAATTTATGATCATACCCCACCCTTTGAGTTGTTCTTTATTGATGCTGTGACTTGTTTTTATCTAGTTTGAGGTTCATGTTGAGAGTATTCATTGTGCTGACCTTTTCTAGTTTAGTTTGGTCTCAGTTTTATTCTCAAGGTGTTTCCTATGTTTTGGTTTAGTTTGGTGTAACTTTATTTCCTGTATTTCCCGTTAGTCCTTGGTTAGAATCTTCAGTTTACTTTTAGGTTATTTCTGCTAATGTCCCTTGTTAGTGTGACTTTTTGCACCCGTGTTCTCACCTGTCACCTATTGGTTTGATTGTCTCTTACCTTTAAATGTGATTTTATGTCTTCCCTCTGATGTGCTGTCATTAATGTTGATCTCTCCATGAATTCCCGCTGTGCTTCTCTGTGTTTCCTAGCTCCTCATTGTTCCCATGATTGGTTACATTCATTAAGTTATATTTCCTTGGGTTTGAGTTCAATATAGTGTAGAGTTCTCTGGCCCACAAGCTGTGCCTTGGTTTCAATTTCTTTGAATAAATCCTGTGACTCAGCATCCAGTCTGTATCTTGGGTCCTCTCTTCTCACCTGCTCTGCAATCCATAACAAGTGGCTTGACTAGAATTTACAGTGAAGAGCCATAAAAATCCCCATTACACTGCTAATTTCATCTGAAAGTGCCAAAGCCAAATTGCTAGCATGCTAACTAGCTGCCTGTACGTTCTCACAGGGACCAACAAACCCTCCTAAAGGAGTGACCGGTATGTGTTATAAACACTGACTTTTGCACTGGCTAATATTTAATTTGTTTTCATGTGTGTGAAATGTCAGTAGACATATTCCTTTCTATACAGTATGATGCTGATTGAGGTGCTTAGCAACAGTTAACTGGGTATATTTAGAAGGGACTATTTTTCTCAGCTGAGCAAAATAACTGGTTAAACAAACAAATCATATTTTTTGTTGCTGTCATTTAATAAATTGTGCTTGTGGAACTGTTGTATAAAAGCAGTATTACACTGGAGGTCGTGCGGTATCATGAATATAGTAACTGTCGTCATGTCTTCAGCCCTCCGCTTCGCATCAGGCCTGCGAAGAATCACCTTAAGTTACTATATTCATTGATACCACACTCCCTCTCTTGTAATATTGCTCAATTAACCTAAATTCAAACTTCAGTTCGAACCTAAATATCTTAGATTTTTTAACTCTATCTAATTAATAAAAGTTATTTGCCCAGTGGGGATCAATGAAGCACATCTTAATTAAAATAAAAATGGATAGTCATTTAAACTATGGAAAAAACAATGCTAGTGGTGACCTAAGGCTTCTGCACAGTAGTGCAGACAAATTATTAATGAAACACCCATCTATGGTAATAAGTTTCCATCCATATACTTTAAGTCATAGAAAATTATCTCCTGGAGAAAAACAGATATTGATTAAAAAATTAACACTTTAACAAAATTCTGCAGGATGTTTTAAATAAATTCTTGTGGAAACAAAGATGATATTGTCATGATGCGGAGCACAGCTGGGGAACCGTGCTCACGCTTTTTGTGATTCTAATTATTTTCTGTTCATTCCCCACTTCAGCTTAAGTTTTGTATCTGATTCTGGGTTTGGCTGTATCTTGTTATTTGAGTTGTCATTTGTTTCTGCCTGTTTGAGAGTTCTGTTTCTGAGTTTGTTACCCCCTTGACGCCTGTTGTCACGAATTCGCATCAAACCGCTTCCACTCCAAATGCAACCAAAATACAGTCTGTATTCCTCCACTTCCGGTTGGAGCACTTCCAACACATACCTAGGAACCTTTTGCAAGCATTAGTTTCTTGTAGGAACGGTCAGAGACGGAGCACCATCCATTTCCTGATTGCTAGGGTTAGGGTTAGGTTTAGGGTTAGGGTTATAGTTTGGCAGTCATGAGAGTTGAAAATACTGAAAATAACTTTGTTGCATAAATAAAAGACACTTCATACTTGAGATGGTAACAGGTGCTTTTTTACCTTTTTTACCATAGATGCCTGTTGTCGCTAATTTGCATCATACCTAAAATTATATCTATTTTATGTGCTATAGTCAAATTAATTTTCTCAACTTAATTTAAAATCTACTTGAAAGCAAAAACACAAGTGAAATTTTTTTTTCTTAATTGGAAATAAATTCAGGCGTTAAGGGGTTAATATAGAATCAGAATCAGAATCAGCTTTATTGGCCAAGTATGCACAACACATATAAGGAATTTGACTTTGGCTAAAAACTTGCTCTCATTGTTCAGGTGGAGGATTTAAATAAGGATTCAATGACAACAGAGTATGTACAGTAAATTACAGTCTGTCCACGTTTCTATAAAAGGATGCAAATATATACAGGAATATATGCAGTTATTTACTCAGACTAACCACACTTTGCAGAAATATATGAAAAAATATACAGTCACACAGTATTTCAATGTGAACTCAGATTCAGTGATATAATGTGAATGAAGTAAAAAGCAGTGTGAGAGTTATGTGCAATGTAATAATGGATGAAAAGTCATGAGTACAGCAACAGGTAGGACTAGGTGAATGTTAGGAGTTCATCAGAGTGATGGCTTGAGGAAAGAAACTGTTCCTGTGACGGGTGGTTTTGACCTTCAGTGATCTGTAACGACGACCAGAAGATAGAAGTTCAAACAGTTTGTGGCCGGTATATATATATGTATATATAGTCTTGGTTATTTATATTACGCGTCCATGACCATCCAGTTCCGTAATATAAATATTATCTGCCTGTTTAGACTTGAGCCTACCCTCACCTTTACCTTCAATCCTCTTTTTGTAATGTTGAAATCAATTCAAAAAGAGGTATAAACACTATTTGCTGAAAGGATATATGGTAGAAGGGCAGTATTTATATGTATGATTCATTATGTTCACTCTGGGACATTATGGGACACTATGGAATGGTGGGTGGGACTGCACTGTGTATATCTGTGTTGTTTGAGGCTGGTTTTGATTTATGGACATCAATGTATGTTAGGATGGATGGGTGTTAATGTTGATTTGTAAAAAATACAGTAAATTGTTTACTTGGGGTCTTAAAGGTGGTAATTTGTATATAACTCACATGGGTGTATTTATGGAAAAGAGGAGATGGAATTAATAAGTGTTCACTTCTTCCTTCTCCCTTTCGAACACTGTATACTGTTACTTTATTGCATTTGTTGTTTGTTTTTGTTATACTTTTTTTGTTCGAAATAAAGTATCTATCTATCTATCTATCTATCTATCTTGATATTAGTATTGTGTTATTTGTATCTCTTGGGTTTTATGTTTATCTTGTCCTCGCCTTGATGGGTCATTTTCTCCTTTTTGTATTATTTGGTTTAGTTCTCGTTTTGTACCATTTCTTATTTCCTTGTTAGTTATCCTTTGTCACTACTCTTCCCGGTCTGTGCTTTTATTTTGACAGTGCTCTTTGTTTACTTCATTTGTTAGCTCAAGGTCGTGGTTTTTCCCAGCTGTCATTATTTAGGTCAATCATCCTCGCTCCTGTTACCCACACCTGTTATTTGTTTATTCTTCCTTGTACTAGTAATTTCTAGTAAACTAGTAAACTCCTTGTACTACCTGTAATTTCCCAGTTTGGGATCAATAAAGTACATCTATCTATCTACTATTTAAGGGCCACTGCACCGCAGTTTGGCGCAGCATCCTTCTCTTTGTCTACTGACGTGAGTCCCACATCTCATCACTGTTTCCTGGTGTGTGCCCCACGCTTGTGATCAACTTTGTCTCCTGACGTGCATTCCACATCTCAGCCTCAGTGCTGTTCATCCCCGTGCAATCCTGTCACATATAAGTTTTTTTGTGCCTTCGTTATTTTTTGTGTTTTATTAAACGTTAGCAACTCACAGTTCAGCATTTGGATCTTCATTCTGCCCCTGTCAGGCCGGTTTATGACAGATATGTCAATTATAGGTATTGCTTTTTATTCTCTTTTCTTGGTAGGAACCACTGGCTTATACCCCCTTTACACAGGGGTGCAGATCATTGAGAGATCGTTGTGAGATCTGGCCAATTTTTTATCTATCAATGATCTTCAGTGATCTCCACAGTCGACACAGTCTCCTCAAAGTTTTGACTCAGTCCAAAACACACAAGGATCTCATAAACAATCCCAAAGATCAAAAACTGGCCCAATCTCTTAATGACCTCCGTGCTTTGTAAAGGAGCCCTTAGTAATCAAAGGCCAAACATGTCAAAATACAAGTCCTTCCTTCAGTAGTTCTTTAAAACACTAATGCATGCATACAAGACAGCACTTCACATTTCTTAACTTCATCACTTTGCATGGTGTAATGAATTGCATTAATTTTGTCATAGTCTATGCACTCCTTCGGAGAGGAGCGTTTCAAATTATGAACGCTGTACTGTTCGCATTAACAAGTTCAAGTGTGCCCTGTGTTATCTATTCACTTCAATTAAACAGGTTAAAATATTAGACTCTGACTCACTTGAGTCCTCTCATATTTTCTTATTCTCTTTTCCTCCTTTTCAAATTGCAGTCCCTCTTGTTAACTTTCTTACCTCTTTTGCACTCTTCTTTGACACTTTCTCTTTCCATCTCTCTCAGGCATCTTGTGGCTGCAGCAGTTGTGCACTAATTACACCCAGCAGATGGAGAACACAAACAAAAACACACCCAGAGGCCCTCACCTCTTCACTCCTATGTCCTCATGCTTCCACTCCACAATGCCTGGTACCCCCACGCCTCCACAGTCAGATCAGATGAGCATTTCTAACTCAAAACAGTAAATGCCTTCATACTTTTCACCTGAGACAAGTGGTGCCTGCTCCTTGTGTTGTTATGAGACCTGCAGAGCCTGCTGCAATGGCAGTTTATACATGTGACTGTTATTAGAGCAGTTTGTCTTAAGATAAATAATGAAGCAGACAGTACTGGATGTGAGGACAGTCAACTAAATGTGGAAATCATTAAATTACAACTTGTTAATACAGACTGGTCCTAACGGCTGAGATGACAGCTATTTACTTGTGATGTAACACTTAGGGACTACACGACAAGCAATAACAGCTCAGTAGAAATTCATGGGGAGCACAATACTCTGGTGCTGACATTATTATTTTCTCAAACAGCATTACATCATTGTTGGAATATTTTCTCAGTTATCCGTCTATCTTGAACATTTTAAATGGGAAATTAAGACCATGTTGGATGGATGGATGGATGGATGGACAGACAGATAGATAGATAGATAGATAGATAGATAGATAGATAGACTTTATTGATCCCAAACTGGGAAATTACAGTGTAACAGCAGCATGACAGTAGACAACCAAATGACAGAAACACGCGCATGAAAAAGGGATCACCCATGGAAAGTAAAACTAACACGACTATACAACCTACACTACCGTTCAAAAGTTTGGGGTCACCCAGACAATTATTTTGTGTTTTCCATGAAAAGTCACACTTATTTACCACCATGAGTTCTAAAATGAATAGAAAATATAGTCAAGACATTGACAAGGTTAGAAATAATGATTTGTATTTGAAATAATAATTTTTTCCTTCAAACTTTGCTTTCGTCAGAGAATCCTCCATTTGCAGCAATTACAGCATTGCAGACCTAACATGATTGCACAAGGGTTTTCTAATCATCCATTAGCCTTCTGACGCAATGAGCAAACACATTGTACCATTAGAACAGTGGAGTGATAGTTGCTGGAAATAGGCCTCTATACACCTATCTAGATATTGCACCAAAAAACAGACATTTACAGCTAGAATAGTCATTTACCACATTAGCAATGTATAGAGTGTATTTCTGATTAGTTTAAAGTTATCTTCATTGAAAAAAAGTGCTTTTCTTTCAAAAATAAGGAAATTTCTAAGTGACCCCAAACTTTTGAAAGGTAGCGTATATACATCATAGCTTAATATATGATGACCCGTATAAACACATGAATCATCCCGTTGCACAATAAAGGACTATCAGGAGCAGAGTGAAATGTGAGGTACCAGTTAGACTGTAAGGTGGAGTGTGGCAGCATAGTTATGACCAGAATACAGCAGAATACAGCATCATAGTGAGTTATTGTACAGTTAAATGGCATGCGGCAGGAAAGATTTCCTGTATCTGGCCGTTTGACACCGAAGCTGTAGTAGTCTACTGGAGAAAGTGATCTGCTGTCTGTCCAGTGTGTGATGGAGGGGGTGGTCAGGATTGTCCATGATGGATCGCAGTTTATTTAGTGTTCTCCTCTCCACCACTGTCTCAAAGGTCTCTGGTCTGAGACCAATTACAGAGCCAGCCCTCTTGACAATCTTGTCCAGTCTGTTGGTGTCGCTGGCCCTGATACTGCTACCCCAACAGACAGCAGCAAAGAAGATGGCGCTGGTGACAACGGTCTGGTAGAAAAGCGCCAGCATCCTGCTACACACGTTGAAGGATCTCAGCTTCCTCAGGAAGTAGTCTGCTTATCCCCTTCTTGTGCGCAGCATCGGTGTTGGATCTCCAGTCCAACCCGTTGCTGATCCTGACACCCAGATATTTGGAGTCCTCAACCACTCCCACAACCTCCCCCCAATCTGCAATGGCTGAGAAGGCGTCTTCCTCTTCCTGAAGTCAATCACCATCTCTCTGGTCTTGCTGACATTCAACCTCAGGTGATTTTGCTCTGTCCACTCCACAAATCTTTCTACCAGTGCCCTGTACTCCCCCTCCTCCTCTTATACACCCAACAACAGCTGAGTCATCAGAGAATTTCTGCAAGTGGCATGACTCTGTGTTGTACTGAAAGTTAGTGGTGTGTAAGGTAAAGAGAAAAGGAGAGAGCACAGTCCCCTGTGGAGCTCCCGTATCACTAGCCACCACGCCAGACAAGACACTGCCCAGCCGAACAAACTGTGGCCTGCCTTTCAGGTAGTCAGTAATCCAGGAGATCACAGAGCTCCTGGATCTCCTGGATCCAGGAGCTCTGTGATCCAGGAGCGGCTAGCGGCTGCCCCGGCCTTGGATGCGCTCTGCAGAACGTGCCCAAATGCCAAGTCACATTTCGTTACCTTGTATACATGTGTAATGACAATAAAGTTGAATCTCATCTCATCTCATCTCAGCTGTCAACCCCCATCACCCACAGTTTCTCACCCAGCAGCAGTGGCTGGATGGTGTTAAAGGCACTGGAGAAATCAAAAAAAGTGATTCTCACAGTATCTCCTCCGCCATCCAGGTACAGATGGACTCGCTGCAGCAGGTAGATTACAGCATCTTCAACTCCTAAATGGGGCTGATATGCAAACTGCAGCGGGTCCAGCCACGTCTTCACCTGCAGCCTCAGGTGGGCGAAGACCAGTCTCTCCAGGACCTTCATCACATGAGATGTGAGGGCAACTGGTCGATAGTCATTCAGGTCCGATGGAGATGACTTCTTGGGGACAGGAACCAGGCAGGATGTCTTCCACAGCACCGGTACTCTCTCCAGACTCAGGCTCAGTTTGTACAGGTGTTTCAGTACTGGAGCTAGCTGGTTGGTACAGGTCCTCAGGATCCTGGCGGAGATGCCATCAGGGCCCACCACAAAGTTGGTCAAGTCTTAATCCGAGTCTTCCTACTGAGCCCTGGTTAATAAGAGACACACTATATACAGGAATAAGCAGATAGAAACACAAAGACACAAGAGCGTTGCTGCTGGTACAGCCGCCCTGCCTCCGGCGCCATTTAAAAAAAAAAAAAAATAATTATATATATTGTGTGTATATATATATATATATATATACTGTATATATATATATATATATATACACACACTACCGTTCAAAAGTTTGGGGTCACCCAGACAATTATTTTGTGTTTTCCATGAAAAGTCACACTTATTTACCACCATGAGTTCTAAAATGAATAGAAAATATAGTCAAGACATTGACAAGGATAGAAATAATGATTTATATTTGAAATAATAATTTTTTCCTTCAAACTTTGCTTTCGTCAAAGATTCCTCCATTTGCAGCAATTACAGCATTGCAGACCTAACATGATTGCACAAGGGTTTTCTAATCATCCATTAGCCTTCTGACGCAATGAGCAAACACATTGTACCATTAGAACACTGGAGTGATAGTTGCTGGAAATGGGCCTCTATACACCTATGTAGATATTGCACCAAAAACCTGACATTTGCAGCTAGAATAGTCATTTACCACATTAGCAATGTATAGAGTGTATTTCTGATTAGTTTAAAGTTATCTTCATTGAAAAAAGTGCTTTTCTTTCAAAAATACGGAAATTTCTAAGTGACCCCAAACTTTTGAATGGTAGTGTATATATATATATATATATATATATATATAAATATATATATATTTGTACATATATATCAGAACTGGGTGGAACAAAAGTATCTGCAAGACCTGACATCATCATCATCATCATTATCAAACTCTGACAGAAATCAAAAGAGATCAGGTGTGCATCTCCAGTGCTGCCCTTCATGGAAAGACACAGTTTGCCACATCTGCTACATCCAATGACCGTCTGCCTTGGAGCGTTGTACAGTCTGATGTTTGAAGACCAGATTTGTGTCCTTGGTGATGTCTGCTTCAATATTTGTTTTGACAATGCTCCACTATTTTGAGCTCTGGCTTGTTTGATCCTTCCAGGTGACATCATAGTATATGCCACTAGCCATTATACAGTGGCAAGAAAAAGTATGTGAACCCTTAATTGATCATAAAATGTGATGTGATCTCCATCTAAGTCCCAAGTATAGACTAAACACAATGTAGTTAACCTAATACTACACAATTATAATATTTCATGTCTTTATTGGACACATCCAATAAACATTCACAGTTCTGGTGGAAAAAAAAAAACAGGATTTAGTAACCCCAGAGTCCAAGCAATGAAACAAGATTGGAGTGCAATACAGAGCTAAGTTGACTTATAAAAAACACTCAAACTTTTAATAGTTTGCTATTCACAAGAAGCATGTCTTTATAGCTCAGTTTTGGTCTTCTATGAGGGGTGGGGGGCTGAAAAGTTCACAGTGGTCAAATTTAACCAAATGTGGTTTATTTTTCAACATGGTTTCCCTTTCGGTCCATACACTTCTTCCATCGGTGTTGCAGCACTTGGATCCCTGTGGTTGAAAAATAAACCCCATTTGGTCAAATTTGACCACTATGAACTTTTAAGCCTATGAACTTTTCAGTCCCCTGGAAGAAAACTAAAACTGAGCTATACAGACACGCTTCTTGTGAATAACAATGATAATAATAATGTTCAAAGTGAAGAATCTATCACTGCCCGCAAATATCCAAAAGTTGTTCCAAACAAGGGAGAAACGATATCACTTCAGAGGAACATGTATATTTCAAAAGCCTACAGTGAGAACAACCACCAAGCAACACTGTATTTCAGTGCAAGGTGTCAGATTATGGAACGATTTTGGACCTGAATTAAAATCATGTACAAAGCTTGGACAATTTAAACAAAAACTAAAGGAAGAAATACTCCAAACATATTTACAAGACGACATGTAAACTCACATAAGGATTGACATTTCCAGCCTGTGTTGTGTTATAGCTTAGTTTTTCTTTTTTCTCTGTGACACTATGTCTTAGATTTGTTTTTGAATAGTAACCGCTTAACTTAGACTAGCTCAGTTTTCTTTTCTCTCAGTCATATTTTGTCTTAGCCTTGTTTTAAATTGTAATCGCTCTTGTCTTGTTTTCTCTTTTTTCTCCTTTGAATTCTTGGATGGAATATGGGTGGGCAATATAAGCTGCGGCTTCAGCCATCACCCATTTCGGATAACTCACGTGGAATTGTATAGTAGAAGGAGTCTTTGTCTAATTTGACCTTGTTGTTATATTATACAGTTTCTTTTAACCTGTAATGTACTATCCGAAATAAATAAATTCATTCATTCATTCATTCATAACAAACTATTAAAAGTTTGAGTGTGTTTTTATAAGTCAAATTAGCTTTGCAAAATTATAGGTATGAAACCAGCCCAAACCACGATCTGGATTAAACAGAATCAGAATCAGAATCAGATTTATTGCCATTGTTCATGTAGTACACAAACTAGGAATTTGTCTCGGTGCAATGCTGCAACATTAAACATGATAAAATAAAAGAAATAAGCTATACATGCAATAAAGTGTAGAATAAGAGTGAGTAATACTGGTCAGCAGTTAAAATATATTAGCGAGCAGCAGATAATGTGGAGAACCATATAGTGCAGTCGGTAATGCAGGAAGAAAACAGTGATGATTGACATGAGTCTGGTTGAGCTGCTGTATATAGTGCACGAGAGTCAATAAGTCACTTAGTGTTCAGCAGTCTGATGGCAGAGGGGAAGAAGCTGTTCATGTGACTGGAGGTTTTAGTCTGGATGGACCGAAGTCTTCTACCTGAGGGGAGGGGGGCAAACAGTACGTGACCAGGGTGTGAGGGATTGGCTATGATCCGGCCAGCACGCCTCCGGGTCCTGGAGATGTACAGATCCTGGAGAGATGGAAGCTTGCAGCCGATCACCTTCTCAGCAGTGCGCACGACGCGCTGCAGCCTTAATCTGTCCCTGGCAGTGGCTCCTGCGTACCACACGGTTATGGAGGTGGTGAGGATGGACTCGATGATGGCTGTGTAGAACTGCACTAACATCTTGGTGGGTAGCTTGAGCTTCCTCAGCTGCCGCAGGAAGAACATCCTCTGCTGGGCCTTTTTGATGAGGGAGCTGATGGTCGGCTCCCACTTGAGGTCCCTGGTGATGGTGGTGCCTAGGAAGCAGAAGGAATCAGCAGTGGTGATGGGAGAGCCTGTGAGGGTGATGGGGGGCAGAGGGGTTGTGACTTTCCTGAAGTCCACAATCATCTCCACTGTCTTCAGAGCGTTCAGCTGCAGGTTGTTGTTGTTGCACCAGGACGCCAGCTGGGCCACCTCTCTCCTGTAGGCGGACTCGTCGCCGTTGGAGATGAGCCCGATGAGGGTGGTGTCGTCCGCAAACTTGATAAACTTGACAGACTGGTGGCTGGAGGTGCAGGAGTTGGTATAAAGGGAGAAGAGTAGGGGGGAAAGTACACAGCCCTGGGGTGATCCGGTGCTGATGCTAGCAGAGTCTGAGACAGTCTTTCCCAGCCGCACATGCTGCCTCCGGTCCGTCAGGAAGTCGGTGATCTACCTGCAGAGGGAGTCAGGCACGTTGAGCAGGGACAGCTTGTCCCGGAGCAGAGCGGGGCGGATGGTGTTGAATGCGGAGCTGAAGTCCACAAACAGGATCCTGGCGTAGGTTCCCGGGGAGTCCAGGTGCTGCAGGATGGAGTGGAGGGCCAGGTTGACTGCATCGTCTACAGACCTGTTGGCTCGGTAGGCAAACTGCAGCGGGTCCAGGAGAGAGGTGGTGATGGACTTGAGGTGGGGCAGGACCAGGCGCTCAAAGGACTTCATGACTACAGAGGTGAGCGCTACAGGTCTGTAGTCATTAAGTCCAGTGATCCATGGCTTCTTGGGGACAGGGACGATGGTGGAGGATTTGAGGCAGGACGGCACGTGGCATAGCTTAAGGGAGGTGTTAAAAATGTCTGTGAAGACAGGAGCCAGCTCTTTCGCACAGTGTCTCAGGGTGGAGGGAGACGCGCCGTCCGGACCGGGGGCCTTGCGCGGGTTCAGTCTGGAGAACTGTTTGAGCACGTCCTGCTCACTGATGACAAGGGCAGGGGGGGAGGAGGGGGAGCGCCTTTGATGAAGTAGGGATCGTGGAGGCTGTGGAGCTGGAGAGAGGGGGGGAGTTGGACACAGATGACAAGGTGACAAACAGATGAAATTTGGTCCAACAAAAATAGGTGCTCTCAGTCTGGATCAAAGTGAACCTTGGTCCAATTTTGTTTCCAGTACGAAATCAATTTTCAGAAAGGTCTGAACCTTCTGACTAAACATAAGAAATTACAACTGCCACAGAGGGAAAATAAGCCAAGTAGTACTAGGAGAGAGAAAGAAACAAGTTTTTAACCTGTTGCACTCCTGTGTACCGCGGACGGGCACGTCTCTGCGTCCTAGAGCGCACGAAGGCGCTCTCGTACGCTGAAGGACGCACGAGGGCGCTGCGCCAAGAGTGCACTGGAAAAAAAAGCTGCATTTCCGTTCTTCCACTACAGACACAGCCACGAACAGATCAGATATGATTGACCTCTCATTCGACTAATAAGAGCCTTGAATTGGGTTTCTGAAACCTTGAAGAACCAATGACTGAAAACCTAGCAAGAACGACCCACCTACCAACGCTGTGAATGCAGCGAGCCAATTGAAGCACAGAAGTTCGCAAGCTGTTTTGTGTAAGGCTGGGTGAAGACAGACTGCTGCAGCAGATGAAAAAAAGGACCCGCAGGAAGAACCTGCCACAGACCCAGCAGCACGGCGACCACCCACAAGTGCGGCCTGTGTGACAGGGACTGCCATTCGCACATCGGCCTGTTCAGCCACAGGCGGTGCTTTTTGTTTTTTATTCCAGCAGAATAGACGTTTAGGATTCTCTTCCATGGTCATCATAGACCGATGGAGGCCGACGACGAAGGTCGTAAATCATTTGCCAAAACCGCAATCATGGAAGCGCAAAACCGCAATAATGGAATTATGTTTTGACCGGGTCGCGAGACCAGAACCACGAGTCCGTAACAAGGGACCAGCGTCGTGTTCAGCTGACAATGAGCAAGAGAAGTTCGCCAGGACACTGCTGCTGTGAAGAGGTAAGTGTTATAAGCTAAATTATTCTTTATCCCTGAAAATTGTAATCAAAAATTACTTTTGACCGATCGGTAAATTACAACTGTGCGGCGCACGAAGTCCAAAGTCCGTGTGCCGCGGTGCACGGTTCATGCGCCGCGTCCAGACCGTGAACGCCCCCCACCCCCGCTACTCTTCTGTAGCAAGGGGGGGGGGAGCCGCGGTGACTGCGCCGCGGTCGCCACATCGCCACGAGTCTATTCCGTCATGTAGCGATGGCCGATGTTCGTCCTCTGTAGCGAGGGGGGGGGACAACCCCCCCCATACACACACACACAGAGCCCTGAGTGTCACCTTTTATTAGAGCCCAAGATGAAGCTTCTATATTGAATCATTCAAAAGTTACAGACGTTTTTCCAAACTGTGCCATTTGGCACAATTTGGCACAGTTCAAAAACGCCTGGGAACTACCTGAGGAAAAAGCTGTGTAATATATTCATTTTTTGTGGTATTGTTACAAAATTTGGACCTCAGCTGGATAACACTTGGTTCTACATTTCTGTTGCATTTTCCAGCCCGGATCTGAAGCTGTGTGTTATTTTCAAGCATTTGTATCCAAAAAAACACCCAGGCCAAATTTATTTTCTTCAAGTTCAGTATGTTTAGATGACTGTAACTCAGTTGCCGGAGCACTTAGAGAGATTATGACTGTTTTGCCAAAAAATTCAAAGTGTTTTCTTTTAAATGAGACCAACCCCATGAAGATGCTGCAAAGGGTTGAAGAACAGCTTTCGATTTACTTTGGGCACGTTACTTTTTGGCGGTTTTAGGGAAATTGACCGGAGTGCAAGAGGTTAACTGAAAATATGGTGTAATCATGTGATAAACAGTCACCCAAAAATGCGAGAGGTGTGAAAGATCAGGACAGCAAAATCACCTGAAGAGCGTCATGGCCGATGAGAAGGAAAAATGTTGTTTTTTTATGATCTGGATAGTATTCTAGCACAACTAGTTCACCTGTTAAGGTGGTGGAGTCTTTTTGAGCTTTAACTTCAAATACGACTGCTGATGTTCCAAAAGCTGCAGAGAACTTCTCAAGGAGAAAGTAAAATGTTTATTAAGTACTGTGATCTGTGCTAACTATACAAAATGTTGCCATGACAGCAGTACATAGGGAAAACAGGAGTGTGAAACCAAACTGAAAATGTTTTCAATGTAATAAAAACAAGAACCTTGGTTTGGACCTCGGTGTAGACTTCATGTGTGAAAATGCTCTTACTGTAGTCCTAACTGCACTAACTGCTTGCTCACTGCAGCACCTACACATCTGGCATACAGTCTTGACATCTTACATGCATTACAAGCAGTTTTCCCACCACAGGAACATTCTGAGTACAGAGGACTATCTGGTGCCACTTTCTGGTTTTTGTGCATTTCCATCAAGAGTTCTAGTTAGAGTTTTCATCCATAAACATGCCTTTTCAGGAGCCCTGTTATCTCCCACTCTAGAGCAGGGATTTTCAGAAAGTACTGGGCCCTTTTTATGACACTGGTGTCATAAAAAGTGTTGCTCATTCCAGAGTGATAACAGGTGGATGGATGGTTATCAAGAAAGGTTACAGTTTCGCCCATAAATATTTGGTATTGGGTACCAAACATATTCACAATGAAGTTATATAATCAATATGGCTTAAAAATGCAGACTCTCAGCTTTAATTTGAGGGTATTTACATCCAAATTGGAGTTACGGTTTAGGAATTGCAACCATTAAAAAAAAAAAAAAAAATCTCATTTCAGGGGTTCAAAAGTAATTGGACGCATTAACATTACCATAGATAAAATGCTCATGTTTAATACTTTGTTGAGAATCCTTTGCAGGCAATGATTGCCTGAAGTCTGGAACCCATAAACATCACCAAATGCTGCATTTTCTCCTTGTGGCGCTTTGCCAGGCCTTTACTGCAGCTGTCTTCAGTTGTTGCTTGTTTGTGGGTCTTTCTTCTTTAAGTTTTGTCTTATGCAAATAAAATGCATGCTTGAGTTGAGACTTGGTGATTGACTCAGCTGTTATGTTGGAATTACCTCAGTAATGACAAGGCCAGGTGTACAGTTGCCACCAGGCAGGGGCATCGGCAAAGAGGCCAGATAAAGATGCCCGCTGGTATTTATAGGGCGGGCAGTGGTGGAAGAGGAAGTGGCTGCCACTACACTGCACTTCATGATAAATGACAATATTACATCCCCCCCACCCCACCCCCCGCAGAAAGTCCCAAACCACTCATACAATAGAGACCCTCCCCAATTTAGGACCCGAATCACGCACTAAGAAACTAAAACTGAAATCCCTAAATGGCCTATCACATTCACATAACAAAACCTAAAACTAGGGAGGACGGGTGAACTACCGTCCTACTCCACATGGCAAGGTGGATTATTCTGCCACCTGTACTAACTAAAAAAGTCCATTAACAACTTAAACATTGCTGTGTTCCTAATATACGGTATGACATATTCCGAACAATAACATTTTAGTTTTTTTTTCAACACATGCAAACATATAAACATTAGAACACTAGAACTCTTATTATTTTTTCAAAACTACATTACTGTCCTTCTGGCAGAAAGGGATAGAACTGGCTTGTGGGGGGCCCAGGGCAGCCTCTCAGTAGACCCGCCCATGGAAGCAGCATGCCCCCAGGATCGCAGCTAACCTCATAGATGAGAGCGCCTCTTTTCTTCGCCATCAACCACCTCTCTTGTCCAGACCCACCAGCTGAAGCCTCCTCCTGAGCACGCCAAAGCTCACTGGCGTGTCTCCATGAGCTGTCCAACGGCTGGAAGTTGGCTGTGCCCCGCTTAGCCATGATGCGCAGCCGATCCTGGTGACCCTCTGGCTGTCGTTTGGCCCACATCCGCCGTGGACGTCCCTCCCCACAAACCCGGACCAGGTCTGTAACTCTCAGAGGGGCTCTGCTCAGCCTGCAGTGTTGCTGTTCAGCAGGCGGTCCCTCCGTGCCTGTCGGTCTGGCCCCGATTCCTTGTAAAGCTGCTGCAGCAGTTGCTGTTGAAGCTCCAGATCCTCCAGCCCACTGTGGCCAAGCTCCGGAGGAAACTGAGGCTCGCTTGTTGGCGTCACTTGCAGATGCAGGCGCCTTGCCGCCACGCTCGGTACCTTCTCCCACCATACCCCGAGCGCCGGCACTTAGACCATCCTGTGTCGAACCTAAGTGAGGCTAGTCCTGCTTGACCGCTGTGGTGTCCGATAAATCTTCTCCCCACACTGCATCGTCCTCCACCACCCGAACTGGGCAGTTCTGCTGGCCACAACCAGTCCATTCTTTCCCAGCGTCATCTCTAATGGTGAACCCCAGTCCATACAACAGGTCACAGCCCATGATGTTGTCACCCCAGGCTGTCACACGGAACATGCAGTCAGCCATCACCGCCGACTTGTACCAAGCCGTTAACTCTAATGTTCCAACCATGCGCAGTCTGCCACCTCCATAGCCATAGAGTGGTGCTGGGTTATCTCTTATTTTGTAGTGGGGGAAAAATTTCCTCACCATGGTCCAATTCAACAACAATCCCTAAGCCCCCGTGTCGATCAGCAGCGGTACGTCCTCACCATCCAGTGCCATCTCGCAGAACTTGAACCAGTTTGTACTCGGGGACACCGCATGGACATCTGTCGGGGTGGGTCAAGTTGTTTTTCTCTGTGGGCTCTCCGGCTTGGACATACAACACACCCTGGCATAATGGTTCAAGCAACCACACTTGAACCAGTGAACTTGAACAGTGCTTCCCTCTAGCCAGGCATTCCCTAGCCTTGTTATGGTGCTTCGCGGACCCACAACCCATACACATGGGTTTCCTTGGGGCAGACCTCAGGTTGATAGCGTTGGTTTCCACATTGTCGCCGGTCGCACTAACCTTGCTGTCAGGTTCTGCTACTAATGCTGCAGCGGTAGGCCCCAGCTGCCATTGTGATTGGCGTCACTTTAGCTCCGAAGCTAGATTGTCTGCGGTCTCCACTTGGAGGGCTAGCTCAACAGCCTTGGTTAACGTCAGGCCACTCGGCGCGACAGACTCACCCACTCGCTGGTGTCATTGTCGGAACCGAATCCTCCAGACAGTGACATTGTCTGGGGAGTGGAAATAGCATGCTAGCAACTTGATCACATCCGCATACGAGTCGGTAGCTCCGAGTGTACGTAGGATACGCTGGCCCTCAAACCCAAAATTTTGCACCAGAAGTGCACATACCCTCAGTTTATCTAGCTTGCCCAGGTCAAGCACCGCAATGTAGCCCTGAAAGGTGGCAAACCATCTCGGCCAGGGCGCAGGTGGCTCGCCCGGGAGCTCCAGGAAGGGCCAAAACGGTGAAACACATGCCTCCATTTTTATTCTCGTTGCTAAAATGTTATGTCAGAATTACCTCAGTAATGACGAGGCCAGGTGCACAGTTGAACTTCACTTTATTAAAGGGTGATCACACACAATACAGCCACCAGGCAGGAGCATCGGAAAAGAGGCTGGATAAAGATGCCCGCTGGTATTTATAGTGCAGTGCAGTGGCGGAAGAGGAAGTGGCTGCCACTATCCGGCACTTCATAATAAATGACAAAAATACATTGGCCATTGCAAAATATTCCTCTTTTTTGCCTTAAAAAGTCCTGGGTTGCTTTCACAGCATGTTTTGGGTCACTGTCCATCTGTACTGGGAAGTGCTGTCCAGTTAACTTTTGCTGCATTTGGCTGAATCGGAGCAGACAGTAGGGGTGAGCGATATGGCCCAAAAATGATATCACAATATTTCTGTGAATCTTCATGACAATATTCTTCATGATATCACAGAATAGTTTTTTTCTTTTAAATTTATAAAGTACAGTTTCACAGGCCAGCGCTAATTATGTTCAACATATTCAGTAAAAACAAAGACTCTTACTTCTCCAGTTTATAAAGAGCAGTTTAGAATGTGTTTCAAACTTTTTAATTCTGTATCAGATATTACCAGAAAATATTATAAACCACTACACCTTAAGTGCACTGAGGGGTGAACTGGGACAAAAATTCAGGCTGGGAATTTGACTTCATCCTAGGCCACCCTGTTGCTGGAAATCAGAAACCACCACAGTTTTAGTAGGCCAACATTTTAAAATAACAGGTATCAAACTAGCTATAAATGTAATTAGAACCTTCAGCTGGGAAAAAAATTATAAATTTAGATTTTAATAGTCAAATGATCTATTGATTACTCAAACAATTGATTGACTAATCTTAATTTTAATCTGGTGCTGCTTCTGATTTCTTCACCTTTTCCAAATAAAAACATAAGGTAAGAGGCTTTAGGTAAAAAGTTACAATTCTGCATGAAAAAGGTCACAAATTTGTCACCAAAAATGTTCAAAATTTACGTTCAGAAAATGTTAAAAAATGTACCTTTATGAAAAGATGTTTAAAAAATGAGAAAATAAAACAAATTTCGGAGAGAACAGTAACAAGCAGATGAACGTAAAGTTGGTACTGCAGATTACATATAGCCTGTAGTTTTGAAAATTATAAAGGATTTTCTTAAAGCATCTGAATAGTCCTGAAAACATTGCCTTATAAATGTAAGCGCAATTTAGCTCTGGTTAATGCAACCTATCTATTACATTTAAAAATGTAAACCCTAAACGACAGTATAAGCAGCTACAGCAGTATAATATAACCACAGACATCATTCACCACATTACTTCTGCCTTCATTTCATTTCTATGCTCTGGGGCATGAGGGGGTCTTGGTCATTTTAACATATTTAATTCAGTCTAGTATGTTATTTCACTGGGTCATGAAGAGGGTCTAAATAAAACAGGGAGGGAGTGGGCTTATTTAAAAGTATTATTTCATCATTTGGCCTACCTGTCAGCCGTTTCCCCAAACAAGACACTTCTGCAGGTAAATGACCGCTGCATCAGACCTCAAGTCTCTCTCTCTCTCAATTTACCTGTGTAAGAAATCTCTGTTGCACAGACAACTCCTAGGGCTGTAAACAGATGGGTTTTTTTTTTCTTTTGGTTGGTTGAATAAATCAATCTGGAGCAGCTACAAGGGCATAAAAATAAACCTCTGGACACTTAGGAGTCTGGACATCAACAACACTGCTTCAGGGTGAGGTAAAACTTTTCACTGAAGCTGTGTTATTGACGTGCAGGAAAAAAAGCGGGCAGATTATCTGCATCGCTGCACCGCTTGTTTAAAGAAGGCAGAAATCTGAAACAGCCTTAAAACTAAATTACTTCCTCATAACTAGACGCAGATGTTCCAAGCACAGAGTGCCGCTTCTTGTGCCAAGCTTTTTTGTCATTTCTGTGGTAACGGGTAACTTCAGCTGGCAGCGTAACAGACCCCAAATATTGCGATATTCATTTTTACACCGGTATCAAAAATTATAAAGGTACTATCGTGAATGATACGATATGGCACACTCCTAACAGACAGTACATCCCTATACATTTCAGAATTCATCCGGCTGCTTCTGTCTTCTGTCACATCATCAATAAACTCTAGTGGCACAGTGAAATTGGAAGATGTGCATGCCCATGCATCACACTGCCTCCACCATGTTTTACAGAAGATGTGGTGTGCTTTGAATCATGAGCCATTCCAAGACTTCTCCATACTTGTTCTTCCCATCATTCTGGTACAGGTTGATCTTAGTTTCATCTGTCCAAAAAATGCTGTTCCAGAACTGGGCTGGCTTCTTTAGATGCCCTTTTTTCTTTTTCCTTTTTTGGCAAAGTCTAATCTGGCTGTTCTATTTTTGAGGCTGATGAATGGTTTGTACCTTGAGGTGAACCCTCTGTATTTGCTCTCATTAATTTTTCTCTTTATGGTAGACTTAGATACTGATACACCTACTTCCTGGAGAGTGTTCTTCACGTGTGTAGATGTTGTGAAGGGGTTTTTCTTCACCAATGAAATAATCCTGTGATCATCCATCACTGTTGTCTTCTGTGGACATCCAGGCCTTTTTGAGTTCCTGAGCTCACCACTGCACTCATTTTGTCTCATAATGTACCAAAGTGTTGATTTGGCCACTCCTAACATTTCCGCCATCTTTCTGATGGATTTTTTTTTCAGCCTAAGGATGGTCTATCTCACTTCCACTGAGAGTTCCTTCGACTGCATGTTGTAGGCTCACAACAATAGCTTCCAAAGGCAAATTCCACACCTGGAATCAACTTCAGACCTTTCATCTACTTGACTGATGATGGATTAATGAGGGAACAGCCCATGCAGCCCAGGAAATAGCTTTTGAGTCAATTGTCCAATTACTTTTGAGCCCCTGAAATGAGAAGACTTTGTATAAAAATGGTTGCAATTCCTAAACCGTAACTGTAATTTGGATGTGGATATGCTTAAATTAAAGAGGAGATTGTGAACTTTAAGCCCATATTGATTATATAACTGTATCTTGAATATGTTAACCAAAACACACACACACACACACACACACACACACACACACACACACACACATATACTGTATATATATATATATACAGTATATATACAGTATATATATACAGCCGTGGACAAAATTGTTGGTACCCCTCTGTTAATGAAAGAAAAACCCACAATAGGGGTGCAATCCGCTCAAGCTCCTTCCCATTCTCAGCTGAAAAACAGGAAGTACATGAGCCATTAAAAAAACAAACAAAAAAGCGGTGTGTCTGGTTGGAGAATAATGTTTTGAACTAAATAATGGGAGAAAAAAATCCCATACTGACTGACTGACAGTAGGTGGGAACATTTGATAAGTTTGATGAGTCTTGGTCAGTCATACACATGTGGACAAAATTGTTGGTACCCCTCTGTTAATGAAAGAAAAACCTACAATAGTCACAGAAATAACTTGAATCTGACAAAAGTGGTAATAAATAAAAATTCTATGAAAATTAACCAATGAAAATCAGACAATGCTTTTGAATTGTGGTTCAACAGAATTATTTTAAAAAAACAAACTCATGAGACAGGCCTGGACAAAAATGATGGTACCCTTAACTTAATATTTTGTTGCACAACTTTTTGAGGCAATCACTGCAATCAAACGATTTCTGTAACTGTCCATGAGACTTCTGCACCTCTCAGCAGGTATTTTGGCCCACTCCTCATGAGCAAACTGCTCCAGTTGTCTCAGGTTTGAAGGGTGCCTTCTCCAGACGGCATGTTTCAGCTCCTTCCACAGATCTTCAACAGGATTTAGATCAGTGCTCATAGAAGGCCACTTAAGAATAGTCGAATGTTTCGCTCTTAGCCATTCTTGGGTGTTTTTAGCTGAGTGTTTTGGGTCATTATCCTGTTGCAAGACCCATGACCTGCGACTGAGACCAAGCTGTCTGACACTGGGCAGCACATTTCTCTCTAGAATACCTTGATAATCTTGAGATTTCATTGTACCCTGCACAGATTCAAGACACCCTGTGCCAGATGCAGCAAAGCAGCCCCAGAACATAACAGAACCTCCTCCGTGTTTCACAGTAGGGACAGTGTTCTTTTCTTGGTATGCTTCATTTTTGCATCTGTGAACATAGAGCTGATGTGCCTTGCCAAAAAGTTCCAGTTTTGTCTTGTCTGTCCATAGGACATTCTCCCAGAAGCTTTGTGGCTTCTCAACATGCAGTTTGGCATATTCCAGTCTGGCTATTTTATGATTTGTTTTCAACAGTGGTGTCCTCCTTGGTCGTCTCCCATGAAGTCCACTTTGGCTCAAACAACGACAAATGGTGCGATCTGACACTGATGTACCTTGACCTTGGAGTTCACCATGAATGTGTGTAGAGGTTGTTCTGGGCTCTTTCGTTACCATTCGTATTATCCGTCTCTTCCATTTTTCATCAAGTTTCCTCCTGCGGTCACGTCCAGGGAGGTTGGCTACAGTCCCGTGGATCTTAAATTTCTGAGTAATATGTGCAACTGTAGTCACAGGAACATCAAGCTGTTTGGAGATGGTCTTATAGCCTTTACCTTTTACATGCTTGTCTATAATTTTCTTTCTAATCTCCTGAGACAACTCTCTCCTTTGTTTCCTCTGGTCCATGTTTAGTGTGGTACACACCATGTCACCAAACAGCACAGTGACTACTTGTCACCCTTTAAATAGGCCGACTGACTGATTACAAGTTTGTAGACACCTGTGATGTTAATTAGAGGACACATCTTGGTTGAACATGTCCTTATGGCCACATTATTTTCAATCTTTTCTAGGGGTACCATCATTTTTGTCCAGGCCTGTTTCATGAGTTTGTTTTTTAAAATAATTCTGTTGAACCACAATTCAAAAGCATTGTCTGATTTTTATTGGTTAATTTTTCATAGAGTTTTTATTTATTACCACTTTTGTCAGATTCAAGTTATTTCTGTGACCATTGTGGGTTTTTCTTTCATTAACAGAGGGGTACCAACAATTTTGTCCACGTGTGTGTGTGTGTGTGTGTATATATATATATATATATATATATATATACTGTATATATATATATACACTACCGTTGAAAAGTTTGGGGTCACCCAGACAATTCTGTGTTTTCCATGAAAAGTCACACTTTTATTTACCACCATGAGTTGTAAAATGAATAGAAAATATAGTCAAGACATTGACAAGGTTAGAAATAATGATTTGTATTTGAAATAATAACTTTTTCCTTCAAACTTTGCTTTCGTCAAAGAATCCTCCATTTGCAGCAATTACAGCATTGCAGACCTTTGGCATTCTAGCTGTTAATTTGTTGAGGTAATCTGGAGAAATTTCACCCCACACTTCTAGAAGCCCCTCCCACAAGTTGGATTGGCTGGATGGGCACTTCTTGCGTACCATACGGTCAAGCTGCTCCCACAACAGCTCAATGGGGTTTAGATCTGGTGACTGCGCTGGCCACTCCATTACAGATAGAATACCAGCTGCCTGCTTTTTCTCTAAATAGTTCTTGCGCAATTTGGAGGTGTGCTTTGGGTCATTGTCCTGTTGTAGGATGAAATTGGCTCCAATCAAGCACTGTCCACAGGGTATGGCATGGCGTTGCAAAATGGAGTGATAGCCTTCCTTATTCAAAATCCCTTTTACCCTGAACAAATCTCCCACCTTACCAGCACCAAAGCAACCCCAGACCATCACGTTATCCCCACCTTGCTTGACAGATGGCGTCAGACACTCTTCCAGCATCTTTTCAGTTGTTCTGCATCTCACAAATGTTCTTCTGTGTGAACCAAACACCTCAAACTTCGATTCGTCCGTCCATAACACTTTTTTCCAATCTTGTTCTGTCCAATGTCTGTGTTCTTTTGCCCATATTAATCTTTTTCTTTTATTGGCCAGTCTCAGACATGGCTTTTTCTTTGCCACTCTGCCCTGAAGGCCAGCATCCCGGAGTCGCCTCTTCACTGTAGATGTTGACACTGGCGTTTTGAGGGTACTATTTAATGAAGCTGCCAGTTGAGGACCTGTGAGGTGTCTATTTCTCAAACTAGAGACTCTAATGTACTTATCTTCTTGCTCAGTTGTGCAGCGGGGCCTCCCACTTCTCTTTCTACTCTGGTTAGAGACTGTTTGTGCTGTTCTCTGAAGGGAGTAGTACACACCGTTGTAGGAAATCTTCAGTTTCTTGGCAATTTCTCACATGGAATAGCCTTCATTTCTAAGAACAAGAATAGACTGTTGAGTTTCACATGAAACTCAAAAGTTCTCTTTTTCTGGCCATTTTGAGCATTTAATCGACCCCACAAATGTGATGCTCCAGATACTCAACCTGCTCAAAGGAAGGTCAGTTTTATAGCATCTCTAACCAGCTAAACTGTTTTCAGCTGTGCTAACATGATTGCACAAGGGTTTTCTAATCATCCATTAGCCTTCTGACGCAATGAGTAAACACAGTGTACCATTAGAACACTGGAGTGATAGTTGCTGGAAATGGGCCTCTATACACTTATGTAGATATTGCACCAAAAACCAGACATTTGCAGCTAGAATAGTCATTTACCACATTAGCAATGTATAGAGTGTATTTCTGATTAGTTTAAAGTTATCTTCATTGAAAAAAACTGTGCTTTTCTTTCAAAAATAAGGAAATTTCTAAGTGACCCCAAACTTTTGAACGGTAGTGTATATATACACACGTACCAAAATAGTCGTTCCACCAGGACATGAATGGCATTGTCCAGTTTGATAGATTATCCTCAGACCCTTTCCCGATCAAGAACGGTGTGAAGCAGGGTTGTGTTCTGGCTCCTACCCTATTTGGCATCTTTTTCTCCCTGCTTCTGTGCTACGCCTTCCGGGACTCTGAAGACGGTGTCTTTCTCCACACCAGGAGCGACGGAGGCCTCTTCAACATGGCACGCCTCAGATCAAAGACCAAGGTGCGGAGCGTTCTAATCAGGGAGCTGCTCTTTGCTGATGATGCTGGTCTTGTTGCCCACACCATGGAAGCGCTCCAGTGTCTCATCAACTGCTTTGCTCGTGCCTGCTCTGAGTTTGGCCTCACCATCAGCCTTAAAAAGACCGAGGTCATGGGCCAGGGTGTCAGCAGTGCTCCCAGTATCAACATCGGCGACCACACACTTGCGGTGGTGGACAAGTTCACCTACCTTGGGTCGATCATCTCCAGCAATCTCTCCCTAGACGCCGAACTGAACGCCCGTATCGGCAAGGCATCGACGGTGATGGCCCGTCTGTCAAAGCGAGTCTGGGACAACTCTATGCTAACCACCAACACCAAGATAAGAGTCTACATGGCCTGCGTACTGAGTACTCTCCTATACGGCAGTGAAGCAAGGACCCTCTACTCCTGCCAGGAACGCCGGCTGAATGCCTTCCACCAACGCTGCCTTCGCAGACTACTGCACATCACTTGGCAGGACCGTGTCTCCAACATCGACGTCCTGGCCAGAGCAGATGTGCCCAGTATGTTTGCCATCCTGACAAAGAGACGCTTGCGATGGCTTGGCCACGTCAACCGAATGGAGGATGGCCGCATCCCCAAAGACTTACTGTATAAGATAAGATAAGATAAGATAAGATAAGCCTTTATTAGTCCCACAACGGGGAAATTCCAGGATTGCAACAGCACAGGGATAGCAACACTCAGAGCAACAATCAGAAGGCAAGAAAAAAAAAAAAAAAAAAAAAAAAAAAAAAAAAAAAAAAAAAGCAAGCAAGAGCAGCTAATAAACATATGTACGTATTACTATAAAATATATATATATACACACACACACAGACACACAGTGCAGAGCATTGTAGCTGGATGGAATAAATATATGAATATATGAACACACAGTGCAGAGCATTGTAGCTAGATGGAATAAATATGTAAATATATAAACACCCACAGTACGGAGCATTGCAGCTAGGTGGAATAAATATGCAAGTATATAAACACACACAGTGCGGAGCAATGTAGCTAGATGGAATAATATGTAGATATATAAATATATAAACACCCACAGTACGGAGCATTGTAGCTAGATGGAATAAATATGCAAATATATAAACACACACAGTGCAGAGCATTGTTGCTAGATGGAATGAAACAGCATAACCGTCTACTTAGTTATCCTACATGGTATGATTATGTGCCCATACATATTCTCACCCTCCATAGCGACCGGTATGTTCCTAGTTGTATGCCGGAGAGGACCATTGTGTAAGTCTATTGCATCTTTTGCATTCAAAAAACTATTAGTTTGTTACGTCTTTTTGCTATCTCTGCGAGCAGCCCTGCTTAGGTTGTACAGTCTGACAGCCGTTGGTAGGAAGGACCTACGAAACCTCTCGGTTGTGCACCTGGGATGATGTAGTCTGCTGCTAAATGAGCTCCTCAGTGCATTCAGTATGTCCTGCATAGGGTGGAACTCGGACTCCAGCAGAGATGACAGTTTAGCCACCGTCCTTCTCTCTCCTATCTCCTCCATCGGATCAAGGCGCTGCCCCAGGACAGAGCTAGCTTTCTTAATCAGTTTGTTCAGTCTCTTCCTATCGGCTGCAGTAATGCCACTGCCCCAGCAGACCACTCCAAAAGTGATGGCTGATGCCACCACCGTGTCATAGAATGACTTCAGCAGCGCCCCTTGTACACCAAAAGACCTGAGTCTCCTCAGCAGGAACAGCCTGCGCTGTCCCTTCTTGTAGAGTGCATCAGTATTGTGTGACCAGTCTAGTTTATTGTTCAGATGAATACCCAGGTACTTATAGGATGTCACCATCTCGATGTCTGTTCCCTGTATATTTACTGGTACTGTGAGGGGCTGCCCATGCCTGCGGCAGTCCACCACCAGCTCCTTAGTGTATGGGGAGCTGGCTACTGGAACTAGATCAAAGGGACGCCCAACTCGCAGATTCAAGGATGTTTGCAAGCGTGACCTCAAGGCTGGAGGCTTCAACCCCTCCGACCTGGAGTCAGCCGCCTCCGTCCGCTCCAACTGGCGGACCATCACCCAGGATGTCATCCGAACAGCTGAGGAGAGAAGAGACACTCGCTGGGGGGAGAAGAGACTCCGTAGACAGAGGAGACTGTCGAGACCCCCACTACACTGTGAAGAATTTATCTGCAGCGGCTGCGGCAGGACCTGCAGATCCCGTATCGGCCTCTACAGCCACGCCCGACGGTGCAGCTCCCTGAATGATGACCCAAGGCACAAAACCCCCCCATGATCTTTCGAGATCGATGGAGCCAATGAAGATATATATACATGCTCCGCACTGTGTTTATATATTTATATATCTATCCCGTCTAACAACAATGCTCCACACTGTGTGTCTATATATATATTTATATTTATATGTACATATGTATACTTGCTGCTCTTGTTTTTTCTCTTGCCTTCTGATTGTTGCTCTGAGTGTTGCTATCCCTGTGCTGTTGCAATCCTGGAATTTCCCCATTGTGGGACTAATAAAGGCTTATCTTATCTTATCTTATATATATATATATATATACGTATATATATCTTCTTCCGGCTTTCAGAGAGAGCAGACGCATTTCTTCTCCTCTCCTCTCCTCCTCCCTTCATTGATCCCAGCTTGCTGTGTCCTGTCTGTCTCTCGCTCTTCTTCTGGCTGAATCTCGATCCAAACGGAAAATTATGGATTGGTAAGCTGGGCTTTAAATGCAATTGATACCACCTTTTCAAACAGAAAATCGGGCCCGGGGGAGCCCAACTGTGTGAGAGACACAAACAATTGGAAACTTATGTGTCTGTGCGACCTTTCGATCGAAGATGTGGAAGACATCTACCTGTTTGGCCTTAAGATCACAGGATTTCTGCTGTTTGGCTTTGGAGTTTTCCTGGTGTATCGAAAACTAAGGAAGTTGGAAAGAGCTAATCAAAATGCGGACCCGGCGAAGCTCCTTCAACAATTCGACCAGTTGGGGAGGGCTCTGATAGCGGCTAATGGTGAACTGAATAGGAAGATGGGTAACATCTCGGAGTCGCTGGGTGCTCTCCAGGAAATGATTTTAAGCCTGGAAATGTATATGGAAATGTACATGCAAATTGTGATGCACAGAATCGCATGAGAGGTGAAATTTCTATGCTCTAAGTGATCTGTGCCTATCAGGCCTTGATTCGGCGTCCTTGAGAATCATTCCTCCAGGAGAAAAGATAAGGCAGAAGGGAGTTTTTGGCTTGGCTTCTCTAACCCAAACAATTGCTGATGTGCAACAATCTGAACTCTCCAAGGACAGCCATGTGACTAACATGGAATTTTACCATCTGGCATGAACTGAAGAGATGAACTCTGTTTGGACATGTTATCTATGTTTTAGGACACTAAGGACATAACATCTAGCCGTTGCCCAAGAGAAGATTTTTGTTTGTCCACCAGTAACTGATACTTCACACACTGCACTCACACTGATATCACATGACTGACATACACACACTGGTCTCTCTCTTGCTTTGTTAATGTGTGAATCTGTATTGTCTGCTAAGTGTGCTTAGAGGTTTTTTTTCTATGTAATCACAATCTTGCTCACTCGAGCCATATTTTGATAACTATGTTTTTTCTCTCTGCCCAATGTGTCACCCCCTTCCCCCCTCCCCCTCTTTACCCCCCACTGAATGAGGCGCCTGTGTGGCTGCCACATCATTAGGGTGCGCTTAACATGAGCGCACCTTAGTGATAAGTAACATTCCTTGTATGTGTAAGCATACTTGGCAATAAAGTTGATTCTGATTCTGATATATATACACACACTTAACTATAAGTTAAAAAGAGGCTCAATCTTCAACTAGGAATCCAAGTTTGGTGGTATTTTGCCATTTATCATTAACTTAATTAATTATTGATTTTTTAATCATCTTTTTATATCTTATCTAAGTTACAAAAAACTTGAATTTGTTACTTATATAAATCTAAATCTAAAAGGAAACAGATTCTTTATAGGTGGACAGGGAGTCACCGTACACGTGAGAAGGTCAAAGGTTTAACATCCAGGCTGACCACATCTACAAAAGCTTTGATAAACCATAAACTACACTCTAGACTCATGAGAAAGGTTCAAATGGTAAGTCGACAGAGTACAACGTCAAGGGGTCAACAGATTAACCCACAGCTGTGTTCCTTCCTCCACACTGCTCTGATATTGCCTTGTATTGACTAAGGCTTGAAAGAGAGAGAGAATAAGCTGCTGGGGAAAAAAAAAGAGCACAGAGGAGGCACAGAAGGAGAAACTGTAGCACATAGCACAGAGCTCTGGGTAATTAGACTGGAGGCCAAAAGGTGAAGAAAAGAAGGCAGAACGAACAAAATCCACTGTGGATCATATCCTGCTTACATAATTAAATCAACTGTGGGACCAATAAGAAAATATCTTACAGTACTAACATCCATCCATCCATCTTCTACCGCTTTTCTGGAGGTTTGGGTCGCAGGGGCAGCAGTTCAAGCAGAGAAGCCCAGACTTCCCTCTCCCCAGCCACCTGCTCCAGCTCTTCAGAGAGGACACCAAGACATTCCCAGGCGAGCTGGGAGACATAGTCTCTCCATCGTGTCCTGGATCTGCCCCGTGGGTCTCCTCCTAGTGGGACATGCCCGAAACACCTCAAGTGGGAGGTGTCCAAGAGGCATCCTGATCAGATGCCCAAACCACCTCAACTGGCTCCTTTCGATGTGGAGGAGCAGCGGTTCTACTCTGAGCCTCTCCTGGATGACTGAGCTCCTCACCCTATCTCTCAGGGTCAGTCCAGCAATCCTATGAAGAAAGCTCATTTCAGCCGCTTGTATCTACAACCTCATACTTTCAGTCATTACCCAAAGCTCATGACCATAGGTGAGGGTAGGAACGTAGATTGACCGGAAAATCGACAGCTTTGCCTCAGAGCTCAGCTCCCTCTTCCCCACGACAGACCGGTACAAAGTCTGCATCATGTCAGATGCTGCTCTGATCCGTCTGTCAATCTCCCGCTCCATTCTCCCCTCACTCGTGAATGCAACCCGAGATACTTAAACTCCTCCACTTGGGGCAGGGTTCAATTCTCGCTCTGTCTGCAGTCTGCATGTTGAAGTGCTCTGCAGCCATTAGTGTGTGAATGGGTGGATAGCAGGATCTGTAAAGCACTTTGGTCATCTAGAGATGACAAAAAGCACTATATAAGAGAACACCATTTACAATTACCCAAAGCTCATGACCAATGGTGAGGGTAGGAACGTAGATTGAATGGTAAATCGACAGTTTTGCCTTAGAGCTCAGCTCTCTCTTCACCATGACAGATCAGTACAACATCCACATCACTGCAGATGCTGCTCTGATCCGTCTGTCAATCTCCTGTTTCATTTTCCCCTCACTCGTGAATGAGACCCCAAGATACTTAAATTCCTCCACTTGGGGCAGGAGCTCATCCCCAGCTTGTAGAGGGCAGTCCACCCTTTTCCGGCTGAGCACCATGGACTCGGACTTGGAAGTGCTGATTCTCATCTCAGCTGCTTCACACTCAGTAGCAAACCGTCCCAATAAGACCTGTAGGTCATTGCTCGATGAAGCCAACAGGACGACATCATCTGCAAACAGCAGAGATGAGATCCTGTGGTCACCAAGCATGACACCCTCCATTCCTTGGCTGCACCTAGAAATCCTATCCATGAAAATTATGAAGAGGATTGGTGACAAAGGGCAGCCCCGACGGAGTCCAACTCTCACTGGAAACGAGTCCGACTGAGTGCTGGCAATACAAACCAAACTCTCACAATGGTCATATAGAGATCGGATAGCTGGTAGCAACAAGCCCAATACCCCATACTCCCACAGCATCCCCCACAAAAAACCACCAAGGACATGGTCGAATGCTTTCTTCAAGTCCACAAAACACATGCAGACTGGTTGGGCAAACTTCCACGAACCCTCAACCCTCAAGGATTCTTGAGAGATAAAAAGTTGGTGTGATGTGCCACGGCCAGGACAAAAATCACATTCAGTACTAACATATACAGTATGTGCTAATATATGTGAAACTTAAGTTAAAATGCTTAAATGTGCAACCAATAATTAAAAATAAAGTAGTTTATAATCACTTAATTTCCAGTTCATTGTGGTTATGTAATGAAACCCCAGCCACTCTATAACATTTATCAGAAACAAAAACTTTGGCTGGCAAAAACTACATTTATTATTTCAAATATTTATACAATAGTTGTACATGCATTTGTAATAAAGCGCCTTTGTCAATATTATATTACGTATTTATTGTATTTTAGCTAATGACAGACATTATCCCACATAACAACTCATATTATTAGGTTAATAAAAATATTACCAATAATTACATAATTTTTTGCATCCCCAAGAATCAAATGCTGCTGTTTGGTTTAAAGTCTCTTACCCAAATCTAGCTAAGCAGCAAATTAAACAGAAAGTAAAGAGCAGGTAAAAAGCAAATTAAAAGAAACTGAGGTCCAACAACACCACATTGCTGGCCAAGAAGGCTCAAACTTGCCTCCATTTCCTCCACAAGCTGAGGAGAGCATGAGTTCCACCTCCCATCATGTGCTCATTTTACCAGGGCACCATTGAGAGCATCCTCACCAGCTGCATCACGATGTGGTACGGACACTGCACTGCCTCCTGCCGGAAGACACTACAACGCACAGTAAAAGCAGCCAGCAAGATCATTGGTGCCCCTCTGTCCCCTCTCTTGGACATCTACCTCACCCGCCTCACCTGCAGAGCCATCAACATTGCAGGTCACACCTCCCACCCCTCACACTCCCTCTTCAGCCCCCTGCCCTCGGGGAAAAGGTACCGGAATCTCCGGGCCCACTCCACAAGACTGCTAAACAGCTTTGTTCATCAGGCCATCAGGACCCTGAAGGCCATCAGGACCCTGAACTCTATCCCCCCCCCCCCACACACACACACACACACACACCCACCCCCCTTCCCCACCCCGGACCGTAACGCACTCACCCGCACAATAACTACCTCAGTTGTCGGCACAGAAAGACTGGCACACCAACAGTAATACCTCTATTGCTATATATTTCTGCATTTTACTGCAACCATTTGCACACATGCCATATCTGCTGCTGTCTGTTATTGCAATACTGTTCATGTGCAGTCCAATCTGTCACTGTCTGCACCTATACTACCGTATTGAACTTGCAACTATGAGTATCACTGCTCTACTTTTTCTGTATATAGGATTGCTGGGTTTTATCGTTTATCTTTATTTGCACTATGGGATGTCTGGGTCTATCTTTTGTCACTATTGGCACTACGGGTAGCATTACTGTACATAGACTGCTGTTGTTTTTCCAGCCTTATTTCTTTTTATTATATTGCACATACCACTGAAGAGAGAGAAACACCATTTCAATTCTCCTGTATATCCTGTACATATAGTAGTATTGACAAATAAAATCTTGAATCTTGAAATATACCCTGAACTAAACCGGACCAATATCTGCAGTTTAACATCAATACTTGAAATTCCCCTCCTTAAATTCAGCTGAAATAATTGATGGTCTCCTTTTTAAGCCATAAAAAACATAGAGGTCACTGAAAATGAATACTTGCAGACACCAGAAAATAATAAAGCATGGGATCAATAAGATTCATTCTTTCCCCTATAAAAAATGACTGTGATAATCTCACTGTTAACTGTGGGTTGTCATAACTGAAGTGAAACACATACAAAAAAAATGTTGTCACCCTGTGCCTGGCATAAGTTAAGCCAACACAACACTCACCACAATTTTTTGCCTTTTTGCACAACAACTCAGTGTGAGCGTTTTATTTCAAAATTGCTCTGTCAGCTTCAGTGGTCTGACTGAAATGCCAGTCTGACCAAGCAGCAACCAGCATGCATAGACTAACACGCAAACAGCAACAAAAACATTTGTGCCATGTGCTGAGATGTTACATTTCTACGATAACAGCATGCTCTCCGCTCTACTATGGGTATGCCCCATGAAAGGCTTTGACTCAATGCATCAGGTTCCACTGAGTCTGAGCTTGACCATGGGAGACAGACTGAAATTACACAGAGCGGCTCACAGGTCCCACTGAGAGAGAAAATATAATCATATTCTAATTGCTGATGGAAAAGTGTTCTCCAGTGATCTGCCAGGACATGGTGATTAGACCCCCAGCGGGTGAAAATTGTTGCACACAGATACACACACGCATAGGTACACACTCAAATTAGTCACAAATAGCGGCACACTCTAACTTTGCATTTGATATTCATATTTATTGGTGTTATGGGTTTCAAGTGGTGATATGAGGTGTAATGTGGGTATTTCAATCCTGATTTTTTTTTTTTTTTCCTGCAGATTGGAGTGCAAGGTCGAGTGTGCGTGTGTGTGGCTTGTCAGAGTGCATGTGGTGCTAACCGGTAGAGTTTGACTCTATGATGTGCGACTCCGGGGGATTAGCCAAGCTCTCACATTACCAGCAGTACTGGACTGGAAAATGAGAAACCATGGCATGATTTTGTCTAGAGTGGAGTGCACACTCAAATTGACTGTTTCACACAAACGCATAAAGGCCCAAAAAGAATGCAGACACCCACAGACTCAAACAACTTTTATTTTCTGCAAATTTAATATGCACTCAATAACTTTAATAGCCAGGGCAACTATTCCAGAATAAAAGAAATCTAAATCATTTGCCAATTTTGAACAAGGTCGGCATTACCAAAGTTAAAACAGGTGTTTATTTCATATTGTCTATTGACAAACACATTTGCTGTCTTGTGTTATTAACAATAAAGTGAAAGCTTATTTCCTGGGAACATTTTTGTTGCTGAAATTCTGTCACTTAGAAATACTGAAGGAGTGAGTGCAGGCAGAGAGGGGAAAAATGAATAGAAATGGGAGCAACTGAGTGTTTTGAGTCATCAAATTGGAAAGTATATGTGTGTAGTTATTATGTGGGGATTGCCCTAGAGAACAGAAGAAAAGGCATTTGATCTGATGAGTTCAATCGGGCATGCGACAAGTAGATGACAATGACTTTCTCCAAGCAGCAAGCTTTTGAGGGCAGCTGAAACAGGCGTCCTCTGAGTGTAATCGCCATGTCTAAGCTAGTGACAACTGTTTTCTCTAGTTTGTGACAACACCATGGGGGTGCTGGAACATTCTAGTAATGTGATATGGCATGCAGCCAGTGCTTAGCGTCTCGAGGCTAAGATTTTGTGTACTTTGCTAAATGTACACAAATTAGTGTCACTTTTAAGGATTACGCCCACAGGCAAATCACATTAATGATGAGGTTTTAGTTATTGTCTTCAAACTACACTCACTTCAAAATCTAAATGAACAGCTTATCACATGCAACGAGTGGATTGTGCATGTGCTCATCTGTGCATAAACACACACACAGCCCTCAGTGTGTGACAGCTAGCGGTGCATATGCATGTGTTTCTGTGTGTGTGATGTGGAGTGATAATGCCACTGGTACACATGCTGCATTTCATGAATATTAAATGAACAACTTTCTTTAAAAGTTTTCCTTTTCTTCAAAAGAAAGTCGATGACAAATATTGGATGACAATGCATGGTGGATGAAAGGAACTTCCACTTGTGTCCAGAGATCATACAGCTACAAGAAGCACGCTCAGTATCACTGAGGTGTAACTGATGCCCCAGCATTCTATTAAGGTGTTCGTGCTGATTGACCTCCCCAACATTACTCCTGAGCATCCAAGCCTCACTCCCAAGACTACCTCCACCTAGTGACAAACGCCTGCTTTTTCAGCAAACAAAAAGTCAAAAACAACTTGAACCACAAGAGTCAAATATAGATGAATGAATGGAAGATGTTGAAATTCTGGAGCCTATCCCAGCTTTCATGGGTGAGAGGTGGGGTACACCCTGACAGGCCACCAGCCTATCCCAGGGCCAACACAGAAAGACAGACAACCATTCACTCTCACAATTATACCTAATAATAATAATGTAAAATCCCCAGTTAATGCCAACTAACCCAATATGCATGTCTTTGAATTGTGGAGAAAACCAGGTAGTGTTTCACAAAAAAGCCACAACTCCTTAAGGTATGTTATATTCAGTGATGTGACAGGGGAACCAATATATCCCTCAGTTTTGAAGGGGTAGTAATTAAATACTAGGGTGTATCTAGTATACAGTGGTGTGAAAAAGTGTTTACCCCCTTCCTGATTTCTCATTTTTTCATATGTTTATCACACTTAAATGTTAAAGATCATCAAACAAATTTAAATATTAGACAAAGATAACACAAGTAAACACAAAATGCAGTTTTTAAATGAAGATGTTTATTATTAAGGGGGAAAAAATCCAAACCTCCATGGCCCTGTGTGAAAAACTGATTGCCCCTTAAACCTAATAACTGGGTGGGCCACCCGTAGCAGCAACAACTGCAATCAAGCGTTTGCAATAACTGGCAATTCAATTTTATTTATATAGTGCCATTTCACAGCAACAGTCGTCTCATAGCACTCTCAACTGTAGGGGAAACCCCCACAATTGCAGAAAGACCCCAGCAATCAGGCGATCCCCTGTGAGCAAGCACTTGGCGATGATGGAGAGGAAAAACTCCCTTTTAGCAGGAAGAAACCTCCAGCAGAACCAGGCTCAGGGAGGGGCAGTCATCTGGTGCGACTGGCTGGGGGGTGAGGGGATAGAGAATAAGAAGAAAAGAACATACATGTAGAGAGCAAACAGCACGACGGGGACTCAATCTATGGGAGAGAACAAACACATGTTAATGACCAGCAAAAATACTTCACTGAGCGTGAAGAAAGGAGTGAAGCCCAGTGCATTGTTGGAGGTCCCCCGGCTGTCTAAACCTATTAGCAGCATAACTAAGGGAGGGTTCAAGGGCACATGATCCCTCCTTAATTATAGACTATATCAAAAAGGAAGGTTTTAACCCTATTCTTAAAAACAGAGATTGAGTCTGACTCCCGAATCCAGATTGGCAGCTGGTTCCACAGGAGAGGAGCTTGATAACTGAAGGCTCTGCCTCCCATTGTACTTTTGGAGATTCTAGGTATTACAAGTAATCCTGCATTTTGGGGGCGTAATGCTCTGTTAGGATAATAGGGTAGTATCAGATCTTTTAAATAAAAAGGGGCCTGATTATTTAGAGCTTTGTAAGTGACAAGAAGGAGCCTTTTACAGCGCTGTGGAAGAATTTTGGCCCACTCATCTTTGCAGAATTGTTGTAATTCAGTCACATTGGAGAGTTTTTGAGCATGAACCGCCTTTTTAAGGTCATGCCACAGCATCTCAATCGGATTCAGGTCAGGACTTTGTCAAGGCCACTTCAAAGTCTTCATTTTGTTTTTCTTAAGCCATTCAGAGGCCGACATTCTCCTTCAGGACTTTTTGATACAGCCAAATTCATGGTTCCATTTATCACAGCAAGACTTCCAGGTCCTGAAACAGCAAAACAGTCCCAGACCATCACACTACCACCACCATATTTTACTGTTGGTATGATGTTCCTTTTCTGAAATGCTGTGTTTGACATGTTTCAGGACCCAAGAGACAGACACAGACACGGGCAGATACAAAATAGTTATTCTTTATTGTTAAGTGAGAGTGAGTGTAGAGCAAGTGTGAGTGCAGATATAGTGGCCTGGTCACCGGAGCTGAAGATACAGATGACGACCTGGCAACCCTGGAACACACAAGCAGAAACCGTTAAGGCTGTTCAGCACAAAAGGACAAGTGCAGGTGTGAAGCTTACTTGAGGTTGTCACTGATTGTATCTTGCTGTTCCCCGATGTCCGTGAGCTGTGGTGGTGCTGGTGCTTGAGGCTGTGATGGTGATAACTCCAGTAACCGTGGTGGTGATCGTGGCGAGAGCAATGATTGCACTGACAGCTGTGATGATGACTGTTCCCGTAGCCATGGAGGTGATAATGTCTGTAACCGTGGTGATAATGACTCCTGTGGCTGAGAGAGTAACAGTACCTGCAGCTGTGGTGATGAGAGTTCCTGAAGTAGCGATGGCAAGGAGGAGCTCCGGGAAGGAGAGGGTAATTCTCCGTCAGTTGGAGATACCGGTCAGCCACCTGGGAGGTCCACCTGTGCACAGGGGTAAAGGTTTGGCGTTGAAAAGCAAATGGTTTTCTTACGTGGTGGGTCTTGTCGTGGCATTCTTGACTTGGCTGTGAAACGAAGCTCTGGCTCATACTCGGTCGAGGTAGACAGACGACTCCATGCCGGGCTGTCAACGACGCTGGCTTTTAATAGCCGTTGATTAACACCTGCTGGTCTGTGCGCAGCTGGAGCTGATGAGAGAGATGACGGCCCAGCGGCCGTCATGACAGTACTCCCCCCTCTAGCAGTGCCTCCAGGCACCTGCCCAATCTTACCTGGATTCGCCCGATGGAAATTGCAGATCAACTGCTTATCCAAGATCAACGCTGGGCGAATCCAAGAACGATCCTCCGGTCCAAAACCCTCCCAGTCCACCAAATACTGAAGACCACGACCCCGCCTGCGCACGTCCAGGATGGCAGTCACGCCCCAGGCTGGATGGCCATCGATCATCCTCGGGGGGGGCAGGCGCCGCAGGGGCCGGGCACAGAGGGTCCATGACGTACGGTTTAACCTGGGAGACATGAAAGGTGGGGCAGATGCGCATGGAAGGGGGGAGAGACAAGCGCACAGACACAGGGTTGACAATACGCGAGATGGTGTAGGGGCCAATGAAGCACTTAGTGAGTTTGCGCTTTTCGGCCGGTACACCAATATTCCGGGTGGATAACCAAACCTTCTGACCCACCTTGTAGTCCGGGGCAGGTCTCCTGTCACGGTTGGCCACCTGGATGTTGTGTTCAGTGGTCTTCAAAAGGGCTCGGCGGGTGATGGACCAAACTCGCCGACAGCGCTTAATATGGGCCTGGACATACGGGACCGCTACCTCCTTCTCCTCCTCTGGGAATAATGATGGATCAAATCCAAAAGAAGCCTTGAAAGGAGAGACGCCCGTGGCCGTAGAGATCGTGGTATTATGGGCGTACTCTATCCAGGGAAGATGTTTGCTCCAAGAAGGAGGAACAGGAGGAGATAACACAGCGCAGCGCGGCCTCAAGCTCCTGGTTAGCCCGTTCGTAATGGCCATTACTTTGAGGATGGTACCCAGAAGAAAGGCTAGCTGTGGCTCCCAGCGCTGTGCAGAACGCCTTCCATACCTGAGAGACAAACTGTGGTCCCCGATCTGACACTATGTCAGCGGGGATGCCATGGAGGCGAAACACATGTTGAACAAGGAGGTCCGCCGTTTCCTGAGCCGAAGGCAAGCCCCGAAGAGGCACAAAATGGGCCGCCTTCGAAAAACGGTCCACAATAGTCAAGACAGTGGTGAAAGTATCAGAAGGGGGCAAACCAGTCACAAAATCCATGGCCACATGAGACCAGGGGCGGGAAGGAACGGGCAGGGGATGCAACAGACCCGCCGGGGGAGAAGATGTCATTTTCCCTGTGGCGCACTGAGCGCAAGCCCGGATGTAGTTCACCACATCCTTCCGTAGCCCCGGCCACCAGAAGGTCCTCTGGAGCAGGTCCACAGTCCGGCCTACTCCAAGCCAACTTGGAGGCGTGACCCCACTCAATCACCTGACCCCGAATAGAGCGTGGAACAAACAAGCGGCCTGCCACCCCCCCCCGCCCCCCGGGTCTGGTTCCGTCTTCAACGCTCTCCGGACTTTGGTACAGATACCCCAGGACAGCGCGCCCACAACACAGGAGGGTGGTAGGATGGGTGCATCCTGATCCTTGGTAGATGGTGTGTCAAACTGTCGTGAGAGGGCATCCGGCTTACCGTTCTTGCTTCCTGGCCGATAGGTGATGGAGAAGTTGAAGCGGCCGAAGAAGAGAGACCAACGAGCCTGACGTGCGTTCAGCCGCTTCGCTGTCCTGAGATACTCCAGGTTGCGGTGGTCAGTCCAAACAACGAACGGCTGAGCGGCCCCCTCAAGCCAATGCCGGGAAGGAGAGGGTAATTCTCCGTCAGTTGGAGATACCGGTCCGCCGCCTGGGAGGTCCACCTGTGCACAGGGGTAAAGGTTTGGCGTTGAAAAGCAAATGGTTTTCTTACGTGGTGGGTGTTGTCGTGGCGTTCATGACTTGGCTGTGAAACGAAGCTCTGGCTCATACTCGGTCGAGGTAGACAGACGACTCCGTGCCGGGCTGTCAACGACGCTGGCTTTTAATAGCCGTTGATTAACACCTGCTGGTCTGTGCGCAGCTGGAGCTGATGAGAGAGATGACGGCCCAGCGGCCGTCATGACAGTGTTACTTTTATGCTGGCTGTAATGGGACACACACCATCCAAAAAGTTCAACTTTTGTCTCGTCAGTCCACAGAGTATTTTCCCAAAAGTCTTGGGGATCATCAAGATGTTTTCTGGAAAAACTGAGACGAGCCATTATGTTCTTTTTGCTCAGCAGTGGTTTTTGTCTTGGAACTCTGCCATGCAGGTTGTTTTTGCCCAGTCTCTTTCTTATGGTGGAGTCATGAACAGTGACCTTAACTGAGGCAAATGAGGCCTGTAGTTCTTTGGATGTTGTGGGGTCTTTTGTGACCTCTTGGATGAGTTGTTGCTGCACTCTTGGGGTAATTTTGGTCAGCCGGCCACTCCTGGAAAGGTTCACCACTGTTCCATGTTTTTGCCATTTGCGGATAATGGCTCTCACTATGGTTTGCTGGAGTCTCAAAGCTTTAGAAATGGCTTTATAACCTTTTCCAGACTGAGATCTCAGTTACTTTGTTTCTCTGAATTTCTTTGAATCGCAGCATGATGTTGAGCTTTTGAGGATTCTTTGGTCTACTTCACTTTGTCAGGCAGGTCCTATTTAAGTGATTTCTTGATTGAGAACAGGTGTGGCAGTAATCAGGCCTGGGTGTGGCTAGAGAAACTGAACTCAGCTTTCTAAAGATGTGATAAACCACAGTTAATTTATGTTTTAACAGCGGATGGGGGCAATTGCTTTTTCACACAGGGCCACGTAGGTTTGGATTTTTTTAGCCTTAATAATAAACACCTTCATTTAAAAACTGCATTTTGTGTTTACTTGGGTTATCTTTGTCTAACATTTAAACTTGTTTGATGATTTGAAACATTTAAGTGTGACAAACATACAAAAAAATGAGAAATCAGAAAGGGGGCAAACACTTTTTCACACCATTGCATGTGTACGTATGTGCTGACTGTGGCAGGCAGCCCCTCAGAGCATAGATGTAGGCTGGTATCAGTGGCAAGTGATGGAGAGATCTCTGTGATACTGTCAGTCTAAGATTGTGTCTGAAATCATCCATCCAAATGTAGGGGTCTATAGAGTGAATTCATACTGTAAACTACTTGTCTTCTTTTCTCAGCACCATTAACTAAATCATCACAATAAGACACTAAAACAAAACAGATTGTTAAAAAAGTAGCCTAAATAACAACATGTATTTTGCATTAATTATACATTGAGCTAATTTCCATATAAATTAAAATAAATTGTTGCTTTTCTCTCACGCCTCTGCTATGCACTGCATTGTGGGATAGGTTGGACACAACATTTCATGATACATTTTAGGATATTTTTGAGTTCATTAGATGGTGCATTGATCTCTACATGTTCAGACACTCCTACAAATGATGAATGCATATAATGCACTATTAATTCAATTCAATTCAACTTTATTTATATAGCGCCATTTCACAACAACAGTCATCTCATAGCACTATCAACTGTAGGGGGAACCCCCACAGTTGCAGAAAGACCCCAGTAATAAGGCGATCCCCTGTGAGCAAGCACTTGGCGACGGTGGAGAGGAAAAACTCCCTTTTAACAGGAAGAAACCTCCAGCAGAACCAGGCTCAGGGAGGGGCAGTCATCTGCTGCGACTGGCTGGGGGGTGAGGGGATAGAGAAGAAGAAAAGAACAGACATGTAGAGAGCAAACAGCACGATGGGGACTCAATCTATGGGAGAGAACAAACAAATGTTAATGACCAGCAAAAAAAAAATATTTCATTGAGAGTGAGAAAAGGAGTGAGGCCCAGTGCATTACTGGAGGTCCCCCGGCTGACTAAACCTATTAGCAGCATAACTAAGGGAGGGTTCAGAAACACATGATCCCTCCCTAATTGTAGGCTATATCAAAAAGGTAGGTTTTAGCCCTATTCTTAAAAACAGAGATCGAGTCTGACTCCCGAATCCAGATTGGCAGCTGATTCCACAGGAGAGGAGCTTGATAACTGAAGGCTCTGCCTCCCATTGTACTTTTGGAGATTCTAGGTATTACAAGTAATCCTGCATTTTGGGAGCGTAGTGCTCTGTTAGGATAATACGGTAGTATCAGATCTTTTAAATAAAAAGGAGCCTGATTGTTTAGAGCTTTGTAAGTAAGAAGAAGGATTTTAAACTTAATTCTAAACTCTATGGGAAGCCAATGAAGGGAGGCCAGAACCGGAGAGATATGATCTCTCTTTCTAGTACCTGTTAAAACTCTTGCTGCAGCATTTTGGATCAGCTGAAGACTTTTTAAAGATGTTTTAGGACAGCCTGATAATAAAGAATTACAATAATCTAATCTCGAGCTAACAAAAGCGTGGATCAGTTTCTCAGCATAACTCTGAGACAAGATGCTCCTAATCTTGGCAATATTACGCAAATGATAGAAGGCAGTCTTAGAAACAAATTTAATATGTGAATTGAAGGACAAATCCTGATCAAAAATAACTCCAAGGTTCCTCACAGAGCTATTAAGAGAAAGAGTAACCACATCCAAACTGAAAGTTTGATTTGGAAAGGAATTTCTAAGGTTTTTTGGACCAACAAGAATGACTTCAGTCTTATCTGAATTTAATAGCAGGAAATTACAAGTCATCCAAGCTTTGATTTCCTTAAGACAGGCTTCTAACTTGGCTAATTGATTACTATCATCTGGCTTCATTGACAGGTATAATTGTGTGTCATCAGCATAACAATGAAAATGTATACAGTGCTTTCTAATAATGTTGCCTAACGGAAGCATATATAAACTAAAAAGAGTAGGGCCTAGCACAGAACCCTGTGGAACTCCATGACTGAGCTTTGAGTTGAAAGAAAACTCATTATTTACATGAACAAACTGGAACCTATCAGATAAATAAGATCTAAACCACTGCAACGAAGTTCCATTAAGTCCAACATAGGGTTCTAATCTATCAAGTAGAATATTATGATCGATAGTATCAAAAGCTGCACTAAGGTCTAAAAGGACAAGTACAGAAACTAGTCCATTATCAGATGCAATGAGGAGGTCGTTAGTGACCTTCGCTAAGGCTGCTTCAGTACTATGATGGATTCTAAACCCAGACTGAAACTCTTCAAGTAAACCATTTCCCTGCAGGTGGTCAAATAATTGCATAGCAACAACTCTTTCTAAGATTTTTGAAATGAAAGGGAGATTAGAGATTGGTCTATAGTTAGCTAAAGCTCCTGGATCTAGCGTTGGCTTTTTGAGTAAGGGTTTAATTACAGCCGTTTTAAAAGCCTGCGGTACATGGCCTAAAGTTAATGAAGAATTGATTATATGAAGAATAAGACTACCAATAAGTGGGAAGACTTCTTTAAATAACCTGGTAGGAATAGGGTCTAAAAGACAAGTTGAAGGTTTGGATGACGAAACTATTTTATCTAACTCACAAAGGTCGATTGGAGTAAACTCATCAAGACAGACATCAATAGAAGGAGTTGTAGTAGTTACAGTATTTAAGTTAACTGTGGGAAGAATCTGATTGATTTTATCTCTGATGGATGAAATTTTATTATTGAAAAAGTTCATAAAGTCCTGACTAGTAAGCTCTAAGGGAATGCTAGGATTGACAGAGTCCTGACTCTTTGTCAACCTGGCTACAGTACTGAAAAGAAACCTGAGATTATTCTTGTTCTCTTCTATTAATGCAGAGTAATAACTCGTTCTAGCTTTTCTAAGAGATTTTTTATAAATTAAAAGATGATTTCTCCAAGCTAAATAGATTTCATCTAAATTAGTGGAGCGCAATTTTCTTTCTAATTGACGAGTCTTCTGTTTTAAGCTACGAGTTTCTGTGTTGAACCAAGGAGTTAGAAATCTCTGATTAGACTTTTTCTTTTTTAAGGGGGCCACCAAGTCTAGAGTCTGATGCAGAGAAGCTGAAACACTATCCACCATGTTATCAATTACAGAAGGAGCAAGCTGTCTGTAGCTTATTTCCGTTGTGTTGGCACATGGCATAGAGGAAACAATCTGCATAAATTTGGTAACAGCATCATCTGAGAGGCATCTACTGTAATAATATTTTTCTTTAGGAGCCAAATAGTCAGAAATAGTAAAATCAAAGGTTAACAGACAATGGTCTGATAGTACAGGGTTATGAGGAGACACTACAAGATTTTCTATTTCTGTGCCATATGTCAGAACAAGGTCCAATGTATGGTGGAGGTAATGAGTAGAATTTCCTACTTTCTGAGAAAACCCAATCGAGTCTAATATTGAATTAAATGCCACATTAAGGCAGTCACTATCTACATCCACATGTATATTAAAGTCCCCTACTATAATTATTCTATCAGATTTCAGCACTAAATCAGCTAAGAAATCAGCAAATTCGGATAAAAATTCTGAGTAGGTTGATGGGGGACGATAAACTATGGCAAATAAAATTGGGTTTAACCTAAAATTGCTAAAGTGCCCAATACTGAGGACCAGGCCCTCAAAGGAATTATAACATGTTTTTTGCTTTACATTAACTAGTAATTTGGAATGGTAAATTGTTGCTACTCCTCCTCCACGACCAGAACTTCTGGGATTTTGACAGTTTAAATAACCAGAGGGAGTTGATTCATTTAAACCAACATAATCCTCTTGCCCTAACCAAGTCTCTGTAAGGGAGATTAAATCAATCTGATGATCAATTAACAGATCATGGACTAACAGAGACTTGGGAGTTAGAGACCTAATATTTAATAAACCACATTTAATTTTTAAATTATGAGGAGGAACAGAGGCCAATTCATTCAATTTAGAGGCTTTATGTTTAATTTGAGTTTTTCCAATATTTTGCTTTATCACTTTGGGATGCTTATGCATTATATTTAGGACTTTATTATTTTTACTTACTTACTTTATTATTTTTACTTTTACTTTTTACTCCCTTAAAGGGAGTAAAAAGTGATTTTGGACACAGTCTAAGTTTGACTCCTTCAAACTGCTAAGAATTGAACTGCTAAGTGCTGTAGTTTTCTGATTGGGTTTTTTGTGTAGACTACTGCATGTTGGACAATGACTACTTTTGGACATAGATAAAACTTTTAGCATTCTGCTGATCTGTGCCAATAGTTCATGACTGCTAATGAGAAGCTGTGTGTTTAGTTGTGAATGTGCATAAAGCAAAGTGGTGATGGTAATCAAAACCAGAAATGGTCCGACATGTCATGGGGTACGTACAAGGTGTTGCTGACACTCATTAATTTTGTTGTTCTGATTGAGAACAAAACAATCAAGTGCATTATGTTCACCTTTTCAACAAAGTGAAGCTTTGATGTTCTTTCAGCTGCTCCCTTTAGGGGTCACCGCAGCGGATCATCTGCCTCCACCTCACTCAGCCCCTTTCATCTTCTTCTGTAACACTAACCCTCTCCTTGTCCTCCTTCACTACATCCATGAATCTTCTCTTGAGTTTTCCTCTTTTCCTCTGGCCTGGTAGCTCCATCTTCAACCTCCTCTGTCCAATATATCAACTATCCCTCCTCTGCACATGTCCAAACCATCTTAGCCTTGCCTCTTTTGCTTTGTCTCCAAACCACTCAACCTGAGCTGTCCCTCTGATATACTTATTTCTAATCCAGTCCATCCTAGTCACTCCCAATGAGAATTTTAGCATCTTTCAACTCTGACACCTCCAGCTCTGCCTCCTGTCTTTTTGTCAATGCAAACCGTCTCCAAACCATACATTATAGCAGGTCTTGTAAATCTTCCCTTTCACTCTAGCTGCTATCCTTCTGTCACAAATCACTCCTGATACTCGTCACCACTAACTGCACCTTGCCTGCACTCTCTTCTTCCCTTGTGCACTGTCAATTGCTTTGGATGGTTGACCCCAGATATTTAAACTCATATACTGTCGCTACCTCTACTCTTTGCATCTTCACTTCCCTCTCATTTACACACATGTATTCTATATTGCTTCTGACTTTCATTCCTCTCACCTCCAGTGCATACCTCCACCTTTCCAAGTTCTCTTCCACCTGCTTCCTACTCTCAATACAGAATGTCAGAACATCAAACATCATAGTCCACAGAGATCCCTGCCTAACCTTGTCCATCACTCTGTCTATTACCATGAAAACAGGAAGAGGCTCAGAGCCTATCCCTGATGTAATCCCACCTCCACCTTGAATCCATCTGTCACTCTTACAGCACACCTCATCACCATCTCATATCCTCAAACCAAGACCTGAAGCTAGTGGAAATAAGAAAGGACTCTGAATATTACCACAGCCAAATACACACTGACACCCCATCTCCGTACTCCGTAATACGGTATTTAAAAACAATTTAATGATGAACATTATCCCATGCCTACTTCAACAAAGAGGCTGTAAAGACACCCTCTGCATCCGCATATGCCGGAGAATGGGGTTTCTGATGCTACATGTCCAACATGCAGTCTGGACAGAGGATTAATTCTGCTTTATTACACATTCGTTTAGAACAAACTGCTAAACTGATTTCTTAAGTGCTTCCTTTGAGGACCTTACCCCCAGATGACACTGAACTAACCTTAGACTAACATGATTCTCACCCTGGTCACAGACAAATGAATCCACCCAAAATCACAGGTCTCATGAAAAATAATCAGGCTTGCAGCTATTGATTTCTGGCTTTGGTCTGCCAGCCTGAGATGTCACATTCTCTTTTCAACAGAGTATTGAACTGCCAGTGTAGTCTTATCTCTAGTGTGTGAATATGGAGTGTTTGTGTGAATTCTTGTCTGCGTCTCTAAGTGTAAACTGATTTATTCCCTTATCTGATTTTTTTTTAGTTTGCTATGCTATACAAAATCTGTCTCTACACACACAAAACAGCTGTTGGCTGAAAGACAACAGAGGAGGAAATTGGGTTTGACATCTGGAAATGCACTTGTTCAGAACAAGATAGCTAGGGATAACACTTCTAATAGCCAGTAGTTTCCTGTTTGTTCTAAGAATGTTTGAGGATAATGTAGAATCTCCTGTAGAAGAAGGAGAAGAAGAAATAAAGCTTAAATATACAGAAATAAATATAATTTTCTGAGTGTAATTATGTGTTCTGTTTTAAAATGGAAAGTGGGTAGTAAATAAGATTAAGACTACACAGAGTTTAGATTGTATTGATGTATTTGTTTTCTCTTTTCAAATTTTGTTAAATCTTGACATATGAAACTGTACTTGTAACCCACTGGAGTGGTGGCCTAGAGGTAGAGCATCCGCCCCACAACTGGGAGGTTGGGGTTCAAGTCCCAGCCGGGACTATATGTCAAAGACCATATAAAAATGGAACTTCCTGCAATCCAGCTTGGTGCTCAGCAAAAATGGAACAGAGGAGGAAAATGTGGGCAGCAGTGGTTCAGGAGGTAGAGCGGGTTGTCCAATAACCAGGGGGTTGGCAGTTCGAATCCCGCTCTCCCCAGCCGTCCTGCCGTTGTGACCCTGGGCAAAGACACTTTACCCACCTTGCCTCCAGTGTCCATAACACTGGGCATGAGTGTATATAAATGTTTGGTAGCGGTCGGAGAGGCCGTTGGCATGGATTGGCAGCCATGTTTCCATCAGTCTGCCCAAGGACAGCGGTGGCTACAGTAGTAGTTTACCACTATCAATGTCTGGAGTGAGTGAATAATGGACCCACTGTAAGTGCTTTGAGATGTCACTTGACATGTAAAGCACGTTATATATCTAATCCATTATTATATTATCCATCTATCTATCTTCTATCACTTTTCCGGAGATTCGGGTCACAGAGGCAGCAGTTAAGCAGAGAAAGAGAAGCCCAGACTTCCCTCTCCCAGCCACCTGCTCCAGCCCTTCTGAGAGGATGCCAAAGCCAGGACAGCTGGGAGACATAGTCTCTCCAGCATGTCCTGGGTCTGCCCGGGGTCTCCTCCTAGTGGGACGTGCCCAGAACACCTCAAGTGGGAGGCGTCCAGGAGGCATCCTGACCAGATGCCCAAACCACCTCAACAGACTCCTTTCAACGGGGAGGAGCAGCGGTTCTACTCTGAGCCTCTCCCAGATGACTGAGCTCCTCACCCTATCTCTAAGGGTTAGTCCAGCAATCCTATGGAGAAAGCTCATTTAAGCCGCTTGTATCCACAATCTCATTTTTTCAGTCATTATGGGGGCGGCTGTGGCGCAGGTGTAGTACGGCTGACTACTGATCGGAGGGTCAGGGGTTCAATTCTCGCTCTGTCTGCAGTCTGCATGTTGAAGTGCTCTGCAGCCATCAGTGTGTGAATGGGTGGATAGCAGGATCTGTAAAGCACTTTGGTCATCTAGAGATGACAAAAAGCACTATATAAGAGAACACCATTTACAATTACCCAAAGCTCATGACCAATGGTGAGGGTAGGAACGTAGATTGAATGGTAAATCGACAGTTTTGCCTTAGAGCTCAGCTCCCTCTTCACCATGACAGATCAGTACAACATCACTGCAGATGCTGCTCTGATCCGTCTGTCAATCTCCTGTTTCATTTTCCCCTCACTCGTGAATGAGACCCCAAGATACTTAAATTCCTCCACTTGGGGCAGGAGCTCATCCCCAGCCTGTAGAGGGCAGTCCACCCTTTTTCGGCTGTGAACCATGGACTCGGACTTGGAGGTGCTGATTCTCATCCCAGCCACTTCACACTCACGCAGCAAACTGTCCCAGCAAGACCTGTAAGTTGTTGCTTGATGAAGCCAACAGGACAACATCATCTGCAAACAGCAGAGATGAGATCCTGTGGTCACCAAGCATGACACCCTCCGTTTCCTGGCTGTGCCTAGAAATCCTATCAATAAAAATTATGAACAGGATCGGTGACAAAGGGCAGCCCTGGTGGAGTCCAACTGAATGTTGGCAATACAAACCAAACTCTCACAATGGTCAAATAGAGACCGGATAGCTGGTAGCAACAAGCCCAATACCCCATACTCCCGAAGCACCACCCCCCCCAACAAACCACGAGGGACACGGCTGAATGTCTTCTCCACGTCCATAAAGCACATGTAGAATGGTTGGGCAAACTCCCACGAACCCTCAAGGATTCTTGAGAGGGTAAAGAGCTGATCCGATGTGCCACGGCCAGGATGAAAACCACATTGCTTCTCCTGAATTTGAGGTTTGACCAACGGCCGGACTCTCCTTTCCAGTACTCTGGCATAGACCTTCCCAAGGAGGGTGAGGAGTGTGATTCCCCTAAAGTTGGAACACACCCTCCGGTCCCCCTTCTTAAAGAGAGGAACCACCACCCTGGTTTGCCATGCCAAAGGTACTGTCACCAACTTCCACGCAATGTTGCAGAGGCGTGTCAACCATGATAGCCCTACCACATCCAGATCCTTGAAGTACTCAGGGTGAATCTCATCCACCCTTGGGGCCTGGCCACCAAAGAGTTTTTTAACCACTTCCGTGATCTCAGCCCCTGTGATGGACGAGTCGTCCCCCTCATCCCCAAGCTCTGCTCCCTCTGTGGAAGGCGTGTCAGTGGGACTGAGGAAATCCTCGAAGTATTCCTTCCACTGGCCGACGATATCCCCAGTCGAAGTCAGCAGCACCCCCATCCACACCATACACAGTGTGGACAGGGAGCTGATTCCCCCTACTGAGTTGCCGGACAGTTTGCAAGGATAACTTTGAGGCTGACCAAAACTCTTGTTCCATGGCCTCACCAAACTCCTCTCACACCCGAGTTTTTGCTTCAGCAACCACCTGAGCTGCACTCCACTTGGCTTGCCAGTATACATCAGCTGCTTCGGGAGTCCCACAACCCAACCAAGCTTGATAGGACTCCTTCTTTAGCTTGATGGCCCCCCTCACCACTGGTGTCCACCACTTGGTTTGGGGGTTGCCTCCACGAGATGCACCAACGACTTGGCCGCAGCTCTAGGCAGCCGCTTCAACAATGGAGGTGAAGAACATGGCCCATTCAGACTCCATGTCTCCAGACTCCCTCGGAATGTGGTAAAAGTTCTTCCGGAGGTGGGAGTTGAAGACCTCCCGGACAGGGGCCTCGGCCAAACGTTCCCAGCACACCTTTATTATACAGTTGGGTCTATCAGGTCTGAATGGCATCCTCCCCTGCCATCGGCTCCAGCTCACCGCCAGGTGGTGATCAGTTGACAGCTCTGCACTTCTCTTTACCTGAGTGTCCAAGACATATGGTCGCAGGTCTGATGACACAATAACAAAATGAATCATTGACCTGTGACCTAGGGTGTCCTGGTGCCAGGTGCACATATGGACACCGTTATGCTTGAACATGGTGTCTGTTATGGACAAACTGTGGTTAGCACAGAAGTCCAATAACTGAACACCACTCGGGTTCAAATTGGGCAGCCCATTCCTCCCAATCACACCCTTCCAGGTTTCACCGTCATTGCCCACGTGCGCACTGAAGTCCCCCAGTAGGACAATGGAGTCTCCAAGAGGAGCACTCTCCAGCACTCCGATCAGAAACTCCAAAAAAGGTGGGTACTCCGAACCATCACTTGGTGCATAGGCACAAATGATGGTCATGACCCGTTTCCCAACCTGAAGGTGCAGGGAAACAACCCTTTCGTCCATCGGGGAAAACTCCAATATAGAGGCAGCAAGGTGGGGGGGGGGGGCACCTGCTCACCACCTCTCACCCGGGGAAACTCCAGAGTAGGCCAATCTCCAGTCACTCTCCAGGAGACTGGTTCCGGAACCAGAGCTGTGCGTTGAGGTGAGGCTGACTATATCTTGCCGGTGTCTCTCAACCTCATGCACCAGCTCAGGCTCTTTCCCCAGTAGGGAGGTGACATTCCATGTCCCAAAAGCCAGTTTAGGAAGCTGGGGATCAGATCGCCAAGGTCTCTGCCTTCGACCGCCACCTAATCTGCACAGCACCAGACCCCCTGCAGGTGGTGAGCCCACCGGGGGTGGACCCATGTCACTCTTTCAGGCTGAGCCTGGCCGGGTCCCATGGGCAGAAGCCTGGCCACCAGACGCTCGTCATCAAGCCCCTCCCCCAGGCCTGGCTCCAGGGTGGGGTCCCGGTAACCCCATACCGGTGGGGTACACTGAATCCTTGATATTCTTTTTATCATGGGAGTCTGTTGGCTCATTCGTCTTCTGGCCCTTCAGCCAGGACCAGCTTATCTTCGGTGACTGTACCAGAGGCAAATTGCCCCGGACAACATAGCTCCTGGGATCACTCGCGCACGCAAACCCCCAACCACAATAAGGTGACGATCCATAAGGGATATTATTATTATTATCATTAGTTTTATTATTATAACACAGAGATGATTGCAAAGCATGTCAAAACTTGCCTGGGAATTCAGAATCAAAATAAGTGTTGTACCATAGTGTGTACAGTACAATGATACTGTATATTGATTCAAATAGCAAGAGAAAGCTGAATATATTTGGGATAAAAGCAAGATAGCTTCGATTACTCATATTTAGTATGATGTCTTGAATATTTTCTGTGTTTATCGTACATGACAGAACCCCTATTTCAAAAAAGGTTGGAACATGGTGTAAAATCAATAAAAACAGCATGCAGCATGATTTTCAGCATGATTTTCAAATCTCATTAACCACTATTTATTCATAATACAGAAAACATTTCAAATGTTGAAAGTGAGAAATTTTATGATTTCATGAAAAATATTAGCTCATCTGAAATTTGATGGGGGCAAAGAGTTAGAGCAGGTCCTTGCTCATCACTGTGTAGCATTCCCTCTTCTTTTACCAACAGCTCATAAAAACCTGGGAACCAGGGAGACCAGTTGCTGGACATTTGTGAGAGGAATGTTGCACCATTCTTGTCTGATATAATATTTTAACTGTTCAACCATCCTGGGTCTTCTTTGTCATGCTCTGTATTTGATGATGTGCCAACTGTTTTCAGTTGGTGAAAGGTCTGGATTAGCGGTAGGCCAGACTTGCTGTTGTCATGCTGTTGTGATGCAGTCAACTCTTTAGTATAGTTCATTCATATGAAAGGCCTTTTCTGAAATAAGATGTCTTCTGGATGAGAGTATGTGTTGCTCTAAAGCCTGTATATACCCATTGTCGTTGATGCTGCCTTTCCAATGTACAAGTTACCAGTTCATTGGGCACTAATGCACCCCATACCATCAGAAATGCAAGATTTCAAACATGCCTTCCACCTCTCTTCTTCTGTGATCTTTGACCAACAGTAGCAAAATTTCCACTGGCACCCTGTCGGTGGCGGTCATTGTTAACCTGGGCCTCAACTGCTCCAGTATGAAGCCTCATTCATGATGATTCCTATGTTTGATTTGGCAAAGATTTTATGCTGGATGCCCTTTATGATGCAACCCTCCCCATTTACCCAGGCTTTGGACCGGGACTAGGAGTGCACTGGCTTGTGCTCCCCCTGTGGCTGGGTTACATTTTCCCCTGCCAGTGCTGGGGCAAGCTAAGCTCATCTCTGGGTTGGAGCTAAAAATGAAAAAGCTGGAGTTGCAGCTAAATGAAGAAGTATACACAAAAAACAAGATCTGGGATGTACATTTCTTTTAATAAATCAAATTCAAATGATTCGGTTTGTGTCAAGATGTGGGTTGGAGCCTTGTCCTCACCTTGTGTTATAATTTATATTTCTTGTCACTTGGATGTGGTCACCAACCCACATCCTCATTTTAAGTATATTTTCTGGGTTTCTGTATTCACTATTGTTTATTATCATGGTCCTGTTTGTCATATTGTTTATCATATTCATGTTATATCTTTGGTTTGAATTTAATGTGTGTTTATGTTCACCTTAGTCTTGCTTGGTCATTGCGTTGTTAATTTCCTGATTTGTCACAGCTGTTTGTGTTCTGTTGATTAGTGTTCACTAATTAAGGGATGCAGCCCCTCACCTGGGTGCTGCGTCATTAATCATTTTGATGTGAATAAGATAAGATAAGATAAGATAAGATAAGCCTTTATTAGTCCCACAACGGGGAAATTCCAGGATTGCAACAGCACAGGGATAGCAACACTCAGAGCAACAATCAGAAGGCAAGAAAAAAAAACAAGCAAGCAAGAGCAGCTAATATACATATGTACGTATTACTATAAAATATATATATATACACACACACACAGACACACAGTGCAGAGCATTGTAGCTGGATGGAATAAATATATGAATATATGAACACACAGTGCAGAGCATTGTAGCTAGATGGAATAAATATGTAAATATATAAACACCCACAGTACGGAGCATTGCAGCTAGGTGGAATAAATATGCAAGTATATAAACACACACAGTGCGGAGCAATGTAGCTAGATGGAATAATATGTAGATATATAAATATATAAACACACCCAGTGCAGAGCATTGTAGCTAGATGGAATAAATATGTAAATATATAAACACACACAGTGCAGAGCATTGTTGCTAGATGGAATGAAACAGCATAACCGTCTACTTAGTTATCCTACATGGTATGATTATGTGCCCATACATATTCTCACCCTCCATAGCGACCGGTATGTTCCTAGTTGTATGCCGGAGGGGACCATTGTGTAAGTCTATTGCATCTTTTGCATTCAAAAAACTATTAGTTTGTTACGTCTTTTTGCTATCTCTGCGAGCAGCCCTGCTTAGGTTGTACAGTCTGACAGCCGTTGGTAGGAAGGACCTACGAAACCTCTCGGTTGTGCACCTGGGATGATGTAGTCTGCTGCTAAATGAGCTCCTCAGTGCATTCAGTATGTCCTGCATAGGGTGGAACTCGGACTCCAGCAGAGATGACAGTTTAGCCACCGTCCTTCTCTCTCCTATCTCCTCCATCGGATCAAGGCGCTGCCCCAGGACAGAGCTAGCTTTCTTAATCAGTTTGTTCAGTCTCTTCCTATCTGCTGCAGTAATGCCACTGCCCCAGCAGACCACTCCAAAAGTGATGGCTGATGCCACCACCGTGTCATAGAATGACTTCAGCAGCGCCCCTTGTACACCAAAAGACCTGAGTCTCCTCAGCAGGAACAGCCTGCGCTGTCCCTTCTTGTAGAGTGCATCAGTATTGTGTGACCAGTCTAGTTTATTGTTCAGATGAATACCCAGGTACTTATAGGATGTCACCATCTCGATGTCTGTTCCCTGTATATTTACTGGTACTGTGAGGGGCTGCCCATGCCTGCGGCAGTCCACCACCAGCTCCTTAGTTTTCCTCGCGTTGATCTGGAGGCAGTTCCGATGGCACCAGTCCACGAAGTCCTGGATAAGCCCTCTGTACTCAGCTTCATCTCCATTGGAGATGAGGCCAACGATCGCAGAGTCATCAGAGAACTTCTGTAGATGGCAGTGTGTTGTGTTGTGTGAGAAGTCCGCAGTATAAAGAGTGAACAGGAAGGGAGCCAGCACCATTCCCTGGGGGGCCCCCGTGCTACTGATGATCGTGTCGGACACACAGTCCCGGGTTCTCACAAACTGAGGCCGGTTCGTGAGGTAGTCCAGGATCCATGATGACAGGTGCTGGTCCACCCCTGCGCGCAGCAGCTTGTCCTTCAGGATCATCGGTTGGATGGTGTTGAAAGCACTGGAGAAGTCAAAGAACATGATCCTCACCATATTCCCGGGCTTCTCCAGGTGGGACAGAGAACGGTGAAGGAGGAAGATCACCGCATCCTCCACCCCAATGCCATGCTGGTAGGCGAACTGGAGTGGATCCATCGCTGGTTCCACCAGGGGGCGGAGGTGAGCAAGGAGCAGTCTCTCCAGGGTCTTCATCAAGTGGGACGTCAAGGCCACCGGTCTGTAGCTGTTCAGGTCTTTGGGGTGGGAAGTTTTTGGTACAGGTACCACACAAGATGTTTTCCACAGCTGTGGTACCCTCCCCAGTTTCAGGCTCATGTTGAAGATATACGTCACAATCCCACACAGCTGGTCTGCACAGGACTTGAGGAGCTTTGCGCTGATGCCGTCCGGTCCCGGCGCCTTCCTCGCCTTGATCTTCCTCAGCTCCGTCCTCACCTGGGTCCTGGTCAGGGTCAGGATGGGGGGCTGTGTGTTGGGAGTGGGGGGTGTTGGTGGAGTGGGGAGTGGGCAGCAGGACTTGATTTCTTTAGAGGCAGCAGTGGTTGTTGTGCAGTCAGGGGGGAGGGCGGTTGGTCAAATCTATTGAAAAACAGATTCAGGTTGTTCGCCCACTCCCTGCCCCCTGTGGCCTGGGGGGAGGTATTCTGGAGCCCCGAGATGGTTTTGAGGTTTCTCCAGACCCCGCTGATGTCGCTCTGTTGCAGCTTGTCCTCCATCTTCTTCCTGAAGCTGTCCTTGCCTTCTCTGATCTTTCTCCTCAGCTCCCTCTGTACGGACTTCAGCATCTCCCTGTTCCCTGACCTGAAGATCCTCTTCTTCTCTCTCAGAAGTGTTTTTATCTCAGGGTTGATCCAGGGTTTGTTGTTTGAGTGACGCCGTATGGTCTTGGTGGGAACGGATTTGTCCACACAGAAGCTGAGGTAGCCCGTGAAGGTGTGAATGAGGCCATCGATGTCCTCACCATGTGGATCGCAGAGCTGCTTCCAGGCGGTGGCTTCAAAACAGCCCTTTAGGGTGTCCATTGTCTCCTCAGACCATAACTCCACAGTGTGCATGGCCGGAGGTTGTCTGTGCACTAGGGGTTTGTACACCGGCCGGAGATGAACCAAGTTGTGATCCGATCTCCCGAGTGGGGGGAGTTGTGATGAGGTGTACGCCTCCTTAGTGTTTGCGTAGAATAAATCCAGTGTTTTATTGTCTCTAGTGTGGCATGTGACATACTGGGTGAACGTGGGTAGAATGGGAGACAGTGAAACATGGTTGAAATCGCCTGAGATGAGGAGAAGAGCATCTGGGTGTTCTGTCTGCAGCCTGCTGGTTACTGAATGGATGACGTCACGTGCTGTCCCAGCGTTCGCCGTCGGATTTGCATAAACAACAATGCAGATCACGTGTGAGTGTTCTCTCGGGAGATATGTAGGCCTCATGCTAACAGCTAGCAACTCAATGTCTTTGCTGCAGTGTCGTTGTTAAACAGTGATATGTCCCGGTCTGCACCAGTTGTTGTTAACATACATTATCACTCCACCGCCCCTAGCCTTGCCACTGTCTGGTGTTCGGTCAGCTCGTATCATGTGAAAACCCTCCAGCTCAATGTTAGCATCTGCTGCTAGTTCAGTTAGCCACGTCTCAGTAAACAAAAGGAGAGAGCACTCCCGGTATGTGCTATCATAACGGGAGATAGCCGCTAGCTCATCTAACTTTCCCAGTATCGACCGTACATTTCCCATGACAACAGATGGAAGGGAGGGTCTGTACCTTATATTTTTTGTCCTCCGCCTTACTCCAGCCCGGCAGCCGCGGCGTTTTCGCCTCAGTTCTCTCGGTATGTCGAGTTTTTCCAATGGGACCGGGTGGCGGTTGAATGCTAGCAGCTGTTCTCTGCTGTATCGTATCCTGCTATAAACAGTGGCTCCGTCCACCGGCTCAGGAGACATTTAGGACGATCTGTGTGTCCGTGATATAAGTGGGGTGAAAAAAAAAAAAAGACGGATCAAAAGAGAGAGGAAGGGAAAAAGACTCGGAATCGAGCCGCTGTTGCAAAAGGCAGCCTACTCGTGTGGCGCCGAGAGAAAAAAAAATCCACACGCTTCTGCCTGACCTGTTCTGTTCACTATCCTGACCTAAAGTTTTGCCTGTAAACCTTAGCCTGTTTTTGTGTTGCAGCTCCCACACTGCTTTATTTTTGTGTTGTATTAACCCATTGAGTGTGTATGTCGCACAAGTCTTACTGTCAGCTGATCAGTCCAAACAAAGCCTGTACAACTGAATAGAGTGTGAAATGCACAAGCCTTTTAACACCACTTGGTGGCCGAGAGGTGTGGCTTTTCACTTACTGCGAGAACTGGAAATGGTCCAATGCAATAAGTAGGTCAAATAAGTGTTTGAAGCGTGCCCCCTTTCATTCTGCTGTTTGACATGGAGGAGACAGGATGGCAAGGAAGACGCTCTCAGCTGAAGAGGTTTTAGCGCTGGTGTTCGCCGCTCCTGGTTCAGAGGAAGAGCTTAGCCCTAGTTCGTCATCTGAGGAACAGTCCAGCTCTGATTATGTGCCTTCGGACAATGGTGCAAGCAGTTCTGGCGAAAGTGGAGACGGACATCTTGCGCGCGACGCTGCAGCTGCGTTTTCTGTGTCCAGCCGTGCCCAAAATGGCACAGGAGCATCATCTGCAGATTGTTCTGCTTTGCCAGTTTATCAAACGTGGCTGAAAGCATTTGAACAGCCAGTTGGATATCGTGGAGAGAAGGACATGTCATCTGCGCCCGCCACTGATTTTGTGTCGTTGTTTTGGGCTGAGGAATTCTGGAAGCTTCTGACCGACGAAACAAACAGCTACATATTTGTTGCATAATTTGCTTTATTTTAGTTTAGATAGTGTGCCACAAATGTGTCATGAAATTGTTTTTTGGGGATTATTTTTAGTAATTTTGTCACTGAATGATGGCCATCTTGCGCACGACACTGCAGCTGCGTTTACTGTGTCCAGCCGTGCCCAAAATGGCACAGAAGCGTCGGCTGCAGATTGTCCTGCTTTGCCAAACTGTGGTCGCGGTGTGAAAAGGTCCAGAGCAGCCCGTGGGCAATGTTTGAGTGGGCAAGAGCGCACAGCTGGTGGGTATCGACGTGCGCCACGTGTGGGCGGTGGCAGGTCAACAATGGGCAGTGGTGATTGTTTTGGGTTTTTTTGAATGATTTTTAAGTGGTGACATAGTGACATAGTGTGAAACAAAAATTGTTTTTTTCTTTAATGATTTTTAGTAATTTTGGCAATGAATGGACAAAGGACCGTGTGGTGACAGTGTGAAACAAAAATTGTTTTGTTTTGTTTTTTTAATAATTTTTAGTAATTTTGGCAACCTTGACAGATGAAGGCAGAGAATTACTGACAAAATGACCACAATGACCAAATATAATAAAATTTGGATTGCTTCAATATGCAAATTAGATCCAATTATGCACTATGCATGGATGCAAGTTCACTTGGCAGACACTAGGGTTCCTCTGCAACATTTTTGTAATTGGGACTTTGCCTCTAACTATTACCGTTCTGAAGCTATTGTCATTTGAAAATTTGAGGTCAAACTCTGCGTTTTCCTGCCAAAAATTCTACACATTCAAAGGGTTAAATCATGTCAAACGCTTGTTTCACATCTGAGTCCAGCTCTCTGCCCAGCCTGGGCGCAAACCATGACAGTCTGGACAATGTCAAAAAATGAATATTGGGAAAATCCTTTTTCCCATTCACAACAATATGGAAGCCTTCAGCTTTAACCCTCTGCCCCATCCCTGAAATTTAATTCTATAAAAGTCAAGTTAGCACTTTATTAATCAGAAATGTGTGGATTCATCTTTGTTTGATCAAACTGTTTGAAATAATTCTTTGTCTTCAATCCAAAATACTGATTAACATTGAAAATTGAACGTGGCCTAAAAAGTGTAGGATTTCATTTTGCCATATTACTAACCTTAATGGTGGGGAAGACTGAGTTTTCCTTTTCTTTTAAAAAGCATTTTTTCCATTTTTAAATGTTCTTTTTTTTCCTTGTAATCTTCCTTTAATTGGCATGACCAGTGTTTCATTATTATTACATTGTCGTGCTAATGCATTTACTGTTCTTGACAGAGGAAGACTCCACTAGACTTCTGATCTTCTGGAGTCCTGCAGACTATCGGCCCTCTCAGATTACATTGCACCAGGCTGTGCAGAACTGCAGTGCATCTACTGAAAACTTAGAAATCTCTGTGAGACGACCATGACAATAAGATCACCCAGTAGAATAACAGGTATTAGACTTGTCCATATTATAACACAGCTACTGATATGAGCAGAAGCAGCATGGAATCAGAGCATCAAGGTGAAGCAGTGCTAAAGGATAAAGATATGTGTGGTAAGGCAGGGGAAGGGAAATAATCGTCTTTGCTGCTTATCAGTCTGTCTGTCCAGGCGGGAAATGGCGTAGCCATACAAGCTTTACCTGTTGGGTGGGGGAAGTCTGAAAACCAGAGCTAAAAAAAAACAAAAAACAGATCGCATGAGACAAGGTTGTCTGTTAAGACTCCTGTGGGAGCGCAAGGCAGAGTGCCAATAAAAATAGTGAAAAACTAACAGACAGTCCTTTTTTTTTTTTTTTTGCAATTTTGCTACTTGGTTTGCTGTTAAACAATTCCTTGCCATGGCTTTCCTGCATTTAGTCATTGGACTAAGAAAGGAAGAATTGTCTTAAAGGAAAGAAAATATAGAAGGAGCTTAGGATGGGATTAGTTGTGGTTGCGTGTGACAAAAGCGATAGACCCAAGCTTACACAGATAAACAACAGGCTGATATGAAAGGCTTGGGGGATGTCCTTTCATTCCATGAGACGATAGGCTGACTTTTACTCTGCTTATTCTTACACTATCATTACAGCAGCGAGGACAGGCTGCACAAACTTTACACAAGCTTAAATCTTATCCCTGCGGACAACAATACTCTTGGACAGGACTTGTAGGCCTCTCTCTCTATAATAAGAATCAAAAGGAGAAAGATGGAAGGTTTATTAAGAGAAGGGAAGAAAAAAGTACAGGCCATGAGCTCAATGTGGGCCATTTCAACAATTCCTAACAGTCACATGTCTTTGATGTCCTTTTTTGTTTCTCAGTTTGCCTGTCTCTCTGTGAAATAAGGCAGTCCATCCATGTATGTTTGTACGCAGACATCCACAGAAGAGTTTGCTTTGAGTGGACATTTTGTCAGAGTGAGTCCATCAGAGTGTGTGGTGTCAGTAGTTCTGGCCATTGGTTTTGGTGAGGCTGATCACTGTTGTCTGTGCTCCTGTCATCCTCAGATGTGTGAGTGGATACTGAATGATGTTTCGGGGCTACATGTGAATCTGTGCTTCTTGTTAAAATTGAATTACTGACAGAGATTTGCCTAGTGAAAATATCTAAACCTAATCCTTTTTTGGCTACTATACTTCAAGGAATATGTGAATATTTTAATATCTCTCAGTGGTCCATTATGTCTTTGTAGTATCTCATGGTAATTTTACTTCTCATATGTTTCATTATCTTTACTGTGTAAATGCCTTGGATGGTTGCTATAGCTATAATTCTATGACAGCCATTTTACGGCATATTCTGTATTATCTGTTCATTGATTACAAGATAGAGGAGATAGCTGTAAGGTCTAGACAAGGGAGCCTATGTGGAATAAATATGAGCTGAAATCAACCAATAATAAGGTTATCAAATCAACCTTTATTGTCATATTACTGTGCATACAACTGTAGTGCAGGCAAGATGAAATTGTGTTTCTCTCGACATCCATATAAGTAAAAAAGAACATAATTTAAGACACACTCACACACACCCTCACCCCCCACCCCAACACATCCATTCACACTTCCCTGAGACATACTTGAAAACTAACCAGAACTATAATATACAAATAATATACATAATGTCCATAGGTGCAGTAGTATGTATGAGAGATTCCGGATCAACTGGTCAGCATCCTAACAATTACTGTTAAACACTTTGACAAACGCAAGCTCCTATATATTGACTCTGTTTTATTTATCCTTTATTGGATCTTTGAGTGTCAGGTATCGAAAAAAAACCTGCATATTATATTACTGTAATATAATATACATTACTGTACTGATGTAAAAACAGTGGTCAAAACTGAAGCAATGGGGGTGTAAGAGTAGAACCGTTAAGGTTCATTTAACATTCCTGGCAGTAACTGGAGTCTTGGCAGCTAGTGAAACATGACTGAACTGGTAGACACTCGGTTCCCTCAACACATGGTTTATGTTCCAAAGAAATACCCAAACACCAGCTGAATTCTTTCGCTATTCTCCCTGCATTTCTAAATATATTGTCAGTATATATATATATACTGTATATATATATATATATACACACAGTATACACACACACACACACACACACACACACACACACACACACACACACACACACACACACATATAGCTTCGTGGACATTAACAGCAATAGAAAAAAGTCTCAGTTTAAACCATACTGTAAAAAACCAGATTAGATCTATTATATAATGCGAATAACAATAGGAGTGTCTAATCTTAGATCAGAGAAACCTAAGTGTCCTTTGAAATGAGACTTTCACATAGTACTTTTATATTTTATTATTAGATTTCTGGGTAGCCACACCAGGACCTAGCGAACTGTGTTTAGTACCAGAGCAACCATGTCATCCATCCATCCATCCATCCATCCATCCATCCATCCATCTTCTTCCACTTAATCCTTTTCGGGTTGTGGGGGGGCTGGAGCCTATCCCTCTTTGGGCGAGAGGCAGGGTACACCCTGGACAGATCGCCAGTCCATCGCAGGGCCAACACAGAGAGACAGACAACCATTCACTCTCACAGTCATACCTAAGGACAATTTAGAATCCCCAGTTGATGCCAATTAACCTAACTTGCATGTTTTTGACATGTGGGAGGAAACTGGAGAAATCCCGGAGTAAACCCACGCAGACACGGGGAGAACATGCAAACTCCACACAGATCACTGTTGGTCGGGGACTGGGATCGAAGCCAGGATCCCCTGGCCAAGGGTGAGATGCTGTGCTGCCACAGTGCTAACCACTCCGCCACCGTGCTGCCCGCAACCATGTCAATTTTTTCTAATTAATAAACAATGTCCTGTACAATTTTCCCAAATAAACAGTCTTACTAAAATGAAAACTATTGCTTTTCTCAATCTTGCAGATAAGATGTATTAGACTTTACACACATCCAAAGGCCAATGCTGCTTTTAGTTCTTTTTAGCCTTTGGTGATTTTATATATTTAGGTGCCAACATCATTAAGTATTAAATGCACATGAGGTTGTCACATTATTTTTTAAATGAGGTGTAAGTAGGAATAATTTGTGTATCTGAGGTGATTCCACCAGAATCAAAGAAGATCTATAATAGGTCATTAAAACAATATACCCTAAATAGAAATATTGTGCTTTAGGCTCATTTTAAAAGAGGTAACAAGTTCTCCTCAGCAATAAAGGCCTATGAGGAGGTGAAATCGTGAATTATTATAATAATGTTCCTTTAGGACAATAGCCACAATGGGCATGTAATAAAATCTTTCTTTTCATTGCTTTCACTAAATTCTTGCTTTGAGGAGAATTTGGGGTCTGAAAAATCTATAATGTTTAGAGCAGCTACAAATCCTACCTCAGTATCAGAGTTTTGAATACATACAGTAATTAGACCATGGGGTCAGAGGTCCAATAATGGATAATTCACACCCTGTGAATCAGAGATTAACCATCAGAACTTTCCCTCTGAATTTCCCAATTATTGAAAAAAAAAAAACCCTCAAACAAACAACTGCAACATTAGAGGCAGAGCATGGCAATGATTGTATCTTTTGTACACATCAAATCCCAGATCTGCTCTCTGATTGGAGGGGGGAAGAGGAAATCCTCATCTTGAGTCCCACAATCATTAGCGTGAATCACAGCTGCAATTAAAACCTCGTTTATCTTAATTACTGAACTAATGAGACGAGTCCCGGAGGAGTGAACTGCGCTCTCTGAGGACACTCGAGGCAAGGAGAGTGAAGGCGAGAGAGGAGTCATGCAGAGTCACACTTAAGTCTGCAAACAAGCACGCCCTCACACTCATCCGAGTGCTGTGAAACACACAAGCCTGGATAGACAGACATATGTGCAAGAGTACATGTACAACTGGACCCACACACATAAACACAAACACACATGCTTGCAAAATGCGTCATCTGACAACCTTTCCCTCCCACCTTTATCTCCTGACACTGCATCACCCTTCAACTTCCATTATCTATAAAACTTATAATGATTTTATCAAGCCTACAGACTCCATCTCCATAAGGGCTTATGCGGTGCTATAACTCTTGATTTTGCAACGACTGGGAATACATCGCACCACCTAATTAATGTCTTTTTAATGCTCTTCTCCTCCAGAGCTTAACTTGGCCCAACTTTGTAACAAACACAACACACACACAGTACAACATGTGGCAGCAGACGGTAAGTAAGACTGAGTAGGTGTGTGCACTGAATGGGAGCAGAGGCTTTATGGTAGGCTCGGTGAAGGAGTGGGCTTGGCTCTGGCCTCTCTGTCCTGAGCACACAGAAACTGTGCACACATGGATTAAAGCGCATGCACACACTCCCAAATAATGCATGATTGCGCACATGCATGCACACGCACAGGATCAACTTCCTTCGCTCGGCTGTGAGATTGTGCGGTGACTCAGCAGATGGTAGGACAATGAATATCTTCATCATCACCAAATTCCCATGGTGGGCCAGGCTTATCAAGCAGTGCCAGCCCTTATCAGCCAGCTGGCAATGATAGGAGCACACTGGACCTTCCATTCTGGCCATTCTGCATTCGACAGGGGGCAAGCTGAGTTTAAAGGATACAGTCCACAGATGGTTGTAATCCTCCATGTGGGTGTTAATTTTCACCCTAGAGATCAATACTTTAGGCTGAAAGGGTCTATAGGGGAACTGCTCAGCCATCAGAATTCAAGTTCTAATGGTATCTGAAATAAACATCTTACGGGAGTATTACAGTAGCACAATAAGTGTGTTTAGGTGTATTTTTTGCCAAATCAGGAGTAGAAACTACAATGAAGAAAAGTCATTTGAATCAAGCCAAGCAGACAATCAGATGGATGACAAGTTGGGTTACTGCAAGTCACTGATATGTCCAGGGGCTGTAATGCAAATAAACTGCTCGACAACTTCAAATGCTGACATTTGAGTAAAGGAGCATCTGTGACTGCTGTAGTCAGGATCATGTCAAGAATAATATGCAATACATAACACAAACTAAAGTCAAATATTTAATGCCTCGTCCTTATTTCAAAGCTAGTATCAATATAATTACACAACTTCATTGTTTTATTTGGGGCAGAATAATCTCATCCATCCATCCATCTATCCATTTTCTACTGCTTTTCTGGAGGTCCGGGTTGCGGAGGCAGCAGTTCAAGCAGAGAAGCCCAGACTTCCCTCTCTCCAGCCTTTTCTGAGAGGATGCCAAATGGTCATGAGCTTTGGGTAATGCACCAAAGAATGAGATCGCAGATACAAGCAGCTGAAATGAGCTTCCTCTGTAGGATTGCTGGACTCACCCTGAGAGATAGGGTGAGGAGCTCAGTCATCCATGAGAGGCTCAGAGTAGAACCTCTGCTCCTCCACATCAAAAGGAGCCAGCTGAGGTGGTTTGGACATCTGATCAGGATGCCTCATGGATGCCTCCCACTTGAGGTGTTTCGGGCACATTTTACACGGAGGAGACCCCGGGGCAGTCCTGGGAACGCTTTGGCAACACTTGATTGTTCTTGTACCACGCTTGTTGCCTTTGACCCTGACAGTATTAAGAGTGTAATGCATTCATTCATTATGTTTGATAAATGCAAACAGCAGTACTAAAAAACTGCACACTATGACAGATAACTGCATCAAGAGTGAATATTTCTTCATATGTGCAACTGCAAAATTAAACTCCGGTTTTAACCCTTTAACTCTCCACATTAAATGGACGGGTCATGCTCCCCCAGTGGCACAGCGCAGCAACTGCACCTGTCAACTTATTGACGTCCCCCGGCTATACTGAGAATTTGTACTGATCTGTATTGATCTGATAGTTCAGAAGGTGGCAGACACACGCCAAAGGAATCATGGCTGACATGGAATACAGCAAAGAAGAAGAAATCCTCATTATTCTTCTTCCTTTTTCCACTTTGAGCTGACAACACCAATGTGGTCGCCACCATGATCAGTCATCGCAGCGGCGATTATGATTGAAACTGCATGAAACAGGAAAAATAGCAGCGTAATACAAATGAAATTCACGTGGGATAATCATAAGAGTTTGTAGATGTGGTAGAGGGTGTAAATGACCGACCAAACGCGAAACTACAACCACGATGGGCGAAAAACTGAGCTACCAGCACCAAGATGGCGGCGCCCACATCGTCATGGATTCTTACAGGAAAGATGCATCAAACAGGAAAAATAGCCACGTAATACAAACGAAATTCAAGTGGAATAATCATAACAGTTTGTAGATGTGGTATAGTGTAAATGACTGAGGAAACGCAAAACATCAACCACAATGGACGAAAACAGACCGGCCATGTGGGTGAGCGAACCCCCCCCCCCCCGCAACAGGAAAGAGACAAATATGTTTTGTTTTGTTTTTTACATTTTATTGATTTTTTGGTTCATATACTTTGAAGATTAGATAAAAACATACTCCTGTAGACAAAATGGCATAAAAAAAGAACCATTCTTTGTGTAAATGTCCAAAGTCCACTTTTGACTGAGTTACAGTGGGGCAAAAAAGTATTTAGTCAACCACCAATTGTGCAAGTTCTCCCACTTAAAAGATGAGAGAGGTCTCCAATTTTCATCATAGGTATACCTCAACTATGAGAGACAAAATGAGAAAAAAAAATCCAGAAAATCACATTGTCTGATTTTTAAAGAATTTATTTGCAAATTATGGTGGAAAATAAGTATTTGGTCACCTACAAACAAGCAAGATTTCTGGCTCTCACAGACCTGTAACTTCTTCTTTAAGAGGCTCCTCTGTCCTCCACTCGTTACCTGTATTAATGGCACCTGTTTGAACTCGTTATCAGTATAAAAGACACCTGTCCACAACCTCAAACAGTCAGACTCCAAACTCCACTATGGCCAAGACCAAAGAGCTGTCAAAGGACACCAAAAACAAAATTGTAGACCTGCACCAAGCTGGGAAGACTGAATCTGCAATAGGTAAGCAGCTTGGTGTGAAGAAATCAACTGTGGGAGTAATTATTAGAAAATGAAAGACATACAAGACCACTGATAATCTCCCTCGATCTGGAGCTCCACGCAAGATCTTACCCCGTGGGGTCAAAATGATCACGAGAACGGTGAGCAAAAATCCCAGAACCACACGGGGGGACCTAGTGAATGACCTGCAGAGAGCTGGGACCAAAGTAACAAAGACTACCATCAGTAACACACTACGCCGCCAGGGACTCAAATCCTGCAGTGCCAGACGTGTCCCCCTGCTTAAGCCAGTACATGTCCAGGTCCGTCTGAAGTTTGCTAGAGAGCATTTGGATGATCCAGAAGAGGATTGGGAGAATGTCATATGGTCAGATGAAACCAAAATAGAACTTTTTGGTAAAAACTCAGCTTGTCGTGTTTGGAGGAGAAAGAACACCATACCTACTGTGAAGCATGGGGGTGGAAACATCATGCTTTGGGGCTGTTTTTCTGCAAAGGGACCAGGATGACTGATCTGTGTAAAGGAAAGAATGAATGGGGCCATGTATCGTGAGATTTTGAGTGAAAACCTCCTTCCATCAGCAAGGGCATTGAAGATGAAACGTGGCTGGATCTTTCAGCATGACAATGATCCCAAACACACCACCCGGGCAACGAAGGAGTGGCTTCGTAAGAAGCATTTCAAGGTCCTGGAGTGGCCTAGCCAGTCTCCAGATCTCAACCCCATAGAAAATCTTTGGAGGGAGTTGAAAGTCTGTGTTGCCCAGCAACAGCCCCAAAACATCACTGCTCTAGAGGAGATCTGCATGGAGGAATGGGCCAAAATACCAGCAACAGTGTGTGAAAACCTTGTGAAAACTTACAGAAAACATTTGACCTCTGCCATTGCCAACGAAGGGTACATAACAAAGTATTGAGATGAACTTTTGTTATTGACCAAATACTTATTTTACCGAGGAATTTACCAATTAATTCATTAAAAATCATTCAATGACGACTTCCGGTCTGGACACCATGGTGATAGCAGCTTAACGCTGAAGCTCTCAGACCCAATCCAGGAAAATATCTTGAAAATCAGATTTAACGGATTTTTGGAAGAGTGAAAATCAAAAGACAAAGTCATCATGCCTAAAGGAAAACAGAAGAAATCGACATTTACCAGGCCAGCACACGCATCGGCCGAAGAATCTGATCCGGAGGATTTCCATTCAGAAGACGAGTAGCTGAATGAAGCTAACAAAAAGGTTAGCTTGAAAATGGTATATAATGAATTAAGACGATTTCGCCGAGAGTGTTGGGCCGAATTTCATGAATTCAAAGAAGAATTAAAAAGGACAAACAGTAGAGTGGACCAGGCTGAGAACCGAATCTTGGAAGCAGAGGAAAGAATAAAAGCGCTGGAAGATTCCGTGCTGGATCTACACAAAAGGCAGTCAAGACTAGAGGCTAAGCTAACCGACCAAGAAGGAAGACAGAGAAGAGACAACATAAGAATTCACGGTCTGAAAGAAGGAGTCGATGATGGTTTCAACACAATGGCGGCATGCGTGGAATCCTTACTGAGAGAGAAGTTGGATATTCCCCAATCCACCGACTTGAAGATAGAAAGGGCGCACCGTACATTAGCCCCTAGGCCAGCGGCGGAAGGGCCTCCACGCTCGGTGGTGGTGAAGTTTTCCAACTCCAAAATAAAAGAAGAGGTTGTAAGACTGGCTTGGCAGAAAAAAGGATTTATGCACCAAGAGAGAAAAGTTTTCGTGGAACACGATTACGCCCCGGAGGTCCTTAAAAAGCGTCGGGAATACAACGACGCTAAAAAGGTTCTACAAGAGAAAAAATTGCGCTTCCAGATGCCATTTCCGGCGAAGTTGAGGGTTTTCTACGGGGAAGAGACATGTCTCTATAACTCGGCGGAAGAAGCAACCGAAGATATGGCGAGAAGAGGACTCCCGGTAACGGTGTTTAACCCCACAGCAGACCCGATCAAAAGGATCAAGGCTCAAACGTGGTCCACACAGAGACCTTCAAAACCCACGGGCCAGCAGCGGGAATCCCAGCGTCAGAGCTACAAGGAAAAAGTGGCCGTTTACAGGAGGGAATAACGTTTTTTTTTTTGTTTAGTCAGTCTGCACATCCAACCCCCCTCCTACAAGGTAACAATCATTAAAGGAGATGCAGAATCAGCATGTGGTAAAACATTTCATGGTACAGTCATAATATTAGAAACATCCATCCATCCATCCATCTTCTACCGCTTTTCCGGAGGTCCGGGTCGCGTAGGCAGCAGTTCAAGAAGAGAAGCCCAGACCTCCCTCTCCCCAGCCACCTGCTCCAGCTCTTCAGAGGGGATACCAAGGTGTTCCCAGACCAGCTGGGAGACATAGTCTCTCCACCGAGTCCTGGGTCTGCCCCGGGGTCTCCTCCCAGTGGGACGTACCTGAAACACCTCAAGTGGGAGGCGTCCAGGAGGCATCCTAATCAGATGCCCATACCACCTCAACTGACTCCTTTCAATGTGGAGGAGCAGCGGTTCTACTCTGAGCCTCTCCCGGATGACTGAGCTCCTCACCCTATCTCTGAGGGTGAGTCCAGCAATCCTACGGAGAAAGCTCATTTCAGCTGCTTGTATCCGCGATCTCGTTCTTTCGGTCATTACCCAAAGCTCGTGACCATAGGTGAGAGTAGGAACGTAGATTGACTGGTAAATTGACAGCTTTGCCTTAGAACTAAGCTCCCTCTTCACCACAACAGACCGGTACAACGTCCGCATCACTGCAGATGCTGCTCCAATCCGTCTGTCAATCTCTTGCTCCATTTTCCCCTCACTCGTGAACAAGACCCCAAGATACTTAAACTCCTCCACTTGGGGCAGGAGCCTGTCCCCAACCCGGAGAGGACAATCCACCTTTTTCCGGCTGAGGACCATGGACTCGGACTTGGAGGTGCTGATTCTCATCCCAGCCGCTTCACACTCAGCGGCAAACCGTCCCAGCAAGAGCTGTAGGTCATTGCTGGATGAAGCCAACAGGACAACATCATCTGTAAACAACAGAGATGAGATCTTGTGGTCACCAAGCATGACACCCTCCATTCCCTGGCTGCGCCTAGAAATCCTGTCCATAAAAATTATGAACAGGATCGGTGACAAAGGGCAGCCCTGGCGGAGTCCAATTCTCACTGGGAATGACTCCGACCGAGTGTTGGCAATACGAACCAAACTCTCACAACGGTCGTACAGAGACCGAATAGCTCGTAACAACAAGCCCGATACCCCATACTCCCGAAGCACCCCCCACAAAAATCCACGAGGGACGCGGTCAAATGCCTTCTCCAAGTCCACAAAACACATGTAAACTGGTTGGGCAAACTCCCACGAACCCTCAAGAATTCTCGAGAGGGTAAAGAGCTGGTCTGATGTGCCACGGCCAGGACAAAAACCACATTGCTCCTCCTGAATCCGAGGTTCGACCAACGGCCGGACTCTCCTCTCCTATATTAGAAACAAATAAGTCTTAAAAAAAAAAAAACTTGTTAAAATAGAAATGTGACAATGATCCACATGTTCTCCCCACACTAACAAATACTGTATTAACGTGAATGTTTGCTGTGATGGTGGAGGGAGGGTGCACACAATTTCATAAGGTATAGGCATAAAAAAAAAAATCATTACAAGTTCGGATTGGGATCTGAAATTCACGTTAAACACATGGGACAGCTTACAGGGGTAAGAGAGGGCCCTCGACACGTAACGGAGTTTGAGGATTTTCTCTCAGAGCCTACACTCCATCAAGGCTCTTCTAAGGTCACTAAAAAGACCTCAGCTCAGGAAGTTCTTTTGTCAGTTTTTTGTTTTAAAGTTTTTTACACTATGTTCTTAATGTTTTTTATGTTTCTAATGTTCTTTCAGTTTCTGAGTAGCATAAAAAAGGGCCACCACACTGTAATACTAAATAAGACAACACAATGGAGAAACAGGGTGTAACCAAAATAATCTCATATAATGTAAAAGGGATCCTGAATCCAGTTAAAAGATCCAAGACTCTAGGCAAAATGAAAAAAGACAAAGCAGGAATAATATTTTTACAAGAAACCCACCTAACAGACGTGGAGCACACTAAACTCAATAGACAAGGGTTTAATATGATCTCTTCATCTTCATATAAGTCAGGGAGGAGGAGGGGAGTAGCGACATTGATCTCAACCAAAATTACATTTGAAAAAAAGTCAGAACACAAAGATAAAGAAGGGCGATACAGTTTGGTAATTGGGCGGCTAGAGGGAGAAGATATAACCCTGCTGAATGTATATGCACCTCCAGGGGCTAACTGGAAATTTTATAAAAATGTATTTGACCCAATGATAACTAAAGCCCAAGGTTTAGTGATATGTGGTGGAGACTTCAATCTAAGACTGAATCCATACTGGGATGCATCAGGTAATTCTCCACATCAAAATAATACTCAAAGTAGAAAAACTCGGATGCTACTAAAAGAAATGGGAATCTGTGATGTGTGGAGGGAATTCAACCCCAGTGTAAAAGATTACACATTTTACTCAGCGCCACATTCATCATACTCAAGGATTGACTATTTTTTTATGTTTAATAGAGACATTGGAAGAGTAAAAACATGTAAAATAGGACTGATGGATCTCTCCGACCACAGTCCGATCTATATGGACTTAAGTACCCAAAAATTCACAAATAATACATTTTCTTGGAGGTTGAATTCAAATGTCCTGAAAGGACCACTGAAAGATGAATTGGAATCAGATATTCTCAGATATTTGGAAGAAAATGATAATGGAGAAGTATCCCCTTTAATACTGTGGGATGCATGCAAAGCTGTAATAAGGGGAAAGATTATCGCAAAACTGGCAATCCATAAGAAACTGAGACAAGAAAAACTAACCACATTAGAGTCAGAACTTAAGAACCTAGAAAAAGAGCACAAAGACAACACTCATTCTAATGACTCGCTCAAAATTAAGGAAATTAAAAAACAAATAAATGAGATCTACACAATAGAAATCCAGAAGAAACTTACATTTCTGAAACAAAAATACTATGAATCAGGCAGCAAATCGGCAAAATTACTAGCCTATAAATTGAGGAAACAACAAACGGAAAGAGCAATCTACAAAATTAGACACCCAGTATCAAAGGAAATAAAATTCAGAATTCAGGATATTCTTAAAAGCTTCGAGAACTACTATAAGAACTTGTACTCCCTCAAAAAACATAAAAACTCATCCGAAGCATTCCTAAACACATTAAACCTTCCCCAACTTACTGAGTCTCAAAATAAAACACTCGTGTCAGAAATACAACCTAAAGAATTAGAAAAAGCAATTATGAAACTTAAAGCTAACAAATCCCCAGGAGCAGATGGCTACACAGCAGAGTGGTACAAAACCTTTAAACAGCAAATATCTCCTCTCCTCCTGAAAACATTTAACTATGTCCTCCACACAGGGGAAATCCCCCCCTCCTGGAGAGAAGGGGTCATTGCAGTCATGCCTAAACCTGAAAAGGATAAACTAGACTGCTCCAACTACAGACCAATCAGTGTATTAAATCAGGACTATAAGCTTTTTACCACTATCCTTGCCAAAAGGTTAGACAATATACTGACAGACTTAATTCATTTAGACCAAACAGGTTTTATAAGACAAAGACAGACACAAGACAACATTAGACGCACTTTACACATAATTCATCATATAAAAAAATATAACTTAAATGCAGTCATATTGGGATTAGATGCTGAAAAAGCATTCGATTCGGTTGACTGGTCTTTCCTATATAGAATCTTATCCAGTTTCAATTTTCATAACAACTTCATTAGAACTATACAGGCATTATATAAAAAACCAACAGCTAAAATAAGGATTAACGGTAATTTATCATCATCTTTTGAGCTGGAAAGAGGATGTCGGCAGGGCTGCCCCTTGTCTCCACTGCTCTTTGCAATCTTCATAGAACCTCTGAGCCAATGGATAAGACAGAATCAAAAAATTCAAGGTATTACACTTGGTCAGAAGGAACATAAAATAGCACTCTTTGCTGATGACATTTTAATATACCTGGGGCAGCCGGACACCTCTTTTCCAGAATTAATCTCAGTTTTTTCAGAGTACGGAGATTTATCGGGGTACGAACTAAACATGCATAAAACCCAAGTTTTAACATTCAACTATGACCCAAATCAATATTTACTAAGCAAACTCAAAACTAACTGGGAGATGGAATCTATGAAATATCTGGGGGTCAATATCCTGAAACAACTCAACAAAATTATAACACTAAACTATGATCCACTGGTGGCAAAAATAACATCTGATCTAGCAAGATGGAATGTGATACCATTCTTGGGTACTGCACAAAGAATTGAAGCAGTCAAAATGAATATACTTCCACGTCTTCTATGCCTTTTCCAAACAATACCGGTAGAACCTCCCAAAAAAACATGGCAGGAACTGGACAGAAGGATCTCAAGATTCATATGGCAGGGCAAGAGACCTAGAATCAGATATAGAACCCTACAGCTAAACAAAGACAAAGGTGGGCTTGCGCTGCCAAATATCAGGGACTATTTTAAAGCCGCACAAATTAAAACTTTAGTAGAGATATGTAACCCAGTCTACACTGCACAATGGAAGGAGATGGAATGCCAAATAACAAGTGACATCCCCCTACAGGCGATAATAGGGAACAATGCCTTACCTAAACTTCTGAATAACACTAACCCGTGGATAGAGACCCCGCTAAAAATTTGGTTTAAGATAGTCAGAGAGAATCAAACTAAAGAGCCCTATCGATTTCTGCAATAGATTGCCTATGATCAAGACTTTACTCCTAATAAAACAGACACTAAATTTAAAAAGTGGAAAGAGAACGGACTGATAAAATATTACGATTTTTTTAAAGGGCAAATTTTAAGAAGTTTTGAATACTTGAAAAAACAAGGTCTAATAAACCAAGACCTTTACAGGTTCTTTCAGCTTAGACACCCCATAAACAATATACTTAAAAAGAAGGATTTGGAAAGGGCCCAGTCAGGTGTTCTGAAGGTCTTCTTAATGGCATATAAAGGGATCCCAGGGATCAGATACATCTCTAAAATATACCAAGGTCTTCAAGACTTAAAAGGAGACAACACATCATATATAAAAGAGAGATGGGAAAAAGAGGGGAATTTCACTTTACAGCTGGAAATATGGGAAAAGCTAAATAAACAGCAATGGAAAAGTACCTCATCCCTGCAGTGGAGAGAATTTGGATGGAAAAATTTGGTAAGATTTTTCAGAACACCTGCACAAAACAAATTTACTCATAAGGGGTTGAATTGTTGGCGCTTGTGTGGTGAAAAGACTGCAAATCATTTTCATGTGTTTTGGTCATGCCCAGTTATCCATCAATATTGGACCAATGTACAGACAATATTGGGGAAAATATTCAAAATAACAGTTCCCTTTTCTTTTGTAACTTTGTATTTGGGTTTACTACCAGATTCACTGGAAAGACGAGGAGAAAAATACTTATTCACTGTTTTAATATTGGCAAGTAAAAAAGCTCTAACTAAAAAATGGATGTTGAAGGACTGTCCTACACCTGAAGATTGGATTAACGTGATTCAAGACATTTACTCGATGGAAAAGTTGACATTCGCATTGAGACAGGACATGGATGGGTTCTTGAACTTTTGGCAACCCTAGATCGCATATGTGTCTTCCATTAGATCTAATCTTTGACAAATAGCATTTCAATAATGGCACCGCTCTCTGTTCCAACACTACTCAGATGCTCTTTTATTTTTATTTATTTATTTATTTTTGTTCATTTTTTGCTCTTTTGTTTGTTTGTTTGTTTTTGGGTTTTTTTCTGTTCTCTTTAATTTCACTTTTTCTTTCACTTAAAAAAAGGGGTTTTGTAATAATTATTCTTCCAATGTTGTCAAATAACAAAAAATAAGGGAACATGTGATGAAAATGTAAACAATGCAATGCTGTAATGACATGTATACCCTTTACAAAAACTTAAATAAAAAAAAAAATTAAAAAAAAATCATTCAATGTGATTTTCCGGATTTTTTTTTCTCATTTTGTCTCTCGTAGTTGAGGTATATCTATGATGAAAATTGGAGACCTCTCTCATCTTTTAAGTGGGAGAACTTGCACAGTTGGTGGCTGACTAAATACTTTTTTACCCCACTGTATGTAATTTATATAGCTGCTGTGACATTATGCAAATTAGATGTGTAAATTTATTCCTATCTGAAACTTTGGATCATATTCTACATCTTTCTAATTGACAGTAAGCCATTATCTCTTGCAACTTTCAGGTTATAGCCTTGGAAATCTGAACTATTTTATTGACAAAAAATATTTACCACTCTTGACCACTAGGGATATGTTTACCCCTTAACCGTTCCTGTTGCCATATGGTGCCTGGGGCAGCTAAAGGGTTAAAGCCACAAATTTGAGAGGAGCGTTGCATGGATCACAGTGTACAGTGTAGTATATGTGTCATGGCACTGATAAGCAAGAGTAAGTAACGTGGTGCTAATCACATTTGTTGAGGTTCTATGCCTAACCACAAAAAACCCTTTGTTAATGTCACAGTCACTAGCCCATACTGCAATGCTGACTACTATTTATCATGAAACTACAGTATAGTCTTATGGCCTGGATGTGTTTAGGTTGCGGCATTGTACATACTGTAGTTTAAAGAGCTACACTGATTGGCTGCCCAATAGCATGTGGGAGTGTAGATATATTTTGCTCCTGCTGGCCCCTTTGATTTTACTCTTGCCACACACACACACACACACACACACACACACACACACACACACACACACACACACCATAGCTCTGGACAGTGACCTTTTAGCATCTCATGATCCAACTAGCTTTCTTTGTCAACTCTGTCTCTGACTAGCTCTGGCTAGCCCTGCCAAAGTTACTCTGTGTGTCCAGCATTTCAGTTTAGATTTCTACAAAACAATAGAACAAAAATGAGTTACTCCCACTACTAGCCTATAGATTTGGCATTAATCTATTAATGTTTAAGAGAATGAATGAACAATGAGTGTGCGTGTCACTTTTCATCATATATTGTAACATTCAGAAGAGAAGGATCTGTGCAGCAGCCACTGCTCTACACGGAGCCTCTGGCCTGTGTGTGCTGAGTAAGTGGTGGTGGACAGAGTGCTGCTGGAGGGTCGGTGCACACAGGTCGGAGCTCTGTGTCTGTTCTCCCACACTCTCAGCGTTTTTCCCCTTAAATGTGTTAATCTGAGGGAAATCAAACACAAACGATCAGCACATCCCCTATAATATAATCCAAACCAAAGTCAAAGTTACAGATGGCCTTCAGATACTTCCATCAGGGCTGCTTTTTTTAGGTCAAGTTAACAGAATACAATATAAAAATGACTGATTCACATGCTGCTGCACTCTGTGCAAAAATGAATGAACTTGCTTATGATGGCTATACCAGCACTGAATAAAGGGGAAAAAAAAATCAGCAAATTCATTCATATTGAGCGATATTCATGTCTCCATGTTACACTGCACAGATTGAGCCATGCCCTGTCATAACTAATAGTCATGCAGCAAACATAAAGCGCACACAAGGGCGCACACGGACAAGATCATTTAAGATGAGATAACAGTTAAATCATCTCGTCTTCCTCCTTCTCCCGATAATAACTGCTTGGCTTTAATTCCTGGCTTAATGTCAAGTTTATTTCATTATTTCATTTCATTGGTTTAGTTCCACACCTTACACCAATCATGTTTCGTTAATTGGATTCCAGGTTTGTTAGCTATTGGCTTTTGTTGAAGTCATTAGTATAGGGGTTCACTTACTTTTTCCACCAGAACTGTGGATGTTTAATGGATATGTCAAATAAAGACATGATTTATTATAACTGTGTGTGTGCTACTAGGTTAGGCACATTGTGCTTTTCTATACGTGGGACTTAAATGTAGATCAGATCACATTTTATGACCATTTAATGCAGGCAACCAGGGTTCACACACTTTTTCTTCCGACTGATGTGTGTGGTATCCTTAAAAGCATTTGACCCCATTGGTGACAAGGGTTCCCTCCATGAATTACCACTTTATCATGGTGGAGGGGCTTGCATGTCCCAGGAGAGATGATGTTGAGGGCATTTTACCCCTGGTAGGGTCTCCCAAGGCTAACTGGTCCTGGGTGAATGGCCAGATCAAGAGCAGTCCAGTGGATCCCCATGAAAACGTTAGAGCAAGAACCCAGTGTACCCAACCAGGTATGGGATTACTTGGCTCCAGGCTGGGGCATGGGAAGGGGTTTGATGGCAAGCGCCCGGTGGTGAGGTTTCTGCCCACGGGACCCGGCTCAGCCCAAATGAGCTTCATGAGTCCACCATCCAGTGGCCACTGTCCATCTGCAGGAAGATCACTGGGATCATGGGTGCTATGTGAATTGGGCGGCAGTCTGGCTTCTCTGCTTAGATTGCTGATGGATGGATGGATAATGTAGTGTTGGATTCTAGTGTGGAAAGTTTGATGCCACCCAAGATGCACACATGTATATAGTGGCATAGCTGAATTACGTTCATTCAAGTCAAACTAGAATCCCGGGTTAAACGGGAGAGCCCAGCTACTTGGGTCAAAACAACCCAGCATGTGTTCTGTCCCATCCCTTCCACAGCATGTGGGACACCGTGTGGTGTATGGGGAGGCGCCTATCTCCGTTTCTCTGACCCTAGGCCGCACAGCTACTGTAAGTAGTGAAAGCTACAGTGGGGGGTCAGTCCTCTGGTAGCTCTGTGCATTAACTTCCCAGTCCTCATTCTATTATGCTGAGCACCAAGCTAGAAGGCAGAAAGTACCCTTTTTTTATATGGTCATTGGTATGACCCAGCTGGGATATGAACCCACGACCTCCCGGTTGTGGGGCAAATGCTGTACCAACTAGGCCACCACTCTGGTGTTCTGTCCCATAGTGACGCATTAATATGGTTATGGTTGGGTTACTTTTTAACCCATAACTTTTTCCTGTGTAAAGATGTCTTTTTAAAGGACTGCACGTAGAATAGTTGCACGGTAACTAGAGTGCCTTTAGTTAAAGTTTCAACAAGTTTTACTGAGTGTACAACTGTAGCAGTGTGAAGGTAAAAACATACACAAACAAAAACAATACCATCCTTCCATCTTCTTCCGCTTAATCTTTTTTGGGTTGTGAGGGGCTGGAGTCTATCCCAGCATCTTTTGGGCAAGAGGCAGGGTACACCCTGGACAGATCGCCAGTCCATCACAGGGCCAACACAGAGACAGACAACCATTCACTCTCACAGTCATACCTAAGGACAATTTAGAATCCCCAGTTTGATGCCAATTAACCTAACTTGCATGTTTTAGGCATGTCAGAATCAGAATCAGAATCAGATTTATTGCCATTGTTCATGTAGTACACAAACTAGGAATTTGTCTCGGTGCAATGCTGCAACATTAAACATGGAAGGAACATGTGGGAAACATGTGGGAGGAAACCGGAGAAATCCCGGAGTAAACCCACGCAGACACGGGGAGAACATGCAAACTCCACACAGATCACTGTTGGTCGGGGGCTGGGATCAAACCCAGGATCCCCCGGCCAAGGGCGAGTTGCTGTGCTGCCGCAGTGCTAACCGCTCCGCCACCAATACCTCAAAACTTAATTCAAACATTAAAATTCTTCAATAAATTTATTCTCCAACCTCTAAAAGAACTTTTGTGACCCTAGAAAATCATGTTTGTTTTATGTAGACAATGCTTGATAATTAATAATGTGGAATAACATAAAATCTAACTTAGATCTAACCTTGCCTCAAGGTTAAAACTGTCCACCAAATTTCACTGAAGTCTGTTCGTGACTTTTTGAGATATCTTCCTGGCAGATAGACAGACAGACAGAGTAACTGGCAGGCATAAACATCATAACCTTGGCAGAGGTAAGAAAACTGAGTTTAGGAGTATTAAAGCAGGATCACAGCCTTATCTGCACCACGCAAACTGAAACTTCCTCTCTTCTAAATATATTAGGTACATCAACAACAGCAGAGATTTTAAGAAGAAGCTTAATATTTTGGTTATTTTTGCCTAGAGTTTATCTGAGTGGATTTAGTAAAACCTGCTTGTCAACTGACTAATCTAAAAAAAAAAGTTAAAAAAAAAAAATCAAAACAACAGAAGTAAGTAACAAGAGAAAATTATGAGTTTGCTCCCTCCTGCCGAAGGAAAAATCTGTCACGCTGACAAATCATAATCCTGTTTTGATGGCACAAGCCAACTTGAGAATGATAACGCAGAATGAGGGCTGACTCCAGCACAACTGCACCCAAACAGTGATTAATAAATGTTCACAGCCAAGCCTATTCTCCAATTCTGAGGAGCCGCTCTCTGCTATTATTGACTGCTGCGCTTGATGAGAGCTGTCCATTATAGCTGCGGAATTATGATAAGAGGTGATCGATTCCCCCCTCTGTGGTGGGGATGTCAGATTGATTATGTGACTCAGACCTGAGATGATGGTGTAGCCGATTCCCCTCGGCCGGCCAAGATCCTGGTCAATGGCCGTTATGTTCCGCACTTCGTATCCCTGCAGACACACAGACATAGGAGTGTAGTGTAGTACTTTACTGTCCACCAAGTGGAAAATTGTCTTTGGTTCATCACATACGCATCACAGTGCAAATAAAAATGCATATTAAAGTAATCATAAAGTTGTAACCATTGCCAAAAAATATGTATCAAAAAGGATTGATATCTACAGTAATTCATAAACATGTTTACATCTATTACTCAAGGAAGTACACTGCATGTAATCGTCACTTTTTTAGCATTTATATATAATCCATCCATCCATCTTCTTCCGCTTAATCCTTTTCGGGTTGTGGGGGGGCTGGAGCCTATCCCAGCCTCTTTGGGCGAGAGGCAGGGTACACCCTGGGCAGATTGCCAGTCCATCGCAGGGCCAACACAGAGAGACAGACTACCATTCACTCTCACAGTCATACCTAAGGACAATTTAGAATCCCCAGTTTGATGCCAGTTAACCTAACTTGCATGTTTTGGGCATGTGGGACGAAACCGGAGAAATCCCGGGATAAATCCACGCAGACACGGGGAGAACATGCAAACTCCACACAGATCACTGGTGGTCGGGGGCTGGGATCAAACCCAGGATACCTGACCAAGGGTGAGTTGCTGTGCTGCCGCAGTGCTAACCACTCCGCCACCGCGCTGCCCACATTTACAGTGGGGCAAAAAAGTATTTAGTCAGCCACCAATTGTGCAAGTTCTCCCACTTAAAAGATGAGAGAGGTCTCCAATTTTCATCATAGGTATACCTCAACTATGAGAGACAAAATAAGAAAAAAAAAATCCAGAAAATCACATTGAAGGATTTTTAATGAATTAATTGGTAAATTCCTCGGTAAAATAAGTATTTGGTCAATAACAAAAGTTCATCTCAATACTTTGTTATATACCCTTTGTTGGCAATGACAGAGGTCAAACGTTTTCTGTAAGTTTTCACAAGGTTTTCACACACTGTTGCTGGTATTTTGGCCCATTCCTCCATGCAGATCTCCTCTAGAGCAGTGATGTTTTGGGGCTGTTGCTGGGCAACACGGACTTTCAACTCCCTCCAAAGATTTTCTATGGGGTTGAGATCTGGAGACTGGCTAGGCCACTCCAGGACCTTGAAATGCTTCTTAAGAAGCCACTCCTTCATTGCCCGGGCAGTGTGTTTGGGATCATTGTCATGCTGAAAGATCCAGCCACGTTTCCTCTTCAATGCCCTTGCTGGTGGAAGGAGGTTTTCACTCAAAATCTCACGATACATGGCCCCATTCATTCTTTCCTTTACACGGATCAGTCGTCCTGGTCCCTTTGCAGAAAAACAGCCCCAAAGTATGATGTTTCCACTCCCATGCTTCACAGTAGGTATGGTGTTCTTTCTCCTCCAAACACAACAAGTTGAGTTTTTACCAAAAAGTTCTATTTTGGTTTCATCTGACCATATGACATTCTCCCAATCCTCTTCTGGATCATCCAAATGCTCTCTAGCAAACTTCAGACGGGCCTGGACATGTACTGGCTTAAGCAGGGGGACACGTCTGGCACTGCAGGATTTGAGTCCCTGGCGGTGTAGTGTGTTTCTGATGTAGCCTTTGTTACTTTGGTCCCAGCTCTCTGCAGGTCATTCTCTAGGTCCCCCATGTGGTTCTGGGATTTTTGCTCACCGTTCTCGTGATAATTTTGATCCCACGGGGTGAGATCTTGCATGGAGCCCCAGATCGAGGGAGATTATCAGTGGTCTTGTATGTCTTCCATTTTCTAATAATTGCTCCCACAGTTGATTTCTTCACACCAAGCTGCTTACCTATTGCAGATTCAGTCTTCCCAGCCTGGTGCAGGTCTACAATTTTGTTTCTGGTGTCCTTTGACAGCTCTTTGGTCTTGGCCATAGTGGAGTTCGGAGTCTGACTGTTTGAGGTTGTGGACAGGTGTCTTTTATACTGATAACGAGTTCAAACAGGTGCCATTACTACAGGTAATGAGTGGAGGACAGAGGAGCCTCTTAAAGAAGAAGTTACAGGTCTGTGATAGCCAGAAATCTTGCTTGTTTGTAGGTGACCAAATACTTATTTTACCGAGGAATTTACCAATTAATTCATTAAAAATCCTTCAATGTGATTTTCTGGATTTTTTTCCCCTCATTTTGTCTCTCATAATTGAGGTATACCTGTGATGAAAATTGGAGACCTCTCTCATCTTTTAAGTGGGAGAACCTGCACAATTTGTGGCTGACTAAATACTTTTTTGCCCCACTGTATATATAATTTTCCACTTAAATCAAACAAGTCAATGGCAAAAAAAAGTCATGAGTGTTCCTGATAGTACTTTTTCCACAAATATGATAAAATGCCATTAGTATTTTGTGCAAAAATAATAGTGGCTGTAAGCATATTTTAAAACTTTCTTCCTTTGTTTGGACTTCAAAAATCAAAATTAAAGCTTCAACTTTCTAAGGCAACATTACATCATACTAAAGCATATTCTCATGAATACATGTCCATACAATCATGAATAATAATAGCAAATGCACAAATCTCCAATGTATTTTCAAAGCAGAAAAAAAGACTACAAAAAAGAACAAAATGGCAAATAAGGACAAATCACAGACTAATCGGTAGCTTATTTCCCCACTTCCATTGTTTCCAACTTCCCCTGCTGGGCTCATCAACAAAACCACCATATGACAGTTTGAGAAAAAGAAAGAAAGAAAGCTATTTGAGAAGTCTTTGATCCACTGAGCTCCCTCAGCCTTCTCGCCTCAATGAGACACAGTGGTGATACTTAAAAACCCCTGTGCTGCAGTGAGAGATTGAGAGACCCCTCCCCGCTTCCTTCCTCCTCCTCCCCCAGCTCTCTCGCTCACACCCAAGAAGGCTGCCTCCCATTGATCCTGCAAATTGTGTCTAAGACATGTTTATGCTCCATTTCTGCCAAAGCATCTCCTGTCATTGACCAATTACAGCGGAATCAATTACAAGCCTTTTAGAGAGACTGATTCACACAAAACGTGAGGCTGAGAGGGAGGCGCACGCACAGGCACGCGCCTGCTTGGGGGGGGGGGAGGGGGTGCAGCGACATACTAGCGGAGAAATAAGGGACAGAGAAGGCGAGCGAGAAGTGATGCTGAAGTAATATCAGCAATATTCTCGAGCTGTCCACACAAGTGGAATACGTTCAATCAGACGTCAAAGATACAATCCCTCCCCTCCCACAAACATGTGGAGGCACACGCTCACCATCCCTCTCCCCGCTTCTCTTCATCCTTTCATTTCTAGCTATACGGTGCTTTGCCACCCCACCACCACCACACAACAATTCTCCTCTTCTCCCCATTGATTTGACAGCCAAATTGTGTTTGTCCTAGAAGGGGGCTTAGACGTCAGCCTGAGCACAGATCCACAGCTACAACAGCTAAAACCCCTGCCCAATGATTTCATCTTAAAAAAAAAGAAAAGAAAAGCATTTCTTCTACTCCTTTGTCAAACTTTTCCCCTGGATGACTTGGTGACTGTCTCAAGAACGCGAGGAAGGTAGAGGCAGAGAAACAAACGGTCTCTGGGAATGACACGGGCAGAAACGAGAGCGCACCTTTGAGAAATGACCTATGACAGGGACCCGAGTTTGATATCCCCACGTGTAAATGTCAAGGGCCTTGAGAACGGCTGACACTCATTTTGTCAACGTACGCCCTCGGCTTATCACCACCAAACACTGCATAATGGAAATGACACATGCCTGTTAGGGTGCCATGTGAGGTCACTGAAGGCATTTCTGTGTGTAGCAGGCGTGCTGTGGCGTTGCCAGCTTCTATTTCCACATCTCGCTCTAGGCCCTGTTATATATCTGTGGTGGAGGTCAAAGGGGCTCAGCAACAGATTGAAGATACTTGTTGTATCTTACACCGTCGCTGTAATAGGATTACACACTGCCCCCTACTGTTAGAGGTAAGAGCTAAAGCGCTCCAGGGCAGTATTACGGAGGATTAACACTGCTCAGCCGCTGTTAGAATTCTGGAAACCACTCACTGATATCAACTCTGTGGCACACTTCTTAAATCTCCCTGCTTTATTCCATTATCTACCACTGCACATTGGTTCCTCCCTCTCCTTTTTCACCTTGTCTTATTCAACCCAACATCCGATTCTCCCTCACACACCCCCACTCCTTCCTGTTGTGACCTTCCTGCTGACAGCTGATGAATCAGAGAGTGAGGGAGACACCAGGCGCCGGCTCCGTCATGCCCCGTTAATATGCATGCAAATGTAGCACTTGACATTTCTACTACGCCGTGCGCGGGGCCGGGGACGCAGGATGCGCGGGTGGCTGTGTGAGTCGCGGGGGGCTGGTTTGGGTGAGGGACTCGGGAAGAGGTGGAATGAAAACTGATAAGAGTGAGAAACAGAAATAAGGATGGACAGCGTTATGCCCCCTCATGTGTAATTCCCTCCTTACAAGTGGAAACATCGATAGCTGGACCATTAGCCACCTGGGAACTGAGTTTAGGGGCTGAGTAAGGGAAGTGAGCATAATGGTGTACAGAGGGGAAACAAGACACTTAGGGCATTAGATACTCATTATAAACCTTTACAACAAAGACAAAGCTAAGGTCACGCTCAGTGCTTAAATCTACGGTATACAAAGACTTCAAGCTTTGTAAGAGTCCAACAATATGAACACATGGGACAGTATAAAACCTACAGCCCCTGTGACCTTTGCTAGTGGCCCCACATCCCATCACTGAAGCAGGGCAGTAAATCTCCAGCAGTAATTACAGTCTACAACCACGACAGTGCAGTATGTAGGGGCCCGGGGCTGAATTTGGGTGCGAGGGAGTGCCAAGAAGAGCGGAGACTCAGCAGAGAGGGTGAGAGGTGAGAGACCCTGCGCCGATAACATCTCAGATGTTAATTTCTTTAAACATATTTGTCTTGCACCTGCTCCGTACACCTCTTGAATAATCAAGGAGCGGTATGAACATGGGACAGGCGGAGGAGGAGATGAGTAATGAGGTGAAAGATAAGTGAAACATGTTGGGAACAAAGGAGGATGGAGAGACAGAAATTGACAGATTGAGGGGTTTCTCATTAAAGCGTTATGAAAAAGATCCAAAGTGTGGTGAAGTGATGCTGGGCTGGGGGCTGCGTTACCTACCAGTGGAACGTTCTCCATTATGTTGGTGCTGTAGGGCAGATTGGTGAAAACGGGATCCATGTCTTGGACATCGGTGATGGTGATAGCCAAGTTGGCGAGACGTGACAAAGGCCTTATTTTGTCTTGATCCTGGTAGAAACAAACAAAAATTACATCAGATACACAAGGATTCACATAACTGAGGGTTAATGGCATCTGTTAACATCGACAAAACAAGTGATATGTATGCTGACCGTAGCATTGACAGTGAGCTGGTAGGCCGAGGTTGTCTCATAGTCCAGAGCCCTGATGACCGTGACGGTGCCTCGGGCTCCGTCAATTGAAAAGAAGGGAGAAGGAGGTTGAAAGGAGAAGAGAACGCTGCCTCCAGTGCCTTGGTCTGGATCTGTGGCATTCACCATAAATACAGATTTTCCCACTGGCGTGTCCTGAAAGATAAAAGACAGACACACAACGGTGAGTGAAAACAGCAACAACACATGCAGTATTGAACAGAGCACAGTGTAGTGTTGTACTTAGGACATACTATGGTGTGACACAGGTGGTGGCTTCACCTTCCAGTTCCGCCATCACCCGGAGTATAAGAGGGCTGTGCAGAAGAGGGGGCGGTCTCTTTGACCACCTCTCAGCCTAGCGGGAGCGCCTCTGTATAAACTGTAAATCTATAATAAAGTCCTGCCTAGTTCACCATTTACATACATAACACACGGGACCTGATGTATGGGTAAGACAGGATTATCAGAATTTTATCTCATTACAAAACCATGATTGTAGTTACTGCAGACAACAATTAAACTTCATCAGCCCCAAAATATTGGAACAAATTGTTTTAAGTGTGAATGTGATTGATTCTTTGGGGCTTCTACAAATGATCATGACTGTAAGTAAAAATGTTCTTTGTAAAAGTAAATAAATAAGAGCAAAGATTATGATGACCACTTTAAAGACTTGAGATTGCTTATACCCTCTTTACATAGGGGTGGAGACCGTTGAGAGATCAAATATTGACCTGGGCCTGTATGCTCAAACATTCTGAGAATCCTTTAGGAGAGCTCTTATCTTAGCTTAAAAATTCCTATCAAGGAGTCCTAACTTGGGTGGCGCGGTGGCGGAGTGGTTAGCACTGCGGCAGCACAGCAACTCACCCTTGGCCGGGGGATCCTGGGTTCGATCCCAGCCCCCGACCAACAGTGATCTGTGTGGAGTTTGCATGTTCTCCCCGTGTCTGCGTGGGTTTACTCTGGGATTTCTCCGGTTTCCTCCCACATGCCAAAAACATGCAAGTTAGATTAACTGGCATCAAACTGGGGATTCTAAATTGTCCTTAGGTATGATTGTGAGAGTGAATGGTTGTCTGTCTTTCTGTGTTGGCCCTGTGATGGACTGGCGATCTGTCCAGGGTGTACCCTGCCTCTCGCCCAAAGATGCTGGGATAGGCTACAGCCCCCCCGCGACCCAAAAAGCAATAAGCGGAAGAAGATGGATGAATGAATGAATGAGTCCTAACTTAAAGGTGATTAAGGAGCACTCTGAGAGCACCTGTGTGCAAGGAAGATCCAGAAACTTTTGTTTTAGTGAGGAGGTGTGGTTGACCCTGTTTTCTAAGAATGACATCACTATGAGTAATTCTTGGCACTATCAATCAATCAATCAATCAATCAATCAATCAATCAATCAATCAATCAAAGTTTTATTTATAAAGCACTTTTCATACAAAAAGATGCAATGCAAAGTGCTTCACACATTAAAATAAAACAAAATTTACCCCCCCCCCCACATACACACATATATATAGACACAAACACACACACAAAGAAACTTTGATCAGTGTAAAACATGGCTTAAGGCTTATGGCTGGGCAACGAGGATCCAAGTGTAGAAGCACCATCATGAGGGAGCCATCACCAGCAGGGAAAGTGCCAAGTTCACAGCTACAGGAACACTAACTCTGAGGCTGCACAAATCCAACCCAAGGGGTTGACACTGCAGGCACAGCATCACAGTGCATGACCCCCTCAGCCGGGCAGACCAGGACAATCACAGGCCAGCACCCCACAACCAGAAAACAGGCACAACCGCCACAGGATGGCCCCCCAAGAGGAAACGCAGGAGCTTTGACAGAGTGATAAAAAGTCACTGATAAATAATAAGCTAGTTTGCTGATAAAAAAAGACAAGGCAGTTAAGATGACTAGATGAATAAAACAACATCTAAATGCAGTCAAAACACATATATTCATAAATATTAATTCGCAGTAAAATAAGTGATTGTGACATAAAATAGATTTAAAAATCAGAAATTAAGAGAATTAAAATAGGAAGCTTATGGTGGCACTTTGTGGGGGTTCTCCACCCAGAGTCGGGAGCCGGGGGAAGATGGAACAAAAGGACTGAAGGAGGAAGTGGCTCCGGGGGGGTCTCAGACGCATTGGAAAGGACTATCCGTCCCCCAGGGAGTAGGGAGACGCAGCAGTTGAGAGAGGAAGAGAGGTGGTTATTATGTTAATGTGCCATGCCTGTCTTTGTGCTGAAAGTATTGTATTTGGACTTCCTGGGTCTCATGCTGCAGGAATAAAGGTCATAAAAAGGAGGCGCAGAGAGACCCAGTATTTCCTGTACTTGATGTTGGAAGAAGAATAAAGTTCATGTGTTGTCCAGCTCGCTGCCTTGTCTGCTTTCTTCTTCCACATAGGTGACCCCAAGACGTGCCATGGAGAGGGAGCCGAGCACCACCCCAGAGACTACTCAGAGGGAGAACACCAGCGCCGCGTGGGCTGTCACAGACAAGCTCCCAGACTTCTGGCTTGACAACCCGACTGCGTGGTTCTTGCATATAGAAACCCAGTTCGCATTCCATGGAATCACAACAGATGACACGAAATATTGTTATGTGGTCACTACACTGGATGCACACGCCACGCAACAGGTGATGAGCCTGCTCCAGCAGCCTCTGGCCCAAGGGAAATATGAAGCACTCAAGCAGATGCTACTCCAGCGCTATACCCTGTCTGACAGTGAGAGGGCAGAGAGACTCCTAACACATTCAGAGTTAGGTGACAGATCAGCTGTTGAGCTCATCAGAGCATGTTGGCGCTGAGGGGGAAGAACGACGAATCTTTCCTTTTCACCCACTTGTTCCTCAGGAACCTACCTGCTGCAGCGAGGGCGATCCTGGTCAACTTGCCATGGCTGGTTACCAAAGACTACAGCACCCTGGCGCAAGAAGCGGACCGCATCATTTTGGCAACCAGACCTCTCAGCGGGCAGGCAGCGACACCGGCATCCATAAGGGACTCCAGCAAGGTCGAGTTGGTGGTAGCCAGGACGGACACCAAGAGACGCAGGAATGAGGCGACCTGCTTCTAATGATCGCCATTTTGGCTCGAATGCCCAACATTGTCTGCTGCAATGCCAATTCAAGAAGCCGGGAAGACAGCAGCTGTGGCCACTGGTGACAGGAACAAGCTGCTTTATATCACGGACACACGTTCAGGGAGACGGTTTTTGGTGGACTCCGGCTCCCAGAAGAGCCTCATCCTGCCGGTCAGCGCAGACAGGTTGGCAAGAGGCAGCGGTCCCAAGCTCACAGCCGCCAACGGATCCAATATCAGGATGTTTGGCGAACGGACATCAACGATATGCTTGCATGGACGCAATTTCCAGTGGGACTGTAGTAGCTGCATGTTCTGCCCCCATTTAAGGCGTAGATTTTTTATGTGCTTATGGGTTATTAGTCGATGTTGTCAACAGATGTTTAGTAGATGCTGTCTCTTTCACCTCCCTGCCCTGCATAGCTCGGGGAGTTGGGTCAACAACATTAGCTAACGTTATAGCTTCAGAGGAAAAGTACCAGCATTTACTTGCACAGTTCCCAGCACTCATGGTCCCAACTTTTTTGGCTACGGTAACCAAACACGGGGTTGAACATTTTATAACCACAAAAGGCCTGCTGGTGTTCACGTGACGTCGGCGCCTGGACGCGGCTAAACCGGCCAGCATGCGCAAGGAATTTGCGAACTTGGAGCAGCTGGGCATTGTCAGGCGCTCCAACAGCCCATGGGCATCCCCGCTACACATGGTGCCTAAGGCCGACGGGCCGTGACGACTGTGTGGCGATTTCCGGCACTTGAACAATGCCACGGAACACGATCGGTATCCCATCCCGCACATCCAGGATTTTTACGTGCACGTGGCCGGGACGTGTGTTTTTTCAAAAGTGGCTCTGGTCCGTGGTTATCACCAGGTCTCGGTGTGCGCTGAGGATGTTCCCAAAACAGCCGTAATAACTCCTTTTTGCCTTTTCGAGTTTTTACACATGCCGTTTGGGTTAAAGGGCGCTGCGCAAACCTTTCAGAGAATGATGGATGTGGTGCTCTGTGACCTACCTTTCATTTTTGTCTATTTAGACGACATTCTAGTGGTGAGCACGTCCGACGAGGAGCACCTCGCCCATCTCAAAATGGTATTTCCAGAGGTTGAAAGCACAAGGGTTTATAGTTAACCAGGCGAAGTGCCAGTTTGGTGTGCCTGTGACTGATTTTTTGGGCCACTGCATTTTGCCAGAGGGCGCGATTCCATTACCTGATAAGGTGCGTGTCATGTCGGATTTTCCGCGTCCGCAGACCATGAGGGCCCAACAGGAATTTTTGGGAATGGTCAACTTTTATAACCGTTTCTTCCCCCGGGCAGCCAAGCTGCTGCAGCCATTGTATGCCGCGCTGAAGAAAAAGAAGCCTGCAAAAAACATCGACTGGACCCCCGAGCAAGTCCAGGCTTTTGCAAACGGCAAAACAGTGCTCGCTGACGCCGCTTTGCTAGCCCACCCTGCCCTGTCAGCACAAATAGCACTCACCACCAATGCACCTGATGTTGCCATAGGGGCAGTGGTGGAGCAGTACGTCTCCGGTTCGTGGCATGCCACTCACATTTTTCAGCCGTATTTTGCATGACAGAATGCAAATACAGTACGTTTGACAGAACTGTTGGCTCTCCATCTGGCGACGCACCATTTCCAGTTTTGCCTCGAAGGGCGCGAGTTCACCGCGTTCGTGGATCATAAACCGCTAACATACGTGACGTCCAAGGTCTCGAAACCGTGGTCAGCCCGGTAGCAATGGCCTTTGGTCGTGATTTTGGAGTTCATGACCGACATTCAACATGTTGCTCAAAATCATGGCCGATTGCCTGTCACGCAAGCTAATCTCCCAGGTCTACATGGGAATAGATTTCCATGCTATGGCCGCGGAACAAACTGGGGAAGTGGACATTTGCACGCTCCAGTCCACGCCTACTGGGTTAAAACTGGATAGCAGGGTGGTGCAGGAAGAGTGCCCTCCGTTGCTCTGCGACGTCTCCACCGGTCGCCCACGCCCGGTGGTTCCGAGCTCTTGGTGCCGCTGCATTTTTGAGTCAGCCCTTTTGCATCCCAGTGTGCGCGCCTCGGTTAAACTGATGGGGGCAAAATTTGTTTGGCCACGCTTGCGCAAGGACGTGAAAGAGTAGGCTGCAGCGTGCATTGCGTGCCAGCGGGCCAAAGTGCACAAGCACACCAGAGCCCCCTTTGAGCTGTTCCAAATCCTGGCCAGGAGGTTCGACCACGTCCATGTGGATTTGGTGGGACCCCTCCCGCCATCAGAAGGTTTCAAGCACCTTTTGACAATCGTGGACCGCACCACGCATTGGCCTGAAGTGGTCCCGCTGGCTTCCATCACGTCCGTGGAAGTGGCTTGCGCTTTTTTGTTGGCTTGCGTTGCACGGTTCGGATCGCCGTCGGACATCACTTCCGACAGTGGTCTGCAGTTCGTTTCGGAACTCTGGTCCGCGATGGAGCCTGGGGGTCAAGATCCACTGCACTACCGCATACAATCCCCAGGCTAACAGGTTATGTGAACGTTTTCATAGGTCGCTTAAGGCGGCGTTCAGAGCTTCGCTCACGGATGCAAATTGGGTCGACCACCTGCCATGGGTTCTTTTAGGGTTGCGCTCTGCGCCTAAGGAGGATTTGGCAGCTTCCCCGGCAGAACTCATTTTTTCTCAGCCACTGTGGATCCCTGGGGAGCTTTTACCGGAAAACCCTGTGCCTGGGGCCGATCCGCCCACGCAATTTTTGCACAGTACGGAGGCTGTTAACGTGCCGGGCCCGGCCCACCATTGTTTTCCCCGCACCGTTGTCTCGAAAAGCTGACAGTATGCCAGTTTTGTTTTTCTCAGGCACGATGCACACCGGATCTCGCTGGGCCCACCGTACGACGGACTGTTCAGGGTGCTGAAGACTGGGGAAAAGCATGTTGTGTTAGATGTGGGGGGGCGTAGGGAGACCGTCTGCATCAACAGGCTGAAGCCCGCTTTTGTGTTGGCAGACGAGCAGGTGGTGTTGGCCAAAGCTCCCTGATGCGGACGCCCACCGTTGGTGGCTCCGCAAGATGGTGTTCCCATGGTAGAGAACTGTGCTCGCGAAGCTGACATGCTCCCCCCCCCCCCACCCTTTTTCCCTCTACAGGCTAATGTGCCCGCCTGCACACCTCCCCAGCAGGGTGCTTCGACCGGACCGGCGACCCCCCATTACAGCCACTATGGGCGCAGGCTCAAGCCCAAAGGACGAGGGGGTTAATGCCCTTTCTGGGTGTTCGGGGGGGGGGCTGTATGGTGGCATTGTGTGGGGGTTCTCCACCCAGAGTCGGGAGCTGGGGGAAGATGGAACAAAGGGACTGAAGGAGCAAGTGGCTCTGGGGTGTCTCAGACACACTGGAAAGGGCTATCCGCCCCCCTGGGGAGTAGGGAGAAAGCAGGAGTCGAGAGAGGAAGAGAGGTGGTTATTATGTTAATGTGCCATGCATGTCTTTGTGCTGAAAGTATTGTGTTTGGACTCCCTGGGTCTCACGCTGCAGGAATAAAGGTTATAAAAAGGAGGCACAGAAAGACCCAGTCATAGTATTTCCTGTACTTGATGTTGGAAGAAGAATAAAGTTCATGTGTTTTCCAGCTTGCTGCCTCATCTGCTTTCTTCTTCCATAAGCTAATCAAAAGCAAGGTTAAAATAGGAGGTCTTGAACCTGCTTTTAAAAACATGGACATTCTCAGTAGTCCTGATGTTCTCTGGCAGGCTATTCCACAGACATGGGCCGTAGTAACTAAAAGCCGCCTCATCGTGGGTGCGTGGTGGGCGCATGCGCACGCAGCGACCGGCAGCTGGTGAAAAAGTCCGTCGTCTGTGTGTCTGTTTTTACTCACTAATGTGTTTTTAACGAAATTCTCTGTGTCGTTTCTGTCCTGGAATGTTTGTGGACTGTATGGCGAAGAGCTCCCTGGTTCCATCAATATGGATTTCCTCCCCTTTTTTGCACTGCTGCTGTTTTTCCGCCGGCCCTGTGTCTCTGAGGTGAGAGCGATCGGCATCATGCTGGGCAGAATACAATACTCCAGGGACATGTTGCTGCATTTAAACACAGATGATGCAGCGTCTGTGATTGAGTCTAAGCCGCAACTGCCGGACTTTATTTTGAAAGACGTTCATGGACACAGCGGTGAAAAGAGAGACAAGAGAAGGAAGCGCGGAAAGCGTGGAGGAGTGAAATTACGGCTGAGGAAACGTCAGTTTGGTAACATTCCTCTTCCTTCTATGATTTTTGGGAACGTACAATCTCTGAGGAACAAGGTGGATGAAATTCAAGGGAATGTACGCTACCAGAAGGACTTTAAGAACTGCTGTGTCATGGCTTATACCGAGACTTGGCTTACTGCGCATGACCGGGACGCGGACCTGTGGATTGACGGCTTTGGAGCCCCACTGCACTCGGATCGGCAGGAAGAGGTAACGGGAAAACGTCAGGGGGGCGGCGTATGTTTATATATTAATAAACAGTACCGCTCATCTGTCACGGTCAGAGAGCGCATCTGTACACCCGATGTGGAGCTTCTGTCCATATCGCTACGCCCCTTTTATTTGCCTCGCGAGTTCCCCCAACTTTTCATCACAACTGTGTACATTCACCCGAGGGCAGACGCTGACTCCGCCTCCAGCACCGTCTTTGATGTGGTGCAGCGGCTGCAGTCAATTTCTCCAGAGGCGCCAAACTTTATTCTTGGGGATTTTAACCATGTTTCTTTAAAGAAGACACTTAAAAACTTTTATCAGTATGTCTCCTGCCCAACCAGGCGAAAAAAGACATTGGACCTGTGCTATGGATCCATAGAGAGGGCCTATAAATCACTCCCCCTTCCTCCTTTAGGATCCTCAGATCACAACTGTGTACATTTGCTGCCCACGTATAAAACTGCTCTCAGAAGAGGCAAGGTGGAGACGAGAGACATAGATGTGTGGACAGAGGATTCAGTGCACTGCCTCCAGGAATGCTTTAACCGTACAGACTGGGAGATGTTCACACTGTCCTGTGGGGATGATTTGGACTCTTTGGTGGATGTCACATGCTCATACATGGCTTTCTGTAAAAATATGATTGTTCCATGTAAACGTGTCAAAATATATCCCAACAACAAGCCATGGGTTACAAAATCAGTTAAATCCTGCTTACAGAGGAAAGCACGTGCCTTTAAACAGGGGTCTGTTTCTGATCTGCAGGTTGCCACAAAAGAGCTAAAGTCCGAAATTTTAAGAGCAAAACAGAATTATAAATCAGAGTTGGAAAGTAAGATGGCAACAAAGAAACTTGGTTCAGCCTGGGCCAGTATGAAAACTATTGCAGGCCTTCAGAGCACAGAGCACAGTAATCGTGTGTTTTTAGATGGTTTTAATTCAGACACAGAGCTGGCTAATGCTCTTAATTGTTTTTATGGTCGTTTTGACTCCTTTGATTTAAGCACAGAAGCCCAAGATTTGAAACAGAAACTCAAAGACAATCAGCACTTTAATATTGAGGTGCAGGATATTAAAAGGGAGTTCTGCGCTGTAAAAGTGAACAAAAGTCAGGGCCCTGATAATATATGTGGGTGCTTGGTAAAGTCCTGTGCACATGAACTGAGTCCTATATTTCATTACATTTTCAATAAGTCCTTACAGACACAACATGTGCCTAAGATCTGGAAAGAAGCCGTGGTTGTTCCCGTTCCAAAATCCAGCCGTCCTAAAACGGTAAACGACTTTAGACCAGTTGCTTTGACTTCAATTTTAATGAAAATTTTTGAAAAACTGGTCAGATGTGAGGTCCTAAAGCAGACTGAGTATACATTGGATCCTCTGCAGTTTGCCTATAGACCTCACAGAGGAGTGGAGGACGCCACTGTCACTCTGCTTAACATGCTTTTTAAACATTTGGATTTTAATGGGACACACGCCAGGCTTTTATTTGTGGACTTTTCCTCCACCTTTAATACAATCCAACCTCATATTTCAGTTGAAAGGCTCCTGCAACAATTTGATTTGAGCAATAATCTGGTGGGTTGGATTCTGGATTTCTTAACCAACAGGACGCAGAGAGTAAGGGTCAATGGTACATTGTCTGACCTAAAGTGCTCTTCTACTGGCTCTCCTCAGGAGTGTGTGTTGTCACCACTACTCTTCATCCTGTACACAAACATGTGTCGGAGCAGACATGACAACAGACACATTATAAAGTATGCTGATGACTCAGTTACTGTCAGTCTCCTCCAGGATGGTGAGAGTGGCCACGGCCCAGTAGTTGATGATTTTGTTCACTGGTGTGAGGATTCCTACCTGCAGCTGAATGCGACAAAAACTAAAGACATGATTATTGACTTTAGGAGGAAAACTCCCAGGCACAATGTCACCGTACTAAAAGGCCAGACCACCGAATGTGTACAATCCTACAAATATCTTGGGACGATTATTGATAGTAATTTAAACTTTGAAGAGAACTGTGAAAGGGTGTGCAAAAAGGGTCAGCAACATTTGCATTGCTTGAGGAAACTTGCATGCTTCCAAATTGACCGAACCATAATGACAATGTTTTATCGGGCTTTTATTGAATCTGCTTTATCCTTTTCTTTAGTGTCATGGTTTGGTCAGATAAAACTGAAACAGAGGAAATCCTTGGATCAGGTAGTTAGATGGTCCAGTCGTTTGCTTGATGAGTCACAGCTGAGCCTGACATCCCTGTACACCAGACAAGCACAGAGGATGGCTACCTCCATTTAAATGATGACTCCCACCCTTTGCACTGCAACTTTCAGCTTCTTCCCTCAAGACGGAGGTTTGCTGTCCCAAAAAGTAAAACCCAGCGCTACAAAAACAGCTTTGTTCCTGCTGCTGTCAAAGAGTTGAACAAGTTGTAACAACATATTGCACATAATTTAGGTACCTATTTATTAACTCCATTTTATATTTACTTATTTTTGTAGGATGTTATTTGGGTTCTAAATATTTTATTGGGTTTTAGACCTTTGAGTTTTTAACCTCTTTGACTAGTTTTTAACTTTTTAAGATGACCCTTCTCTCTTACCTCTGGTTTTTCTCTCATCTCTTTGTCTTTATACCCTGATTGATGGAGCCTTGAGTATTTTGATCATGTTTATAGTCAGCTTCATGTGTGCCTGTGTTTGTGCCTATGTTGAATGTAATTGTGACTTGTAAATATGGATGTCACCAGACTGCAAAACAAATCTACCTACGGGTACAAATAAAGTAACCTGAACCTGAACCTGAACCTGTGTTCTGACAGTAGTAATAGTTAAAAGGCCAGTGCCGGAGGACCTCAGGGACCACGGTGGCTCATATACCAAAAGCAATTTTGATAAATAAGGAAGCCCAAGACCATGCAGACATTCATAAATAGGACAGGAAACTAGGACATGTTCTGCATATGGGTCCAGATCTCTCAACAGTCTCTAAAAGATCTTCCAGCAATCTCCACGGTTACCACAGTCTCCACAAAGTTTTGACTCTGTCCAAAACACACAAGGATTTCACAAACATTTACATAGAAACCACTTTAGGAGCTTTAGGAGATCGTTGAGAGATTGTTGAAAGATAAAAAATCGGCCCAATCTCTCAACGATTTCCATCCTTGTAAAGGGACCCTTACAGGCCAACGGGATGACATCTTGCTAGTAGTACTAAATGACAAATGATGTGTGTGTGGTTGTATTTAATATTTATCCCAATCTTAAGTCAACAGAAAAATATTATACACTGGTGTCGAGATGTCCGCCTTTCTCTTTTTAAGGTTATAAGGAATTTTTCCATCCAACTTAAAATATTGCTGCTCATACAACCCAGAGGTAAGTTCAACAGAGCTAGGGTCTGTAACACAGTAGCAATATGAGTGATAATAACACAAACGTTTAAGTAACAATTCTTCGGACTATGTTTCAAGTTTATTTTTCAGTTTTTAAACAACAGTCTCATTGATGTTTCTTCTGCAAAACCTTTTAATAATATAAGCCGCCATGCAATCTCGATTTGGTAGGGCTACAAGCAGCATCCCACAAATGGAAGCTCAACTGCAGGAATGAAAATGGCAACAGCTGAACTTTTCAAAATGAGCCGAGTTTAATTTTAAAACACAAACATACAATAAAAACAAGACATACTGTATTCATGACATCTCACCCAGACTGAATTAATAATTTACTGTTCATGCCAACTTCTCTTTGTGACTGCTCCGATGAACCAGATGTTAGCTCCATGATAGAATGTATTTGTTCCACCTTTCTGTCTGTAAGTATAAATGTTGCCTATCTGTGCTGCCCACAAAAAAAAAAAAAAAATTGCCTTGGGTATCATAAAGCTACAAGCAAGAAATTATCAACAAGACAGAGAGGCTGCAGAGTTTCCTAACAGATGCCTTTTTTGTCATGGTAAAAAAAAAAAGAACAATTTAGAAAAAAAAGAGTCTCCAGGTATTGTAGAGCACCTTGTCTATAAGTTCAGGAAACATCCTCATTAATTGGAATTTTATCTCAAAACAGCCACACATACACAATTAGTAAGAAATGAGAATGCCCTCAGATACAAGGAAAATGATTGTGGAGTAGAATGAGAAGTATCCTGATTTACTTCATGAAAGAAACAACTGTGGAAGGCCTGTGTTGTCTTCATTAGCCACACACTCACCTGTACAGGCAATCTGTGTGGTCTTGTTTACTGCAGGGGGAGAGTGTGAGCACATGGGGAGGTCGTGGTGTTGAACTGAGCTGGGCCCTGAGCCAGCGCTAAAGTGACACAGTAAGAGAGAGCAGTTGACCCCACAGTCTGTCTGCACTGGTGTCACTGGAGTGAAGATCTATATTTGCATATGTGTGTAGGGGTGTGTATGTGTTTGCCTGTGCGATGGTTAGTGTGAAACAGTATAAAGACTGTCGGGCTTGTTTGGCAGCCTTAGGTTACAAAATGTGTATTTTTGTGAGGATAGTATGAGCAAGAGAGATCGAGCAGTGTTTTTGGGCATGTGTGTATGCATTTAGTATAATGTGACAGTGTTTTCTTAAAATGCAGGTGGCTTTCAACAAGTCAAAACTACAGCACAACACCACTGTAAAACCAGCTGCATTGATCCAGGTTTTCTGGCTATTAGGAGCACAGCCACTTTCACTGACAAGAGTAACTGCAGTTACTAACTCCAATCTAGGCTTTATGCTAGCTAATTTAAGTCCGTAAAACTGGACAGCTGCGGTGGTCTGGTGGTGCAGCATCCAAACACAGCTGGGAGGTTGTGAATTTATGCAACAATTGCTTCACATAAGACCCCATTTAAAAAAAAAAAAAAAGACAAAAATGTACTTTCTGCCTTCCACCTTAGCACTCAGCATAAATAGAATGGAGAAAGGAAAGTGAACCCACAGGGCTACCAGAGTACTGCACTGTAAAATCTAACAGGTTTTCTTAATAAAAGTAGTAAGTAACTAGAAAAGCACTCGGAGAGCGCAGACCTCCGCCAAGCGCCACAGTTCCCCCCATACAGTGTTTAACATCATAAATATTAATCTGACATTTATTTTGTCTAACTTTATAGATTCCTTGACCATGAAAAAAATGCCATTCGTAAGTGGCATATATTAGCTATACTGTGATGCTTGTTTTTTTTTTTTTTTTTTTTTTTTCCAGACGGTGATCCGGATCACCACCAAAATCTAATCATCTATAGGATACCCCATTTCTGACAATCTGTGAAAATTTCATGAAAATCCGTCCATAACTTTTTGAGTTATCTTGCTAACAAACAGACAGACAGACAGACAGACAAACCAATGCTGATGAAAACATTAACTCCTTGGCGGAGGTAAATATAACTTAGTCCTTCAAAAAACAGAAGTCACTTATTTCTACAAATATAACCTGACTCAATAATACTCATTTGTAGTGGTAGCTCAGCTGCTGTGAGTGTACTTGCATTTTGGGGATAGTTTAAGCATTGGTGACATAATTACATCTGGTTTTTATTCAGGGTTTGAAATTATCAGGCTGGGCTCCAATTAAGCAGTATTACACAAGAGAGAGTACAGTGTGGTGGCACTGAGTGGGGGGTTCTCCACCCAGAGTTAGAAGTTGTGTGTGTGTGTGTGGGGGGGGGGTGGGGGGGTAAATAGAGGACTGAAGGAGGAGGTGGCACCGGGGGTCTCAGATGCAACAGAAAGGACTGGCTGCACCCCAGGGAGTCAAGAGACACCAGAGTTTGCTAGAGTGGGAGGAGGAGTGATAAGCAGGGTTTCGTGTCCTGTAATGTTAACGTGCCAGACAGGCTTTGTGTACTGTGTATATTGTCTTTGGCTCCCTGGGTCTCATCGGGCAGGAATAAAGTGGTCTAAAAGGAGGCGCCCAGAGACCCCTGGAGAAGTTTTCTGTGTTCTATGTTGGGAGGTGAATAAAGTTTGCATGTCATTCAGCTCGCTGTCTCGTCTGCTTCCATCTTCCACATTGGTGACCCTAAGACGTGCAATGGAGAGCGAGCCGAGCACCGCCCTGGAGACAACCCAGAGGGAGAACACCAGCATGGCATGCACTGTCACAGTCAAGCTCCCGGACTTCTGACTCCACAATCCGACCGCTTGGTTTCGACATGTGGAAGCCCAATTCGCACTCCGCGGGATCTCCATGGACGACACCAAATAACATCATGTGGTCACTGCGCTGGATGCGAGCGCCACACAACAAGTAACGAGCCTGCTCCAGGAGCCACCAGCCCAGGGAAAATATGATGAGCTCAAGCAGATGCTGCTTCAACGTTATACCCTGTCGGACAGTGAGAGGGAAGAGAAACTCCTCACGTGCTCACAATTGGGTGACAGGTAAGCTGTGGAGCTGATGGAGAGCATGTTAGCACTGACGAGGAATGACGACGAACCTTTCCTGTTCACCCACCTATTCCTCAGGAACCTACCAGCTACAGCGAGGGCGATCCTGGCCAACTCACCGCTGCTGGTGGCCAAGAACTAAGAAGCGGATCACATCATCCTGGTGAACAGAGCTCTTAGCGTGCACGCAATGACACCAGCAGCCATGAAGGACTCCAGCAAAGTCGAGGAGCCATTGGGGGCGGCTGGGACAGATGCCAAGAGACGCAGGAACAGGACGCTCCGTTTCTATCACCACTGGTTTGGCTCGAATGCCCAATGCTGTCTGCCAACGTGCCAATTCAAGAAGCCAGGGAAACAGCACGGCCAGCAGTGAGTAGCAGCTGCGGCCGCTGGCGACAGGAACAAAGTGCTTTTCATCACAAACACACGTTTGGGGAGACATTTCTTGGTGGACTCCAGCTGCCTGAAGAGCCTCATTCTGCCAGTCAGCGCGGACATGTCGAGAGAAGGCTGCGGCCCCGAGCTTATGGCCGCAACGGATCCGACATCAGGACGTTTGGCGAACGAATGTTGACAGTGTGCTTACACAGATGCAATTACCAGTGAGACTTTGTGGTAGCTGCATGTTCTGTCCCCATTTTAGGCACAGATTTTTTTATGTGCTTACGGATTATTAATCGATGTTGCCAACAGACATTTAGTGGATGCTGTTTCTTTTTCCTCCTTGACCTGCACAGCTTGGGGAGTTGGGCCAACAACACACGCTAACGTTACAGCTCTAGGGGGTAAGTACCAGCATTTGCTTTCACAGTTCCAGCACTCACGGTTCCGACTTTTTCCTGCTAGTGTAAATAAACACGGGGTCGAGCATTTCATAACAACAAAAGGTCCGCCGGTGTTCACGCGCCCTCAACGCCAGGACGCAGTTAAGCTGGCCAATGTGCGTGAGGAGTTCACTAACAGAGCAACTGGGCATCGTTAGGTGCTCCAACAGTCCGTGGGCATTCCCGCTTACACATGGTGCCCAAGGCTAATGGGTTGTGGCGACTGTGCGGCAATTTCCGGCGCTTGAACAATGCCATGGAAAACAATCGGTACTGCATCCTGCACATCCAGGATTTTTCCGTGCATCTGGCCGGGACGCGTGTTTTTTTGAAAGTGGATCTGGTCCGCGGTTACCACCAGGTCCTGGTGCGTGCGGAGGACGTGCCCAAAACAGCGGTAATAACTCCTTTTTGCCTTTTTGAGTCTTTACGCATGCCATTCAGGTTAAATGCGGCTTTCTGTGCATGTGTCGGCATCTGTTTGAAACCTCGGTCACTCTTACACATACTGGTTATTTTATCTGTTATTTATTTTACCTACTCCGTTTTAAATTTTTATCTCTTTTATTGATATTAACTTTCTATTTAGTGATATTAACTTTTTAAACTGGAGCGAGAACTTTATTGATCGGCTATATTGATCATACAGCTCCTAACGGCTGGACTGTTTATGTTTTTAGTCAAAAATGGACATGACAGTACTTGGGGGTGATAAAATTCTATTGCAGAAAGCACAAAAGAAAATTGCTGACCTGGAGGAAGATATCTGACAACTCTCTGATGAACTGCAGCAGAAAAACACGCCCCTCTCCAACTTCACCCTACGTCTTCCTCTGCTGTCACAGATGATGAGTCTTTTAGTGGCCCAGGAGTCCAAAAAAATGGCCTTGAGTCACTCAGCCTTCCGAGACACAGTCACTTGGGACCCCTCCGCCTGTCCACGGCCCTCCTCCTGCTCAACGCCAAATCAGATGGCCTGGTCTGAGGTGATGGTCCGGGGCAGGAAAAGGGCCTCAGACGCGTCAACCGCTATGAGGCTCTGGCAACGGCTGATAATCCACCTTCCACTGATGCTCCAGCTTCACCGGTTCCAATTTGCCTTGGCTCTGCTCGGCGCGCAGCCCTCGCTGACATCACAACCGTCCCTTCGTTGGAAGACCCGGCGGCCTTTCCTCCGCTGAGGGCTGACAGCAGTGGGGCAGCTGGCGTGGCCCCAGCCAAGCCACAGCAGCTCCGGCCCCGTTCTGGAGTCCTGTGCCCGACATATTATCTTGAAGGAGGCTGTTCGCTGGCACTCCAGGAGGCCACACTGCACGGAGCAGTCGGGGAATCCCTCCTCTGGTTCTGGCACCGCTTCACTGCCCTGCTTATCGGCTGGTGAGGTAAGGGGGCCCTACCTGCCCCAACGACGGGACCCCCACTCTGCCACCACCTCACCGCACTGACTCTCGCTGAGGGACCCTGCAACCACCAACATCCCGCTCGCTTTTTCCTCCAGCCACGATGATCGTCCGTGACTCCATCATCAGGCACATCAGGTATTTTAACTCTGTCACTCACTGTTTCCCAGGAGTTACTGTCCCCAACCTGTTACTGAAGCTCCCGGATCTGCTGCAGTCACAACCTCCATCACACGGATTATTATTCATGTAGGGACTAACGACACCCCCCGCAGACAGTCTGAAATCACTAAAAATGACTTCTGCAAACTTTTTAATATTTTATCAAACAGCGGGAAGTCTGTTTTTATTTCTGGCCCCATTCCCACACTACTCCATGGATCAGACCGTTTTAGCCATGTTCTTGCCCTCTCAACTTGGCTCAAGTCCTCCTGCAGCAGCAACATTAATTTTATTGACAATTTTAACTTGTTTTTGTCAGATAAATCTGACAGCATACATAAATGCATCAGGTAGCTGGCTTTTAGCAGCAAACCTGATGCATATCATTCAAACCACAACATGCAATTGACTGTTTACATCCCACAACCCCTCCCCTCCAGATCCACTCAAATGTCTGACCCCCAGTGAGACTATCCAGCACCAGTCCCGTTTTTGTCAGTCTCCACCATCTGGTCTGGAAATTGCATTCACTACCCACCTTCCCCATGAGGACATTGATCACAGACAGACCGCCATCCATAAAACATACAGTTCACAAGAACTCACGCCCACGCTGCCTACGTTCTGTGGATCAGTCTCCAAACAATAATCCACAGAAAACAAATTACCCACCCATAAATAACTCACCACCTACCCTAAATATGGCTCTTTTAACTATACGGTCACTTGCTAACAAGACTTTTATCATTAATGACCTGATTTTAGATAATAAGATTGACTGTCTATTGTTAACAGAGACGTGGCTTGGCACGGATGCACCAGCGGTTCTCAATGAGGCCTCCCCACCAAATTTTAGTTCAGTTTTTTCCATAAGAAAGGCCAGGAAGGGTGGGGGTACTGCATCAATTTTTTCTTCCTCACTTGCAGTAAAGCAAATTTTACTTGATCAATATACCGCATTTGAGCACCACGTTTTTGTCTTTAGCAGCCCTACAATTTTATGCGTCACAGTTTACAGACAACCCAAATACTGCTCTGTTTTTATTAATGAGTTCTCTGCGTTTTTATCAATAATCCACTCCTCATATAATTTTATTCTCATTTCCGGTGATTATAATCTACACATTGATAAGCAGGGCGACCATATGTCAGAAGATTTTAATGACCTGCTCACGTCCATGAATTTTACTCATGTCATGCAGCCGACTCACAACAGGGGACGCACTCTGGATCTTGTCATTAGCCATGTCCTGCCCACGAGTGTGTCCTCTGTTGCTGACTTGGCTGTATCTGACCATTACTGTGTGTTTTTTAACATCACTGGTTTTATGCAACGGGAGACCTCGGTGTGACCTGTGAGGAAGCGCCATCTGACACCTGAAGTGGCTGCTGATTTCATCAAACTCTTACGCAACACTTCCCCAGTTATTTCATCTGCATCGTGTGATTTTATTGTTGATAATTTTAACAGTAAATTAAGATCAACCACTGACAGAGTTGCCCCAACAGTCACAAGGACAGTTAGGAATAAACCAAAACCTCCATGGAGAAATAACCAAATCCAAAAACTGAAAAGAGAGTGCAGGATGGCTGAGAGGAAATGGAGGAAAAACAAATTAACTATCAATTGCCAAATACTACAGAATAAATTAAAAATATACAATAATGTAGTCAAGACCTCGAGAATAGAGTATTTTGCCAACATAATCTCAACCCATAACAATAACCCTAAAGTCCTTTTTTGCAACCATTGGTCATTTAATCAACCCAGATTTTAATAAAAACACAAACCTGCCATCCAACTCTCTCTGTGAGAGTTTTGCAGACCACTTCAGGTGCAAAGTTGATTCTATTTGATCCAACATTTTATCTGACCAGAAGACTGCTTTTAATGGAATCTTGGACTCACCTTTAGCTGAGGAAAACGCTGGACTGTTTTGCCCTGGTTGATGCTAAGATGCTTGGTAGAGTTTTCTCCCAGGTAAACTTGACCTCCTGCCTTTTAGATGTGATTACCACATCACTTTTTAAAACAACTTATGGATTCTTCAAACATGAGATTTTAAACATTGTAAATTGCTCTCTTCAGACTGGTGTTTTCCCCGCTGCCTTTAAAACGGCTGTGGTGAAGCCCCTTTTGAAGAAGAGTAATTTAGATCCTGATATCCTCAGTAACTATCGACCTGTATCCAACTTACCGTTTTTAAATAAAGTTTTAGAAAAAAATGTTTTTATCCAGTTAAACAATTTTCTTATGGACCACAACATTCTTGAGAAATTTCAGTCTGGTTTTAGGACAAACCACAGTACCGAGACAGCCCTTTTAAAAATCGTTGATGATATCAGGTGTAACATGGACTCCCACTGACATAATGCACGGCTCAGGAGACGCACACACACAGGCTTAGAGTAGTTCAAAGAGTTTATTAACAGCAGGGGCGAGTGAGTGAGTGTCTGCGGGATGTAAATGTGCTGGTGATGGTGTCTGCTCCAAGCGCAGGGGCAGGTGACCGTACAGCCGAGCAACCCTATGGAGAGAGCACAGGGAGAGGGTGACGGGCATACACCAACACAGGAGGAATTTAAGGCGAGAGAAGGACTTACTTGGTGGGTCAGGATAGCTGGCACTACAAGGGGGTGAAGGCCCGGAAGACAGCCACCTGGAGAGCTCCGTGCAGCAGCGAGGATTGGGCGATGGAGAGGAGATGTCCGCCGCTGGGGAATCCACCTGTGCACAGGGGAGAAGACTGAAGAGAAAAAGGTAAGCGATCTTCTTACAAAAATGGTTTGCTGAAGGGAAGTATGCTCACAACGGTGAGGGACGAAGTCTGACGGCTTCAGGCCGAGCCTCCGGGCGAGACGGCCTTTATCCCTCGCCGCTGATGATCGTCAGGTGCGTGAGCAGGTGGCGCCGCTGATGAATGGCGCGGCGTGACAGTACTCCCCCCTCTAGCAGCGCCTCCTGGCGATGGCTTATCCGGGTGCGCTCGGTGGAAGTCCGCGATGAGCGATGGGTCCAACACAAACGACGGGGGCACCCATTGTCGATGCTCGGGCCCATAGCCCTCCCAGTCCACCAGGTATTGCAACCCACGGCCTCGGCGCCGGGAGTCCAGGATGGAGGAGACGGACCAGGCCGGATGGCCACCAATCATCCGGGGCGCGGGTTGCGCTGCAGGAGGAGGGCAAAGGGGGTCAGTGACTGCCAGTTTCACCTTCGACACGTGGAAAGTGGGATGGATGCGGAGGGAGGGGGGAATAGCCACGCGCACAGCCACCGGGTTGATGATCCGGGTGATGGGAAAGGGACCCATAAAACGCTGTGCCAGCTTCCTCCTCTCGCCTTTTAATGTGACGTCCTGGGTAGACACATACACGAGTTGCCCAACTCTGTACGCCGGGGCAGGTCTTCTGTGCCGGTCCGCCACGGTCCTGTTGCGCTCCGCTGTGCGTAAAAGCGCATGACGCGCGGCAGCCCAGGTGGAGCGGAACTGCCTAAGGTGCGCCCTAACAGAGGGGACAGTCACCTCGTTCTCCTGCGCTGGAAACAGCGGGGGGTCGTAACCCAGGGACGCCTTGAAGGGGGACATCCCCGTTGCAGAAGAGCGGGCGGTGTTGTGGGCATACTCCACCCAGGCGAGATGGTTGCTCCAGGACGTCGGCTTGGATCTAGTAACACAGCGGAGCGCAGCCTCCAGCTCCTGATTGGTCCTCTCACACTGCCCGTTAGACTGGGGGTGATGGCCGGAGGAGAGGCTCACCTTGGCTCCGATGGCGTTACAAAAGGATCTCCAAACCTCGGATGAAAATTGGGGACCCCGGTCCGAGACCACGTCCACCGGAATCCCGTGCAGCCTGACCACGTGTTGGACGAGGAGGCCCGCCGTCTCCAGGGCAGTAGGGAGACCTCGCAGGGGAATGAAGTGCGCAGCCTTGGAGAAACGGTCCACAATGGTCAGGACGGTGTCAAAGGAGCTGGAAACGGGGAGTCCGGTGACGAAGTCCAGTGCGATGTGCGACCAGGGCCTGCCGGGGACGGGCAGAGGCTGGAGCAGACCCGCTGGGGGGGCATTTCCCGACTTGCTGGTGGCACAGATTGGGCAAGCCCGGGCGTAGCGGGCTGCGTCCCTCCGCAGGCCTGGCCACCAAAAGGACCGTTGGAGGAGGCTGATCATCCGAGAGGTGCCGGGATGACAGGTGAGCCGGGAGGTGTGGAGCCAGTGGATGACCTCTCCTCGGACCGCAGACGGGACGTACAGTCTTCCCTCCGGTCCGCCGCCAGGATCAGGTTCCACCTCCTGCGCCTTCCGGATCTTGTCTTCAATGTCCCAAGAGATGGCACCGAGGACGCACGACCTGGGCAGGATAGTGTGGGGCGTCTCCTCAGCCTCCACGGGGGTGAACTGCCTAGAGAGGGCGTCAGGCAGGCCGTTTTTGGAGCCCGGCCTGAAGGTGATCGAGAAGCGGAACCTGGCGAAGAACAAAGACCAGCGCGCCTGGCGGGCATTCAGGCGCTTGGCAGATCGTAAATACTCTAAGTTCTTGTGGTCCGTCAGGACCACAAACGGCAGGTCCGCCCCCTCTAGCCAGTGGCGCCACTCCTGTAAGGCGAGTTTAATGGCCAGGAGCTCTCTGTCCCCCACATCGTAGTTCCTCTCCGCCGGGGACAGGCGCCGGGAGAAGAAGGCGCACGGCCGTTTGGCGCCATCGTCAGGTGACCGCTGGGATAACACTGCTCCCACTCCCGTGTCCGATGCGTCCACCTCCACAATGCACTGCAGCGCGGGGTCGACCTGGCGAAGGACCCGGGAGGAGGAGAACTCCGCCTTCAGCGCCCTAAAGGCAGCAGCGACCTCTTCAGTCCACCGGAACGGGACCTTCGGGGACGTGAGGCGGGTCAGCGGTCCGACGATCGAGCTGAAATTTGGGACAAAGCGGCGGTAAAAATTGGCGAAGCCAACAAACTGTTGCACCTGCTTCCGGGATGCGGGAGTAGGCCACTCCACCACCGCCTTCACCTTCTCTGGGTCTGGGAGCACCTGATCTTGAGCGATGATGAATCCCAGGAAGGATGTGGTCCTAGCGTAGAACTCGCATTTCTCAGCCTTCACGTACAGACGATTCTCCAGCAGTCTTTGGAGGACCCGCCTCACATGGACCTGGTGCTCGTCCCTGGACCTGGAGAAGATAAGGATGTCATCCAGGTAGACGAACACAAAAAGGCCGATGAAATCCCGGAGGACGTCATTAATGAGGCGCTGAAAGACGGCAGGAGCGTTGGTCAGCCCGAACGGCATGACGAGATACTCAAAGTGGCCGTTCGGGGTGCGGAAGGCTGTCTTCCATTCATCTCCCTCCCGGATCCGGACGAGGTGGTAAGCGCTGCGTAAATCCAGCTTGGTAAACCAGGTCGCCCCCTGGAGGGAGTGAAAGGCAGTGTCCATGAGGGGCAGGGTGTAACGGTCCCTCTCAGTGATGTCATTCAGCGCTCGGTAGTCTATGCAGGGGCGGAGGGATCCGTCCTTCTTCCCGACAAAGAAAAACCCTGCCCCCACGGGTGACGACGATGGGCGAATAATCCCAGCGCTCAGAGATTCCTTCAGGTAGGCATTCATGGTCTCCTTCTCCGGCGCCGACAGGCTGTAGAGCCGACCAGATGGCAGGGGAGCCCCCTGGCGGAGGTTGATGGCACAGTCATATGGTCGATGCGGGGGAAGAGACATAGCTTTCGATTTGCTAAATACCATACCCAGGTCGTGAAATTCTGGAGGCACCAATGACAGGTCCGGAGGTGCTGTATCCGCCACAGGGGGAGCCGCGGATGGGGAGCAGGCAGCGGACTGAAGGCAGGTGCCCATACAAAAGGTGCTCCATGCCGATACCCCAGCGGACCTCCAGTCCAGGACAGGGTTGTGGAGGCGTAGCCAGGGATACCCCAGGATGACGGGCGACACAGAGTTGGGCAGGACGTAAAATACCATCTCCTCCCGGTGGTTCCCTGAGATGATGACTGGGACTGGCATGGTCTGGTGAGAAACTCTCCCAAGGGAGGCACGGGAGAGATGGACCAGGGAGATGGGGTGTTTCAATGCCTGACAGCGGATGCCCAATCGGGTTGCCAGGCCTTGTGAAATGAAGCTGCCCTCTGCGCCTGAATCCACCAGTGCGTGGGTGAGGTGCCCAGTGGGATTGTGGCAAAAACGGATGGGCAGCTTCAATTGGGTGAGGGGACTTTGCCGATTGACGTCCGCGAGGCCCCCTACAGTGACTCGCGGACCCCGCCGTTTGGCTTTTGTGGGCAAAGCTCTATCGTGTGTTGACTGTCTCCGCAATACATGCAGAGACCCAACTCACGGCGGCGCTGTCTCTCTGCCGAGGAGAGCTTTGCCCAGCCCGTCACCATCGGCTCCGACTCCTCGGGGCACGATGGTGGCGGCGTCGCCAGGGGGCGAGCTTGGGGCAGGCGTAGCGGGACTCCCCGAGGGCGAGAAGCAGACGGCTTCCGTCCTGAGGAGCGCTCGCGCAGCCTGTTGTCCAAGCTGATTGCCAGTGAGGTTAGCTCCGCTAATGTTCCGGGGATATCCCGTCCAGCCAGTTCATCCCTTAGATCACTATTGAGGCTGCGGAGAAACAGGCCGCAGAGGGAGCGCTCCTCCCAGCCCAATTCCTCCGCCGCTACCCGGTACTCGATGGCATAATCCGCGGCCGACCGGTTTCCCTGCTGGAGAGCAAGAAGCCGATCGACCTGGACCGCCTCGGAACGAGAATGATCGAACACCTCCAGGAAGCGCCTCACGAACTCGGCATAGGTGAGGGTGGCATAACTGGGTCTCGCCATGATAGCGTAGGCCCAAGTTAGAGCGCGCCCCTCCAGGAGGTTCCCTATATAGCCGATTCGACTGTGATCTGAGGGAAAGTCTCCGGGCACACGGTCAAACACGGACTCACACTGCATCACAAACCCCCGTGCTCCGCCGAGCTTTCCGCTAAAGCGAGCGGGGGTCGGAATTGGTGTGAGTCGGGCCGGTGCCACTGGAGCTGGCTGGACGGCCACCGGAGCAGCAGGAGCTGCGCCACCCTGAGGAGCCGGGGGGAACGGCTGCTGGGGGTCCAGGCGGTCCAATCGGCCAGTGATGATTACTAATTGATTTAAGATGACCTGCTGTTGATAAGCAATTTGATCCACTCTAGCCTCGAGAGTGGTAAGCCGGTGTGCGAGCCCGCCGTCCGCCGAGCCGCTCTGCTGAAGCCGTACTGACATAATGCACGGCTCAGGAGACGCACACACACAGGCTTAGAGTAGTTCAAAGAGTTTATTAACAGCAGGGGCGAGTGAGTGAGTGTCTGCGGGATGTAAATGTGCTGGTGATGGTGTCTGCTCCAAGCGCAGGGGCAGGTGACCGTACAGCCGAGCAACCCTATGGAGAGAGCACAGGGAGAGGGTGACGGGCATACACCAACACAGGAGGAATTTAAGGCGAGAGAAGGACTTACTTGGTGGGTCAGGATAGCTGGCACTACAAGGGGGTGAAGGCCCGGAAGACAGCCACCTGGAGAGCTCCGTGCAGCAGCGAGGATTGGGCGATGGAGAGGAGATGTCCGCCGCTGGGGAATCCACCTGTGCACAGGGGAGAAGACTGAAGAGAAAAAGGTAAGCGATCTTCTTACAAAAATGGTTTGCTGAAGGGAAGTATGCTCACAACGGTGAGGGACGAAGTCTGACGGCTTCAGGCCGAGCCTCCGGGCGAGACGGCCTTTATCCCTCGCCGCTGATGATCGTCAGGTGCGTGAGCAGGTGGCGCCGCTGATGAATGGCGCGGCGTGACACCCACAAACTGTCAGTCCTGGTGCTGCTGGATCTCAGTGCTGCCTTTGATACAGTAGATCACCACATTTTATTAAGCAGACTCAAACACCCGGTGGGCCTCTCAGGTACCGTTCTTGAATGGTTTCATTCCTATTTCACAGATCGCCGCTATTTTGTAAGTATGGATACATGTTCTTCGGCAATCCATAAAATCAAGTGTGGGGTACCCCAAGGTTCAATTTTAGGGCCAATACTTTTTAATCTTTATATGTTACCACTTGGGGATGTTATCAGGAGACATGGCATCAATTTTCATAGCTATGCTGATGATACACAACTGTACATTGCCACGTCTCCTGATGACACAAAACCAATTAATGCCCTTTTGAACTGTATTTTAGATATAAAGTCATGGATGGCAGAGAACTTCCTACAGCTCAACCAGGGCAAAACAGAAGTTTTAATCATTGGTCCTGAAGACGAGAGAGAAACTTCTACCAAAATTGCTAGGTCTAAAACCTACACATTGTGTCAAGAACCTGGGTGTTCTTTTATACTCTAACTTTATTTCACACATTAAAAATGTAACAAAAATCGGATTTTACCATCTTGGGAATATAGCCAGAGTCTGCCCTTTTCGCTCTCTTGCCAGCACGGAGGTCTTGATGCACGCTTTTATTGCTAGTCGCACAGACTACTGTAATGCCCTGCTCTCTGGTCTTCCTCAAAAAAGACTATCACATCATCAACTGCTCCAAAATTCAGCAGCACGAGTGTTAACGAGGACCAAGGGGTGAGTGCTTATTACACCAGTTTCAGAATCGCTGCATTGGCTTCCTGTGCGTTTTAGGATCGATTTTAAGGTTCTCTTAGTAGTTTTTAAATGTCTCAGTGGTCTTGGGCCTTCTTATCTATCTGAGCTGCTTTTACCTTATGAGCCCTCGCGAACCCTGAGGTTCTCTGGTACTGGCCTTTTAATGGTTCCCAAAGTCAAGACCAAGACCTTTGGTGAAGCTTCCTTTCACTATTATGGTCCTCGTCTGTGAAACAGCCTGCCAGAGAGCCTCAGGGTCGCAGAGTCAATAGATGTTTTTAAGAACAGGCTCAAGACCCACCTTTTTAATTTGGCTTTTAATAAACCTTTTAACTATTACTGAAGTAGTCACTTATGTTCCATTGTTTTATGTTCTTCTTGGTGCCATTTGTTCTTAGATTTTCTCATCTTCTTATTGATGTGTTTAGTTCAGTTTTTTAAGTATGGGTTTTTAGTTCCTGTTTTTATGTGTTCTTAGTTCTTTTTGTACCTTTTTAAATTTTGGCTTTTAACAAACCGTTAACTATTATTGAAGTAGTCATTTATGTTCCATTGTTTTTACATTCTTCTTAGCTCTATTTGCTTTTAGATTTTCTTACTTTGATGTGTTCTTAGCTCAGTTTCTAAGTATAGGTCTTTAGTTCCCTTTGCTCTGTGTGTTCCTAGTTTTATTTTGTATTTACAGCGGGGCAAAAAAGTATTTAGTCAGCCACCAGTTGTGCAAGTTCTCCCACTTAAAAGATGAGAGAGGTCTCCAATTTTCATCATAGGTATACCTCAACTATGAGAGACAAAATGAGAAAAAAAAATCCAGAAAATCACATTGAAGGATTTTTAATGAATTAATTGGTAAATTCCTCAGTAAAATAAGTATTTGGTCACCTACAAACAAGCAAGATTTCTGGCTCTCACAGACCTGTAACTTCTTCTTTAAGAGGCTCCTCTCTCCTCCACTCGTTACCTGTATTAATGGCACCTTTTTGAACTCGTTATCAGTATAAAAGACACCTGTCCACAACCTCAAACAGTCAGACTCCGAACTCCACTATGGCCAAGACCAAAGAGCTGTCAAAGGACACCAGAAACAAAACTGTAGACCTGCACCAGGCTGGGAAGACTGAATCTGCAATAGGTAAGCAGCTTGGTGTGAAGAAATCAACTGTGGGAGCAATTATTAGAAAATGGAAGACATACAAGACCACTGATAATCTCCCTTGATCTGGGGCTCCACGCAAGATCTCACCCCGTGGGGTCAAAATTATAACGAGAACAGTGAGCAAAAATCCCAGAACCACATGGGGGGACCTAGTGAATGACCTGCAGAGAGCTGAGACCAAAGTAACAAAGGCTACATCAGAAACACACTACACCGCCAGGGACTCAAATCCTGCAGTGCCAGACGTGTCCCCCTGCTTAAGCCAGTACATGTCCAGGCCCGTCTGAAGTTTGCTAGAGAGCATTTGGATGATCCAGAAGAGGATTGGAAGAATGTCATATGGTCAGATGAAACCAAAATAGAACTTTTTGGTAAAAACTCAACTTGTCATGTTTGGAGGAGAAAGAACACCATACCTACTGTGAAGCATGGGAGTGGAAACATCATACTTTAGGGCTGTTTTTCTGCAAAGGGACCAGGACGACTGATCCGTGTAAAGGAAAGAATGAATGGGGCCATGTATCATGAGATTTTGAGTGAAAACCTCCTTCCACTAGCAAGGGCATTGAAGATGAAACGTGGCTGGGTCTTTCAGCATGACAATGATCCCAAATACACCGCCCGGGCAACTAAGGAGTGGCTTCGTAAGAAGCATTTCAAGGTCCTGGAGTGGCCTAGCCAGTCTCCAGATCTCAACCCCATAGAAAATCTTTGGAGGGAGTTGAAAGTCTGTGTTGCCCAGCGACAGCCCCAAAACATCACTGCTCTAGAGGAGATCTGCATGGAGGAATGGGCCAAAATACCAGCAACAGTGTGTGAAAACCTTGTGAAGACTTACAGAAAACGTTTGACCTCTGTCATTGCCAACAAAGGGTATATAACAAAGTATTGAGATGAACTTTTGTTATTGACCAAATACTTATTTTACAGAGGAATTTACCAATTAATTCTTTAAAAATCCTTCAATGTGATTTTCTGGATTTTTTTTCCTTATTTTGTCTCTCATAGCTGAGGTATACCTATGATGAAAATTGGAGACCTCTCTCATCTTTTAAGTGGGAGAACTTGCACAATTGGTGGCTGACTAAATACTTTACCACACTGTATGTGTTTTAGCTCCAGTGTTTCCTCAGTGGGGCCCCTCATGCTGGCTGCTGCCTGGCCCATCTACAGAGGTGTTGGTCTTGTGGGTCGTTCTAGCTTGGGTGGGTGAGGGCTTTATACCACTGCCTACAGCTGTGGTGAGGCCCCGGCCTGTCCTGGTTGGGGTGGCCCTTGTGGCGCCTTCTGTGGTTACTGGCTGTGTGGTATCCTGACGTGGGGAGCTCCACAGGATGGTTGCTCCTTCACATCGTGCCTCGGTGCCGAGCAATGTCTCTTTTATTTTATATATGTGTAAGAGAAGTAGGGGGGGATGTGTGTGTTGTGTTTATGGGTATGTTATGGGAGGGTTGGGGATATATCATGTAAAATATGTAACTAAATGTGTCTACTGTTTTTATCTATGTAAAGCACTTTGCGCAGCATCTAATGTTTTAAAAGTGCTATACAAATAAAGTTTGATTGATTGATTGACTGATTAAAGGGCGTGGCGCAAACCTTCCAAAGAATGATGTGACGTGGTGCTCCGTGACCTGCCTTTCATTTTAGTCTACTTAGACGACATTTTGGTGACTCGTGCGTCCGAGGAGGAGCACCTTGCCCATCTCAAACTAGTTTTCCTGAGGTTGGAAGCGCACAGGCTTATCGTTAACCTGGCAAAGTGCCAGTTCAGTGTGCCAGTCATTGATTTTTTGGGTCACCTCATTTCGCCGGAGGGCGCAATTCTGCTGCCTGATAAGGTGCGCGCCGTGGTGGATTTTCCACTTCCGTACACCGTGAGGGCCCTACAGGAATTTTTGGGAAAGGTCAACTTTTACAACCGTTTCTTCCCCCAAGCAGCCCAGCTGCTGCAACCGTTGTACGCCACGCTCAAAAAAAAGAAGCCCGTGGAAAACATCGACTGGACCCCTGAGCAAGTCCAGGCTTTCGCAAACGCCAAAATAGCATTCGCTAACGCCACTTTGCTGGCCAACCCGGCCCCGTCAGCGCAGATAGCACTCACCACCGACACGTCTGACGTTGCCATAGGGGCAGTGGTGGAGCAGTACGTCTCCGGTTCGTGGCAACCTCTCATGTTTTTCAGCCGTGTTCTGCTTGACAGCGAATGCAAATACAGTATGTTTGACAGAGAGCTGTTGGCCCTCCACCTGGCGACGCGCCACTTCCAGTTTTGGCTGGAAGGACGCGAGTTCACCGAGTTTGTTGATCATAAACCGCTAACGTACGCAATGTCCAAAGTCTCGGAACCGTGGTCGGCCCAGCAGCAAAGACATTTGATAGCAATCTCGGAGTTCATGACCGACATTCAACACGTAGCTGGTAAGCTTAATTTCGTGGCCGACTGCATGTCGCACATGTTACTCTACCCGGTCTACATGGGAATAGATTTCCCCGCCATGGCCGTGAAGCAAATCAGGGATGCAGACATTTGCGCACTCCAGTCTGCGTCTACTGGGTTAAAACTGGAGAGCAGGGTAGTGCAAGAAGGGTGCCCCCTTGCTCTGCGACGTCTCCACCGGTCACCCACACTCAGTGGTTCCAAGCTCTTGGCGTCGCTGCATTTTTGAGTCAGTCCATTCCCTTTTACATCCTGGTGTGCACGCCTCGGTTAAATTGGTGGGGGCGAAATTTGTTTGGCCTCCCTTACACAGGGACATGAAAGAGTGGGCTGCAGTGTGCGTCACGTGCCAGCCAGCCACAGTGCACAAACACACCAGAGCCCACCTCGAGCAGTTCTAAATTCCGGCCAGGAGGTTCGACCATGTCCACATGGATTTGGTGGAACCCCTCCCGCCATCGCAAGGTTTCACGCACCTTTTGACAATCGTGGACCGCACCACACAATGGCCTGAAGTGGTCCCACTGGCTTCCACCACGTCCGCGTAAGTGTCTTGCGCTTTTTTGTTGGCTTGGGTTGCACGGTTCAGATCCCCATCGTACAGCACTTCCGACAGGGGTCCACAATTCGTTTCAGAACTCTGGCCTGTGATGGCCCAGAGCCTGGAGGTCAAAATCCACCGCACCACAGCGCACAACCCCCTGGCTAACAGGTTATGCAAACGTTTTCATAGGTCGCTTAAAGCAGCGCTCAGAGCTTCACTCACGGATGCAAACTGGGTGGGCCGCCTGCCCTGGGCCCTGCTAAGGTTGTGCTCCACGCCTAAGGAGGATCTGGCAGACTCCCCGGCGGAACTCGTTTTTTCTCAGCCACTGTGGATCCCTAGCAAATTTTTACCCGAAAACCCGGGACCGACCCGCCCGTGCAATTTTTTTACAGTACAGAGGCTGCTAACATGCCGGGTTTGGCCCATCATTGTTTTCCCCACACCTTCGTCCCAAAGAGCTTACAGAGTGCCAAGTTCGTTTTTGTCAGGCACGATGCACACAAAACCCCGCTGCGCCCACCGTACAATGGACCGTTCAGAGTGCTGGAAACTGGGGCAAAGCGTTTTGTGTTAGACGTGGGGGGTGTAAGGAGACCGTCTGCACTGACAGGCTGAAGCCCGCTTATGTGTTGGCAGACAAACAGGTGATGTTGGTCAAAGCTCCCCGGCGCGGACACCCACCAATGGTGGTTCCACAAGTTGGTGTTCCCCCGGTAGACAACTGCACTCGCGAAGCTAACCTGTTTCCCCCCCACCCTCTTTCCCTCCACAGACCAGCGTGCCCTCCTGCACACCTCGCCAGGAGGATGCTTTGACTGGACCGACAACCCCTCCCCCCCCACTACAGCCGGTATGGGTGCTGGCTCAAGCCCAAGGGACCAGGTGGTTAGTCCCCTTTCTGGGTGTTCGGGGGGGGGGGGCTGTGTGGTGGCACTGAGTGGAGGGTTCTCTACCCAAAGTCAGAAGTCGGGGGGGGGGGGATAGAGGACTGAAGGAGGAGGTGGCACTGGGGGTGTCTCAGATGCAACAGAAAGACTCCACACCCCAGGGAGTCAGGAAACATCGGAGTTTGCTAGAGTGGGAGAAGGAGTGATAAGCAGGGTTTCGTGTCCTGTAATGTTAATGTGCCAGACAGGGTTTGAGTACTGTGTATATTGTCTTTGGCTCCCTGGGTCTCATTGGGCAGGAATAAAGTGGTCTCAAAGGAGGTGCCCAGAGACCCCGGGAGAAGTTTTCTGTGTTTTATGTTGGGAAGTGAATAAAGTTCGCGTGTCGTCCAGCTCGCTGTCTCGTCTGCTTTCATCTTCCACAACAGTATCACTGAATATAGTAACTGCGGATGTGATACTCTATCACATCCGCATATAATATCACACCACATATAATATCATACCTGTAGTTAGTCTACTCATGATATCGTAACAACCTTGAGTGTAATATTGCTTTTATACAACAGTTCTGCAAGCACAGTTTACTAAATGACAGCAATACTGGACAAAATATTATGATTTGTTTGTTTAATCAGTTATTTTGCGCAACTGAGAAAAAAAATACTCCCTTCTAAATGTAGCCAGCAACTGCTGCTAAACATCTTAACCAGCATGAAGACATCTATTGTCATTTCACATACATGTAAACAAATCAAATATTGTCAAGTGCAAAAGTAAGTTTACATACCGGTCACCTGTCGAGTCGTAGGGCAGAAGACCTGAGATCAAGATGCCGGTAGCTAGCCAGTGGCTAGTAGTTAGCATGCTAGTGATCGCATGCTTTGCTCCCCTTTCCTTCACATTTTCAAATGAAATAAAGAGTCCATCACTACAAAGGTATTGGGGTTTGTTAATTGAGACAAAAACCCAACTCTAGCACTGCCTACTTTTTTTTTTAAACAAATATGAAATAGCTTAACAACGTTTATACAAGGGCAGAAGTTGCAAAAGTTTTTTTCAAAAGGGTGAGACTTCCGGGTCACGGATGTATAATTTCTTGTCAAACAGCGCCTCACTGTGGAAATTAAGGTATCCAAAACAGCACTGCAATTCTCACTGAGAGTTGATAGTAAATTACTGTTAGGAATTAACAGTTACACAAACACCTTTGAAGCGGAGAGATACATATCCAGTGAAACGATGGAGTGCAATTGTGCCCTTCAGAGGTAAAGTGGGCTATCCCACAAAACCATTATTTTGAGAAAATGAGCTCTAAAGTTGAAATATTCTCAAAAAATCAGTGTGCCTATATCATTAAAAAGTTACCCCCTATAAATACCTTCAAGGTTTATGCAGAGCTAGGCAATTTAAGAAAATGATAGACCCTTAACAATTAGTGTAGTACAATTAACTCATTTTTGACCTACATGTGGGATAGCCCACTTTACCTCTGAAGGGCAGAATTATTGTGGACTTTAACAACTCCTGGAATCCCTATTGTCCAATCAAATTGCTCAGTCAGAACTAACTATTGTATAATAACCAATATTCCAGACAGTGATGTAATTTTAAAGGAAGAAACTAAGTTAACTTCAAACAGTATTTTTGATTTTTTTTTTTAATTATGGAGGGCCATAACATTTGATTTGAGTTGTAAAGTGACCAGTGTTTCTTTTTATTTATTAATATATCCTAATGTTTTGAAAACCAAGCACTTAAGCAAGGAACAGGACTGTTTCCCATTTCTGGGGGGCCTTATGCAAGATTGCGTTTGGGGGCCCATATTTTTGTAAAGCAGAAGACGTTGCTTCATGGCAGCGCATCAGTCTTGTATACTTTAAGAACAAAAGAGGATAGATTTGTCGATATAAAATTCAGATTAAAGATCTTATGTCAGCTCAAGCAATTTACGCCTACAGAAACTGGTCCAAAAGTTCTGGCAGAGGACATGTGAAGACCTATCAACACGGTTTAGGTGTCACATCCCAACCTCTCCCACACTTTGCATACTGGGTGATTTAAGTGAGATAAATATAGAGGTGAACTTATCACACGTTTCTCACTGCCTTATGAACTGGAAATCTAAAAATAATTTATGTACCACCCAATAGAGGAACCTATCAGTCACATCAGCCTGGAAAGAATGTCTGTCCTGTCTAAAAACCAACGGGCTGAATTAAATTCTCTCTGGGCCCCGCTCATTGATTCTACAACTTAAGGGTTAGGGATAGATTGGCATTGGGGTTAACTATAATAAACAACCATTAAATATATGAAGTTTTGATGAGATTATGGTAAACTATGAGATAATATGCTGTAAAATACTAATTTGTAGCTAAAGCATTTTATACAGTATGTGAGTGTTAAATCCAGCTTGGCATCCTAGAAGGTAATCCTTTATTTTTCTGAATGCAAGCTCTCGTTTTTGAATCTTTGGAGGTCACTATCAATCAGTCCATAAAAGCTTTATTTATATAGCACTTTTCATACAAAAGTTGAAACACAAAGTGCTTCACACATTAAAATAAAACACAATTAACCTCCCCATACACAAACATGCACACACTTGCATACAGCAGTGAAAATAAATATTGAACACGTCAACATCTTTCTCATTAAACATATTTCTAATTTAGCCATTGACCTGAGATTTTCACCAGATACCAATAACAATCCAGTTAATTCATACATACAAAGAAATCAAGGCGACTGTGTTCACAAAACAAGTTATATTTAATAAAATGGAATGACAATGGGAATAAGTATTGAACACACTTGGTGAAATTCATTTAATATTTAGTAGAAAAGCCTTTGGTGGTAATAACGGCTTTCAGATGTGTCCTGTATGGAGAAACTAGGCACAGGCATTGCTCAGGAGTGATTTTAGCCCATTCTTCCACACAAACTGTCTTCAAATTTTGAAGGTTCCATGGGTGTCTTCTGTGAACTCTGAACTTCAGTTTGTTCCATAGATTTTCAGTTGGATTCAGGTCAGGTGACTGACTGGGCCATTCTAGCAGCTTTACTTTCCTTCTCTGGGGCCAGCTGGAGTTTCCTTGTCTGTGTGTTTGGGATCATTGTCTTGCTGAAATGTCTACCCTTGTTTCATCTTCAGCATCTTGGCAAATGGCAGCAGGTTCTTATCAAGGATGTCTCTGTACACTTGTCCATTCATCTCTTCTTCAATTATATGAAGTCTGCCTGTACCATGTGCTGAAAAACACCCCGACACCATGATGAGATGTGCATTGCCATTTCTCCTCCAAACATGCTGTATGTTGGGGCATCCAAAAAGTTCAATTTTGTTCTCATCTGACCAGACTGTATTCTCCCAGTATTTTACTGGCCTGCCCATGGAGAGCTCTTCCTGAAGCCCTCCATGAGGCCTTTGGCTCTTGGATAACTCTTCTGTAAATTCTTTGGACTCCTTTGTCAGAAATTTTGCGAGGAGCTCCTGGTCATGGCTGGATTATGGTAAAATGATGTTCTTTCCACTTCCAAATGATGGCTCCAACAGTGCCCACTGGAACATTCAGCAGTTTAGAAATGTGCCTGTAACCAATGCTGTCATTATGTTTTGCAACAATAAGATTGCAAAGGCCTAAAGAGAACTCTTTGCTTCTATCCATCATGAGTTCTTTGTCATGTGACAATCTGATATTCACAGACCTTTCAAAAGGCTATCAGTCAGGACTTAACCAGATGAAATTAATTTGCATTGATGGGAGAAGGGATGGCTTCCTAAATTCTGATGGATTTCAGCTGGTTTCTTGCCTTTCTATGTCTTTTTGCACTTCTTTTTCTTCATGTCTTCAACACTTATTCCCTGTGTCATTCCACTTTATTAAATATAACTTGCTTTGTGAACACAGTTGCCTTGATTTCTATGTGTGTATGGATTACTTGGCTTGTTAATGATATCTGGTGAAAATCTCAGGTCAGTGGCTCCATACAGAAATATGAATCGGTGAATTCAAAAGGGGCCCAAGTCCACACTTTTTCAAAGGGGACTTGGGCCCCTTTTGAATTCACCGATTCATATGTTTAATGAGAAAAATGTTGAAGTGTTCAATACTTATTCTCCATGCTGTACGCTAGTGGTGGGACTTGCCACATGGCGATCTGAAGAATGCGCCAAGTAAATCCAGGAAATATTTTGTGAAGCGCGTATCGAGGCGTGTATTGATGACATATGTGATGACGTCTGAAGCCTTGCCAGCTGGTCGTACTACATGACTGGGTCAGGAAGCGGTTCATGATTTGGCACGCAACATGAAATAAAGTGAGCAGCAAGACACACTGGAAATCCCCATCCCTCATGGTTTGTTTTGTCAGATCATTGACTGTGCATGTGTGATTTGTCACAGCCAATCATCATTTTGAGATGGAGCCAGCACCAAAAAGACAGACTTCTCCCGTTTGGGAACATTTTGATCTCATTTCTTCCAATAAGCTATTTACAGTTATTAAGTTGGGTGCATTTTTCCTAAATAGTGGCTATTTCTTGTCATTTATTTATTTTAGATTTATTTTTATTTGCAAAGTGAAGTGTCTGTTGTGTTACAGAGAGCTTGGACACAACAATAGCACATCATCTATGCTGAGGCACGATCGTGCCCTGCATGAGAAAAAGGACAGAGGTGAAATGAGCTCAGGTAAGTCATGTGAAAATGCAATGAGGTAGCAAGCATTGTATCATTTAAAGTTGTTTTTTTTGTATTTTGTACAGTGGCGTGAAAAAGTGTTTGCCCCTTTTCTGATTTCTCCTTTTTTTGTATGTTTGTTACACTTAAATGTTTCAGATCATCAAAGTAATTTAAAGGCCAAATGTCACGTAATTTTTTTTTCTAAATGACAACGAATTTAGATAAAATACACATAGCTTAAACCAAATATTCATACCGGAGACCATATCACCCACCTGTATTTACATAATTGCACAAAATACACCAGGTGAAGGCCCCACCTTGCTTGCTGGCTTGTGACAGCCAGTCCAGACCACGCCCATGTTTTTGACATCACCAGTTGTACCCTGGCTGCCCTGCCTATCCACATTCACACTTATCAACATTGGACAATCATGACGGAAAGTGACAGCGATTGTGAACAAATTAGTTTAGTTTTGTCTTTTTTTTTGTCAGTGGTTCAGACAGTGACAGAGGCATAGAACCTTACAGGTTCGAGCCGTCCGAGACGGAATCAGATGCTTTGTCTGATGACAACAGTTCCAACGATGACCAGAGAGCAGAACCAGTGGAAAATGTCATTGAACTGGACATTAATCGCCTCCAGAATTGCGAAGCCGAAGGGGGTCTGTCCAGGGCGCCCCATAAATATTGATTTTTCGGAAGCCATTATTATTACAGTGGAGGAGAGCCGCTGCTGTCAAGAAATTGACCAGATCAATATGAAAATGGAGGCGCATACCTGTCAAGTGAGACGTTTTCGCCGTATTTTGGTGCCAAGCGCGGCTGTGGGAGACGGCGGAGTGGTTTGGGACACTTTTCTGGGAAATGTTTTAAATGTAGTTCGTGTTATTATTGTCAAATATTTTAAGGAAAATACGGGGAAAATGCAATTTTAGCAAAAACGGGCGTATTGCCATTTCTGTACGCCCAAAAGAAAAAATATACTGGAAAAAAAACTGAGTGTGTTGAGGAGCCCGTCCTGTGTGTGATCACCCACAGCTGGTGCTGTCAGATCGCTCAGCATCAGCTATTCGCCCTACCATGAGAAGTGTGGAGTCACTCATTAGTCTAATTGTGCACTGTGTGTCTGTGTGTGTGTGTATATATATATTTTATAGTAATATGTACATATGTATATTAGCTGCTCTTGCTTGCTTGTTTTTTTTTTTTTTTGTTTTGTTTTTTCTTGCCTTCTGATTGTTGCTCTGAGTGTTGCTATCCCTGTGCTGTTGCAATCCTGGAATTTCCCCGTTGTGGGACTAATAAAGGCTTATCTTATCTTATCTTATCTTATCTTAATTGTCGGGGCGGGCTGATCACTCAGCGTCAGCTATTCGCACTACCATGAGAAGTGTGGAGTCACTCATTAGTCTAATTGTCGGGCGGGCTGATCGCTCAGCTTGAGCTATTCTCACTACAATGAGAAGTCATTAGGACAATGGTTTAACACGTTGAGCTGTGCAGCGGTTGCGGAACAGACAGAGATCGCCTGACAAATACAGAATTCTGTTTTTTTTTTTTATTTGGCGCCAGACGCTGAGTTGTGTTGTTATTGTCAAATATCCATGAATCCTTAAAATATTTGACAATAACAACACGAGTTGCATTTGGGGCATTTCCCAGAGAGGTGTCCCTTGTTGCTCCGCCGTTCCTTATAGCCGCTTTTTACGGTGATGAAGTACGGCGAAAACGTCTCACTTGACAGGTATGAAAACATTTCCCAGAGAAGTGTCCCTTATTACCCAGCTGTCCCTGATAGTCCCGTTTTAAGGTATGGGTGAAATATCCAATTTTTTCTTTCTTGTTGCTCACTTCAACCTTCCAGTCTCCATATAAACAATCAATTGAAATACCCCAAGCATCAAACTAGGGTACAATCGATTTCGTCACTTCCGCCTTCTTCCCCAGGCGATTCCAGGGGCCGTGTCAGGCCAAGCGCGGCAGTTTTAAATTAACGAATATTCCGTTGTTACTGAAGCATATGCACCAAGACCCGAACGGATCGGTTCCCTTTTATATCTAATTTCAAGATATTTAAAGTACCCTGTTACGTGACATTTGGCCTTTAAACAATAGACAAAGACAACACAAGTAAACACAAAATGCAGTTTTTAAGTGAAGGTGTTTATTATTAAGGGTAAAAAAAAAAAATCCAAACCTACATGGCCCTGTGTGAAAAAGTGATTGCCCCCTTGTTAAAACATAAATTACCTGTGGTTTATCACATCTTTGGAAAGCTGAGTTCAATTTCTCTAGCCACACCCAGGCCTGATTACTGCCACACCTGTTCTCAATCAAGAAATCACTTAAATAGTACCTGCCTGACAAAGTGAAGTAGACCAAAAGATCCTCAAAAGCTAGACATCATCCTCCAATCCAAAGAAATTCAGGAACAAATGGGAAACAAAGTAATTGAGATCTATCAGTCTGGAAAAGGTTATAAAGCCATTTCTAAAGCTTTGGGACTCTAGCAAACCACAGTGAGAGCCATTATCCATAAATGGCGAAAACATGGAACAGTAATGAACCTTCCCAGCAGTGGCCAACCGACAAATATTACCCCAAGAGCGCCGTAACGACTCATCCAAGAGGTCACAAAAGACCCCACAAAAACATCCAAGGAACTGCAGGCCTCACTTGCCTCAGTTAAGGGCAGTGTTCATGACTCCACCATAAGAAAGAGACTGGGCAAAAATGGCCTGCATGGCAGAGTTACAAGAAAGCCACTGCTGAGTAAAAATAATATAAAGGCTTGTCTCAGTTTTGCCAGAAAATATCTTGATGATCCCCAAGAATTTTGTGAAAATACTCTGTGGACTGATGAGACAAAAGTTTAAGTTTTTGGAAGGTGTGTGTCCCATTACATCTTGCGTAAAAGTAACACAGCATTTCAGAAAAGGAATATCATACCAATAGTAAAATATGGTGGTGGTAGTGTGATGGTCTGGGGCTGTTTTGCTGCTTCAGGACCTGGAAGATTTGCTGTTGTAAATGGAACCATGAATTCTGCTGTCTACCAAAAAATCCTGAAGGAGAATGTCCGGTCATCTGTTTGTGACCTCAAGCTGAAGCGCATTTGGGTTCTGCAGCAAGACAATGGTCCAAAACACACCAGCAAGTCCACCTCTGAATGGCTTAAGAAAAACAAAATGAAGACTTTGAAGTGGCCTAGTCAAAGTCCTGACCTGAATCCCATTGAGATGCTGTGGCATGACCTTAAAAAGGCGGTTCATGCTTGAAAACCCTTCAATTATTTATTTATTTAGCGAATGCAAAGTCCTTAAGCCAAGCAGTTGCCTCCTGGTTTGCTGTATGGAGGGTGTGTAATCCTCCTTCCAGTCAATGTGGCTGAATGACAACAATTCTGCAAAGATGAGTGGGCCAAAATTCCTCCACATCACTGTAAAAGACTCATTACCAGCTATCACAAATGCTTGATTGCAGTTGTTGCTGCTAAGGGTGGTGCAATCAGTTATTAGGTTTAGGGGCCAATCACTTTTTCACACAGGGCCATGCAGGTTTGATTTTTTTTCCCCTTAGTAATAAACATCTTCATTTAAAAACTGCACTTTGTGTTTACTTGTGTTATCGCTTCAAATCGTGGGTCTGGGCGTTCAACACAGGCTCCCAGTGATGTCACCCCGGCTTCAAGAAGGCGCAGTGGTTACAGAACTTCAGAATGTCTGTAGAAATGTTTAGCTTCCTGTGCAACAAATTGCTCCGATCTGTGTGAAAATCATGGAGAGACTGTTGAGATGTCATGAAATGTACCTGCTCCAGCTGATGGTGGCGTGGCAAAAAGTGATCAGCTGCCAAAAATTGATTGCAGGTGCCATATTGTAGTTATGGGGTTATACAGACATGGACAAAATTGTTGGTACCCCTCTGTTAATGAAAGAGAAACCCACAATGGTTACAGAAATAACTTGAATCTGACAAAAGTATAAAACTGCTCTCAGAAGAGGCAAGATGGAGACCAGAGACATAGATGTATGGACAGAGGATTCAGTGCACTGCCTCCAGGAATGCTTTAACTGTACAGACTGGGAGATGTTCACACTGTCCTGCGGGGATGATTTGGACTCTTTGGTGGACGTCACATGCTCATACATGGCTTTCTGTAAAAATACGATCGTTCCACGTAAACGTGTCAAAATATATCCCAACAGCAAGCCATGGGTTACAAAATCAGTTAAATCCTGCTCACAGAGGAAAGCACTTGCCTTTAAACAGGGGTCTGTTTCTGAGCTACAGGTTGTCACAAAAGAGCTGAAGTCCGAAATTTTAAGAGCAAAACAGAATTATAAATCAGAATTGGAAAGTAAGATGGCAACAAAGAAACTTGGTTCAGCCTGGGCCAGTATGAAAACTATTACAGGCCTTCAGAGCACAGAGCACAGTAATTGTGTGTTTTTAGATGGTTTTAATTCAGACACAGAGCTGGCTAATGCTCTTAATTGTTTTTATGGTCGTTTTGACTCCTTTGATTTTAGCACTGAAACCCAAGATTTGAAACAGAAACTCAAAGACAATCAGCACTTTAATATTGAGGTGCAGGATATTAAAAGGGAGTTCTGCGCTGTAAAAGTGAACAAAAGTCAAGGCTCTGATAATATATGTGGGCGCTTGGTAAAGTCCTGTGCACATAAATTGAGTCCTGTATTTCATTACATTTTCAATAAGTCCTTACAGACACAACATGTGCCTAAGATCTGGAAAGAAGCCGTGGTTGTTCCCGTTCCAAAATCCAGCTGTTCTAAAACGGTAAACGACTTTAGACCAGTTGCTTTGACTTCAATTTTAATGAAAATTTTTGAAAAACTGGTCAGATGTGAGGTCCTAAAGCAGACTGAGCATGCATTGGATCCTCTGCAGTTTGCCTATAGGCCTCACAGAGGAGTGGAGGACGCCACTGTCACTCTGTTTAACATGCTTTTTAAACATCTGGATTTTAATGGGGCACACGCCAGGCTTTTATTTGTGGACTTTTCTTCCGCCTTTAATACAATCCAACCTCATATTTTAGTTGAAAGGCTCCTGCAACAATTTGATTTGAGCAAAAATCTGGTGGGTTGGATTCTGGATTTCTTAACCAACAGGACGCAGAGAGTAAGGGTCAATGGTACATTGTCTGACCTAAAGTGCTCTTCTACTGGCTCTCCTCAGGAGTGTGTGTTGTCACCACTACTCTTCATCCTGTACACAAACATGTGTCGGAGCAAACATGACAACAGACACATTATAAAGTATGCTGATGATTCAGTTATTGTCAGTCTCCTCAAGGATGGTGAGAGTGGCCACGGCCCAGTAGTTGATGATTTTGTTCACTGGTATGAGGATTCCTACCTGCAGCTGAATACGACAAAAACTAAAGATATGATTATTGACTTTAGGAGGAAAACTCCCAGGCACAAAGTCACCGTACTAAAAGGCCAGACCACCGAATGTGTACAATCCTACAAATATCTTGGGACGATTATTGACAGTAATTTAAACTTTGAAGAGAACTGTGAAAGGGTGTGCAAAAAGGGTCAGCAACATTTGCATTGTTTGAGGAAACTTGCACGCTTCCAAATTGACCGAACCATAATGACAATGTTTTAGCGGGCTTTTATTGAATCTGTTTTATCCTTTTCTTTAGTGTCATGGTTTGGTCAGATAAAACTGAAACAGAGGAAATCCTTGGATCAGGTAGTTAGATGGTCCAGTCGTTTGCTTGGTGAGTCACAGCTGAGCCTGACATCCCTGTACACCAGACAAGTACAGAGGATGGCTACCTCCATTTTAAATGATGACTCCCACCCTTTGCACTGCAACTTTCAGCTTCTTCCCTCAAGACAGAGGTTTGCTGTCCCAAAAAGTAAAACCCAGCGCTACAAAAACAGCTTTGTTCCTGCTGCTGTCAAAGAGTTGAACAAGTTGTAACAATATATTGCACATAATTTAGGTACCTATTTATTAACTCCATTTTATATTTACTTATTTTTGTAGGATTTTATTTGGGTTCTAAATATTTTATTGGGTTTTAGACCTTTGAGTTTTTAACCTCTTTGACTAGTTTTTAACTTTTTAATATGACCCTTCTTTCTTACCTCTGGTTTTTCTCTCATCTCTTTGTCTTTATACCCTGATTGATGGAGCCTTGAGTATTTTTATCATGTCTATAGTCAGCTTCATGTGTGCCTGTGTTTGTGTTTATGTTGAATGTAATTGTGGCTTGTAAATATGGATGTCACCAGACTGCAAAACAAATCTACCTACGGGTACAAATAAAGTAACCTGAACCTGAACCTGAAAGTGGTAATAAATAAAAATTCTATAAAAATTAACCAATGAAAATCAGACAATGCTTTTGAATTGTGGTTCAACAGAATTATTTTAAAAAACAAACTCATGAAACAGGCCTGGACAAAAATGATGGTACCTTTAACTTAATATTTTGTTGCACAACGTTTTGAGGCAATCACTGCAACCAAACAATTTCTGTAACTGTCAATGAGACTTCTGCACCTCTCAGCAGGTATTTTGGCCCACTCCTCATGAGCAAACTGCTCCAGTTGTCTCAGGTTTGAAGGGTGCCTTCTCCAGACGGCATGTTTCAGCTCCTTCCACAGACGTTCAATAGGATTTAGATCAGGGCTCATAGAAGGCCACTTTAGAATAGTCCAATGTTTCATTCTTAGGTGTTTTTAGCTGTGTGTTTTGGGTCATTATCCTGTTGCAAGACCCATGACTTGCGACTGAGGCCAAGCAGTCTGACACTGGGCAGCACATTTCTCTTTAGAATACCTTGATAGTCTTGAGATTTCATTGTACCCTGCACAGATTCAAGACACCCTGTGCCAGATGCAGCAAAGCAGCCCCACAACATAACAGAACCTCCTCTATGTTTCACAGTAGGGACAGTGTTCTTTTCTTGGTATGCTTCATTTTTGCGTCTGTGAACATAGAGCTGATGTGCCTTGCCAGAAAGTTCCAGTTTTGTCTCGTCTGTCCATAGGATATTCTCCCAGAAGCTTTGTGGCTTGTCAACATGCAGTTTGGCAAATTCCAGTCTGGCTTTTTTATGATTTGTTCTCAACAGTGGTGTCCTCCTTGGTCGTCTCCCATGAAGTCCACTTTGTCTCAAACAATGACACATGGTGCGATCTAACACTGATGTACCTTGACCTTGGAGTTCACCATGAATGTGTTTAGAGGTTGTTCTGGGCTCTTTTGTTACCATTTGTATTATCCATCTCCTCCTACGGCCACGTCCAGGGAGGTTGGCTACAGTCCCGTGGATCTTAAATTTCTGAATAATATGTGCAACTGTAGTCACAGGAACATCAAGCTGCTTGGAGATGGTCTTATAGCCTTTACGTTTAACATGCTTGTCTATAATTTTCTTTCTAATCTCCTGAGACACCTCTTTCCTTTGCTTCTTCTGGTCCATGTTTAGTGTGGTACACACCATGTCACCAAACAGCACAGTGACTACTTGTCACCCTTTAAATAGGCCGACTGACCAATTACAAGTTTGTAGACACCTGTGATGTTAATTAGAGGACACATCTTGGTTGAACATGTCCTTATGGTCACATTATTTTCAATCTTTTCTAGGGGTACCATCATTTTTGTCCAGGCCTGTTTCATGAGTTTGTTTTTTAAAATAATTCTGTTGAACCACAATTCAAAAGCATTGTCTGATTTTCATTGGTTAATTTTCATAGAATTTTTATTTATTACCACTTTTGTCAGATTCAAGTTATTTCTGTGACCATTGTGGGTTTTTCTTTCATTAACAGAGGGGTACCAACAATTTTGTCCACGTCTGTATTAGCTGTAAAATATATATTTCAACGGGTAAACACTACTGAGTTAGGTATAATAAGATATATTTAACAATTATGATGCATTTTAAGCCAAAACAAACTGGATCTAGGATTAAAAGCAATTAAGATAACACAGTCACAAGGTTACATGGAGAAATACATGGATTTACAGGATATATATCATATCGAGTATTGCTGAATACATGTAGATACTGAATAAATATATATTCTCTGCATCAACAATGAACTATACATGTGGTGGTTGTCCATCGGATCCGATGATGACGTTTGCATTCTGCAGCTCATCGATGCACGCGAAGGTGGCTCTGCAGTCCTAGCCTGGTTGTGCAGAGTCTTGAACAGTGGGGGCATTGGAAGTCCGTTGTTGTAATCACTGCTGATGCAGCTCTGTGTCGCTTTTCTCTGGCATCAGTGAGTTTCTGGCGTCGTGCTTCTTCGTAGTTGGCAGCAGCTTTGTGGATTGAGGCTCTCCATTCTGGTCTGTCCATAGCACGCTCCTCCAGTTCCTTCGGCTTGATGTGACACCACTGGATGTTTGCTTTCACAGTATCTTTGTATTGCAGCTTTGGGCGGCCTCGGTTTCTCTTGCCAAGCTGGAGCTCACCATACATCAGGCGTTTTGGCATCCTAAACTCCTCCATTCGGATGACATGCCCCACCCATCAAAGTTGGGCGTTAATGAGCATGGCCTCAATGCTGGTGGAGTTGGCATGCTCCAGGACCTCCAAGTTGGTGATGTGGTCTTGCCAGCTGATTCCGAGTATAGAACGGAGAGCTCGCATGTGGAAGTACTCCAGCTTTTTGATGTGTCTGGGATACAGCGTCCATGTTTCACAACCGTAGAGGAGGGAGGGGAGTACCACAGCATTGTAAACTTTCAGTTTCATTGATAATCGGATACTGTGTTGGTTGAGCACTCGGGTGCGGAGTCTGCCCAGTGCCTGGCTAGCCTTGCCAATTCTAGAGGCGATTTCTTCATCCAAGGAGCCATCACAGGAAATGGTGCTTCCCAGGTACTTGAAATGTTCGACATTGGCAAGTGGTGTGTCGTCGATGACAATGTTGGGTGCAGGTGGATGAGTGTTTGGTGCAGGTTGGTGAAGCACCTCCGTCTTACCGAGGCTGACTGTCAGGCCGAAGAGCTTTGAAGCCTCAGAGAAGCGGTCTAACATCATCTGCAGGTCGGATTCTGCGTGGGCCACAAGGGCGCAGTCATCAGCAAAGAGGACTTCTTGGAGGAGGGTTTGCAGGCTCTTTGTCTTGGCAGTGAGACGATGCAGGTCGAAGAGGGAGCCATCCAAACGGTAGCGAATGTAGACCCCCTTCACCAGGTCTCAGACGGCATGGGACAGCATGCAGGTGAAGAACACGTTAAATAGGACTGGAGCTAGAACACAGTCCTGCTTCACACCGTTGCTGATTGCAAAGGCTTCCGACATTCCCGCTGGAGATGACCTGACCAGTCATACCGTCGTGGAAAAGCCTGATCATCGATATAAACTTTGGGGGGCATCTGATACGCTCTAGGACTGTCCAGAGGGCCTCTCTATTGACCGTGTCAAAAGCCTTGGTCAGATCTATGAAGACAGAGAATAGGGGCATGTTTTGTTCAATGCACTTCTCTTGGAGTTGTCTCGTGGCAAAAATCATATCAACAGTACTTCTGCCAGGCCTGAAGCCGCACTGTGCCTCTGGGAGATTCTGCTCTGATACTGTGATAAGTCTGTTGAGTATGACTCTGGCAAAGATCTTCCCTGCGATAGAGAGGAGGGAGATGCCCCTGTAGTTGCCAGTCGGATTTGCTTCCCTTGTTCTTGTAGATGGAGGCAATCAGGGCATCACAGAAGTCATCAGGCATCTCCTCCTCTTCCCAAATACTCAGCAGGACATCATGAAAGGCTTCAAGGGCGTTGGGGCCTGCCGCTTTGTAGATCTCAGCAGGAATGCCATCCTTTCCCGACGCTCTGCCCGAGTTCGTCTGAAGGATCGCCTTCTTAATTTCGTCTATGGACGGGGGTTCTGCGAGCGGTTCTTGCATTAATTGCTGGGGGATCTGGTTCAGTGCATCTGCGTCAACTGATGAGGGTTGGTTAAGCAGATTACTGAAGTGCTCTTGCCAGCGCTTGATCAAGCCCTCTTGGTCTTTAATCAGGGTCGAACCGTCCGAGGACAGCAACGGCGAGCAGCCTGATGCGGAGGGGAAGAATTTCTTGGAATTGTGGGTATCTGCGTAGTGCTGGACTTCGGCCACTTTATCCTGCTACCACTGGTCCTGCATCAGTCGAAGGTCGGACTGGACTTTTGCCTGCAGAGTTTTGAATCTTTCATGCTTGGAGACTGAATAAATATATATTCTCTGCATCAACAATGAACTATACATGTATTCATTTAGTATAGCACTAGGAATTTTGACAATAAACCTTTGTACTTTTTGTAGATGTGTCTCCACTTTTGTTTTATGTGTGAAGGTTACCACCAAGTGACACAAATGAAATACTAAAAGACTGTAAAAGCTGTATAACAATCCAGCAGTTTGACAAATCACTTTTGGTTTGGTGTAAGTCTGTCAACATAATTATGAGCCATAAAGCAGTTTGTGTTAAAATGTTAAATCCCATTAAATCCTAACCCACAGGTGTCCAATCATGTGCCATGGAGGGCCAAGACCCTGCAGGTTCTCTCTTCTACCCGGTCTCTTCAGCAGGTGTTCTCACTGATCAGCAGTCAGTGGAAGAAATTCAGTGGAATCTGCTGTTGAAGACACTGGTTGCAGGTAAAGCCTGCAGGGTCTTGGCCCTCCATGGCACATGATTGGACACCCCTGCCCTAACCCATTATTAGAAAATACAGATGCTAATATGGCCCAGAATTCCTCCATATACTGGTGCTATCACTAAAGTGTGCAGTGTCTTCTGCACTGGCACATCCAACAATACAGGCTTCAGTAAATAAAATAATTGTTTTTGGTTACTTTTTCTTAAAAATGAGCCATTATTTTCAAAGTCACTGATAAATGGTTTGTACTGTTGACTCTTTCCCCACTGGTGTCTTAACAGACAAAATAGAACATCATGATGCAAATACATAAGTTACTAAATTGTTTATTACAATCAGCAGCAAATTCCAGATTATTTAGAATGTACAAAATTCAAACTGTTAAAAAAACCCCAAACAAACTTAGAATGGGCCACCAAATCTAGAGTCTGATGCAGAGAGGCTGAGACACTATCTACCATGCTATCAATTACAGAAGGAGCAGACTCTCCAGCTTTTATTTCCATTGTATTGACCCATGGTATAGAGGAGACAATCTGCAAAAATTTTGTAACAACGTCATCTGAAAGACATCTGCTGTAGTAATATTTTTCATTAGAAGTCAAAGAATCAGAAATAGTGAAATCAAAGGTTAACAGACAATGGTCTGACAGTACAGGATTATGAGGAGACACTACCAGATTTTCTATTTCTATACCATAAGTCAAAACAAGGTCCAATGTGTGGTGGAGATAATGGGTAGAATTTTCTACTTTCTGGGAAAACCCCATTGAGTCTAAAATTGAACTGAATGCCTTATTAAGACAGTCACTATCTACATCAACATGTACAGTATATTAAAATCCCCTACAATAGTTATTCTGATTTCAGGACTAAATCAGCTAAAAAGTCAGCAAATTCACATAAAAGCTCTGAGTAGGCCGAGGGAGGACGGTAAACTATGGCAAAGAAAATTGGGTTCAAGCCAAGATAGCCAACATGCCCCACGCTGAGGACCAGGCCCTCAAAGGAATTAAAACATGATTTTTGCTTTACACGGACTAGTAATTTAGAATGGAAAATTGCCGCTACTCCACCTCCACGACCAGAACTTCTGGGATTATGATAGTTTAGATAACCAGAGGGAGTTGATTCATTCAAACCAACATAATCATCTTGCCCTAGCCAAGTCTCTGTGAGGGATATTAAATTGATCTGATGATCAATTAATAGATCATGGACTAGAAGAGACTTGGGAGTTAGAGACCTAATATTTAATAAACCACATTTAATTTTTAAATTATGAGAAGGAACAGAGGGCAAATTATTAAATTTAGAGACTTGAGGTTTGATTTGAGTTTTACCAACATTCTGTTTAATCACTTTGGGATGCAATATATTTTTTTTTTTACTTTTTTATTAACTTTGGGGGGAGTAGACAAAGGTTCTCTAAGGGAGAAGACAGGGGCAAAGTTGGGGGGTAGTGGATGAGGAGGAGCTGCAGAAAGGCATGTATTTATCAAGTTGTGTTGTATTTGTCTTGGGTTATAATATTTTGGGTAACGGGAGACAGACACAATCTCTGTAGGGTTATAAGTCGAAGACTGATCCAAACAGTGAGGATTATTTGGATTAATGGGATTAATATGAGAAGTGGAAACAAAACCAAAAAAGGGCAGGTTGGCAGACCCAGGAACTTCAGAGTGAGTTAACACACCAAATTTCAGTCACTGTACTAAAAAACGCTGAATGGAATAGAACAGATTGTCCCTTAAAACACGTGCACCAAGTCTATTTGGATGGATGCCGTCTGGCCTCATAAGTGATGGGCAGTTCCAAAACAGGTTAAAATTGTCTACAAAACCAATGTTAAAAATAGGACATGTAGAACACAACCAGGTATTAAGACTGAGAGTTCTGCTAAAATAATTACAACCTCGTCTGAAAGGTGCCAAAGGCCCAGAGATAAACGCACATCTGCCACAGTTCATAAGGGTGGACAGAAGGCTCCTGAAGTCACTTTTTAAGATATCCGACGCTTCATCTGGGATGTTATTGCATCCAACATGTACTATGACAGTTTTAACGTGGGGGTATTCATTTAGTTGGTCAGGGGTAAGAGCGTCAATGTCAGACACTCTAGCCCCAGGAAAAAATTTAGTCACACAGTACCTGCTTCTGACGTTCCTCATAATCGAGTCACCAATTACCAGCGTCGTCTGGGGAGGCTTTGTCGGTGGTTTCTGACGTGGTAAATAATTTTATTGATGGTGTTGTTGTGAAGGCGGGGTGATGCGCTCTCTTCTATTTGGAGCTGTTGTGTAATTTGGCACACCTAGAGTAGTCTTAGACCGGGGTTGGCGGGTTTGAGCCACCGCTGAAGGAGAGGAAGGAGGAGGATGGATGACCACGGGCGGACGGCCAGCGTCCAGGTGGGGAAAATCCTCCAGAGAAAGGATGTCAAATCTATTTTCCAAGAGTAGGGGAAGAAAAGAGGCGCGGCCCTGTTTGGTCGATCGACGATGACCGCTAGCTGCTCCAATCAAGGTCCAGGGCATGCACCGATGATGAGAAGAACCAACTGGGGCTTTGGGTTTAGCCTCGAGATGAAGCCAGTGATTATTGCTGTGGTCCTGGTCATCTGAAGAGGCCGGAGCAGGGGTAGAAGTGGACAGAGATGCGCTGAACTCACCCAGGTAGGTAGTGTCATATCCGGCTCTAGGGAGCCGGGCAATCAGAGCCAGGGACAAGCCAGTGAGTCGTGATGGTTTATTTTGGGTAAGGGATAAGGGATGAGGAGAGCACAGATACTCATGCAGAGGTACACTCACAGGTTGCACAGCGCAGAGGTAAGCAGCTCGTACCGGACGTGGGGGTAACAAGACGTACATACTCACAGCGGGATACAAACACAGGAATGCTGCAAGAGGAGTATAAGCTGACACCAGACGAAGGGGCTTCAGCTTAGCAATGTGTTTATGTCGCAGCCCCGAGTCATCGAGGCTGCTCCTATTTATCCTCATTGGCAGCGCCCCAGCTGATGAGGACTAATTGGCCCCAGCCGTCCGTAATGCTGCCAGCTGGGAGCCTGCTGAGACGCTGCTCAATGGGAAAAGGGAAAACATGGGCTGAGTGCCGAGACGGCATCTCAACCCGTGGTGACAGGTAGCCGTCTCTGTCGGCTGCGAGTCGGTAGCCGGGGCCGATGTTCGCCCAAGAATGATGGTGTCGAGGTGGTCTTCAGCCTCCCGAATCTTATAAAGGTTGGAGAGTCTCATTTCCAACTCAGGGACCTTCCTTAGGAGGAACACACAGCTGGTACACGTCGGGGATGGAGCCATGACGTTCCAGACGAGCGGTGGATAGCTAACCAGCTAAAAACAGCTAAAAACAGGTTAGCTACAAATAGCTAAAAAGGCTAAAAACAGGTTAGCAGGTTAGCCTAGCCCGGTAAAACAGCCCAGCCGGGGGTCCGACCCACCCGCGCGTCTGATTGGGTTTTTCAGCTAGGCCAACACCAAGCCAACACCAAGCAAAAGCCAATATCAGCAAAAAGAGACAAAAAATTTAAAATGAAATCAACAAAAACAAACAAAAGCGGACAAGATAATTCCCTGACGCGACGAGACGTTCCAGTGCTGTTCTCTCACTCACAGGTGAGTGGAAAAGGGCCATTATTGTGCTGCCACAGTGCTAACCACTGTTCCACCAAGCTGCTATAATAATTTATTATGAAAAGTGACAAGCATTTTACAATGTGTGGCTAATGATACAAGTGTAATGGAATGCTAATGTATTTTTCAAGAGAGAAGAATGCTATAGATGAGGCCTTGGTTGATATGGTCATCAAGGATACGCAGCCCTTTAGTACAGTTGAGGATCAAGGTTTTAGGAAACTTGTTGAAGCCCTGAACCCAAAATACAGTAAGTCGTTCCCACAAAGAAGGTGTGTCACCTGCCATTTTGTGGATGATAACAGCAGCCTAGACTCTGTTGTTTTGGGAGTCCCAAAATTTTCCTCAGGCCCACACAGCTGAAAATCTGGCAACGGTGATAACCTCACTCCTAGCAGAGTGGGGGATTACAAAAGTGATATGCCTGGTCACAGATGGTGCTGCCAACATGGGTGCATGTGCCAGGGAGCTACATCTCCATCACTCCATTTGTGTTGTACACACACTCAACCTGATGATTAAGAAGGCATTTGACCAGACCCCGATGCTGGGTGATATCTGGGCCAAAATTCAGAAAATTGTGACCTATTTCAGAAGCAGCACCACTGCAAAGGTACATTTCTTGACTTTGTTACAATTTATTTGATGACACAGTTTTGTTTTGTTTGTTTCTTCTTCTTTATCAGCTCAATTTTTAATTTGTGTTTTTTTTTCTTTTAAAGGAAAAGCTAACACAAATGCAAGAGCAAATGGGTAGGCAACCCTTAAAGTGATTCAAGAGGTGGTGACACGGTGGAACAGCACCTACCACATGCTCAAAAGAATTTTTGAGCTCAAAGAGCCTGTGGGAGCAGCTTTAGCAAGCCTTAGTACAGACATTACCCCACTCTCCTCAGAGGAGTATGGCATTATTGATGCATGTCTGCAGGTTCTTGCGCCATTTAATGATGCCACTATGGAGCTCTCTGAGGAGAAGAGGGTTTCAGGCTCCAAGGTGAGCCCATTGTTTTCTATGCCGGACCACTCACTGGAGGAAGAAGTGAGAAATGCCAAACTTGTAAGCAGTTCTCTGGCCCAACAGTTAAGAAAACAATTAAGGGAGAGGCTTCACACTCTGCAATCTATGAATATTATGTCACTCGCTACTCTCCTTGACCCCCGGTTTAAGGCCATTGGGTTTTTCAGCCCCACTAAAGCTGCAGACACAGTGAAAAGGCTCATCAGAATGTGTTGGGATTATGTGAAACAGCATTCCCCCTCCCCCATCCACCTCATCATCACCACCGCAACAATCCACGTCAGATGTTTCTCAGCCTATGACCCAAGGTAAGACATACAATCAAAATGTTTTACTTTTATTGCATTTATATTAACCACTAACTCCAGTGACTTGTAACTTCTGTTTCTGTTTTAGCTAGCAGACTGTGGCGCTATCTAGATAACACCGTCAATCAAACAATGAGACAAAATATCAACACTGAGGCAACAATTGAAGTGCGGCATTACATGACTGAACCCAACACCGGAAGACAAGACCCACTAATGTACTGGGAAAGACAGAAATGTGTCTATCCTACACTTTGCAAGCTTGCAGTAGCCTTCCTTTGCACACCTGCATCCTCTGTGCTCTGTGAGAGTATTCTCAAAAGCTGGTGACATAATCTAAAAAAAAAAAAGAAGCCGCCTTTGTCCAAAGACTGTTGAAAAGTTACTATTTCTTAATAAAAATGGATAAGTAGCACAAGCACACCAAGTAACACAAGCACATTCACTGTAGTTACCCCAGTTTTATTTATTTTTCCCCTTATGATCACTGATATTTCTTAAAGGACAGTCCATTTATTGAAATAGAAAAAAAAATACATGTCAAACCAATAATGCCCTTGTAAAAATCTGCATGTTGTATACTTTTTGTCCAGTAGATGGCCTAGTAGAGCAAATGAAGTTTCACATGAGGCTTCATCAATATGAAACAAATTGATGAAAAGCTTCAGTGCTTCAAGAAAGCCTCATCTGCCCATCACTACTGTACATACATGCACACACTTGCATATGCACATGCACACACAAACTTTCGTCTATGTGAGACTTATAATATGATACTGCAGCTCAGCAGATGGTCAGCTGAAAATGGCATGGGAGGATGACAAATGTTTAAGACAGAACAAGATCCTTCAGACATTTCAAATGTAAGGTGGTCATCTCATACAAGCTCCATAATTTTCTAGAATTTGAACTGCACTCCACTATAATACAGTAATACTGTTTATGTGTGTAAATGTTCTTCTCCTACATGCCATCTGTTTTGTCTCTTTGCTTTGGTCTACATAAGCCAAAGCAGTGCTGGAAATTGATCTGTGTAACCAGATTAGAGAACAAAAACAGCAACAGATGCCAAGGAGAGCAAAGGTGCAGGGTCTTTCTGCTGGAACTCATCATGCTGTTGGGAGAACATATAAAAAGGTTTCAGATAATTTTAGAGATTTATGTGGTGAAAACGTTTTCATTGCAAAAGCAGACATAAAATTTACTAATGTTTCTGCTAATGTTAATGCTGGAGTGGTGGCCTAGAGGTTGAGTATCCGCCCCACAACCGGGAGGTTGGAGTTCAAATCCCGGCCGGTTCATGCCAAAGTCGATATTATAAAAATGGAACTTCCTGCTGTCCAGCTCAGTGCTCAGCAAAAATGGAGATGGGTATAAAGTTCGGCAGCGGTCAGAGAGGCCGTTGGCGTGGATTGGCAGCCATGTTTCTGTCAGTCTGCCCCAGGGCAGCTGTGGCTACAGTAGTAGCTTTCCTCCCTTGCACAGCATCTGGGACACCATGTGGTGGCGCCTATCTCTGTTTCACTGACCCTACGCCACACAGCTACTGAAAGTAGTGAAAGCTACAGTGGGGAGTCAATCCTGTGGTAGCTCTATGCGTTAACTTTTCTTTCCCCATTCTATGATGCTAAGCACCAAGCTAGAAGGTGGAAAGTACCATTTTTTTATGGTTGCTGGTATGACCTGGCTGGCATTTGAACCCATGACCTCACGGTTGTGGGGCAGATGCTCTACTAACTGGGCCACCACTCCAATTACAGTAGTAGCTTACCACTACCAATGTCTCTCTGGAGTGAATGAATAATGGACTCACCATAAGCACTTTGAGATGTCACTTGACATGTAAAGCACATATGAATCTAATCCATTGTTATTATTATTATTATTATTATTATTAAAGTTGCTAATCCTAAGGTTCTCTTCCACTACCATTATCAGTAAGACAGAAAGAGTTAGGTGTTGTTGAAGCTTACAGCACTCCTTTAAACAATATTGTCATTTAAATAAACATTTAAGCTGCACTTCCCTGATATACGTATTTATTAGGCTTGTCAAGTTGTCTGCTTATAAAAACTGGAAACGCCTCTAAAGGTACCTCAAACCCTGCAGCATGGCACCAGAGCAAAAGAAAAATAAACAGTTGAAAATACACAAAATCAAACTCTAGGGAATACATTAAATATTCTTGCTTTTCCATGTTTATGTGTGTGCATGTGTTTCTAGCATGAATGTCAACTTTATCAATTTTTACTTTGATGTCAAGGAGGCAGTGTGATAACTAAGTGAGTGCGTGTATATGTGCATCTCATTTTGGAAGGAGGAAGTGTGTTGGGACGAGATGGCGTGCGTGTGGAAAAAGTGTGTGTAATACGATGCATCCTGTTCATGCCCTGCAGCAGGTCAGGTTCTATCTCTCTTTGAGCAGCAACCAGTAAAACAATAACTCAAACACCACCCGGTGTCAGGCACCACAAGGTTCAGCAAATAATGTCTCACACATGCATGGTATGTAAACACGCTCTCACATGTTTTGATCTCCCAGATTTGTCAGAGGCGCGCTGTTCAAAGCAGTTCAGGCGACGGTATTTCAAAGCTTTGGTGAGGAGCACAGATGACCAACTCTCGACAGCGTGTATCAGTGGGCCAATGTGGTGCTTCAGAGGTTAGCAGGCTTTGCTGTGTGCAGGTGACAATTATATTTGAGCGTTACTTCTCATTTTGGAAAGTTGTCTGGCAAACAGAATTCAGAATATGGCCATTACCCAGTCTCATTATTCAGCCTTATCTTGTTGTTTTCCCTTTTTTAGCCTGTGAAGGTCAAACTATTCCATTTGCATAAATGTTGAATTTTGATACAAATAGCAAAACAATAACGTGGCTTATTTGAACAGTTGCCTTGGATCTACAGGTACCCATGATGGATTTGTCTGTACTCTTACAGTCTATCACTGAGCCAGTCATATGCTCTAAACAGCATCCACAAAGATAGTCTTCTGCTTGGACGTTTTCACCTTCCATCACTTCTCAACAGACGTACTATCAGGCCTACTGACTGGACCATATGACAAGGCATAAAATACTAATCATCAAATCCCACTCTTTTTATTAACCTATAAGACTATCCAATTGCTCGTCCATAAATGACACTCAATAAACAGTACAGGACAGAGATTGCCAATGCTAAACTGGATACAACTACATGCTATTTGAAAAGCTGTGTATGTGTCACTACCAATTCCTTCAAAAGAGCAAAAGCCAATTGGTTTGTCATGGCTCATATTCCTGCATATAAGCCTTGACAACGCTTTATAGCTTTTGAATAAATGGGGGCTATTTCCTTTGGAAAGAAGAATGTTAAGTGGTGAGAAGGTTGAAGAGGGATGAAGAGAGTTCCCTGCTGCGTCTTATCTGAAGTGTGCGGCAGGAATCACCATATGAGAGTTGCTGCTTATGGAAGGAGGAGAAACATACTGCAGAGAGACATAGACAGAAGAAGACAGAAGTTCAAAGGTGGAGCAGACTGTGCTGTCAGTGGTCTATTAGGATGAAAACAAAGAACTAATTCACTGTTTATCACATTATGATGAAATATATTGGTCATATATTTCTTTAAACATAAATCATGGTAAACAAATACACATACACCTAAATTATTATTGCCCTGAGTAACTGTGACAAGTTTAATGTGCATAGTTTTAATGTGTTTAAGGCAACAACACATAGAGTTACAGAACAAGAAAACCCTTTAAGTGACATTGCTGAACAAATTCTGTTCAAGTTAGAATTGTGTTGAGGCACCGATCCATGAAAGAGTATAACAAATTGCTAAATCGATAAAACTCCCATGAGCATTGTGAGCGTCACTGCAAAAAGGAAGAAATCAGGAAACACCGTGACTTGTCCCTGTTGGCCTTTTAGTCAACTCAGTAATGTGCAAGCAGAACATTGGTCAGGGAAGTCACCAAGAGACCAAGAACCCAATGGTCCCTTCAGAAGTGTTTCCAAGATCTTCTGTTGATATGTCAGTGTGATCAGTAGGAACAGGCTTCTGTGTAGCATTAAAACAATTAGGAATCTGAAGCAACATGGCTAGAATGAAGACATGTCAGCAGTCACACATAATAACCCAAGAGTAAACACAATATGAAACTTCATGGCGATACGTCAATATCATCTTGGCATGATGGAAAATGAATAATGTTCACCAATGGCTGGACTGCACTTTTCCTATCAAATATGCCACTCACAGTTATAGTGGCAGACCTTTCTCAGGAAAATACCAACATGTTCTCCAGCAATCAATACATATGACATTTGTTCCACCCTCTATATAAGACTAATGGCAGCATTTCAAATGTGATCCAGGGGAGCGTTTACTCTGTGATGTTTAACTGCCTGAATGTTTCAAAAGCCATCAAATCCACATATAGAGGTGGGTGGGAGTCATAAATACAGTATTGTCACAGTCAGTCCCATTGTTTCATTTTTGTCCCCATGTGCATCTGTGTTAAGCTTCACTTTCACTTGTGTTACTTCTGAGTCAGAGTTAAGTCATATCAAAAACACATTTTTAGGGTTATGCACTAAAACTACTTGGTTAATGTTAATTGTTGTGGTCAGGAGGAGATACGGGTCTGCTTTAAACACATTACAATTGTAGCACTCTGTCATGAACGCCCCTTGGGGCAGAGAGAGACAGATCCAAGCGCTGAACTGTTTAGTGACATTTATTAACGGAAAAACACAAAACAACCTGTGCATGACACAAAAATGCAAACTTTAAGTAACTTACAGGAGTGGGATCAGTCCAAACAAGTCATTAGACATGAGACGACTGAGAATAGACATTTGACATGAGTTGTCAGGCGAGAGGGCATAGACAATGCTGCTGCACTAAGGGAATGTGCAGGCAGCCTTAAATAACAGGCAGTAGATGAGCGACAGGTGCGTGCCCCCAAGTGGGCCGGTGACCTAATTACAACTGCCCACAGCTGAGGTGGCAGAGAGCAGACAGTGGGCAGCTGGTGGGGAGAGTCTGGAGAAAGAGGAAAGGCTCTGTCATAAAACCAGAAAATATACAAAAACAGACAACATAATAATAATAACAGACATACAAAACTTAGAATTAATGTGAGAGTCTGAGCTCTGTGGACACACGCTCAGACACAAGACAGAGCCCCCCTTTAAGGGGTGGAATCCAGACACCCCCAGGTAACACCAAAGAACCCCCCCCCCCAAAAAAAAAGAAGTACTACACCAGTCAGGGTGGGAGGTGGTGGGAACTGGTAGGGGGGAACAAAAACACAGAGCCCGGTCAGGACCCGCACCCACGCTACATCAAAGCCTTGGGCCCCCCAAACAGTTCAGGTGGACGGCCGAAGTCCCAGGCCAGCCGAACAGCCAGGTGGAAGGAGTTGGGTGACCTGCCGGAGAATAAGGACCACCCGACCCGACGTCTCAGTCTTTCCGGTGACCGGCCTGAGTTCTTTAGCCACTAGGAATGCAGAGGTGACCCAGGAGGCAGCTCCCCAACGGGAAGGCCCAGTGACGGAAAGCAGGGCTGGAGGGGGAAGACCATGACAGTGTCTGGTGGTGGAGGAAGATGAGGTATCATAACGGCGTCTGGCAGAAGAGGAAGGGAGACCATGATGCCATCTGGCAGAGGAGAAGGGGGGACCATGATGTCTTCTGGCTGAGAATCTGCAGCACCCACAGTGGCCCTGGGCTGGAGCTCTGCAGCACCCGTGGTGGACCCCAGCTGGGCCAATGCTGCACCCTCGGTGGACCCCGGGCTAGGGTGTAACGCCCATGGCGGGCCCATACTGAAGCATAGCATCCACGTTGGGTTAAAGCTGGGGAGCAGCACCCACGAGGGTCCTCAACCGGGACATAGCACCCATGGAGACTTAGGCCGAGGAGGGGGAACCCAGATGACGGCCTTGGGCAGAGGGGAAGCAGCACCCACAGAAGACCCAGCCTGGGACGGGACACCTGCGACAACCTCAGCAGGGGAAGCTGGACTCCTAACAACGTCAGGTGGCGAGTCTGGACCCACGAAGACCTCTGGCTACGCTGGAACATCTCTGGTGACCCTGGGAGAAAGCTCAGAGGAAACATAAAGAGGTACAGAGTCAGGGTCACTGGCAGCGGCGGAGCCTGGCAAGGCAAGCTCAGGCGGAGCAGGCAGCTGCACCCAGCTCCCCTCACCAAGAGTCAGGCAAGACCTCTCTAAAACTGAATAGAAAAAAACTAGAGCGAGCACTTGCCTGAACTCGAGCTCCACTGCCGTCCAGGACTCTGTCGACCCAGATGGCAACGACGTCTCGGGCCCCGTCTCATGGAGGTCCAGCTCAGTTGTAGCCTCTGCTGCGGTGGCCTCCGCAGCAGGCATGATAGTGGTTGCAGTCCTGATGTCCCCAGGCGAAGTGACCCACGCTGGTGATTCCTCCGGCGTAACAGCTGGAGTTCTGCTCACCGCTGGCACCGGAGTGGGGTCCTCCAGGGCAACAGGCTCCTCCCTCGTCCGGCGGTTCACTTCCAGGGCTGGCGGACTCTCAGGAATAACTGGAGGAGACATGGAGAGGGTAGGTGAGGGTTTAGTAATTGCTGCAGGTGGAGCGAACTCAGGGGACTGCATAACCTGAGTCTCTCTCCAGGGAATCAGGCAAGGCATATCATCATAAATAGAAGGAAAAATAAACGGCACTTGCCTGACATCCCAGTGTGCGATATTCTCTGCTGCAGCAGGTGGGCTGTCATCCCTCTCCGTGTCAATGGTGAACCTGGGCCCCTCTGTGGATAGTGGAGGAGCCGCCCCTGTAGACACAGAAGTGGGTGTAACCGGGGAAACCCTGGAGGACCTCTCGGCAGCAGGAGGAAGCATCGAGGCAACGGGAGTTGCGGCAGCAGTGGAGAGAAATCAGGCTGACAGGACAGCCGGTGAAGAGAGAGGGAAGAGAGGCTCTGCTGCAGGAATTGTCGGGCTTGACGTCAGGGGAATGGCTGCCGAAGAGGAGGAAGGCTTCCTCTGGCGGTCCGATGCAGGATGATGGCGCCGTCGTGAGGCCGACGACGCACACGCTGGCACTGGAGAGCCAGAAGAGGAGAAGGACATCCGTTGAGGGAAGCACATCCGTGATGGCTCTGGCCCATCAGGAGATGACCCCATCTTCAGCCCAGGGACCGACTGCTGAAGCGCGGTGACTGTGGCCAGCAGTCCTGCATATTGGGGGCATTTCCAAAGGCTGGGATGCTCCTCTAGAATCCCCACCGCTCAATACACACTCCACCACACCTTCTCGGGTCCGCGGGTGGCGAGAGCTTCATCCACATAGCTCTGGATAAAGTCTGTTGCCCATTTTTCCTCCAGGCTTGGAGACCCCAATGCCGATCCTCCTTTGTTTGGGTGAGGCTGACAAGCTGGGGACATAATGAGCTCCAATGCACAGGTGAGTGAAAAGCGAAAAAACACGGAAAGGGGAAAAAAGGGCAAACAAACACTAAACAGCAGCTGAATCTTTAATCTGGCAGCAGCATTCTGTCATGAATGCCTCATGGGCAGAGAGAGACAGATTCAAGCGCTGAACTGTTTGGTGACATTTATTAAAGGAAAAACACAAAACAATCTGTGCATGACACAAAAACGCAAACTAAAGTAACTTACAGGAGTAGGATCAGTCCAAACAAGTCCTTAGACATGAGACGACTGAGAATAGACATTTGACATGAGCCGTCAGGCGAGAGGGCATAGACAATGCTGCTGCACTGAGGGAATGTGCAGGAAGCCTTAAATAACAGGCGGTAGATGAGCGACAGGTACATGCCTAATTACAACTGCCCACAGCTGAGGTGGCAGAGAACAGACAGTGGGCAGCTGGTGGGGAGAGTCTGGAGAAAGAGGAAAGGCTCTGTCATAAAACCAGAAAATATACGAAAACAGACAACAGAATAATAATAATAATAATAATAATAATAATAATAATAATAATAATAATAATAACAGACATAAAAAACTTAGAATTAACGTGAGAGTCTGAGATCTGTGGACACACGCTCAGACACATGACACACTCTACCTTTTCAATTAATGTAGTTATTTGCATAGCCACTGGAGGTTGCTAAATTTCAAAGTAGAATCATAAGTTGCATCAGCTGTTTATATACAAAACACTGAAGAGAATGCTGGGGTGGCTTTAGATCATGTGTTGAGTAAAAGCAGTAAAAATGCAAATAATATAAGTCATTGTGAGCTAGAGATTCTGGCAAACTGTCCAGCAGGTCAGGAGGGGGAAGCAGCTCCCTGTTCACACTATGTATATTGCGGATGGGGCACTGCTGACTTCGACTGGGGATACCGTTGGGTGGTGGAAGGAATACTTTGAGGATCTCCTCAATCCCACTCACACGCCTTCCACAGAGGAAGCAGGGCTTGTGAACGAGGGGGACGACTCGCCCATCACAGGAGCTGCTGTTGCAAAGGTGGTTAAAAAGCTCCTTGATGGCCGGGCCCCGGGAGTGGACGAGATTCGCCCTGAGTACCTCAAGGCCCGGGATGTTGTAGGGCTGCCATGGTTGACACGCTCTGCAACATTGCTTGGAGGTTTGGGAACAGTGCCTTTAGCATGGCAAACCAGGGTGGTGGTTCCTCTCTTCAAGAAAGGGGACCGGACGGTGTGCTCCAACTCTAGAGGGATCACACTCCTCGGCCTCCCTCGGAAGGTCTATGCCAAAGTAATGGAGAGTTGAACCTCGGATTCAGGAGGAGCAATGGGGTTTTCGTCCTGGCCGTGTCACATCGGACCGGCTTTTTACCCTCTCGAGAATACTCAGGGGCTCGTGGGAGTTTGCCCAACCAGTTTACATGTGTTTTGTGGACTTGGAGAAGGCATTCGACCACGTCCCTCGTGGTTTTTTGTGGGGGTTGCTTTGGGATTATGGGGTATCGGCTTGTTGTTATGAGCTATCCGGTCTTTATACGACCATTGTGAGAGTTTGGTTCGTATTGCCAACGCTCGGTTGGACTCATTCCCAGTGAGAGCTGGACTCAGTCAGTCCTGCCCTTTGTCACTGATCCTGTTCATAATTTTTATGGACAGCATTTCCAAGCACAGCCAGGGAACGGAGGGTGTCATGCTTGGGGACAACAGGATCTCATCTCTGTTGCTTGCAGATGATGTTGTCCTGTTGGCTTCATCCAGTAATGACCTACAGGTCTTACTGGGACGGTTTGCCGCTGAGTGTGAAGTGGCTGGGATGAGAATCAGCATCTCTAAGTCCGAGCCCATGGTCCTCAACCGGAAAAAGGTGGCTTGTCCTCTCTGGGTTGGGGACAAGCTCCTGCCCCAAGTGGAGGAGTTTAAGTATCTTGGGGTCTTATTCGTGAGTGAGGGGAGAACTGAGCGAGAGATTGACAGACGGATCGGGGCAGCATCTGCAGTGATGGGGACGTTGTACCGGTCTGTTGTGGTGAAGAGGGAGCTAAGCTCTAAGGCAAAGCTGTTGATTTACCAGTCAATCTACATTCCTACCCTCACCTATGGTCATGAGCTTTGGGTAATGACCGAAAGAATGAGATCACAGATACAAGCGGCTGAAATGAGCTTTCTCCATAGGATTGCTGGACTAACCCTCAGAGATAGGGTAAGAAGCTCAGTCATCCGGGAGAGGCTCAGAGTAGAACCGCTGCTCCTCCACATTGAAAGGAGCCAGTTGAGATGGTTTGTGCATCTGATCAGGATGCCTCCTGGACGCCTCCCACTTGAGGTGTTTTGGGCATGTCCTACTAGGAGGAGACCCTGGGGCAGACCCAGGACTCGTTGGAGAGACTCTGTCTCCCAGTTGGTCTGGGAACGCCTTGGTATCCTCTCTGAAGAGCTGGAGCAGGTGGCTGGGAAGAGGGAAGTCTGGGATTCTCTGCTTGAACTGCTTCCTCCGCAACCCGGACCTCTGGAAAAGTTGTAGAAGATGAATGGATGGATTGTGAGGATTTAATAATAACTAGAGGGCACTCAGAGTGCATACCTCTGCCAAGACTGTCCGTCCCTACCTAACCCTGGATTAACATTGACTCCAGATGCAATCCGTTACGGATGTGATTCGGTTTCTCCAGCAAATAGTTCCCATTCTTGTCAATTTTCTAATCCCCACCTGGTCCAGACCACTGCAGAACAAATCTTGCTCGTCAGATTTGGTTCACTAATGAAACACAAGGAGTCTATTTTTGACGGATGCCGGATACAATCCACAAATGCAAAATGCTGCGGTATCTCGTGGTATTTAATAGCCGTTTGTTCATTAAAAATGATTTAAGGATCATCTACATTATTATTTTCTGAGGTCTACTCCTCCACTACTGTGTCAGAGAAGGTAAACACTTTGACATAACATACAAATACTTCATAGAATTAACACCCTACTTACATACAGTATTATTAGAGCATAAAAATCCAGGTGGACAGCTGGTACATCATGCTTCCTTGTTGTTATCAACGTGATCTCAATCGGCTGTCCTCGGTCACTCTCGGGTCTTTCTCTAGATCTCACACTCTGAATAATTATCATGCCATCTTGTATTTGGAGTCTTGTTCTCATCTATGCGGCTTCAAAACATAAACGGAGTTGGTAGGAATGAATGCAAGGTTCCGTCCGCACTGCATCCATAACGGACTGCATCCAGAATCAGTGTAAATCCAAGTTAAGTCCATCCATCTGTCAGTCCATCTGTGCATCCATTGTGAGACAGGGCTTTGGAGGAGGTATGTGCTCATGGATCACCTCAAATCTAATGGGCTCGTCTGTAGCTCAAGGGCCGCCTCTGGTGAAAATTTCATCAAAATCCATCCAGTAGGTTTTTTTGCGTAATCCTGCTAACATGTTGCAAGAAGATTTTTTCATTTTTTTTTCCCTCTTTTCTCTTCTGGTGATACTAACAAAGCTCCTAATTAAGCAATATTACACAACAATCCAGTATCATATCACTGCAGTACGTAGTAAACAAACATAATATAACAGGCCTATTGTCATTTCACACACAAATTAAACATTGTCCAGTGCTGAAGTTAGTGTGTTTCCATACCATGTGGGTTACATGGCTCGCAACGATATCCTTAGCTTGTTTCCCAGCAGAAAAAAAACTGTTGCGTTGACACGGCTAGCAAAGGCTGAGCAACTTAGCTTCAAGCATGTACGTTTTAGTTTCCACACACTTCGCTCGCTTTTTTTGGCATCTTCAGATGAAATAAAGAGTTAATCATCACATCAGGGATGGGCGTATCAATACTCAAGTATCAATACTTCGATACCAGCTGGTCGATATTTTGGAGTCAATATTTTTTTAAATATCGCAATACCACCATGTAAATTCAAAACGGGCAATTTGTTTTCACTTCTGAGAGTTTTTGGCATTAAATTTATGTGTGAAAACAAGTGAAAAACCAGCCCAGGCATATTTTAGAGATGGTCTGCCATATCACATGATTATGGCAGACTATCAGATGTCAGAGCCAAAGACTCACTGCGCACTGACAGCCTCAGTCAAGCTCGCACTCACCGACTCCCATGCAGAGTGAGCTCAGCAGTGTCACGAGCAGCAGAAGAAGTATTACTTCTGAAACGTTACACCATTCATCCAAATTCTACGGTGATACCAAGCAACAGAATTTTGAAAAATAAACAAAATAAGCACTATTTAAGTTTGTAAAATAGTGTAAAATTAAAATATATAAATAAATAAATAATAAAATAAAAAAAAACATTGCACTGTGAAAAAACATTACACATACTGTATATGCTGCTTGGTATTACCATAGAATTTGGATGAATGGTGAAACATTTCAGAAGTAACTAGAAAAGCACTCAGAGAGCACATACCTCCACCAAGGCTCCTTCCGTCTGTCATGGATCACCTCCAGAATGTAATGGGTTTGTGTGTAGGCCTAGAGCCACTTCTGGCAAAAACTGCATCAGAGTCTGTCCATTAGTTTTGGAGTACTGTTGCTCACACACTGTGAGAAGATATGAGCCTTAGCTGAGGTATGCATTCTCAGATCAGCACCAAATTGTAATGGGTTTGTCTGTATCCCAAGAAATACCTCTGGTGAAAATTTCATCCAAATCCATCCAGTAGTTTTTGTGTAATCCTGCTGCACAAATACAAACAAAGCCCTTGATGAAAGTATGCACTCTCATATCATCACCAAAATCTAATTATCTGTTCCCCATGCCATTACACATCTTTTCTGAAAATTTCATCAAAATCTATTCATGACTTTTTGAATTATGTTGGTAACAGACAAACCAGCCAACCAACCAATACTACCGAAAACACTACCTCCTCCCTTGGCGGAGGTAAAAAAAATACTTGAATCCAGTTGACTTGACTGAGCTTTCATACAGCATATTTGCCCATCTGGATGACTGAGAATCTTCACCAAATTAAGAAACTGAATTAATTTTACATTCATTTTAAGTCTTAATTATTTTTATTATAATTGAATTATTTTTTTTATTTATTTTGCCCATCGTTTTATTTTATTATCATTTTATAAGCATGTATTTCAGATATTTAAGTTCATGATTTTTATTCATATTTTATATTGCCCTTGCAATAAAGTTGTTAATGAAACCACAATCATGTGATTTTCCTTTAAGGGGCAAAAAGTATCGGTATCGAAGAAAAAGTCCCACAAATTAATGGTATCGCATTGAAAGGAAAAAATGCTGGTATCGCCCATCCCTACATCACATACTATGTGGATAGAGGCAACATTTCTTTTCATTACAAGCTATTTTACTTTTTCTGTAGTGTTTTGCTGTTTCCAAACAGCACTAAGAATGTGCTGATTCTGGGGTATGGTGGTATGTGCCCACACATACAACTCTGCGGGCACATCTTAAGATAAGCTTTTATTAGTCTCACAATGAGGAAATTCCACATGAATCAGAATCAGATTTCAGAATCAGAATCAGATTTATTGCCAAGCACATTTACAAGTACAAGTAAACATACGAGGAATTTGACTTGACATTGGGCGCGCACGAAAGACGCATCCCAATGACGCGGCAGCCATGACGAGGCGCCTGTCAAAAATGCAATATTAATATATAAAGGAATTTATTATTATTATTATAATTAATAATAAATTAATAAATTAATTAATTATTATTATTATTATTATTAATAATAATAATAATAATAATAATAATAATAATAATAATATCCTGATCAGCACTAAAAAATAATTGTTTGTTCCTGGGCCCATTTCCTACCTTCCCTGTAATTTTCACTGAAATCTGTTCACTACCATTCAAGTAATGTTGCTAACAAACCGAGGAACGCTCCCAAAAACATTACCTCCTTGGCGGAGATAAAGAAAAACATGAATGCACCACTTTCGCTGCTTCCTAAACCAACTGCAGTGGCGGCAGTGGCTCAGGAGGTAGAGCGGGTCATCCAATAAACAGAGGGTTGGCAGTCCGAATCCCGCTCTCCCCAGTCATCCTGCCATTGAGTCCCTGGGCAAGACACTTTACCCACCTTCCTTCCAGTGTCAATGACACTGGGTATGAATGTGTATAAATGTTCAATAGTGGTCAGTGAGGCCGTTGGCACGGATTGGCAGCCACGTTTCAGTCAGTCTGTCCTAAGGCAGCTATGGCTACAGAAGTAGCTTACCACTATCAATGTCTGTCTGGAGTGAATGAATAATGGGCTCACGGTAAGTGCTTTGAGATGTCACTTGACGTGTGAAGCGCTGTATAGATCTAAGCCATTCACTGCAATCTCAAAAATATGAGAAAAAGACAGAATCTGACTTGATAGGAAAACAGCAGAAGAGAAGGGGAGCTAAATCTCATATATGAACAAGTCAAAGTAAAGGTTCAACACTAATAGCCATGTTGTATCTTTAATAAAGAAGGGGGTCCCAATTCACTTTTAACAGAGCCTCTGCTCTACAGTAGACAGCAGCAGAGGATTTTGGGCTCTACAAGATTGGGAAACTTGTGGCCCAGGAGAGTCAGAGCCAGACAGGCCAGAACTACACAAACCAGGATATCAGGGGGACCTTGACAAAGCTAAACTCCACTGAGGCCCAGAGCCCTGAGGATTCCAGAGGCTAAATGTAATCTCTCTCCTACAGGAGTTTTAAAGGAAGTAGTATGCGAAGGATGGGATGGCCATCTATCCAACATTAACTTAGTGTTATTCATTTACTATATATATGTCGCTCTCAGTGGGTAGAGTTAAAGCAAATTTATTCAGGCTGCAGTGCAGAGACAAATTATGCTCTTTAAGTGCTTAAGGTAAAAGCCTCAAACTAGAGTGGGAATAATTCACAAAATGATGTGAGCAGTTTTGCAACTGAGAACACATGACTGTTGAAAGCTTGTATGCATTTCATATTATATTTGTATTCAAAGATTAAAATTGTTAGGACCTTTCATTAAAAAGCATATCAGTTGCACACACCCACCTAATTCATCAGACTTCAACTCAGAATCAAAAAGAAGTTTCAAAGGCAACAGCAGAGGCAGGTTACTGAACTACAGTATGTGTAATCAATACATCAGTGCAATCAAGAGTAAGGGGAGAAAACACTGCAGGACCATGGACAGCAACACCACCGTCACACAAAAACAACATCGTGGTTTTAGGCATAGCTAAGCACCTGCCATCAAAAAACATGACTTAGTTTATTTATTTATTGTGGCCTTTTTAATTGTCCATGCATACAGTTTAATGACAGGGACTATAAAATGTAACTAAATAGAAAGGTAACGTAAGGCTCATTTTAATGTTCAGCTGCTTTGTGGAGATACTTCACCTGACCTAAATTGCTCATAATTTGAAATCCATCCTCGTATCTTTAAAGAGTTCAGTGTCATGTGTCTGAGCCAGTGCTCAGACACTTTATGCATTTTTGAGTATTTCATGTCTGTTATTATTTTCTTGTTTGTTTTTCTGTTATTTTGGTTGTTTTCTTTCAGAGAATCCTTCCTCATTTCTCTGTCACTCCCCTTTCACTCACAGTCTGCTCCCTAGTTCTCAGCTGTGGGTGATTGTCTAATTAGGTCACCTTCTCCTGCTCGCTCAGGTACTCACACCTGGTATTGACTGTGTTAATTGTGCTGTTGCCTATTTTAAGGAGGCTGCACCACTGTCTGGTGTAACCTCCTATGGTTAAGTCCACTCTCAATGGACTCTCAACTCACTTTCAAGCCGTTGTCCTACATGTAAATGCTCAGTTTCTCACTGCATGTATTTCTGGTAATTTGCAGGTTGGCTGGCGATTATGCTTGCCTTAGTTTGGCTATTTTTGCTGCCTGTTCCTTTGTGTTTGCCCCAGGTTAGCCAGTGATTATGCTCACCTTAGCTTAAACTATTTTTTGCCAACCTGCAATTCTTTTTCATTAGCATTGTGTATGTCTTTATGTTTGTCCAATAAATGTTGCAAACTCACGGCCAACATGTGGTGCCTTTTTCTCTCTGCCCCGAAGGGCCAGTCATGACATTCAGTGACTCAGCTGTGCAGCACATCTGTGTGTTTCACTTCCAAAAAGCTTCTACATAACTGTCATGAAGGCCCATACACAAAGTTCTTATTTCTTTATTAAGCTTTAATACATTTTAGGGTAGAAAGTATCTGCTGGACAGAGATGTTGATACAAGGACTGTCACTGCCAAACAAACTGTCCAAGCTCCCATACAGAGTAAGAAAATCCAGAAGATTGCAAGACTTTTTCCCTTCAAAAGCAGCTGTTGTGATGTATAAAATACACTGCGAAGTGATCTAGTCTTCTTTCTCTATATCCCACCTAGCTCAGGAAACAGTTATGTTTATTTTTTCCTTCACTACTGTGCATAAGAACAGAAAGAAACACAAGTTTCTTTAGTATGTGTCACTCAACCAGAAAGCTTGCATGCTTTTGCAGGGAAAGCCAACTAGGGTGCCTCAAAGTCTCAAAAAACATGGCCATCAGGGAAAACATCCATCCATCTACTGATTATCTGGGGTTCTGGGTCATGGGGCAACAATCTAAGCAGAGAAGCCCAGGCTGTCACCCAGTTCACATACCACCATGATCCCCATGATCCCTCCTGCAGATGATGAGCCCACTGCAGTCAGGGCAAACTTGAAATCTGACATGATATTCAACAACTTTGGGCCATATTACAAGAATGTGGTCAATTATCAGTTGTCAGAACTGGAGGACATGTTTATGGGCATTTCCAAGTTCATTTCACTATCACAGAAGTGCAAAACAGAATTTTCTGCCAAGCAGAAAGTTGAAAAAGGCTGTCCTAATGCTCTTAATTATTCAGAAGTGTGTTTAGGGTGTAATGTAAAAGAAACTGTCAGGTCAGAGTCGATGACTCCGCTACTGGTAACATGGTAACCCAGTACAACCTGCCACATGGACGGGTGGTTGGCGTCTAAACCGGCTCCCCCACCAGTGCATACTGGTGAGGAGGGTGGCATGTCACCCTGCAGAACTAAAACCAAGACCTGTTAAAGGGCGGATGAGCTCCTAGTGAGCCAATGGCCAGCATGTACCCTGGGTAGGTGGCGCCCTATAGCCCCAGATGGCAAGCCCTCTAAGAGAAGGTAAACTCTGAATGGATAACCCGAATGCGGGCGTTGCGAACCGCATTCCAATCTAGCAAGTGAAAGGACATATGACAACAACTAAAACCCACACCAGGGTTCCAGTCCCTGCTTCTCAATATTCATGTCCTATCCTCATACCCTCAGGTATCAATGGACAAAATACCGTAAATCCGTCTGGACTGGTATCTCGTTATGGAGGTGGGAATGGATCGACATACTTACTGAAATGTAAGAAACAAACACTCTTTAGTACTTTCAATGCCCGTACTTTGTCAAAGGACAGCAGACTTCTAGAACTTGTCAACTGTGCAAAACAACATAGGATCGACATCCTGACCATTCAAGAGCACAGATTATGCCACCCAGATACTGCAATTGCGCGCAAGACAAGTGATGGCTATCATCTAATTACATCGTCGGCATGGCGAGGTTCCCAAGGCTCTACTATTGGTGGAGTAGACTTTTGTTGTCCCCTTGTGCCGCTCAACAGCTGACATCCATTGAGAAGATATCTCCACACATATTAGTGGCACAATTCTACAGCAACCCCAAAACCATCGCTATAGCATGTTATAGTCCAACTAATGTCAGCGATGAACTAGCTGTAGATCAATTTTATGAAGATTTAAAAAGTGTGACCGAAAATGTTCCACCTCACAACCTTTTGGTTGTGGCGGAAGACTAACGCACAAATTAGCCCAGAGGACGTACCATTCACATTCAATCTAGAAACAAACCACAATGAAGAGAAACTGCTTGACTATGCTGAAGAGTTCCAGCTTTTGGTAGCTAATACCAAATTCATGAAACCCAAGCACAAATTATGAACATTTTAGCTGCCTACGGGAAAGCAGTCCCAGATTGATTATATCCTTGTCCGCAACAAGTGGAGGAACAGTACTACAAACTGTCAGGCCTGTTCTTCATTTCCAAGTGTTGGGTCAGACCACCAAGTTGTCTCGTGTACCCTACGGCTGAGCCTCAGGCAGTCCAAGAAGCCCACTCTAAATCCAATGAAGGAAGCTGACTGGAAGCTTGTGTGCGCCATCCCAGAGGTTTCCTCAGTGTTCACCCTGGAAGTTCGATATCGCTATGATGCACTCTCACAACCTGATGACGATATTGAAACGTCCTATAATAACTTCATTGCTGTCACTGAGGAAGTCGCTTTAGAAATGCTTCCTAAAAAGAAGGAGGAGAAGGACAAGTCACTCAGCGCTCATGCCCTAGTTAATGATGCTCACAAGGCTGTTCGCAAAGCCACACAACGTCATGAAAATAAGCCAACAAGAACCACTCTCAGAAACATGACCAAAGCACAGAAACAACTTGATGAAGCCTATGCACGAGTGGAAGCAGATTGTATAGAAAAGGAAATCAACCAAATCAATTACTTCAATTCCTCAAACCAACATGCAGCTGCATGGCCTATTATCAACAATTTTGCTGGACGGAAAGGCAGACCATTGGTCCACATTAAAGGAGGATCGACTGTAAAGCAGAAGGAGAATTGGTTATCTCACTTTCAGAGCCTGTTAGCGGGTCAACCAGTTACTCAAGGAAGCATAGATCTACCCCTTACCCAGACTGCCAAAACTCTAGACATAAGTACATCTCTGTTCACTATACAAGAGCTGCGTGATGCGGTTAGTTTTTTGAGGGCCAGTAAATCAACCGGCCTTGATAACATCCCAAGTCTTATCTGGAAAGATCCTCTGTTCCATGACCTCCTGCTAAAGATTTGCAGTCACACCTTTTCCAACTTGCTGCCACCATCTGCTTGGAAGAAATCTGGGATTGTACCTATCCCAAAAAAAGGCAACTTGACAATCCACTTCAAATTATAGAGACATCTCCCTAATGCCTATTGCTGCCAAAATATACAATAAGCTTCTTCTAAATCGTCTAGTACCCGCTGTGGACCTCCTGCTGTGCAATAACCAAAATGGTTTCAGGAGAAGGCGGTCAACAAACTCTCAAATACTGTCCCTGCATTGCATAATAGAAGAAATGAAGAGACTTAAGGATTTCATTATCTGTTCTGTAGACTTTCAGAAGGCATTTGATTCCATCAATCAGGACGTGATGTTTAATATTTTACCTCTCTATGGTATCCCACAACCTATCGTCATAGCCATTCAAGAGCTCTATACCAACACCAAGGCTACAGTCATAATAGCTGATAGTGAAACAGTATTCTTTGACATTGAAGCAGGGGTTCTTCAAGGTGACACTCTAGCACCATTCTTATTTATTATTGTGCTAGATTATGTTCAACGCCTCTCCTTAGACACCATAAATGACAAGGGTCTACAACTCCAACCAAGACGTAGCCAGAGGTATCTTGCTTTTTCTGATGATTGTGGTGATCCGAGCGCTGAGCTTATCCGTGCTAGAGTCACGCAGTATTCTCTCTTTTTTCTTTATATTTTCCTGCCCTGTTATTATTGGTTCTCCCGGGGCTTTTACTGTGACAGCGCTGCGGCCGGACTTCCGGCTGTCAAGTCTAGCCGGCACTGTCACAGCTGATTATGATTTTGGTAATTACAGTTCCTCCTCTCCTGTTTGGGTTCTTTGCATTTTGTCTTTAGTATTTAAAGGAGCAGCTGAGGCTCACTCCTTGCTGCGACCTACGTCGACCTTGACTGGAGTCCCTACGTCCGGCTCCAGTCTCCTTTCTGTGTTTGGCTCGTCCTCGCTCGTCTATTGTAAGTGTTTATTCTTTAGCGTCAGGTTCCACCTTCGCTATTCCCTGGTTTGGATCTTTGTGTTCTTTATTTGTGTTCTACGTTTAGTGTATGTGTTTTGCCCCACGTGGCTCATTATTTTGTGTTTTCTATAATAAACAAGCAAACTCTCTGTTGGCATCTGGCGCCTCATTTATGCCCCGAATAGGGGCAAACATGACAATGATATTGCCTTAGTATCAGACCTTGTCGTGAATGCAGAATCGCTTCTTCAGTCACTGGAAAAAGCAGCAAACCTGGTAGGGCTTTACTGCAACAAAAGCAAAATGGAGTTCATTTCTACAACACCAAACTGTAGCCTGCTTTTGCTGGCTGGCGCAAACATCACCCAAGTCAAAGACTTCAAATACCTTGGCTCATATATAATGGACTCAAAAGGATATGAAGTCTCGTAAAGCTCTAGCATGGGCAGCGTGTAATAAGCTTAATAAGATATGGCATTTGACTCTCAACAACCACAAGAAAATTCACGTATTCAGGAAGCTGATAGAGCCAATTTTGCTCTATGGTTCGGAGACGTGGACTCTAACTGCGCGTCAAGAAAAACGTCTGGATGGGACATACACGAACTTACTGAGGTGTATACAAAACATCCATTGGTCCAAGCATGCCACTCTCGAGTGTATATATGGTGACATCCCACCCCTCTCTCAGAGGCTCACCAAACGGAGACTCAGATTTGCTGGCCATTGTCATCGGGCCACCGGGGAGATTATACACTCCCTGCTCCTTTGGAAGCCTATTGGCCCAGTCCAGTCCCAGAAATTTACATTCCCAGAGGTACTGTCGAGGGACTCGGGGATAGCGAGAGAGACTTGGCGACAGTCATGGAAAATCGCACAGTGTGGCAGCAAGTTGTTCAGTGTGCCCCGACCCTTCGGGCCGCTACATAATGATGATGATGATGTAAAAAAAAAAAACAACAAATCGCTGCCTTTGCTCTCATTCCTTTTAATAAACAGGGGGGTGAGAACAAAGCCGCAATAGTAATATGAAAACTTTTAAATGGGAGGACAATTCCATTCTGCGCTGAGGAGAATTTTTCAATATACTTTATTAATCCCAGAGAAATTACAGGACATCCACGTGGATGGATGAGGCATCCACGGTGCAGCGCCAATCCCTTCACCATTCAGACATATTCACACCTAGCACCACTTAAGAATTTCCAATTAACATAATGTGCATTTTTTTGGGGGGGGGGGGTGCTGTGGGAGGAAACCGGAGTACTGGGGTAAACCCACGCAGACACGAGGAGAACATGCAAACTCCACACAGTAGGGTCACTGATGGTCAGGGGGTGGGATCACTCCTGTGACCTTCTTACTGTGCTGCCACAGTGCTAACCACTGCGCAACCGAGCTGCAGTGGTGGAGCAGCTCGGTAAATGCAAGGTTATTTACAAAGTCAAAATGCATTTAAGAGTGAGGAGCTTTTGATCTGACAGCTAACAGCGCACGGATGTGAGCTGTAGACTACAATTCAGAGATTATGCAGTCTTTCTCTTTGTCCATGATTTTGACAGAGTTGTAAAATTTCCTTCAGTTATGTTATCGTTCATCTGAACTTATCTTTTAAACCAAAAAAGAGCGAGCCAGCTCATCTCAGCCTGAGCTCTATTAATCTGCTCTGGTGAATATAAAATTGTAGTTTTAATTCAAAACAACTGTCGGGATATTTTCATTTTGAACCCTTCTTTTAAAAGAATGACAGTAAATGACATTAAAATTTCAAAAACTGTCATCATTAGATAATAATGAATATCGGGTTCATACGCCCATACTGTACATGCTCTTCTCTGGGATCATGGTGACAGCTGTTTTAACGGTAGGGCAGACAGATCCAACTGTGGTCCAGTAGTTAAAAAGAGGACTGAATCATAAAGCCACATAACTTTTTTTTTTCCCTATGAGTAGTGAAAACCCCTTTTGCGTCTTCAAATAGTTTGTATTTACAGACGTGGACAAAATTGTTGGTACCCCTCTGTTAATGAAAGAAAAACCCACAATGGTCACAGAAATAACTTGAATCTGACAAAAGTGGTAATAAATAAAAATTCTATGAAAATTAAACAATGAAAATCAGACAATGCTTTTGAATTGTGGTTCAACAGAATTATTTTAAAAAACAAACTCATGAAACAGGCCTGGACAAAAATGATGGTACCCTTAACTTAAAATTTTGTTGCACAACCTTTTGAGGCAATCACTGCAATCAAACGATTTCTGTAACTGTCAATGAGACTTCTGCACCTCTCAGCAGGTATTTTGGCCCACTCCTCATCAGCAAACTGCTCCAGTTGTCTCAGGCTTGAAGGGTGTCTTCTCCAGACGGCATGTTTCAGCTCCTTCCACAGATGTCCAGTAGGATTTAGATCAGGGCTCATAGAAGGCCACTTTAGAATAGTCCAATGTTTCGGTTTTAGCCATTCTTGGCTGTTTTTAGCTGTGTGTTTTGGGTCATTATCCTGTTGCAAGACCCATGACCTGCGACTGAGACCAAGCTGTCTGACACTGGGCAGCACATTTCTCTCTAGAATACCTTGATTGTCTTGAGATTTCATTGTACCCTGCACAGATTCAAGACACCCTGTGCCAGATGCAGCAAAGCAGCCCCACAACATAACAGAACTTCCTCCATGTTTCACAGTAGGGACAGTGTTCTTTTCTTGGTATGCTTCATTTTTGCGTCTGTGAACATAGAGCTGATGTGCCTTGCCAGAAAGTTCCAGTTTTGTCTCGACTGTCCATAGGACATTCTCCCAGAAGCTTTGTGGCTTGTCAACATGCAGTTTGGCAAATTCCAGTCTAGCTTTTTTATGATTTGTTTTCAACAGTGGTGTCCTCCTTGGTCGTCTCCCATGAAGTCCACTTTGGCTCAAACAACGACGGATGGTGCGATCTGACACTGATGTACCTTGACCTTGGAGTTCACCATGAATGTGCTGCACGGTGGCGCAGTGGTTAGCACTGCGGCAGCACAGTTTTACCCTTGGCCGGGGGATCGCGGGGATCATGAGATCGTGGGTTCGATCCCTGCCCCCGGCCAACAGTGATCTGTGTGGAGTTTGCATGTTCTCCCCGTGTTGCGTGGGTTTACTCCGGGATTTCTCCGGTTTCCTCCCACATGCTAAAAACATGCAGGTTAGGGAGTTAAGGGGCGCTTGCGCACGCAGCAACCGGCAGCTGGTGGCTTGTCACCAGATTGCAAAACAAATCTACCTACGGGTACAAAATAAGTACAAAAAAAAAAAAAAAGAGGTTGTTCTGGGTTCTTTTGTTACCATTCGTATTATCCATCTCCTCCTGCGGCCATGTCCAGGGAGGTTGGCTACAGTCCCGTGGATCTTAAATTTCTGAATAATATGTGCAACTGTAGTCACAGGAACATCAAGCTGCTTGGAGATGGTCTTATAGCCTTTACCTTTAACATGCTTGTCTATAATTTTCTTTCTAATCTCCTGAGACAACTCTCTCCTTTGCTTCCTCTGGTTCATGTTTAATGTGGTATACACCATGTCAATAAACAGCGGAGTGACTACTTGTCACCCTTTAAATAGGCCGACTGACCGATTACAAGTTTGTAGACACCTGTGATGTTAATGAGAGGACACATCTTGGTTGAACATGTCCCTATGGTCACATTATTTTCAGTCTTTTCTAGGGGTACCATCATTTTTGTCCAGGCCTATTTCATGAGTTTGTTTTTTAAAGTAATTCTGTTGAACCACAATTCAAAAGCATTGTCTGATTTTCATTGGTTAATTTTCATAGAATTTTTATTTATTACCACTTTTGTCAGATTCAAGTTATTTCTGTGACCATTGTGGGTTTTTCTTTCATTAACAGAGGGGTACCAACAATTTTGTCCACGTGTGTAACTGTCCTCATTTAACACACAACACCGGCTGTGTTTTTTCATTAATCGGGACACACGAGCATAAACAAGCTCAAGATATGAAGATGTAATATGATGACTCAACACACAACAAATTAGCGGACAGAAAACTTTTTCACAGAAGAGGTCTGTCATCTAAAATCTTTGGATTGGCAATGTACTCCCCCCACCCCACTCTTGGTGTGACGCATCCTCACTGGATGGCACACACACACTCCCTGTTCATTCGTTCATCCCCCTAAAAATTAATACATTAATGCCTAATTATAGACTCCAATGGTAAGTCTGCAATTAAAATAACAATATGGATGGAATAAAATGCAATTAAGTTTATCATCACATCATAATTAAAATGATGGGTGATTAAAATATGACTGTTAAAACTCTCTTCATTAAAATAACAGAAAATCCCATCGTGTGTTGTTTTCTCATGATCTCTTGAGCTGCGTGATTTCAAAACACACCACTGAAATAGCATTAAACAATGTGCTTCTGTTGACAGACCTCCTTTTTCCTGATCAAATCTGCATTGACATAAAAAGCACTGTAATAGAGATGTGCATGAGACTGCATGCTGCCACACCTCTTTGAAATGAGCGCCACTCCTAAGTGCCAAGCCGGTGCACTGTCTACTGATAATTAAATGGCATGATGCAAAGCATAAAAAACAGACAATGCGCTAACAGAAACTAACAAAACCACTGGTGTAAGGCAGGAAGTCTGATGCAGAAACCCACTGATGACCATGAAAATAGAACCCTTTGTGTTTATGTGCTTTACCTGCAGATGGGACTCAGCTGAGAATTAGGCTTAAAAATCTGATTGATTAAATTCATGAAAACTGCCTGAGAGCTGAGCAACAATTACACTTTTGTACATTCATAAAAGATGTATAGTATATTAGCATATTTTAGTTTGTAAAAAATAGAAATGGAATTTTCTTATGCTGACCTTTAGACCCACTACTGCCAGCATGTACCAAGAAATTGAACTGTTTGGGATTTGCTTATATTTTTCACAAAAAAGCACAATGAATTTGTTAAAGACAAAAAGCAATGCATTGAACCTGAAGTAAAAGACACTATTGTTCTTTACACCGTAATGCCATACTGATTGTGAACATAATTACCAAAAACTATAAACATAATTGGGTAACAGAAGCATAAGGAAGGATATTAATATCCCCCTTTATGTAGCTTTAAAACTACTCCACATGTTGGCCTAAATGAACACTTCCCCAAGCATAACAGCTTCTGTAAAGCAGAAGGGCTGTTGTTATGTTTGAAGGAGTGAAAACAGTGTACTTGAAAGCTGAACACAGTCCCTCCACATTTTTCACCTGTGGAGTATATTCGGACCTTAGTGTGAAGACATACTGTATGTATGACATTACAGTTTTATGAAAAGAGACATATATATTTCAAAGTTTACCCAAGTGGCCAACCAGCTGGCCAAATCAATCAATCACCAACAGATCAACACAGCAGCAGAAATAAACATTAAAACATTATACTATTAAACAAAAATCCAACGTCTCCTCTTTGATTTAAAAAGTAATGTCAGTCAGAAGTCATATTCAATCCTGAAGTTTCTGCACTTAAACCCATGCCACCTTGTTAAAGACCTCTGCTAACCTACAGACTTTTACATACAGTGCTTTAGTCTCATTTTCTGAATGTTAAAGACATGGTGATTTGAAGGGGCAGGGCCTGGGCTCCAGCACCCTGCTGCTCACAGCTCCAGAGGCCACACTGTTCAATACAATAGAGCCATGATTACACCTACACTGCTCGCAAGGTTCTCAGTTCCTCCCCAGCTGTCTGCTCTCCGCTTGCAACCCAGCAGGCGTGTGATTGTACCAGCTCTGCTCACCCTTTTACTTTGTGCCTCTCACACCCTCAGTCCCTCCATCACTGCCTCCCACATGTGGCACCTTGTCACACTTCTCCTGGCATTATTTCCAGCTATGTGAGGGAATGTGTGGCAAATGAGTAGAAAGAGAAAAAGTTAGAGACCAGATAGCTTCATGGTGTCATATCCGGCTCTAGGGAGCCGGGCAATCAGAGCCAGGGGCAAGCCAGTGAGTCGTGATATTTTATTCAGGGTAAAGGGGAAGGGATGAGGAGAGCACAGATACTCATGCAGACGTACACTCACAGGTTGCACAGCGCAGAGGTAAGCAGCTCGTACCGGACGTGGGGGTAACAAGACGTACATACTCACAGCGGGATACAAACACAGGAATGCTGCAAGAGGAGTATAAGCTGACACCAGACGAAGGGGCTTCAGCTTAGCAATGTGTTTATGTCGCAGCCCCGAGTCATCGAGGCTGCTCCTATTTATCCTCACTGGCAGCGCCCCAGCTGATGAAGACTAATTGGCCCCAGCCGTCCATAATGCTGCCAGCTGGGGGCCAGCTGAGACGCTGCTCAATGGGAAGCAGGGATGAGGGAAAACATGGGCTGAGTGCCGAGACGGCATCTCAACCCATGGTGACAGAGCCCCTCCCTCAAGGTCGGGCTCCTGAACGACCAGGAACATCCCAGCCCCCCCCCCCCCCCCCCCACCTAGGGTGGGAGGTAGGGAGGCGGACCGGAGGGGAAGAAGCCAAGGGAAGGACAACACCAATGGGGCAATGTAGGGTAGCGGGAAAGAAAAACCCAAATACAATACTGACAAAACAGAATAATTAACCCAGGTACAGATGGGGAGAAGAACTGGGTCAGCACGCCGGTTACATACTACCCAGAGAGTACCAACCATGCGTGACCCAGAGCAAGGAAAAAAAGAACCACCAAAAAGGTACAGGGCAAAAAATGCTGAGTACGGTTAAATAAAAGGGAACCTATACACAGCGCTAATTTAAGTACATACACACAGTCACCAAGAAAAGTGAGGGTGACTGGAACAAATGACAATTATAGAGCATGGTGTTACAGAAAACAAGGCACATGACTCTATAATGAACCAACAGGACAAAAAAGAAATACTGAGTGCAGGCAAAGAAAAACCCACACACACGAATATATAAATACCCAGTCACCTAAAGAAATGAAAGTGACTGGAATAAATGGATAACTGCAGAGCATGGTGTTACGGAAAACAAAACATAACTCTACAATACAAAAAACGAGGCTAAAAACATGGCACAAAAAGTAAAATGCTGAGCATGAGCGATGGAAAACACAGCACTATAAAAACGAATCCACCAACAGGACAACACATTACACCCGAGTGACCTTAATAACAAAAGAAAAAGTGACACCCGAGGTGAATGGCAGGCAGAGTCCAAAAATGGCCGAGATGGCTCCGGAGATCTCCCCGCCCATTGTCCAGCTGGCGAATCAGGGAAAGAGAAGTGTTCGGACGGCGAACTCTGGACCCAGATCCCAGGAATCCAGTCCACCGGCAGCCGAACCAGGCTGCCCAGAGGGAAACACAGACCAGTGGGGGGAACCAGATCACCAAACCGAAAGTTCTGTGGGTCGGGTCGTCGACCCGCATCACTCAACCACCAGGACCGTTGAGACGGGCGAAGGATCAGAGCGGATCCCGGTGGAAGAGGCTCAGGGGAGAGCCGATGACGAGGGCGGCGGGCGTCAGGCCGCAGGAAAACGGCCACCTCCTCACCGGACCTGGACAATACTGGGGCAGCACCCACGTCGGACCCCGATCGGGCCTCAGGCGAACCCACGTTGGACCCCGACTGGGTCTCGGGCGAACCCACGTTGAATACTGCACCAGAACCGACCTCCAACGTTGAACCCGGACCCTCCAGCACCACGAGGAACAGCAACTCCTTGCCGGTGACCCTGGAAGAAGGCTCAGAAGAGAAAACAGAACCGGGATCAGGATCACCGGCAGCGCCAGAACCCGGCGAGACGAGCTCAGACGCAGCGGACGGCTGCACCCGGCTCGTCTCCCCTAGAGATAGGCTGAAGTGCTCAGGGATAAAAAGAGAGAAAAGAAAGGAGAGCACTCGCCTGATCTCGGGTTCTGACGCCGTCCAGGACTGCGAAGATCCAGGATCCGTCGTCAGGAGGTCGTTGTCAGGCTCCCATCTAGTCGCGTCGGGCCCCGCAGCCAGCACGATGGTCAGCGCAGCTTGAGATCCCTCCAGCTCAGGTAACCCCGCCGACGATCCACTCGGCGTGAAGCCAGAAGAATCTCGTCCCACCGGACCGAACCGCTCCTCCGTGGAGACCCGGGGACGCTCAGTCGTCGGCGTAGACTCCGCAGCAGTCAGTCCCCCTCCTCCGTCCGCAATGTAGCTGCGGAACCACAAGCCCTCTCCATATCCCACCACGTTGACCCGGAGCCGGGGACCGCTCGGCGGAGAGAGACACAGAGGATGTGGGATTAGGCATACAGGTTACAGCAGGTGGGGAGAGTTCAGGGAGCTGCGAACCCTGAACTTCTCCTCCAGGGATGTCACAGAGCAAATCATTAAGCAGGTGTGAAAAAACAATGACTTGCCTGCCCCCTGGAGGTTGAGTATCGCCTGCTGTAGTGGAATCTGCTTCTTCCTCTCCCCGCCCGGCGATAACGGAGGACCCCCCGGAAATTCGTCTGAGGGTCGCTCGCGTTGTCTCCAGCAGAGAGCTCACCAGGCCGGGATTCCAGGCACACACAGCGGTCAGGAAGCGCGTCGAGGAGGAGGGGGAAACAGCCGGGGTGAGCCAGCCCGAATGTCCAGGAATGACAGCGGGGGAACGAGGCTCAGGGGACGAGGCTGTAGAATCTCCACACTGACGAGGCGAAGGGATGACAGCTGCGTGGGAGGAACGGTCCTGACGATGACCCAGAACTGGATCCGGACGAGGTTCGTGCAGAGGTGACTCGGCGATGTGATGACGACTACTCCCAGGGGACGAAGCGAGGGGGAAACCCAGGATTCGCCGCTCCAGATCGGAGATCGAGACGAGGAAGGCGTCGAGCACGGGAAAGCTTCGTAGCCCTGAAGTCCTCACCATCAATCTCACTGCCGCCGCCACATGCCTGAAGGTGGTGACAGGAAACACAGTAGAGCTTGCGACAGCCACTCGACCCCGGACATAACTGCTGTCAGCTGCGGCTCCTTGAAGGGAATCCCGAGTGACGTGGCGCAGGTCGGGGGAAGTCCTCTGGTTGGCGCGAACTCCCGGACTGGAATGGCAGCAGGAACGGGACTCCGAAGCGGGGAAAGACGTCGCCCACTTCGACTCCCTGCCGGGATTTCCATCCACCCCGTGGAGCTTCTCTCGCTGTGTACCTGCAGCGTCTATCCTGGCACTGTCCTCCAGATGGTACAGAGAGTGAGGGTGACAGTCCAGGAGTTCCTCAGCACGGCCCGGATGCCAGCGTCTCGCGTTGGAGGCGTCGTGCAGGGTGAAGAACATCCCGTCGACAGCCTTCGAGACGGACCTCAGCTCGTCGCCCTGGCGCCGGAAGTGACTCCTGGGAAACGGCATGCTAGCAGCGCTGACACCCGGACAGAAAGGTACATTTCCACGGCGACTCACGGCCGCCGGTAGCTCTTCTGGCTGCGACATACTGTCATATCCGGCTCTAGGGAGCCGGGCAATCAGAGCCAGGGGCAAGCCAGTGAGTCGTGATATTTTATTCAGGGTAAAGGGGAAGGGATGAGGAGAGCACAGATACTCATGCAGACGTACACTCACAGGTTGCACAGCACAGAGGTAAGCAGCTCGTACCGGACGTGGGGGTAACAAGACGTACATCCTCACAGCGGGATACAAACACAGGAATGCTGCAAGAGGAGTATAAGCTGACACCAGACGAAGGGGCTTCAGCTTAGCAATGTGTTTATGTCGCAGCCCCGAGTCATCGAGGCTGCTCCTATTTATCCTCATTGGCAGCGCCCCAGCTGATGAAGACTAATTGGCCCCAGCCGTCCATAATGCTGCCAGCTGGGGGCCAGCTGAGACGCTGCTCAATGGGAAGCAGGGATGAGGGAAAACATGGGCTGAGTGCTGAGACGGCATCTCAACCCATGGTGACACATGGCGGCTACACACTAGGCGATTTTCAAATCTTACGCTGGCCACACACTGGAGGATTTTCAAAACAGTTTTGAAAATATGGGAGACCACAGATAAATGTTTAAACTGATTTAAACATTACTTTAAACTGATTTTTAACATTATAATCCTCCACATGCACACAATAAATAATGCAGCCAGATCACCACAGAAGACCACACTCCTGCCGTTTGTATGAGTGATTTCACACTGCAACGCCGCAGACATGAGATCTCTCAGAATCCCACGTGATCAAACATGTTATGCAAGATTCAAGTGTGTCTTCAGAATGTAACTATTAGGGGTGGGACAAAAGATTGATTCTGTGATGGATCGCGATACTTGACACCCAACGACGATCCACCGATCCCTAAACGCATGGATCAATCTATTATTATTTATATATATTCATGTAACGTTGCATACTCTTGGATATTAATCAACCAATTGCATTTTCAGTCCACTAGATGGCACGAAGCAAGCACCCAGTCAAGTAAAGTCATATCTTGTCTGACAAGATTTGCAGCCAGCTTTGAAAGTTAGAAAGCAGCTGAATGTGGCAAAAAGTTAGCTCAAATGTCGGGCATTTTTGGATTTTATAACAAAAGTGCAATGGAAGACCTTGACGTGACACACAACCCACAAGAAGTGCTGCAAAAAAAAAAAAAAAAATACATGGGCCAGCACCATGGCCAGCATATGTATCAGAGTAGTGTTAGCAACAGCTAAGCCAAAAACATACCAGCGTGTAGCTTGCTTTTTCTCTGAGCAGCACTAACCAGCAAACTCTGGATACCTGCCACCATCAACCTGTGTGCAGAGACATGTCTCCGTGGAAAATGAAGCCCCAAAAATGACAGCAGCAGAAAGGACTGCAGCAACTGTGGGACTGAGAGCCACCAGCCACCACAACAAAAGTGGCCACAGTGAGTTGAAAGAGTTAAAACGTTACATGAAACAGATATTGACAGTTGTGCTTTCAGAACAAAACCTGACGTTGACGTGGGGGGGGGGGGGTGTATGGTATCGTGATGGGCTCCTGATAGATCGTGATAATATTGGATCGTGACCCAAGTATCGCAATCTGAATCGGATCGTGAGGTTTCTTTGCTATTCCCATCCCTAGTAACTATCAACATCATTAGCTGGTTGTCATTCTGATTTTCAGTGAATATCAAAAAAAGAAAAGAATATGAGTGAAACCCTGGCCAAGAAGAGCTGAAGGTGAGTATGTAAGATCCAGCTGGCAACAATGGATCAATGCACAGCAATGAAACTGAAACTGGGGAGGGTACCACAGCTGTGGAAAACATCTTGTGTGGTACCTGTACCAAAAACTTCCCACCCCAAAGACCTGAACAGCTTCAGACCGGTGGCCTTGACGTCCCACTTGATGAAGACCCTGGAGAGACTGCTCCTTGCTCATCTCCGCCCCCTGGTGGAACCAGCGATGGATCCACTCCAGTTCGCCTACCAGCATGGCATTGGGGTGGAGGATGCGGTGATCTTCCTCCTTCACCGTTCTCTGTCCCACCTGGAGAAGCCCGGGAATATGGTGAGGATCATGTTCTTTGACTTCTCCAGTGCTTTCAACACCATCCAACCGATGATCCTGAAGGACAAGCTGCTGCGCGCAGGGGTGGACCAGCACCTGTCATCATGGATCCTGGACTACCTCACGAACCGGCCTCAGTTTGTGAGAACCCGGGACTGTGTTTCCGACACGATCATCAGTAGCATGGGGGCCCCCCAGGGAACGGTGCTGGCTCCCTTCCTGTTCACTCTTTATACTGCGGACTTCTCACACAACACAACACATTGCCATCTACAGAAGTTCTCTGATGACTCTGCGATCGTTAGTCTCATCTCCAGCGGAGATGAAGCTGAGTACAGAGGGCTTATCCAGGACTTTGTGGACTGGTGCCATCGGAACTGCCTCCAGATCAACGCGAGGAAAACTAAGGAGCTGGTGGTGGACTGCCGCAGGCATGGGCAGCCCCTCACAGCACCAGTAAATATACAGGGAACAGACATCGAGATGGTGACATCCTACAAGTACCTGGGTATTCATCTGAACAATAAACTAGACTGGTCACACAATACTGACGCACTCTACAAGAAGGGACAGCGCAGGCTGTTCCTGCTGAGGAGACTCAGGTCTTTTGGTGTACAAGGGGCGCTGCTGAAGTCATTCTATGACACGGTGGTGGCATCAGCCATCACTTTTGGAGTGGTCTGCTGGGGCAGTGGCATTACTGCAGCCGATAGGAAGAGACTGAACAAACTGATTAAGAAAGCTAGCTCTGTCCTGGGGCAACGCCTTGATCCGATGGAGGAGATAGGAGAGAGAAGGACGGTGGCTAAACTGTCATCTCTGCTGGAGTCCGAGTTCCACCCTATGCAGGACATACTGGATGCACTGAGGAGTTCATTTAGCAGCAGACTACATCATCCCAGGTGCACAACCGAGAGGTTTCGTAGGTCCTTCCTACCAACGGCTGTCAGACTGTACAACCTAAGCAGGGCTGCTCGCAGAGATAGCAAAAAGACGTAACAAACTAATAGGGTTTTTTTTGAATGCAAAAGATGCAATAGACTTACACAATGGTCCTCTCCGGCATACAACTAGGAACATACCGGTCGCTATGGAGGGTGAGAATATGTATGGGCACATAATCATACCATGTAGGATAACTAAATAGACGGTTATGCTGTTTCATCCCACCTAGCAACAATGCTCTGCACTGTGTGTGTTTATATATTTACATATTTATTCCATCTAGCTACAATGCTCTACACTGGGTGTGTTTATATTTATATATCTATATATTTATTCCATCTAGCTACAATGCTCAGCACTGGGTGTGTTTATATTTATATATCTATATATTTATTCCATCTAGCTACAATGCTCCGCACTGTGTTTTTATATATCTACATATTATTCCATCTAGCTACATTGCTCCGCACTGTGTGTGTTTATATACTTGCATATTTATTCCACCTAGCTGCAATGCTCCGTACTGTGGGTGTTTATATATTTACATATTTATTCCATCTAGCTACAATGCTCTGCACTGTGTGTCTGTGTGTGTGTGTGTATATATATATATTTTATAGTAATATGTACATATGTATATTAGCTGCTCTTGCTTGCTTGTTTTTTTTTTCTTGCCTTCTGATTGTTGCTCTGAGTGTTGCTATCCCTGTGCTGTTGCAATCCTGGAATTTCCCCGTTGTGGGACTAATAAAGGCTTATCTTATCTTATCTTATCTTATCTTAATGGCGGGATGTGCAGGTATACTGTTGGACATAGGAGAAAAGTTCCAACTCCACAAAGAGCAGTAAAATACTCACATTAACACTATTCATGTATTGATTATTTTGTCTGATAATTGGTGGTGACATGCCTCTAATCAGACCACTCCCCCTAATCCCTTCGGGGGCCAAAATGTTGGCATAATATCATCTAGTGTGTGGACACCCTCAGCCAATTTTGACAGTGAGTACAACAGACCAACAGATCCTATCCTATCATATCCTACAAATCCAAATACTAGATAATTTGGCCAAAAAGTGAGCCCATACACCTGCCATCTCTGGGAACATTTTCACAGTGTGGATTCTGCAGACATAAGGGGATCTATTATGATGATCTATTAAAGAGTCTATTGTCTATGGTGTAGAATGCATTTACGGGTGTTTCCAAGACCCTTTTGTTAACACAGCATCGGGAAAACTGTCATGCAATGACCCTTGCGGATCACCATAAGACGCCAAGAGTCCACCAGCGAGTTTTGCAATGATGGTGGTCTTTTAAAACAACAAGACAAGACAATACTGTGAGCCGCTCAGGGCAAAAACACACATTAAGCAGTACAAGGGCTCACAGGGCTAACCCCAGCCACTACGAGCTAAACTATGACATGACATGAAAAGCACGAACCTGACATGAAGGTCTAACAAGGTGTAGACCACCTGACGATGTCTGACGAGGATAGCTGACAATGTCTGACAATACTCCTGCGATTTAACTGCCGCTAGTGCCCGCCTTATAAAGGCGAACACTAACAAATGACAAGCAGCTGACCAATCTTGACAGGCAGAAGCCCCACCGAGCGCCTTCACAATAAGAGCCCGGTGAGGCCAGAATACCACCCACAACTGTCAAGGCCGGCAGCAAGTTGTGCTTAGCCTGAGCGCGGACAGAACCCAGCGCTCGGATCGTAACAGTACCCTCCCTCCGAGGGCGGGCTCAGAACGCCTAAGGACCACCCTGCCCCCCCCACCCCCCAGGGTGGGTGGCTGGGGGTAGGTGCGGAGGGAGAGAGACCAAACCCAGAAACAATCAAAACAGTGACAAGGACAACTACATACAGGACAACGACAAAATACCGAATATTCAAATCAGATAATACACAGAGGGAAATAAGGCAACAGTAGAACATAACACAATTTGCCAAGGGTCCCCAAATACAGTGGGGCAAAAAAGTATTTAGTCAGCCACCAATTGTGCAAGTTCTCCCACTTAAAAGATGAGAGAGGTCTCCAATTTTCATCATAGGTATACCTCAACTATGAGAGACAAAATAAGAAAAGAAATCCAGAATTGGTAAATTCCTCGGTAAAATAAGTATTTGGTCAATAACAAAAGTTCATCTCAATTCTTTGTTATATACCCTTTGTTGGCAATGACAGAGGTCAAACGTTTTCTGTAAGTTTTCACAAGGTTTTCATACACTGTTGCTGGTATTTTGGCCCATTCCTCCATGCAGATCTCCTCTAGAGCAGTGATGTTTTGGGGCTGTCGCTGGGCAACACAGACTTTCAACTCCCTCCAAAGATTTTCTATGGGGTTGAGATCTGGAGACTGGCTAGGCCACTCCAGGACCTTGAAATGCTTCTTACGAAGCCACTCCTTCATTGCCCGGGCGGTGTGTTTGGGATCATTGTCATGCTGAAAGACCCAGCCACATTTCATCTTCAATGCCCTTGCTGGTGGAAGGAGGTTTTCACTCAAAATCTCACGATACATGGCCCCATTCATTCTTTCCTTTACACGGATCAGTCGTCCTGGTCCCTTTGCAGAAAAACAGCCCCAAAGTATGATGTTTCCACCCCCATGCTTCACAGTAGGTATGGTGTTCTTTCTCCTCCAAACACGACAAGTTGAGTTTTTACCAAAAAGTTCTATTTTGGTTTTATCTGACCATATGACATTCTCCCAATCCTCTTCTGGATCATCCAAATGCTCTCTAGCAAAATTCAGATGGGCCTGGACATGTACTGGCTTAAGCAGGGGGACACATCTGGCACTGCAGGATTTGAGTCCCTGGTGGCGTAGTGTGTTTCTGATGTAGCCTTTGTTACTTTGGTCCCAGCTCTCTGCAGGTCATTCACTAGGTCCCCCCATGTGGTTCTGGGATTTTTGCTCACCGTTCTCGTGATAATTTTGACCCCACGGGGTGAGATCTTGCGTGGAGCCCCAGATCGAGGGAGATAATCAATGGTCTTGTATGTCTTCCATTTTCAAATAATTGCTCCCACAGTTGAATTCTTCACACCAAGCTGCTTACCTATTGCAGATTCAGTCTTCCCAGCCTGGTGCAGGTCTACAATTTTGTTTCTGGTGTCCTTTGACAGCTCTTTAGTCTTGCCATAATGGAGTTTGGACTCTGACTGTTTGAGGTTGTGGACAGGTGTCTTTTATACTGATAATGAGTTCAAACAGGTGCCATTAATACAGGTAACGAGTGGAGGACAGAGGAGCCTCTTTAAGAAGTTACAGGTCTGTGAGAGCCAGAAATCTTGCTTGTTTGTAGGTGACCAAATACTTGTTTTACTGAGGAATTCACCAATTAATTCATTAAAAATCCTCCAATGTGATTTTCTGGATTTTTTTTTCTCATTTTGTCTCTCATAGTTGAGGTATAGCTATGATGAAAATTGGAGACCTCTCTCATCTTTTAAGTGGGAGAACTTGCACAATTGGTGGCTGACTAAATACTTTTTTGCCCCACTGTAAGTTACAGAAAACACAGGACAGCACGAGAAAATTAGATCTTGGCCCACATGTTACACAAGGAAATGACTTCCCACCCGTGTGAATACTCAAATAACCAAACACAAAAAGCAGAGCACTTACTGGCTCATACCCGACTACACACAATGCAAACTACGGCAACTGCAAGACATAACCATAACACAAAGTATACAGGACAGCAAGGAAAAAATCCCCCAGAACAATCACTGCGACGGATCAACACCAGAAAAACGACCACTACCCCCCTGACAGTTTATGCTGACCGGCGGAGACCAAGCACCACAGGAACAGTTCAGGTGGCCTCCCCGCGTCCAACAGCCAGCGGGTGGTCATAGGAGGCGGAACATGACCAGGCGGCTTACCACAGTCCAACGCCCAGCACGTCCGCTCCTCCGGTGGTCGAACCAGGTCGCCCAGCGAAACACACAACACGTCGGGTGGCCGACCCGGGCCACCGAACCGGCGAAGCAGTTCCTCAGGCGGCCGACCCGTGTCTCTCAGCCACCAGTCCCGGGGAAAAACAGCCCGCGGCGGCCTCCCTGATGAGGACAAAACTCGGGAGAGCTGGGGCGAGCGAACAGGAGCCCCCACGGCCCCCGGCGATGATGCACAGGGGCGGTGACTCAGTAGAGGGGAAAGATGGCAAGGATGAGCCTGTAATCCGTCCGACGGCGAAAGGTCTGCAGCAGCTCCCCCGTCCGCGGACCACGCTGGCGCTGCACCTCCGATTGGACCCCGATTGGGTCCAAGCTGCACCCACGTCGGGCCCTGATTGGGCCAGAACCGCACCCGTGGTGGACCCCGACTGGGTCGGTGCAGCCCCGCTGATGATCTCCACCCCCGAACCTGGGACCTCCAACCCAGTGACTCCGACTGGTTACCCGCCGGCGACACTGCAACGAGGCTCACAAACTGGAAGAAAACTGGGATTAGAATCACCGGTAGCAACAGAACCCAGCGAGACGAGCTCGGGCGCAGCAGACGGCTGCTCCTCACTCGCCTCCCCGAGAGGCAGGCAAAAATGCTCCAAAACAGGGGACAGAGACACAAGGGGGAGCACTTGCCTGCACTCGGGTTCTGTTGCCACCCAGGACTTCGACGATCCAGGTTCAAGGCGGCGACTCTCGTCAGCAGGCTCCAACTCAGCTGCGTCGGGCTCCGCAGCTGGCAAGATGTCATCTGCAGCCAGAGGTTCCTCCCGCGCAGCTGTCCACGCTGATGACCCGTATGGCATGGGGGCAGGGGACCCTTGACCCACTGGCTCGGACTACTCCGGCGAGGAGACCCGGGGACGCTTCATCGTCGGCTCAGGCTCCGGGCCGCAGTCAGCTCTTCTCCTCCGTCCACGACATGGCTGCAGGGCTGGATCCAGGCTTTCCAGCACTCAGGCCCCCTCTTCATCCGACGACGTTGGCCTGGTGTCGCGGACCGCTCGACCGGGGGGGACACAGAGGCAGCAGGTTTAGTTATTATTACTACAGCAGATGGAGAGCTCGGGGGGCTGCGAACCCCGAACTCCGCCCCCAGGAGTCAGACAAGGCAGGCTACAATTATGGTGTAATAAATTAACTTGCACTTGCCTTTCTCCCGGAGGGAAGATGGTTCCTGCTGTAGGGGACGTTGTTCCTCCTTCTCCCCGCTGGATGGCGACAGAGGGCCCCCTGGAAGGACGAGGTGGAGCCGCTCTCAGAGGTTCACTGACGGGCTTCGCCGGCAGTGGGTCCAGCTGGGGATTCTGCCGAGGTTCTCCTTGGCCATGACGCCGACGTCGTCGACGACCTCCAGATGGCACGATCTCCTGGACCAGGTCAGGGACAGGAACCCAACACGGGGAGCGAGGATGCCTCCTCCTCTGCTTCCTGCTTTCCTCCTCCTCCAGCCTGCAGAGTATCTCACGCTGCGTGGCGAGTTTATCTCTCCTCGTCATCACCTCCGGGTGATCGTAGTAGTGGAGAGGAAGGTTGTCCAGGAGAACCTCTGCACAGTCCAGGTGCCAGCGCATATAGCTGGAGTTGACGTCAAAGGTAGCGGCGAGGAGCGTCCCATCGACGTACTCCAGCACGCTCGCTAACTCTTTGCCCAGGCGCCGACCGCAGCCCCTGGATGACGGCATTCTCCCAGCAATTGACACCCAGACAGGGAAGAACAATAGTCCAATTAAGGCAAAAACTCACGGTGAAAAAAGGCGTCTCGGTGTGGCGTCTCCGTTTAGACGTCCTGACAGGAGTATACTGTCATGCGATGACCCTCGCGGATCACCATAAGACGCCAAGAGTCCACCAGTGAGGTTTGCAATGATGGTGGTTTATTAAAACAACAAGACAAGACAATACTGTGAGCCGCTCAGGGCAAAAACACATATTAAGCAGTACAAGGGCTCGTAGGACTAACCCCAGCCACTACGAGCTAAACTATGACATGACATGAAAAGGACGAACCTGACATAAAGTTCTAACAAGGTTTAGACCACCTGACGATGTCTGACGAGGATAGTTGACAATGTCTGACAATACTCCTGCGATTTAACTGCCGCTAGTGCCCGCCTTATAAAGGCGAACACTAACGAGTAGTAATGACAAGCAGCTGACCAACCTTGACAGGCGGAAGCCCCACAGAGCGCCTTCACAATAAGAGCCCGGTGAGGCCAGAATACCACCCACAACTGTCAAGGCCGGCAGCGAGTTGTGCTTAGCCCGAGCGCGGACAGAACCCAGCGCTCGGGTTGTAACAAAAACAGTCTCTGTGCCAGACGAAAAGTGCAAAGAGATTGGTCTAGTTATTCAGAGGTATGCTTTGGGCAATCCAATCCAAAGCACTCCTGCCCATCTCTTCAATGCACAGAGGGACATAATCAAAGGTGAACTGTGATCATGATGGTTTGTTTAAGACAGGTTGTGCTCTGACCAAAGGGCATACACATTTTCACTCATTATAGTAAGGCTGCTTGGTATTAAACCATGCATTAATCACAGCTGATGCCCAGTTAGTCATCTTATGGAGGACGATGGGGAAGAAGAGATGATCCAACAACTGAGCTTTGTAATTGACCTGAAATAGGTGTAAAATAGCACACACAGATGCAACACAAAGACATGAATGGGTTTGGAACTTCAAGAAAAAGAGGACGATCCTCTGAATAATTCTGTAAGCCCATGCATTTTTTCTCTGTGCAATAAAAATTCTGTCTGCTGTGTCTTCAAAGAGTTTGTATTTAACTGTCTTCAGATAAACACATTCAACAGAAAAACAATGGCTGAATGTGTATTTTTCATTAACTGACACAGGTTTGTAGTTTAAAATCTACAGACTGACAGCATCCCCCCCATGCACCACATCCACACACTCCCTATTCATTCATTTATTCACTCATTCCCCTAAAAAACATTAATGCCTAATCTAGACACTCCACTCCACCATGATTAAAAGTCTATGATTAAAATGAAAATGTGGATGGAATTTAAAAAAAAATATTAAGCGTATCATCATATCTAAAAGGATGGGATTCAAGATTCAAAGATTTTATTTGTCAATACTACTATACGTACAGGAGAATTGCAATGGCCACAGCTATGTTTCTGATCGCAATGTTTGTGAGCTGTAAATGTTTGCAACATCCAGTGACAGTTCCCAGTCTGTCATTGTGGGTATTCTGTCAGATGCAGCTCGATAGGGAATAGTAAATATCAAATGGATGTTAGATTAGGGAGACTGACTCAGAGAGAGTAAAATCCTCCTATTGACACCACACACTTGAGGATTATTTTGACAAATAATCAGAAACAACAAACCTTGAGTCGGACCACACCCTCGGATCGTTGGCGTGTGCATGGCTGGAGTGAGCAGGTCAGGCCTAAAAATTAGGCATAAAATAGTGTGGCATCTGGCCAGCCTTAATTGACAGATTCATGTCATGGTGAAGCAAAATATTCTCAATAAGCAGAAAAAATAAAGACATTTACAACAGATATTCATCATAGCCAAGTGGCATAAAGTCCTACATGCTTGTGAAATATTAAATGATCCTACACCAGAGGAAGAGCCAAAATATAATGGTAAAAGCCAGCCTAAGGTAATTCCAAATATAGTGTAAGATCATACAGTTTAGTGAAATTTAAATTCTCATTAAGCATATGAACAGCAGATTCTTAATGATGGGTATATAAATACACTGACTTCTGCATATAAACAGGTGAGTTTGGGGCACCGGTAATGATTTCACAGTGTGCAGCTTTGGCAGAGATGCTGAAGCAGGTGAATCACAAGAGCACTTAAATTAATCATTGAGGTGACACACAAAGCCATATTTCACATTTGAAATTAACTTATCAATAATTCACAACTATTGAAATAAGACAAAGTGTCCTTCATCAGCAGGGGTTCAATAGAAAATGGGGAAATTTATATAAAAGTGATTTATATTTCGCTGAAAACTCAAGAGGTGGGGTGTGGCTTATTTTACACTTTTAGTTTGAAAGCCATATTGGTGTTTTTGTCAGTGTACAGGTGTAAGGTGTGGGTATTCAATAATGACAACATTACTAGCTTGACCAGCCAGACTTTTTTTTAAATACCACATTATCTGCAAACCACATTATGGCAATACGATTCCAATTCAAGCTTACAGTACAAAGGCTTTATGGCATATTTAGGGTTACATTGCTGTGTCAATACTGTAGGCTGTGTTAGCAGTTTTTAAGATGCGTGTCCACTAAGATGACAGAAACAGCTCCAGAACTGTGTGTACAATAACAATTTCAGAAACATGATGAGAGTGGAACTGAACCATTTAAATGTGTTGTTTGAATAAGCTTAGCTTATGGCTTAACATAAGTAATCTTTTGGTCCCAAATTCTCATAAAATATGCTCAGTGATGCAACCATGTGGTAAAGCGAGGCCTCGGGCTCAAGGAAGGCTGTAACTACTTTAAATACTGCATGTCACAGTGCTAACATCTACAAACCAATGAGACAGCCTCTTTAAAAGATGTCCCTGCCCTTACAATTCTGTAACGCTCCAAACGGGATTCCTTTATAGCGATGATTTCCCAGGGGCACCGAGCGGCAATACGTACATGCGGTGTGGTATCACTGTGGACACAGAGAATCCTACCCCATAAAGTCCCTCAATCTTAGCAGCCGCAGTGGTAAAGCCTCAGTAGCTGATGCCATCATTGCAGCCAGAGTGTTAAGAAGTAACTTGAGCCCTGAGTGAGCTAAGAGTCAGACTTACTGGAGTGACAGCACACAGCCAGTGGTTTGAGTCCAAATCCAGGAAGATGCACTGATTAAAAAACTGTTGTGACAGAGCTGTACGATCAAACAGAGGAGTGGAAGCATATATCAGTAAACTGTCCAACTCTTTCACAACCTTATTAAATACTTTTGAAAAATATTATGATGGCAAGATGATGACAGAGAAAGGACTCAAGAGGATGAGTAGCAATGCAAAAATGTTCTTCAGTTTAGAAGTCATTCAGTCAAAGGCAGTGATAGATATACACTCCCTCTGCACACAGTTGGGACAGGTTTTAGTCTGAACATTTGAAGCAGCTGGTGCAGAGCATTCATCAGCTCACAAGTCCAACATTTATAGCAAAGAAGATTTAAAAAAACAAAATCTACGTTTTACTTTTACTTTCTCATGAGTCATGTATGATGGAGATGGGCAAGAACAATAAGAGCTAAAGACAAAATAAGAAATCACATTCAGTTTCCTAGTGTTGTAATAATAACATCAATATATATTTCAGTATTAAAGATGCACTCCGGCGCCCCTAAAACCACCTCAAAAACTAATATATATTTCCTAAAATAGTATATTGTGGCTTTTTATACACAAAAAATTTTTCATTGTCTTAGAATTGTTTGGAAAGAGCTTTTACACCTTCCACCTACTTAAATATGCAAAGATCTATGAATATTCTAATTAGCTCCACCCATACTGCCACCCACCAGTAGCTGGAAGAAGATGAGGACATTGTAACAAGGCACCGAAAAGTCGATCCAACTTGAGGAAGTAAAGGTCGTAACAAGGTTTTCATAGGTGAACCTGCGGAAGGATTATTCTCAAAGAGTAGAGTCGCTGCCCGGCCCCGTGTGGAGGCTGGAGGGCTCTGGTCTCTGGTTACCCACTCGCTGTGGATCTCGGGTGGCACCCGGCTCCCAGTGAGCAGACCATTCACTGGGAGCAGACCGCTCGCTGGAAGCGAGCTGCTTGGACTGCCGGCTCCCAGCGAGCTCGCTTCACCTGCGGGGAGGCACTCGCCTCCTTCACTCCCATGCGGGAGAGACGAGCCAGGGAGATCCATGGTGAGTGGGCAACCAGAGACTGGTGGGGAGGCCTCCATCCTCCACGTGGGGCTGGGCAGCAAATCTCCACTCCACCGAGAATGATCCTTCCGCAGGTTCACCAATACTCATAGCATAGTATACTGTCGTATATAGTATATGCAGTATTGTATATGCCTAAAAGTCACAAAAGTTTACTTAAAGTCTTAAATTTACTAATGAGAAATTTACTTGAGGGAATTGCTGAATTTACTTTAATGAAAAAAAAAATCTTAAATTTGATTGGGGGCAAAAAAATAGTAAAAAAAAAAGCGCAACTATATAAGAACAAATGAGACAAAGATTGATTATTTAAAATGAACAAATTAACGCTGATGGGCATGTTTATGTCTATCCTTTTTACAAAGCAAGAACTTCTGATGACAACCATCCCCTCTATGACGTATAAAAGCTTACTGAATCGTGGGATATATATGCATATATAGTAAATACTATGCTATGCTAATAACTGGTTCACAACCCAATTAAACATGAGGGGAGATTTTCAACTAGCCTGTTAAAAAGAAAACTCTGCCATTACTAAAACAACAAAGGAGCAAATACATTTAGGAAGAAGAGAAATTCACCACTTAATAAACTTGGTACAAAAATGAGGAAACTGGTTCAAGAATGATCTAAACTAATTCCAATTAAGAACCGACAACTGTCCAAATGAAATTCTTTTAAACATTTCTCAATCATTTTGTGCTTCCTTTTTCATAAATGTTTTTCTCCCCAGTTCATTTGACCTGCTGCACCCAATAATTTTCTGCCAAACTTAAACATAGACTAATATTGTGCACATCTTTGTGTACAGCAGAGTAACTGATGGCGGCTTTTTAATAAGCCTCACATTATAAGCTCCTTTCATTCCACCTTGCTCTTACATGGCTCGCTTGAAGTCCAGCCTATGGCAGTTTTCAGGAAAAGCAACAAAATGATTCTATGCCAACAGACTGCAAGAGTAACTGTTTTTAAAAGGCGACAATCACCTCTATGTCTGACAAAATGTGAATGTAGAAGCTGTTTATTATGTACTCCTGCATTAAAAGTAGACACTTTTCATATACTAACTACTATTATCTTGTTAATCAGGCAAATATAACTTTTAGGTTCAGACATTTGATTTGTGGCAGATGTAATTTTGAAGTCAGGGAATTTAAATAGAAAATCAATCTTGGTAACAACAAGTACAAGAATGTGTGTTTCTATGTTTGGACAGGCCCTCTTGTCAGCAAAGAAAATGAACAGCGTGCAGTATTAATCTCCTGATCAGTCTTCTTCCCTGACTGCCTAACCTCCTGTCAGAGCTCATGGCTGACCACCTCCAAAGAGCTGGAGCCGTTGGTTTAAATGTAAAGGTAATCAGGCCCAGCATGCCGCAGGGATTCACTGTGCCAGAGAGACAGATGGGTTTTTCCTAGGGGAAGGGTACAAGGACAGGCCATATCAACACACTGCATCCTCTGTCCATCTCTTATGGGAAGTTATCTGTATCATTTGAGAATAAGCATTCATGATTTTTCAAGCCTGTTTAAAGGGGGGACCACTATAAAGTTTACACCTGAAAGAAACTGTTCGCAAGCTCCCACAACCATATCACAAAAAACCTTACCTATAGTACTAAGTAAATGTGATTCGAAAAACTACCAACCACAAACTGTCTGCAAAACTTCCACACACAAGTGGACACAGAGTGTACAACATAAAATTTCCTTTAGAAAAGCTACAGGGGTGGTATACATTGGAAAATTGTATCCAACATCAAGCATGAGTACTCAACTAAGATAAAAAAAAATACTAGCAGCTGTCAGTGGTACCCCTCAGCCCCTTTGTCTGTTGAGATACACAGTGGGGAAAAATAAGTATTGAACACATCAACTTTTTTCTCATTAAACATATTTCTGATGGAGCCATTGACCTGAGATTTTCACTAGATATCAGTAACGACCCAAGTAATCCATACATACAAAGAAATCAAGGCAACTGTCTTCACAAAACAAGTTATATTAAATGAAGTGGAATAATACAGGGAATAAATATTGAACACATGAAGAAAAAGAGGTGCAAAAAGGCATAGAAACCCAAGAAACCAGCTGAAATCCATCAGAATTTGGGAAGCCATCCTATCCCCCATCATCCATCCATCCATCTTCTACCGCTTTTCCGGAGGTCCGAGTCGCGGAGGCAGCAGTTAAAGCAGAGAAGCCCAGACTTCCCTCTCCCCAGCCACCTGCTCCAGCTCTTCAGAGAGGATACCAAGGCCTTCCCAAACCAGCTGGGAGACATAGTCTCTCCACCGAGTCCTGGGTCTGCCCCGGGGTCTCCTCCCAGTGGGACGTGCCCGAAACACCTCAAGTGGGAGGCATCCTAATCAGATGCCCATACCACCTCAACTGACTCCTTTCAATGTGGAGGAGCAGCGGTTCTACTCTGAGCCTCTCCCGGATGACTGAGCTCCTCACCCTATCTCTGAGGGTGAGTCCAGCAATCCTACGGAGAAAGCTCATTTCAGCTGCTTGTATCCGCGATCTCGTTCTTTCGGTCATTACCCAAAGCTCATGACCATAGGTGAGAGTAGGAATGTAGATTGACTAGTAAATCGACAGCTTTGCCTTAGAACTAAGCTCCCTCTTCACCACAACAGACCAGTACAACGTCCGCATCACTGCAGATGCTGCTCTGATCCGTCTGTCAATCTCTCGCTCCATTTTTCCCTCACTCGTGAACAAGACCCCATGATACTTAAACTCCTCCACTTGGGGCAGGAGCCTGTCCCCAACCCAGAGAGGACAATCCACCTTTTTCCGGCTGAGGACCATGGACTCGGACTTGGAGGTGTTGATTCTCATCCCAGCCGCTTCACACTCAGCGGCAAACTGTCCCAGCAAGAGCTGTAGGTCATTGCTGGATGAAGCCAACAGGACACCATCATTTGTAAACAAGAGAGATGAGATCCTGTGGTCACCAAGCATGACACCCTCCATTCCCTGGCTGTGCCTAGAAATCCTGTCCATAAAAATTATGAACAGGATCGGTGACAAAGGGCAGCCCTGGCGGAGTCCAACCCTCACTGGGAATGAGTCCGACCAAGTGTTGGCAATACGAACCAAACTCTCACAACAGAGACGGAATAGCTCGTAACAACAAGCCCGATACCCCATACTCCCGAAGCACCCCCCACAAAAAACCATGAGGGACGCGGTCAAATGCCTTCTCCAGGTCCACAAAACACATGTAAACTGGTTGGGCAAACTCCCACGAACCCTCGAGAATTCTCGAGAGGGTAAAGAGCTGGTCCGATGTGCCATGGCCAGGACGAAAACCACATTGCTCCTCCTGAATCCGAGGTTCGACCAGTGGCCGGACTCTCCACTCCAGTACCTTGGCATAGACTTTCCCAGGGAGGCTGAGGAGTGTGATCCCTCTAAAGTTGGAGCACACCCTCCGGTCCCCTTTTTTGAAGAGAGGAACCACCACCCTGGTTTGCCATGCCAAAGGCACTGCCCCCGACCTCCACGCAATGTTGCAGAGGCGTGTCAACCATGACAGCCCAACAACATCCAGGGCCTCGAGGTACTCAGGGCGAATCTCGTCCATCCCGGGGGCCCGGCCACCAAGGAGATTTTTAACAACCTTGGTGACCTCAGCCCCTGTGATAGGCGAGTCATCCCCCTCGTCCACAAGCCCTGCTTCCTCTGTGGAAGGCGTATCAGTGGGATTGAGGAGATCCTCAAAGTACTCCTTCCACCGCCCGACGATATCCCCAGTTGAAGTCAACAGTGCCCCATCCGCACCATACACAGTGTGGACAGGGAGCTGCTTTCCCCCCCTGAGCCGCCGGACAGTTTGCCAGAATCTCTTCGAGGCCGACCAAAAGTCTTGTTCCATGGCCTCACCGAACTCCTCCCATACCCGGGTTTTTGCTTCAGCAACCACCTGAGCTGCACTCCGCTTGGCCTGTCGGTACACCTCAGCTGCTTCGGGAGTCCCACAAACCAATCAAGCTTGATAGGACTCCTTCTTCAGCTTAATGGCCCCCCTCACCACTGGTGTCCACCACTTGGTTCGGGGGTTGCCACCACGAGATGCACCGACCACCTTGCGGCCGCAGCTCTGGGCCACCGCTTCAACAACAGAGGTGGAGAACATGGCCCAGTCAGACTCCATGTCTCCAGATTCCCTCGGAATGTGGTTGAAGTTCTTCCGGAGGTGGAAGTTGAAGACCTCCCGGACAGGGGCCTCAGCCAGATGTTCCCAGCACACCCTCACTATACATTTGGGTCTACCAGGTCTGAATGGCTTCCTCCCCTGCCATCGGATCCAACTCACCACCAGGTGGTGATCAGTTGACAGCTCTGCACCTCTCTTTACCCGAGTGTCCAAGACATACGGTCGCAGGTCTGATGACACGATAACAAAATCGATCATCGACTTGTGACCTAGGGTGTCCTGGTGCCAGGTGCACATATGGACACCCTTATGCTTGAACATGGTGTTTGTTATGGACAAAGTGTGGTTAGCACAGAAGTCCAATAACTGAACACCACTCGGGTTCAGATCAGGCAGGCCGTTCCTCCCAATCACCCCCCTCCAGGTTTCACTGTCATTGCCCACGTGCGCATTGAAGTCCCCCAGTAGGACAATGGAGTCTCCAAGAGGAGCACCCTCCAGCACCCCAGTCACAGACTCCAGAAAGGGTGGGTACTCTGAAACATCATTTGGTGCATAGGCACAAATGATGGTCAGGACCTGTTTCCCAACCCGAAGGCGCAGGGAAGCAACCCTTTCATCCACCGGGGAAAACTCCAATATAGAGGCTGCAAGGTGGGGGAATACAAGAATACCCACCCCTGCTCGTCGCCTCTCACCCGGGGCAACTCCAGAAAAGGCCAAGCTCCACCCCCTCTCCAGGAGACTGGTTCTGGAACCGGAGCTGTGTGTTGAGGTGAGGCCGACTATATCTAGTCGGTATCTCTCAACCTCGTGCACCAGCTCAGGCTCCTTCCCCACCAGAGAGGTGACATTCCACGTACCAAAAGCCAGTTTAGAAAGCTTGGGATCAGTCCGCCAAGGTCTCCGCCTTTGACCGCCACCTAATCCACATAGCACCGGATCCCCATGATCCCTCCTGCAGGTGGTGAGCCTACTGGAGGGCGGACCCATGTAACTCCTTCGGGCTGAGCCCGGCTGGGTCCCATGGGTGGAAACCCGGCTACCAGATGCTAGCCATCGAGCCCCTCCCCCAGGCCTGGCTCCAGGGTGGGGGCCCGGTAACCCCGTACTGGGCGGGGTACACTGAATCCTTGATATAGAATTTATCATGAGAGTCTGTTGGATCGTTCTTAGTCTGGCCCTTCACCCAGGACCAGTTTGTCTTGGGTGACCCTATCAGAGGCAAATTGCCCCGGACAACATAGCTCCTGGGATCACTGGGGCACGCAAACCCCCCCACCACGATAAGGTGACGATCCATGTGGGAGTATCCCCCATCAGTGCAAATTAATTTCAGCTGGTTAAGTCCTGACTGATAGTCTTTAAAAAGGTCTGTGAATATCAGATTGTCACACCACAAAGAACTCATGATGGGTACAAGCAAAGAGCTCTCTCTAGACCTTTGCAACCTTATTGTTGCAAAACATAATGATGGCATTGGTTACAAGCGCATTTCTAAATTACTGAATGTTCCAGTGAGCACTGTTGGAGCCATCCTTCGGAAGTGGAAAGAACATCATTTCACCATAAACTGGCCACGACCAGGAGCTTCTTGCAAGATTTCTGACAAAAGAGTCAAAAGAATGATCAGAAGAGTTATCCAAGAGCCAAAGACAACTCGTGGAGAGCTCCAAAAAGACCTGGAATTAGCAGGTACTGGTATTTCAAAGAAAACAATAAGTAATGCACTCAACCAACATGCGGTCTGTGCCCGCTCAACTCACAAGACTCCATTGCTAAAGAAAAAGCATGTTGAAGCTCCTTTAAAGTTTACTGCACAACATTTGGGCAAGCCAGTAAAATACTGGGAGAATATAGTGTAGTCAGATGAGACCAAAATTGAACTTTCTAGATGCCACAACACACAGCATGTTTGGAGGAGAAATGGCACTGCACATCCCATCATAGTGGGGGGTGTTTTTCAGCACATGGTACAGGCAGACTTCATATAATTGAAGGAAAGATGAATGGACAAATGTACAGAGACATCCTTGATAAGAACCTGTTGCCATCTGCCAAGATGCTGAAGATGAAACGAGGGTGGGCATTTCAGCAAGACAGTGATCCCAAACACACAGACAAGGAAACTCCAACTGGCCCCAGAGAAGGAAAATAAAGCTGCTAGAATGGCCCAGTCAGTCACCTGACCTGAATCCAACTGAAAATCTATGGAACAAACTGAAGTTCAGAGTTCATAGAAGACACACACAGAACCTTCAAGATTTGAAGACAGTTTGTGTGGAGGAATGGGCTAAAATTACTCCTGAGCAATGCCTGTGCCTAGTTTCTCCATACAGGACGCATCTGGAAACTGTTATTACCAACAAAAGGCTTTTCTACTAAATATTAAATGAATTTCACCAACTGTGTTCAATACTAATTCCCTGTGTCATTCCACTTTACTAAATATAACTTGTTTTGTGAATACAGTTGCCTCAATTTCTTTGTATGTATCGATTACTTGGGTTGTTACTGATATCTGGTGAAACTCTCAGATCAATGGCTCCATCAGAAATATGCTTAATGAGAAAAATGTTGATGTGCTCAATACTTATTTTCCCCGCTGTATATGACATTTTTACCTTGACCCTTGATCCCAAAATCATAGTCACAGTTGAAGGTCACATGGTGAACCTGTGTACAAAGTGTGGTGACCCTAGCTTTCTTTATTGTTAAGATATAGTTTATACAGTATGGTATATTGACCTTGACCTTTGGCCTGTTGAGCCCAAACTCACAGACCCTAGCTTTACTCATTGTATAGTAATAGGGCAGAGGGAATGTTAACCTTAACCTTTTGACCCAAAATCCATAGTTAGAGATCAGGGTCTCAGGGTGAACTTGTGTACCAAGTTTGGTAGCCCTAGTTTTACTCATTCTGTATTAATAGTGCAAAGGGAATGTTAAACGTTGACCTTTGTCCTTTTGACCCCAAACTCATAATCAGAGGGCAGGGTCTAAGCCATCCAGACTTGTCTTAGATCCAACGTTGATATCAATTTGAATGCGGAAGAAGATGGATGGATGGATGGATTTCTTTCTGTAGTTACTGCATTTACAAGATTTATAGAAAAATTCAGCTCTGACCTTGACCTCCAGGTCAGAGGGCATTCAAATTTGTCGTTGTCAAACATTTTTCTGAGATACAATCATGGTATTGATGTGAATCACCTACAGCACTTCTTTCTCTTGTTATCACATTCATAAGGTAGTTGTTGACAACAACGCTGCCACCGAAGCCCATCCACCCAACAGGGTGATGACAATAGCCAGATGAGGGGTAAAAACAATTCAACAACTAACACTTTTAAGCTACAGGATATTATAAAGATACAAATCGCTGTTTAGCCCTCCTTGCCATGTTTTTACTTTTGACTGAATTCTGTACCATCAGCTAACCACACAGGCAAGACAGAAAATAACGGAGTAGCAATCCTAGATATGCCAAAATGTCAGAACACCGGAGGAGGTGGATCCAATCAGCTGACAAGATTGCTCGAAGCACAGAGCTCAGCTGTTTTCCATCAGCTGTTGTTGGATGGTAAATCCCCCTTCCTGTACGGATTTGGCCGGCCCCGTTACTCTTCCTTGGCTGCAGCTCTCTGCTCTTTTTGGGTCCACACCAGCGAAAGCACACTCCATGCATCATCTTGTGTTTTGACCCGAGCGCCGGTTCTGATCGCGCTCGGGCTAAAGTTATGTCTCGCTGCCGGCCTTGACAGCTGCGGGCTGTATTCTGGCCTCACCGGGCTCTTATTGTGAAAGTGCTCGGTGGGGTTTCCGCCTGTCAACGGTCGGCCAGCTGAGTGTCATTACCGTCGTTAGTGTTTCGCCATTTAAGCCCAGCACTGGCGACGGTATGATGCAGCAGTGTCAGTCGTTCTACGTCTGAGATACGGATGACTTGGACTATTATCTACCTTGACTGCTCGTGGTTGACCGTCACTTCTCCGGCACCAGAAAGTGAGCTGTTAGCCTTACCCCTTCCGGTGAAAGTAGACCTTTGTGTGTCTCTGCCTCAGCAGCTTGTGTAGCCAATTACTTAAACAACCTTTGCCTGTGTATGACCGTCTCCTCTTAAGGACCCGTAAGAGAGCTGTCTAGCCTTACGCCTCCGGATGTGTATGGACTTATGTGTCATTGCCCCTGCATCTTGTGTTGTTCACTTCTCACCGTAATAAACTCACTAAAAACTCACTGGTGACTCTGTGCGTCTTATGCTGGCTCGTGAGGGCCAGCGCATGACAGTACACTGCTGCCAAAACAGCGTTTACGGTGACGGCAACCCGAGACGCTATTCACCAGTGGGTTTGAGTTTTTTGGACATTTGCTTTTTCCTGTCTGGGTACCGTGTATGTGAAGAATGCCGTCGCGGAGGAACCGCGTGTGGAGTCCGAGCCACGAGCTGACTGATGTGCTGGAAGTGGTGGATGAGCTGCTCATCTCCGCTTCTCTGCTAGATTATGACCACGGCATACACTGGTACCTGGACGCCGCCGAGGATATACTTTGTCATCTCTCTCCCCGCTACGCTGACCACCCGGAAGTCGACGCGAGGGGGGAGGACATCGCTGCGCAACGCGAAATCTACCTGATGATGGAGGAGGAACGCGGCATGAAGCAGGAGAAGAGGCACTCCTGCTCTTTGCTCATGGATCCCGATCCTGTCCTCGATCCGTTTCGGGAGTTCGCACCGTCTGGGGGCCGGCGAAGGCGTCGGCACCGCGGCTGGGCGCATCTTCGGCAAGCTCCTGCTCCAGGTCCAGTTCTGGGCCGCCGGGATGACCCCCTCAACCAGCCAGCTGCTGTGAGTGAGCTGAGTCCTGTGCCGGTGGGCTCCGTCCATGGGTCCGTTTCTACCATCCAGCGAGCGAGGGAAGGAGCAATGTCCGCTACAGCTGATAACATCCTCCCCCCGGGAGACAGGCACGTTCAAGTTCACTTTCCTATCGATCATAGTGATCTGTCTTGTTTGACTCCTGGGGGTGAAGCTCGGGGTTCGCAGCTCCCTGAGCTCCTTTCCCCAGCTGTAGCCATTTATATTAAACCTGCTGCCTCTGTGTCTCCTCCTGCGGAGCGGTCCTCGGCGTCAGTCCCACGCCATCGAACGAGGGGGAGGCCTGCAGCTCTGGGAAATATCCCGGCCCTGCAGCCTAGCTTTGGACAGGGAAGAACGGACTGCAGTGAGGAGCCAGAGCCGACGAGAGAGCGTCCCCAGGGTTCCTCAGGGACGCAGCCCGAGTCAGCAGGTCCAGGGTCCTCTGCCCCCACGCCATACGGGTTATTGGCGTGGACGCCTGCGCGTGAGGATCCAGCTGCAGAGACCATCAGGCCGGCTGTGGAACCCAACGCAGCCGAGTGGGAGCCCGACGACGAGCTGCTTCTTGAACCTGGATCGGCGAAGTCCTGGACGGCTCCAGAGCCCGAGTGCAGGCAAGTGCTCTTTCTTGTTTTCCTGTATGGTGTGTTAGAGCATTTTTGCCTGCCTCATGAGGAGGCGAGTGAGGAGCAGCCGTCCGCTGCACCCGAGCTCGTCTCGCTGGGCTCTGGCGCTGCTGGTGGAACTGATCCCGGTCCTCTCCTGTTTTCTGAGCACCTCCACAGCGTTACCGGTCCGGAGCCAGTCAAGGTCACGGGACTGGGGGTTCCAGGTTCGGAGATGGAGGTCGTCGCCGGAGCAGTCCTGACCCAGTCGGGGTCCAACGCGTGGGCCGAGGTGACCCAGTCGGGGTCCGACGCGTGGCCCGTCCTGACCCAGTCGGGATCCGACGTGGGTGCAGCGGTGACCCAATCGGGGCCCGTCCCGACCCAGTCGGGGTCCGACGCATGGGCTGAGGTGACGCAGTCGGGGTCCAACGTGGGTGCAGCGGTGACCCAATCGGGGCCCGTCCTGACCCAGTCGGGGTCCGACGCATGGGCTGAGGTGACCCAGTCGGGGTCCAACGTGGGTGCAGCGATTACCCAATCGGGGTCCGACGAGGTTCAGTCGGGGTCCGACTCAGGTGTGGCTGTGACCCAATCGGGATTCGAGGGGGTCCAAGTTTTTGGTTGTCCCCCTCTCAGGAGCCACCAGCTGGGGGCCGTGAGAGGGCTTTGTTTGACGGACTGGTGCTCCCCTGTCTTGTCGTGTTCAGGTGAGCGGCTGCATGCTATCCCTCCACGGTCCTGGTGGTTGTGGGATGCGGGTCGGCCACCTGAGGAACTGCTTGGAGCGTTCGGCGTCTTGGGTTGGCCATCCAATAAACTGTGTGTGTTACGGGGTGACCTGGTTTGGCCACCAGAGGACTTGTTATTGGGGGTCTGGGACTGGGGCAGGCCACCTGATTTTCATGTACTGTGGGACTATCTGTGGGCCCATATGGGGCCTGGTCATGTTAAGTATGTCTAGAGATTTTTGTTGTTTCTCGAAGTCATAGTCTTAGTCAAGTCTGAGCAATTTTTAGATTGCCTCTTGTTTCTTTGTAAGTCGAAGTCATAGTCTTAGTCAAGTCTGAGCAATTTTTAGATTGCCTCTTGTTTTGTTTTTTTTCTTGTAAGCCGAAGTCACAGTCTTAGTCAAGTCTAGGCAATTTTAGATTGCCTCTTGTTTTTTTTTTTTTTGTTTTTTTTAAGCCACGGTCATAGTCACGGTCAAGTCTGAGCAATTTTTGATTGCCTCTTGTTCTTTTTTTTGAGAGCCATAGTTGGTTATAGTCAGGTCAGAGCAATTTTTGGATTGCCTCATGTTCTTTTTTTTTTTGGAAAGCCATAGTCATAGTCATAGCCAAGGCAAAGCAATTTTGGATTGCTCCCTGTGTGTTGATATGCATTTCTTGTTTTGTTTGTGTTTATATTGCCTTTTGTGTTTTGTAATCCATAGTTTGGTCTTGTTTTGCTAATTGTTCTTCCCTCCCCTCTTTGAGGGGCTATGGTCAAGTCTTGTCTTTGTTTTTGTTCTCTCCTCTTTCCTTGAGGGGCCATTGTATGGGGATTTTGTTCTTTGTTTCCAGGTATTTACATGTATTTTGTTGGTTTCGTATGTTTTTTTTTTTGGTCTGGTCATGGTCTTGTTCAGGGGTTGGTTTCGCTCCCTCCGCACCTGTCCTCCCACCTCCCACCCTGGGGGGGCGGGGGGGGCAGGGTGGTTCCTTGGGGTGTTCAGAGTCCGCCCGTGGAGGGAGGGTACTGTTATGACCCGAGCGCCGGTTCTGATCGCGCTCGGGCTAAAGTTATGTCTCGCTGCCGGCCTTGACAGCTGCGGGCTGTATTCTGGCCTCACCGGGCTCTTATTGTGAAAGTGCTCGGTGGGGTTTCCGCCTGTCAACGGTCGGCCAGCTGAGTGTCATTACCGTCGTTAGTGTTTCGCCATTTAAGCCCAGCACTGGCGACGGTATGACGCAGCAGTGTCAGTCGCTCTACGTCTGAGATACGGATGACTTGGACTATTATCTACCTTGACTGCTCGTGGTTGACCGTTACTTCTCCGGCACCAGTAAGTGAGCTGTTAGCCTTACCCCTTCCGGTGAAAGTAGACCTTTGTGTGTCTCTGCCTCAGCAGCTTGTGTAGCCAGTTACTTAAACAACCTTTGCCTGTGTATGACCGTCTCCTCTTAAGGACCCGTAAGAGAGCTGTCTAGGCTTACGCCTCCGGATGTGTATGGACTTATGTGTCATTGCCCCTGCATCTTGTGTTGTTCACTTCTCACCGTAATAAACTCACTAAAAACTCACTGGTGACTCTATGCGTCTTATGCTGGCTCGTGAGGGCCAGCGCATGACATCTTGGTTTTTTTCCTCACTTTATTGAAAATAAACTTTATCGCCATCAGTTCCCGTGCCTTTGTCATAAACCTGCTCTTATAATACATTATACATTTTATTATACATTATAAGAAAATAATGCCCATCTATAGACTGCAACAGTAAGTCCGCAAATAAAATGAGAATGTCGATGAAATTAAAAAAAACACACATATTTAGTGTATCATCATATAAATAAAATGATGGGTGATTATATTTTCACTGTTACAACTCTCTCCATTAAAATAACATAAAATCCCATTAAATGTCCTTTACCACATCAGCACTTTTTGATTCCACACAGTGGAAGCTGAAACAATAAATCCTGTAGAATGATGCACAAAGCAGAAAATTAACAACAATAAATTTCGCAATGAGTAGATTTTTTTTTTTTTACATTTTGGGGGGATTATTTATACAAACACATACATTCTTTTTTAAATTCTTCCTTCTCTCGGCTTTTGGCATTCCAGCACCATGGACAGCGACATTTCTCTTGTGTAAGTGCATTTGAGCCAGGTTGTGACGACTGTCATCTGACGTTCATGACGTGTCACATCAGCTGTTTTAGGCATGACCGACCTGGCAGATTTGACAGCTCTGCCAGGTCGGCCATGCCCTCCGCCGTGTGATGGTCTCTGGAGGAGAGAATCGAGACGATGGAGACTTCATACCCTCGCACATCTAGGATTCATGGATCGGGAGGTAATGGCAGTTTGGCATGACCGCAGTATGCAAAAGTTAGGACAAGTTAGACTATCGCTGTGCATAAGTTGTGAATGGCGGCACACACTAAGCGCTCGTTGGTATAAGTTATTTATAAGTTATCGAAATGTTCTATACAAGTTACTAATACATTATGAATATGTCCAACTCGTTATGGATATGTGATGTATGCCCAAAATTTTGAATTTTGGGTGCATGCCAGCGTTTTAGAGGACTTTTGATATGTCAGCAAATGCTGCCTAAACCGTCAAGGCGTGACAGGGCCTTAAGCAGTTAGTGGTTTTTCTCCTTTAATTAGTGGACTGGTGCTCTAGTGGTAGAGCATCCGCCCCACAGCCAGGAGATCATGGCTTCAAGTTCCAGCCGGTTCATAAAAAAGACGACATAAAAAATTCCACCTTCTAGCTTGGTACTAAGCATAACACAACATTACAAAAATTTTTTTTTGGTAAGTTGTCTGTGTTTTTTCAACTGATTTAAGACAATTTTGCACCGCTGAATCTGAAAATGGCATCTGTTTCTGTCGATCAGGTCAGGTTTTTATGCAAAGTTGTAAGCAGTTGTACAGCAGTTGTACAGGTGTACAGTAAATTGAATAGTAGACATTGATAAATGCTAGGTGCTACGACTAGCTAACGCCATAGCTAGTCGTAGCACCTAGCACCGACACGGAGAAGCGACTCTGTCCCCGGTGACTGGGGCTCGCCGGAGGAACAAGCCGAGGCAGCAGTTGGACGGGAGCCGGATAGGAGTTCAACTGCAGCGGTGGTGGGAGACGGGGACCAGTGGAGGACCACCGGGGCCCCAGCCGGAGTCGGAGTCCAGTTGCAGCGGCGGGGCTCGGCGGAGGAACTACTGAGGCAGACGGCAGTAGGTGACGGGGCTCAGCGGAGGATCTACCGGGACCCCAGCTGGACAGAAGCAGGATCGGAGCTCGGCTACAGCGGCGGTGGGCGGCGGGACTCGGTGGAGGAGCTGCCGGTACCCTGGCTGGACAGGAGCTCGGTTACGACGGTGGTAAGCAGCGTGACTAGCAGCGGACGGGACTAGCTGAGGCCCAGCTGGATTCGAGGTTGGTCGGATCGGATACCGGCGACACCAGCAGAGATTGTTTTACTATCCACAGGTCAGTAAAAATGCAACCAAAGAAGGAGGAAATGGAAGAGATCAAAAAATCTCTGAACTTCTTGTCAGAAGAACTGACCAAAGTGGTTAGTCAGCAGGCTAAAATAATAGCGCTAATGGAAGAAGTCAGAGAATTAAAATTAACAATTAAGGAAAAAGACAAAAAAATTGCAGACTTGGAGCGACGCGTCGAGGATCTTGAACAATATTCTCGTATGGATGATCTAATTATAAGTGGACTAGACATTAAATATCAATCATATGCTCATGCTACAGCAGGATTGAGAGGAGAGGATGCTCCCCTGAGTGAATCAGTCTCCCTGGAAAACCAGGTGCTTCAGTTCCTTGATAGTAGAAAAATAAAGGTCGAAGCAAATGCAATTTCAGCCTGTCATGCTTTACCCAGAAAAGATAATAAAACAAAGAAATCAATTGTGATGCGCTTTGTGAACAGAAGGGTAAAGAATGACATACTGAGGCAGACCAGAAAGCTACGGGGAACAGAAGTTTACCTAAATGAACATCTAACAAAAACTAATGCTGAAATAGCACGGCAAGCACGGATGCTGAAAAGACAAAATAAGATACAGGCAACATGGACAAGAAATTGTAGAGTTTGGATCAAACTAAATGGAACACCTGAGGAAGCAAAGAGTATAATAATCAGGGATGTTACTGACTTAAATAAATACAGATGAACACTGATTAAGAAAATTAAGATACTATAAAAATCCATATCCACACACACGGCAAGAAGAGTTCTTTTGACATACCATGTCAATGTACTTTAAAAAAAATAAACAAAACAAAAAAATAAACAAAACAAACAAAAAAACTTATGACTGACTTGAGTAGACATCAATTATCCCCAGTTGGAGGAAGTCATTTGACACAGAGTGAGGAAATTCAAACTCTGAAAATATGCCATTATGCTGAACATAAACTACAAGAGATGGAAAATGATATTGATCCGGATAACCACTTTTTCAATAATATTCATAATCATTGTGAATATTACACCGAAAAGCAATTCAAAAGTCAAGTGCAACTAGATGGTAAACTATCAATAATACACTTCAACAGCAGAAGTCTTAACAAAAACTTTCCACAGATTCAGGACTATTTAAAACAGCTAAACAGAAAATTTACAGCTATCGCAGTCTCTGAAACTTGGCTTAATGAAGAACAGGCTCCCTTGATGGCAATAGAGGGCTATCAGATGTTTCATATTAACAGATCTCAAAAAAAGGGTGGTGGTGTTGCACTGTATATTGATGACCTGTATAGGTGTAAGCTTGTAAATGGAATGTCCTTTGCACTACCAGGGATTTTGGAATGTGTTACTGCTGAGACTGACCAAGATAAAACAAAAAATCTAATTATAAGTTGTATATATAGAACGCCGGGAACCTGTATTGAGACATTCAGATATAAATTAGTCGAGCTGTACAATAATATTACTAGTAAGAAAATGGTAGTAATTTGTGGAGATTTCAATATTGATTTACTAAATCCATATCAACAAAATGTAATTACAGAGTTCATGAATTCTATGTACAGCATGAGTCTATATCCCACAATAACACATCCCAGTAGAATCACAGTTCACACTGCTACACTTATTGACAACCTGTTTGTTAATATTATTGATAAGAAAATAGAAAGTGGATTATTGATAAATGATATAAGTGACCATTTGCCAACCTTTGCACTTATCCATGGCCACACGGGGGCCAATACAGAAAAATTTTTAAAATCGTTCAGATACAAATCACAAAATGCAATCAGTTCTTTTAAAGAAGACTTGCTGAAGCAAGACTGGACAAAAGTCTATGTATCAGATGTGAATGAAGCCTATGACACATTTATAAACATTGTAACCACTCTTTATGAAAAAAATTGTCCATTAGTAAAGAAAAAGCTTAAACATAAATTTGCCGATAAGCCATGGTTAACCAAAGGATTACAAAAGGCGTGTAAAAAGAAAAATTTATTATATAAAGCTTTTCTAAAGAAAAGGACAAAAGAAGCAGAGCAGCGGTATAAAACATACAAAAACTAGAAAAACACTCGGAGAGCGCAGACCTCCGCCAAGCGCCACAGTTCCCCCCATACAGTGTTTGTGTGTACGTTGTCAGATTCCTTGACCATGAAAACATCTGAGTAGCAATTGGATTCACAATGATAGGATTAGTGGTTCAGTAGTAAAAGCATTACCTCCTTGGCGGAGGTAATAAACTGAAGTGTTGGTGTTGTGTCCATGTCCTGCATCTGCAAACTCCCAGGCTGGGGGCGTTGCAATTGAATGAACGAATTAATTAATCTTTATTTCGAATAGATTAAGAGTACAGGTTAAAAGAAAGTGAATAATATAACAAAGGGGGTAATAAAATCCAACAAGGTCAAATTAGACAATAGCTCCTCTGATTATACAGTTCAACATAAGTTATCCGAAATATGTGGTGGCTGAATCCGCAGCTTATATTGCCCACCCATGTTCCATCCAAGAATTCAAAAGAAAAAACAAAAGAAGTCCTGACACAACTGCGTACAACCCACAGGCCAATGGGTTATGTGAGCGTTTTAGATCACTGAAAGCAGCACTGAGGGCTTCACTGACGGATGCCAATTAGGTAGACGGGTTGGCGTGGGTTTTATTCAAAAATCAAACGTTTATTTCAAACTCAGGGTTCATATTAAATGCAGAACTAAAAGGAGTAGAAAATAAATAAATAAATAAAAGTATATACAGATCAGCAGACAGTCGGCGGTCTTGTAACAACAATAACATACAATATTGGACTCAGTATAAAATGGAACGCCACCACTTCCAAATGCTGAAGTGTGAGTGACGAGTTGACAATTGCTGATATAAGATGATTGTTACATGGCAGCAACCTTCTCATCAAACTGTAAACATCGTTACGTATCAACTCGCCAAAAGACGGAATGTTCACAGACACAAACAGCTTGCTTGCACTCGACCTTCGTGGTACATCTAATCTTTATCTTTATTGGGGTTGCGCTCCGTGGCCAAAGATGATTTGGAAAATTCCCCGGCAGAGAGCTTCTTTTTGCGGAGCTACTATAGCTGACCGGGGAATTTCTGCCAAATAATCCAGCGGCGGACAGCTGGCCGTCTGAGCTTTTGCAGCATTGCGCAAACACAGGCACACAGCACGCTGCCGAGCAGCTCGTTTTTGCGCAGCGCCTATGGCTGCCCGGGGAATTTCTGCCAAATAATCCGGCGGTGGACAGCTGCCCGTCTCAGCTTTTGCAGCGTCGCGCAAACACAGGCACGGTGTTTTCCGCGTGCTTTTGTGCCTAAAACGTTGAAGAAGGCGGAGTTTATGTTGGTCAGACACGATGACCAGCGCCCTCCATTGCGCCTGCGCACATGTTGAAAATAGCCGTATGTCACAGTGTTAAAGAATGCTTTAAAAAATTCCTGTATCCAGACGGTGATCCGGATCATCCCCAAAATTTAATCAGTTCTTCCTTGTACCATTTCCAACAACGGCTGAAAGTTTCATGGAAATCCGTCCAAGACTTTTTGAGTTATCTTGCTAACCAACAGACAAACAGACAGACAGACAGACAGACAGACAGACAGACAGACAGACAAACAAACACACAGACAAACCCCGGCAAAAACATAACCTCCTCCTGGCCTTTTCGGCCTGGCGGAGGTAATAAGTTAACATATATAATAAGATGTAGTAAAAGAGACTATTACAGTAAAGAACTGGAGAAAAACAGAGACAATATTAAAAATACATGGACACTACTTAACACTATTCTTGGAAATAAAACAGAAATACAAGCTACTCAACCAATTTTTCAAAAAATAATAAAACGACTCAGAGTGTGAATGCAGCTTCACCTGCAGATGAATTTAATAACTTTTTTGTTAACATTGGTCCTAATTTGGCTCGAGAAATACCCATTACGGCACCAACAGGTGATACAATAAGCAAAAACACTGCTATAAAAGACTCCATTTTCATAAAGAACACAGATGAGACAGAGGTCATTGAAATTGTTAAATCGTTTAAAAGTAAAACATCTACGGACTGTGATGGTATTGACATGCTCTTAGTCAAAACTATTATTGAATGCTTAGTGAAACCACTGACGTATATCTGTAACCTGTCTCTCCAAACAGGTATATTTCCCAATGCAATGAAAATAGCTAAAGTAATTCCGATATACAAGACGGGTGACAGAGGGGAACTTTCAAACTATAGACCAATTTCACTATAGCCACAATTTTCCAAGATACTTGAAAAAATATTCTGTGAGAGAATTGACAACTTCATAATGAAGAATAATTTATTGTGTGAGCAGCAATATGGGTTCAGACACAAGAGGACAACTGCATTTGCTCTAATGGAATTTATAGAAAAAATATCAACTGCCGTTGAAAATAAAGAGTATTCAGTTGGAGTATTCCTGGATCTTAAAAAAGCATTTGATACAGTGGATCATAATTTATTATTAAAGAAGCTACAAAATTGTGGTATTAGGGGAGTAGCACTGTCCCGGTTATGTAGTTACTTAAAGAATAGATATCAGTATGTATGTGTTGGTAACAAAAACTCAACAGTTACTGAAGGTTACTTGTGGAGTCCCACAGCGTTCAGTTTTGGGGCCACTGTTATTCAATATGTATATAAATGATATATGTAAAGTTTCAGAAAAAATGCATTTAATATTGTTTGCCGATGACACTAATTTATTATGCAGTGGAAGCAATTTGGAACAACTTTTGGATACACTCAGAAAGGAATTAGGAAAGCTTAAACTGTGGTTTGATTCAAACAAATTAACACTCAATTTAAGTAAGACAAAATTTATAGTTTTTAACAACCATCACAACAACTTAGTATCTAAACTCAGTGTAAATGGTGTAGAGATTGAAAGGGTATCCGAAACTAAATTTCTTGGTGTAATAATTGATAATAAACTGTGTTGGAAGTCACATATTAATTACATTAAAGGTAAACTAGAAAAGCACTCGGAGAGCGCAGACCTCCGCCAAGTGGCACAGTTCCCCCCATACAGTGTTTGTGTGTACGTTTTCAGATTCCCTGAGCATGAAAAGATATGACTAGCAATTGGATTCACAATGATTCTTTGTTTATTTGACATGGACAGTGCAATAAACAGACAATTAATGAATGACAATCAATATGATAGTGATAGGATTAGTGGTTCAGTAGTGTAAAACGGGGCTATAAGGGACGGCGGGTTAATAAGGGACACTTTTTCTGGGAAATGTTTTAAATGTAATTCTGCTTTTTTTATTTTGAGCAGGACGCTGAGTTGTGTTGTTATTGTCAAATATCCATGAATCCTTCATCAAATCTAGGCGGAAGCAAAATTAAAAAAGCAGAATTACATTTAGAAAAGTGTCCCATATTACCCCGCCGTCCCTTATAGCCCCGTTTTACGGTAGTAAAAGCATTGCCTCCTTGGCGGAGGTAATAAACTGAAGTGTTGGTGTGTCCATCTCCTCCACTGACGGATGCAGATTGGTTAGACAGGTTGCCGTGGGTTTTATATTATATTGGGGTTGCGCTCCACGGCAAAACAGAATTTGGAATCTTCCCCGGCAGAGAGGTCATTTTTACGCAGCGCCTATAGCTGGGCGGGGAATTTGTGGCAAATAATCGGGCGGCGGGCAGGTGGCCATGTCAGGTTTTGCAGCGTGGCGCAAAAACAGTCACGCTGGCGGGCCCAGGCCAGCAGTGTTTTCCGCGTGCTTTTGTGCCTAAAACGTTGAAGAACGCGGAGTTTGTGTTGGTCATACACGACGACCAGCGCAATGTGCGCAGCGCCTATGGCTGGCACAGGCACGCTGGCGGGCCCAGGCCACCAGTGTTTTCCGCATGCTTTTGTGGCTAAAACGTTGAAGAAGGCGGAGTTTGTGTTGGTCAGACACGATGACCAGCGCCCTCCATTGCGCCTGCGCACATGTTGAAAATGGCCGTATGTCACAGTGTGGAAAAATGCTTAAAAAAATTCCTGTATGCAGACGGTGATGCGGATCATCCCCAAAATTTAATCAGTTCTTCCTTGTACCATTTCCAACAACGCCTGAAAGTTTCATTGAAATCCGTCCCAAAAGCTTTTGAGTTATCTTGCTAACCAACAGACAGACAGACAGACAGACAGACAGACAGACAGACAGACAGACAGACAGACAGACAAACACACAGACAAACACACAGACAAACCCCGGCAAAAACATTACCTCCTCCTGGCCTTTCGGCCTGGCGAAGGTAAATATTCAAATCAATTGCAATACTACACAGAGTGAAATATTTGCTGAATCAACCCACACTATACAGTATACCTTGTATCATTCATTAATACTCCCATACATGACATATTGTACTGAAGTATGGGGAAATACATATAAAACAAACATATATCCAGTCTTTATGCTTCAGAAGAGAGCTATTAGAATAATAAACAAAGCAGCTTACAGGGAACCAACAAACCCACTTTTTCTTAAATTAAAAGCTCTCAAGTTGAAAGATCTGGTTGACTTTAAAACTGCAGTAATAATGTTTAAAGTGAAGAATCTATCACTGCCCGCAAATATCCAAAAGCTGTTCCAAATAAGGGAGAAACAATATCCTTTCAGAGGAACATGTAGATTTCAAAAACCTTCAGTGAGAACTACCACCAAGCAACACTGTGTTTCAGTGCAAGGAGTCAGATTATGGAACGATTTTGGACCTGAATTAAAATCATGTACAATGCTTGGACAATTTAAACAAAAACTAAAGGAAGAAATACTCCAAACATATATACAAGATGACATGTAAAATCACATAAGGATTGTCATATCCAGTCTGCGTTGTGTTGTTGCTTAGTTTTTTGTTGTTTTTTTTTTGTCACATTTTGTTTTAGCTTTGTTCTGAATTGTAATCGCTCTTGTTTGTTTTTCTTTTGAATTCTTGGATGGAATATGGGTGGGCAATATAAGCTGCGGCTTCAGCCATCACCCATTTCGGATAACTTATGTTGAACTGTATAATCAGAGGAGTTACTGTCTAATTTGACCTTGTTGGATTTTTGTTCCCCCTTTGTTATATTATTCTGTTTCTTTTAATCTGTACTTTTAATCTATCAGAAATAAAGATTGATTGATTGATTGATTGATTGATAAAGGTAAGTACAAGTAAATTGAATGCTACGTCATCATTGTTGAAAATTCAGAGAATTTCAAGAAATAAAGAATTTTGCATCATATAAAGTGAAAATACCCATACATGTAAACAAAAACATAAAAAACATAAAGCCATAGTTCAAGAAGTTGACCTGATTGAGCAAAACCAATGTGATTTTTGGATTCAGCACATCAAAATTGTCCTAAATCTGCTAAAAAAACCTTAGACAATAAATTGATGATGATGTCTTCCCATGATGGAACGTCTTAATTATTTTTCCACTGGATGTCACCTGTGTGTGTCCATTTTACAGAAGGTGTGCTTTTGGATTTGTGCTTTGGTCACCATGGAATGGTAATAAAAGCAGCTAAGGTAATGTTCTCATTGGAGTAACCCAAAGAGGGTAAACCACAGGGTTCTAGTCAAAAGACTGGTTCCTGACTTCCGGTTATGGCTGCCACGTAGGACGGACGTGTCTCGCTCTGCTCTGCTCCTGGAGAAAAAAAATCGGCAAATAACTCTCTCATTTGGGACAGAACGTATCCCAGCATTTGGGCGAGGATATGTCGGCGAAGCCTAAGGCTGGAAAACCAGGAAAAGGAAAAAGCGAGCCGCCGAAACAGTCCAAATTAACGGACTTTCAGGTCTGTGACGCAGCAAACAAAACTCCATATATGGCGGAGGAGGCTGGCGGCGGTGTGATGTCTGCGGGGAATGGCGCAGATGCGCTGATGGCTGCCATGAGTTCAATGAGAGCGGACTTTTCCTCTAGATTTGATGGGATTATGACAGCGTTGGAAGGAATAAGAAAGGAATTGGGTGACTGTGTAGAACGAACGGCGCAGATGGAGCTCCGTCTCGCTAGTGCTGAAGATGACGTCACCCGTCTTCAATTAAAGGTGCGCACTTTGGAAAAAAAAAATAAATCTCTGGAAGATAATATTTTGGATTTGGAATCTCGGTCGAGACAGAATAATTTGAGGCTGGTGGGTCTTCCAGAGGAATCAGAAGGTCGGGACGTATGTTCCTTTCTGGAAAAGTGGATTCCGGAGGTGCTGGGCAGCGAGGAGTTGCAATCAGCAGTGGTTCTGGAAAAAGCACATCGTATTGGCCCACGGAGAGATAAGGGACCGCCGAGGACCTTAATTATGAAGTTTCTTAGCAACAGAGACAGGATGAAGATCTTCAACGCTGCACGTGCTAAAGGAGAGATTAAACACCAGGACCAGCAGGTGCGGTTCTACCCAGATTTGGCCACAGGAATCCAGCAATTGAGGAAGCAGTTTGATCCCATACGTAAGGAGCTGCGCAACCTTGGGATTCGTCATGGTGTAATCTATCCTGCGAGACTGCTGACCACGTATGAGGGCAGAACCCACATTTTCAAGACCCCAGAGGAGGCGCAGGAGTTCATCAAGAAGATCAAAGAAGAAGAAGAGACTGGTGGGAGCTAAGCATGAACAAAATATAAGGTAGAATAATTAAGCATTTGCACAGGCATCTGACTGACTTGAAGTAAATAGTAAGTTTACAAAATATAGATTGTATTATATATTAAAAAAACAAAACAAAAACAAAACAAACAAAAAAAAAACTATGATGTACAAAGTTGTTAAAAATTTTGGAGTTAAGTTGGAAAACTACAGAGGAGAGTTAATGTTACGTCATTAAAAGCAGTAGAGTTAGGGTGATTGGGAGGATGAAGAAGGAGTGGCTTAGGCTGTTCCCCGTGGGTGTGGAACGGTCGATGGCTATATCGGGAGACAGAATTTTTCTTTTGATTTTGGGGGGTTTGCCACAAGTGTGGGAAGGGGAAATTTGTTTGTGTGTAGTTTGTAGGATGAATGTTCAACCACTCATGTTTTTGCTTCTCTGTATGAGCATGTTTACACTGCAAGGTAATCCTAAACTCTCTATTGATCATGGACCAAAGTGTTAATCTTAATTTAACTTCATGGAATTGCAGAGGTCTACAAAATTTAAAAAAACTTAAACAAGTTATGAATAAAATAAAGGACATGGGTTCAAGAATTGTGTTTTTACAAGAAACTCATCTGATAGAGGAGGATGTTAAAAGAATTAGGAGTAGATGGCAGGGAAGTGTATTCACCTCTTCATTTTCATCCCGAGCCAGGGGAGTTATGACTCTCATACATAAATCAGTTCCTTTTCAAGTGAAAAATGTAATTGGAGACAAATTTGGAAGATATGTAATCATTCAAGGTTCTTTGCTATTAGAAAATATAAATCTTGTGAACTTATATGGTCCCAATATAGATGATCAGAAGTTCTTTGCTAATTTATTTCTCATCTTATCATCACTTACAGGGCAACATATAATAGCAGGGGATTTTAATTGTACATTGAATCCAGGTGTGGATAGATCAACAGGACTGGATTGTACGCACATTGGATGTAGGATGACTATTAATCATTTTATGAAAGAATTGAGATTGTTAGATATATGGAGAGAAATGAAACCACAAGTTAAAGCCTATTCTTGTTATTCCAGTACCTACAAGACATTCTCACGTATTGATTATTTTTTGATTTCCACAGAATTAAGGTCCAAGATTCAAAACTGCTTTTATGATAACATCGTGATTTCTGATCATGCACCCTGTTGTCTAATATATGTAGATAAAAAATTGACAAAGGAATCAGGTAGATGGCAATTTCAGCATAAATGGCTTCAGGATGAGGAATTTGTCAAGTATATAGAAAAACAGATAGACGAGTTCTTTGACATCAATACTACACAAACATCAGCATGTGTAAAGTGGGAGGCTTTCAAAGCTTTTATTAGGGGACATATTATTAGTTATACAGGATCAAAATCTAAGAAGACTCGAGAGGAGAGAGCTAAATTGGAACATAAAATAAAAAGTCTTCAGGAAAAAGTGTATGCAGGAAGTGACCCAAGGTTGGAGAATGAATTACTGATTTTGAGAGCTGAATACGACAAAAAATCAGCGAATAGAGCTGCTTCGAGTCTTCTAAGATTGAAACAATCTTTTTATGAACAAGGTGAAAAATCAGGAAAATTATTAGCATGGCAGATTAAACAATTGGAAATTAAAACACCAATTACCAGTATTATAAGTAATGGACAGGTAGTTATAGATCCTTTAGAAATTAATAGAGCCTTTAGAGATTACTATGAAAAATTATATGATACCAAAAATGAACCTGATTTAACAAAACTAAATGGGTTTTTGAACGAACTATCTATACCATGTATTCCAAATGAAAACAGGGAGATATTGGAGTCTAAAATTAGTCAAGAAGAAGTTGGGCTAGCCATTGATAATATGAAATCAGGAAAAAGTGCAGGACCAGATGGTCTTCCAGTTGACCTTTATAAAAAATTTAAGAATAAATTAATAAAACCTTTTTTGGAAATGGTTTTAGAAGCATTTCAAAATAATAATTTACCATCATACATAAATAATGCCTTAATTATACTGCTGCCAAAACCAGGTAAGCCCTCTAATAAATGTGAAAATATGAGACCAATAAGCCTATTAAACGCCGACCTTAAGATAATCTGTAAAATTTTAGCAAGACGAATACAAGAAATTTTACCAAATATTATTAATCGAGATCAGAATGGCTTTATAAAGGGTAGACAAGGCTTCCATAATGTAAGAAGACTATTTAATATTATTTATTTTAATAAAGAAGCACCGGATACAGCTCTCCTATCATTGGACGCCGAAAAGGCCTTTGATAGAGTTGAATGGCCCTTTCTTTTTGAAGTCCTACAAAGGTTTGGACTTGGAAATAATTTCATAAAATGGGTTCAAATAATATACAATAATGCTACAGCAGAAATCCTAACAAATAACAATATTTCAAAACCAATAAAAATCAATAGAGGATGTCGACAAGGCTGTCCACTTTCACCTTTACTGTTTACTATGGCAATTGAACCTTTAGCGATAGCGATACGTTTACATTCACAAATATATGGAATTAAAGTTGGACCAACAGAACATAAAATCTCCCTGTACGCCGATGATATAATTTTGTTTATGTCGAATCTAAAAAAATCAATTCCAACCTTGTTGAATTTAATAAAGAATTTTGGGGAAATATCAGGATATAAAATAAATAAAACTAAATCTTCAATATTAATGCTAAATGAGACCCAGAGAAATTACCCAGCCCCTGAGGTAAATCAATTCAATGTTGTAAATCAGTTTAAATATTTAGGAATCCAAATTATGCCTAAGCTAGAATCAGTCGCCAGTGTCAACTATGAAGCCTTAATGTCAGATATCAATGAGTTAACTCAGAGATGGATGTCACTACCAATGTCGATGATCGGGAGAATCAATATACTTAAAAGTAATATTTTACCTAAAATACTTTATTTATTTCAATACATTTCCTTATCACCACCTTTAGATCTATTCTCAAGAATAAAAAAAAAGTTAGTGGAATTTATATGGAACAACAGGAGGGCTAGATTACGTTTGTCTTTATTATATTTACCATTTGATCGTGGAGGTCTGAAATGTCCAAATTTTATGTTGTATTATTGGTCGGCACAACTGAGGTCTATGACATATTATTTTTCATCAAATGATCTCCCTCACTGGACTGAAATGGAATCATACAATTTACCTTTACCTCTTCCCATATTCATATACTCAGATTCGGCAAAAAAATTACAAAAACAAGTTAAAAATCCATTTGTAAAGCATATGATCAAAATATGGTGTGAAGCTAAAAATTATTTAAAAGAACCACAGTTATTGTCACAATTTAGTCCAATATGGGGTAATCAATATTTTAAACCAGGGAGAGCGGACGCTGTATTTAAAGTATGGAATTTAAAAGGGATACAAAAGATTCAGGATTTATATTTGCCATGTGCAGACAACATAATGCCTTTTGAAGAGCTGAGGATCAAATTTAATCTCAATAGAACACATTTTTTTAAATATCTTCAACTTAGAAACTTTATTCGATCAAATCAAAATAAAGCTCTCACTCGACCTATTTATTCATCCTTGGAAAAAATGATGATGAAAGATAGTAAAAGAAAGGGTATTATTTCAGAGTTTTATAACTCATTGACACTATCTTCAAGTGAAAATTCACTGAAAAGATTAAACTACTGGAAAGAAGATCTGCAAATTGAAATTTCAGAGGAACAATGGGAATTGGCTTGTACAGAAGCTCAAACCAAATCAATAAATGCACGCCTTAAATTGATACATTTCAAATGGTTAATGCGGATGTATGTTACACTGGAGGAGTTAAATAGATATAACAAAAATATACCAGATACATGCACAAAATGCATGGAAAGTAAAGGAACCCTATTTCATTGTTTATGGGAATGTAGATTAATAAGAATGTTTTGGGAGGAGGTGAGGGTAACAATTGAAAAAATAATCTCAAAACAAATCATATTGAATCCTAAACTGTTTTTGTTGGGTCTGTACCCAGAAAAGCATAATTTCAATAAAAGTGAAAGAACATTCATAGACCTCAGTTTGCTTAATGCCAAAAAATGTATTGCACTATTATGGAAAAAGACTCATAGACCAGATGTGACTCAGTGGTTAAGACAGATGTTAACAAACCTTCCATTAGAAAGAATAACATATATACTGAAATCAAAGGAAATTGTGTTTGAGAATATATGGAGACCTTTTATTGATTATGTAAAAAATTTAAACATAACTCTTGAAGAAGAAGGTGAATGATGTGTGTGGACCTTGTAAATTCCAAACTGGTGAACATAATATGTATACTTATGTATTGGATTGTCTAGACTAAACAGAGGAGCATTGTTGAAGACTTGATTTTGTTGGTGGTTGTTGGTGTTTTTAGGGCATTTTTTTTTTTTGTAGTACTTTAGTGTTAGTGTTTGATTGTTTGTATCATGTTTGTTAAAAAAAAAAAAAGGTTCAATAAAGATATTGTGGAAAAAAAAAAGACTGGTTCCTTTTAAATTTTAATTTCCACTTCCTTTTTTATTTCACTTTCACACACTGATTTGTTAAGGCACTGTGAGACTCCTTGGTAAGGTTAAGGCAATGACTGTGGTCTAAAACATGCCCCTATAAAGCAGTACAGATATGGCTGTCTCAGTAATAACTTGTGGTGTGTCACATAGCATAGCAAAATTATTCATGCATCTGCATAAAAGAGAAGATCAAAAAAGCTCTATGAAAAAGGAACAAATTGATCTCCCAGGGATCAGTCCGCCAAGGTCTCCGCCTTTGACCGCCACCTAATCCACATAACACCGGACCCCCATGATCCCTCCTGCAGGTGGTGAGCCCACTGGAGGGCGGGCTCCTGCCCCAAGTGGAGGAGTTTAAGTATCTTGGGGTCTTGTTCACGAGTGAGGGGAAAATGGAGCGAGAGATCGACAGACGGATTGGAGCAGCATCTGGAGTGATGCGGACGTTGTACCGGTCTGTTGTGGTGAAGAGGGAGCTTAGTTCTAAGGCAAAGCTGTCGATTTACCAGTCAATCTACGTTCCTACTCTCACCTATGGTCACGAGCTTTGGGTAATGACTGAAAGAACGAGATCGCGGATACAAGCGGCTGAAATGAGCTTTCTCCGTAGGATTGCTGGACTCACCCTCAGAGATAGGGTGAGGAGCTCAGTCATCCGGGAGAGGCTCAGAGTAGAACCGCTGCTCCTCCACATTGAAAGGAGTCAGTTGAGGTGGTTTGGGCATCTGATTAGGATGCCTCCTGGACGCCTCCCACTTGAGGTGTTTCAGGCACGTCCCACTGGGAGGAGACCCCGGGGCAGACCCAGGACTCGGTGGAGAGACTATGTCTCCCAGCTGGTCTGGGAACGCCTTGGTATCCCCTCTGAAGAGCTGGAGCAGGTGGCTGGGGAGAGAGAAGTCTGGGCTTCTCTGCTTGAACCGCTGCCTCCGCGACCCGGACCTCCGGAAAAGCGGTAGAAGATGGATGGATGGATGGATGATCTCCCAGGAAAAAAAACAAAACAAGTCTGGATACAAAGTACATTATACAGGGCAGCATGATGGTGTAGTGGTTAGCACTGTTCCCTCACAGTAAAAAGGTTGTGGGTTCAAATCCACCAGCCAGCAGGGCCTCTCTGTGTGGAGTTTGCATGTTCTCCCCATGCTTGCGTGGGTTTACCCCGGGTGCTCCGGTTTCCTCCCACATTCCCAAAACATGCAAGTTCAGTTAACTGGAAATTCTAAAGTGGCCCAATGTGTGAATGGTGAAGGGATCAGCGCTGCACCGTGGATGCCCTTGAATTTCCCTCTGGGATTAATAAAGTATACAACTTACTATGCTTTACAATTATCCCATAATATTGTAATTTAGGGCTTTGTAGTTTGTGAAAATTCTGGTTTAAGTACGTTAGAGTGCCTTAAGTTTCCAGTCCAATCCTAACTGGATACTATTATGCAACAGGGAAGCATTTTTATGTTCAGAAAACACAATAAAACACTTGAGAAAAATGCAATATACTGAATAGATTATCTTCAAAGAAATTTGTAGTAAATAAATTTACAAAAGAAAGTGTTTATGACCAATGATGGAGAACTACCTAGAGTATATAGAAAGTAAAAGATAAAAACTAGAGTATTTGTTACATTTTACAGAATACTGTGTTCTAATACATATTTTTCTACATTTCTCTCCAATTCTCTTTTTTAAGAAGCCGTTTTTAAAATAGAATTAAATGCAAATTAGAGTGGAGCTGATTATCATATAAACGGCTGCTGCCTAGGGGGGCAAGATAGTCAGGCTTTATTTATTTATTTTGTCATATTCCTCACAGTTGCCCATAAAACTCTGACTTTAATCAGTCCACACTTTCTTTTAAAGACGTAAGGGAATCAGGGACTGTGGCCAAAGGGAGCTATGTCTTTTCACTGTATGTGGGCAGCTTGTATTTCTTTATCTGTGTATACATGATAGGTGTGACAAGAAGCAGACCTGTATAGCTTCATTAACATTATGCAGATTGTCACTGTCCATTAAATTTGCTAGGCAGTGAGTGTTTTTTTCTTATAGTATCCAGAGGGACAGCAATTGCCTATGAGGGTACACAGTTTGTGTATTACTGCAGAACCCCACAATCCAATGGTAATTTTAAATAGTGGTGCAAAGTTTCTTTATGACATCTGCAATATGTTTGCATTTACTCAGGAGTACAAGTGACCAGATTTGAATTTATTTTGACTGAAGGAAACACTGAGGAAAATTACCTGAAACTGGGAGAAACCTGGGAGAGATAAAATGTAAAGAAATAAGAGGGGATTTAGACAAAGGCTCAGAGTGCACATTAAAATACATACCTGGGACCATATTACAACAATCTGGTCAACAGACTATTGTCTCAGGTGCAGAGGGCATTTATGAGCACATCCAAGTTGATTTTGTTATCACAGCAGCGGTAAAACTGTATCTGCTCCATGCTAAAAAGTACAACGAGGCTGGTCTAACTATTCAGAGGTGTGTGTTTGGGTGTAACATGCAACAATGCAATCTAAAGCTTTTCTCTCCTTCCATTTAGTAGGCAGGGTCACATGATCTAAGGCGAACTGTGATCATGATTTCTTGTTTAGAAGATGGGTTTTACACTGACCAAAAGACCAAAAGATGCTCGATAGTAACGATGCCTGACATTAAGCCAGCAGTATTTAGAGTCGATGCCCAGTCCCATGATGGAAACAATATGACTGAACAATTGTGTTGAACAATCAAGGTGAATTTAATTTTAATGTAGTCCAAATAGATGCATGCCTGACATGTTCCACTCCATTGTGCAACGCGTAGACATGAATGGGTTTGAAGCTTCAGGGAAAAGAGTATGATCTGCTGAGTGATTTCATAAACCCACGCACAGATTTTTTTTCCTCTGCGCAATCAAGGAGTTTTTAAACTGTCACACTTTAAAAGCTCCTTGGTGCAGTGAAAACCTGTCTTCTGTTTCTTCAAATTATTTTGAATATAATATAGAGTATATAGCGGGAAAAATACGTATTGAACACATCAACATTTTTTTCACTAAACATATTTCTGATGGAGCCACTGACCTGAGATTTTCATCAGATATCAGTAACAACCCAAATAATCCATACATACAAAGAAATCAAGGCAACTCTGTTCACAAAAGTTATATTTAATACAGTGGAATGACACAGGGAATAAGTATTGAACAAGCTTGGTGAAATTCATTTTAATATTTAGTAGAAAAGCCTCTGTTGGTAATAACATCTTCCAGACGCCTCCTGTATGGTGAAACTACACGGGATTTTTCTAGGGGTGATTTTAGCCCATTCTTCCACACAAACTGTCAAATCTTGCAAGGTTTGGGTGTCTTCAATGAACTCTGATCTTCCGTTCGTTCCATAGATTTTCAATTGGATTCAGGTCAGGTGATTGACTGGGCCATTCTAGCAGCTGTATTTTCCTTCTCTAGAGTTGGTTGAGAGTTTCCTTGGCTGTGTGTTTGGGATCATTGTCTTGCTAAAATGTCCGCCCTCATTTCATCTTCAGCATCTTGACAGATGGCAGCAGGTTCTTATCAAGGATGTCTCTGTACATTTGTCCATTCAGCTTTCCTTCAATTCTATGAAGTCTGCCTGTACCATGTGCTGAAAAACACCCCACACCATGATGCTCCTACCTACAACCTTCACTCCTGGTATGGTGTTTTGGGGCTGATGTGCAGTGCCATTTCTCTTCCAAACATGCTGTGTGTTGTAACATCCAAAAAGTTCAATTTTTGTCTCATCTGACCAGACTATATTCTCCCAGTATTTTTTTGGCTTGCCCAAATGTTGTGCAGCAAACTTTAAACAAGCTTCAACATGCTTTTCTTCAGCAATGGAGTCTTGTGAGGTGAGCGGGCATAGAGTCCATTATCGGTTGAGTGCATTACATATTGTTTGAAACAGCAGTACCTGCAACTGGTTTCTTGGCTTTCTATGCCTTTTTGCACTTCTTTATCTTCATGTGTTCAATACTTATTCCCTGTGTCATTTCACTTTATTAACTATAACTTGTTTTGTGAACATAGTTGCCTTGATTTCTTTGTATGCATGGATTACTTGGGTTGTTACTGATATCTGGTGAAAATCTCAGGTCAATGGCTCCATCAGAAATATGTTTAATGAGAAAAAAGTTGATGTGTTCAACAGTTATTTTCCCCGCTGTATGTTGATAGTTGGTATTTAACTGTCCTCAGATTAATATTTTTAACAGAACAAAAAGTGGTTGAGTGTGGGGGATTTTCATTAACTAGAACAGGACATGCACACATGTGAATGGACACAAAGTGGAACACACCCACACACCATTCATTCATTCCCCTAAAAATGTATTAATCAATATCTAATCTATAGGCAATACTTCTATAAATTTGGGATTAAAATGAAAATGTGGATGGAATAAAAACGGTTCAGTGTCTCATCCTATTATAACTGAAATGACGAGCAACAATACCTTGATTAGATCAAACTGTTACAAATCTGCCCAATAAAATTAAAAAAAATTCCAATGCATGCTGCATTTCCTTGTTTGCACATCAGTAATGTGCCGCTGAAATGGCATTAACGATGGCCACGGACAACAGATGGAAATTAGCCACTGGCTACAATCTGGCAAGTTTACATTGATATCAATGTTCATCAACTTGCACTGTCCTTAAAAACATGTGCTTCTGATGATAGACCTGCTTTTTGATGATCAAAAGCGTATTGACATGGAATGCACTACAATAGCAATGCCCCGAGATTGTGCTGGTGCTGCGCCCACTTAAAAGGAGTCCCCTCCTTTGAGTGTAAAGCGTACACACAATCACCCTGTACCTTCACTGCGAGGGTGCACAGCAGAAAAACAGACAATGCGTTGACAGAAACTAATTAAAGCAAAGGCACAAAGTGTAAAGCGTGGCGTAAATGCCCACTTTAGATGACTATAACAAAGGCTATGATCCCTAAATGAGCAGTACCAGATTATCATCAAGCGTTAGAACAGAATTAGAGGAAATGACAGCAGCAGGTAATATACACTAAATAATCAGAATGGCAATGATCAAGAGTAGCTTAGATTTTTTGCTTACATGTTATACATATGTACAGTGGGGCAAAAAAGTATTTAGTCAGCCACCAATTGTGCAAGTTCTCCCACTTAAAAGATGAGAGAGGTCTCCAATTTCATCATAGGTATACCTCAACTATGAGAGACAAAATGAGAAAAAAAAATCCAGAAAATCACATTGTCTGATTTTTAAAGAATTTATTTGCAAATTATGGTGGAAAATAAGTATTTGGTCAATAACAAAAGTTCATCTCAACACTTTGTTATATACCCTTTGTTGGCAATGACAGAGGTCAAACGTTTTCTGTAAGTCTTCACAAGATTTTCACACACTGTTGCTGGTATTTTGGCCCATTCCTCCATGCAGATCTCCTCTAAAGCAGTGATGTTTTGGGGCTGTCGCTGGGCAATACGGACTTTCAACTCCCTCCAAAGATTTTCTATGGGGTTGAGATCTGGAGACTGGCTAGGCCACTCCAGGACCTTGAAATGCTTCTTATGAAGCCACTCCTTCGTTGCCCAGGTGGTGTGTTTGGGATCGCTGTCATGCTGAAAGACCCAGCCACGTTTCATCTTCAATGCCCTTGCTGATGGAAGGAGGTTTTCACTCAAAATCTCACAATACATGGCTCCATTCATTCTTTCCTTTACACAGATCAGTCGTCCTGGTCCCTTTGCAGAAAAACAGCCCCAAAGCATGATGTTTCCACCCCCATGATTCACAGTAGGTATGGTGTTCTTTGGATGCAACTCAGCATTCTTTCTCCTCCAAACACGACAAGTTGAGTTTTTACCAAAAAGTTATATTTTGGTTTCATCTGACCATATGACATTCTCCCAGTCCTCTTCTGGATCATCCAAATGTTCTCTAGCAAACTTTAGATGGGCCTGGACATGTACTGGCTTAAGCATCTGGCACTGCAGGATTTGAGTCCCTGGCGGCGTAGTGTGTTACTGATGGTAGCCTTTGTTACTTTGGTCCCAGCTCTCTGCAGGTCATTCACTAGGTACCCCCGTGTGGTTCTGGGATTTTTGCTCACCGTTCTCATGATCATTTTGACCCCACGGGGTGAGATCTTGCGTGGAGCCCCAGATCGAGGGAGATTATCAGTGGTCTTGTATGTCTTCCATTTTCTAATAATTGCTCCCACAGTTGATTTCTTCACACCAAGCTGCTTACCTATTGCAGATTCAGTCTTCCCAGCCTGGTGCAGGTCTACAATTTTGTTTCTGGTGTCCTTTGACAGCTCTTTGGTCTTGGCCATAGTGGAGTTTGGAGTCTGACTGTTTGAGGTTGTGGACAGGTGTCTTTTATACTGATAACGAGTTCAAACAGGTGCCATTAATACAGGTAACGAGTGGAGGACAGAGGAGCCTCTTAAAGAAGAAGTTACAGGTCTGTGAGAGCCAGAAATCTTGCTTGTTTGTAGGTGACCAAATACTTATTTTCCACCATAATTTGCAAATAAATTCTTTAAAAATCAGACAATGTGATTTTCTGGATTTTTTTTTCTCATTTTGTCTCTCATAGTTGAGGTATACCTATGATGAAAATTGGAGACCTCTCTCATCTTTTAAGTGGGAGAACTTGCACAATTGGTGGCTGACTAAATACTTTTTTGCCCCACTGTATATAAATGACTGTGATTTTACTTATTTGGTGTTTAACTTACAATCAGAACAACTGTCTGAGGTTTGGAATGTTTCAGGCTCTCCAGACTTCTCATAACTGTGTCACTGTCATCGGGGTTTAGGAGAAATGGCAAGACTGTAGGGGTGGGGAAAAAATTGATAGTGTAGTATTGCAATAAAACAGCATTGTCTAGTCTATTCTATCTTAAAAGGTGTTAGTAAATGTTGAAAATGCAAACTTAGCTTTTTGTGCACCAGAGTAAAAAAAAAACAAAACAACAACACTTATTGACTTTTTTAGCTGGTGCTAAAAGCTCACTGTCTGGTTAGGTCAGCACCGCAAAAGAGTGATTCATGAGGCTGGTATGAACTACTCCATAACTGATGGTCTGGTTTATTGTTATATCCTGCAAGGTATACAAAGACTTGTGTAAGGATTTTGTATTTTTTTTTTTTTTTTTTTTTAAATGGCACCAGCCATCTGTAAAAACTTTACCCTGGACCTTGCCATTTTCCCATGTCAACAGTGAGGTGAACATATAAAAATTGAGAATTTCTTTGTTTAGTGTTGTTTCTAAAAGCATTACAAGGGTATTTCAGAGGGAATAATTGTCATACACTGGGTTTCATCTGGGAACATTTCTCCATGGCGGCCCGCCTCGCCAGAAATCATACCACCACACCAAGTCAATATGATTTTATTAATAAAAATATATGAAGCAATGACTTTCCGCAAGCATGCACACAATGTGCGTGGCCGTCATCCGCGTGGAGTTTAGAAGCGCCCCGTTCACGAGTTTTCCAATCAGTCAGCAAACAGTGTCTCGCTAAGCGTGACTGTCCGACAGAAACATGAGTTTATTAAAGTACTTTAAATGCGGAAAAAAATCATAAGAGGTATGTAAGCACTGGCATTTATCATGGTTTTACCCCGCTGGAAACGGGAGCCATAATGGAAGAGTAGCTCAGCTAAGAGATGTGGTTAGAATTCATATGCAGCCGGCTTCATATGAAGGGAAAGGCAGGGGGACTGATGAATGGCTGAGGATATATTTCACCAGCCACTACAATATTAAGTTATAAGACTGGCAATTTCTCTCTTTTCTCGCACGAGCAGGCGTGCCATTTTTATTATCCAGCAGCAATGGGCAGTGGCAAATAGTGATGTGCGGATCGATCCTGAAATATCGATACCTCCGATACCGGATCTTTATGCTCTAAAATCGATACTCATATCAAAATATCGATACTTTTGATACTTAAGTCATTTGAGGTAAGGTATAAGATAAAATAAGATAAGATAAGCCTTTATTAGTCCCACAATGGGGAAATTCCAGGACTGCAACAGCACAGGGATAGCAACACTCAGAGCAATTGTAATGTTCTTCTGGAACATGTAATGACGAGGCGCACACACCGGGTGTCAGTTAGGACTTTTTACTTGTCACTTCAAGTGCAACTCACAACTAACCACACAGTGACTCAAGTACAACTCCTTTTATAGTCAGGTCATGGCCGGGGTCATACTGCCCTCTAGTGGTGACTCCATATGAACTTCACATATCAATACATCTCCCTTTTTTTCTAGTAAAGGTCATGTCCAACTATAAACTTTTTCTCAAATTTCTATATACAAAATAAACTCCATTTCTATTTACATTTCTTTCACCTTGTACACTGAATCACAAGTTCAATTTTTTTCTCTGTTTACAATTCAACATCAACACATTTTTTTCCTCTGTTTACAATTCAATATCAACACATTTTTTTTTTTTTCATTCATCTCAGTACTCAGCAAGGTGGGGCGATACAATTCTTGTATCGCCCCACCTTGCTGCCTCTATATTGGAGTTTTCCCCGGTGGACGAAAGGGTTGCTTCCCTGCGCCTTCGGGTTGGGAAACGGGTCCTGACCATCATTTGTGCCTATGCACCAAATGATGTTTCAGAGTACCCACCCTTTTTGGAGTCTGTGACTGGGGTGCTGGAGGGTGCTCCTCCTGGAGACTCCATTGTCCTACTGGGGGACTTCAATGCGCACGTGGGCAACGACAGTGAAACCTGGAGGGGGGTGATTGGGAGGAACGGCCTGCCCGATCTGAACCCGAGTGGTGTTCAGTTATTGGACTTCTGTGCTAACCACAGTCTGTCTATAACGAACACCATGTTCAAGCATAAGGGTGTCCATATGTGCACCTGGCACCAGGACACCCTAGGCCGCAGGTCGATGATCGATTTTGTTATCGTATCATCAGACCTGCGACCGTATGTCTTGGACACCCGAGTAAAGAGAGGTGCAGAGCTGTCAACTGATCACCACCTGGTGGTGAGTTGGATCCGATGGCAGGGGAGGAAGCCATTCAGACCTGGTAGACCCAAACGTATAGTGAGGGTGTGCTGGGAGCGTCTGGCTGAGGCCCCTGTCCGGGAGGTCTTCAACTCCCACCTCCGGAAGAACTTCAACCACATTCCGAGGGAGTCTGGAGACATGGAGTCTGAATGGGCCATGTTCTCCACCTCTGTTGTTGAAGCGGCAGCCCAGAGCTGCGGCCGCAAGGTGGTCGGTGCATCTCGTGGTGGCAACCCCCGAACCAAGTGGTGGACACCAGTGGTGAGGGGGGCCATTAAGCTGAAGAAGGAGTCCTATCAAGCTTGGTTGGCTTGTGGGACTCCCTTAAGCAGCTGAGGTGTACCGGCAGGCCAAGCGGAGTGCAGCTCGGGTGGTTGCTGAAGCAAAAACCCGGGTATGGGAGGAGTTCGGTGAGGCCATGGAACAAGACTTTCGGTCGGCTTCAAAGAGATTCTGGCAAACTGTTCGGCGGCTCAGGAGGGGAAAGCAGCTCCCCGTCCACACTGTGTATGGTGCGGATGGGACACTGTTGACTTCAACTGGGGATATCGTCGGGCGGTGGAAGGAATACTTCGAGGATCTTCTCAATCCCACTGATACGCCTTCCACAGAGGAAGCAGGGTTTGGGGACGAGGGGGATGACTCGCCTATCACAGGGGCTGAGGTCGCCAAGGTGGTTAAAAATCTCCTTGGTGGCCGGGCCCCGGGGGTGGACGAGATTCGCCCCGAGTACCTCAAGGCCCTGGATGTTGTTGGGTTGTCATGGTTGACACGCCTCTGCAACATTGCGTGGAGGTCGGGGGCAGTGCCTTTGGCATGGCAAACCGGGGTGGTGGTTCCTCTCTTCAAAAAAGGGGACCGGAGGGTGTGCTCCAACTTTAGAGGGATCACACTCCTCAGCCTCCCTGGGAAGGTCTATGCCAAGGTATTGGAGAGGAGAGTCCGGCCGTTGGTCGAACCTCGGATTCAGGAGGAGCAATGTGGTTTTCGTCCTGGCCGTGGCACATCGGACCAGCTCTTTACCCTCTCGAGAATTCTTGAGGGTTCGTGGGAGTTTGCCCAACCAGTTTACATGTGTTTTGTGGACTTGGAGAAGGCATTTGACCGCGTCCCTCGTGGATTTTTGTGGGGGGTGCTTCGGGAGTATGGGGTATCGGGCTTGTTGTTACGAGCTATTCGGTCTCTGTACGACCGTTGTGAGAGTTTAGTTCGCATTGCCAACACTCGGTCGGAGTCATTCCCAGTGAGAGTTGGACTCCGCCAGGGCTGCCCTTTGTCACCGGTCCTGTTCATAATTTTTATGGACAGGATTTCTAGGCGCAGCCAGGGAATGGAGGGTGTCATGCTTGGTGACCACAGGATCTCATCTCTGTTGTTTGCAGATGATGTTGTCCTGTTGGCTTCATCCAGCAATGACCTACAGCTCTTGCTGGGATGGTTTGCCGCTGAGTGTGAAGCGGCTGGGATGAGAATCAGCACCTCCAAGTCCGAGTCCATGGTCCTCAGCCGGAAAAAGGTGGATTGTCCTCTCCGGGTTGGGGACAGGCTCCTGCCCCAAGTGGAGGAGTTTAAGTATCTTGGGGTCTTGTTCACGAGTGAGGGGAAAATGGAGCGAGAGATCGACAGACGGATTGGAGCAGCATCTGCAGTGATGCGGACGTTGTACCGGTCTGTTGTGGTGAAGAGGGAGCTTAGTTCTAAGGCAAAGCTGTCGATTTACCAGTCAATCTACGTTCCTACTCTCACCTATGGTCACGAGCTTTGGGTAATGACCGAAAGAACGAGATCGCGGATACAAGCGGCTGAAATGAGCTTTCTCCGTAGGATTGCTGGACTCACCCTCAGAGATAGGGTGAGGAGCTCAGTCATCCGGGAGAGGCTCAGAGTAGAACCGCTGCTCCTCCACATTGAAAGGAGTCAGTTGAGGTGGTATGGGCATCTGATTAGGATGCCTCCTGGACGCCTCCCACTTGAGGTGTTTCAGGCACGTCCCACTGGGAGGAGACCCCGGGGCAGACCCAGGACTCGGTGGAGAGACTATGTCTCCCAGCTAGTCTGGGAACGCCTTGGTATCCCCTCTGAAGAGCTGGAGCAGGTGGCTGGGGAGAGGGAAGTCTGGGCTTCTCTGCTTGAACTGCTGCCTCCGCGACCCGGACCTCCGGAAAAGCGGTAGACGATGGATGGATGGATGGATGGATGGATCTCAGTACTCCTTACATTTCCTCAATCAATCTTTTCGGTTTCACAATTTGCCTTTGTGATCTTCTGATTTGTGTCACCTCAGTCTGTTCGTTAGTGTCTGTCTCTATGTTCTGGTTCTCAGCCATTTCTAATTGTTCGGTTTGGCTGGGTATTAGCATGTCGCTTATTTCACTGTCTGTGACTCTCATTTTTGTCTGAGGCACTTTCAGTAAGTGACGTCGGTTTCGCCTCATTGTTTTTCCATGCTCTGTGATGACTTCATATGATCTGGGAGTTGTTTCCTTGACCACTTTTGCCAGCGGTCCCCATTCTCCATCACATCTCACTCGCACTATGTCCTCATGTGCAAGTGGTCTCAGAGGTCGTGCTGTTCTGTTGTACAGTTCAGTTTGCCTCTCATCACGCCTCACATCTCTCTTTTCCATCACCTGAGATGCTGATGGAAGTCGCGTTCTGAGTTTTCTGTTCATGAGCATTTCTGCTGGGGACAGTCCATTCTCCAGTGGTGATGCTCGGTAATTCAGGATCGCCAGATGTGGGTCTTCTGCATTGTCTGCAGCCTTTTTCAGTATGCGCTTCACAATTTGCACCCCTTTCTCTGCTAACCCATTTGACTGTGGGTACAGAGGGCTTGAGGTCACGTGCTTGAACCCATATGTGTCTGCAAAGTCTTTGAAGCACTGACTCGTGAATTGTGGTCCGTTATCACTCACAACAGTCATTGGAATTCCATGGCGTGCGAACATTGTCTTTGTGTGTGCAATCACCTTTTCTGCTGTTGTGTCACTCAACCCTGCAAACTCTGGGTAGGTGGAATGATAGTCCATGACTAACAGATAGTCCTTGCCCTTAAGCTGAAATAGATCCATGCCCACTTTTCTCCATGGCCCTTGAGGCTTCTCATGGGGCCTCATAGGCTCCTTTGGCTGTTGATACCTGTGGCGCTGGCAAATGTCACAGCGCTGCACATATGCCTCAATGTCCTTGTGCATGCTGGGCCAATACAAAACATCACGTGCACGTCTTTTGCACTTTTCAATACCCAAATGCCCCTCATGCACTAATTTAACCATTTCTGATCTCATGGAGGTAGGTATGACTATCCTTGTACCTTTTAACAGAACCCCATCTAACACAGACAGTTCACCTTTAAAGTGTTGGTAAGGCTTGTCAATCATAACCTGTCCTGGCTGATGTATCTGTTCCATTACTCTTTTTAGTTTCTCATCTTTTTGTGTTTCTTTCACTATCTTCGTCCATTTTGCATCTGTCACTGGCATGTGTGCCCTAATAGAGTCTACATGTATTTGCACAGCTTCCTCTGTTGTGCTGCTGGTGTTGCTCAAGCTAGCCCTACTCAGCGCATCGGCTACAATTAGTTGCTTGCCTGGTGTAAACTCAAATTTCAAGTCATATTTCTGTAATCTTAACATTAGACGCTGGATGCGCGGTGGTGCGTCACCCAGTGGCTTCTGTGAGATCGCAATCAGTGGTTTGTGGTCTGTTTCTAGTATTACTGACCTTCCATACACATATTCATGAAACTTCTCACATCCAAACACTGCACCTAGAGTCTCTCTCTATTTGCGCGTAATTTTTTTCTGCGCTTGTCATGGTGCGCGATGCGTATGCGACTGGATACCACTCTGTGTCATGTTTTTGCAATAGCACAGCTCCTAGGCCGGCTTTGGACGCATCTGTGGACACTTTTAGCAGTTTGTCCTGATCATAGAATTTTAACACTGGCTCCTTTATTAGACTGCTTTTGAGCCACTCCCATTCTCTGGCATGCTCTGCCATCCACTTCCACATTGTATTGGTCTCTAACAAGCTTCTAAGAGCTATTGTGTTAGCTGATAAATTTGGGATAAATTTCCCCATGTAATTGACTAGCCCTAGGGCTCTTTGCAAGTCATTTTTGTTCTGCGGTACTGGCAGCTCTGCTATGGCCCGCACTTTTTCCGGATCTGGTTGCACGCCTGCCCCAGATAATTTTTCTCCCAGGTATGTAATCTCCTGTACCCCAAATTGGCACTTACTCTTATTCAGTTTCATACCTGACTTTTGCGCCTGTGTGAGAACTCTAGCCAACCTTTCGTCGTGCTCCTCTTTTGTTTTTCCCCAGACTACCACGTCATCAAGAAAAACTCCCACCCCTTCTATTCCGTCAAACAATTGCTGCACAGTTCTATGGAAAATTTCAGGGGCTGAGCTAATCCCGAACGGCATTCGTAGAAAGCAATGCCTTCCGAATGGCGTATTAAATGTGCACAATTTAGTGCTTTCCTCGTCGAGCACTATTTGGTAAAACCCAGATTTGGCATCTAATTTTGTGAAGTAATTTGCTCCACTCATTGTGCTGGTTATGTCAGATTTTGTTGGTAGCCTGTAATGCTCCCGCTGTATTACTTTATTTAGATCTTTTGGATCTATGCACAATCTCAAATCTCCATTTGGCTTCTCCACTATAACTAGTGAGTTAACCCATTCAGTTGGTTCTTCTATTTTTCTGACCACTCCGTCTGCTATCAGTGAGTCTAGTGTTTCTCTCAGCCTCTTTTTAAGAGCTATTGGCACTTTTCTTGCTGCATGTATGACTGGCTCTGCATTCTCTTTCAGCCTAATTTTTTGTTTGCCTGGTAGGCGGCCTATTCCTTTGAACACCTCTTTGTATTCTTTCACCCAGTCAGTGTGTTTGTGCTTACTTGTTATAGCCTCTGTATTTTCTCGTGTTGTCACTTTGTCTGTATCAATGACATTCACCCTTTTGATCAGACTTAGCTGATCGCATGTTTTTAAACCCAAAATTGCTTGTCTATTTCCATCAACAAGTACAAACAATGCATTCACTGTTTTACCTTTGTTTGACAGTGTAACCCTGCACATTCCCTTAGTGGGTATTGGCTTATCGTCATATGTTCTCAGATTAATCTTTTTATTTCTTATTTTCGGCTTGTTTTTCAGTCTTTTAAATTCTTTCATTGGCAGGATGTTTACCTGCGCACCTGTGTCGAGCTTCAGTGACATGTCCGTGCCATTCATCTCCAGGCACACTATCCATTCGTCAGCGCTCGTCTCTCCCTCGATGGCGTCCACGTAAAACTGATCCTCCTCGCTGTCGCTCTTTTTCTCCACGAGTTGCACCCTCCTCTTTGAGAAGCAGGTCTTTGCGAAGTGATTTTTTCCGCCACACTTGCGACATTCCTTCCTGAATGCTGGACACTGTTTCGGCGCGTGTTGCCTTCCACACCGCTCACAGTTCCCGCGCGCGCGCTCTGGGTTTGCCTCCCTTTTTCTTGCCTGCAACGTTCCTTTCGGCTTCGCGCGCAGCACTGCACCGACCTCAGCAGTCTCTTTTTCCTTGCTGCTAAAAGTCTTTAATTGTGCCTTTATACTCTCAGACGCTTGGCAAATCTGTATCGCTTTCTCCAGCGTTAAATTAGTCTCTTTCAGTAATTGCATCCGCAATTTGTTGTCTTGGACCCCTATTACAATTTGGTCCCGTATCATTGACTCACTCAATGTTCCAAAGTTGCATGACTGACATTTCAACCGTAGGTCTGTGACATACAGCTCGATGGACTCTGACTCTTTCTGAAGTCTTTTTCTGAACACATACCTCTCGTACGTTTCATTCTTTCTCGGTGTGCAATAATCGTCAAATTTCTTCATCACGGCGTCGAAGTTGCCTTTTTCTTCTTCCGTGAAGATGAATGTGTTAAACACATTTAGCGCCGCTCGCCCTGCTACTGTTAGCAGTAATGCTATTTTCCTCTCCTCGTCACGGAGACCGATAGCAAGCGAATAAAGTTCAAAACTCTGTTTGAATACTTTCCAGTTCTCGTTGACGTTACCGGTCAACTTTAACTCGTCCGGCTGTCGAAGAGCGTTCATCTTCGCCGTCGGTTCGTAGTTTTATCCTGGTATCATGTAATTTTCTCCTGGTACCATGTAATGTTCTCCTGGAACATGTAATGACGAGGCGCACACACCGGGTGTCAGTTAGGACTTTTTACTTGTCACTTCAAGTGCAACTCACAACTAACCACACAGTGACTCAAGTACAACTCCTTTTATAGTCAGGTCATGGCCGGGGTCATACTGCCCTCTAGTGGTGACTCCATATGAACTTCACATATCAATACAGCAATAATCAGAAGGCAAGAAAAAACAAGAGCAGCGAGTATACATATATACAGTATATCCTTAACAGAAACATGGTGAAAAGTAACTAAACTATTGAGATGTTGTCTAAGTGACACGCGGTTGGTGGGACTACTTTTTCTTCCGCCTGGGTAAGTGCGTCATGCGTTTTTTTAGATTTAAAAGACATATTAGGTGTAGTCGCAAAAAATATCGGTATCGGTATCACCGATACCAGCCTGAATTTTACTCAGTATCGGATCGGAAAGGAAATCAGTGGTATCGAACATCACTAGTGGCAAAGCAATAGCTTAAAACGCTAGCTCTAAACTGAGGTCCTTCAGCGGCTGCCTAGAGAGGTGCCTGATGAGAAAGCCTTAGCGCACAACTATAACAGCCGTTGCTAAATAAATGGGAACCAGCCATTTATGTCTGCGGTAAGAGCCACTTAGTGAATGAAAAACCCACGTGCAGGAGTGGTTTCGTACAAAACCCCAAAACGTGTTAATGGGAAAGAATTAAGTGTGGATGTGTATGTGTGTGAAACACTCAAGCTGCCGAATGGCCGAGCTGTCAGGAAGCGAAGGACCCAAAGGGCTCCCTGACGTGCCTGATGGAAAATAAATAAACGTGCATTTTTTTTAATATATTTTTTTTAACCAAATAGCCAAATTAGGAGGTACTCACTTGTATTATTAGCATACAGACGTGGACAAAATTGTTGGTACCCCTCTGTTAATGAAAGAAAAACCCACAATGGTCACAGAAATAACTTGAATTTGACAAAAGTGGTAATAAATAAAAATTCTATGAAAATTAACCAATGAAAATCAGACAATGCTTTTGAATTGTGGTTCAACAGAAATATTTTAAAAAAAACAAACTCATGAAACAGGCCTGGACAAAAATGATGGTACTGTGGAGAAGAATCAGAATCAGAATCAACTTTATTGCCAAGTATGCTTACAACATACAAGGAATTTTACTTATCACTAAGGTGCGCTCGTTTCTAAGTGCTCCCTAATGATGCGGCAGCCATACAAGGCGCCTCATACAGTGGGGGGTAAAGAGGGGGAGGGGGAGGGGTGACACATTGGGCAGAGAGAAAAAACAAAGTTATCAAAATAGTGCTCGAGTGAGCAAGATTGTGATCACATAGAAAAAAAACCTCTAATTGCACAATTAGCAGACAAGATACAGATCTACACATTAACAGAGCAAAAGAGAGAGACCAGTGTGTGTATGTCAGTCATGTGATGTCAGTATGAGTGCAGTGTGAATGTATCAGTTACTGGTGCACAACAAAAAATCCTCTCCTAGGCAACGGTTAGATGTTATGTCGAGCGTTGAAAAGACGAGGCTGAGCTTATTTCTCATTTCAGGTTTACTAACATTCACGTATCTCCAACATCCTCTCAAACAGAAAAGAGAACCATCCTCCCACATCTGTCCCTTTTATACCTGGGACATCAAAGTACAGAGTCACATTGTCTTTAATCCCAGGACACAATACATAAACCCCCAGGTCTTCTCCTCTCCCCCAAAACCCTGGTGGTCAGGAAGTCTCTCAAGGCCATCTCAAAAGATCACATTTCGCATCCCCCTGTCATCCCCAGGAGACCCAGACTTATTGTTCATTCTGAGACGTGGGCAACAGTAATATACATATGCAGCCTAAGCAACTCAAATATGTGTGCCACATGACCCCCCCCCCCCTCCAAACGTCTAAAATGAAACAATACAACACAGTCTGCACATTACGGTAAAATCACAAACATCAGTCCCAGTGCTGTTTGGGTTTCAATCGTCTTCCGAACTTGCTGTAAGCAGGCTTTACCACTCCCGCGGCGCCATCCTGCTGTGAATCTGCTATCTGAGGATGAGAACTGTTAGTCAATCCCTGTGGGGGCTCTGGGGCATGCTCCCTGGGAGGTCTGCCGCGTCGAGGAGCTCTCGCCAACGGCACAGCCTCGTCAGCCATCACAAAAGCGGGTTTGAGTCTGTCTATACCAATTGTTTCCCTCCTGCCTCCCAAATCTAGCAAAAAATGCTTATCACCTGTTTCCAGCACTCTATATGGACCATCATAAGGAGGTCGCAGGGTTGGGCGTTGAGCATCGTGTCTGACAAAAACAAACTCGGCATTTTTTAAAGCCTTAGGTACAAAAACGCGCGGAAAAGTGTGATGAACGGGGCCCGGAAGCGTGCTCGCTCCCGTGTCGCTCAGTAACCGCTGAGCAGGGGGGCACTCCGGCGCAGGATTATCTGGGACAAACTCCCCAGGCAGCCGAAGCGGCTGCGCAAACACCAACTCAGCTGGGGAGGCTTTTAAATCCTCTTTAGGTGCAGAACGCAACCCCAATAAAACCCACGGTAGTCTGTTTACCCAATTTGCATCCGTAAGCGACGCTCTGAGGGGTGCTTTCAATGACCTATGGAAACGTTTGCATAAACCATTAGCCTGGGGGTACGCGGTAGTGTGGTGGATCGTTACCCCCAGGCTACGGGCCATCACCGACCAAAGCTCAGAAACAAATTGAGGACCTCTGTCGGATGTAATATCCGACGGAACTCCAAAACGCGCTACCCAAGCCGTTAAAAACGCACGCGCCACCTCCTCGGCTGTGGTTGATGCCAGTGGGACCACTTCCGGCCAAAGCATGGTGCGGTCCACCATTGTCAAAAGATGTGTGCACCCCTGTGACGGCGGGAGGGGGCCTACGAGGTCGACGTGCACATGATCGAACCTCTTAGCTGGGATGTGAAACGGCTCTAAGAGGGCTTTAGTGTGTTTGTGTATTTTGGCCCGCTGGCAAGCCATGTAGGCTCTTGCCCACTCCTTAACGTGTTTGCGCAGGCTCGGCCACACAAACTTCTCTCCTACCATTTTGACCGACGCGCGCACCCCCGGGTGTGCCAGAGAGTGAATGGAGTCAAAAACACGGCGGCGCCACACGGTCGGGACCACCGGGCGCGGTCGCCTGGTGGAGACGTCGCAGATTAGTGGGGGCATACCATTTTGCAGCACCCTGCTCTCCAGCCTTAACCCTGTTGGTCCAGACTGGAGCGCGCACACGTCTGCATCGCTAACCTGATCCGCGGCCATGGCTGCATAATCTATCCCCACGCTGACTGGGGCCGCGCGTACTTCCGTGCCGCTATTTTGCTCTGCGGCCATGGCAGTATAATCTACCCCTGCGCGGACTGGAGCAGTTACGGCGCGCGAGAGACAGTCTGCCACTACATTAAGTTTACCCGCTACGTGTTGAATATCGGTAGTAAACTCTGAAATTGCAGCCAGCTGCCTCTGCTGCCGGCCCGACCACGGCTCCGAAACCTTGGCCATCGCGAAAGTCAGCGGCTTGTGGTCGACAAACGCGGTGAAACGCCGACCTTCCAACCAGAACTGGAAGTGGCGAATGGCTAAGTGGAGCGCTAACAACTCCCTGTCGAACGCGCTGTTTTTTCGCTCGGCATCGCGCAAAGTCCTGCTGCAAAAAGGCAAGCGGCTGCCAAGCCCCGGCAACATGCTGCTCTACTACCGCCCCTATGGCCATGTCTGATGCATCAGTAGTGAGCGCTATGCGGGCCGTTGGGTCTGGATGTGCCAACAACGCAGCGTCTGCCAGGGCTGCTTTAACCTCCGAGAATGCGCGTTCCCACTCCGGGGACCATTCGATTGCATTTGTGGGTTTTTGTTTTTTTAGCGCGGCATACAATGGTTGCATGAGCTGCGCTGTGCGGGGGAGGAAATGGTTATAAAAATTCACCATTCCCAAAAACTCCTGTAATGCTTTGACCGTTTGTGGTTGGGGAAAATTTGTTACTGCGCGCACTTTGTCGGGCAGCGGAACCACTCCTTCTGGAGAGACGCAGTGCCCCAAAAAATCAATCTGCGTCACCCCGAACTGACACTTCGCTGGGTTGATTATTAACCCGTGATCTCCCAACCTCCGGAAAACTGCCGTGAGGTGTTTTTCGTGTTCCTCTTCGGACGCGCTGGATACCAAAATGTTGTCCAGGTAGACGAACACAAAAGGGAGATTGCGCAACACCGCGTCCATCATGCGTTGGAACGTCTGCGCGGCGCCTTTAAGCCCAAACGGCATGCGCAAAAACTCAAAAAGGCCAAACGGAGTTATTACCGCTGTTTTGGGAATGTCATCAGCGCGTACTGGGACTTGATGGTACCCGCGGACCAAGTCTATTTTAGAAAAAATGCGCGCCCCCGCCAAATGAACGGAAAAATCTTGAATATGGGGGATTGGGTAGCGGTTGTGCGCTGTAGCGTTGTTCAACCTGCAGAAATCACCGCAAGGTCGCCACGAGCTGTCCGCTTTAGGGACCATGTGGAGTGGGGAAGCCCATGGGCTATTCGAACGCCGGATGATGCCCAACTTTTCAAGGTTGGCGAACTCCTCGCACGCTATGGTCAGTTTAGCTGCATCCAAGCGCCGAGCTTTTGCAAAAACGGGGGGACCGGTGGTAGTAATAAAATGCTCCCCTCCGTGTTTAGCGATGACTGCTGAAAATGTGGGAACTGTGAGTGCTGGAAACTGAGTGAGAAGATTGTGGAACTTACTGCCTGCCGTAGTGACGTTGGCTTGTGCTGTGGGCGGGGTCACTCGAGCTGCACAAGGGATAGAGTAAAAAGAGAGTGCATTAACCAAGCATCTATTAGGAAGATCAGCCAACAGCCCATGTGAGCACAGAAAATCAGCACCTAACATGTTGAAACTCACCGCAGCTATAATAAAAGTCCACTCATATGTACGGCCATGCAGGGACAGAAGCAGAGTCCTTTCACCGAAGGTCTTAATGCTCGAGCCGTTCGCCGCTGATGCTCCGTGACTCCCGGGGCCTGCCAGCCGGTCAGCATAGGTTGGCATGATGAAACTCACTTGGGAGCCTGTGTCCACGAGGAATTGCCTCCCAGAATGCGCATCCGTCAAGTAGAGCAGCTTGTTCTGTTCACCGAGGGCCGCAGCTGCTACCGACTCCTGGTTCTGGCATTTCCCGAGCTCTTGAACTGACACGGTGGAATACACTTGCGTGCCCTCTCTGCGAAGTGGCGATGGTAAAAACAGAGGTCGTCTCCGCCGCGATGTTTGATCTTCACCGCCGCCGTTGCCGGTGGTTCTGCTTCCGCTGCCTCTGGCCCCCTGCCATTCCCGGCTGTCGCGCCGAGGTCTGTCGCTGCTGCGGTGGCCGTGTGCCGCCTGCTGGCATTGAGAATCCGCTGTGCCTCCTGGGCCAGCGCGCGGAAGTCCCGCTGGGCCACCAACTGTGAACCTGCCAGGGTCGCCCTCATCTCCGACGGTAGGGTTCTCAGGAAAATGTGGGTGAAGAGGAAATCGTCGTCGTCTGAGCCTCTCAGCCTCAGCATGTCTTCCATCAGGTCGACAGGCGTGCTTTCTCCCAAGTCATTCAGGGCCAGGAGTCGCTCTGCTCTCTCCTGGGCTGAGGGAGTGAAACGCTGAATGAGCGCAGCCTTCAACCCGCCGTATTTGTCGCCAGCGGGTGGGTGCTGCACCAGGCTCTGCACATGTCGAGCTGTGCGGTTGTCGAGCTTGGCGATAACGTGGTAGAATTTCGTGTCATCTGACGTTATTCCCCCGAGAGCGAACTGAGCCTCGGCCAAGAGGAACCAGGAGTCCGGGTGGTCCTGCCAGAACTCTGGTAGCTTGACTGAGACTGCGTTTGCCCGGCTGGTTCCTGGCGAGTCCGGTTCGGGGGAATCGCTTCTGCCCATGATACGTCGTAAGGTCACCAGTGTGGAGAGCGTGAAAAGATGAGGCTGAGTTTATTTCTCATTTCAGGTTTATTGGCATTCACGTATCTCCAACATCCTCTCAAACAGAAAAGAGAACCATCCTCCCACATCTGTCCCTTTTATACCTGGGACATCAGAGTACAGAGTCACTTTGTCTTTAATCCCAAGACACAATACATAAACCCCCAGGTCTTCTCCTCTCCCCCAAACTCCCCAGACTTATTGTTCATTCTGAGACGTGAGCAACAGTAATATACATATGCAGCCTAAGCAACTCAAATATGTGTGCCACAGTACCCTTAACTTAATATTTTGTTGCACAACCTTTTGAGGCAATCACTGCAATCAAACGATTTCTGTAACTGACAATAAGACTTCTGCACCTCTCAGCAGGTGTTTTGGCCCAATCCTCATGAGCAAACTGCTCCAGTTGTCTCAGGTTTGAAGGGTGCCTTCTCCAGACGGCATGTTTCAGCTCCTTCCACAGATGTTCAATAGGATTTAGATCAGGGCTCATGGAAGGCCAATTTACAATAGTCCAATGTTTCGCTTTTAGCCATTCTTGGCTGTTTTTAGCTGTGTGTTTTGGGTCATTATCCTGTTGCAAGACCCATGACCTGCGACTGAGACCAAGCTGTCTGACACTGGGCAGCACATTTCTCTCTAGAATACCTTGAAAGTCTTGAGATTTCATTGTACCCTGCACAGATTCAAGACACCCTGTGCCAGATGCAGCAAAGCAGCCCGGGAACATAACAGAACCTCCTCCATGTTTCACAGTAGGGACAGTGCTCTTTTCTTGGTATGCTTCATTTTTGCGTCTGTGAACATAGAGCTGATGTGCCTTGCCAGAAAGTTCCAGTTTTGTCTCGTCTGTCCATAGGACATTCTCCCAGAAGCTTTGTGGCTTGTCAACATGCAGTTTGGCAAATTTCAGTCTGGCTTTTTTATGATTTATTTTCAACAGTGGTGTCCTCCTTGGTCGTCTCCCATGAAGTCCACTTTGGCTCAAACAACAACGGATGGTGCGATCTGACACTGATGTACCTTGACCTTGGAGTTCACCATGAATGTGTTTAGAGGTTGTTCTGGGTTCTTGTGTTACCATTTATATTATCCATCTCCTCCTGCGGCCACGTCCAGGGAGGTTGGCTACAGTCCCGTGGATCTTAAATTTCTGAATAATATGTGCAACTGTAGTCACAGGAAGATCAAGCTGCTTGGAGATGGTCTTATAGCCTTTACCTTTAACATGTTTGTCTATAATTTTCTTTCTAATCTCCTGAGACAACTCTCTCCTTTGCTTCCTCTGGTCCATGTTTAGTGTGGTACACACCATGTCAACAAACAGCACAATGACTACTTGTCACCCTTTAAATAGGCCGACTGACTGATTACAAGTTTGTAGACACCTGTGATGTTAATTAGAGGACACATCTTGGTTGAACATGTCCCTATGGTCACATTATATTCAATCTTTTCTAGGGGTACCATCATTTTTGTCCAGGCCTGTTTCATGAGTTTGTTTTTTAAAATAATTCTGTTGAACCACAATTCAAAAGCATTGTCTGATTGATTTTCATTGGTTAATTTTCATAGAATTTTTATTTATTACCACTTTTGTCAGATTCAAGTTATTTCTGTGACCATTGTGGGCTTTTCTTTCATTAACAGAGGGGTACCAACAATTTTGTCCACGTCTGTATTTGTAATTTGTGTGTATTTTCTACTATTGAATAAAAAGAAAAAAAATCGAATTGTAGGCGCTTCCCAGCCAGATATTGTGATACTAGGACACCGGCTCCCAGCCCTGGTTACTTCGCAACTATAACTGCCTAAACAGATCATTCTGTACGTGAACACATATTGTGGAGAATTATGTCTTTAGAGTCCACTACAGTTCCCTATTATGCGCCTGGCAGGTTAAGATGACCAAAATTCACAAAGTCAATGCCTTCAATCCGTCAGCAGCCTTCAGACAAACTAAACGTGTCAACATTTGACTTCAAAATAAGGGAGGTTTTTCCTGCTGTCTGAGTGGTGAGGAGATTTCTGAAAAAAAAAACAACAACAACAAAAAGCAAACAAACAACAACCTATAAATACAAAGAAATATTATAACAGAAATAACGACATCCTTGGTCATTTAAGTTAATTTATTTCATTAAATACAATTTTATTAATATATTTTCTTTGTAATCAGAGTTAAATTATTGTTCTGTTCTGACTGCAAAATTATGGTCAAAAATGTAAATTGTTATAAGGAAAAAGTAAAAAAAAAAAAATTACCACAGTCTGTTTCAAATTTATATATTAAAAAAACAGTAATTTTATTTTAAAAAACAGACAAAAATTAGTCATAAAATAATCCACAAATTTATAATAAAGTTTCATATGTACAAGAAAAGTCAATTTTACAAGAGGAAATTACAAATTTGAGGAATATGGTTTCAACTTTAGATTTACATAGAAAAGTAGAAAACTAAAAGAAAACTGTTATAAATTTTTGAGAAAAATCTCAAACCTTCAAAACTGAAGTCATTACTCAAGTTTTTAAGTGGGTGCTCTTTGTACCCTTAACTCAATTAGAAATTTTTGGTTGCCTGCTTTTAATTATTAATTTCAAAGCACTGTTTTTACATGAATAGAATTTCTGGTTACTATACCCACCTGATCATATAATTTAAGTATGCTTGAGTACATTGCAATTATGAGTGTTTCTTTCCCTTCCCTACTCTCTCAATGGAAAAAAAAAAAAAAAGAAACACTAGAATAAAAAACAAAAAAAAATATTTTTTGTCATTTATGTAAACCACAAAACATGACACTTGATATTTTCTAACCTGTTTGTATACCACCATAGACAGAGGGAGAACCTGAATTAGACAGAGCTCAGAGAGGGCAAGATTAGACAGAAGAGAGGAGGCAAGAAGAGGGAAGTGTTCAGGCAGAGGAAGGAGAGAAGGATAACACCACTAAAAAGTCTAAACACAGGATGTCTGGGTGGGACCCCAACTGGCCAAATATTCAAGCCTCGGTTGTACAATACTTCAAATGGTAAGGTCCATATGCAACGTTACTGTGTAAAATTTTAAAAAGAAATAAATAGTATAAAATTAACATATTCTGGTATGTTTACCCCCCCCCCCCCCCGCCGGGAAAAATATGTTGCCACCGTACCAAGGTCTTTAAGCCAGAGGAAACACTGCATATACTACAACACTTGTTTGAACAGTTCCTACAAATATAATGATTTGAATGGAACGTTCATATTGGCATGTACAGCACTTTGGTTAACCTTGGTTGTTTTAAACATGCTTAATAAATAAATCTGAGAATTAGATGACTGATTTGTGAGCCAAAGTTCACTTTAAATTATACCATGCCGGTGGAATCCAACATGCTACAAATCAAAACCAATCGACTGTGATTCCAGGACATAACCTTTATCTTGATTCACAGGACTATTATAATTTTTGGCTCAAACTTGTCTGAACCATCCTAAATGTTAGTGGCTTTAAATCTCAGTTTTCAATGGTGTGCATCATCAGCTTGTGTGGTCTGTCTGCTGTTATTATTATTATTATTATTATTATTTAACAGTGAAAAGAATTTAGCTTTAAAGGAATATTCAAATAAACACAACTTCCCTTTTCTAACTAACAGAGCCATGAGTTTGAGAGTGATGACCAAGACAAGTTGCACATTACATTGTGTTGGGGTCATCACATGGGAATCAGTGTACTCTGTGCTATTCAAAAGACAACCTGCTATCTTTCCCCCTGTTCCCAATTTCTCCTTTCTCCTTGTATCTTGCTGTGTCTCTTGTTTTCAAGCTTCTTCTGTGCTTTCACTTCACTGTGAACTCCATACCCCTGAATTTCTCCACTCTGCAGTCTGGTCCTATAGGTACACCACACTCTATATCAACATCTCTTTCTATCTGTTGCCTCGGGCATGGGGTATTGCAAGGGCAGATGGGGCCCCTCTTTCATGAGTTGTAATGTCTCAGATGCCTTTTTGCACTCACACAGACGAAATCTGCATTTTTTTTTTACCCAAATGCATAATTCAGACTTTAAGCTGGCACATATCAAAACCAGGCAGTTTATGGTCCTCCCTTATAAACCCAGATAGCCTTTGATATACCAATGGTTACTCAACAATGTAAAAGCCAATACACTAAAAACATCTAAGATGGATAAACCACGGTTAATTTATGTTTTAACGGGGGGGCAATCACTTTTTGACACAGGGCCATGGAGGTTTGGATTTTATTTTTTGAGACGTTCCGAGACTGCTGCACAATAACCCAAAATGGCAGCGCCCGCCAACTAAGCATAAACAAACTCTTCTATGAGTAGTTTTTTTTTCTGCTTTTAGTAATTAACCCATTAACTGACTGTTTCTAGCTTTCTTTTTTCGTACAGCGCTGGAGGAACTAGAGAACTATCCACCTTATTCCTAGGCCCCATGATGCCTTGCGTGAATTATGGTAGCAACTTCCGGTACTAGTTTAGAACGTATTGTTGTCACTGAAACGGGACACTTTTCCTTGTTAAAAAACAATGACTTTGGCATCAAAAATGTGGGAACACAGCCTTTTGCACCTCAAAAACAGTAATATAATCATACCACATCCCACGACTATGGAGGGATGAGAAGATGACCTTAAAAAGTGGCCAGTAGCTCCATGGACAGTAGCTCTGTTAGTTAGCTCTGCTGCTAACATGCCAATGCTGTAAACAAATAAAAGCTCTGAGATATATCAATGTTTCCACCGCAACAAAGCCAGCTGCATTTTGTTAAAATATCCATCCATCTTCTTCCGCTTAATCCTTTTCAGGTCACTGGGGTGGGGGGGTGTGGAGCCTATCCCAGCATCTTTGGGCGAGAGGCAGGGTACACCCTGGACAGATCGCCAGTCCATCACAGGACCAACACAGAGAGACAGACAACCATTCACTCGCACATCCATACCTAAGGACAATTTAGAATCCCCAGTTGATGACAGTTAACCTAACTTGCATGTTTTTGGCATGTGGGAGGAAACAATCAAATTTACCTCAGAGCAGATGTGGAGTCTAGTCAGAGCCACAAAGAACCACAACAGCATGCTTGGGTGTTTTAAATTTGGGGTAAAAACATCAGATTTGTGACATTCATACAAGTGAAAACATACCTGGTGCTGCTGTGTCTGTACCATCGATCACACGAACAATCCTTTAGTTTTCAGTGCATGATCTACTCATTGCTGTTGAAACCACAGATTTAGCTGTGCTTATCTGTGAGAGCCTCACAACACGAAAAGCAGCAAGTACCAGAACTACGTAAAAACATTCAAAAATACAAAAACTACAAGTGCTGAAATTAGCTGCCACTTGAGTGCAAAACACGTATGTGGACTATACATTAAAATGAATTTGAAAAACTTTTAAAAAATACTATTTTAACCTCTTGCACTCCGGTGTACCGCGGGCGGTCACGTCTCTGCGTCCTAGGGCGCACGAGGGCGCCCTAAGACGCACACTGTGCGTCCTAGTGCGCACTGGAAAAAAAAGCTGCATTTCCGTTCTTCCACTACAGACACAGCCGCGAACAGAAAGCCAAAGGAGTGCTTTGATTGGTTTAGATGTGATTGACCTCTCATTCGACTAATAAGAGCCTTGAATTGGGTTTCTGAAACCTTGAAGAACCAATGACTGAAAACCTAGCAAGAAGGACCCGCCTACCAACGGCTGCGAATACAGCGAGCCAATTGAAGCACAGAAGTTTGAAAGCGTGCGTCCCTTGCAAAATCTGTTTTGTGTAAGCCACTGAATGACACACACGCGTTCGCCAGTCTTTTTTTCTTACTACTGTTCTTACTTGTTTTGAAAAATCGTTCGCCAAAACCGCAATCATGGAAGCGCAAAACCGCAATAATGGAATTATGGTTTGACCAGGTCGCGTGACCAGAACCACGAGTCCATAACAAGCGGATCAGCGTCATGTTCATCTGACAATGAGGAAGAGAAGTTCGCCAACGACACTGCTGTTGTGGACAGGTAAGTGTTATAAGCTAAATTATTCTTTATCCCTGAAAATTGTAATCAAAATGACTTTTGACCGATCGGTACATTACAACTGTGCGTCATCGCAACATGAAGACCGCGGCACACGGGTGTAGTCCGTGCGCCGCGTCCAGACCGTGAACGCCCCCCCCCCCCGCTACTCTTCTGTAGCGGATTGCAGATATTATTGCAGATATTTTAGTTGAGCCGCATCCGGACCGTGAACGCCCCCTCCCCCCGCTACTCTTCTGTAGCGGATTGCAGATATTATTGCAGATATTTTAGTACAACTGTGCGTAGTAGACCGCGGCGTACGCTGCGGTCCGTCATGTGGCGATGGACAATGTCCGTCCTCTGTAGCGGGGGGGGGGGGAGTTGTTATCCTCTACATTACAGATATTTTAGTATAATTTTTAGTGCACTGTAGGTTATTTTTTCTTGTAAAAAAAAAGCCACACATTTTTTACGTGGCATGCTTCTTTGTGTGTGGGGGCTTGTTTGTTCATTCATTCATGAATGAATGAATAAACAACCCCCCCCCCCACACACACACACACAGCCCTGAGTGTCACTTTTCATTAGAGCCCAAGATGAAGCTTCTATATTGAATCATTCAAAAGTTACAGACGTTTTTCCAAACTGTGCCATTTGGCACAATTTGGCACAATTTGGCACAGTTCAAAAACGCCTGGGAACAACCTAAGAAAAAAGCAGTGTAATATATTCATTTTTTGTGGTATTGTTACAAAATTTTGACCTCAGCTGGATAACACTTGGTTCTACATTTCTGTTGCATTTTCCAGCCCGGATCTGACAGCTGTGTGTTATTTGCAAGCATTTGTATCCAAAAAAACACCCAGGCGAAATTTATTTTCTTCAAGTTCAGTATGTTTAGATGACTGTTACTCAGTGGCCGGAGCACTTAGAGAGATTATGACTGTTTTGCCAAAAAATTCAAAGTTTTTTCTTTTAAATGAGACCAACCCCATGAAGATGCTGCAAAGGGTTGAAGAACAGCTTTTGATTTACTTTGGGTACGTTATTTTTTGGCGTTTTTAGGGAAATTGACCAGAGTGCAAGGGGTTAAATACTCCTGCTACTTCACTCTTACTGACTGAGTTAACACTAGGTCAGCTGAAACCGGAAGCTCCACCCATAATCGTTCCTACAGCGGCACCCCCAGGAATAAGGTGGATATTGACAAGTTTTATTTCCGTTGCTGTGTCATGAAGCAATCTCCCATCCCTGCTTCCCAGTCAAAGCGACTGAGACTGGCAGACTTGCAGAAAATAACGCCCAAGAAACCATGAGACGGCTCTGAGGTTAGTGGTATCCTTTTTCTATTGAAAATAAACTTACCAGCATGGATGGCAGACTAGTATTAGTAGAGCTGCTCCATAAAGAATTATAGAGTGTGTGTGAGAGTCTGGAATACAGAGGAAAACAATAGTTTGAAAAAGTCAGTAAACACACAAACCATGTGACTTGGAGTTGTTGAAAGAGAGAACAGGAAGATGAAGGAAACAGTTTTCAATTTGCAGTCACGCAGCATGAGAGATAACCTTGTTTTTTTCTGGAATTGATGAAAAAAATAATGAAAATCCAGAACAGCTGGTCCAGGAATTTATGTCCACATAAATGAAATTGTCTGCCAAAGTCACAAAATCAATTACCTTCCACCGAGCCCACTGAATTGGGCAAAAAAATCCTCAAAATAAATGTCCCAGACCTATTGTTGCCAAATTTGAGCATTTTAAGCAAAAAATTTTGGTACAGAGGCAGGGCAGGCAAATTACAGTATGGTCTAAATGATCAATCTCCACAGGAAATCTTGGAAAGGAGAAGGAAGGTTTTTCCCATAAGAAAACAAAAAATCCAAGGTAAACGAGCTATTGTCTCTGTGGATAGATTGTATATAGATGGCAAGTTGTTTATGGATGAAACCATAACCCCCTGGTTATTCTAGAACTTCCTTTTATTTCTTAGCTACAGGTGGAAAAAAGAGTGCGATTGTGCACAGGTCTCTTATTCAATCTCCTTTTAATTTGTTAACATTTGTCTAACGTTTCTTTCTTTTCTGCTGAGGTTGTTGTTTGATGGTTTGTCTGTTGTAACTAATTTTGTTGAAGTTTTTAGGTTGTTGTTGTATGTTATCTGCATTTTTTCACCGTTTACTAACCTTTACATCTGTTTTCTCTCATACTTCTGGTTTATAGGAAATAACTAAGTACATGCACATGAACAGAGACATCAAGCACTCACACCCAAGTATACATATGCAGGTATATATTTTATACACAACATACATATACACATATATGCATACATTATGGACATATAATCACATAGGCACATTTAGTTAGCCTTTAGCACAAAACCAGTTAGTGAAAACATGTCCACATTTAAGTCTGTCACATGGAACATATGTAGAATTGGTACCAGGGAGAAGAGGCTAAAAGTTTTTAATCGACTGAAGGATCTACAGGCAGACTTTGTCTTATTACAGGAAACACATGTTTCTAAGTCGTCTGTAGATGTGCTTGCCACCCTGGAATTCCCCCACATGTACTCAGCCGGCTTTAATTCTAAACAAAGAGGAGTAGCTATATTGGTAAACAGAAGAACACACTTTGTTGTGAATAATACCATAGCAGATCTGGAAGGTAGATTTATAATATTAAAAATCTCAGTCCAAAATTTGGATCTATGTATTGCAAGCGTTGTTGACGACCCATTCTGTTTTCACACTTTCTGCACTTCTCTTTCTGAGCACTTGGACACTACACTCATAATAGGAGGAGACTTCAACCTGGTATTAAACCCTGCAATTGACAGGCTCAGTGTATCAGGGAATTATTGAAACTGGCAGGCTACTGATACTCTCAAACAATACATGAATTATTCTGGTCTTTGCAATGAATGGCGTTCACTAAACTCTTCGGGAATACACTTTTTTTCACCAGTTCATAGTTCACATTTAGACTTCTTTTTAGCCAATAACTCTACTGTGAGGGACATCACAGATACTGAAATATGTTCAAATCAAGCTATTAGCGATCACCATCCAGTATCTCTTACACTAGTAAATAGGAAAGCTATAAGAAAAACTAGGAGCTGGAAATTTAATACATCACTACTAAAAGACAAAGACTTTATTACATACTTTAATAATAAAGAGTGGGAATCATATGATGGAATATAATGATGTGCCAGGAATATCCCTGTGTATTCTTTGGGAAGCAGCAAAAGCGGTCATGCGAGGAAAAATAATCTCTTATTGTTCTTATAAGAATAAAAATGAAAAAGCACTGGTATTTACCGGAGTGGTGGCTCAGTTGGTAGAGCATCCGCCCCACACCCGGGAGGCAGGGGTTCAAATCCCGGCCGGGTCATGCCGAAGACCATATAAAAGTGGAACTTCCTGCCATCCAGCTTGGTGCTCAGCAATAAATGGAATGGAGGAGGGAACTCTGTGGCGGCGCCTTGCATGGCAGCGGCCCTCTGATTCTGCACTTGGGGTGTGTGTGATTTACACTGTAGATAGGTAAAGCACAATCTTGTTCTACTGTACATGATTGGTTGTACGGTTGAATGACAATAAGGGTGATTTAATTTAATTTATTGGAGTTAGAACAGAAATTTAAATTGCTGGAGACGACCTGTGCTGTTTCTCCACAGGAACAGGCACTAAACAATCTGAGAAAATTAAAGCTAGAAATAAAAGAAATTACAAACAAAAGAACACAGTTTTTAATACAAAGACTGCATCTTGAGAAGTTTGAACACAGTAATAATTCGGGGCAATATCTTTTGAACCAGCTTAGATTGAACAAAGAAAAAACAACTATCCACTCTATTAAGGATATGACTGGAAATATCACCCATGAGCCTGAAGAAATAAATAACTCCTTTAGAAAGTTTTGTGAAAACCTCTACTCATCTCAGGTTAACCCATCTGACTCAGAGAGAAATAAATTTTTGGATGATATTAACTTACCATGATTAAATAATGAACAGATTGCAGCTCTGGATGCACCTCTTCTGATGTCCGAACTCCAGGAGGCACTTAAGCACATCCCAAACAACAAGTCTCCGGGACCAGATGGTTTTCCAGTAGAATTTTATAAAGAATTCTGGCCTGTGATGGCACCTACTTTCTTTAAAATGGTGAACCAAATTAAAGAAGATAATGTAATCCCTCCAAATATGAATTTGGCTAGTATTATCCTGCTCCTTAAACCTGGAAAAGAACCTACGCTTCCATATAGCTACTGTCCCATCTCACTTATGAATGGTGATCTTAAAATAATTTGCAAAGCTCTTGCCAAAAGGCTGGAAAGGATAATTCCGGTGATTATACATCCAGATCAAACAGGTTTCATCAAGGGTAGGCACTCGGCTAAAAATACATGCAGGCTATTTAATTTAATAGATTACCGTAAGATCAATAACTTAGAAACAATTTTGTCTCTGGATGCAGAGAAAACCTTTGACCGAGTTAATTGGAAATTTCTTTTAATGGTGTTAGATAACTTTGGGTTTGGTTCATCTTTCATAAACTGGATTAAAACACTGTATAGCTGTCCAACTGTGTCTGTCTGAACAAATGGTCAGACCTCCCGAAGCTTTTATCTCCAGAGAGGTACTAGGCAGGGTTGTCCACTCTCTCCCTCACTTTTTACCATCTTTATCAAACCATTAGCAGCAGCCATATGACAGAATATTGATATCAGAGGTATTCAAACTGGAGAAAAAGAACACAACGTAAGTCTTTATGCTGATGATGTATTGATTTTCCTTGAAAACTCAAAAAGATCTCTTCTTCAGACAGTGGCACTCATTGATCAATTTTCATCATTATCAGACTACTCTATTAACTGGGGTAAATCAACAGTTTTACCTATAAATTGTAATTTCTCAAATACATCCATTATTCCAATACAATCAGGTAATATTAAATACCTAGGAATAGATATCTCCCCCAGGCTCTCAGAGTTATTACGACTGAATCACACTCCCCTTTTAAAAACAATACAAGCTGACCTTACGTGCTGGAGGACACTACCTATATCACTAATGGGAAGAGTTGCAACCGTTAAAATGATGGTCCTTCCTAAAATCAACTATTTGTTCTCAGTGATGATTCCTACCCAACCATCTATGGCCTGGTTTAAGTCTTTAGACTCAAATATAAGTAAAGTTTTATGGAAGGATAAACCATCACGGATCAGTCTAAAAACTTTTCAAAAACAAAAAGAGTGAGGAGGTTTAGATCTACCAAATTTTTTAAGTTACTTCATAGCCAACAGATTGCAGTTTGTTTCTAAATTGACAAAACCAACCCCACTAGGAAACCCATGGTTAGATGCTGAACAGGCTCTCTGTGGATCACTAAATATCTCTGACTTACCTTTTACTGTATGAGTCCCTGTATTAAACGCCATGACTGTTTTAAAAGCATTAATATCAGCTCCTCTCTGACAGCTTGGTGGAAATTTTAAAAAAATAACGGGGTCTTCGCTTGTCCCTTGTAAACTCACACCCATTTGGAATAATCCTGATATCTTGCAACAAAAGAGGACATTAAACTTTCCATTATGGCAAGACAAGGGAATAAAAAACTTAGAGCATCTTATTCAAGATGGAAATTTTATCCAATTTCAGGAATTAGTGTGACAGTACGATATCAGTAATAAAAAGTTTCTTGAGCACCAACAGCTTAAATCCATAATAAAAGCAAGATTCAATCTTAATCAGACAGATTTAGAGGTACCAGTTAAGGTGGCAGAGTTTCTAAATCTTTGTTCCCCTAAATTGATATTGAAAATATACGGACTATTATCGAAACTGGATGAGTCAGTATCTCTTCCAATATCAAAATGGAAGACAGACTTATCGATCAATAAGGATGAAAGCTTCTGGACACAAATATGTTTAAGCACTTTTAAGATGACTAAAAACTCTTAATTCACAACTCATACAGTACATAGAATTCATTATACAGGACAAAGGATGTTCAAAATGGGACTGAGTCACACAAATATCTGCTTCAACTGCACCAGCAACATCTCAGATAGCTATATGCATGCTATGTGGTCCTGTGCACCAGTTCAAAAGTTCTGGTGGAAGACGTTTGAGGACCTGTCGGCATGCCTTGGGTATTGTGTCCCATCATCACCCACACTTTGCATATTAGGTGATTTAAGTGAAATAAATATAGAGGCAAGGATGTCACACATGGTTCTCACTGCCTTATGCATTGCAAAGAAAACTATTCTCATGAATTGGAAATCAAGAAATAATTTATGCATGACTCACTATAATAACTTACTATTAGATTATATTAGTCTGGAGAAAATGTCAGCCTCCTCAAATAATCAATTGGCTGAATTCAATTATCTCTGGTCCCCGCTTATTAATTTTATAACCTGAGGGGTGGCAGGCAGTGGCTCCTTGGCACCTTTGGTGGCTGGCTTGGGGGAGGGGGGGGTTGGTGGGGGGGGTCTGCAGGGTGGGCCAGGGGGTGGGTTGTGGACCCCGGCCAGCTGACCTTGCCTCCTGGGAGGGGCTCTGGGTCTGGCCCTGGGCCCCTGGTGCTGGTGCTGTGGGGGAGGGGGGCGTTCCCCCCCCTGGGCCAAGGTCGGGTGTGCACTGGTGGTGCGAACAGGCCCTAGTGTGTCCTTGTGCAGCGGGGTCGTGTCCTCCCTAGGGCCCTGGCGGCGCCCTGGGGCAGGTGCCTGCATCCTGGGGGGGGGTCGCCCTCCCTGTCCTCTGGGGCCTGTGGGTGTGGATGTGCATGTGTGTGCGTGCGTGCGTGCGTGCGCATGTGTGTGTGTGTGTGTGTGTGTGTGTGAGTGAGTGAGTGAGTGAGTGAGAGAGAGAGAGAGAGAAAGAGAGAGAGGGTGTGAGTGGGGGCGTGTGTGTGTGTGTGTGTTGTGTGTAGGCATGTGGGGCTGTGTGTGGGTGTAGGTGGGCATGTGTGATGGTGAGTGTGTGTGTATGTGTGCACATGAGGGTGGGCGGGTATGTATGTGTGTACGGGTGCAGTTACCTGTGGGTGGATGTGTGGGGGTGGAGGATGTGTGTATGGGTAGGAGAACTTCGTTGGGTGGTGGGGGTGAGGCAGTCAATCTAGTGGCATGGGGGTTGGCGATTCGGGGCCTGCTTGTCCCGGTTGCCCTGCTGTTGTGTCGCGGGGTGGGGCGCTTTGCCGCATTGCCCCTGGTGTCATTGGCAGCAGGTGTGTGTGGGTGCTCGGGGGTGGTTGGGCGGGCCATTGGTGCAGGTTGGTGGCCGTGTTGCTGTTGGGCTGCTCCGGGGTGGCTGTGGCTGCGGGGTGGCCTGCTGCTGTTGGTGTGCATCTGGGGTGGGTGGTCAGTGGGCTTGCGTGGGCGCTCGGGGGTGTCGCTTGGCATGTGGTGCACTGTGTGGGTCCAGCCCATTGTTCACTATTGTGACTATTGTTCATGTTCATGTTTGTATGTGCAAGATGAGTGGGAATAGGTGTGGCTGCTCCATCATGTTTATCATGCTGGAAGCACCAGGGCACGACGCTGGTGAATCCTGGGCTGCTCGGCCTGGCGGTCCTCACCCTGGATTGGGATTTGGGGGCAGTGGGTGGCCTCATGAACCAATTTGCGAGCTGGCTTCTGGGAGGGACGGCCTCGCTTTGGACCGCCTCCCTCTCAGTCTTACCCCCCCCCCCCCAATTCTGGGTGGAATATACATCTTCTTGGATACATTTAGGGCTTAGGGGCGGGGGGGTGCTGCACTGTGTCGGCGAAGGGGATACCTCTGCTGCACGGTGGGGCTGCCCTCACCTCAATTTTAATTGCATATTAGACACAGGGCTTAAGGGGATGGGGGCCCCGCTGCCTATCGCAGTGGCTAGTGGTGCTCCAACCACCATCCCCCCAATTTTAACTGTACTATGGTAGTCCACACATTTACACACAATCACATCATACAACCGACATACACCTACCATGTTCTGCGCAAGGGGGAGGGGGGTGGGGGTCTTCCCCCACCCCTGTTGCTCTCCTGCTGGGGGCCTGGGACCCGTCATGTTGTCAAAATCCCTGGGTGCTGCTAAATGTACAGATACAACCAAGGAAGTGAGAGAAGGACTGGATAAGAGAGCAAGCGAGAATGAGGGAGTGATGAATGGAGGTGGTGATGGTGGGTCGGTCTTGTGTGGCGCTTTGTGTGTTGGGTTGCATCTCAGGGCACCTGTGGTGATCTGCTATCAGTCGCTCAGGTGGGCACTGGTGATGGGGGTTTGCTTCTGTGGCCGCAGCCGCCCTTGGGTGGGTCGGCGGGGGGGGGGACGGGGGGCTGGCCTGTGCAGGCGGTCTCCCCGGCCGCTGCCGGGCACTGGTAAGCGTTCAGGTTTGCTGCATCTGCATCGCAGTCGCCCCAAGAAATAAGGGTGAATAAGGGTAAATAAGGGTGAATAAGGTTGGGTGAGTGTGAGGGGGAGAGCACGAATGGATGTGAGTAGGTCAGAGTGTGAGTAAGAGTGTGTGCATGGGTGAACATGAGTGGGTGTGGGTGACCCTGAGGGTGAGTGGGAGTGAGATTGAACGGGTACAGGAGTGAGACAGAATGGGTGGGTCCAGGAGTCTGAGAGTGGGTGAGAGTGCAGGCAGGACAATCACAGGATAACACACGATGACACTGACAGCAGCACAGCTGTTGGCTCTGACAGCAGGGAGCTTCCCCGGGCGCTGTCACAATAAGAGCCTGAGGAGCTAGAAGGAATCCACTGCTGTCAAAGCCAGGGAAAAGATGATATAAGACCCGAGTGCGGACGGAACCGACACTCGGACTATGACAGTACCTCCCCCTCTAGGCCGAGCCCCTGAGCGGCCCAAGTAACACCCAAGCCCCCCCCCCCCCCAGGGTGGGCGGATGGGGCGCTGGCAGGAGGGAGAGAGGAAAAAAAAAAGACGAGACAATAACAGGGGACAAACAAGGCTATAGAGACGGGTAGATAGGAGGAGAGAAAAAAAACCCCATACTCCCTTAAATGTGGATAACATGAATAGAACCAAACAGGCAATACATATATGGGTAAACAACAAATTGACATTAGATGGAGGGAAAAGAACTACCAAATACAGCTACAAACAAGGAGTGAGCCACAAAAATCACAAATCACCCCCCCCCCCCCCCCCCGCACACCCCAACAGTTTCACAGACATAATGCGAAACCCCGGGAAGAGTGCAGTTCTGACCCAGAGGGATGGAGGCAGAAAGTTCGGGGGGCCGTCCGGCACCAAGTGGCCAAAAAACAGGCAGGGGGAAAAAGGACAGTTCGGGCGGACTACCCCGGTCCCATGCTTGGAAGCAGAAAGTTTCAGGCGGCCGGACCAGGTCGCCAAACAGAGGGTCCAATGTGTCGGGAGGCCAACCCAGAGAGCCAAATTGGCGAGACAGTCTTTCAGGCGGCCAACCCGCATCGCTAGCCCACCAGAACCGTTGGGGAGAAGTAGCCGGCGGTCCCGCTGAAAAAGGGAGAGATGAGGGGGAACCGGGCGGAGCGTTTGGAACCCCAACGGCCCCAGGTGGAGATGGGTTGCGCTCCTCAGGAGGACGAGGAGGGGGACGATGGTGATGAGGATTAAGAAGGGGATGAGTCCGTCCAGCGTCCGGCAGCAGGGGATCTGCAGCTCCCTCACCAAACCTGGAACCTGCTGGTGCTGCACCCACGTCGGACCCCGATTGGGCCGGAACCGAACCCACGGTGGACCGCGATTGGGCCTCCGACGCACCCACGATGGACCCCAATTGGGCCTCCGGTGCACCCGCGATGGACCCCGACTGGGCCTCCGGCGCAGCTCCGCTGACGATCTCCGCCCCAAACCTGCAACCTCCAACTCGGTGACACCGACCCCTTCCACGCCAGCGACACTGAAACAAAGCTCGAGAACAGGAAAACCGGGATCAGCATCACCGGTAGCAACGGAACCCAGCGAGACGAGCTCGGGCGCAGCAGACGGCTGCTCCTCACTCGCCTCCCCGAGAGGCAGGCAAAAATGCTCAACAACAGAGGACAGAGACAGAAGGGGGAGCACTTGCCTGCACTCGGGTTCCGTTGCCACCCAGGACTCCGACAATCCAGGTTCTGGGCGACTCTCGTCAGCAGACTCGGATTCAGCTGCGTCGGGCTCCGCAGCTGACAAGATGTTATTGGCAGCCTGAGGTTCCTCCCACGCTGCTGTCCATGCCGATGACCCGTGTGGCGTGGGGGCAGGGGACCCTCGACCCACTGGCTCGGACCGCTCTGGCGAGGAGACCCGGGGACGCTTCTCTGTCGGCTCAGGCTCCGGGCCGCAGTCCGCTCCTCTCCTCCGTCCGCGGCATAGCAGCAGGGCCGGATCCAGGCTTTCTTGCGCTGCAGGGGCCCTCTTCGTCCGACGACGCTGGCCTGGCATCGTGGACCGCTCGGCCGGGGAGAACACAGAGGCAGCAGGTTTAATTATTTCATCCACAGCAGGTGGAGGGAGCTCGGGGGGCTGCGAACCCCAAACTCCACCCCCAGGAATCAGACAAGGCAGAACAATATCATGATGTGAGAAATTATTGCGCACTTGCCTTCCTCCCGGGGTTGAGATGGTTCCTGCTGTGGGGGACGTCATTCCTCCCTCTCCCCGCTGGATGGCGACAGAGGGCCCTCTGGGAAGGCGAGGTGGGGCCGCTCTCGGAGGTTCGCTGACGGGATGGGCCGGCAGCGAGTCCAGCCGGGGATTCTGCTGAGGGTTGCCCGCGCCGTTACGCCGACGTCGTCGTCGGCCCCCAGACGACGCACACTCCTGGACCTGCTCCGGGACGGGAACGGAACACCGATGCAGGGAGCGAGGATGCCTCCTCTTCTGCTTCCTGCTCTTCTCCTCCAGCCCACGAAGTAACTCGCGCTGAACGGCGAGTTCCTCCCACCTCGCTGTCACCTCCGGGTGACCGTCGAACTCGTGGGGAAGGTTGTCCAGAATCTCCTCAGTGTAGTCCAAATGTCTACGAATGTCACTGGGAGCGTCCCACAGCGTAGCGGAAAAGATCGTGCAGTCCACATTCTCTAGAACCTCCGCTAGCCACCTGCCCAGGCGCCCTTCGCGGCCCCTGGAGGACGGCATTCTCCCAGCAACAGACACTCAGACGGGGAGGACGAGTCCAATACTGCAAACGCACGGTGAATGGCGTCTCAGTGCGACGCCTCTTCTCCGGGCGTTCTGGCAGCAGTCTACTGTCACGGTGGCCTTCACGAGCCACCATGAGACGCCACAGTCACCAGTGAGTTTGCAGTGATGTTTATTGATAGGTGAAGGTACAGAGGGTGACACACAAGACAGTGCAGGCAGGACAATCACAGGATAACACACGATGAATGGTTAATGTCTGAGCCGGGGGGCACCCGATGCGCCAGACGAAGTAATAAAGGAGGTTAAGTCTCATAGACGTACCTTATAATGACGAGGCGGTTAACAGGGATAACCACAAGGAAACAGAAAGAAACAGAGACTGCTGCATCGGGGAGCATTCAGCACCAGCTTTTAACCCTGGTCACTAATGATCCCGATGCAGCGCAGCTGTTGACACTGACAGCAGCACAGCTGTTGGCTCTGATAGCAGGGAGCTTCCCCGGGCGCTGTCACAATAAGAGCCTGAGGAGCTAGAAGGAATCCACTGCTGTCAAAGCCAGGGAAAAGATGATATAAGACCCGAGTGCGGACGGAACCGACACTCGGGCTATGACAATGAGAGTGTGAAGGTGTGGGGATGGGTGTGTCTGCAAGTCGGGAGGTGCTGGATTGAGGGGGGCAGTGCCTCTCAGCTATGTGGGCTCCCCTGGGCGGGGGGGACTTCTTTGGGCATGAGGGTCCCCGGGGTGTGTGGCAGTGGCGTCGGTCTTCAGCCCCGGGGGGGGTGGGGACACTGGCCTTCTGGGTCCTGGGGCCCAGGGACTGGCGTTGACTGCACTGGGTGGGTGGGTGGGCAGGCCCGGGGGTGTGGGCCTGCCGTGCTGGCCGCCTGGCAGATGCCTGGCTTTCCTGAGGCTTGCTGACCTCGGACATCTGTGCCCCGTGGGGGCTGGCGGTGCTGCCTTCCCTGCTCGGGGTTCCCGGGTGGAGAACTGCTGCAACTGGCCCCCCTCTTCATATTTTTCCTGACAAACCACTCACATGCACACACTTATGTTGCGCGCGCTCTCATATATACGCACACACGCAAATGTCTCTCCTTTAACAGGTGCGGATACAAGACTCCTGTTGAGACATCTTCAATGGAAGAAGGTTCAGGTTCAGGTTCAGGTTACTTTATTTGTACCCGTAGGTAGATTTGTTTTGCAGTCTGGTGACATCCATATATACAAGCCACAAATTACATTCAACATAGACACAAACACAGGCACATATGAAGCTGACTATAAACATGATAAAAATACTCAAGGCTCCATCAATCAGGGTATAAAAAGACAAAGAGATGGGAGAAAAACCAGAGGTAAGAGAGAAGGGTCATATTAAAAGTTAAAAACTAGTCAAAGAGGTTAAAAACTCAAAGGTCTAAAACCCAATAAAATATTTAGAACCCAAGTGACATCCTACAACAATAAGTAAATATAAAATGGAGTTAATAAATAGGTACCTAAATTATGTGCAATATATTTTTACAGCTTGTTCAACTCTTTGACAGCAGCAGGGACAAAGCTGTTTTTGTAGCGCTGGGTTCTACTTTTTGGGACAGCAAACCTCCGTCTTGAGGGAAGAAGCTGAAAGTGGCAGTGCAAAGGATGGGAGTCATCATTTAAAATGGAGGTAGCAATCCTCTGTACTTGTCTGGTGTACAGGGATGTCAGGCTCAGCTGTGGCTCACCAAGCAAACGACTGGACCATCTAACTACCTGATCCAAGGATTTCCTCTGTTTCAGTTTTATCTGACCAAACCATGACACTAAAGAAAAGGATAAAACAGATTCAATAAAAGCCTGATAAAACATTGTCATTATGGTTCGGTCAACTTGGAAGCGTGCAAGTTTTCTCAAGCAATGCAAATGTTGCTGACCCTTTTTGCACACCCTTTCACAGTTCACTTCAAAGTTTAAATTACTATCAATAATCGTCCCAAGATATTTGTAGGATTGCACACATTCGGTGGTCTGGCCTTTTAGTACGGTGACTTTGTGCCTGGGATTTTTCCTCCTAAAGTCAATGATCATGTCTTTAGTTTTTGTCGTCTTCAGCTGCAGGTAGGAATCCTCACACCAGTGAACAAAATCATCAACTACTGGGCCGTGGCCACTCTCACCATCCTGGAGGAGACTGACAATAACTGAATCATCAGCATACTTTATAATGTGTCTGTTGTCATGTCTGCTCCGACACATGTTTGTGTACAGGATGAAGAGTAGTGGTGACAACACACACCCCTGAGGAGAGCCAGTAGAAGAGCACTTTAGGTCCGACAATGTACCATTGACCCTTACTCTCTGCGTCCTGTTGGTTAAGAAATCAAGAAGAAGAGGAAGAAGCAGTTTGTCTTCTGTTTGTTTTAGTTGTTGGTTTGTTTGTCTTTTTGTCTGTTCCCCTCCCTTTTCTTTCCCCCTCCACACACTTTCTTTCCCTATTCCCCTTCCTGTCAGATCCTCCATGGGTAAAATAATTTAAATAAAGTATTAAAAGTTACTACAGGAGGAGTTTACAACAATATACAGTACATAGTTAGATACTGTATAAAGCTCCTTTTGGCAAAGTAAATCTGTTTTGACACAATAAGTATGACAGATCTCTGTTCGGCTTACCTAGCTGCCTGACAGGACAGGGGTGGGGTGGGGGGCATCTAAGATGTCTTAATCATGTCTATAATGTTGAAAAGCCAATGTCAATAATCATATGTGGCACTATACAATGGGGGGGGGGCTGAAAAGTTCATAGTGGTCAAATTTGAACAAATGTTTATTTTTCGACTACAGGGATCCAAGTGCTGCAACACCGATGGAAGAAGTGTGTGGACCGAAAGGGAGACTATGTTGAAAAATAAACCACATTTGGTCAAATATGACCATTATGAACTTTTCACCCACCACCACCACCTCGTACATTTATTACACAGAGGGATATATTGCAAGTGTTTATTTCTTTTAATTTACGCAAAAAATGAATTTTTAATAGAAATGTTTGCAAGCTGAAAAGTATGTCCATGTACACACTCAGTACTTGGTTGGGGCTCTTTTTACATGAATTACTGCATCAGTGTGCCGTGGCATGGAGGTGATCAGCCTGTGGCACTGCTGAGGTGTTATGGAGGCCCAAGTTGCTTTGATAGTGGCCTTCACCTCGTCTGCATTGTTGGGTCTGGTGTCTCTCATCTTCCTCTTGACAATACTCCATTGATTTTCTTTGGGGTTTAGGTCAGGAGAGTTTGCTGCCCAGTCAAGCACAGTGATACCATGGTCAGTAAACCAGGTTTTGGTACTTCTGATAGTGTGGACAGGTGCCAAGTCCTGGTGGAAAATGAAACCAGCATCTCAATAAAGCTTGTCAGTAGAGGGAAGCATGAAGTGCCCTGAAATTTCCTGGACGACTGCACTGACTCTGGACTCGATAAAGCACAGTGGACCAACACCAGGAGATGACATGGCTCCCCAAATCATCACTGACTGTGGAAACTTCACACTGGGCCTCAAGCAACTTGGATTCTCTGCCTCTCCACTCTTCCTCCAGACTCTGGGACCTTGATTTCCAAATGAAATGCAAAATTTACTTTCATCTGTAAAGAGGTCATCTACTGGTGTTAGTCTACTGTGTTTTATCAAGTCTAACGTCAGCACAGCCGTCTACCAGGAAATCTTAGAGAACTTCTGTCAGGTGCGGACTGGGCCCCAGGTCCTCACTCTGATTTATTGTTGATTTTCCTTGTCACCTGAACTTGGGGTCCCAGGCCACATCCTCATTTTGAGGTTGTATCTTTGGATTTTCTGAATTTATTATCATTTGTTTTTATAGTCATGTCTCTTATGTTTTGTAGGATTTGTCCCTGCCCGGTTTTCTGTTGATTATTATCATTAGTATTGTTATTGTCATGGTCTTGTCTCCCTGATCCCTTGTTCATGTTTCTGTGTGTCCTCTGTCTGTAGTTGTGTGTGCAGCCCCGCCCATCCTGTCACCTCTGTTTTCCTCATGTGTCAGTTATCGGTCATGATTGGTCTCCCCACCTGTGCCGTGTTGTCTTGATTGCCCCCTTGTCTGCTTAAGTTCTGTTCTACCTCTGTTCTGGTCGGGTTCCTTTCATCACATCAGCATGAGCAACACGCTCCTGGTCGTGTCTGTATCCTGCCTTCTCTGCCTGGTTTTTGTGATTTTTTTGTTCCAGATTCTGAGCTGAGGTTATGTTTGTTTTAAGCTCTCGAGCTGCATCTAGGCGACCAGCTCCCAATAAACACAGTTTTAAACTTGCGTCCAACATTTGGGTCCAATCTCTCCACTATACCGTGACAACGTCATGCTTCCTTCTGCTGACAAGCTTTATGGAGCTACTGATCTCATTTTCTAGTAGGACTTGGCACCTGCTCACACTGCCAAAAGTACCAAAATCTAGTTTAATGACCATGGTATCACTGCTTTATCGGCCAGCAAACTCTCCTGACCTAAACCCCATAGAGAATCTATGAAGTATCGTCAAGAAGAAGATGAGAGACACAAGACCCAACAATACAGATGAACTGAAGGCCACTATCAAAGCAACTTGGGCCTTCATAGCACCTCAGAAGTTCCACAGGCTGATCACCTCCATGCCGGGCTGCATTGATGCAGTAATTCATGCAAAAGGAGCCGCAACGAAGTATTGCCTGTGCACATGGAAATACTTGTCACGCGGCCAACATTTCTATTAGAAATCCATTTTTTTAAAATTAATTTGATGTAAAATTCTAATTTTTTGAGAAACTGAATTTGGAGTTTTTGTGAGTTATAAGCTATAACCAAAAAAACAAGAAGAAAAGAAACAGACACTTGAAATATATCACTCTGTGTGTAATGAACCTACACAATATATGAGTTTCATTTTTTGAACTGAATTACTGAAATAAATCAACTTTTCGTTGACCTTCTAATTTATTGAGCTGCACCTGTAACAGACTAGTTATTAGGCGTGGGAATCAGGAGAGGACCCATGATACAATATTATCACAAGCTTGCAATACGTTGGAGTGTTGTGATATATATTGAGATTTCCCATCCCAGCCTTTGGCTTGTTCATCTCTCAGCTATCTCATGAGTCAATCCTGACTAGGGCTGTGTTGACTAGGGCAGTGTTGCCCTAATCAAACATTGAGGATTTATTGCCATCAAATGGACTGAAAAGTAAACCGTTTTCTTTTTATTAGTCTGGTACCCAAATAGATAAGTGATTACAGTGGTGTGAAAAAGTGTTTGCCCCCTCCTGATTTCTCATTTTTTGTATGTTTGTAACACTTAAATGTTTCAGATCATCAAACAAATTTAAATATTAAACAAAGATAACACAAGTAAACACAAAATGTAGTTTTTAAATGAAGGTGTTTATTGTTGAGGGTAAAAAAAAAAAAAAAAATCCAAACCTACATGGCCCTGTGTGAAAAAGTGCCCCCCCCCCATTAACCCCTTGCACTCTGGTCAATTTCCCTAAAAACACCTAAAAAAAACATACCCAAAGTAAATCAAAAGCTGTTCTTCAACCCTTTGCAGCATCTTCATGGGGTTGGTCTCATTTAAAAGAAAACACTTTGAATTTTTTGGCGAAACAGTCATAATCTCTCTAAGTGCTTCTGCCACTGAGTAACAGTCATCTAAACATACTGAATCTGAAGAAAATAAAGGTCGCCTGGGTGTTTTTTTTAGATACAAATGCTTGCAAATAACACACAGCTGTCAGATACTGGCCGGAAAATGCAACAGAAATGTAGAACCAAGTGTTATCAAGCTCAGGTCAAACTTTTGTAACAATACCACAAAAAATGAATATATTACACAGCTTTTTTCTCAGGTTGTTCCCAGGCATTTTTGAACTGTGCCAAATTGTGCCAAATGGCACAGTATGGAAAAATGTCTATAACTTTTGAATGCTTCAACATAGAAGCTTCATCTTGGGCTCTAATGAAAGGTGACACTCAGGGCTGTGTGTGTGGGGGGGGGAGTTGTTTGTTCATTCATGAATGAATGAATGAACAAAGAAGCCCCCCACACACAAAGAAACATACCACGTAAAAAATGTGTGGCCTTTTTTTTTTACAAGAAAAAATAACCTACAGTGCAATAAAAATTATACTAAAATATCTGCAATGTAGAGGATAACAACTCCCCCCCCCCCCCCGCTACAGAGGAGCTCGGCGCACAAAAAACGGTCCGTCATGTGGCCATGATGCATCGTTGTAATTACTGATTGGTCAAAAGTCATTTTTATTACTCTTTTCATTGATAAAGAATAATTTAGCTTATAACACTTACCTGTCCACAACAGCAGTGTCGTTGGCGAACATCTGTTCCTCATTGTCAGACGAACATGAAGCTGGTCCGCTTGTTACGGACTCGCGGTTCTGGTCACGCGACCCGGTCAAACCATCTCCGCTTCCATGATTGCGGTTTTGGCGAACGATTTTTCAAAACAAATAAGAACAGTAGTAATTAAAAAAGACTGGCTAACGCTACCGTTACACACAGGTCTCAATGTGTGTCACCCAGCGGCTTAGACAAAACAGATTTTACGCACGGGACGCACGCATTTCAATCGTCGAACTTCTCTGCTTCAATTGGCTCGTTGTATTCGCGGTCGTTGGTAGGCGGGTCCTTCTTGCTAGGTTTTCAGTCATTGGTTCTTCAAGGTTTCAGAAACCCAATTCAAGGCTCTTATTAGTCGAATGAGAGGTCAATCAAATCTAAACCAATCAAAACACTCCTTTGGCTTTCTGTTCGCGGCTGTGTCTGTACTGGAAGAACGGAAATGCAGCTTTTTTTTTTCAGTGCGCACTGAGACGCACTAGGACACAGACACGTGACCGCCCGCGGTATCCCGGAGTGCAACAGGTTAAAACATAAATTAACTGTGGTTTATCGCATCTTTGGAAAGCTGAGTTCAGTTTTTCTAGCCACACCCACGCCTGATTACTGCCACACCTGTTCTCAATCAAGAAATAACTTAAATAGGACCTGCCTGACAAAGTGAAGTAGACCAAAAGATCCTCATCAGTCTAGAAAAGGTTATAATGTAGAGGATGCCTTTCACAGACGAGACTGAGTTTATTTCTCAGGATAGGTTTATTGAAGGGTTACATCCTCTATCAATCACAGAATCTCGAAAAGAGGCAGAACAATCGTCCTTCACAGTTCCTATACTCTCCCCAAGTCACACACCCCCAACCTACAGTCCTTTAGCAAACATACAGCCCCCGAGACTCCTTGGCGTCCCCATTGTCTCTTATCCTTCTAGCCTCCGGGGCTTCTGCTGGGACATTCTCTCCAACTTCCCATCTCCTGCCAGACCAACTTCACACCTCCCGTAGGTCTCTGCAGGGTCAGGTCCTCTTTGTCCATTAAGACGTGAAGCCTCCAAAATATGCACCGTCATGCCTGCTAGGTATATGTGGGAAATATGGATACAATATATGCGCCCTAAACACGCGCCAAAATAAAGCCATTTCTAAAGCTTTGGGACTCCAGCAAACCACAGTGAGAGCCATTATCCACAAATGGCAAAAACATGGAACAGTGGTGAACCTTCCCAGGACTGGCCAGCCGACCAAAATTACTCCAAGAGCACAGCGACGACTCATCCAAGAGGTCACAAAAGACCCCACAACAACATCCAAAGAACTGCAGGCCTCACTCCAGACTCCACCATAAGAAAGAGACTGAACAAAAATAGCCTGCAAGGCAGAGCTCCAAGACAAAAACCACTGCTGAGCAAAAAGAACATAAAGGCTTGTCTCAGTTTTGCCAGAAAACATCTTGATGATCCCCAAGACTTTTGGGAAAATACTCTGTGGACTGACAAGACAAAAGTTGAATTTTTTGGAAGGTGTGAGTCCCATTACATCTGGCGTAAAAGTAACACAGCATTTCAGAAAAGGAACATCATACAAACAGTAAAATATGGTGGTGGTAGTGTGATGGTCTGGGGCTGTTTTGCTGCTTCAGGACCTGGAAGACTTGCTGTGATAAATGGAACCATGAATTTGGCTGTATCAAAAAGTCCTGAAGGAGAATGTCGGCCCATCTGTTCGTGACCTCAAGCTGAAGCGCACTTGGGTTCTGCAGCAGGACAATGATCCAAAACACACCAGCCAGTCCACCTCTGAATGGCTTAAGAAAAACAAAATGAAGATTTTGGAGTGGCCTAGTCCAAGCCTTGACCTGAATCCGATTGAGATGCTTTGGCATGACCTTAAAAAGGCGGCTCATGCTCAAAAACCCTCCAATGTGACTGAATTACAACAATTCTGCAAAGATGAGTGGGCCAGAATTCCTCCACAGCGTTGTAAAAGACTCATTGCCAGTTACTGCAAACGCTTGATTGCAGTTGTTGCTGCTAAGGGTGGCCCAGCCAGTTATTAGGTTTAGGGGGCAATCACTTTTTCACACAGGGCGATGTAGGTTTGGATTTTTTTCCCTTTAATAATAAACACCTTCATTTAAAAACTTTGTCTAATATTTAAATTTGTTTGATGATCTGAAACAAAAAAAAAAAAGAAGAGAGAAATCAGGAAGGGGGCAAACACTTTTTCTCACCACTATATTCACTTATTTATTTAGGTACCATAATAATAAAAAGAAAACAGTTGACTTTTCAGTTCATTAGATGGTAATAAATACTTAATGTTTGGTTAGGTCAACACAGCAAAGGAGTGACTCATGAAATAGCTGAGAGTTTAACAAGCCAAAGGTATATACTGTATGCAGTTCATATACATTATATACATACACAACCACACCACATCACCCTTCTCCACTCTCCCCATACCCTGTGTGCAGCATATTTTTATACATTCTTTTAAAGTGGTTTATGTTTTGATATTGCTTTAATTCCACACTCATACTGTTCCACAGTTTCAACACCACATATTGGCACACAAAGTGAAAAAAAAAGTTGCTGTGGAAAAAACCTCCAATTCATCGAAAAGCAAATTTACCATTAAAAGTGATTTCAAATACATGATAAGATCTCACAAATTTGCATTAAAAAATCACAAATTTACAATATCTGGAAATTCATAAGAAAGATGCAATGTATAATTAAAAAGAAATCACAAATTTACACAAAAAAGGTGGGCGGGGGGGGGTGCTTATTACGTCTGCTAACTTGGCTAGTGAAAAATGCTCAGTAGCCAGCAACTCTGGAAAACTCAGTGGCTGGTGAGGACAAAAGTAATTCTAACCCTGCATATACCCACAGATGAAGCTTTATATTTTGCACACAGATTCTGTTATGAGGAATAACAGATAAGCATCGTGAAATATCAGTAGTTTGCTATAAAGTAAATGCAGCTCTGACTATTTATCACAGTGAATAAAATAGAATGCAAACAGACACAAGTAAGTGCAGATTTCACATACAGGAAGACAAACAGATTTGAACAGACTGACAGCCTCCACACAGAAAGCCCCCTGCACTACTGGGGTCCGTTTGCAATCACTTCATGTAGCTCTGCAGCAGAGAGGGAGTGGGACAGAGAGACAAGTGAGCCAAGAGAAAAGCAGCTTGTAGAAAGAAGATGGAAACAAATGACGCATGGTTGGGAAATTCACTGTCTGTTAATTACAGCAAAATGTGTGATTACAATGAGTACTTAGTATACATTGCATGATATAGCTCATTAAAATACAAAGAGGTCACTAATAACACTAATCCAGAGAGGTAATGTGCATCATCAACTCTTGTGTAAACGGAATCATTACGGTAATTTGTAATTTCTAAAGCAAAGTCGAAATTTCAATCATCTCAATTCCCTGTCCTCTCTCCCTCTTTATCTCTGTTAGAGGAGTGACACAATATCAAACAAATGAAAGAACATCTGTTGATGAGACATGACAGCGGAATGACAAGCTCAATAAGAAGGATGTCGTTTCTGGTACGACTGTTTCAATTGCCTTTACTCATTCAACAATTCATGCTATCATTTTCCCTATATATTTGTAGGACTCACTGTGTTTCAGACTTTAAAGTTGCTTTATAACAATTCAGTATCCCCCATCCTATCAAAAGCCTGTAGGCAAAGCCTCAATTTCCCTCCCCACTTGTCTTCTTTATTCTTCACCCTTCACGTTGGCTTTTCTATAAACTTGGTTCTGGCAGTACATGCAAGAGAAGAACAGGGGGAAATGAATGACTGAATCTGCAACTCAATTATAGATCAAAGCACTTATGTTGAGAGACACCACAAATGGGGAATCCGGAGAGTAAAGTATTTTGAAAAAAAGGGGGGGTTGACTAGGATGATGGGAAACCTTGGCGATGGTTAGTGGCATCACTTTTAGTGAAAACTAGGGAGCAAAATTTGCCTACTCAGAAAATATTTCTACAGGTCTTGCCCTATGAAATAGAGGAATATAACATGTTAAAAAAGACATCACAAAAAAGTATCTCTGGTGTCAAAATTTTTGACTTGCTAAGTAAATAGACATAGAAGAAAATCTGCTTAGCACCTGCAGTTTAAAGAACAATTGATAAAGATCATACCATCAATGATGGAGTAGATCATTTTGGCCTGATCAAATCAACCAGAGTGCTCAAATCTCTTGACCTTGGACCCGAAACTTGACCTTGAGCACAACCAGAATAGAGGCCAATCTGAGAATATTTGTTTGTGAGTTTGGCGACTCTGGGACAATTGCCTAGGAGAAGTAGCAATTTTTATGAAGGCATATAAATGCTCAGATAGCCTGATCTTTGACCTTGACTTTAAGCATAAGCTAAATGCAGACCAACCTGAGGATCATTGTGTTTGAGTTTGTTGAGAATCAGTGCAATTGCCTAGGAGGAGTAGCAATTAAAAAAAAAAAAAATCATATTAGTGTCAAGTCTCCTTTTCAGATACAACCTCCGGCAGATGGAGAAATTGGACTCTCAGCGCGGGCAGAACTCCAGTGTAACATACATACTAACAGTAGTTTATTAAAAGGAGAAAATAAATGCAGCTCGGTGGCTGTCAAACACAAAAAGTCAAGGACTTACAGTGAATGATGATGAACCAGAGGGAATGCTCTGCAATGATGCCACGGGGAGAAATGAAAACAGCGGGTATATATAGGGATACAGAAATTAACTAACACAGGACAGCTGGGTAACTAATTAAGGTCAAATGAAAACACACGTTAGTGGCTGGAGGAATGGGAGGATGATGGGAGAGACTAGAAAACAATAACTGAACTAAGAAACTAAGGATAACCCAACAAACTAATGATAACGGAGTTGTGCAAACATTTAAAAAATAACAGAAGACGTGGACAATATGTCCAGCTCATAACAGTGCTCCCCTCCCCTTAAGGGCTGATTCCAGATGCCCAAAAACAAAGCAAAGAACACCCCAATCGGGCGGGAGGAGGGGGACAAAGGCATGGTGGGGCAAAAACAAGAACACAAACAACAGAAAAATGTTCATCAGGTGGTTGGCCAAAGTCCCAAGACCACCATAAGGTGGAATATGGCACATCTGGTGGCCTACCAAAGTCCATGGACCACCAGATGGAGAAACATAACGCATCAAATGGCCTACCAAAGTCCAAAGGCCACCAGATGGATGAACACAACACGTTGGGCGGCCTGCCACAGTCCATAAGCCACCTGATGGAAGAACACAGTACCGTAGGGGCGTAAAGCTCAGGAGTCTTTTGAACAGAGAACAACAACACAGAGGCTTTAAACTCAGGAGATAATGGCATGAAAACTTTACCCTCTGAAACTTTGACCTCTGGAGAAGACAACAAAGAACCCTTAAACTCAGGGGAAGACAACATAGAAATCTTGCATTCAGGAGATGATGACATAGAACCTTTACACTCAGAAGATGACAACATGAAACCCTTAAACTCAGGAGGAGCCAACAAGGAACTTTTAACCTCGGGAAGTCACATGGAACCTATAACCTCAGGAGATAACATGAAACCCTTAACCTCGAGGAGTAACATGAAACCTGTAACCTCAGGAGGTGATGATATGGACACTTTGAACTCGGGAGATAATGGAATCATGGAAACTTTACACTCCGGAGATCGCAACATAGGAACTATAAATTCAGAAGGTCAGAGATGGACGATGGAGCTGGTACTGGAGCTGGGAGACATTGAGAGGCAGGTACTGGAGCCGAAAGGCACCATGGAGCGGGTACTGGAGCCGGGAGGCGCCATGGAGCGGGTACTGGAGCTGGAAGGTGCCATGGAGCAGGTACTGGAGCTGAGGAGTGATGAGAAGCCGGCACTGGAGCTCGGATGTGCATGAGAGAGACCGCTGAAGGTAAAGCGTCCTCCTCCATCCCTGCCACAGCCACCTCGAACGGGAAAGAAGAAAAACAGGATGGGTCGCCACAGTTGTCAGCAGCAGAGACCGGTGGAGAGGAAGCAGAGGCAGATGGAAACTGCACTTGGGACCCCCCATCAGGAGCCAGACAAGTCTTTTCAAAAACAGATGTTGAAAATAAGGGGAAAAGCACTTCCCTTAACTCCTGGTTCACTGCTACTGGGTTGTCGGTCTCAGGTGAAGCTGCTGGTGGTGTAACAACCTTAGAAGACCAAGGAGGAGCTGGTATGATGGCCTCTGTAGACGCTAGCAGAACATCGGAGGAGACAGTCCGAAATAAAGCTGTGGGCGAGGGCACCAGCACAGCAACTGTGGGAGCCGGCACTGCAATTGCTGTGGAAACCGGTATAGGAGGGCCCTCCAGGGCTGGAGTGGAGGCAGAAGAGTGGTGAGGAGGAGAAAAAGCTGGAGCTGAGGGCATTTGAGGCTCCGCTGGAGAAGCAGCAGTGGAACGCTGGGAGGACCAGTGCCTCCCAGAGCCTCCTTTCCAACCTGGACCGACGTGTGCCCTGCAGGTCCTGTTGTACTCCACAGATACGGCGAGAACGGCAGCAGACGGTGGGTCGGAAAAGCGGGCTGCGAGGCTGGTGAGGTTGGGATTGGAGCTGAAGGGCAAGGAGGAGGGGATGGTGTCAGAGTCAGGGAATGTTGTCTCAACGGCACAGGCTCTGGCCTTTTCACCAGTCCGTGGAGCGAATTTAATGAGTCATTCAACAAGGTAAACAATCCAGTCAGACTGGGGTAGTCCCACAGACTGGGGTGATCCATAACCACTCTGGCCATCGCGTCCAGGAGCATCATGGAGTGCTCCTGAGTGTGGCATGACCGGGCTTCAGAAATGTACTCCTCAATCAGCTGAGCTGCCTCACACTCAATCTCGTCCAGCCCAAACACGCTGTAGTCCGTGCCCGCTAAGTCCTCATTTGGTGGCATCATTCTGTCAGATACAAACTCTGGCAGATGAGGGAGAAACTGGACTCACAGCATGGGCAGAACTCCAGTGTAACATAGTTTATTAAAAGGAGAAAATAAATACAACTCAATGGCTGTCAAACACAAAAAGTCAAGGACTTATAATGAACATATGATGATGATGAACCAGAGGGAATGCTCTGCAATGATGCCACAGGGAGAAATGAAAACAACAGGTATATATAGGGACACAGAAATTAGCTAACACAGGACAGCTGGGTAACTAATTAGGGTCAAATGAAAACACACGTGAGTGGCTGGAGGAATGGGAGGATGACGGGAGAGACTAGAAAACAATAACTGAACTAAGAAACTGAGGATAACCCAACAAACTAATGATAACAGAGTTGTGCAAACATTTTAAAAATAACAGAAGGCATGGACAATATGTCCAGCTCATAACATTCCTGTCCTTTGACCCTTACCTTGAGTGGAAAATGGATGCAGACCCACCTTGGATGACTAGCCTGTTTTCTAAAATCATATAAGATACCATAGGGCAGATTTAGTAAGGCACCGCAAATTACCAAGGGAGCAATTTGGACAGAGCGCCTAAGGAGGTGGCCAGTTTTTGCGAGTGATCTGCTAACAACACATAAAATTATGAACACAGATGCAGTCACATAATTCCAATAATGACCACCCATCCAAGGGCAGCACAAAATTGTGCACAGGCACACCTGATGAGGAAACGGGTCATCAACTGACAACACAGGCACACAGGCGCAGCCAGTTGCTTGCGATCAGAGGAGCATATCAGAGTTTTTTAAGTTTTTGTTTGAGTGCAAAACCCACTAAAAATAGTTTATTTTGTTTGTCATATTTCAAGATTTTCTTTCATTTCACATGACAGACTCTTTTGTTTAATTTGTAAAAATTAAGTATTTGTGTCTTATTTAAAAAGGACTACTCATAAATAAACATTACTTGACCAACATGTGTTTTTTTTTTTTTTTTATTAACACTAGAACTGCCAGGATGGTCTGATGGACCTTTGGGGTTTTATTATGTGAATATCTGTATTAACAAAATCTACAGGTCTCCCGGTCCAAAACTTTTCCTAAATATGTGAGCTTTATGTTTTCTGAAGTCTGGAAACTAATAAAATGAAACACACAGGATTTCAGAGCACTTACTCCTCAGATAGCCACAGTTGCAGACTGCTGTTATTCAGACCATGGCAGGTCATGGTTAAAACCATATATAAGGAATTATGCCCATGTAAGGTGTTACTACAATAACTGTGGTCACGTGACCACATCTGAATGCAGCTATAGCCATATAAATCCATTACAACCATACGTATCCTGGAATTTCCCTATTGTGGGACAAATAAAGGCTTATCTTATCAGGAATTATGCCCATAAATGGAGTTATTGCAGTGTTTCAATTTCACAGGTTGTCGTCGTGGGTCTGTGCTTTTTTTATGCACCAGATAGCAAAAAGAAACAAATATGGAAATATGGATAGAGGGGAAAAAGTAAAATCTACAATGTGAAAGAGGCTTTGGCACTTTCCAAGACCTGAGTGAGGTGGAGTCTGATTCTGGTTCTTGTTCTTCTGTCATGTCAAATAAGGTAACATGCAGAGAGAAGCCACTGACTTTGATCCTAAGCACAGCCTAGATGCAGACCCGCCTGATCATTGCGCATGACTTTGCTGAACATTGGGGAAATTGTTTAAAAGGAGTAGCGATTTTTCATAAAACTATAAAAGCCAAGATCTCCTGACCTTTGACCTTGACCTCAATCTGGATGCAGATTAGTGCATTATTAATGATATTAATTTGTAAGTTTACTTGCAGTGCATCAAACTACCATGTAGAATATAGCAGAGAGAAGGTGTGTAAAACAGAAAGTCACAGATCTTCCTGGGACAGAGCAAAATCAAAAATAACAAGATGGGAAAAAATACATACAATAAAACAAAAAAACCCTGAAACCTTTAGAGTCAGTTTTAGCCTACAGTACACCTTTCTCATCCTTAATCCATTCAGCTACATGTGTGTGAACCACAAAAAGAAGTGCCAACCAAAGTGATGTAAGACACATCTGACTGACTACAATGACAACCTGAAAATGAAGCAGACATACAAAAAAGCTGCAAGTTGGAGCTTAAACATCTGTTTCTCACTTTAATTAATTTGTGTTCTTTTTTATCATTGGCATGTGTGCTGTGATATACCTCTGTAAATCCTGAAATGTGAGGTGTAAATTGAAAAGTAGAAATAGCACCATCCATCCATCCATCCATCCATCCATCTTCCTCCGCTTAATCCTTTTCGGGTCGCAGGGGAGCTGGAGCCAGTTAGCATATAAAAATTTTAAACACCAGAGTCAAACTTAGCCATGCTAAAAGCACGAAAGAGCTCCTTGGGAAAACAGTAGGTAGTAAGTACGTTTCTAATTCTGTTTTCTCTGTATCTCTCTGCATTCCTCATTTTTCTTTACAAACTCTCTCCTTACCATCTAAATAGTGGAAGTGACAGCCAAGAGAGATTTAAGCAAATTGGAAAGGCTATAAAGCTCTATTAAGGAAAATCTAGCCACAGTCAGAGAAACGGTGGTGATGGTGTGGGGGGATAGAAGGGGGGGAGGTGCATTGGGAGACACAGAAGACAGAGGGTGAGAATCACTGAAAAATTTGTATAATGGCAAACAAATCCTAAGTGAGAGTGAATGCATGACTTATAGCTGAACAAATATTTTTCACATGCTAATATGTTTCCTTTTTTCAGCACAGCACGGTTGGCATAATCATAACATGATAACTGCTCTTCAGACATAGGACACATAACACTGTTGTCTACATCAATCTGTTAAAATGGAGTGAAGCTGTTTTACAAGCAGAGATGAATGAATACAAATCTCAGCCTTTAAAGCAACACTTTGTAAGATTTTCACCTTAAAATAATGTTTCCAAAAGCATTTGACAACACACACACACACAGAGTGGTGTGAAGAAATGTTTGCCCCCTCCCTGATTTTCAGGTTGTTTTTTTTTATGTTTGTCACAGTTTGTTTCAGATCAAACAAATTTAAATATTAGACAAAGATAACACACGTACTGTAAACACAAAATGCAGTTTTTAAATGAAGGTGTTTATTACACTGGTCCAAACTAAATTTATTGTCTAAGTTTTTTTTAGCTGATTTAGGACAATTTTGATGTACTGAATCCAAAAATCACATTGTTTTGCTCAATCAGGTCAACTTTTAACTATGGCCACATGTTGTTTTCTACGTTTTTGTTTACATGTATGGGTATTTTCACTTTATATGATGCAAAATTCTTTTTTATGTCTTGAAATTCTCTGAATTTTGAACAATGATGACGTAACATTCAATTTACATGTACTTACCTTTATATAAAGGTAAGTACATGCACAGTACTAAGTAAGTACATGTTTTTACTTAGCACCTGATCAAGAGAAACGGATGTCATTTTCGGATTCAGCAGTGCAAAATTGACTTAAATCAGTTGAAAAAACAAAGACAACTTACAAAAAAATTATTTTTGTAACCCTGTGTTATTAATAGGAAAAAAATCCAAACCTACATGGCCTTGTGTGAAAAAGTGATTGCCCCCAAACCTAATAACTGGTTGAGCCACCCTTAGCAGCAACAACTGCAATCAAGCGTTTGCAATAACTGGCCATGAGTCTTTTACAGCACTGTGGAGGAATTTTGGCCCACTCATCTTTGCAGAATTGTTGTAATTCAGCCACATTGGAGGGCTTTCGAGCATGAACTGCCTTTTTAAGGTCATGCCACAGCATCTCAATGGGATTCAGGTCAGGGCTTGGACTAGGCCACTCCAAAGTTAGAGATGGACTTGCTGGTTTGTTTTCCATCATTGTCCTGCTGCTGAATCAAAGCCCAGCTGCGAGGCCCAGCGGAGATACTACCAGGCAGGCGGCTATTTGTTTGACGGGGCTCAGCAGAGATTTCACCCAGGCAGACGGCGGTAGGCGGCGGTGCCCAGCGGAGGACTTACCGTGACTGCAGCGGCGGTGTGCGACGAGACTACCCGAAGCGATTGCTAAGCTAACGCTAGTTAGCTTAATGCTGGCGCCAGTCATTCCACCTTACACCAGCCGGAATCGAAGCCCAGCTGCGAGGCCCAGCGGAGATACTACCAGGCAAGCGGCTATTTGTTGACGGGGCTCAGCAGAGATTTCACCCAGGCAGACAACGGTAGGTGGCGGTGCCTAGCGGAGGACTTACCGTGACCTCAGCGGAGCTCGGTGGCAGCGGCGGTGTGTGACGAGACTCGGTTGGAGGAGCGGGACGGGAGACCAGTTACGGCGACTATGAGCAACGAGACCAGCAACGGAAGGGGCTAGTTGGCTAGCTGAGGCCCAGCTGGATTCGAGGACGATCGGATCAGATTCTGGCGATATAAGCAGAATTTATTTTACTATCCACAGATTTTCTTTTTCCTTCTTTCCAAGAAAGACTGAAGATGGCGGCCACCGGATTAAAAAGTGGGCTGATGGGCACCACTAATAAGCCTTCTCTACTTCCTCTTCGTTTTGTCTTTGTGTGTCTGGACCTGCAACAAGAAGGATTTTCCGACAAACTCAACCAAAGGTGAAGTTAAAAAGTTTTATCTGTATGGATTTGGGCTTGGACATCTCACCCTACACTCTATGTGGTCTTTAAAAGCCCTGAGCAAAAACTTCCAAATTAAGGCAAACATGGCTGTTAAGCAAAAATCACAATATGGCAGAGGATATACAATTAAAGTTCTGTTAGTTCTGCTACTTCTGGCAGGAGATATTCACCTTAACCCTGGACCTGCCACTATTAAACAGCAGACCACTGGGTTAGCACAAAACCGAGCTGTACAAAAGCAAAAACAACATTTATTTTTCCAAACTGTTAATCATGCACGAGTTCTTTGGGACACCAAGGCTAAACCAAAGGGGATCCTCGGCGGACATTTAAACATACGGAGCATAATCCCCAAAAGAGATGAGATTTCGGTGTTGCTGTTGGACTCAAATCTGGACTACCTTTGTCTCTCAGAAAGCTGGCTACACAGTAACATAGACACTAATATGATCGATATTGTGGGCTACCAGTGTTTTAGAAAAGACAGGCAGGTAGGGAGGGGAGGAGGTGTTTTAATTTACATCAAAGACAAATATAAATGTCAACTGGTTGATTTGAATACTTCACTTGAATGTTTAGCTGTTAATGTATGTCTCTCTCCGGTAATGAATTTCAACATTGCAGTAGTGTACAACCCACCGTCACACAACTCTTCCTTTTATAATGAATTAAGTGATCTGGTTAAACAACTTGAGAAGAACAGAGAAACAATAATTCATGGTGACTTTAATATCAACTGGTCTGATAAAAAAGACAAACAAAAACTGAAAAGCCTCATGACTAAATTTAATTACCAGCAAATCATCAAAGGACCCACCAGGATAACCAAACAATCCAGAACACTTATTGACATGGTATTTACTAATAAACCAGAACGAATAACCAGAACCTATAATCTTGTAACTGGTCTCTCAGATCATAACATGGTTCTTGCTGTCAGGAAACTTACTAAAAAGCGACTACAGTATTTTGGGGGAGTCGATATTGACAAATCAAATTTTATTATCCCCAAATCAAAAAATGAGGAGTTTGAACATTACTTAGAGAATCAAAATTGGGAGCAGCTCATGTCAACATGTGAAGTAGATGATTGTTGTAATTTTATAACTGCAACAATCACAAAGTCTATAGAAAAATTTTCAAAGCAAATTAAAAGTAGACAACAGAAGATTAGCCTACCATGGTTAAATAATGAAATAAGAAAACTTATGAAGAGGCGAGACTATGCACTGAAAACATCACTAACCTCCAAACTACAAAATGATCACCTTGTGTACAAAAGTTTAAGAAATAAAGTGGTACATGAGCTGCGAAAATCAAAAATATCTTATTACAATAAACTGATAGATCATGCAAAGGGTAACAACAGTTCCCTATGGAGGCATTTAAATAACTTAACTAATAAAAAAAACGATCAGAAGGGGGTAAAGGAACTTAGAATCAATGGCAAGACCGTCAGTGACAAGGCTACTTTGGCAAATGAATTTAATTCACACTTTGTGGGCTCTGTGGAAGACTTAACAAAAATTTTTGTGCTGCCAAATGTGCTCAACAACACAAATTCCATACTTCCAACAGATACTTTTCACATCGATGAGGTAAATGAGAAGTTAATTGCTGGTATTGTTAAAACACTGTCAAACTCAAAAACTAATGATATCTACAATATGAGCACCTCCTTTCTCAAAATGCACAGCAAAATATTAATCAAACCACTGACTCATCTCATTAATCTCTCCATTAGGTCTAGTACATTTCCATCTGGCTGGAAAAAAGCTGTCGTCATACCAGTTCATAAATCAGGCAGTAAAGACGATATATGCAATTACCGCCCAATCTCTATCTTACCAGTCCTATCTAAGGTTCTTGAAAAAGTTGTAGCTACACAGCTGATAGACTACTTACAAGACAATCAACTTCTTCATCCACATCAATTTGGTTTTAGACCAGGATACTCAACAGAAACAGCAAATTGTTGCCTTATTGAAAACGTCAAACAGTCCTTGGACAGGGGTAATGTGGTAGGAGCTGTTTTTCTAGATCTCAAAAAGGCTTTCGATACTGTAAACCACAGTTTGCTTTTATCCAAAATGGTATCTTTTAACTTCTCCCCAAATACATTAGAATGGTTTGCATCTTATCTCCAGAATAGAGAACAGTGTGTAAAAGTTCACCAGGATAAATCCTCATTTTTAAACAACCGCATGGGTATCCCACAAGGGTCCATTCTTGGTCCTTTACTTTTCAGCATTTTTATTAATGACCTGCCGTTACACTGCTCAGCTGCAACATGCCAACTTTATGCAGATGATGCAGTTATTTACACAGCTGCCAAGACTCCAGCACAGGCTGCAGATGTACTGTCTACAAGTATGGTTGATGTCCAAGAGTGGCTCCTCAAGAACCATCTATTGCTGAACCTTCAGAAAACAGTCTCAATGTGCTTTTCAATCAAAAAATGTAACCTGCAACATTTTAAAGTTAATATACATGATCATGACATCAGTTTAGCTACAGAATTCAAATACCTTGGCATTGTACTAGATCCTCAACTCAAATTTAATCTTCATATAAAGAAAATTTCAAAAACAGTAAAAAAAAATCTGAACTGCTTTAAATTAATTAGATATTACATACCTTACGAAGCAGCTGCACTGTATATGCATTCTATGGTTTTTTCTCATATATCATACTGTTTGACAGTCTGGGCTCAAGCAGCCCCTTCCACAATAGGACATATAGGTTCATTATATAATCAAACCCTAAAAATCTTGGACAAAAAGCCCATTAGGTGGCATCACTGTAATGTTTTAAAAAAATACAACCTATTGAGTTTTGAGAGCTTCATTGACCTCTGTCTTCTGAAATTAACGTTCAAATGTTTCCATAAATCAGCACCCGAGCCACTTGCTGGTTTTGTCCAAAGACAGGACAGCAGCAGAGCCACCAGGAGTTCTGTTAACAATAACTGTAAAATATTCCACCGCAGAACCACATTTGGACAAACAGCTTTCTCTATAAAGGGCAGTCACATCTGGAACACAATGCCAAATGAAATTAAAATAATAACGGACTTTAAAACATTCACTAAAAATGTTAAAAACTGGCTGAAAAATAAACAAGAATGTACTCATGTATGAATTAATTGTCTGCAAAGTGAGAGTGAATGAAGGGAAGGAATAAATGTGTTTGTTTATAGTGAGTGACGGAGGGAGGAAGGCCTGAAATAGGCAAATGTGAGTTATGTTATATGTGTTAAATGTGAGTCAGGCTGTTATATTTGTGTATTTATAATATTTATAATATTTATGTTAAATGTGAGTCAGGCTGTTATATTTGTGTATTTATAATATTTATAATATTTATAATTGTGTATTTATAATTTTTCTGCATTGATGTATGTGGTTATTGTGTATATTTTTTATCTTGATTCTTTTTTCTAAAGCCCATCCAGGGACAAGAGTTGCAAATTAGCTAATAGCTATACACTCTATGTGCAACACATCAGATTGATTGTCTTTGATTAATTGTCTATGTTTATTGCACTGTCCCTGTCAAATAAACTAATCTACTACTACTACTACTGTATTTCTGTTGCAACCTGCTGATGACACTCTGTGACATTCTAAGCTCAGTGGCAACTTCCCTCTGAGAACATCCTGTTTGAAGCCTCGCAATGGTGAGGTGCTGTTGATCAATTGTTGGGTGTCGTCTTGGTCTCATGATGTCAAAATGTGAACAGCATGATGAAGAGGACTGTTCAAATACCAATTCTAACTGAACCAGAAAATTCATTAGTCGATTCATGGATCAAACACCTGTTGTGAATTTTGCCGTTAAGCACCTTGTTAGACAACAGCAAGTTATGCAAAAAGTACTGAAACTTTTCATGTGCATTCAAAAGGTTAGAGAAGGTCAAATTAAGTTCACCTGCAAAAGTTATAGCGCATTTTAGGTGCATTCTGAAATTTCACTCAAAAGCTGAATATCCCTAACTTTTGGTGAGTAGTGTGTGTGTGTGTGTGCGCGTGTGCACGCGCACTCACATATGCACATTACTACTGTACCATGTTACAGTCTGGGCAGGTGTGTTTAGTCAATACAGAACTGCCCTACACCTTGTGAATGGTACAGTGACCAGCCAATGCTACCTGAATAATATCAATAATCCAGTCATTGTGCCCCTACATGAACAACACAGGCCTAATTTCATCTTCATGGCCGACAATGCTCCAGCTCATCGAGGTCGTATCATTAGGGAATGGCTGCTAGAGGCTGGGATACCTCAAATGGAGTGCCCTGCACTTTATCCAGAACTGAATCCCATAGAAAACCTATGGGATCAGCCAAGTCGCCGTGTAGAGGCTTGTAACCCTGCACCCCACAACCTCTGTGACCTGAGGGCCGCCCCTTCAAGAAGAGTGGAATGCCATGCCTCAGCAGACAAGTCGACTTGTGAACAGCATGAAACGTCGTTGTCAAGCTATAACTGATGCTCAAAGGCACATGACAAGTTATTGAGACACTGACATTTTTTTTTGTGGTATACCCACCACTGTTGTTGGCTTTTGTTTCAATAAACTGTTTGAGATGAGGAAATCACCATTGCATGCTTCTACTTAAATGCCCTACTTTCACGATATTATATCACTGTAGCGTGAACTTTTTCTATTTTCCATAAATTTCACCAGAAAGCCAAATATCCCTAACTTTTTGTGAATGGTGTGTGTGTGTGTGTGTGTGTGTGTGTGTGTGTGTGTGTGCGTGCCTTTTTATTTATACAGGGTAGTTCCATTGAGAGCCAACCTCTCTTTTTCAAGGATGCCCTGTTCACACTCACACAGTTGCACATTTACACCAGGAAGCTGCCCAGTACAACCACAGACTGACCTATGGCCACTGAGCAGCTCCACTGGAGCAGTTGGGGTTAAGGGCCTTGATCAAGGGCACCACAGTGGGGTTAAGGAGTGTCCCACCCAGATCTGATCCTGCTGGTCCAGGGATCAAACCCACAACCCTCCACTCACAAGTCCACATCCCTAACCGTTAGGCCACCACTGCACCAAATGTAATACTGGCAGCCATGTGGGTAGGCTGATGTGTAGCATAAAAACATCACACTTTAGAAGGAAGAGTCACAGCAAATCAATCCAAAATTGCTCGGAACTGACAATGTAATTTTTAAAATTTTTTTTAAAGGAGATGTTATTATCCTGCATGATAATTCCCTGATTTACTAGGCACTAGGGTCACCAAATAAATAGACCTTTACTGAAAAGTGGCCATGGTCCTCATACATGCATTTTTATTTTTATTTAACCTTTATTGTACCAGGGATAAAACCAATTGAGGTAAGGACCTCTTTTTTTCAACGGTGCTCTGGCCAAGATGGCAGCTCTTATAAAAACAACCAATTACAAAACAACACAGAGGTTAAAAATAAAATGAATAAATACATAAAAAAAACAATAATAATTCAATAAAAACAATAAAACAAGTATCAATTATCTAATTATCAGGTCACTATGAATGGCACAGACAAACAGTGAAGGACTCATTTATTAGTGCACGCATGCAGCAATCTTTTCCAGATGCCGTCAGATTAACGCAAAGATGTGTATTCCTGGAAGAGGCCGTGCGCACAGCAGGAGGCCATATGAGATAGCACTTTTGTCTTTCCCCTATACCCACATAAACAGGAACACAAGCTGCTACAAAATATGGAGGGACTGACAACAGGAGCAACTGTCTTTTCTGTTAGCAGAACTTGTCAGGATTCACAATTCTGCCAACAGTGTTATGGAGAAGGAGAGTGCCAAAGGCAGGGTGGGGGTGGGCACAGAGGGGTGGCAACTGCAGACTTGAAAGAAAGGGAGAGAGGGAACGACAGGTTGATTTATTCAAAGAGTGAGGATGGGTGAATCAAACTTTAATGGCTTTTGTGAGTGCAAGCCGATCTCTCACCCCCTTCAATCTTGCCCCTCACTCAGCTTTTCCTTGTGTGCTCCCCGCCATACTTCCCTCACTTCTCTCTCTGCCTCTCCCTGCCTCGCTCTCTCTCGCTCAGCATTTTCTCTTGCTCCAAAATACACTGGTCACTCACAAATGCAAGCCCTCCCTCTTTTGACAGACAAATCTCTGCCCATCTCTGCGTAGCACACAAATCAAGGTGCTCTTCATGCTCAGTGGGATAAAGTAAATGACAGAAAGATAAAGAGAGGAAGAGGAGGTGATTTACCTTCACGAGTGGCGGTATACGTGATGCCCTGGCAGTATGTGTTGCATTAACCCCCTAGACTGGAAAGGATGTGTAGAAAAATTGTTGTACAAGCCCAACAAACTCTCTGACAAGTCACTTAAGCAGCCATTTGCCCTGAAAGGCTTAGTGAAGTCTGCAATACCATCATCCATGAAAGAGGGAGCTCATCTTTGGAAAATGTTCTTCTTCTTCTTTTAGATTTGATTGGTGGTGTTGTACTTCTGCAGTTATAAAAAGCAGCTGTTAACGCACAGATCTGGAGGTTGATTGTGTGTTCTATGCCAACTACTGCTGTCAAGCGCAATCAAAAGAACAAACCAACAATAATAATAATAAATCAAATGTTTTAAAGCTAAAGGAAATTATGTAGAAAATTCATCAAAATTCTTATATAAAGATAGCATGATATGTATGTATATTACATATGCACCCATTATCTAATATTTCCATTTTTAAATTTTCCACTATTTGCTTCCATAGTTGCACAATTTTTACAATCCATTCTTGCAGCTTTAAAAAAACAACAACAAAAAAACAGATACACCAATACTAATCCTCAACATTGGGCGCACAACTTTCCACTGTGTACAGAAAATTTAAATTATTTCCAAATCCTTCTGTCCTATATGAGGCAAAGTCCTGAGCTAGTTCTGGTGCTTGAGCTGTACCAGGTAATTACACATACGTACACACCTTCCTGGTTAGTGTCACATCTCACACATTTAATCTGTTGGTGTATTTAATTCAATTCAGTTCAATTCAGCTTTATTTATATAGCGCCACATCACAACAAAAGTCATCTCATAGCACTACCAAATGCAGGGAAAACCCCACAATTGCAGAAAGACCCAGCAATCAGACGATCCCCTGTGAGCAAACACTTAGCGACGGTGGAGAGGAAAAACTCCCTTTTAACAGGAAGAAACCTCTAGCAGAACCAGACTCAGGGAGGGGCAGTCATCTGCTGCGACTGGCTGGGGGTGAGGGGATAGAGAAGAAGAAAAGAACAGACATAAAGAAAGATTTAAGCAGCAAAGCTTCCCTCATATTTCCCTCGGAATTAGCACTGTGCTGCCCTGCATTGCTACCTGTTGTTCAAACCCCTCCACCACCCCAGCATCCACTTATAGGTTCCTTGGAGTTTATATAATGTTGCGTTCACGTTCATTTTCCACTCAATATTTATGGATGTCCCATTACTATGCGGGGAGGGACTTACTAGCCCTAGTGATTTCTGAATGCCTGTGGGTGATGGCAAAAACCCATTCATACAGATGGGGGCTCAGTCTGAGATACGGGACGGAGACAGGACAGCGCCATGTTACTGTAGCCAGCTTTTCTTTCATAATTTTACTTTCTTTAATGACATATTTCCGTGAGTGTTTTGAAAGTGGTTTATGTTTAATGTTTATTTGAAAGGGACATTACATACTAATGAACATCTATCTATAAATGCACAAAATCTATGTTTGTGTGTGTCTGTCTGTTCCACGCCTATCTCTTGAACAGTTTGTCAGACTGACCTCAGATTTTATACGTGTTTTTGCCGAGGTTACGAAGGTGTGCATCCCTGAATATGGAGTCACTCAGTCAAAATATGTAATTTTTATCAATAAAAGTTTAGCCACCGCTCTGTCACCGCTCTGTGTCTCTTTATGCCTGGCTTCAAGAAGTGTGAGCAGGGTTTTGGATTGGATAATATGCGGCATCACGACCATGCTGATCGGATAACACACAGCATCACAACCTGTCAGTCACCACAGTGTTCCCTGAACAAAACAAGGAAGTGAAAAATGACTAATTTGATTAGAAAAAGATAATGCTGAAGATTGAATGCTTAAAAAATTATAGAATAAAGTTGATGGTGATTGCATAGGTCTAAAGGATAATTTGACATATGTGGAGAACATGAGGCGTGTGAGCAGACTGGGCGGAGCATCAGCGGGGACCAGGTCTGACAAAGATTGCCAGTGTATCAACACAGAACACGCTGGGAGGCACACCCAGTCTGCCCAGTCAGTAGTAGATGGGAGTACCTGCTTCTGCTTCACCCGTGTGGTATCACTGTACTTTGCAGGGACGCAAGTCCCCCCTCCCATGCGAGTATCTAAAAATTAAAAACTTAATACCGCCATGATTGTGGAGCGGAATGGCCAGATCAACTGCATATCATATGCGGACATACGTATATGCACGCTTTGGCTACACGACAACAAGACGCAAAGACACCCAAGTAACGAAATAAATCATTTTTATTTAAATATTTACAGACAAACGGGCAACAGTGATGCAACAGTTGCAGCCAAATGGGTCATTCTGCTGTGTATGTGTGAATGGTGAAGGGATTGGTGCCATACTATGGATATCCTGAATTTCCCTCTGGGGGTCAATAAAGTATACAAGATGCAAATACAAAAATAATAATAATAATAATAATAATAATAATAATAATAATAATAATGTTCGGTGTTTTGTACTTACTGCTAAAATATAAAAGGATGCACTACAATGGATCTCAAATATTTGTAAATGTGTCCTGTTATAGTACTGCATGAGTTTATTGACAATCAACTATAAACCACACATATAAACTAAATTATAATGGTGACTAAACAACTCCCATTTCCCAAAGTACAAGACACACTATTATGACTATAACTCATAAAAGATCACACAAATAAGGGACCTGACAAAAAAAATAAACAAGCAGTTCTTAAACAGTGGCTAATATTGGATGTCCCATTCATTTTCAATTATTCTGTAATTAATATTCCCATAATCAAATAAATCTCAGTTCAGTCCCTTTCATATTTGTCAAAGTCTAACATGTGTGCTTGCCTACATATAGGCTACACCTCTGTATTCCACTTTCAAACACAGCCTACATTTAGGCCTGTAAAGCCTGATTGGGCTACCCGTTCCAGACAGGAATACTTGCTTTCTACAGGCATGCACTAGTCTGTCTATAAATCCACCAAATCTCTTTCTGTGTGTCTGTCTGTTCCATGCATATCTCTTGGCCCAGTCATCAGACTGGCCTCAGATTTTAAACGTGCTTTGCTGAGGCTACAAGGTTGTGCATCCCCAATATGGAGTCGCTCAAACAAAATATGTAACTTTTATAAATAAAAGTTTAGCCACTGCTCTGTCACCGCTGTCTCTTCATGCCCTTCAGTGTGTGCGGGGTGTTGGATTGACTCTGTGCTGACTGGATAATGCGCAGCCATCATGGCCATGCTGATTGCATAATACATGATGTCACAGCCATGCTGATTGGATAATACGCAGCATGACAACCAGTCAGTCACCACAGCATTTCGCAAACAAAAAAAGGAAGTGAAAAGTGACGAATCTGACAAGTAAAGAGAGAATAGTGAAGATGTAATGCTTAAAAAATTATACTATAATGTTGCCGTGATTGCGTACGTCTAAAGGATAATTCAGGGAATGCCAGTGGGGACCGGCATCTGCCTTCTCAACACAGTGGGCGGAACGCGGTCCTTCACACTGAAGCAAGCCCAGCCCAGCCCAGCCCAGCCCGCCCAGTCAGCGATAGACGGGAGTCCCTTTGCAGGACCACGACTCACCATCCCCAATGACGCCCCTCTCAGTGTGCTTGCACGGCTATCTAAAATTTAAAAGTTAATAATTGTGGAGCAGAATGCCCAGATCAACTGCATATCATATGCGTCCCCATGCACGGTTTGACTAAACAACAACCCAAACTGGACACAAAAATGCTCAAATAACAAAATAAATAATTTTTATTTAAATATTTACTGACAGGGACCGGGTCTGACAAATCAACAGAACATGCCGGGAGAAGCAGTGGCCAGACACGACCTAGTTCCAAGACACGCCAACTGATGGCGATGAGAAAAAAAAAAAAAAAAAAAGGTATTTTCAATAAAGTGAAAAAAAGATAATGCATGGAGTGTGCTTTTGCCCTGCTGCTGATTTATCAGGGAAAACAGCTGAGCTCTGTGGTTCGAGCGATCAGTTGATTGGATCCACCTCCTCCGGTGTTCTGACTGGTACAGACTGCAAAGGTAAAAAAAAAAAAAAACATGGGGGGAAGGCCCTACAACCTTTGCTCCACAAATACGGGATGTATCAGCCATACACTGGATAAATTTTCAGCATGGGGCACATATTTTTTCTAGTTTATAAAATCTGTCACTGGGTCTGAGGAGTGTGCGAAAAAAACTGTGTTTTGGTTGATGTTTAGAGGGTCAAAAATGTGATTGTTTAGGTGGAATCATAATAATAATAACAATAAATAATCTTCTTGCATCAATAAAAAACCAAACGCTTACAATAGAGCCGCGGTGTTCACATTGTTAGTCTTTGCCAGTCACTCCCTCAAGGTTCAGATCATTATTTGGCCTCAGTATCACCCCAGTGTGACAATATAAGCACCACCTCAATTTTAGCACTAAAGTTTTAAGAAACCTTTTAATAACAAAATATTGCTAAAATATAAAATTATGCACTACAATGGGTCTCAAATATTTGTAAACGCATCCTGTTTTAGTACTGTATGAGTTTATTGATGATACACAAAAGAAATTCAATTCAATTCAACTCATCACTGAAAAGTGATATAAACTAAAATAATTATAATGGTGACTGAGCAACTCCCATTCCCCAAAGTGCAAGATACACTATTATCTTGAATATAAGTGATAAAAGATCAAATAAGTGATCTGACAAACAAATAAACAAGGGATCGGAAACAGTCACTAATACTGGATGTCCTATTCATTTTCAATATATAGGTATTCTGTAATTAATATTCACACAATCAAATAAATTTTAGTGCCATTTACTCCCTTTTATGTTTGTCAAAGTCTAACATGTGATTGCCTACATATAGACTACACCTCTTTGTATTCTACTTTCAAACACAGCCTACATTTGGGCCTGGAAAGCCTGACTGGGATACCTGTTTCAGACAGGAATTCTTGCGTTCTACAGGCAATGCACTAGTAAAATAAAATGAAAATTTATGTCAGAGAAAATTCTTCACAACAATATGTAACTGAGTAAAGTGTCTTTTTTCCTTTGCTTAACAAAACTCACATTATCAAGTGATCAAGTTTATCCACATGGGTAGAAAGGTTTCAGTTTACCACACAAGGTTAACACTTGATGGGCTAATAAGTGACAGAAGTATAATTTGTCGATTATTTCTGTATTTTTTGATGTGTCTACATTTTATCAGTTCTTTATTTGGTGATCCACTCATTCTTATTTTGAAGGTTTGCAAGACCAGATAGGAGCTCTTATTTTGAAAGTTTATTTGCTAAGTGAGCAGTTACCTGCAGAGTTCAGACTCTAATGTTTTTCTTCCCCTGGCTCCCCCGTTTCCTGTGCTTCAGGTCAGCCTATGTTTATTCTGTTATCTTCCTTTTCATCTCTACTTGCTGCAGTTTAGATTTCTCTGTGGGCATGCAGGGGGGCGAGGCAGCCACGGGGCAGCCGCGCTGACTGAGCTTCTGCTCAAACTTCAGCAGCAGCCAAGCTGCAGAAAGACCTGTCCCGCAGTGGCAGCTCATATTAATGTGACAAATACCCAAATATACACGATGCAACTATTTTATGTATCGCTGGCATCCAAATGTGCCAATACAATGAATATATTCGGTATATCGCCCTGCCCTAGTTGGTTGTAATAATAATCAATAAATACTTCCAAATTTTGCAGTTTATTCAGTATTTGATAGATTGTGATTCTGGCTTAGATTGCGGATAATTGCAGAGATTCATGGACGTTTGAAAGAAAACTCCTATTATTAACCCTTCTTGTGTCTGGGTTTCATGGACATAGACAGCGCCCTTACTGTCTATGTCGCAGTTCTGTGCCTGTCATGTGATGTGTCATGTGATGTGGCCATAAACCATAAGAAATCCCCAGTTGTACTAAGTATTCCACCTCACAAGGTGGCAGACACGTATTACTTGCTGCTCTTGCCTAGGAGGACTGATGTCTCCCAAAGAACCACCCGAAAACCTCACTTCTGGGATACCGAAGAAGAAGAGCTTGTAAACAAATGTTGCTGTGCTCCACAGCAACACGGAGGAGGCATTTGCTCCCAAATTTGCCAACTATGATTCTAAAAAGAGATTATTTAGTTTATGAAGGTAAATATCTACATTTTGCTATAACAGAGGTCGGCCGAAGCTGGTTAATTTTCACCTGCCATTGACTGCAGCCCCATGTGACTGGACAGAACAATCACACCGGTTCTGTGTCGTCATATAAGATAAACTGGCGGAGTAAAAGCGAAATTGAGGTGGAATAATCATGAGTTTCTGGATGTGGGCGAGAAAGCGAAAATGACCGACAGAAGACAAAATAACGACCAGGATGACAAAAATGGGCAAAATGGGCCACCTGGCCAGCAGTAAGTCTGATGAATTTCTTTGTTTGTTTACACTGTACTGATTTTCTGGTTCATATACTTTGAAGATAAGATAACTAAAAACCCAAAACAAAAAACAGTGACAAAAAACAAATCCATCCTTTGTGTAAATATGTCCAAAATCCACTTTTGACCAAAAGTTATGTAATTCAATATGGCTGCTGCGACATTATGCAAATTAGACGGGTAAATTTACTCATATCTCAAACTTAGGCTCATATTCTACATCTTTCTAATTGACAGTAAGCCATTATCTCTTACCACTTTCAAGTTATAGCCTTGGAACTCTCTGACATCAAAACTGAATATTTTCCTGAAAAAATCTTGACCCCACCAATAACACAGTTTTCACACAACAGCTGAAAAGCTTAATAAAAAGTGATAGAAAAGACTTTGGATTTAACAGAGACAACATGAAGGTAAACAGTTCTAAATAAGAAATGAATAATGTGAAGCTACAAGAGCATATGTGTAGAGGTATAACAGTCTTTTATTGTGCGTAAATTTACTCCTATCTCAAACTTTGGATCATATTCTACATCTTTCTGACAGTAAGCCATTATCTCTTACCACTTTCAAGTTATAGCCTTGGAAATCTTTGACATCTAAACTGAATATTTTCTTGAAAACAATCTTGACCACCAGGGGTGGAGGTTGCCGGGTGCAAAAATGCACCACAGACAGTCAAGAGGTTTAAGTCAGACATATTTTTCCTTGCTGGTTGCTTCAGCAGCTGGGCGCCCCAAGGATGGGCTCCACCATGATAAATTTCACCTGCCATTTTGCCTTGCAATACTCAGTACAACTTTTCCTGAACGGGAGCACCTGTTTCATATTTTTTACCTTTAACTAAAGCTTTAACTTTGTAGGTGTGAGCAGCTACTGTGCCTGGAGCTGGCTGAGCAGCTGGACAGTGATCCAAATCGAACAACGAGAGAGAAAATGAACAGAGACTCAGCCCGTAGATGGCTAGCCTGAAGGGAGTGGTGCCTCAGTGGTGAGTACATTCTTCTCTCATTCATGTTTGACAGCCAAGCCTGGGAGCTTTTTTTAATTATGTAACTGCCCCACACATAGGGCCTCCTTAGACAGTGAACTGATAATTGTGTGCATCATTGTGCTGGCTGGGGAATGTTGCAATATTTTAGCATCATTCCTAACGACTGCATGCATCTTAACTGCAAGTGATAACCCAAAATATACTGTATATATCTTTAATATAACTGGTTCCAACAAACAATTTCTATCATGGGCTGTCTGGCAGAACTACTTATATTTCATACACATCCAAACTTTTCCAAAAGAGGATAACAACTTTTGCTAGAGCACCAAATCTCTGCAGAAGAAAGTCATAAATGGTGCCTGAGGTGACTAAAATATTGACTGCTTCCCATTTAACCTCCTCGCTACTCTTCCTTTTTTCATCTTTCCCCATAAATCCCTCCATCCCTGTCTATGGGGCTTAGGGTCTTAGTGTCAAGCAGAATTCTTTTCGAGGCCTGCACCTGTCAGCCAGTCACCACTCAGCTCAGTAACCAATAGATTCAATTACACCGTAGGAGAAACTAGGGGATGATACTAATATAATTATAGGCTAAATCCATCTTCTGTGGGCCAACAAAGGGTGTGTTTATGTGTGTGTTGGCTTTCAAATGAGAAGCTTTAGTGTGTCTGTGGACTTCCGTAGAAGGTGTGTGCAGAATGACTTTGAAGAATGTGAATATAATACTTGAATGTAATTTTTGGTATTAACGTATTCCACTACAAGTAAGACTTTCTTCTCCAAGTTCCCAGACAACCTTGCAACTACTACAGCATTAGTCATCCTAACTGTATTTGCTTTTTTTCTGTTACCTAGTAAACAAATTACCTTTAGATGCTGCAACCTGAGAGATACAGGGCAGAAGGTGATAAAAGATTAGGGATTGGATTTCAGCTTTCAGGAATGAACAAAGGGAAAGAAGAAAGGAAACTAACAGATTCATCTATGTTCTACCTGACAGTGACAGAGGCGACATCAAATAGCAGGAGCCTGTGCTTTTCTGCCAGAGTCTACATCAAGCACTAAACAGCTCATTCACAGTCATAATAGGAGCTCTCAAACCGCCTCTGCCAATATTATTGAAAATATGAGTGCATTTGGCTGTATGTTTGTGTGCTTAGCATGTGAAATGGTGTCACATCATCCAACTCTAAATGGTTTTGAAGGCAGTGGCAGCCAAAAGTTGGAGGCTGAAACAATGATAGCTTGTCTACAGCCTGCAAAACTGTTGCTATAAGACCTTTTCGAAACTGCAGTAGTCATTTTTTTTTTAAAATACTAGAATCAAGGAGATTTTGGTTTAGACAATTCAAGTATATAAAAACTTGAGCAGGCTTTAAAAACTGTGTCTTAAAACCAGACCAAGCACTGAAACCTTTTTCTCTCCAAACCAAAATGAAGGGCTTTTCTTTGTTAAGATGCCCGACTTTCATCTGAGCAGCTTCCACCTTAGGCTCCTCTGTTCAAAAACATCAGCCGTAGTTCATCAGAGATTACTGTAGGTTAGCAAGGGACACTGAGATATGGCTGATAGAAAATAGAGGCTGAGGAGGGATTTTTCTCACCTGCCTGACATACCTGAGAGACAGTGAACAGATAAAGTTTGGGCACTATCATTTGGAGGCTCATGTCTGTCTGCGTGTTTGCCAATACATTTAATCCATATATGCGCACAGCTTTACAGAGGCGGTCAAAAGTCAGTTATACAGTCTTGTGCCCATCATTACCATGTTATCAAAGGCAGGATTCCACTGCACTGCATACCTAATGTAGGGAGGCATGAATGAGAGTATTGGTGGGGGAGGTGAAAAAAGATGGATTTAAATTGTGAAATGCTACAAGTTAAGGGTCTCAGCCAAATTATAGCATATGAAGGTCACTGAAAACTAAGTATGGATAATATATACACACAACAGAAATACACACACACACACACACACACACACACACACACACACACACACACACACACACACACACACCTTTCGGCTACTTCCTACTCAGGGTCACCAAACTGGATCATTGGTCCATATGTTGATTTGGCAAGGATTTTACACCGGGTGCCCTTCCTTACGTACCCCCCCCCCCCCCCCCATTTACCCAGACTTGGGACCGGCACAAGTACACTGGGTTGTGCTTCCCCCTATGGCTGAGTATCCAACTGTCCCTTCCCCATTCTATTTATGCTGAGCACCAAGCTAGAAGGCAGAAAGCGCCATTGTTTGTTTTTTGGTATGACTCGGCTGGGATCATCTAGTGGTGGCACAAATGCATGATATCTGCAGCTATAAGAAATTTAAATTTAAGACTTAAGTACATTTTAAGACCACTTATCAAATTTAAGACCCTAAATTCCCATAAAGTGCGTGACCACATTACAGTTAGCCCTGTCCAGATGTTTCATCGAAGTGAAATTACAGCAATTTTGATGTCGTCAATTAAGCTCTCATTAGATTTGGACTTTCTCATGATCTATGCCAGTACTTGATAATTAAGTTATTCAAGTAAAATACTTCAAGCTCGTCCCTAAGCTTATAGCCAAAAGTCAAAGGTTAAACAGGAAAAAGTCAAATTCTTGAGAAAAAAAAAATGGAAATTTAAGATGAGAAAAAAATTCATAAAAACTAGAGGGAACTCAAAGAGCGCTTACCTCCACTGAGGCCCCATCTCTTTGAATGTTGGTCTGTCTGTCTGTCTATCCTTTAGTAGAATTACATAAAAATTACTAAATGTATTTTGATGAAGTCTTCACCAGAGGTGGCTCCTGGGGTTCAGATGAGTCTTTTAAATTTTGGAGGTGACCCGGGTCAGGATGCAGATTCTGGATTACTTTATCACTTTCTTTAGCATTGTGGCCTTGGCGGAGGTACAGTACGCACTTTGTGAGTGTTTTTTGTTTATTTACATACAATGAGCACATAATGGTAAAGAAAATGAGAAAGTGATCCAAAATATGCATCCCGACTCGGATTCCCTCCAAAATCTAAAAGATTCGTCTGTACCCCAAGGGCCACGTCTGGTGAAAATTTTATCAAAATACATTTCGAAGTTTTTGTGTAATCCTGCTTGTTACGCATGCCTCAGTGCACCGTGCATGTCCACATAGTGTTCCGACAGACAGACAAACCAACCACTTTGATCACATCACGTCCTTGGAGGAGGTAAAAATATAATATTTGAGAAAAAAAATCACAAATTTCTGAAAAAATGGTCATACAAACAGATGCAAATTTACAAGAAAAGATTGCTGTTAGTCCCACTTATTTCACTTTCAATAATTGTAAAAATTAGCTTTTGATTCTATTGAATGGCTATATTTGTTTGAAGCTTTAAGGAGGTTTGTGTCACGAATGTTGAAAACAGGACCCATTTGCAGGACACAAGTCCAAAAGTTTTATTTGAGCTGGTTACTCAAACACAGCTCAAGGGCTAAGATTTGTTTTCCAAAATTTGCCAATATTTATGCTGCCATCTGATTTCTTTAAGAAACTAGAGACAGTCCTATTGGATTTTGTTTGGGGGTATAAAAAAAAAACAGATTATCAAAAAAACATTTAATTAAGCCTACTTTATATCTATATTTAAAGACTTATTGGGCTGCAAATGCCAGAGCACTAACACATTGGCAGATGGGCTGTGCAGATCAACATTACCTTAAAGTGACACTGGCAAAAATCTTTTTTTTTTCTGTTGTTAACACGTCTGTAACATGTTTTTTGTGACTTACAAGACACATCAAGGGCGAAGTCATTGAAATGGCTCATATCTGTGTTTTTTTGCTGTAAAGTTTCACTTAGGCTTCTCCACCCCCAAACGGGCGACTTTGGACAGAGTGTTTCTGGCTACGGAAGCATTCCGGCTTAGCCTGACTGGTTATAACGTTAACCAATCAGGCTAAGCACTGGGGATGGCTACAGACCTGAGTTCACTGCCTCTTCGGGGGAAGAGAGTGGAGCCAAGGACCAAACAGGCCAGGAGCAGCAGGAGATTTAACAAGTTGGGAAAGACGGCAGATTATACATGTTCAGTTCTTGGCCATGTGAGCAAGAAATCCTCTTCTTTTAAATTACATGTCTTTCCCACAGACATGAAAATATGACAGCAATGATTAATTTTATTTGGAAAAACCTCAGTGTCCCTGCTAAAATACCAGAGAGAGGGCACGGGCTTGGAGCGTGCATTTTACCCTGCATGCTGGGGAAGACAACCCTGGTGTGCGTGGTACAATGGCTGGGGCGACTACTGTTGTAGGTGAACCTGTGGAAGGATCATTCTCGGTGGAGTGGAGAGTCGCTGCCCAGCTGGAGGGCTCCCCTTGCCTTGCTGGGACCGCCAGCCGGTGCACCTTGCCAGCTGGTGCACCCTGCCAGCCGGCTTGGTCTGAAGGAGGCTGGGAAGACCCAGGGAGAGTGAGCGAGCGCTCCTCGGCTCCTCCTCAGGAGTGGTCTCTGGTTGCTCAATCACCGCAGATCACCTTGCTGAGTGCCAGCAAGCTGTTCACCATGATGCAGCTCGAAGCGAGGTCTCCCCGGCCTCCTTTCTTTGGAGAGAGCCGGGTAACTGCTTGCCAAACTGCTTCTTGGCCCCCAGCGAGTTGATCCACAGTGAATGGATAACCAGAGACCAGCATGGAGCCCTCCAGCTTCCATGTGGGGCCGAGCAACAACTCTCTACTCCACCAAGAATGAGCGTTCTGCAGGTTCACATATAGAAACCTTATTTCCTCAAGTTGGACCGCCTTCTCAGAGTCCTCATCTTCTTCCAACTACAGGTGGGTGAGAGTATGGGTGGAGCTAATTAGAATATTTATAGATCCACGCATACTCAAGTAGGTGGAAGACGTAAAAGCTCTTTCCAAGCCATTCTAAGGCAATGAAAGTTTTTTGTGTGTAAAAAGCCACAATATACTATTTTAGGCAATACATATTGGTTTTTGAGAGGGTTTTAGAGCCGCCGGAGTGCATCTCAAAGTCTGCTGGATTGTCTTAGAGTACATGTCTTAAAAAAAAACATGTTTCTCTATCATCATTAGTTTTTTTTTTATAGATTCTGCAATTCAAGTAAAATCTGTTAGTTGTAGTTTTATAGTTAGAGATTCAGTGAAAATTCTTGCTCAAATTAAACGGTCATATAAAGTACAAAGTTTTTCAATTTACACTCCAATTTGCTACAATCATAGTTTTGTTCCTTCACTGATGGACCATACATTCGTTACAGGGAATACCAAGGGACTTAAAAGCATAAAGGATCTTTATTTACATAATAAGTTTGCATCATTTAGTTAGTTGAGCTTAAAATACGATCTTCCAAACTCACATTTTTTCGTTATGTTCAATTAAGTTACTTTGTAAGGGAAAATATTCAAAATTTTGAATCTGCAGGTGAGAAACATCCTTTTTTTGGAATTGCTTTCTCTTCCATCAGAGAGTAAAAAGTTAGCAAATTTGTGGAAAAAAAATTAGAAGATGGTGTATCTTTTAATAATATTAGAAAGGCTTGGGAAAGAGAAATTGATTCTATGTTGTCTGATAAAATCTGGAGCTCTAGTCTGCAGAGAATACAGAGATGTTCTGTAAACAGTAGACACAGATTAACTCAATTTAAGGTGATTTATCGTTTCTATTATTCTAAGAGTTAATTGCATAAATTTGATCCTGATGTTTCCTTAGCCTGTGATAAATGTAAAACTAATGAAGGAACAGTGATACACTTATTCTGAGAGCGTCCAATATCATTTTCTTTTTGGTGTAAAACTTTTTCTTTCTGTCTGGTATATATAATCAGACTGGCTCCTGAGAGAAACCTAGCTCTTTTTGGCTCTTCTGACGGATTTTTAACTCTACCCTCTCATACTCAAAGTGTATTATTAATGAGTACAGTGCTGGCAAAGAAAAACTGGAAGTCTCCGATATCTCTCATGTTTCAGTGAATGGTTGCAGGAACTGATTTCTGTTATTCATATAGAGAAACTTCATTTTAATAAATTGGAGTACCTGAAAAATGGACAGAATGCTAGGCCCACTGCTGAAATATCTGGAAACTATTTGATTGTTGGTCTTTATCTTCAGGTCGGGGAACAGGGAGATGCTGAAGTCCGTACAGACGGAGCTAAGGAGGAAGATCAGAGAAGGCAAGGACAGCTTCAGGAAGAAGATGGAGGACAAGCTGCAACAGAGTGACATCGGCAGGGTCTGGGGAAGCCTCAAAACCATCTCTGGGCTCCAGAATACCTCCTCCCAGGCCACGGGGGGCAGGGAGTGGGTGAACAATCTGAACCTGTTTTTTAATAGGTTTGACCAACCGCCCTCCCTTCCGCCTGCGTAACAACCACTGCTGCCTCTACTGTCATCGAGACCTGCTGTCCATCCCCCCCTCCACCAACAACCCCCCACTCCCAGCACACAGCCCCCCAGACCCAACCTGGCCCTCACTAAGACCCAGGTGAGGGTGGAGCTGAGGAAGAACAAGGCGAGGAAGGCCTCGGGACCGGACTGCATCAGCGCGAAGCTCCTCAAGTCCTGCGCAGACCAGCTGTGTGGGATTGTGGAGCACATCTTCAACCTGAGCCTGAAGCTGGGGAGGGTACCACAGTTGTGGAAAACATCTTGTGTGGTACCCGTACCAAAGACTTCCCACCCCAGAGACCTGAACAGCTACATACCAGTGGGCCTGACTTCTCACCTGATGAAGACCCCGGAGAGACTGCTCCTTGCTCACCTCCACCCCGTGGTGGGACCAGCGATGGATCCACTCCAGTTTGCCTACCAGCATGGCATCGGGGTGGAGGATGCAGTGATCTTCCTCCTTCACCGTTCCCTGTTCCACCTGGAGAAGCCTGGGAACACGGTGAGGATCATGTTCTTTCACTTCTCCAGTGCTTTCAACACCATCCAACCGGTGATCCTGAGGGACAAGCTGCTGTGCGCAGGGGTGGACCAGCACCTATCATCGTGGATCCTGGACTACCTCACAAACCATTTAGCAGCAGACTACATCATCCTAGGTGCGCGACCGAGAGGTTTTGCAGGTCCTTCCTACCTACGGCTGTCAGACTGTACAACCTAAGCAGGGCTGCTCGCAGAGATAGCAAAAAAACGTGACGACCTAATAGTATTGAATGCAAAAGACGCAACAGACTTACACAAATGGTCCCCTCCAGTATACAACTAGGACAATATCAGTCGCTACGGAGGGTGACAACATGTATGGGTACATATTCATACTATGGAGGGTAACTAAATAGACGGTTATGCTGTTTATTCCATCTAGCTACAATGCTCCGCACTGTGTATATATATTTATATATTTATGTGTACATATGTATATTCACTGCTCTTATTTTCTTATCTTCTAAATTATTGCTCTGAGTGTTGCTATCCCTGTGCTGTTGCAATCCTGGAATTTCCCCATTATGGGACTAATAAAGGCTTATCTTATCTTTATTACACTGTATACTGCATTGAGGGGTTGCTTCTTCTGTGTGCTGGTGCATCTCAGTGTATCAAATATTGTGATTTTTTTTTCTTTTTAATGTGATTTAGAGGGATGGTTTGGTTTGGTTTTTTTATTCATTAGTACTGCAAGTACTGTAGGAAGTTATGGGCCTTTTGGATTAGTCACTCAGGATTCTGTGATTGAGTTGTAGGTTATGGTGTTCAGATTGCTGATATACACTAGTAGCTATACATATTGGTGTTTTTTTTTTTGTTTTGTTTTTTCCTGTGTTACGTATGATGAAATTCTGTCTGATCGAGTAAAACTCAAAGTAGTGTAAAATACAATGGATTGTTTTTTCTCTCCTTTTTGTACAAGCTTTTGAAAGAAACCCCCTTTTTGTATGGTGTGTACATTTGTCTGGGGTGAATGTATATTTATTAGGGCTGTGCGATATGATGAAAATTCCATATCACAATATAAGCAATCTTATGTGATGATATATCACGATATACATTTTCTGTAAATTCTATAGTTTAGATATAATAATCACATAAAAAGGACCATGTCTTTTTTTTTACATTTTAAATGGTAAATGGTGTTCACTTATATAGCGCTTTTATTCTCATCTCTTGATGACCAAAGCGCTTTACAGATCCTGCCATCCACCCATTCACACACACATTCACACGCTGATGGTGGCATGCTGCCTAACATGGTGCTTCCAGACCCACCAGGAGCAACTGGGGTGAAGTGTCTTGCCCAGGGACACAACGGCAGGATACTGGGGAGAGCGGGATTTGAACCGCCAACCATGTGGTTATTGGACAACCTGCTCTACCTCCTGAGCCACTGCGGTCCCCATTTTAAATTACATACTGAAAAAAAAAATCAATTGTACAAATTCATCAGTCATCCGAAAATCAAAGGCACAAAAGGTGATGTAATGAAATACAAGTGATGGCTTCAGCTTTATTCATTATTGCTACTTGACCATCCATCCATCCATCTTTCTCTAGTTCCACCACTTATCCGAAGGTCCAGGTTGCAGAGGCAGCAGCTCAAGCAGAGAAGCCCAGACTTCCCTCTCCCCGGCCACCTGCTCCAGCTCTTTAGAAAGGATACCAAGACGTTCCCAGGCCAGCTGGGAGTCTCTCCAGCATGTCCTGGGTCTCCTCCCAATGGGACGTGCCCAAAACACCTCAAGTGGGAGGTGTCCAGGAGGCATCCTGATCAGATGCCCAAACCACCTCAACTGGCTCCTTTCGATGTGGAGGAGCAGCGGTTCTACTCTGAGCCTCTCACGGATGACTGAGCGCCTCATTCTATCTCTAAGGGTGAGCCCAGCAATCCTACGGAGAAATCTCCTTTCAGCTGCTTGCATCTGCAATCTCATTCTTTTGGTCATTACCCAAAGCTCATGACCATAGGTGAGAGTAGGAATGTAGACTGACCGGTAAATCGACAGCTATACATACATGACTAATTAAAAATTATTAGAAATCAAGTAAGTTACATTAAGAACCAGTTTGTTCCTCTGACACATTATAAGGATAAGGAGAGAAGCACTTGCACTTATATAGAGCTTTTCCTAGTCTCAAAGACCACTCAAAGCACTTCACTACTACTAACCCTGTATTCTAATGGCCTGTAGAAGACGGATACCTAGGGACAATTTAGACTGACCAATTAATCTAACATGCATGTCTTTGGATTGTGGGAGGAAACCGGAGCTCCCAGAGTAAACGCACACAGCACAGGGAGAACATGTAAACTCCACACAGAAAGGCTCCTACCCCTGCCAGCCTGGGGATTCGAACTTGGCACCTTCTAGCTGTGAGGCTACAGTGCTAACCACCGCATCACTGTGCTGCCCTAATTTATTTATTATTTATTTAGTGTTTATACAGCCGCTATCACACACTTTTGCAGCTTTAGCAATATTTTCAGACAAAATTAAGAAACTCAACAGTTCAACCAAGACAACCAAGAAGGTCTGATACACTAATGTTTCCTATTAGCGACAAGTTAGCATGGTCATTTAGCATTTTCCATTTTGTAATTAGAGTGAGAAAATGTTATGTTACTTACCACCAATTAAAACAAGGTTTGAGGACTATCCTCTCTGATGCAGCACGGTGGAGAAAAAGTCCCACATCCCTGGCAAACAGGAGTAGTGGCAATATGACCAAAACATTAGCTTGCAGTTAGCTGCTATGCTATCCACTGGAACCCACACACCTGGCCACACTGCGGGAAAGAGGTGGGGGCAGTGACAAGTAGATAAGAGCTATGTGTCTTTTAAATCCCCATATGAACGATACAGCTTTATATGAAACAATAGATGGTTTTATCATGTCACCCGATATACAGTGCATCTGAAAAGTATTCACAGCGCTTCACTTTCTCCACATTTTGTTATGTTACAGCCTTATTCCAAAATGGATTAAATTAATTTTCCCTCAAAATTCTCCTGCACAATACTCCATAATGACAACATAAAAAAGTTTTTTTTGAGCGTTTTGCAAATTTATTAAAAATAAAAAACTAAAATCATATGTACATAAGTATTCACAGCCTTTGCTCAATACTTTGCTGGTGCACCTTTGGCAGCAATTACAGCCTCAAGTCTTTTTGAATATGATGCCACAAGCTTGGCACACCTATCTTTGGGCAGTTTTGCCCATTCATCTTTGCAGCACCTCTCAAGCTTCATCAGGTTGGATGGAAAGCGTCGGTGCACAGCCATTTTTGGGTCTCTCCAGAGATGTTCAATTGGATTCAAGTCTGGGCTCTGGCTGAGCCACTCAGGGACATTCACAGAGTTGTCCTGAAGCCACTCCTTTGATATCTTGGCTGTGTGATTAGGGTTGTTGTCCTGATGAAAGAGGTCAAGAGCGCTCCGGAGCAGGTTTTCATCCAGGATGTCTCTGTACGTTGCTGCATTCATTTTTCCCTCTATCCTGACTAGTCTCCCAGTTCCTGCCGCTGAAAGACAGCCCCACAGCATGATGCTGCCACCACCATGCTTCACTGTAGGGCTAGTATTGGCCTGGTGATGAGCAGTGCCTGGTATCCTCCAAACATGATGCCTGGCATTCACACCAGAGTTCAATCTTTGTCTCATCAGACCAGAGAATTTTGTTTCTCACGGTCTGAGAGTCTTTCAGGTGCCTTTTGGCAAACTCCAGGCGGGCTGCCATGTGCCTTTTACTAAGGAGTGGCTTCCATCTGGCCACTCTACCGTGCAGGCCTGATTGGTGGATTGCTGCAGAGATGGTTGCCCTTCTGGAAGGTTTTCCTCTCTCCACAGAGGAACGCTGGAGCTCTGAAAGAGTGATCATCAGGTTCTTGGTCACCTCCCTGACTAAGGCCCTTCTCCCCCAGTCACTCAGTTTAGACGACCGGTCAGAGTCCTAGTGGTTCCAAACTTCTTCCATTTATGGATGATGGCAACCACTTTGCTCATTGGGACCTTCAAAGCAGCAGAATTTTTTCTGTACCCTTCCCCAGATTTGTGCCTTGAGACAATCCTGTCTCGGAGGTCTACAGACAATTCCTTTGATGTCATGCTTGGTTTGTGCTTTAACATGCACTGTCAACTATGGGACCTTATATAGACAGGTGCGTGCCTTTTCAAATCATGTCCAATCAACTGAATTTACCATAGGTGGACTCCAATTTCTGACCTCTCTGGATAGTCTTCTGACCTCTCCTGGACTGTCAACACCAAGGCTCTGGTGAAGAAAACCCAGCAGCGGCTGCACTTCCTCCGTGTCCTGAGAAAGAACAACCTGGACCAGAAGCTGCTGCCTGCCTTCTACTGCTGCTCAGTAGAGAGCGTGCTCACCTACTGTCTGGGTGTGTGTTACGCCGGCTCCACGGCCGAGAACAGGAAGGGTGTGCAAAGGGTTATCAACACCCCCCAAAAAATTATCAGCAGCCTTCTGCCCTCCCTGGAAGACATCTCCAGATCCTCCTGTCTCAGAAGGATCAAGGCTATCACAGGAGACCCCTCACATCCCACCCACCACCTGTTCCACCTGCTTCTCTCTGGACGATGGTTCAGATCGATCAGGTCCCACACCTCCAGACTGACAAACAGTTTCTTCCCCTGGGCCATCCGAACTGCAAACAGTCAGAGGCCTCACCCCCCTCCCTGTGAACACTCACATGCACAGAACTGGGGACCTTTTAATTATCACAATAACTCACCTGTCTTTGCACTCATCACTTTCATGTACAGTGGGGCAAAAAAATATTTAGTCAGCCACCAATTGTTCAAGTTCTCCCACTTAAAAGATGAGAGAGGTCTCCAATTTTCATCATAGGTATACCTCAACTATGAGAGACAAAATGAGAAAAAAAAATCCAGAAAATCACATTGAAGGATTTTTAATGAATTAATTGGTAAATTCCTCAGTAAAATAAGTATTTGGTCACCTACAAACAAGCAAGATTTCTGGCTTTCACAGACCTGTAACTTCTTCTTTAAGAGGCTCCTCTGTCCTCCACTCGTTACCTGTATTAATGGCACCTGTTTGAACTCGTTATCAGTATAAAAGACATCTGTCCACAACCTCAAACAGTCAGACTCCAAACTCCACTATGGCCAAAACCAAAGAGCTGTCAAAGGACACCAGAAACAAAATTGTAGACCTGCACCAGGCTGGGAAGACTGAATCTGCAATAGGTAAGCAGCTTGGTGTGAAGAAATCAACTGTGGGAGCAATTATTAGAAAATGGAAGACATACAAGACCACTGATAATCTCCCTCGATCTGGGGCTCCACGCAAGATCTCAGAATCAGAATCAGAATCAGAAAAAGATTTATTGCCAAGTACATTAACAGATCACTGATAACATACGAGAGAATTTGACTTGACACAGAAGATGAACCTGCATTTCCAGTGACACGGCTGCATCGGGAACGCGCCTGCCAATAGGATGGTACAGATAAGAAATCATACAATAGAAAGGAGCAAAAAAATCATTGAATTCAGAATATTGACCATAAGTAATCAATATTATGATTACAAAGACAAAAAAAGCCCACGATGCACATTCAAGACCAGAGTTCACAGGACACAAGGAGAGCAGTGAATGTTATCTTGTTGTCAGTTTCTGGGTCAGTGTGGATGTAGTGTTGAAGCAATGTTGTATCAATATGAGCACAAGGACACTTTGGCAGAAGATGTTTTGTCTGGCTGCAGCAATTGTCCTTGGCAATTGTCCCAAGCAGCTACTGTCCAGAGGCCGTGTGCTCAGTGTTTTGAAAAACAAAGACTGGGGATTATCAGGAGGAATTTTGTAAGGGAAATTGAGCCAAATAGACTGAACACAGAGAAAGAACTTTATTTTCTTCTGCAGATTCAGTGCTTAATCCTTCATTGCGGGGCTTTGAGTCCGTCGTGAATAGACTTAAGCGTAGATGTAATCCACCTTCCGAGACAGTTCTCCATTTGTCGCTATCAAAGTCTCCTCCATTTTTCCAATTTGATGGATGCACCTCGCGTGGCCAGCATTTTGATAGGTTGTATCCATCTTCAGCAATTTGCGGTACACCAGGACAATCCCAGTTCCAATCAGAACGATCCCAGTCACCATTATTACGAAGATATACAAATCTTCAATATCTTCGATAGAGAGATTACTCAGGCACAAGATCCTCCAAACACTTGTCACCCGTAAATAGCCCGCTGGAGCCGTCCCTGCGGGGCAAACAGCTTCCCCCGGAGCACTATTCCTTGTTGAAAAAATAGTGTCAATTGCGTTCAAAGCCCAGCTTATCAATTCCATAATTTCTTTCGATAATCAGCAGTAGACGCAGACAGACAACAGCAAGCTGGGATCCAGTTAGTTAGGGAAGTGGGGAGCTAGAGCAGAGAGAAAAGAGAGAAGCGTCTACTCTCCTTGAAGAGCGGAAGTGACCCCACCCCGTGGGGTCAAAATTATCACGAGAATGGTGAGCAAAAATCCCAGAACCACATGGGAGGACCTAGTAAATGACCTGCAGAGAGCTGGGACCAAAGTAACAAAGGCTACACCAGAAACACACTACGCCGCCAGGGACTCAAATCCTGCAGTACCAGACGTGTCCCCCTGCTTAAGCTAGTACATGTCCAGGCCCGTCTGAAGTTTGCTAGAGAGCATTTGGATGATCCAGAAGAGGATTGGGAGAATGTCATATGGTCAGATGAAACCAAAATAGAACTTTTTGGTAAAAACTCAACTTGTCGTGTTTGGAGGAGAAAGAACACCATACCTACTGTGAAGCATGGGAGTGGAAACATCATACTTTGGGGCTGTTTTTCTGCAAAGGGACCAGGACGACTGATCCGTGTAAAGGAAAGAATGAATGGGGCCATGTATCGTGAGATTTTGAGTGAAAACCTCCTTCCACCAGCAAGGGCATTGAAGATGAAACATGGCTGGGTCTTTCAGCATGACAATGATCCCAAACACACCACCCGGGCAATGAAGGAGTGGCTTCGTAAGAAGCATTTCAAGGTCCTGGAGTGGCCTAGCCAGTCTCCAGATCTCAACCCCATAGAAAATCTTTGAAGGGAGTTGAAAGTCTGTGTTGCCCAGTGACAGCCCCAAAACATCACTGCTCCAGAGGAGATCTGCATGGAGGAATGGGCCAAAATACCAGCAACAGTGTGTGAAAACCTTGTGAAAACTTACAGAAAACGTTTGACCTCTGTCACTGCCAACAAAGGGTATATAACAAAGTATTGAGATGAACTTTTGTTATTGACCAAATACTTATTTTACCGAGGAATTTACCAATTAATTCATTAAAAATCCTTCAGTGTGATTTTCTGGATTTTTTTTTTCTTATTTTGTCTCTCATAGTTGAGGTATACCTATGATGAAAATTGGAGACCTCTCTCATCTTTTAAGTGGAAGAACTTGCACAATTGGTGGCTGACTAAATACTTTTTTACCCCACTGTACGTATACTGACCCATCCATGAAACCACTGCTGTGTGTATTTCCCATAATCCTTGGGCCATTCTACTCAATTGTGTGTTCAATTGTGTGTCTGCACTTTGCACTCTTACTGTATGTACATAGTCCCAACCGCATAGCCACTACCATACCTGTGTCTATTTCCATAATCCTGGGCCACTTTTATTCTCATTTTTTAAATTTTCATTTATTTCTATTTCAGTCATGTGTTTAATCGTGTGCTCTGTAACCATGTTTTATCTAATCCTTCTCCCTTACTTTATTGTGCAGTAGCCTGGTGGAGTACCCACAATTTTGTTGTACTGTACTACTGTACAATGACAATAAAGTCTAATCTATTCTATTAACATCTCAAGGATGATCAGTGGAAACAGGATGCACCTGAGCTCAATTTTGAGCTTCATGGCAAAGGCTGTGAATACTTCTGTACATGTGATTTCTTAGTTTTTAAATTTTTAATAAATTTACAAAAATCTCAAAAAACAGCTTTTTTCACATTGTCATTATGAGGTATTGTGTGTAGAATTTTGAGGAAAAAATAAATTTAATCCATTTTGGAATAAGGCTGTAATGCAGAAAAAGTGAAGCACTGTGAATACTTTCCGGATGCACTGTATATCGTCATATTGCACAGCCCTAATATTTATTGACTGTTTTTTTATGTTTACTATTGGGTTTGTGCTCGTTTTTGTTACGTGTTTACTTTAATAAAAAAGGTAAATATTATAACAACAAATTCCAAAAACAGAACACAAAGACTTCACCCCACAACGCAAAAAAACAGAGTTGCACAGCTGTGGTGTTTATCATACCAGCAGCATCGGTAAGACTTTCTAAAGGCAGGGTTAAAGAATAATTGTCATTTTTATGGATAATAACAAAATATTTAAGACTTTTTAAGGATTTGTCCACAGCCAGTTGTCTAGACTAGAGGAAAGTAGAACAAGGAGGCAGTTCAGACAGAAAACAAAGCAAGGAACAAGAAACAGAAGAACATGAGACAAAAAAAAAAAAAGAGAAACCGCTTCATGGTCAGAGCAGCTTATGGAACTGCAGGAGATCTCTCTCTCTCTCTCTCTCTCTCTCTCTCTCTCTCTCACACACACACACACACACACACACACACACACACACACACACACACACACACACACACACACACACACACACACACACACAGAGCTACAGTGGCTGCTAGTGTTGCAGTTTGATATACCACAGTGGCACTGACAGGGAGAATGACTCCCAGTGGGGGAGTGTGAGGGTCAGGTGGCTGGGGAGAGAAGTTCAGGGGAAGGCTGATCTTTAATATGGATTTGCTAACCTGCAGCTCTGGGGGCCCATAACCAGTGGCTCCATACTGTTTAAAAAAAACACATATTTCACAATTCACAATTTAGTCTAAATACTCCTAAATTCACAACAAAAAAATCCTGATTTTATGAGAAAAAAGTCACCGATTTAACAGTAAAAATAGCTTTCCAATTAACAAGAAAAAACAGGAAATATATTAGAAAAACTCTAAAATATACAGGAAAATAAAAGTCAAAAATTCAAGAGAATTTTTTTTTAAAATCCTAATGAGACCTATCACCAATAATGACGGGCCACTTTAATCTTAAGACCTGACTGTTTCATTTCCTTTCAAGGATCAAATATGTGTCACAGCTCATGTTCATTTTTTTTTTTACCCAAAACATCTAAAATGGCTCTCTTCACACCGAGGTTGCCGACACCTGGCTAACATCTGATCAGAGCTGTCCTCCACTGATGCACAGTCAGCAAAACCTTTTGTGTTTCCCAGTCGTGTGAGAGGACTACCGCTCGTACTTGGAGGAGGTGAAAAAACACAGCTCATTGCCCCTCACTCTATCATCTCATCCAATTATGAATTGGGTTTTAGCCCATCTGCTGCTTCATCAAAACATTATTTCTAGTGATAGTCGTCACTCTTCACATCCAGTCTTTGCTGCTGGCTGCCTAAGTGTGTGGATGCTGTAAATCTGGCCAGCTCATTAGCACTGACAGAGGGAATGCTAGCAGCCCACCTGCTCCCCTTCACCCTCTTTATGGCTCTACAAATTAAAATGACATTTACACACAGTCTCCTCCGCTCTGCCTATGCACTGCTCTCCTTGCCACTCACATTGCTTCATCTGTTCAATGGTGTTGTGGCCCACTCCATCACAACCTCCTACCCTAACTTTTTTTTTACCTGTTTCAACACCTTGTGTGCTGTTTTCCTGGTTCTGCCTCAACCGTTCTGTTTTGTGTTCTGAGTCCCTTGCTCCACTTGCTTCTTTTAAGTTTCAGCCCTTGAGCCCCGTTGTCTTTCTGCTTCTCTAAACACTCTTTCCTCCTCCACATCCATCACCTTTTCCCATCTTCATGCCCGATGAACTCATGGCACCCTAACCATCCAGTCACTGTGGTGTGTCCACTGAGTGACAGCATGATGAAATGATGTCCCAGCATGTTTGCATTGCCCGCTAGGGTCACAGGGGTAATGAAGCCACGAAAACGCAGGTGTAGAAGCTTAGATAAGGCTGAGAACAAGGTGGAGGGAGACAAAAGGAGTTACAGCGAAGAAGAAGAAGGTGATTCCTGAATGAATCACCTTCCACCTAAAACTGGCACAGGTTTTACATAGAAAGGAGGGAAACTCAATGAAAAGCTCTGTGTGTACAGATTCAACTGTTCAGCATGGAAAGGATGAATTTGCTGTCACCAAGTCATAAAACTCTGTTTGCATTCATCTCACTGCATCTTAATACATACAAGGTTTGCATGCTTTATTGTGGGTTTTATCCAAGCACCTTGTTACAAGCACTGGCTGGCCCATTGTACACGGAAACCCTGGTAATGACTCACTGATGTGTGCAGTACTCAGAGAATTTGGATCTATTGGCACAATTTACAGCCTCAAACAAAGCAGCTTAAATGTTATAATCAATACAACAGCAGGACTGACAAAAGCCGTAATTCACTGAGTGATTTAAGGGAACTAACAATATGTGTGCAGCTGAGGGTCAAACGCTGCCTTTTTTAATGGCTTTCTCGGGGCTAAACTGAAGCCTATTGTTTGCAGAGCTTGGGAAATGTGAATGCGGCCTTTAAGTGGGTCCCACACAACTCAGCAGTGGTTCAGTGCAGCGGTCTTGGAGAATCTTCCCTGGTGGGTGATCTAAACAACCCTGTCTAAACAGTCCTTATTTCTCCCATTTATTTAGCCGACTTTATGGATTGGGGAGAGAAAAAGCCAGTGGCTTTGAAGATTTGGTGGAGACTCAGAAAGGGGTATGTGCTCAATATAAACACAACAAGACATGTGGATGTGTGTGTGTGTGTGTGTGTGTTTCAGCCCCCGTTTGAAGTCCTCCACTCCACTCTGGCAATTACTTCATATCAAGGATTAGATGAGGGAGAGGGCACAGAGGAGACACAAAGATGGAAAGAAGTGAGAGCTGAGAAGCGAGGTAGCAGATTCAGAGAGAGCACCGAGAAGCGAGAGAAACGGAGACAACAGTAGAGATTCAAGTCTCCACCGCTGAGTGTTTTTCTTCCTCACAGTGGACTATGTGCATTCCCTAAACATGAGCTTGAAGACTACTCCCGAAATTGTGGAAGATCACTGGCGCAGCAAAACAAAGTTATTTGCACTGTGTCAGGGACCAAAATGCGCTATGAATAGTGGATGATCAGCACAAAGTCGATGTAGACGCCATGCGGTTGCAGCTGTTGCAATAGTCATGACACAGAAGTAAATCTGATGCAGGTTTTCTCATTGTTTTTTTTAAGGTACAGGCACTGTCTTTTCTTCTCAAAGAATTTTCGGGGGTGTGGGGGGGGGATTTGAATCAACTATTTCACTGTCATTGTTTTCACGGATCTACTTCACAGCAGCTATTTTGACCAAAAATAATGGGTGAGCACACAGCTTGTGTATATAATGGCATTAACAAAGGGTTTTCTATTATTTATTTAAAGAGCCTTAATTATTGATAGAAACACCTACAGTAGTTGAATAGGTGAAAATACATTTGTGAAACAGGCCTGTATTGACAGCACAACAAATTATATTAACAATGGGCCTCATGCAAGAACATGTTAGTATTAGTATGTGTAAATCCCAAGTACTTTTTTAGTAAGTCACATTAGTATGAATGAGCCACTCCAGATTCAACAAACAAAAGTCTGAATTCCACCCGTGTGTAAGTGAGCGTGCGTTCATGAGTGTTGAAGATTTAATAACTGATGCCCTAAAGCTACCATATAAGGCCATGTTTCCCATAGTCTGACCAGAAGTTTCATTCACAAAAATGGCTTCAGAGTGTAAGGGGAAAAAAAAAAAAACTTCTCAAGGAAAATTGAAATTCTCCAGTCTGAGATCCAAAAAGGAAAAAAAATACAGAATTTAAGTAGCATCTGCAGGGGAATCAAAGGGCAGGCAAAAATGAAAGAATCCATGAGATTATAGGAGATATTTCAGTGTGTGGTGTTGCTGCAGATGTTCCTCCTGACAGTGACCAACATGAAGACACACCGTGTGAAGAAAAGGCCTTATGCCTGAAGTAATTTGTACTGTATTTGTAACTGTAATTTCCCAGTTTGGGATTAATAAAGTACATCTATCTATCCAGCTATACTATGTTGTAAAACATTTTTTTACTGCTGTGGAACTGCTTTATTTTGAACAACTGTGGCAGAACATAGACCTAAAATCTGATTCATCTGATTCATATAGGCACTGTGATCCATTCTCAAACCCATTAATGTCCATGTCCTCCTACAGGTAAGGATGGCACACTGGACCATGTGCACCATCCGTGTGCACTGTACTGAAACTGTCCCACTTTGCTGAGCAGTATGATATACGTATTTCAACAACTTGGCTTAAAATGTGTGTGTAAAAAAGCGGTAAAAATTGACTATTGTTAAATTTTCACAGTATATTAGTTTATTTGAAAATACAGTCCACTCTTTCCTAAAAATCACTTACTGAAATGGACCCAGCTCTGCATGCTAACCCAGAGGCGAAGCCCACACTTCATGTGAAAATGGTAACAAAACAGAATGATATCCATGTGATCCTACATTGTTTACAGTGTGACAGCTGAACAGTCACTCACCGGTCAGCCAGTCATCAGCATCACCCTGTGTGAGACATACATTATATGGAGTCGTTGGCTGTCCCTGCAACAACGTTTAAAATCTTATACTTTGCATCTGATATGATTTGGACATTGATGAATGATGTTCCATCCATCCATTTTCTTCCGCTTAATCCTTTTCGGGTCGCGGGGGGGCTGGAGCCTATCCCAGCATCTTTGGGCGAGAGGCAGGGTACACCCTGGACAGATCGCCAGTCCATCGCAGGGCCAACACAGAGAGACAGACAACCATTCACTCTCACAGTCATACCTAAGGACAATTTAGAATCCCCAGTGTGATGCCAATTGACCTAACTTGCATGTTTTTGGCATGTGGGAGGAAACCGGAGAAATCCCGGAGTAAACCCACGCAGACACGGGGAGAACATGCAAACTCCACACAGATCACTGTTGGTTGGGGGCTGGGATCGAACCCAGGATCCCCTGGCCAAGGGTGAGTTGCTGTGCTGCCGCAGTGCTAACCACTCCGCCACCGCGCTGCCCTGCTTTTGATTATTTTTATTTAATTTTAGTCAACTGTTAAGTTAATATGCAATTCAGACAAATAAAATATAGAGCCATTTAGTGGAAACTAAGGTTAGAATAACAGCAATTTACACAAAACTCTCACAACTGGTCTGCACCACTCGTAAATTTAGTGTCTGTACTAACAGATTTGTGAATCAAGTTCACATAAATTGATCCTCAGTCACATTTATGAACAAATCTGTTAATACTAACAGTTCTTGCATCAGGCCCAACGATCCTAGATATCAGAGCAGAATCACAGGAGGCTGAATGTTAGCAAGACCAGAGAGATGGTGACCGACTTCAGGAAGAAGAGGACGCCTTCTCAGCCATTACAGATTAGGGGGGAGGATGTGGGGGTGGTTGAGGACTACAAATATCTGGGTGTCAGGATCAGCAACAGGCTGGACTGGAGATCCAACACCAATGCTGCGCACAAGAAGGGGATGAGCAGACTCTACTTCCTGAAGAAGCTGAGATCCTTCAACGTGTGTAGCAGGATGCTGGAGCTTTTCTACCAGACCGCTGTCACCAGCGTCATCTTCTTTGCTGCTGTCTGTTGGGGTAGCAGTATAAGGGCCAGAGACACCAACAGACTGGACAAGATTATCAAGAGGGCTGGCTCTGTGATTGGTCTCAGACCGGAGACCTTTGAGACAGTGGTGGAGAGGAGAACACTAAATAAACTGCGATCCATCATGGACAATCCTGATCACCCCCTCCACCACACACTGGACAGACAGTGGAGCACTTTCTACAGTAGACTACTACAGCTTCGCTGTCAAACGGCCAGATACAGGAAATCCTTCCTGCCACATGCCATTTCACTGTACAATAACTCACTATGATGCTGTATTCTGGTCATAACTATGCTGCCATACTGCACCTTACTGTCTAACTGGTACCTCACATTTCACTCTGCTCCTGATAGTCCTTCATTGTGCAGTGGGATGATTCATGTGTTTATAAGGGTCATCATATATTAAGCTATGATGTGCATAGGTTGCATAGTCGTGTTAGTTTTACTTTCCATGGGTAATCCCTTTGTCTGTCGTGCGTGTGTTTCTGTCGTTTGGTTGTCTACTGTCGTGCTGCTGTTAGTGTAATTTCCCAGTTTGGGATCAATAAAGTACATCTATCTATCTATCTATCTATCTATCTATATATATATGACGTTCTTTTTTGTTTTAGGAAAGTGTATGAGCCACTTTGGGTTATTAAATGATGGTTTTCCTACCTCTGGGATGTGAACAGTGTAAGGCTGCCCATGGAAGTTTGGCGCATTGTCATTTACGTCTCCAATCTGGATGTTTACTGTGTCTTTGACCACCTGAGGGAGAAAGTACCTTGGTAAAACAGATCCACCTCCACACAATTTACCATTATGCACACCAAGAAAAGAAAATGGGACAAGTGTGCTTAACTGTGTTATGTGCACCCAAGGGGAGAGTAGCTTAAATGTCAGTATGTTTCAGAAGCTAAACTGTGTTGCGTAAGACAGGTGTCATGAGAAAAGGAGGGAAGTCAGGGTGAGAATGAAAGCGGCAGAGTGAAACAGAGACAGATTGTGAGGCCTGCATGCGATATGCGGTCAGGATATATCCATGATGTCAGCATATGAAGGGATGTGCCACCGCTGTGATCATGGTGCAAATCTGTTGCGTACCTCCTGACTGTCACTCACGTAGAATTCAACCTGCATCTCTGACATGGCCTAGTGAGACAGAAGCACACGTTAATACGAACTTTACATGGACAGGTAAAACAAAGACACAGAAAAGCCTCTCTGAAGTTAGGATACTTCCTTTCTTCCAGCATAGTTTTTCCACTGCTCTTTCATCATTTGATCATTTACAGTACATCTTCTATTTTCAAAATTATCCCACACACGTTCTCTTGTATCTAGTGCATTTGCTTTGACAATGTGTGAGCGTCTTGGCATTAGTTACTCTGTAAGTTTGTGTGCAGTCTGTACCTCGCGGTCGAGCTGCTGTCGAAGCCAGACCACACCGCTGTCTTCATTCACAGAAAAATACCTCATGGCCTCTTCTCCTGAAACCCCATATATGAGTTTTCCTCCCTCAGGATCAATTGCCCTCAGCTGGGCCACGGACGAACCTATCAATGAAAGGGTCAAAGGTCACAGGTCCAGCACAGATGAAGGCTAATCAACCTAATCAAACAGCAAATAATATACAGTATGTGGACACAAATGCAATATTTCTGCTAGATTTTTCATCATTCTTTTTTCAGTTAGAGGCTTATTGTGGACAAAACATTTATTGCTATTTTTTTTTCAGTTGGAGGAACAAGTAACCAGTATTTGTCATTTTGTATGAAACATAGATCCAAAATGACATTCAAACTTTTTTTTTTTTTTTTGTTGCAGCAGACCACAGTTGGAGGATCCATCAGGTGTTTCTGTACCATTGTTAACACTGCTTGGATGATCTACCTGGTAGTACCTAGATAATAACTAACCAGGTACAAACCAGGTACACTATATGGACACAAGTACTGGATAAAATACAGATGACTTTTTTGACATCTTTTTCTAAATCGATATGAATTAATATGACGTTTCTCCATCTTCCCTGCAGCTCTTAACAGCTTCCACTCTTCTGGAAAAACCTTCTATATGTGGTGTTCCGAGCTGTGTGTTGTTTGTTCCCTCTCTCTCTAATTATGTTCCACAGCTGCGGTTTCATGGGATGGGAGGATGTTTCACTCTACAGCATTTTCACACGCAGCCTTAGTCCTAGCCTTTGGGGATGAGTTGGCCCATTTAGAAAAACCCTCCTCACTACACGAGTTAATCTCTAGCCATCAATACTGAAAACTGTTTAAGGGAGTGGGCTAGTGAGTGCCGTTTTACTAACCGCTCGGGCTCCCAGCCACGTTTCCCCTCTCAGCCTCTCCTCCCAGCACCCCCCCCCCCCCCCCAAACCCTCTGACACCGAGGAACCTATGCTGGTGGGCTGATCTAGGTTGCCTCCTGCAGAACGACAACGCCACCGCAATCTCGGATTGTGCATGTATTGTGCTTGTGCCGATCACGAGGTTGCTTCTTGTCCCAATCAGCCAAAAGGTGGGGGGTTCTGTTTGTCACAGTAGGGGGGCTAATGGATGTAGGGAGGCCTAAAACCCTTACACGACTGGTATTGCCTATTCGATTTCAACACTGTCACACTGATTTTTCCACTAATGCTCTCATTGATTCAGGCGCAGAGCAGAGCTTCAGTTTGGAGAGTCTGGCAACCCGGCTGAAGCTCCCCTGTCATAATCTGGAAACTCCATTGAATTTGGTTGCTATTTCCAGAGACCCTCTCACCAGAGTTACTAAGAAGACTGCCCCCATTTCAGTTTTGGTTTCAGGTAACCATCGGGAGCACCTGAGTTTTTTTGTTTTACCCATCTCTCCCTCCCCTGTCATTTTAGGATATCCTCGGCTAAGACTCCACAACCCAGTTGTTGATTGGCAGGCAGGGAGGGTCATTTCATGGAACACCTTTTGTTTAGCTGCTTGTTTACAGTCTGTAGCCTGTTCTCCCTCTGCTTTTATTAGTCCCCCGCCCACCCACATGCCCGATCTCACTTCGGTTCCCCCCGAGTACCATGACCTTGCTCCAGTATTCAGTAAAGCGAAGGCACTTTCTCTACCCCCCTACCACCCTTATGACTGCACCATTAACCTCCTTCCGGGAGCTCCATTACCATCCAGTAGGCTTTATAGTCTCTCTGCCCCGGAGCGGGAGGCGATGGATAAATACATTAAGGAGTCATTAAGTTCAGGCATTATCAGGCTTTCTTCATCAGTGGTGGGGGCGGGGGTTTTTTGGTGGGCAAAAAGGACGGCTCCCTTCGACCCTGCATTGAGCTTAACAACATCATGGTGAAAGATAAGCACACTCTGCCACTCATTAACTCTGCCTTTGACTTGCTTCTGGGGGCCACTGTCTTCACCAAACTGGACCTGCGCAACGCCTACCACCTGGTCCGGATTAAAGAGGGTGATGAGTGGAAGACAGGGTTCCGCACTCCTAGTGGCCACTTCGAATATTTGGTGATGCCATTTGGCTTAACAAACGCGCCGGCAGTGCTCCAGCAGCTCATCAGCGACGTGCTGAGGGACTTTTTGAATTCCTTTGTGTTCGTGTACCTGGATGACATTCTCATCTTTTCTCGTTCTATAGAGGAGCATCGGGTGCACGTGAGAAGGGTCCTTCAGCGGCTACTAGAGAATCAACTCTACGTCAAGGCGGAGAAGTGTGAGTTCCATACATCCTCTACCACCCTCCTGGGGTTTGTCATTGCCCATAAAGAAATCTGGGCTGACCCAGGTAAGGTGAAGGCAGTGGTGGAGTGGCCTGTCCTTTCTTCCCGTAGGCAGCTGCAACAGTTCCTGGGATTCGCCAATTTTTTGCGGTGATTTATCCGTGATTACACTGTGGTTGCTCTGCCACTCACCCGCCTCACCTCCACCAAAGTCCCTTTTCGGTGGTCCAAAGAGGCTGATGCAGAATTCTCTGAATTAAAGTCTCACTTCTCCTCTCCCCCTAGCCTTGCCCAGGTGGATCCATGCTTAAAGTTCCTGATGAAGGTAGATGCCTCGGACTCTGGAGTGGGGACGGGCCTATCTCAGCGCTCAACCTCTGAAAATAAGGGCCGTCCCTGCGCCTACTTCTCTTGACGTCTGTCTCCTGCTGAGAGGAACTGTGATGTGGCGGATCGGGAGTTGCTGGCAGTCAAGTTGGCCTTGGAGGAGTGGCATCACTGGTTGGAGGGAGCCTCGCTGCCATTCGTGGTTTGGACTGACCATAAGAACTTGGAGTACCTCAGAACAGCTAAACGGCTGAACTCGAGACAAGCCCGCTGGTCCCTTTTCTTTGGCAGGTTCAACTTTACCATCACTGATCGCCTGGGGTACAAAAACATCAAGCCTGATGTGCTCTTGAGACAGTTCTCCCCGGACATGGCCTTGCCTGAGCCACATCCTATTGTGTCTCCCTCATGTGTGGTTGGCGTGCTGTCCTGGGAGATCAAAGATAGGGTCAAGAGAGTGCAGGACGCGGAGCCCGACTGGGGTGGGGGTCTGGCAGGACGGGTTTATGTCCCTTCCTCAGTCCATGGTGAGGTCATCAATTCGTTGCACTCCTCTAAAGTCATGTGTCACCCCGGGGTGTTTTGCACCTTGTCCCAGCTGCGGAGGACCTTCTGGTGGCCATCGATGAGGAGGGATGTCAACGAGTTCATTTGGTCTTGACCCCGGTGCTCCAGCAGCAAATACTCCTCCTCTCCCCCCTCGGGACTGCTGCATTCCCTATCCATCCCCAGCAGACCATGGTCCCATGTGGTTCTGGATTTTGTGACCAGGCTTCCCCCCTCCGCTGGACATACAGTTATCCTCACCATCGTGGACAGGTTTTCTAAGGCAGCTCATTTCATTCCCCTAAACAAGCTCCCGTCTGCCAAGGAGATGGCCGACCTGTTTGTGTTGCACGTTGTCTGCCTGCATGGGATCCCAGTAGACGTAGTTCTGGACCGGGGTCCTCAGTTTGTATCTCAGGTGTGGCGATCCTTTTGCAAGACCATTGGGGCAACGGTCATCTTGTCCTCAGGATATCACCCTCAGAGTAATGACCAGTGCGAGGGTGCCAATCAAGAACTGGAGGCTGCCCTGAGGTGTGTCACTGCCTCCAATCTTGCATCCTGGAGTACATACCTACCTTGGATCGAGTGTGCGCACAACTCCGCCACTTCTGCGGCTACAGGTCTCTCCCCCTTCCAGGTGTCTTTGGGGTATAATCCCCCCACCACCACCACCGTTTCCCGAGGAGGAGGTGGAGATCGCTGTTCCATCGGTGCAGCCATACATTCTGTCCAACCCTTACCGGGTTGGACAAAAGGTATGGCTATCCACTAAAAACATCAACCTCAAAACTGAGTCCAAGAAGCTCTCTCCTTGCTTCATTTGTCCTTACTCCATATCACATCATAATCAATCCGGTTGCTGTCTGTCTGTCTCTTCCCCCTGCTCTCCGCATCTGTCCTACGACGCAGGGGGCGAGGCCTTCAGTACCTTGTGGACTGGGCTGGGTATGGACCTGAGGAGAGGTCATGGGTCTGAGTGTCATTTATTACAGATCGACAGCTGATCAGGGCTTTTCATTGGGCTCACCCTGGCAGGTTGAGTCGGCCGCTGGGGGGGCGTCCCGTGAGGGGGGGGCACTGTGGTGATCCGAGCTGTGTGTTGTTTGTTCCTTCTCTCTAATTATGTTCCACAGCTGCGGTTTCACTCACACCTGCGCCTCCTAATCAGACTGCCTTCATAAGGAGTGGGGCCCTCCACTCCTGCACGGAGACGTCAATGCTCCAACACTGTGAAAGAGTTTCACGATGCAAATATACTGTTCTCGTCAGCTGGGAGCTTTGCCTCCCTTTCTATTACGTCTACTCTGCTCCTCGTCGGCTGGGAGTTTCGCCTCCCTCTCTCTCTACAACTTGTAAGCAGCTTGTTAACTTGTTTTCATCAACCTGCATCATCCTCTCCTTGTCCTCTATACCTGTGCACAGGTGGACCATCCTCCTGGTGGACCAACCCAACTCCAGGTGGTGGACCAGGACTCACTCCATGAGTTAGAGGCTCCTCTCTCTCATCAGCATCCCGTAAGTGCCTCAGCACCTAGACTGAACTTTCCCTTTCCCTCCTCAGCTGAGGATTCCTCTGCACGGATCACTGTACATATCTGCGCTGACACTTCCTCATCGTCACGGGACTATGGTGACCTGGAGAAGGACAAGGCTGCAAGTAGTTTCTCTCCTACACTTCCTTGCTCCGTAAGATTATTATTTATTCCACTAATTCATCCGTGTGTTGCAAGATTACTCATATCTCCTTCTCTCTCTTCCTTGCAGGGTTGCCAGACTGCTCCCGCTTTGCGTGCACGCACACCCACACCCACACCCACACCCACACACACACACACACACGCACGCACGTTCAATAAAGACCATTGTATTTCTAATCGAGTCTGTTGTCTGCTCCTTGGTTTAAACCTCAAATCATGTCACGATAAGATTTTGGAGTGTCTGTGGGAATTTTTGCTCATTCAAAGAAGAACACTTGTGTTTGATCAGAAGACCTGCTGCAGCGCAGTACCGCTGCCCCAACGAGGGGGAAGGATGCGGGGGTGGGTGATGGTGGTGGGTGGGTGAGTACTGTAAGCACGGGATTTTTTAATAAAAAGAAGATAAGGACTTTTAAAAAAAAAAGTCACAGCGATTTTTGTCCAGAAGGATAGGCAGATTTTCTTCATTTACAAGTAAAGGTCACATTTACAAGTAAGCACATTTACAAGTAAAGCCACATTCACAAGTAAAGGCCACCACCGGAGTGGTGGCCTAGTTGGTAGAGCATCTGCCCCACACCCGGGAGGCCAGGGTTCAAATGCCAAAAATCATATAAAAGTGGAACTTCGTGCTGTCCAGCTTGGTGCTCAGCAATAATGGAACGGAGAAGGGAAATTTGTGGCGGCGCCTTGCATGGCAGTGACCCCCCTGATTCTAGATGTGATTAACATTGTAGATAAGAGAAACGTAATTTCCTTCTACTATACATGATTGACTGTATGGATTGAATGACATCAAAGTTGGCTTTACCTTTACCTTAAAGGTAAGACCATGCATGGATTATGCATGCACCAGATGGTCCTGGTGGGTCGGGCCAGCGCCTGTGTATGGCAGCTCTAGCACCATCAGTGTGTGAATGGGTGGATAGAAGGATCTGTAAAGCGCTTTGGTCATCCAGAGATATAAGTGAATGCCATTACCATTTACCATAGTTGTTGTAAATACCTGAATTTGTAATAAATGAGTGTAAATTGTGGAGCTGCAACACACAGGAGATATGCAGCTCTCTGAGCCACTAATTTATGTTCTTCCTTGGCCAAAAAACAAAGTATAATGAATTTTGTGCACCCCAAAAACTTGTTTGTAAACAACTTAATACATTATACTTGTGTAACCAAGAGTCTTTGCACACTGCCTTTACTCAAGAAGAGTTCTAAAATGAAAGCATAGACTTTTGTTACTGCCTTTTCTGTGTATTCCATAAAGAGGTAATTCAATAAATACCTTACACTTCTTGTGATAAAATTATTTATAAATCCAATTTTAAAAATGTAAGATTAGCAGATTAGAAAACAATGCAAGCTTTCAATTGCATGCTGAATTTAATAGCGCAGCAGTCACACTTATTCAGAATCAGAAGGAATCAATCAGAACTAGAAAAGCACTCGGAGAGCGCAGACCTCCGCCAAGCGCCACAGTTCCCCCCCATACAGTGTTTGTGTGTACGTTTTCAGATTCCTTGACCATGAAAACATATGACTAGCAATTGGATTCACAATGATAGGATTAGTGGTTCAGTAGTAAAAGCATTACCTCCTTGGCGGAGGTAATAAACTGAAGTGCTGGTGTTGTGTCCATCTCCTCCACTGAAAGCAGCACTCAGGGCTTCACTGACAGATGCAAATGACAGATGCAAATTGGGTAGACAGGTTGGCGTGGGTTTTATATTGGGGTTGCGCTCCGCGGCAAAAGAGGATTTAGAAGCTTCCCCGGCAGAAAGTTTGTTTTTGCGCAGCCCCTATGGCTGCCCGGGGAATTTCTGCCAAATAATCTGGCGCCGGACAGCTGCCCGTGTCAGCTTTTGCAGCGTAGTGCAAACACAGGCACGCTGCCGGGCCCTGCCCACCACTGTTTTCCGCGTGCTTTTGTGCCTAAAACTTTGAATAACGCGGAGTTTGTGTTCGTCAGACACGACGGCCAGCGCCCTCCATTGCGCCTGCGCACATGTTGAAAATGGCCGTATCTCACAATGTTAAAGAATCCTTTAAAAAATTCCTGTATCCAGACGGTGATCCAGATCATCCCCAAAATTTAATCAGTTCTTCCTTGTACCATTTCCAACAACGCCTGAAACTTTCATCGAAATCCGTCCAAAACTTTTTGAGTTATCTTGCTAACCAACAGACAGACAAACAAACAGACAGACAGACAAACAGACAAACGCTGGCAAAAACATAACCTCCTCCTGGCCTGCGGCCTGGCGGAGGTAACCAGCCGGAATGAAGACTTTTCAAAATTCGCGCCACATTCAGGGGGGAATTTCAAATTGGCTGTGGACTCAGCTGACTGATGTTCCAGCAGCAGCTGGTTGTGTCTTTATGCAAGTCGGCTCTCCCTGGAATGCAATCAGAATGTTTTGGGTGCTGTTGGAATGCCATACGAATATTTAGAATGCAGTCATAGTGCCATTAGAATACACTTTGAATGCCGTTCGATATTTCCCCACTTCAAATGTACCTGGAAAGTTTTGAGCATTAGTAAAACATTCAGGCCAGCCACAAATATTTGAAATGCATTCAGAATGCAGTCAGAATTTTTCAAATGCACTTTGAATTTCCAGGAATATACAAGGAATTTTCATTCTGACGGCATTCCGGCTCATTCTGCCTCTAGTGCAACGACCCCATAAGCTTAAATCTATTGGGTTCATATACTGTATTTGTAAACCTGGCTCTGAAAGCGTCAGTGCCTCAGCAGCCATGAACTTCACCACACGTCACTGCCCACCTGGAGCAACTTGGGGTTCAATGTCTTACTCAAGGACACTTCTACATGCAGACTGCAGAGAGCAGGACTCAAACCACCAACTCTTCAATTCAAAATCTAACACACTCTTCACCTGTGCCACAGCCGCCCCAATTAAAGTTACTGAGAGCTGTCTTTTTTTTTTTTTTTTTTTGTTACTTATTTGTACCCGTAGGTAGATTTGGTTTGCAGTTTGGTGACAAGCCACCGGCTGCCGGTCGCTGCGTGCGCGAGCGCCCTAAACCTACATGTTTTTTGGTATGTGGGAGGAAACCGGAGAAATCCCGGAGTAAACCCACGCAACACGGGGAGAACATGCAAACTCCACACAGCTCACTGTTGGTCGGGGGCTGGGATCGATCCCACGATCTCATGATCCCCGCGATCCCCCGGCCAAGGGTAAACTGTGCTGCCACAGTGCTAAACCACTGCGCCACCGTGCAGCCTAGCTGTCTTTGAACTAGTTTAGCAAAAACCACCTATGAACTGATTCTACCTTGGCTATAGTGCTATCATATAAGAAAGAAAAGGACTTGTCCTCCAACATAGAAAGAGAAAACAATAATTTTGATTTTAACGTTTCACTCTCCTTTTGATACTTGTGGGTTAGTTCTTCAAAACCTTTTTGTAGGTCCCGTTCCAAAATACTTTTGATTTAAGAGTTTGCTGCTGTGCATATTTCATTTGGTGGTATGGAGGACCCAAAACCAGAAATTAGGAGGCATGTAGTAGATGTAACTCATGGTAAACAAACAAAAAAAAACAAAAACTTACTAAACCTCTGGAAACTAAATTACTGATACAAGAAGATCCCCATCACAGGGGCTGAGGTTGCAAAGGTGGTTTAAAAAGCTCCTTGGTGGCCGGGCCCCGGTCGTGGACAAGAATCGCCCTGAGTACCTCGAGGCCCTGGATGCTGTAGGGCTGTCATGGTTGACACGTCTCTGCAACATTGCGTGGATGTCAGGGACAGTGCCTTTGGCATGGCAAACCGGAGTGGTGGTTCCTCTCTTCAAGAAAGGGGACTGGAGGGTGTGCTCCAACTTTAGAGGGATCACACTCCTCATTCTCCCTGGGAAGGTCTGTGCCAAAGTACTGGAGAGTTGAACCTCGGATTCAGGAGGAGCAAAGTGGTTTTTGTCCTGGCCATGGCACATCGGACCAACTCTTTACCCTCTTGAGAATACTCAGGGGTTCGTGGGAGTTTGCCCAACCAGTTTACATGTGTTTTGTGGACTTGGAGAAGGCATCAACCGTGTCCCTCGTGGTTTTTTGTGGGGGGTGCTTCAGGAGTATGGGGTATCGGGCTTGTTGTTACGAGCTATTCGGTCTCTATATGACCATTGGAGAGTTTGGTTCATATTACCAACACTCGGTCGGACTCATTCCCAGTGAGAGTTGGACTCCGCCAGGGCTGCCCTTTGTCACCGATCTTGTTCATAATTTTTATGGACAGGATTTCTAGGCCCAGCCAGGGAGCGGAGAGTGTCACGCTTGGTGACCACAGGATGTCATCTCTGTTGTTTGCAGATGATGTTGTCATGTTGGCTTCATCCAGCAATGACCTACAGGTCTTACTGGGACAGTTTGCCGCTGAGTGTGAAGCGGCTGGGATGAGAATCAGCACCTCCAAGTCCGAGTCCATGGTCCTCAGCCTGAAAAAGGTAGATTGTCCTCTTCGGGTTGGGGACAAGCTCTTGCCTCAAATGGAGGAGTTTAAATATCTCAGGGTCTTATTCAGGAGTGAGGGGAGAATGGAGCAAGAGATTTACAGATGGATTGGAGCAGCATCTGCATGTGATGTGGACGTTTTACCGGTCCGTTGTGGTGAAGAGGGAGCTAAGCTCTAAGGCAAAGCTGTTGATTTACCAGTCAATCTACGTTCCTACCCTGACCTATGGTCACGAGCTTTGGGTAATGACCGAAAGAATGAGATCACAGATACAAGCAGCTGAAATGAGGTTTCTTTGTAGGAAACAACAGAATTCAGACAAGCTAAATCATCAGTGGCAGGTTAAACCAACAAACTGCACTGATGTGTCAAGAGGGAGAAGGAGACACGAGTTCGGAGGACCAAAGAGGACCACACTGGGCGGTGCGGTGGCGGAGTGGTTAGCACTGCGGCAGCACAGCAACTCACCCTTGGCCATGGGATCCCTGGTTCGATCCCAGCCCCTGACCAACAGTGATCTGTGTGGAGTTTGCATGTCCTCCCCGTGTCTGCGTGGGTTTACTCCGGGATTTCTCCGGTTTCCTCCCACAGGCCAAAAACATACAGGTTAGGTTAATTGGAGACTCTAAAGTGGCCCTAGGTGTGATTGTGTGTGTGAATGGTAAAGGGATAGCGCCGTACCGTGGCTGCTTCATCCATCCAGGTGGATGCCCTCAATTTCCCCTCTGGGGATCAATAAAGTATACAAAATAATAAAAAAAAAATCAAATTGAGACCCATGACACAGGGGGCCAAAGCTCTTTACTGGCCAGGGCAAAACCGCCTGAGCAGTGCACTGTTATGGCTGTGAGGGAGAATATGTTATTATCTATGACAATGGAGCCAAATACTTATGAATAGATTACACTGGCATACCTGTGGTGCAAAATGTATATTTACAGGTAGATGCATAATGCTGATTAATTGAGGAAATTCCATATCCAAACTTGGAGTTATTAGGAGCCTTCTTCCAGCTAGAATAATCACATCATTTGTATTTTTGATCATTCCAATGGTGAGCTTATCTGTGTTTGTTTGTTTGATTGCACAGCATTAATGAAAAATACATGCAGAAACAGGCATCTGGCTGTCTTCAAGTAATAACAGGTCCCTGGAAATAGGTGCAAGCATGTTTGAGTAAATAAACAAATGAAGCACTGATTGCATGTGTAGATGTAAAAACACAACCCCCTCCCACCCCTCAGTCCTTGCAGGTACTCGGACAGACAATAGAAGTGAAGCCAAACTAAATCAAACCTGTCACTTGTGCACCAAACTGCTTAATACAGCCACCAATTAGGCTTCACAATCACACACCCCTCTCGTTTTATTAATACACCCCATTTTCCTATGAAAGGGTGGCAAAGATGACTAATTAATATAACGATTTATGAAGCCCTCTCATTGCAGTCTAATGAGATTTATGCAAATTCAGCGGCTTTCAATATGAGTTATAATTTGGTTGAAGACGGTGCAAATTAAGCATTTTAGCCCATAGTCATCAATAATAACTGTGTTTTTTCTCCTCCTTTCGGTCCTCTCAACTGTGAACGAATAGTCTGCTATGAGTGGGTAGACATACACTTGAGTGAAGGATAACAAATGGCCGTTTCAGACTGAGAGTGTGCATGTGCGCCTTAGTCTTGTGCAAGATTAACTCCTACATCCTAGAAGTGAGCCAAGTCCAACTTACAAAGGTATGGGTAGGATTCCCGTTCAGGACAAAAACACATGATAAACTAGTAGAAAAAACACTAAAATATGGAGTTTTTAACAAATTAATTAACTTTAGGAATGCAAAATACACTGTCTCCAAATCATGTCTTGCAGGATCTACTGATTCTGCTTTATGTAACTCTAAATGTGGGTTTATAAGATAAGATAAGATAAGATAAGCCTTTATTAGTCCCACAATGGGGAAATTCCAGGATTGCAACAGCACAGGGATAGCAACACTCAGAGCAACAATCAGAAGGCAAGAAAAAACAACATCTAGCAAACATATGTCCATATTACTATAAATGTATATATATAGACACACAGTGCAGAGCATTATGGCTGGTGAATGTGCAGCAGAAAGTCTAAGCTCTCTCTCCGCGGATGCAGCGGGCCAGCTGGAAGTCTTTGGGCATGATGGTGACCCCCTTAGCGAAGAAGAGACCACCAGGTGGGTCTCGCTGGTCTCCTGCAGAGCCATGACGGCGAAACTCAGGAAACGCAGGACGGTCTTGAAGTCCTGAGCGATCTCCCTCACCAGGCGCTGGACGGGCAGCTTACGGATGAGCAGCTCCGTGGATTTCTGGTAGCGACGGATCTCTCTCAGAGCCACGGACCTGTGACGGCGAGGCCTCTTCACTCTGCCGGTGGCCAGAGCGCCTCTCCGAGCAGCCCTGGTGGCTAGCTGTCTCCTGGGGGGCTTCTTCCTCCAGTAGATTTTACGGGCGGTCTGCTTGGTTCTTGCCATCGCTCTTTATTATTCTGTCTTATATTTCTTTCACGCCGCCTAAACTCCAGCCCGGCACCCGCTTCATTTTCGCTACAGCTCCCGGTATGTCGAGTTTCCCATTAGCACCGGGCGGCGGCCAAGTGCTAGCTAGCACTAGCTCCTCCCCGCTGTAACGTCTCCCGCTGCAAACCGTGCAGGTTTATGCTCCTTTATGCTCCTTTCTGCTCTGGTGCACCAATGCTTTGGCCAATGCCAGTGCACACTTGGCTGTATACAGTATATGCTTCATTTTTGTGTCTACTAGGCCAAGCATCCTTTTGAATTGGAGGCTGGATTTTGCGCATGTATAGTCAACGCACACAGACAGTGCAATAGTGCTGTGCAATATTGCAAATTTGGTTTCAATATGATAATAAATAAATAAATACTAGGCCAATATCACCAATATTGATATCAATAATGATATTTTCTGCTTGCATGCAGCTTATACTTCGATTTTGGTGAGATTAGTGTGTCTGGTAAATGCAACTTCAGTATTCTAAATCTGAATGCATATCTATAACTACTAAATGACTTATTGTTTTCCCTCTGATGTTAATACCTTAATCATGTCCACATTTAAAAATCATTGATACTCTAATAATGAATTGAATTTGCAACCATGAAATCTGTACTAAATGAAAGCACCAAGATGCTGTGCCTTGGTGCCTGTGGCATGGTAGCATGGGGGCTATAAAAAAGTGGCACTCCGACTTCTACTGGTCCGGGATAGTTATTACGATACCTTTTTTCACGGCTACATTGACAGAAATGGTGAGTTAAATTTGTGTTTATTTTAAAAACAAAGCCTTATCTTGACATTCTGGCAAACTAAAAGTCGAGAAGATATGGCAATACAATGATACAAGCCTTTAGTTGCACTTAATTTTGACTGGGGGAGCTGAAAAGCTGGTAATGGACAGACACACACATCCATACATAGACATATTGAGTGATTACTGTATGCCTCTGTTGCAGTCATTCATTCATCTTCTTCTGCTTAATCCTTTTCAAGTCGCGGGGGGGGGGGGGGGGGGGGGGCTGGAGCCTATCCCAGCATCTTTGGCCAAGAGGCAGGGTACCCCCTGGACAGATCGCCAGTCCATTGCAGGGCCAACACAGAGAGACAGACAACCATTCACTCTCACAGTCATACCTAAGGACAATTTAGAATCCCCAATTTTGATGCCAATTAACCTAACTTGCATGTTTTTGGCATGTGGGAGGAAACCGGAGAAATCCCGGAGTAAACCCACGCAGACATGGGGAGAACATACAAACTCCACACAGATCACTGTTGGTCGGGGGCTGGGACCAAACCCAGGATCCCCCAGCCAAGGGCGAGTTGTTGTGCTGCCGCAGTGCTAACCACTCCTCCACTGCTGCCGCCTCTGTTGCACCGAGGCATAATTATTACTCAACAACAATTAATATTTTAAAACTTAATTTTTCTTTCCTTCAGTCAAAGGTTCTTATAAAAAAAACAAACAAACAAAAACACAATTTCTTCCTTTTATTGCACCTCTCTGGCTTTTTTTTAAAATAAAAAAGTGGACAAAATTATTACTTTAGAACAAATGTGTTTGTTAGGACTTTTCTACTTTTAGATGAAATGGCAGCAGCATTATAAATGCAGAAAACAGAAACTGAATGCAAAGTATTGATAGAGTCGAGCTAGTTTGAAATGATATTGATAACAACACTGATATCAATATTATTGACAATTTTATCAATATGCCCACCACTACAATGCAATCACAAAATGTGGGTTGCATGCGCTCAGCCGTGGAGGGGCCCCATGACTGGACCTGATGACAAAATTTATGTCACACAAGCCTTGTGCCCAAGCAGATGGACAGAACAGAGGTGGAGCACAAATCCCCTTTACGGGTATATTAAGCTTGCAGACTCACTAGGAACAAAGTGGTATGCCAATGCACGACTGGACTTGATGGGACTTGGTTGGGTATGGTACTGTACAGCCTAACAAAAGAAAAATGAATGTACTTAGGGTGACTGATTTTTGTGTTAAATGTTGGAAAACCAACTCTGGCAATTAAATATGAAACATGCTTTTTATAGGAATGTTTAAGAGGTTGAGAACTCGGGTAATTTTTAGATTTGTGTTAGGATTTAGGTTTTTATTCACTCATCTTCTGCCGCTTAGTCCTTTTCAGGTTGCAGGGGGCTGGAGCTTGTCCCAGCATCTTTGGGTGAGGGGCAGCGTACACCCTAGACAGATCGCCAGTCCATTGCAGGGCCAAAACAGAGAAACAGACAACCATTCACTTCACATTAAAGACAATTTAGAATGTCCAATTGATGCCGATTAACCTAACCTGCATGTCTTTGGCCTGTGGGAGAAAACTGGAATACCAGGAGAAAACCCACGCAGACATGGGGAGAACATGCAAACTCCACACAGAAGGGTCACCGATGGTCAAGAGGTGGGATCGAACCCATGACCTTCTTGCTGTGATGCAACAGTGCCAACCACTGCCCCACCGAGCTGCCCAAGGATTTGAGGTTAGGGGTTAATTCTGGATGAGAACACTTCTTTAAATGGGGGTTTAAAATGACGTTTGATGATGGATGGATGAATGGATGGACATTCAGAAATATGCTTAGCAATATAGACTAGTAGAAGTTATGGATAAGGTTGGAGTAAATATGTATAAACTTAATATCCTCTTAGGTCTCAGATACATGACTGTGCATCTATGTGTGTATGTGTGTGCGCTGTACTGTAGGTATCCCTCTAATGCTTATCTGTAATAGTGTGACACCAAGCCCTTTCTCCTGACAAATGATCCTATTTAGTACCAAGTGATGCCAGCATTACCGTTATGAATGATACTGTGCACATTAACTATACCCCCCCCCCCCCCGACTCCACAACAGTGCATTTGTGACAAGAGCAATGGGCTGGAGGAACCATCTCTCTACTTCTCCCTTCTCTCTGCTATTGTCTTCTCAACCTTTACTTCCTAAGCAAATCTCCACTTATGCTTCTTGTTCAGATTCCAAAATCCTATCAACCCCCATTCCAGTTTCAGCTCTTTTGACTTTTTAATTGTTACTTTTTATTTATTAGAGAGATAGAGAAAGGAAGCAGCAAGAGAACATTACTGACAGGAGATGGACTTTTGTATTAAGATAAAGCTTCATTTCTTCACTGTATGAGAGCTTCAGACAGGCACATGCCCATGAGAAAGAAGACAAGAGCACTCTGAGGTGAGTGCAATATCCCCCACATCTGTTTTCTTTGAAGATCCCAATATGTTACTGAAAGAAAGCAGCTTTCAACTTTTTCATGTAATTACTGGTGCAGAACCAAATTATGATAAGCCTATCATCCATGAATATACAAGAAAAATAGTTGTATGCAACCCATAGTCGTAGGTCAGGATTCCAGGGTAAACCTGTGTAGCAAATGTGGTGACCCGAGAGACCTTTATTCATTCTATAGTAAAAGAGCATAGCCCAAACCTATAGTCAGAGGTCATGGTCTCAGTGTGAACCTGTGTATCAGGTTTGGTGACAGTAACTTTTAATTTGTTCTACAGTAATAGTGCTAATGGAATGCTAACTGTGGATCTTTGACCTTTTGACCCCAGTCAGGTCAGGGTGCAAGCTGTCCAAGAGTCGTCTTAGAAACAACTATGGTATGGATTCTAAAGCCTACATCATTTCTTTCAGTAGTTATCACGTTTGCAAGAGTTAGGCAAAAACTGACCTCTGATCTTGATCTCAAGGTCAATAATTCATGCAAGAATCATCTGAACAGAGTCAAAGAGAAATATGTGCATCATCAGTGTATAACAAACCCTGGTACCACATTTTAAAACATTTGGAACAAAACTGCAGGAGGAGTTTATATATTTTATTTATTTAAAAGGGACAGTGCACATTAATGGACATCCGTAAAAAAACAAACGTAAATGTGCCGAAGCTAGCAGAAGCTAATTTTCATTCAGAGTCCCTTTGGCAGGTGAAAGGACAAAAATACAATACATATATATATATAAGTTGATTTCACAAGACAGTTACCCTGGATTTACACTGACTACAGATGCAGTACATTACAGCTGTGATCCGACCTCCGCAGCAAATAGTTCCCATTCTCACCAATTTTCTAATCCCCACCTGGTCCGGACCACTGTGGAACGAATCCGGCTCATCAGATTCAGTTTGCTAAACAAGTCTATTTTTACCGGATGCAATCCTCAAGGAAATCCAACTCGCGGTATTTAATAGCCATTTGATCATTGAAACGATTTAAGGATCGTCTGTTATTTTCTGAGGTCTATGGTCTGTGGTAGGTCTGTGGTAGGGGTGAACGCAAGAGTCCATCCGTACTGCATCTGCAGTGGACTGCATCTGGAGTCAGCATAAATCCTGGGTTACTGTCTATTAACTGAGGTGAAACAGGAGGTCATCAGTCAGGAGTTATAACTCCTGCAAAAATCATCTGATTGGAGCCAAATTGCAATATGCACATCCTCAGTGTATTGGGGGGGGGGGGGGGCGGCCTGAAAACTTCATAGTGGTCAAATTTGACCAAATGTGGTTTATTTTTCAACTGCAGGGATCCAAGAGCTGCAACACGGATGGAAGAAGTGTGTGGACCGAAGGGGAGACTATGTTGAAAAATAAACCACAAATTTGACCACAATGAACTTTTCAACCTATGAACTTTTCAACCCCCCCTCCCCCCCATATATCAAACCCTGGTACCAACTTTCAAAACAATTGGAACAAAACTGTAGGAGGAATTGATTTCACAGAAGTGGGAAAGACGGACGGACTGTCCCATAACATAATCCCGCCAAAGACCAGCAGGGGATAAAAAAGGGAGGCTTGCAAACCTAACACAGCAGCACCTGCATGTTTTACTCAGCCCACTCTTTTAGAAAAGGCATGGGAGACCATGAGGGGAGCTAAATCAGCCACTGGAGGACATCAATCCCAGCTGGATCAATAGTAGTAGCGCATGTTGGATGGGAACTAGCCTTGGCCCTGCCCTGGGGCCACAGGGTTGGGAGAAAGAAGGGGCTGTAGGCCAAAGCTCTGTTTATTATGATGGTGACATTTGCAGACCCCTTGTTCATCTGAGTTCTGATTCACTAGGACAGGCACTGTCAGCACTGCAATTTCAGGCACAATGTGAATTATAGCCTGAAATTTTATGGAGCACAGAGGCTTAATGGATATATGGGCAATGGTCAGCTGCCTATGGGAGTAGGAGAACAAAAAAGACAAAGGCAGCTTAGATGTTGAGACTTACTGACAGTGGAGAACAAGGTAGAGAGGATCATGATCTCAACCTGATCTATATAAATAGTTGATGGGTTGTCTTGAGGCAGGGCTGGTGAGACTGAAGTCATGCAATCAGTGGGGCTGATGAGTCAGTAGGATGCCACTCATATTACCGCACTGCCTCTCTGCTGACAAAGAGCCTTCAAACAAATCAGCAAAGCCAAGCTGAAGGCGCGCTGCTACACATCAATCACCCAAGTCAAAAATTCACACAAGCAAACTGTCTCAGGCTGGCTGGAATCATAAGCCAGTTTGGGGCAGCGACTCTTCTTCTATTCTTAAGTGGGGCATTTGTTGCTTTAGAGATCACCATGCAAAGAAATCCTCAACACCGTACTCTGAGGAGAAAATCGCAAATGGAGAGCTTTTGCATCTGTCAGTAAGGGCAGATGGAGATTGTTGGGTAACCATTGAAAGATCAAAGATTGGCCTGATCTTTAAATGATCTCCTAAACCAGGAGTCTGCAACCTTTGCCAACTGAAGAGCCATTTTGTTAATCTCTGACTAAAATAGAAGTGGCTGAGGGCTGCAACGGCAATTTGATCTTTAAAATAAAGATTATGCTGCTTATAAAGTTTATTATACACATAGCTCTGAATATTATGTGGCATTAGTGAATTCATACTACAACAGTGAAAAAACTCAAACTTTATAGCTTCATTCATGAAATAAAAGCATTACAAATATATTACAAATTGCTTTGTGCTGAAAAATAATGTGAATATAATATAATAATAATATGGGTTAAGGGGTTAGGGAAGCTTCTGAGGAAGCTGAGATCCTTCAATGTGTGCAGCGTGATGCTGGAGCTTCTCTATCAGACCGTCATTGCCAGCATCATCTTCTTTGCTGCTGTTTGTTAGGGTAGCAGTATCAGAGCCAGCGACACCAACAGACTTGACAAGATTATCAAGAAGGCTGGCTCTGTGATTGGTCTCAGGCCGGAGACCTTTGAGTCTGTGGTGGAGAGGAGGACACTGAACAAACTGTGATCCCTCATAGATAATCCTGATTACTCCCTCCACCACACACTGGACAGACAGCAGAGCACTTTCTCCAGCAGACTGCTACAGCTCCACTGCTGAACGGCCAGGTACAGGAAATCTCTTCTGCCACATGCCATTTCACTGGAAAATAACTCACTCTGATGTTGAATTTTGGTCAAAACAATGCTGCCATACCACACCTTAAAGTATAACTGGTACCTCATATTTCACCCTGCACCTTATAATCCTTCTTTGTACAGTCAGTACTATCCATAGACTCATAAGGATCATCATCTATTTAACCTAGTAGTAGCCTATGCAGTACATAAAGTGATCTAAGCATTTGCACTTCCCTGGGTAACTCCTTTGACTATTATGCTGCGTGTATTTCTGTTGGTTTTGGGTTGTTTACTGTGTAATGCTGCTGTTACACTGTAATTTCCCAGTTTGGGATTAATAAAGTCCATCTATCTATCTATCTATCTATCTACAGTGCATCCGTAAAGTCTTCACAATGCTTCACTTTTTCCACATTTTGTTATATACAGTGCATCCGTAAAGTCTTCACAATGCTTCACTTTTTCCACATTTTGTTAAGTGTAGTGGATTTATGGGTCTTATAGGTACCACTGTAAAAATGAATGAGAGTAGGAATGAAGATTTATTTTCATTACACATATCCTCGTATGGGACCAGTCCAGATAATGGACAATTTTATTAACAATTCTTTATTTGTACCAATTATGAATCAGTCTCAAAAAACCCTTGTAAGTTCTTGTCTGCTGATAATCAAGAAGATGGACATGAAATCAAACAATAACTTCCATATATCTTTCAATAGTTTAATAAGGAATGTCAGAATAGGTTTACACATTTGGATAACTTTAAAACAGAGAATTCAACATGTATCATGGCCATTATAGACTGAGTTACTATCACATGTGAACCCTAGTTTAATTTCTCAGTATACTGGAAATTGGAAAGCCATAAAATAGCATTGGTTAAGAAAAGTGGATGCAGTTTTATGAAGAAAATGATGATTAAACTATTTATAAAAATGGAAAATTGGTGTTACTCTGAAAAGAGGGGGCTGCACGGTGGCGCAGTGGTTTAGCACTGTGGCAGTACAGTTTTACCCTCGGCCGGGGGATCGCGGGGATCATGAGATCGTGGGTTTGATCCCAGCCCCCGACCAACAGTGAGCTGTGTGGAGTTTGCATGTTCTCCCCGTGTTGCGCGGGTTTACTCCGGGATTTCTCCGGTTTCCTCCCGCACACCAAAAAAACATGTAGGTTTAGGGCGCTCGCGCACGCAGCGACCAGCAGCCGGTGGCTTGTCACCAGACTGCAAACCAAATCTACCTACGGGTACAAATAAGTAACAAAAAAAAAAAAAAAAAAAAAGAAAAAAAAAGAACGTAAATTAATGAAAGGACAAAATGCATTTTGAAATTCTGATGGGGGTTTGCATGAAATTAAATTTAAAGAACTTATACCAGAAATATTCTGAAGAATTAAGTTTAAATTAAACAACAGACCATCAGCCAAGCAGAATCACTGTGTCCCAGTAGGTAGTAGGTGGTCCACTGGATTCTGTTTCAACTGGACCAGCGTGGGTTCTGTTGGAATACTGGCAGACAGGCTCTTTACCAGAGTTATGGCCTACCCCCGAGATCACAAAGGGCTGGTTCTTCAGCAGGCTGGCCGCGGTCTTCTCTTATGCACTGAAGAAGGAATTAGTTTACTGTACAAAGTCCCATCAGAAATTCAAACTGGGACAAGAACACGACACAGATCCATTTCTTCCGATGTATTGTGGCTGGAATGAGTTGGTTTAAGCTTAAAAAAAACAAACAAAATCTTCTTGCAAGGTAATTTAAAGAAAAATATTAAAATAAGAAAAAGTGAACTTTAAAGAAAAGAAAAAAATTTCACAGAGCATGACAGGCTCTGGGGCTTACTTGGAAGAAAGAAAAAAATGGGAAAGCAGAGAAGTCTGCTCCTTACAGCTTGACTGCCACCCCAAAACTGAACAAAGAAAACAAAAAGCAAGTTTTTCTCGGGTGTGGCAGTCATCATAGCAGTCTGTCGTGGGCGACAATGACTGTTTCATTTAGGTCTGATCCGATTCCTTCACACAGCTCTGTCCTTAGCCTTCCGCTGCCAGGAACTCCTGTTGATGTTCAACTTCATCAAGTTTCTTTTGACAGTGTCTTTAAATCTGAGCCTTGGTCTACCCTGATTGCGTTTGCCCTCGCATAACTGTGAGTAGAGTAAATGCTGAGGGAGACGCTGGTGGTCCATCCTCTAAACATGTCCAAGCCATCTCAGGTCCATCTGTATTAGCATGTCCTCCATTGATGGTAGACCAGCTCGTTTCAACACTTCTATGTTGGTTATCTTGTCTTTCCATGAGATGTTCATTATGGCTCGAAGGTGTCTCATCATGAATGTGTGGAGTTTCTTCACCTGCACTCTGTAGACAGTCCAAGTTTAAGCACTGTATAATAGAGTTGCCAGTACTGTCGCTCTGTACACTTTGCATTTCACACGGATAGATACAGTCTCTCCCTCAAGTTTCCAAACACAGCGCTTGCTCTTCCCATTCTGAGAGATAGTTCATCCTCCAGCCTAGCATTCTCTGAAAACAATACTCCCTAGATACTTGAAAGTCTTGCACTTGACTAGTGGCTCTGTACCAATGCTGATCTCTTCTGGTAGTGATGTTGATAATTGTAACTTTGGTGGTTGCTAAAAACACTCTGTCTTCTTGATGTTGATTTGGAAGCTGAATTGGCTAGTTGCTCTTGCAAATTTCTCCACTAAAGATTGCATATCTTCCACACTGTGTGCAACTAGAGCACTGTCGTCGGCAAAGAGCATTTCTCTTACTACCTTTATTAATGTCTTACTCTTGGCTTTAAACTGTGCCACATTGAAGAAGTCTGCTTCTTTCCTTGTTTGAATGTATACTCCTTCTGAAGTGTCTTTAAAGGCCACCTCAAGCATGGCTGCCAGATATAGCGAGAAGAGTGTAGGTGCCAGCACACACCCTTGTTTCACCCCGTTGCTTACTGAAAAGTCTTTAGATACTGAACCACTCATTGCCACATTTGCTTGCATACCTGTGTGGAGTGCCTCGATCAGGCTGACAAACTTCTCTATACAGCCATATTTCTTGAGTACCTGCCAAAGTCCTTGTCGTGAAACAGTATCAAAGGCTTTACTGAATTCTATGAAGACTACATAAAGTGGCATGTTCTGTTCGATACACTTTTCTTGAACCTGTTTCAAGTAGAAAATCACGTCCATTGTGCTTCTTCCACTTCTAAAGCTGCACTGGGTTCCCGGTAGTACATTCTGCGAGATGTGTTCATTGAGTCTGTTCAGTAGTACACGTGAGAGAATCTTACCAACAGTGGCTAGCAGTGATATACCTCGGTAATTTCCACAATCTTTCCTGTCACCTTTCTTGAACAAAGGCACAATACTTGCATCCTTCCAGTCTTGAGGTACTTTCTGGGCATTCCATATCTCTTGGATGACCTTGTCCAGGCAGTTGGTCAGCTGAACACCACCAAATTTCCACACTTCTGCTGGAATTCCATCCCTTCCTGGAGCTTTACCATCCTGTGTTGTCCCGATAGCTGCCATTAGTTCATCAAAATTTGGTGGTTCATCCAGACTTGATGCAGCTGTCCAGGATCTTGTCTTTCTCCTGCAGAACCGTTTCACTATCCATAGCCTTTAGTTGGGTCAATCCTCTTGGTTTAGGGCCATAGATTTCTCTCAAACCTGTGAAGAATGTTTTCATGTCCTTTCTGTGTGCTGCAGTTTGAAGTTCCTCCGCTTTTTCATCCCACCAGTTGGACTTCATCTCTCTGGTGTACTTCTGTAGCTCACTCTGAGCCTTTGAGTATTTCTTCTTCTTCGGCCTTGTGTTACACTGTAGGGTTTCCTGCCTAGCTGTATTCCTCGCTTCTAGTAGTTTCTTCAGGTGTTCATCATGCTCATCAAACCAATCTTGATGTTTCCTCTCTGGGGGGCCTAATACATCACTCGCAGTCTGATACACTGTATCCTTCAGTGTTGCCCATTTCTCTTCTATGTCATTCTCTGAGTTGTTGCTGTCCCAGTCTTTCAGGTTTTCATCCATTTCCTGTGTAAGTTCTTCCTGCTTCTTTTGGCCTTTCAGTGCACTAGTGTTTAGCTTCCGTGGTGGCTTCACACCCGTCCTGCAGTGCTGTTTTCATCTCCAAATCCTTTATCTAGATCTCAGCATAACATGATCAGTACCACAGTAAGCGCCTCTCATTGCTCTGGTGTCCACTACATCCCTTATGTCTCTCTGCCTGACTATGATGTAGTCTAATAAGTGCCAGTGCTTGGATCTTGGGTGCATCCATGTCTTCTTGTGTGTGTCCTTGTGCTTAAATTGAGTGTTGGTTATCACAAGGTTGTACTCTGAACATAGTGCAAGTAGAAGTTCTCCATTAGCATTGCACTTGCCTACTCCATGACTGCCTAGCACTCCTTTCCATTTTTCAGTGTCCGAACCAACTCTGGCATTAAAATCTCCAAAGAGTATCAGCCTGTCATCAGTCGGTACACACCTCATAGACTCATATAAATCACTGTAGAACTCTTCCTTCACCTCCTCTGTGTTGGTCATTGTTGGGACATATACTGTACACTGATGAGTGCGGCATACATCTTCCGCTGTAGTGGGAGTCTCATAGTCATTAACCTGTTGTTGATTGGTACCGGTTCCTCATCAAGCATTGCTGCTATCTCCTTTCTAACTGCAAAGCCCACTCCTGCTTCTCTCCTTTCTTGAGTTGATCTCCCACTCCAAAAGAAGATGCACCCATGGTCTTCCAAGCTGTCATATCCAGGCAATCTTGTTTCACTAAGTGCAGCTATGTCTACATTGTACCTGTTCATTTCCAGGGCCACAAGCGCGGTCTGTCTTTCAGGTCCCTGTGATGTTGTTCTGTCCAACAGAGTGCGTACATTCCATTCTGCTACACACAAGGCTGCTGTTTTCCTCTTCTTTTGTCTTCCTGCTCCTAGCTTACTTTTCGCTGCCTGTCGGAGTGTGAACAGATCAGCGCGGACCTTGTAAACCCGGGCGACGTCCGAGCCGGTATGAGTTGCTTTCTGATTGACGCTTTCATGAAACTGCTTGCAAAGTATTTGAGTATTGCTAGCTTTTGCTAGACTGGCAGCACATTCTTGGCAGATAAAGGTATTATCAGTGGCAAGGACAAGCCAAGACAAACTGACTCCAGTATCTGTTGCAGTGACTGACCAGATGATAGGTTTGTTTATCTCTGCTCTTTGTGTAGTGCATGTCACAATGCACCGACTGGCACAGTCCACCACAGACCTTGCGACAGATGTGTTTATCTGCCAGGATGTCCAGTCTCACCCTGTGTAACTGGGAGTGGCCCACCACAGACCTATGGCAGATATTGTTTTTAGTTCTGCCAGGATGCCCTGTTTCACCCTCCACACCCTCGGAAGGGCGGGGATGCCGGTTGAGTCGCCAACGGCCCGGCCCATGAGACAGGTAGTACCGGTTTTCATGGTTATCTGGTATCAAGCAAGCCAATGCCTGACCTGGTGTGGCAGTATTTCACTGATTTTCATGAAACCTGAGCTGGCCCAATTACACTGTTTCTTTTTCCAGCAGAAGTCATAAACTTGACCTAAAAAAGGAAATGCAAGGGAGCCTGGAGCTCTATTGGTCAGTTAAAGTCCAGCTACAGTCTCCCAAAGAGCAGAGAGAGAGGAGAGGAAGAGACATTTGATATGAAAAGTGAGACCCCCCTTAAGACATATACGTTGCTGAATAAAGCATAAATTCCTTAAACTTTAGTGACTAAGATATTCTGCTCAACAATAAGGGAACATTCAATGTCTCTGCATTGTAACTGTAATTAATTTGTGATAGTAGACATGCAAAAATTAATTTCTTCCTGAAAATAAAGCAACACATATTAAATCATATCAATAAAAACATTTCATCACCATTGTCCATCCCAGAGTTCAACAAATGTCTTCAGTAGTGGATACTATCTTGAGAGAAAGAATATGAATTAATTTATTTATCTAAAATGCACAAATTCCACTGCAAAAAGAAAAAAAAATATTCCTGATTTGTCCACCAGATGGCACTGTGAAACTGTCTGGTTGTTTACTGGAGAATCTTAATTCCCAAGTATGGATTATATCAACCATAAACCTGTCGATTTGGGGAATTCCCTCCTGGAGAAGGGATTAACTTCCACTTTATGGCCGATAGCTAGTGTTACAGCTCTGGTCCTTGGGTGAGAGAAGCAGTTCATGAACAGACTTTTGAGTTGAAACAATTTTTCTTCAGCAAAGAATGATTTTATAGATTGGAACCCAGGGTCAATGCTACATAAGTTACAGCCTTATTCCAAAATGGATTAAATTCATTTTTTCCCCTCAAAATTCTACACACATGAATAAAAATGTTTTTTGAGATCTTTGCAAATTTATTAAAAATAAAAAACTAAGAAATCACATATACATACTGTAAGTATCCACAGCCTTTGCCATGAAGCTCAAAATTGAGTTCAGGTGCATCCTGTTTCCACTGATCATCCTTGAGATGTTTCTACAGCTTAATTGGAGTCCGCCTGTGGTAAATTCAGTAGATTGGACATGATTTGAAAAGGCAAACAACTGTCTATATAAGGTCCCACAGTTGACAGTACATGTCAGAGCACAAACCAAGCATGACATCAAAGGAATTGCCTGTAGACCTCCGAGACAGGATTGTCTCGAAGCACAAATCTGGGGAAGGGTACAGAAAAATTTCTGCTGCTTTGAAGAAAGCAATGAGCAAAGTGGCCTCCATCATCCATAAATGGAAGAAGTTCAGAACCACCAGGACTCTTCCTGGATCTAGCTGGCCATCTAAACTGAGCGATCGAGGGAGAAGGGCCTTAGTCAGGGAGGTGACAAAGAACCTGATGGTCACTCTGTCAGAGCTCCAGCGTTCTTCTGTGGAGAGAGGAGAACCTTACATAAGGACAACCATCTCTGCAGCAATCCACCAATCAGGCCTGTATGGTAGAGTGGCCAGACGGAAGCCACTCCGTAGTAAAAGGCAAATGGCAGCCTGCCTGGAGTTTGCTAAAAGGCACCTGAAGGACTGTCAGACCATGACAAACAAAATTCTCTGGTCTGATGAGACAAAGATTGAACTCTTTGGAGTGAATGCCAGGCGTCATGTTTGGAGGAAACGAGGAACTGACATAATGATGGGCTCAGGAAACACACACACAGGCTTGGGAAAGATTGAAGGCTTTATTCAACAACTAGTGGTGTTTGGATGCGTGAGAGGAAGTGTGGATGTGGTGTGGGTGAACAGGGTGCGTCGAGAGCAGAACAGTTCACCGTGCAGCCAGGCAACCCTAAGGGCAGAGCAGAGCAAGGAATTAGCTACAGTCAGACGCCCCGTGGGGAATAACCACAATGTACTGTTTACGTGCAGATGAGATGGTGACTGGCGTTGGCGACACTGATGCTGCCTGGAGGACAGCGCCTCTGCGTGCTCCCCACGTGCTGGAGTGAGGTCTGACAGGGAGAGGCGAGGATGAGGAAGTCCGCCGCCCTGGAGGTCCACCTGTGCACAGGAGAGAAGCTGGAGAGAAGGTAAGAGGAATTATGCAGCTTACGTGCTTGAAGGAGGGTGTGCTGGCCAGGACAAAACGGTCAAGCGCTGGAGGTTTGGGAGCGTAGATGACCAGACGACTCCAGGCCGAAGCAGAGGGAGTTATGTAGGTGGAGGCTGATGAGGCGCAGGTGTGCGCGCCGCTGGCGCTGATGACAGGTGAGAGCAAGTTGCAACAGTACTCCCCCCCGAGCAGCGCCTCCCGGCGCTGGCTAACCTGGGTGCACCCGGTGGAACTCCGTGATGACACTCTTATCCAGCACCCAGGACGGGAGAACCCAGGACCTGCATTCAGGGCCATATCCTTCCCAGTCCACCAGATACTGGAGACCGCGACCACGGCAGCGGGAATCCAGGATGGCCGTGACTCCCCATGCCGGATCGCCGTCGATCATCCTGGGGAGAGGAGGGGCTCTGGGAGGAGGACAGAGAGGGTCAGAAACAACAGATTTAATATGGGAAACGTGAAACGTTGGACAGACCCGGAGGGAGGGGGGGAGAGCCAAACACACAGCCACTGGATTAATTATCTTAGTTATGGGATAGGGACCGATGAAGCGCTGCGCCAGCTTTCTCCTCTCAGCCTTCAACTTAATATCCTGGGTAGACAACCATACCTGCTGGCCCACCTGATAGTTGGGAGCGGCCCTCCTATGGTGATTGGCGACTTGGGAATTGCGCTCCGCCGTGCGTAAAAGCGCATGGCACGTCTTGGTCCAAATACACCGGCGCCTCAGATGTGCCTGGACAGAGGGAACTGCCACCTCACCTTCCTCTTCGGGGAACAAGGGCGGGTCATACCCCAGGGACGCCCGGAAGGGAGACATTCCGATGGCCGATGACAGGGTCGAATTGTGGGCGTACTTGACCCAGGGTAGGCAGGTGCTCCAGGAAGAGGGGCTAGAAGAGGTGATGCAGTGCAAAGCTGCCTCCAGCTCCTGGTTCGTGCGCTCACACTGTCCGTTCGATTGAGGGTGGTGGCCGGAAGACAGACTCACCGTGGCCCCCAGCGCATTGCAGAAGGACTTCCAAACCCTGGACACAAACTGAGGCCCCCGATCCGAGACCACATCCGCCAGGATCCCGTGCAACCTGACCACATGTTGGATTAATAAGTCGGCCGTCTCTCGCGCCGAAGGGAGCCCGGAGAGGGGCATGAAATGGGCTGCCTTGGAGAATCGGTTGACGATGGTCAGGATGGTGTCATAGGAATTAGACTTGGGGAGACCGGTGACGAAGTCCAGAACCACGTGAGACCAGGGCCTACCGGGGACCGGCAGTGGGTGGAGGAGACCAGCTGGGGGAGAGGTGGAGGTTTTACCCATTGCACACTGGGGACAGGCACAGACGTAGTTGGTGACATCCCTCCTAAGACCAGGCGACCAAAAGGATCACTGGAGGAGCTCCACCAGCCGGGAGATGCCAGGGTGACAGGCGAACTTGGCCGTATGAGCCCAGTGGATGACGTCGCCCCGGACCGATGATGGAACAAACAGTCTCCCGACCGGACCGCTGCCAGGATCAGGTTCCGCCTCCTGTGCCTTCCGGACCTTGGCCTTAATCCCCCATGAGACGGCCCCCACGACGCACGAGGTGGGCAGGATGGTGTGGTCTCGGTCCTCTGGGTCTTCGGGGGCGAACTGTCTGGACAGCGCATCCGGTTTGCCGTTCTTGGAACTGGTGCGATAGGTGATGGTAAACTTGAAGCATCCGAAGAAAAGTGACCAACACGCCTGGCGGGCATTCAGACGCTTGGCCATCCTCAGGTACTCCAAGTTCTTGTGATTGGTCCAGACCACAAACGGCTGAGCTGCTCCCTTCAACCAATGACGCCACTCCTGAAGTGCGAGCTTCACCGCCAAGAGCTCCCTGTCACCGACGTCGTAATTTCGTTCAGCAGGGGAAAGGCGCTGGGAGAAGAAGGTGCAGGGACGCACCTGCCCATCCGCCGGTGAACACTGGGTCAGCACTGCCCCCACCCCCGTGTCGGATGGGTCCACCTCGACCAGGCACTGGAGTGTCGGGTCAACCTGGGTGAGGACCCGGCAGGAGGCGAACTCCGTCTTCAGGGTCTCGAAGGCCGATGCTGCGTCCTCGGTCCACTGGAATGGCACCTTGGGGGAGGTGAGGCAGGTCAGGGGAGTGGCGATGGCGCTGTACTTCGGCACGAAGCGGCAGTAGAAATTGGCAAACCCTAGAAATTGTTGCACCTGTTTCCTGGAAGAAGGAACGGGCCATTCCACCACCGCCTTGACCTTAGCCGGGTCGGGGAGAACCTGGTTGTGAACAATGATGAACCCCAGGAAGGAAGTTTGGTTGGTGTAGAACTCCCATTTTTCTGCTTTAACATACAGCCTGTTCTCCAGAAGACGCTGAAGGACCCGCCTCACATGGGCCTGATGCTCCTCATGGGTCCGTGAGAAGATCAGGATGTTGTCCAGATAAACAAAGACGAAGACCCCCAGGAAGTCCCGAAGAACGTCGTTGATGAGGCGTTGGAAGACGGCTGGAGCGTTGGTGAGCCCAAACGGCATGACCAGATACTCAAAATGGCCGCTGGGCGTCCGGAACCCCGTCTTCCATTCATCACCCTCCCGGATCTGAACAAGGTGGTACGCACTGTGCAGGTCCAGCTTGGTAAACCAGGAGGCCCCCTGGAGGGAGTTGAAGGCCGAGTCCATCAGGGGCAGCGTGTACTTATCCCTTATCGTAATGTTATTGAGAGCTCGGAAGTCGATACACGGCCGCAGGGACCCGTCCTTCTTGCCCACGAAGAAGAACCCGGCTCCAACCGGGGATGAGAAGGGCCGGATGATGCCTGCGCTGAGCGACTCCTTAATATAAGCGTCCATAGCCTCGCGCTCTGGGGCTGACAAGCTATAGAGGCAGCCAGACGGCAGGGGTGCCCCCGGGCGGAGGTTAATGGCGCAGTCGTAGGGGCGGTGGGGGGGGAAGACACAGTGCTTTGGACTTACTGAAGACCAAGCCCAGGTCGTGGAACTCCGGAGGCACCAGGGAGAGGTCTGGCGGTGGTGAGTCAGAAGCGGGAAGCGGCACCGACGGGGCACAGGCAGCGGACTGGAGGCAGGTGCTCATGCAAAAGGTGCTCCAGGAGAGGACGCTGCTGGACCGCCAGTCGAATGTGGGGTTGTGAAGACGCAGCCAGGGATAACCCAGGATGACAGGTGAAGCCGAGGTGGGTAATACGAAGAGGCTGAGATCCTCTCTCTGGTTGCCGGAGACGATGACTGGGACCGGTTTAGTCCTGTGAGTGACTCTCTCGAGAGGTGTACGGGCAAGAGTGACCAGGTTAATGGGAGCTGGCAGCGCTTGACAGGGGATGCCCAAACGGGTTACCAGGCTTTGAGAAATGAAATTCTGTTCCGCCCCCGAGTCCACCAGTGCATGTGTGACGTGGCCCATGGGGTTATGACAGAACCTAACTGGGAGGAGGCATTTAGTGAGGGGATTAGAATGGGATGCGTCCGCGAGGCCCCCTACAGCAACTCGCGGACGTCCCCTTTTGGCCGAATCGGACAGTCTTCCACTGAGTGCTGGTCTCCCCCGAAATACATGCAGAGGCCCAACTCTCTGCAGTGCTGTTTCTCTGCAGGTGGAAGCTTAGCCCGTCCGATCAGCATTGCCTCGGTGTCGTCGGCGGACCCCAGAGCGGGTAACGCCAGGGGGCGAAACTGAGGGGCGCGGGCGGAAGCTCCACTCGAGCGACTAGATGCCCTCCGCTCGGCGACCTGCTCCCTCAGCCTATTATCTAAATTGACTGCGAGGGAGATTAGATCTGATAACAGGTCTGGTATATCCCGGGAAGCCAGCTCGTCCTGTAAGGATGAATTCATGCTGCGGGTGAAGATGCTGCAGAGCGCAGCTTCGCCCCACCCGACTTCCGTCGCTACCACCCAGAAGTCTACAGCGTAGTCGGCAGCCGACCGGCTACCCTGACGAAGATTTAGTAGCCGGGTGGTTAGGACGTTATCTCGGTCCGAATGGTCAAAAACCTCCTTAAAATCATGCACGAATTGGGCGTAGGTCAGGTTTGCATAGCTGGGCCTCGCCATGAGGGTGTAGGCCCAAGCTAGCGCTGCCCTTCCAAAAGATTAGCCACATACCCAATTCGGCTATGATCTGAAGGAAAGTCCCCGGGGACACGCTGAAACACCGACTCACATTGCAGGAGAAACCCGCGTGCCTCACCGAGTTTCCCGCTGAAGCGTGCAGGGGTCAGAATGGGAGTGAGTCGGGTTAGCGGTCCCGAGCTAGCTGAGCTAGCTGGGGAAGGAACCGGAGCTGGCCTGCCGACCGGAGCCGGAGGGAAGGCCTGTGGAGGATCCAGGCGATCTAACAGTTGGATAATTTGGGTGAGTTGATTGAAAATCACTTGTTGCTGATGAGCGATTAAATCCACCTGAGCCTCGAGGGTGGAAAGTCGGCGTGCGAGCCCGCTGTCCGCTGAGCCACTTTGCTGGAATCGTACTGACATAATGATGGGCTCAGGAAACACACACACAGGCTCGGGAAAGATTTAAGGCTTTATTCAACAACTAGTGGTGTTTGGATGCGTGAGAGGAGGTGTGGATGTGGTGTGGGTGAACAGGGTGCGTCGAGAGCAGAACAGTTCGCCGTGCAGCCAGGCAACCCTAAGGGCAGAGCAGAGCAGGGAATTAGCTACAGTCAGACGCCCCGTGGGGAATAACCACAATCTACTGCTTACGTGCAGATGAGATGGTGACTGGCGTTGGCGACGCTGATGCTGCCTGGAGGACAGCGCCTCTGCGCGCTCTCGACGTGCTGGAGAGAGGTTTGACAGGGAGAGGCGAGGAAGAGGAAGTCCACCACCCTGGAGGTCCACCTGTGCACAGGGGAGAAGCTGGAGAGAAGGTAAGAGGAATAATGCAGCTTACGTGCTTGAAGGAGGGTGCGCTGGCCGGGACGAAACGGTCGAGCGCTGGAGGTTTGGGACCGTAGACGAGCAGACGACTCCAGGCCGAAGCAGAGGGCAGAGGGAGTTATGTAGGTGGAGGCTGATGAGGTGCAGGTGTGCGCGCCGCTGGCGCTGATGACAGGCAAGAGCGAGTTGTATCAGGTACCGCTCATTACCAGGCCAATACCATCCCTGCAGTGAAGCATGGTGGTGGCAGCATCATGCTGTGGGGATGTTTTTCAGTGGCAGGTACTGGGAGACTAGTCAGGATAGAGGGAAAGATGAATGCAGCAATATACAGAGACATCCTGGATGAAAACCTGCTCCAGAGCGCTCTTGACCTCAGACCGGAGCGATGGTTCATCATTCAGCAGGATGACAACCCTAAGCACACAGCCAAGATATCAAAGGAGTGATTTCAGGACAACTCTGTGAATGTCCTTGAGTGGCCCAGCCAAAGCCCCGACTTAAATCCAATTGAACATCTCTGGAGAGATCTGAAAATGGCTGTGCCTCGATGCTTCCTATCCAACCTGATGGCGCTTGAGAGGTGCTGCAAAAAGTAATGGCCAAACTGCCCAAAGATAGGTGTGCCAAGCTTGTGTCATCATATTCAAAAAGACTTGAGGCTGTTATTGCTGCCAAAGGTGCATCAACAAAGTACTCAGCAAAGGCTGTGAATACTTATGTACATGTGATTTCTTAGTTTTTTATTTCTTATAACTTTGCAAAAATCTAAAAAAAAAAAAAATAAAATTCATGTTGTCATTATGGGGTATTGTGTGTAGAATTTTGAAGAAAAAAATTCCATTTCGGAATAAGGCTGTAACATAAAAAATTGTGGAAAAAGTACAGCTCACATGCGGCTCCAGAGCCGCAGGTTGCCGACTCCTGTCCTAAAGCCTCAAAAAAGCATTTTCTGTGCAATTGGGAGACCATTGTAAGGCCGTTGGGACAGATCCTTCAGAGATCACTGCAAGACCAGGAGATATCATTGAGAAGCCAGGAGAAATCGGTATGGGATCATTGAGAGCTTGTTGGGTGACTAAAAAGGTACGTATACATATACCGCTCAAAAAAATAAAGGGAACACTTTGAAAACACATTAGATTTTAATGGGAAAAAATAAGCTGGATATCAAAATTGTGGCAGGCTAGTCCAGTTTACTCAGATTAAAGAAACACTTTTTAATCTGAGTAAACTGGACTAGCCTGCCACAATTTCGATATCCAGCTTATTTTTGCCCATTAAAATCTGATGTGTTTTCAAAGTGTTCCCTTTATTTTTTTGAGCAGTATATATGTGTGTGTGTGTGTGTGTGTGTATTCGAGAGGTTTGTAGTGCTGAAAGATGAAAAAATGGTCAGATCTCTCAACAACTTTTCAATAATCTCTCAGCGATTGCCAAGAACTCTCAATGATCTTCCAGTGATCGCCAAGGTTTCCACAGTGGAGAGATTGTTTTGATTCAGTTCAAAACAAACACTTGAAAACAAGTTAAAAATAAATGACTTTATTAATCTCCCTATTAACATAACCAACTGCTGATTTTGCAGTAATAGATAAATAAATGAACACAGCACAATCATCATAGTGACTGTGTTTTTACTTTGAAAAAATTTTGTTTTACTTCTTGTGGGCTGCAGCGGCACTAGCTGCTTACCTAAAATTAAATACATCTACTGATAAATCAAGAAAAAGAGAATGTAATGTATATCACTTGACACAGACTCCACACAACTTAATCACTTTTTGTCGTCTCTACAGTGTCTCCATTAGCAGCAAAAGCTAACAAGCTAGCAGTTACCATGCAAAGTACAGAAAATGTTGCAAACATCCTAAACAATATGGCGCTCACTTCTACATCAGTCAGACAACCAAAATCTTCTCTTCTTTCCTCCACAGTTGAGGGCTTTCATAATAAAAGCACAAAGACACAAATCCATTCTCATCATTGAAACGCCATAATGCTTTGATTTTTGAATAACTTTAGGAAGTGTTGAGTTGTGTGAGAGACAAAAAATACATTAACCTCAGAACGTGCATTTTTCATTTTTGTTCTCCTTTTTCTAATTGATGGAAATCTGTCGCAGCGACGGAGAACTTTAATCCCTGCTTGCAGGAGGCGGACACCTTAGGTCAGCAGACCATACCTCTTGGTTTTGATGATCTTCCACAATTTCTGCAGCAATGGGGCATTGTAAGTCTTGGTAATTGTGGTACCCTTCACCAGGAAATCCATCATACTCCATGCTGGTTCCAAAAGACCATGAGCATGACCTTTCTCACCAAGGGTTGGACACATTCCTTCTACGGAGGTGGTGGGTCATAATGCTTCCATTGCTTCAACTGGGCTTTAGTCTCGGAATCATTGTGATGGACCCATGTTTCGATCTGCATGATCAGTGTGTAGAAGAAGTCCTCCTGGTTTTCTTGGCACATGTGTAAAAGAGCCTGGGAGCACATGACTAGTTCCTCCTTCTGGAAAAGTGAGCAACTGGGGAATCCATCATGCAGACAACTTCCACATGTGCAAATGGTCATGGATGATTTTTTTCCACAGACACCACACTTATCTTGACATGTTGGGCTAGTTGGTGAACAGTTATGTGGCAATCCTCAAAAATGGTGGCCTCCACTTACCAGATGATGTTTTCATCAATGGCGCACTGTGTTCACTCGGTCAAGGATGCTGTTTCCACCTATTGATGCCAGTGCTTGACTATGTCATACGATGGGGGATCCTCCCCGTAAGTCTCTTCCATCTCATCGAATGTCTCCAGTGGTGTGCGGCCTCTTAAGAACAGGAACTTGATGACTGCTCTGCATTCTAATGGCTCATTTATCACATCTTACTCCATCTTACCGCCTGTAAAAAAGAAACTCTTAGGAGTTCAGAACTGCAAATTACCATGTGACCTATAGAGATATGTATGCTCTTACAATAACTGAAAGTGGATCAGGTGAAATCTTTCATGAGTAGCCTTGTTTAGCTAGTTTATGATGTGTGTTTGTGTGGCTGTTGCTATACTAATTATATCCGGTCTGGTGGCTGCGAACTGCTAACTTTATTAGTTTAGCAGACTCAAGCCAAACTGAACTCTGCAATCCCCTCTCATGAACTTTGTTCCTTCATACGTGGACTTTTGGGACTGTAACTTTGTTCTAGAATCATTTCCTCTTACAAACTTCTGGGGCATTTAAGAGATGCCCCCTCCTCCCCTCTTTCCCAACCACACAGACTTTTCATGCCTATATGTGAGGAGCAGAAGAAAAAAAGATTCCCCACTGAGACCTTAGGCTGTGACTGCAGCTACCCAAGAGATGCTTCTGAGATCTACTACAGTGGATATAATTTGATCGCTAGGTGGCGCGTGAACATGCAGCAGCCTCTCTTCTCTTTTCATGTTTTGTGACATTTAGTGTTGTTTAAATTACGGTTAAGTGTATAGACCACGTTCCAAATTATTATGCAAATAGGATTTTAGTGTCATAAACATTACATTTTTTGTTTTTCTAATTAAACTCATGGATGGTATTGTGTCTCAGGGCTCTTTGGATCACTGATATCAATCTCAAACACCTGTCATAATTAGTTTGCCAGGTGAGCTCAATTAAAGGAAAACTACTTAAGAAGGATGTTCCACATTATTAAGCATGCCACAGGTTTCAAGCAATATGGGAAAGAAAAAGGATCTCTCTGCTGCCGAAAAGTGTCAAACAGTGCAATGCCTTGAACAAGGTATGAAAACATTAGATATTTCACAAAAACTCAAGCATGATCATCGTAATGTGAAGAAATTTGTAGCTGATTCAGAGCACAGATGGGTTTGTACAGATAAGGCATAATGAGGAAGATTTCTGCCAGACAAATTCATCGGATTAAGAGAGCAGCTGCTAAAATGCCATTACAAAGCAGCAAACAGGTATTTGAAGCTGCTGGTGCCCCTGGAGTCCCACGAACCTCAAAGTGTAGGATCCTCCAGAGGCTTGCAGTTGTGTATAAATCTACTATTCGGCCACCCTTAACCAATGTTCGCAAGCAGAAACAGTTGCAGTGGGCCCAGAAATACATGAAGACTAATTTTCAAACTGTCTTGTTTACTGATGAGTGCCTTGCAACCCTGGATGGTCCAGATGGATGGAGTAGTGGATGGTTGGTGGATGGCCACCATGTCCCAACAAGGCTGCGACATCAGCAAGGAGGTGACGGAGTCATGTTTTGGGCCGGAATCATGGAAAGAGAATTGGTAGGCCCCTTTAGGGTCCCTGAAAGTGTGAAAATGACCTTGGCAAAGTATACAGAGTTTCTGACTGTCCACTTTCTTCCATGGTACAAAAAGAAGAACCATGCCTTCCGTAGCAAAATTATTTTCAAGCATAGCAATGCACAATCTCATGCTGCAAAGAATACCTCTGTGTCATTGTCTGCTATGGGCATAAAAGGACAGAAACTCATGGTGTGGCCCCCATCCTCCCCTGACCTCAACCCTACTGAGAACTTTTGGAGCATCCTCAAGCAAAAGATCTATGAGAGTGGGAGGCAGTTTACATCAAAACAGCAGCTGGGGGGGGGGGGGGCGCAATTCTGACATCTTACAAAGAAATTCAAGCAGAAACTCTCCAAAAACTCACAAGTTCAATCAATGCAAGAATTGTGAAGTTTATATCAAAGTAGGGGTCCTATGTTAACATATAACTTGGCCTGGTAAGATGTTTTTGATTGAAATAGCCTTTGATTTCAGTAAATATGACCTCCTAATGCTGCAAATTCAACAAATGACCATTTTCAGTTCTTTACAACCAATAAAATGTTTTAAAACTTTGTTGTGCATAATAATTTGGAACAGTGCATTTTGAGGTTTTGTTTTTTTTATTTTTGCAAAAAATAGTTATTATTGGGAGGTTTGTTCAATAAAATTTGAATTATGCTTGAACAGTTGATGACTTGAAAATTATACTGACTGTCATTTGCGTCGACTATTCATTTGCATAATAATTTGGAACGCGGTGTATTCATGTGTTTAATGTACATATATGATGCTGCACACAAGCTACATTTGCCACAGCCTCCTGGAGATAAGGAATATGACCAAACATTACATCCTGGACAGGAGCATTACAGAGGATCTCTGTGGCCTGGGTATTCTCCACCAGTCCTCCACACCCCCGGACTCAACTGCCGCGTCTCATCCCAAATGGAGACGCCATAGATGGTGTGAGCGGCGACAAAAGAGAGGTAAACGTGGAAGTATCCAAAAGAAGAGGAAAGCACTTGCCTTTAAACAGGGGGTTGTTTCTGAGCTGCAGGTTGACACAAAAGAGCTGAAGGCCGAAATTTTAAGAGCAAAACAAAATTATAAATCAGAGTTGGAAAGTAAGATGGCAACAAAGAGACTTGGTTCAGCCTGGGCCAGTATGAAAACTATTGCAGGCCTTCAGAGCACAGAGCGCAGTAATCGTGTGCTTTTAGATGGTTTTAATTCAGACACAGAGCTGGCCAACACTCTTAATTGTTTTTATGGTCGTTTTGACTCCTTTGATTTGAGCACAAAAACCCAAGGCTTGAAACAGAAACTCAAAGACAATCAGCACTTTAATATTGAGGTGCAGGATGTTAAACGGGCGTTCTGCGCTGTAAACACGAACAAAAGTCAGGGCCCTGATAATATACGGTGGGGTAAAAAAGTATTTAGTCAGCCACCAATTGTGCAAGTTCTCCCACTTAAAAGATGAGAGAGGTCTCCAATTTTCATCATAGGTATACCTCAACTATGAGAGACAAAATGAGAAAAAAATATCCAGAAAATCACATTGAAGGATTTTTAATGAATTAATTGGTAAATTCCTCAGTAAAATAAGTATTTGGTCACCTACAAACAAGCGAGATTTCTGGCTCTCACAGACATGTAACTTCTTCTTTAAGAGGCTCCTCTGTCCTCCACTCGTTACCTGTATTAATGGCACCTGTTTGAACTCGTTATCAGTATAAAAGACACCTGTCCACAACCTCAAACAGTCAGACTCCGAACTCCACTATGGCCAAGACCAAAGAGCTGTCAAAGGACACCAGAAACAAAATTGTAGACCTGCACCAGGCTGGGAAGACTGAATCTGCAATAGGTAAGCAGCTTGGTATGAAGAAATCAACTGTGGGAGCAATTATTAGAAAATGGAAGACATACAAGACCACTGATAATCTCCCTCGATCTGGGGCTCCACGCAAGATCTCACCCCGTGGGGTCAAAATTATCACGAGAACGGTGAGCAAAAATCCCAGAACCACATGGGGGGACCTAGTGAATGACCTGCAGAGAGCTGGGACCAAAGTAACAAAGGCTACATCAGAAACACACTACGCCGCCAGGGACTCAAATCCTGCAGTGCCAGACGTGTCCCCCTGCTTAAGCCAGTACATGTCCAGGCCCGTCTGAAGTTTGCTAGAGAGCATTTGGATGATCCAGAAGAGGATTGGGAGAATGCCATATGGTCAGATGAAACCAAAATAGAACTTTTTGGTAAAAACTCAACTTGTCGTGTTTGGAGGAGAAACAACACCATACCTACTGTGAAGCATGGGGGTGGAAACATCATACTTTGGGGCTGTTTTTTGCAAAGGGACCAGGACGACTGATCCGTGTAAAGGAAAGAATGAATGGGGCCATGTATCGTGAGATTTTGAGTGAAAACCTCCTTCCACCAGCAAGGGCATTGAAGATGAAACGTGGCTGGGTCTTTCAGCATGACAATGATCCCAAACACACCGCCCGGGCAATGAAGGAGTGGCTTCGTAAGAAGCATTTCAAGGTCCTGGAGTGGCCTAGCCAGTCTCCAGATCTCAACCCCATAGAAAATCTTTGGAGGGAGTTGAAAGTCTGTGTTGCCCAGCGACAGCCCCAAAACATCATTGCTCTAGAGGAGATCTGCATGGAGGAATGGGCCAAAATACCAGCAACAGTGTGTGAAAACTTTGTGAAAACTTACAGAAAACGTTTGACCCCTGTCATTTCCAACAAAGGGTATATAACAAAGTATTGAGATGAACTTTTGTTATTGACCAAATACTTATTTTACCGAGGAATTTACCAATTAATTCATTAAAAATCCTTCAATGTGATTTTCTGGATTTTTTTTTCTTATTTTGTCTCTCATAGTTGAGGTATACCTATGATGAAAATTGGAGACCTCTCTCATCTTTTAAGTGGGAGAACTTGCACAATTGGTGGCTGACTAAATACTTTTTTACCCCACTGTACGTGGGCGCTTGGTAAAGTCCTGTGCACATGAATTGAGTCCTGTATTCCACTACATTTTCAATAAGTCCTTACAGACACAACATGTGCCTAAGATCTGGAAAGATGCTGTGGTTGTCCCCATTCCAAAATCCAGCTGTCCTAAAACAGTAAATGATTTTAGACCAGTTGCTTTGACTTCAATTTTAATGAAAATTTTTGAAAAACTTGTCAGATTTGAGGTCCTAAAGCAGACCGAGCATGTATTGGATCCTTTGCAGTTTTGCCTATAGGCCTCACAGAGGAGTGGAGGATGCCACTGTCACTCTGCTTAATATGCTTTTTGAACATCTGGATTTTAATGGGACACACGCCAGGCTTTTATTTGTGGACTCTTCTTCCGCCTTTAATACAATCCAACCTTATATTTTAGTTGAAAGGCTCCTGCAACAATTTGATCTGAGCAATAATCTGGTGGGTTGGATTCTGGATTTCTTAACCAACAGGACACAGAGAGTAAGGGTCAATGGTACATTGTCTGACCAAAAGTGTTCTTCTACTGGCTCTCTGCAGGGGTGTGTTGTCACCACTACTCTTCATCCTGTACACAAACATGTGTCAGAGCAGACATGACAACAGTATAATGTACATGACAGTACATGACACATTATAAAGTATGCTGATGATTCAGTTGTTGTCAGTCTCCTCCAGGATGGTGAGCGTGGCCACGGCCCAGTAGTTGATGATTTTGTTCACTGGTGTGAGGATTCCTACCTGCAGCTGAATACGACAAAAACCAAAGATATGATTATTGACTTTAGGAGGAAAACTCCCAGGCACGAAGTCACTGTACTAAAAGGCCAGACCACTGAATGTGTACAATCCTACAAATATCTTGGGACGATTATTGATAGTAATTTAACTTTGAAGAGAACTGTGAAAGGGTGTGCAAAAAGGGTCAGCAACATTTGCATTGTTTAAGGAAACTTGCACGCTTCCAAACTGACCGAACCATAATGACAATGTTTTATCGGGCTTTTATTGAATCTGTTTTATCCTTTTCTTTAGTGTCATGGTTTGGTCAGATAAAACTGAAACAGAGGAAATCCTTGGATCAGGTAGTTAGATGGTCCAGTCGTTTGCTTGGTGAGTCACAGCTGAGCCTGACATCCCTGTACACCAGACAGGTACAGAGGATTGCTACCTCCATTTTAAATGATGACTCCCACCCTTTGCACTGCCACTTTCAGCTTCTTCCCTCCAGACGGAGGTTTGCTGTCCCAAAAAGTAAAACCCAGCGCTTCAAAAGCAGCTTTGTTCCTGCTGCTGTTAAAGAGTTGAACAAGATGTAACAATATATTGCACATAATTTAGTTACCTATTTATTAATTTTATTTTATATTTACTTATTTTTGTAGGCTTTTTATTTGGGTTCTAAATCTTTTATTGGGTTTTAGTCTTTTGAGTTTTTAACCTCTTTGACTAGTCTTTAACTTTTTAATATGACCCTTCTCTCTTATCTCTTTGTTTTTTCTCTTATCTCTTTGTCCTATGTCCTGATTGGTGGAGCCTTGAGTACTTTTATCATGTTTATAGTCAGCTTCATGTGTTCCTGTGTTTGTGTTCATGTTGAATGTAATTGTGGTTTATAAATATGGATGTCACCTGACTACAAAACAAATCTACCTACAGGTACAAATAAAGTAACCTGAACCTGAAGCTGAAGCTGACCTCTAGCCCACACAGAGTGTCGATTCCTTCACTCATTCTGGCCAACGTATGCTCACTAGACAACAAAATAGACCACATACAGCTCCTGAGAACTACGCAACATGATAAGCGGAACTGCTGTGTTTTTATCTTTACAGAAACGTGGTTAAATGACAATATACTCTATGGACTTTGCCATTCAGTTAGCTGGGCTAACATGCTATCGGAGCGACAGAATGCTCACGGAAGGAGGGAAAACCTGGGGTGGAGGCATGTGTGTGTACATCAGCGACACCTGGTGCAGAGATGCAACTGTAGTACACAAGCACTCTTCTCTGTTGGTGGAGTTTATGATTATCAAGTGCTGACCCTTTTACATTCTGAGAGAATTTTCATCTGTCCTAGTAGCCGCTGTGTACGCCCCGCTCACCGGCACCGATGAGAGAAGCAAAGCATTAAAAGAACTCTATCAGGCCATCACTGAGACACAAGCAGCGCATCAGACGGATTCCTCATCACAGCAAGAGACTTCAAAAAATGCAGATTTAAAGGCCCTCCTTCCAAACCTACACCAACATGTAGACTTTCCAAAAAGAGGAGCCAATTTGCTTGTCCTGGTGTACACAACTCACAAGAAAGCATACAGAGCCTCCCCCCCCCCCCCGGGTCTCTCTGATCATGTCACCATCCTGTTCAGGCCAGCATACAAACCCAAAGTGAAAAGAATCAGACCAACAAAAAAGCAGGTACATGTGTGGCCAGAGGGGCCCTCTGATACTCTGAAAGGCTGCTTCAGCACTACAGACTGGGACACTTTCAAGAACGCAGCCACTCACAATGGACACACAAACCAAGAGGAGTACACTGAGGGTGTTGTAGCATACATAGCAAAATGCATTGATGATACCATTCACTGCAAAACCATCACTATTTGTGCTAACCAGAAGCAATGGATAACAGCAGAGCTCCACAGGCTCCTGAGGGCTCGGGACGCAGCCTTCAAGGCCGGCGACACTGCAGGATTAACAACAGCTAGGGCCAACCTGTCCCGTGGCATCAAGGAGGCAAAACAAGAGTACAGCAAGAAAATATCCGGCCACTTCATCAACATCAGAGATGCATGTTCCCTCTGGTGTGGCATACAGACCCTCACCAACTACAAACCTCCACCTCAAACCTGTGCAAGTGACACCACATTGCTCAACAACCTAAACAACTTCTTCGGCCACTATAGCCCCATTTCCACCAGTATCGCCTGGGCTTTACTTTTTTTTACTTGTTTCGGTTTTTCGCCATTTCCACCCAAGTCCTCACGGTTTAACCGTTACGATTTTCGTGCCTGTTCAGAGGCAGGGTACAGCCGAGCGAAAAGCGAGGTGTGAATTGACGTCAATCGACTGCTAAACGCTGATTGGTCAGGGCGTAACGTCACCAAACGCGTCCGTTTGTTTTCTGTTGAAGCTACACGTCCGCCATTTGTAATTTCAGCGAGTAACCGCCGTGACTGGATTCAAAATTGTGTTCTCATATAACGATGTCTACGCGCAAGTTTATTCCATGAACAAACGAGGAGGTGCGGACTTTTCTGTCCCTCGTAGCCGATGACTACATCCAGAGCGAGTTGGTGGGGCAACTTGCAATGAAAAAATATACCAGGAAGTGTCCGGCCTGCTATTATTGGCAGAGATTTTTGGACTCGACACGGCGACGGAATTGGAAAACGGTGACGGTGAGTGTTGTTTTGTTATTGTCCGTCTTCTTGCCTTTCGGTCAAAAGCGCACTTTATTTTAGCAATAAAGAAAGTTGTTTGATTGTGGGCAATTGTGGTGATGGCTAGCCCGCTAATAGCTAGCTACCTCTGTACCTTGCTGCTACCTGGCATCAAGCTGCAGAATCGCGCTTTTATTTCAGTATTCACGTGAACAAAACGCTGACGTAAGCTTATTGTATTCTGGTTAAAAAGTTTTGTGTTTGCGGTACATGTTGCACTTTGTTTGTGAGCGTTATTGTGTGTTTTTTTCCTTCTATACACAGTTTTCAAATCCCTTGGGTCCGCCTCACTGGACTGCCCCGGCATCTCCCAGTCAAGTGCTGGTAAGGCACAACAAACTGAAAATTACCACCCGGTTGTTTTTATATGTGATTGTTTTCTATAGACGCATAACAAGGAATTTAAAATGTCTTTCTACGTTTATAAAAATACTAGATTCAGGGGTGTTCATAGCCACAGTGGCCCAGTGTTATAGGTGTGTTGGTGGTGGAAATACTGTTGTATTTTCACAAAAAAAAGGAGCACATGTACCGACTTCAAATCAAAATGCTTGATTGAAATTCTTCAAGTCAGCTAACACTATTAACCCATTCTGATTTATGAGGCCACAGTACAAAGAAATTCTTTTAAAAATAACTCATTAAATCAAAATACTTTTTACAATTAATCCTTTTTGAAATGAAGGGGGGCCTAACCACATCACCACAGAAGTTGCTTATAGTCCACTCTACTGAGGGGCAACAACATGACAGTTGAGCTTAAATACAGCAACGAAGCATCCCACCACAGGCTTTCAACAGTTTAATTCCATAATATTTTTTCTGACATGTTTTGATCCGGTGTTATCTAAATACAATGACTTCTGTCTTTCATATAGGCAAGCTGAAAAGGTCCAGCAACATTGCAGACCTTGCATCACTGATGGCCCAGAATCATGCTGAGGAGATGCGGATCCATGAAAGGATGCTCGAACAGCGTGAAAGGATGCTCGAACAGCGCGAAAGACACCTGCAGTTAGCCACATTAAGAAGGGATGAGCTGACAGAGACGGCTTCCTTCCACGGAGCCTTCCGAAACCATTTTGGCAGTCTGGTCGAAGTACTGAAAGCTCCCCATTTGTTAACATGTTTTGGGAATATTTGTAATGTAATAAAATGTTAGTCTTTTGGATAAAAGTGTGGTTTGTATATTATAACACTGGATGATAAAGGCGAATAATTACATACACATTCCATTGCCTCATATGACCCTAATCCTGCTGTTCAGCCATAAAGGTGTCAAGATTTTTAATGGTAATGTAATTGTTATTGTTAAATTTAATAAATATTACCACTGCTGTATCCATATACATTGGGTACAGTTTTTAAGTAAAATTGTAAGCAGTTGCACAGGTGTAATTTACATTCAGCAGTAGACACTGATAAAGGTAAAAGTCGAATTGGGTAAAAGGTAAGTACATGTGAATTGAATGTTATATCGGCATTCCAAATTCTGAGAATTCAAATAAATTATAAGCAGTCTAGTATAATATAAAGCGAAAATACCCATACATGTAAACCCAAATATAACATTTTCGATGTTGTAAACGTTGACATGTATATGATAAACCTATGCGATTGTGATTCAATAGATCCATAATGATCTTTGGTTTGAAAAAGAAAATTATAATTTGGTGTTGGCAGTGTGACAATGTCAGTGTATTTAGTAGGATTAAAAAAAGTTTCATCATAAAATTTCTAGGTTCATTGGCAATTCCATCAAACCAAAAGTGAGTTGTCTAGCTGCAGCATATTTTTTTTGAGTCATTTCTACGTTGTTTTAGTGTGTAATTAGCCACCACTGAACAGATAACCCTTATAAATAACAATAGATTTGAAAAATGATACACAATGGGCCTAGATTTGGATTGGCTTTTTTTATAATATCAATTATTTTGTAAGTTAAAGTTAACTGGAAGTATAACAAGTTTCCACATATAATTCCAAGGTCAATTGGCAATTCCATCAAATCAAAAGTGAGTTGTCTAGCTGCAGCTTTTTCTTTGCAGTCATTTTCTACGTTGTTTTAGTGTGTAATTAGCCACCACTGAACAGATAACCCTTATAAATAACAGTAGATTGTACAATGATACTCAAATGATACACAATACAAAAAATGGGCCTAGATTTGGATTGGCTTTTTTTAAAAATATTTTTAATTATTTTGTAAGTTAAAGTTAACTGGAAGTATAACAAGTTTCCACATATAATTCCAAGGTCAATTGGCAATTCCATCAAACCAAAAGTGCGTTGTATAGCTGCTGCTTTTTTTGGGAAGTCAGTTTATCATCAGTGTATCATTATTACACAATACACAAAATGGGTCTAGATTTGGATTGGCTTTTTTTATAATATAAATTATTTGGTAAATTAAAGGGGTTTAGGATTAAGGTTCTGCATAATTTTAAATTACCCCGGTGTTTCATCATTTAATTAACCGTCTGTTAACATTTAACCGTTTTGAACAACAGAGGCGACGTAGTTTAAAAGTGCACAACATTTTATTTAAAAAAGACGTTTGACATATGTATGCACATGAACACTGAACAAATGAAATGATCTCTGAATGATCTCTGCTTCATATGCAGCTGCTTCAGATTCCTCCTGGGCAACTGCTATTCTCCTCTCCTGCTCCAAAGTGTGTTGTCTCAATCCACGTCGTCTTCTCCTGTAAAATTCTCTTGTCTCGTTAAAGACATTCATTGTGTTAAAAACCGTGGAAATCCTCCGCTCGTAATCCGCTATTTTTTCCTGTGTTGTTGAGGAGTCAGTCTCGTCCTTTATACGTCAGCAGTGTAGCGCCACCTCGATCCCGCCCACCCCAGCAATTCTCGGCTTTCCGCGGTTGTGATGGAGGCGCAGCCGCGGGAGAAACAAGTAGTAAAGAAAAGAAAAGAGTAGCGCAGAACTATATAGTGGAAATGTGGCTTATGAAGTACAAAACAGCATATCAGCACAGAAGACCACTCCTCCTCCAGATGAGCGGGCCATGAGTCTGTATCCGGCTAGCGTGAAGATGACCCTCTGCAGGATCAACCCACGCACGGCAGCTGGTCCAGACAACATACTGGGTCACATCCTGAAGGACTGTGCAGAGGAGCTCAAGAATGTCCTGGCCAACATCTTCAACATCACCCTGACTCAAGCTGTTGACCCCACATGTTTCAAAATGGCCACCATAACACCAGTCTCAAAGTCCCACCAGTCCTACCCAGCTACAATAATTACCGGCCCGTAGCACTGACCCCCATTATAATGAAGTGCTTTGAGTGGCTAGTCATGCAGAACATCAAGTCCATCCTGCCTCCCTCCCACGACCCACCTCAGTTTGCATACAGGTCAAACAGATCCACAGAAGATGCCATCGCTGCTGCTCACCATCCAGCCCTCACCCACCTGGACTCAAAGAACTCCTATGTGCGAATGCTGTTCTTGGACTTCAGTTCAGCATTCAACACAATCATCCCCCAGCACTTGATACAAAAACTCAGACACTTGGGACTCAAAACCTATCTCTGTAATTGGGTGCTGTAGTTTCTCACAGGGAGGCCACAGAATGTGCAGGTTGGCAGCAACACCTCCAAGACCATCACACTGAACATAGGGTCCCCACAAGGGTGCATGCTCAGCCCACTGCTCCTCACCCTGCTGACCCATGACTGCATACCAGCTTACAACACCAACCACATCATCAAGTGTGCGGATGACATGACGGTGGTGGGCCTCATCACCAACAACGAGGAGGCTAACTACAGAAATGAGATGAGCCAACTGGTCCAGTGGTGTAAAGACAACAACCTCTTCCTGAACGTGTGAAAAACCAAGGAGATTGTAGTCGACTTCAGGAGGGGTCACACACAGCATTCCCCACTGATCATTGATGGTGCAGCTGTGGAGAGGGTAAACAGCACCAAGTTCCTGGGGGTGCACATCTCTAAGGACCTCTCCTGGTCCAACAACACCACATCACTGGCCAAGAAGGCTCAAACTTACCTCTATTTCCTCTGCAAACTGAGGAGAGCACGAGTCCCACTCCCCATCATGTGTTCTTTCTACTGGGGCACCAATGAGAGCATCCTCATCAGCTGCATCACAGTGTGGTATGGAAGCTGCACCACCTCCTGCTGGAAGACACTATAGTGCACAGTGAAAGCAGCCAGCAAGATCATCGGTGCCCCTCTGCCCCTCCTCTCAGACATCTACCTCACCTGCAGAGCCATCAACATCGCAGACAACACGTCCCACCCCTCATACTCCCTCTTCAGCCCCCTGCCCTCGGGGAAAAGGTACCGGAGCCTCCGGGCCCGCTCCACAAGACTGCTAAACAGCTTCGTTTATCAGGCTATGAGGACCCTGAACTCTGTCCACTTACCCCCCCCCCCCCCCCCACCGGACCGTAATGCAATCACCCACACAATAACAACAGTGGTGTGAAAAAGTGTTTGCCCCCTCCTGATTTCTCATTTTTTTTGTATGTTTGTCACACTTAAATGTTTCAGATCATCTAACAAATTTAAATATTAGACAGAGATAACACAAGTAAACGCAAAATGCAGTTTTTAAATGAAGGTGTTTATTATTAAAAAAAAATCCAAACCTACATGGCCCTGTGTGAAAAAGTGATTGCCCTTCCCACCATCCTGTTAAAACATAAATTAACTGTGGGTTATCACATCTTTGGAAAGCTGAGTTCAATTTATCTAGCCACACCCAGGCCTGATTACTGCCACACCTGTTCTCAATCAAGAAATCACTTAAATAGGACCTGCCTGACAAAGTGAAGTAGACCAAAAGATCCTCAAAAGCAAGACATCATGCTGCGATCCAAAGAAATTCAGGAACAAATGAGAAAAATAATTGAGATCCATGAGTCTGGAAAAGGTTATAAAGCCATTTCTAAAGCTTTGGGACTCCAGGAAACCACAGTGAGAGCCATTATCCACAAATGGCGAAAACATGGAAGAGTGGTGAACCTTCCCAGCAGTGGCCAGCCAACTAAAATTACCCCGAGCACCGCAACGACTCACCCAAGAGGTCACAAAAGACCCCACAACAACATCCAAAGAACTGCAGGCCTCACTTGCCTCAGTTAAGGTCAGTGTTCATGACTCTAGCATAAGAAAGAGATTGGTCAAAAATGGCCTGCACGGAAGAGTTCCAAGACGAAAACCACTGCTGAGCAAAAAGATATAAAGGTTCGTCTCAGTTTTGCCAGAAAACATCTTGATGATCCCCAAGACTTTTGGGAAAATACTCTGTGGACTGACGAGACAAAAGTGAACTTTTTGGAAGGTGTGTGTCCCATTACATTCAGCGTAAAAGTAACACAACATTTCAGAAAAGGAACATCTTACCAACAGTAGCATCTGGTGGTGGTAGTGTGATGGTCTAGGGCTGTTTTACTGCTTCAGGACCTGGAAGACTTGCTGTGGTAAATGGAACCATGAATTCTGCTGTCTAGCAAAAAATTATGAAGGAGAATGTCCAGTTATCTGTTTGTGACCTCAAGCTGAAGCACACTTGGGTTCTGTAGCAGGACAATGATCCAAAACACATCAGCAAATCTACCTCTGAATGGCTTAAGAAAAACAAAATGAAGAATTTGGAGTGGCCTAGTCAAAGTCCTGACCTGAATCCGATTGAGATGCTGTGGCATGACCTTAAAAACGCGGTTCATGCTCGAAAACCCTCCAATGTGGCTGAAATACAACAATTCTGCAAAGATGAGCGGGCCAAAATTCCTCCACAGCGCTGTAAAAGACTCATTGCCAGTTATCACAAATGCTTGATTGCAGTTGTTGCTGTTAAGGGTGGGCCAACCAGTTATTAGGTTTAGGGGACAATCACTTTTTCACACAGGGCCATGTAGGTTTGGATTTTTTTTTTTTACCCTTAATAATAAACACCTTCATTTAAAAACTGCATTTTGAGTTTACTTGTGTTATCTTTGTCTAATATTTAAATTTGTTTGATGATCTGAAACATTTAAGTGTGACAAACATACAAAAAAAAGAGAAATCAGGGAAGGGGCAAACACTTTTTCACACTACTGTACCTCAGCTGTTGGCACAGAAAGACTGGCACACCAACAGTAATACATTTGCTGCTGTATGTCTCTCCACTTTAACTGCAACCATTTGCACAAATGCCATATCTGCTGCTGTCTGTCTGTCATTGCTATACTGATCATGTGCAGTCCTATCTGTTACTATCTGCACCTACACTACTGCATTGAACTGCAGCTATGGGTATTACATCTCTAGTTTTCTGTATATAGGATTGCTGGGTTTTATCATTGTTTCATCATCGTTAATCGTTTATCTCTATTTGCACTATGGAAGGTCTGAGTCTATTTTTTGTCGTCATTTGCACTACGGGTTGCATTACTGTACATAGACTACTGTTGTTGTTTTCTTTTTTCCAGCCTTATTCCTTTTTCTTTTTTATATTGTTCACACCACTGAAGAGAGAGAAACGCCATTTCAATTCTCCTGTATGTCCTGTACGTATAGTAGTATTGACAAATAAAATCTTTGAATCTTGAATAAAAAGTCTACACACCCCTTTTCAAATGCCAGGTTTTTATGATGTAAATAAGTGAGACCAAGATAAATCATTTCAAATCTTTTTCCACCATTAATGTGACCTATAACCTGCACAACCCCATTGAAAAACAAACTGAAATCTTTTAAGGGGAAAAATAAAAAATAAAAAACTTAGAATAACCTGGTTGCTTAAATATGCACACCCTTAAACTAATACTTTGTTGCAGCACCTTTGACTTTTATTACAGCACCCAGTCTTTTTGGGTAGGAGTCCATCAGCGTGGCGCATCTTGATGTGGCAATATTCGCCCACTGTTCTTTGCAAAAACGTTCCAAACTTATCAGATTGTGAGGGCATCTCCTGTGCACATCCCTCTTCAGATCACCCCACAGATGTTCGATTGGATTCAGGTCTGGACTCTGGCTGGGCCATTCCAAAACCTTCATCTTCTTCTGGTGAAGCCATTCTTTTGTTGATTTGGATGTGTGCTTTGGGTCATTGTTGTGCTGAAAGATGAAGTTCCTCTTCATCTTCAGCTTTGTAGCAGAAGCCTGAAGGTTTTGTGCCAATACTGACTAGTATTTGGAACTGTTCATAATTCCATCCACCTTGATGAAGGCCCCAGTTCCAGCTGAAGAAAAACAGCCCCAAAGCATGATGCTGCCACCACCATGCTTCACTGTAGGTATGCCGTTCTTTTGGTGATGAGCAGTGTTGCGTTTGCACAAAATATACCTTCTGGAATTACAGCCAAAAAGTTCAACCTTGGTTTCATCGGACCATAATACATTTTCCCACATGTGTTTGGGAGATCTCAAATGTGTTTTTACAAAATGTAGCCGGGCTTGGATGTTTTTCTTCATAAGACTTCTGTCTTGCCACCTTACCCCATAGCCCAGACATATGAAGAAGACGGGAGATTGTGGTCACATGTACTAAACAGCCAGCACTTGCCAGAAATTCCTGCAGCTTCTTCAATGTTGCTGTCAGCCTCTTGGCAGCCTCTCTGACCAGTTTTCTTCTCGTCTTTTTATCAGTTTTGGAGGGACGTCCAGTTCTTGGTAATGTCACTGTTGTGCCGTATTTTCTTCACTTGATGATGACTATCTTCACTGTGTTCGATGGTATATTTAATGCCTTGGAAATTCTTTTGTACCCTTATCCTGGCTGATACCACCGGAGTGGTGGCTCAGTTGGTAGAGCATCCGCCCCACACCCGGGAGGCAGGGGTTCAAATCCCGGCCGGGTTATGCCGAAGACCATATAAAAGTGGAACTTCCTGCCGTCCAGCTTGGTGCTCAGCAATAATGGAATGGAGGAGGGAAATTTGTGGTGGCGCCTTGCATGGCAGCGGCCCTCTGATTCTGTACTTGGGGTGTGTGTGATTAACACAGTAGATAGGTAAAGCACAATCTCGTTCTACTGTACATGATTGGTTGTACAGTTGAATGACAATAAGGGTGATTTATTTATTTATTTATACCTTTGAACAATGAGATCCCACTGATGCTTTGAAAGCTCTCTGTGGACCATGGCTTGTGCTTCAAGATGTGACTACAAAAATGCCAGGAACAGCTGAACTTTATTTGTGGTTAATCAGAGGCACTGTAAATGATGGCAGGTGTGTGATGACTCACATTTAACATGAGTTTGAATGTGATTGGTTAATTTTGAACACAGCCACATCCCCAGTTATAAGAGGGTGTGCATATTTATGCAACCAGGTTATTCTAAGTTTTTTATTTTCCCCCTTAAAAAATTTCAGTTTGTTTTTCAGTTGGGTTGTACAGGTTATAGGTCACATTAATGGTGGAAAAAGTTTTGAAATGATTTATCTCGGTCTCATTTTTTTTTACATCCCAAAAACCTGGCATTTGAACAGGGGTATGTAGACTTTTTATTTCCACTGTGTCTTGTAGACAAGATTATCATAGCTGGTGATTTTAATATTCATATAGACGTTGATAATGATAGTCATATTGTGGCATTTCTTTCCCTCTTAAATTCAACAGTTTTTTCTCAGTGTGTTAGTAGACCAACTCATCATCGTAATCACACCTTTGACCTGGTCTTGGCCTATGGTGTAGAAATTGATGAGCTGCTAGTCATTCCTCAAAATCCTCCACTGACTGACCATTATTTGATAACTTTCAAATTTGTGTTATCTGATTTTATAGCATCAAGCAGAAAAACAGTTACCAGATTCTTACCTGACAGTGCTGTGGCTCGCTTTAAAGAAGTAATCCCTTCAGCACTTACTCTATTACCATGTCTCAGTATAGCAGAGGACAGCATTGACTGCTTGAATCCATCAGAATTAGACCTTTTAGTTGACAGTACTGCAGCCTCACTGCGAACAACACTTGACTCCATCGCCCCTCTTAAACAGAAACTTATTAAAAATAGGAGATTAGCTCCATGGTACAACTCCCACACTCGTGAGTTAAAACAGAAAGTCAGATCCTGTGAAAGGCTTTGGCGTGCAAATAAGATAGAAGAATCATGTTCAGCCTGGAATGCCAGCCTTATCACCTATAAGAAATCTCGCCGTAATGCTAGGCGACAGTACTATTCATCCTTGACAGAAGAAAATAAAAATAACCATAGATTTCTTTTTAACACTGTGGCTCAGTTAACCAAGAGCCACAATGCCATAAAACCATACATTCTTCCAACTCTTAGTGCTGATGACTTTTTGAATTTTTTTAATGATAAAATTATCAGTATCAGGAACAATATTCCAAAAAATAGCCCCTTTAAAAATACGAACCCTTTGCCTAACACTGCTGTGTCCACAGGCTCAGAACTCCGCTTTTCTGAATTTTCTCTTATTAGTCATTCTGATCTAGCCTTAATAGTCTCAGCCTCTAAACCAACTACCTGTCTCTTAGACCCAGTCCCTGCTAGACTCCTGAAGGAGTCGCTACCTCTGATTAGTCCACTGTTTTTGAACATAATTAATACATCCCTATTGACAGGACAAGTACCACAGTCTTTTAAAGTGGCAGTAATTAAGATAAGATAACCCTTTATTAGTCCCACAATGGGGAAATTCCAGGATTGCAACAGCACAGGGATAGCAACACTCAGAACAATAATTAAGAAGATACGGAAGATATAAATAAGAGCAGTGGATATACATAGATACACATAAATATATAAATATATATACAAAGTGCGGAGCATTGTAGCAAGATGGAATAAACAGCATAACCGTCTACTTAGTTATCCTACATAGTATGAATATGTACCCATACATATTGTCACCCTCTGTAGCGACCGATATTGTCCTAGTTGTATATACTGGAGGGGACCATTGTGTAAGTCTATTGCGTCTTTTGCATTCAATACTATTAGGTCGTCACGTTTTTTTGCTATCTCTGCCAGCAGCCCTGCTTAGGTTATACAGTCTGACAGCCGTAGGTAGGAAGGACCTGTGAAACCTCTCGGTTGCGCACTTAGGATGATGTAGTCTGCTGCTAAATGAGCTCCTCAGTGCGTTCAGTATGTCCTGCATAGGGTGGGACTCGGACTCCAGCAGAGATGACAGTTTAGCCAGCATCCTTCTCTCTCCTATCTCCTCCACTGGGTCAGGGCACTGCCCCAGGACAGAGCTAGCTTTCTTGATCAGTTTGTTCAGTCTCTTCCTATCGGCTGCTGTAATGCCACTGCCCCAGCAGACCACTCCAAAAGTGATGGCTGATGCCACCACCGTGTCATAGCATGTCTTCAGCAGTGCCCCTTGTACACCAAAAGACCTGAGTCTCCTCAGTAGGAACAGCCTGCGCTGTCCCTTCTTGTAGAATGTGTCGGTATTGTGTGACCAGTCTAGTTTATTGTTCAAATGAACACCCAGGTACTTGTAGGATGTCACCATCTCAATGTCTGTTCCCTGTATGTTTACTGGTGCTGTGAGGGGTTGTCCTTGCCTGCGGCAGTCCACCACCAGCTCCTTAGTTTTTCTCACGTTGATCTGGAGGCAGTTCCGATGGTACCAGTCCACGAAGTCCTGGATAAGTCCTCTGTACTCAGCTTCATCTCCGTTAGACATGAGGCCGACAATCGCAGAGTCGTCAGAGAACTTCTGTAGATGGCAGTGTGTTGTGTTGTGTGAGAAGTCCGCAGTATAAAGGGTGAACGGGAAGGGAGCCAAAACCGTTCCCTGGGGGGCCCCCGTGCTACCGATGATCGTGTCGGACACACAGACCCGGGTTCTCACAAATTGTGGCCGGTTAGTGAGGTAGTCCAGGATCCATGATGACAGGTGCTGGTCCACCCCTGCACACAGCAGCTTGTCCTTCAGGATCATCGGTTGGATGGTGTTGAAAGCACTGGAGAAGTCAAAGAACATGATCCTCACCGCATTCCCGGGCTTCTCCAGGTGGGACAGAGAACGGTGAAGGAGGAAGATCACTGCATCCTCCACCCCAATGCCATGCTGGTAGGCGAACTGGAGTGGATCCATCGCTGGTCCCACTAGGGGGCGGAGGTGAGCAAGGAGCAGTCTCTCCAGGGTCTTCATCATGTGGGACGTCAGGGCCACTGGTCTGTAGCTGTTCAGGTCTTTGGGGCGGGAAGTCTTTGGTACAGGTACAACACAAGATGTTTTCCACAACTGTGGTACCCTCCCCAGCTTCAGGCTCAGGTTGAAGATGAGCTCCACAATCCCACACAGCTGATCTGCACAGGACTTGAGGAGCTTTGCGCTGATGCCGTCCGGTCCCGACGCCTTCCTCGCCTTGATCTTCCTCAGCTCCGTCCTCACCTGGGTCTTAGTGAGGGTCATGTTGGGGGGCTGTGTGTTGGGAGTGGGGGGGTGTTGGTGGAGTGGGGTGTGGGCAGCAGGACTCGATGTCTTTGGAGCTGCTTAATTAAACATTAAACCTCTGCTTAAAATCCTTTTCTTGATTCTGGGATTTTGGCCAATTATAGACCAATATCTAACCTCCCCTACCTTTCCAAGATCCTCGAAAAAGTAATCGCCAATGAACTGTGCACTTTTTTTTAGAAAATAATTCTATATTTGAGAAATTTCAGTCAGGTTTTAGGAAACACCACACCACAGAGACATCCTTGGTCAAAGTTACTGATAACCTCCTTATGGCATCTGACAAAGGACTTTTTCTCTGTCCTTGTCTTATTGGACCTTAGTGCTGCCTTTGACACCATTGACCACCATATTCTGTTAGAGAGCCTTGAACAGAAATTGGTTTGAAAGGAACAACACTGAAATGGTTCCAGTCTTATTTATCAGACCATTCCCAGTTTGTCTATGTCCATAACAAGTCCTCTATCCAGACCACGGTTAGCTATGGAGTTCCGCAGGGATCGGTACTTGGACCAATACTGTAATAAAGGAAGCATTCTATTTATTTTCATTGTTACGCTGATGACACTCAATTATATTTATCCATCAATTCAGATGATCCCAGCCATTTGGGTTCACTCCAGGAGTGTCTTAATGATATTAAAACCTGGATGAATTACAACTGTCTATTGCTGAATACAGATAAAACTGAAGTTGTTGTTCTTGGCCCCAAACAAGCTAGAAGTACTCTTTCTAGTAAGATAACAACACTAGATGGCATTGCGCTGGCTTCTAAGCCCTCTGTTAGGAATCTTAGCGTTGTCTTTGACAAAGATATGGCTTTTCACTCTGCTATGACGATGACGATGATGATGATACAGCAAACTATTAAGACTGCCTTCTTCCATCTGCGTAATAGTTCTAAAATTAGGTCTATCCTGTCTCGTAAAGATGCAGAGAAACTTTTCCACGCCTTTATCCCCTCTAGGCTAGACTATTGTAATTCACTTTTATCAGGCTGTCCTAATAAGTCCATAAAGTTTCTCCAACTCATTCAGAATGCAGCTGCACACATCCTGACGAGAACAGGGAGAAGAGATCACATTACCCCAGTTTTAGCTTCTTTACATTGGCTCCCAATAAAATATAGAATTGAATTCAAGATTTTACTCCGAACTTATCAAGCCCTTAATGGTCTGGGTCCTTCTTACCTGCAAGAACTCATAGTTCCCTATCATCCAACCAGAGCTCTGTGCTCCCAAAAATCCAAACTAATGGTAGTCCCCAAGGTCTCCAGAAGTAGACTGGGAGGAAGAGCTTTCAGTTATCAAGCTCCCCTCGTGTGGAACCATCTTCCCAGTTCAGTTCGGGAGGCAGACACTCTCTCTTTATTCAAGAGTAAATTGAAATCATTTCTCTTTGACAAAGCCTATAGTTAAAAATGTTGCCACTGCCAGGCCTTCACCCGCATGTGGAGCCTAACCTGGTTTGATACTGGAAGGTCTGGCTGTGAATGTTAATGTTGAATTGTATTTGTTATGTTTGTTTTGAATGTAGCTACTGCCAGGCCTTATACTTTTTACCTCTTTTTTCAACCCAGCCAGTCGAGGTGGATGGCCGTCCTCTATGAGCTATGGGTCCGCTCGAGGTTTCTGCCCATTAAAGGGAAGTTTTTCCTTGCCTGTGTCACCGCATTGCTTGCTCTTAGGGGTCTCTGCTGGGCTCTATAAATTTGAGAGCGTGGCCTAAACCCACCCTTTTTTGTAAAGTGCCTTGAGATGACCTGTGTTGTGATTTGGTGCTATATAAATAAAATTGAATTGAATTGAATTGTATCTGCATTGCTTGTTGTCATAAATGTTTGTGCATGTTTTCTTAATTATGAATCCTTATAGAGGAAACAAAATGGTGCAGGAATGTGTTGTAGATGGATATGAGCATTTCTTCTCACAGGAATTATTCTTATGGTTCCCTTGAGTTTTACCCTCACTCAGTGCTCCCCCAGTGAGTCATGTGACTAGTCAGAGTCACTCTCATCAACCAAGCAGAGGTTATGCCTCTGTCCTCTTCTCAGGCCTACAGGCCTTCCACACAGCTTTCTTGCTTTATTCAAGGTAAAAATGAAGTCTTCTTTTTTGGCCTTAGAATGCTCTCTTTGTTTAAACTTTTACACTTTTTTGAATTTTTCCTTAAAGTTTTGCCGTCTTCTTTCAAAACCAGTGACGAGTTGGAGTTAATCCTCAAATTCTCCCTTTTTTCTAAGCAACCCGTTTTGATTTTTCCTCTTTAACCTTAATTTTTCTGTAAACTCAAGCATACCTACACATTTTAGAGCACCCCTAGCTAATTACCTCCGCCAAGGAGGTAATGTTTTTACCGGGAACAGACTGTCTGTCTGTCTGTTGCCAACATAACTCAACATAACTCAAAAAGTTAAGAACGGATTTGGACAAAATTTTCAGGAAAGGTGTGTAATGGCACGGGGAACAGATGATTAGATTTTGGTGATGATCTGAGAGTGCATACCTCCACCAAGGGCTTTGTTTGTATTTGTGCAGCAGGATTACACAAAAACTACTGGATGGATTTGGATGAAATTTTCACCACAGGTGGTTCTTGGGCTACAGAGGAACCCATTATATTTTGGTGATGATCTGAGAATGCATACCTCAGCCAAGGCTCTTATCTTCTCACAGTGTGTTAGCAACAATACTCCAAAACTGATGGACAGACTTTGACGCAATTTTCACCACAAGTGGCTATAGGCCTACACACAAACCCATTACATTTTGGAGGTGATCCATGAGAAACGGAAGGAGCCTTGGAAGGAGGTATGCGCTCTATGAGTGCTTTTCTAGTTGCTAATGAAATTATTAATTAATGCTTAGCTTAGTAATTGCCAAATTTCTAAGCTTAATTATTTGTTCATAGAGTCCCCACTGCTCTGTCCAAACTGTGGGTGGTGTCCTCTAGTATTATTATGAGATAATGCAATAATTATTAATAATTAATTCCAGTTATTAATTATTAATAATCATATTAGTATAATTGTAGTGTTAATGCTACATTAGCTTCTGTTTAATACAACCTTTACTTTGCATATATTGCATTGTCCTAAGGACTGAGCACAAAAGGCAAAATTGTACAATAGGTCTTTAAATCTATTCTGTCTACTTTTGTTACCAAAAGGTTGGCGCTACTCTTACTCAGGAACTTTTGACTAAAAGTCCAAAACACATGTTACATTCTATATTAGTATTGGTATCACGGAATGTGTCAAATATTATGCAGTCATGTCAGAGTACCTGAACTTCTTCAGCCAATTTGGATCATAAAACACTTTCAGACATATTTATGAGTCAAATTCCATAAAGGGATCTCCACAGTTTTAGAGTCATCCTTTTAAGATATCTCTTGGGGCCATGTGCATTAACTTAAAACCTTGCTACCACTCAAACCACAATGTGACTTAATCTTTCTTTTATTTTTTTAGAATTAAGATGGAAATGAGTTGAAGTAAAGTTGTCGTTGGCTTCTCTGCCCATGGTGCTGTATGCTCTTAATGTCAACAGATACAGTTTGCTTCTGGCAAGCCAGTTAGACGCTGAAATAAACTATGCAGATACTGTATACCTGGAATGACAATAGCAGCCAGAAGAGTGATTGGACTTCCATTTCCATATAAAGAGAGGTGTATGTGTTCAGAAGACATTTTTAATAGCTGAAAAGAGGGTGCATGGAGAGTTTATTCCTTTAGGTTGGTGACTGGGAGTATATCCTTTTCTTCGGGGTGGTCAATTAAACAGATAACAATAAAAAGAATGGAAGAAAGAAGAGGATATACAAAAGTGCTTTCAAGTCATCATGTCAGAAATACTGTAGACCAATACAACACCTTTGTAAACTTTCTTAAGACGTAAGAGGTAAAATTACAACCAGAGCTATCTAAAGAATCTTATTATGATTTGGTGAAAAACTTTAGTTTTTCTTTCACTCATGCTTTCATTGGCCTCTCCTTCATGGATGTGATTCTCTGTGTGTGTGAGTGAGCATGCACATTTGTGACATCAATAACTGTGATAGGGAAGGGAGCCAAAGACAAATAGTGCCAAGGGTCTGGCTCTAAGTGACTCCTGTGTTTCAACAATGCACACCACCAGAGACCTTGGGAGGGTGTGTATTAATCCAGCAGATTTATGACTAAATCTGTCATGGATGGGAGAACACCCTCTGCCTTCCCTTTAGCCACTCCTGAAACAAATACACACCTCCCAAACCACACATTCAAAATTTGTACATGCTCAGCTTTTATGATAACAGATTGTACATGTTCAGTGATATAACAGCCACATGTTTGTATGGCATAATAATAACTTGGGCAAACTTAGATACAGTGGGGTAAAAAAGTATTTAGTCAGCCACCAATTGTGCGAGTTCTCCCACTTCAAAGATGAGAGAGGTCTCCAATTTTCATCATAGGTATACCTCAACTATGAGAGACAAAATAAGAAAAAAAAAATCCAGAAAATCACATTGAAGGATTTTTAATGAATTAATTGGTAAATTCCTCGGTAAAAGAAGTATTTGGTCAATAACAAAAGTTCATCTCAATACTTTGTTATATACCCTTTGTTGGCAATGACAGAGGTCAAACGTTTTCTGTAAGTTTTCACAAGGTTTTCACACATTGTTGCTGGTATTTTGGCCCATTCCTCCATGCAGATCTCCTCTAGAGCAGTGATGTTTTGGGGCTGTCGCTGGGCAACATGGACTTTCAACTCCCTCCAAAGATTTTCTATGGGGTTGAGATCTGGAGACTGGCTAGGCCACTCCAGGACCTTGAAATGCTTCTTACGAAGCCTCTCCTTCGTTGCCGGGGTGGTGTGTTTGGGATTATTGTCATGCTGAAAGACCCAGCCACATTTCATCTTCAATGCCCTTGCTGGTGGAAGGAGGTTTTCAATCAAAATCTCACGATACATGGCCCCATTCATTCTTTCCTTTACATGGATCAGTCGTCCTGGTCCCTTTGCAGAAAAACAGCCTCAAAGTATGATGTTTCCACCCCCATGCTTCACAGTAGGTATGGTGTTCTTTCTCCTCCAAACACGACAAGTTGAGTTTTTACCAAAAAGTTCTATTTTGGTTTCATCTGACCATATGACATTCTCCCAATCCTCTTCTGGATCATCCAAATGCTCTCTAGCAAAATTCAGACGGGCCTGGACATGTACTGGCTTAAGCAGGGGGACACGGCTGGCACTGCAGGATTTGAGTCCCTGGCAGCATAGTATGTTTCTGATGTAGCCTTTGTTACTTTGGTCCCAGCTCTCTGCAGGTCACTCACTAGGTCCCCCCATGTGGTTCTGGGATTTTTGCTCACCGTTCTCGTGATAATTTTGACCCCACGGGGTGAGATCTTGCGTGGAGCCCCAGATCGAGGGAGTATCAGTGGTCTCGTATGTCTTCCATTTTCTAATAATTGCTCCCACAGTTGATTTCTTCACACCAAGCTGCTTACCTATTGCAGATTCAGTCTTCCCAGCCTGGTGCAGGTCTACAATTTTGTTTTTGGTGTCCTTTGACAGCTCTTTGGTCTTGACCATAGTGGACTTTGGAGTCTGACTGTTTGAGGTTGTGGACAGGTGTCTTTTATACTGATAACGAGTTCAAACAGATGCCATTAATACAGGTAACGAGTGGAGGACAGAGAAGCCTCTTAAAGAAGAAGTTACAGGTCTGTGAGAGCCAGAAATCTTGCTTGTTTGTAGGTGACCAAATACTTATTTTACTGAGGAATTTACCAATTAATTCATTAAAAATCCTTCAATGTGATTTTCTGATTTTTTTTTTTTCTCATTTTGTCTCTCATAGTTGAGGTATACTTATGATGAAAATTGGAGACCTCTCTCATCTTTTAAGTGGGAGAACTTGCACAATTGGTGGCTGACTAAATACTTTTTTGCCCCACTGTACATAACTTTGAGTAATAGCATTAGTAAACACAAACTTTCATCTGATATTAAATGTGTCAAAAGATGCAAAGGAATAGTGATAGTGTTGTGTGTAGGCTACAATCAGTTAAAAGTAGACCATTATTCTATTACAAAAGTTTAATTTAAACTAAGATTAGCTCTATTCAATGTATAGTTAAACTAGACTTGAAATGAATTTATCCAGTTTTAAAATTAAGCCAAGCTCTGCTGCACCATATTAAATTAAACTCAGTTTAGTAAAGCTAAGTGTATTTGTAAAGGGTGCCGTTAATGGTGCTTGCTAGCTAGCTAAAGAAATATTAATGCTAGCTTAACAGCACTCATGAGAGTTTGACAAAGAAGCTCAATTTTTTCTGCCTCAGAGAAAAACTGGGTTAATGAAAGAGTGCATCCACATTACAGAAGAGTTCCAAAAAGGAAAATGGCACAGTGAAAATGAAAGAGATTGTTGGGAAGCAACTGGCTGACTTTCCATGTGTTCATTTGCTTGCCACAAGTCAGTTATTGTGGTTAATTGACCACAAACATTAATCTGTTATTAAGTGATGTCTGTATAATTCTCTCATATTGTTCTATCCACCTTATTCCTAGCCCCCATGATGCCTTATGTGAATTATAGGCACAACTTCCGGTACTAGTTTAGAACGTATGGTTGTCACTGAAACAGGACACTTTCCCTTGTTAAAAAACAATGACTTTGGCATCAAAAATGCAGGAACACGGCCTTTTGCACCTCAAAAAGAACAATATAATCATACCATTTCCCACAACTATCGAAGGATGGGAAGATGACTTAAAAAGTGGCCTCGCAGACAGTAGCTCCATTATTTAGCTCCACTGCTAAGATGCTAACGCTGTAAACAAATAAAAGGTCTGAGATATATCAATGTCTCCACCGCAATAAAATTGAATGCATTTTGTTAAAAGATGTTGGACATAATCAAATTTACCTCAGAGCAGACATAGAATCTGGGCAGAGCCACATAGAACCACAACACCGTGCTTGGGTGTTTTGGGGTGTTTAAAATGCTCATGCTCCAATCATGCTATGAATGCTTGCTACTTACTGTAACTTAACATGTACAGACATTTTCTGACAATTGTTCAAAATTTTATTGATCTATCCACCTTATTCCTAGCCCCCAAAATGCCATGCGTGAATTATGAGTGCAACTTCTGGTACTAGTTTAGAACGTGTGGTTCTCACTGAAACGGGACACTTTTCCTTGTTAAAAAACAATGACTTTGGCATAAAAAATGTGGGAACACAGACTTTAACATGCTCATGCATGAAATTAACATGCTCATGCTGCTGTCATGCCATGAATGCTTGTTATTTAACTTAACCACTTGCACTCTGGGCAATTTTCCTAAAAATGCCAAAAAATAACGTGCCCAAAGTAAATCGAAAGCTGTTATTCAACCCTTTGCAGCATCTTCATGGGGTTGGTCTCATTTAAAAGAAAACACTTTGAATTTTTTGGCAAAAAAAACATAATCTCTCTACGTGCTCCGGCCACTGAGTTACAGTCATCTAAACATACTGAACTTGAAGAAAAAAAAATTGGACACAGTGTTTTTTTGGATACAAATGCTTGTAAATAACACACAGCTGTCCGATCTGGCTGGAAAATGCAACAGAAATGTAGAACCAAGTGTTATCCAGCTGAGATCCAAATTTGGTAACAATACCACAAAAAATGAATATTTTACACAGCTTTGTTCTCAGGCTGTTCCCAGGCGTTTTGGAACTGTGCCAAATTGTGCCAAATGGCACAGTTTGGAAAAACATCTGTAACTTTTGAATAATTCAATGTAGAATCTTCATTTTAGGCTCTAATGAAAGGTCACACTCAGGGCTGTGTCTGTGTGTGTGTGTGTGTGTGTGGGCGGGGGGTCGTCCCCCCCCCCTGCTACCAAGGACCAAATTCGGCCCTCGCTACATGACGGATTACACTCCTTGCATGTTTTCACAGCGGCTCACCCCCCCCCCCTCGCTACTGTGTGTGTGTGTGTGTGGGGGGAACCGTGAACGGACCGTGAATGCCCCCCCCCCGCTACAGAAGAGGGCCATCGCTACATGATGGAATAGACTGATATGCTTCCCCCTGTGGACCGGGGGGCGTTCGGACCGTGAACGCCCCCCCCGCTCCTCTTCTGCAGCGGGGGGGGGGGGGGGGCGTTCACGGTCCGAACACGGCAAATGAACCGTTTATCGCGGCGCACGCACTTCGTACTTCGTGCGCAGTACAGTTGTAATTTACTGATCGGTCAAAAGTCATTTTTGGATTACAGTTTTCAGGGATAAATAATAATTTAGCTTATAACACCTTACCTCTTCAAAGCAGCAGAGTCGTGGCGAACATCTCTTCCCCCATTGTCAGACGAACGCGACGCTGCTCCGCTCGTGGATCCCGATCAAAACATAATTCCATTATTGCCGTTTTGGCGAATGATTTACGACTTTTGTCGTCGGCCTCCGTCTATTCTGCTGGAATGAGTGCAGGTCCCACTTGTGGGTGTTCTCCATGCTGCTGGGTGAGCCTGGGTCTGTAGTAGATTCATCCAGCGTCCTTTGTTTTCATCTGTTGCAACAGTAAATCTCTCTTCACCCAGCCTGAATTTCTGTGCTTCAATTGGATCCTGCGTTCACAGTAGGCGGGTCCTCCTTCCTAGATTTTCATTCATTGGCTCTTCAAGGTTTCAGAAACCCAATTCAAGGCTCTTATTAGTCGAATGAGAGGTCAATCAGATGAACTAATCTGTTCGTGGCTGTCTCTGCAGTTTTTTTTTTGAGTGGTGCTTGGACGCCACTACATCACCATCACCACCATCATGCGTCATGCATCCAAGCGCGCACGAGGGCGCTCTCGTGCGCCCTCGTGTGCCCTAGGACGCAGAGACTTGCCCGCCCGCGGAACAACGGACTGCAAGTGGTTAACACGCACAGACCTTTTCTGACAATTGTTCAAAATTTTATTGATCTATATTTTGTGATAATTTAAAAATTAATGTATGCTGAAGCTGCTAATATCAAGTTCATATAGTTCCAATGCAGTGCAACGAATGCAAACGCCCCCCCCCACCTGTTTGATGTCTTTCTTAAATCGTGAAGCCTTAAGAAGCAAACTCTTACTATTTTTGATTTATTATTTTACTTCATGCAGCCTTGCATCTGGTGACATATATAAACATCAAATCTGTGACATTCATACAAATAAAAACATACCTGGTGTTGTTGTTTCTGTCCTGTGTCTGTACCACCGATCACACGAACAGTCCTTTTTAGGATGCATGAGCTATGCATTGCTGTTGAAGCTACAGATTTAGCTGTTTGTGATGTGAGGAGCCTCACATCACAAACAGCACCAGAACTACACAAAAACATTCAAAAATACAAAAACTACAAGCGCTGAAATTAGCTGCCACTTGACTGCAAAGCAGGTATGTGAACTATACATTAAAATGCACTTAAAACACTTTTAAAAATGCTATTTTAAATGTCCCACTACCCCACTCTTGCTGACTGGTTTAACATTACTTCAGCCGAAACCGGAAGTTGCCCCCATAATCGTTTCTACAACAGCGTCCTCAGGAATAAAGTGAATATTTTGTGATAATTTAAAAATTAATGCATGCTGAAGCTGCAAATATGAAGTCCATATCATTCCAAGGCAGTGCAACAAATGCAAAAAAACCCTGAAAAACAATTTGATATCCTTCTTAAATCGTTAAGCCTTAAGGTGGATTCACATTACAACGTTTGGTCCGACTTTACTGACGTTTTGGCAAAAGTCTGGCTCTGCTGGCAAAAGTTAATGATTGCTGGTGTTTGTTGGCAAACGCTGGTGAAAGTTGTGTTCTTTGAAAATTTTCAGCCTGCTGAAAATTTACCGGCATTTGGAAATATACATTGGTGAACGTTGTGCTCATTTTGTAAAAGTTCCTGAGCGCTCAGCTAAGTTATGCAGAGTTTACCTAAGTCAGCCTAAGTGAAAGCAGGGTTCACTCTATAGCGCTTGGACAGACTTTTACAGACGTTTTGAAAAATCAGAGAAATACTCAGCGCAGTTCAGCTGACATCAGCATCAGGTGATGCTTATATAAAGATCAGTGTTTGTGGAGCCTTCCTGCAATTCTGGACCTGCTTCTGGAGTGAACACATCTCCCTCGGGCATATGTTTCAGTATTTATTTTTGTTTGATATTCCTATGTAGTTACTTCTGCATACCCTTTTCCTCTGTTCATTCATTCATTCATTCATTCATCTAAAAAAATAATAAAAAAATGCGATTGACTCAACCACTAAGTCCGCAATTAAAATATGAATGCGGATGCAATTAAAAAAACTATTAATGAATCATCAATTCAATTCAATTCAATTCAAGTTTATTTATATAGCACCATTTCACAACAACAGTCATCTCATAGCACTTTCAACTGTAGGGGAAACCCCCACAATTGCAGAAAGACCCCAGCAATCAGGCGATCCCCTGTGAGCAAGCGCTTGGCGATGGTGGAGAGGAAAAAACTCTCTTTTAAAAGGAAGAAACCTCCAGCAGAACCAGGCTCAGGGAGGGGCAGTCATCTGCTGCGACTGGCTGGGGGGTGAGGGGATAGAGAAGATGAAAAGAACAGACATGTGGAGCGCAAACAGCACGATGGGGACTCAATCTATGGGAGAGAACAAACAGATGTTAATGACCAGCAAAAAATACTTCACTGAGAGTGAAGAAAGGAGTGAAGCCCAGTGCATTATTGGAGGTCCCCCGGCTGTCTAAACCTATTAGCAGCATAACTAAGGGAGGGTTCAGAGACACATGATCCCTCCCTAATTGTAGGCTATATCAAAAAGGAAGGTTTTTACCCTATTCTTAAAAACAGAGATCGAGTCTGACTCCCGAATCCAGATTGGCAGCTGGTTCCACAGGAGAGGAGCTTGATAACTGAAGGCTCTGCCTCCCATTGTACTTTTGGAGATTCTAGGTATTACAAGTAATCCTGCATTTTGGGAGTGTAGTGCTCTGTTAGGATAATAGTGTAGTATCAGATCTTTTAAATAAAAAGGGGCCTGATTGTTTAGAGCTTTGTAAGTGAGAAGAAGGATTTTAAACTTAATTCTAAACTCTTTGGGATGCCAATGAAGGGAGGCCAGAACCGGAGAGATATGATCTCTCTTTCTAGTACCTGTTAAAACTCTTGCTGCTGCAGTATTTTGGATCAAATGAAGACTTTTAAAAGGTGTATTAGGACAACCTGATAATAAAGAGTTACAATAATTAATCTAGAGCTAACAAAAGCGTGGATCAGTTTCTCAGCATCACTCTGAGACAAGATGCTCCTAATCTTGGCAATATTACGCAAATGATAGAAGGCAGTCTTGGAAACGAATTTATATGTGAATTGGAAAACAGACCTTGATCAAAAATAACTCCAAGGTTCCTCACAGAACTATTAAGAGAAAGAGTAACCACATCCAAACTAAGAGTTTGATTTGGAAAGGTATTTCTAAGGTTTTTTGGACCAACAATAATGACTTCAGTCTTATCTGAATTTAATAGTGGGAAATTACAAATCATCCAAGCTTTGATTTCCTTAAGACAGGCTTCTAGCTTGGCTAATTGATTACTATCATCTGGCTTCACTGACAGGTATAATTGTGTGTCATCTGCATAACAATAAAAATGTATGCAGTGCTTTCTAATAATGTTGCCTAATGGAAGCATATATGAACTAAAAAGAGTAGGGCCTAGCACAGATCCCTGTGGAACTCCATGACTGAGCTTTGAGTTGGAAGAAAACTCATTATTGACACGAACAAACTGGAACCTATCAGAAAAATAAGATCCAAACCACTGCAACAACGTTCCATTAAGTCCAATATAGTGTTCTAATCTATCAAGTAGAATATTATGATCGATAGTATCAAAAGCTGCATTAAGGTCTAAAAGGACAAGTACAGAAACAAGTCCATTATCAGATGCGATAAGGAGGTCATTAGTGACCTTCACTAAGGCTGTTTCAGTACTATGATGGATTCTGAACCCAGATTGAAACTCTTCAAATAAGCCATTTCCCTGCAAGTGATCAAATAATTGCGTAGCAACAACTCTTTCTAAGATTTTTGAAATGAAAGGGAGATTAGATATTGGTCTATAGTTAGCTAAACCTCCTGGATCCAGTGTTGGCTTTTTGAGTAAGGGTTTAATTACAGCAGTTTTAAAAGCCTGTGGTACATGGCCCAATGTTAATGAAGAATTGATTATTTGAAGAATAGAGCTACCAATAAATGGGAAGACTTCTTTAAATAACTTGGTAGGAATAGGGTTTAAAAGACAAGTTGAAGGCTTGGATGAGGAAATTATTTTATCTAACTCTAAAAGGTCAATTGGAGTAAACTCATCCAAACAGATATCAATTGAAGGAGTTGTAGTAGTTACTGTATTTAAGTTAATGGTGGGAAGAATCTGACTGATTTTTATCTCTGATAGATGAAATTTTATTATTGAAAAAGTTCATAAAATCCTGACTAGTAAGCTCTAAGGGAATGCTAGGATTGACAGAGTCCTGACTCTTTGTCAGCCTGGCTACAGTGCTGAAAAGAAACCTGGGATTATTCTTGTTATCTTCTATTAATGCAGAATAATAACTTGTTCTAGCTTTTCAAAGAGATTTTTCTATTAATTAAAAGATGATTTCTCCAAGCTAAATAGATTTCAACTAAATTAGTGGAGCACCATTTTCTTTCTAATTGACAAGTCTTCTGTTTTAAGCTACGAGTTTCTGTGTTGAACCAAGGAGTTAGAAATCTCTGATTAGACTTTTTCTTTTTCAAAGGGGCCACCATATCTAGAGTTTGATGCAGAGAAGCTGTAACACCATCTACCATGCTATCAATTACAGAAGGAGCAAGCTCTCCATAGCTTATTTCCGTTGTGTTGACACATGGCATAGAGGAAACAATCTGCATAAATTTGGTAGCAACACCATCTGAGAGGCATCTACTGTAGTAATATTTTTCTTTGGGAGCCAAATAGTCAGAAATAGTAAAATCAGAGGTTAACAGACAATGGTCTGACAGTACAGGGTTATGAAGAGACACTACCAGATTTTCTATTTCTATGCCATATGTCAGAGCAAGGTCCAACATATGGTGGAGATAATGGGTAGAATTTCCTACTTTCTGAGAAAACCCCATCAAGTCTAATATTGAATTAAATGCCATATTAAGACAATCACTATCTACGTCTACATGTATATTAAAGTCCCTTGATCTGATTTCAGCTCTAAATCAACTAAGAATTCAGCAAATTCGGATAAAAACTCTGAGTAGGTTGATGGACGATGATAAACTATGGCAAATAAAATTGGGTTTAGCCTAAAATTGCTAAAATGCCCAATACTGAGGATCAGGCCCTCAAAGGAATTATAACATGTTTTTTTGCTTTACATTAACTTGTAATTTGGAATGGTAAATTGTTGCTACTCCTCCATGACCAGAACTTCTGGGATTTTGACAGTTTAATTAACCAGAGGGAGTTGATTCATTTAAACCAACATAATCCTCTTGCCCTAACCAAGTCTCTGTAAGGGATATTGAATCAATCTGATGATCAATTAACAGATCATAAACTAGCAGAGACTTGAGAGTTAGAGACCTAATATTTAACAAACCACATTTAATTTTTTAAATTATGAGGAGGAAGTGAGGCCAAATCATTAAATTTAGAGACTTCATGTTTAATTTGAGTTTTATGAACTTTTTGTTTAATCACTTAAGATAAGCCTTTATTAGTCCCACAATGGGGAAATTCCAGGATTGCAACAGCACAGGGATAGCAACACTCAGAGCAACAATCAGAAGGCAAGAAAAAAAAAAAAAAAAGCAAGAGCAGCTAATATACATATGTACATATTACTATAAATATATATATATATACACAGACACACAGTGCAGAGCATTGTAGCTAGATGGAATAAATATATGAGTATATAAACACACAGTGCGGAGCATTGTAGCTAGATGGAATAAATATGTAGATATATAAACACCCACAGTACGGAGCATTGCAGCTAGGTGGAATAAATATGTAAATATATAAACACACACAGTGCGGAGCATTGTAGCTAGATGAAATAATATGTAGATATATAAACACACAGTGCGGAACATTGTAGCTAGATGGAATAAATATATAGATATATAAATATAAACACACCCAGTGTGGAGCATTGTAGCTAGATGGAATAAATATGTAAATATATAAACACACACAGTGCAGAGCATTGTTGCTAGATGGGATGAAACAGCACAACCGTCTACTTAGTTATCCTACATGGTATGATTATGTGCCCATACATATTCTCACCCTCCATAGCGACCGGTATTTTTCTAGTTGTATGCCGGAGGGGACCATTGTGTAAGTCTATTGCATCTTTTGCATTCAAAACTATTAGGTTGTTACGTCTTTTTGCTATCTCTGCGAGCAGCCCTGCTTAGGTTGTACAGTCTGACAGCCGTTGGTAGGAAGGACCTGCGAAACCTCTCGGTTGTGCACCTGGGATGATGTAGTCTGCTGCTAAATGAGCTCCTCAGTGCATTCAGTATGTCCTGCATAGGGTGGAACTCGGACTCCAGCAGAGATGACAGTTTAGCCACCGTCCTTCTCTCTCCTATCTCCTCCACCGGGTCAAGGCGCTGCCCCAGGACAGAGCTAGCTTTCTTGATCAGTTTGATCAGTCTCTTCCTATCGGCAGCGGTAATGCCACTGCCCCAGCAGACCACTCCAAAAGTGATGGCTGATGCCACCACCGTGTCATAGAATGTCTTCAGCAGTGCCCCTTGTACACCAAAAGACCTGAGTCTCCTCAGTAGGAACAGCCTGCGCTGTCCCTTCTTGTAGAGTGCGTCAGTATTGTGTGACCAGTCTAGTTTATTGTTCAGATGAACACCCAGGTACTTGTAGGATGTCACCATCTCGATGTCTGTTCCTTGTATATTTACTGGTGCTGTGAGGGATTGTCCTTGCCTGCGGCAGTCCACCACCAGCTCCTTAGTTTTCCTCACGTTGATCTGGAGGCAGTTCCGATGGCACCAGTCCACAAAGTCCTGGATAAGCCCTCTGTACTCAGCTTCATCTCCATTGGAGATGAGGCCAACGAGCGCAGAGTCATCAGAGAACTTCTGTAGATGGCAGTGTGTTGTGTTGTGTGAGAAGTCCGCAGTATAAAGAGTGAACAGGAAGGGAGCCAACACCGTTCCCTGGGGGCCCCCTGTGCTACCGATGATCGTGTCGGACACACAGTCCCGGGTTCTCACAAACTGAGGCCGGTTCGTGATGTAGTCCAGGATCCATGATGACAGGTGCTGGTCCACCCCTGCACGCAGCAGCTTGTCCTTCAGGATCATCGGTTGGATGGTGTTGAAAGCACTGGAGAAGTCAAAGAATATGATCCTCACCGCATTCCCGGGCTTCTCCAGGTGGGACAGAGAACGGTGAAGGAGGAAGATCACCGCATCCTCCACCCCAATGCCATGCTGGTAGGCGAACTGGAGTGGATCCATCGCTGGTCCCACCAGGGGGCAGAGGTGAGCAAGGAGCAGTCTCTCCAGGGTCTTCATCAAGTGGGACGTCAAGGCCATCGGTCTGTAGCTGTTCAGGTCTTTGGGGTGGGAAGTTTTTGGTACAGGTACCACACAAGATGTTTTCCACAGCTGTGGTACCCTCCCCAGCTTCAGGCTCAGGTTGAAGTTGTACACCACAATCCCACACAGCTGGTCTGCACAGGACTTGAGGAGCTTTGCGCTGATGCCGTCCGGTCCCGACGCCTTCCTTGCCTTGATCTTCCTCAGCTCCGTCCTCACCTGGGTCTTGGTCAGGGTCAGGTTGGGGGGCTGTGTGTTGGGAGTGGGGGGGGTGTTGGTGGAGTGGGGAGTGGGCAGCAGGACTTGATGTCTTTAGAGGCAGCAGTGGTTGTTGTGCAGTTAGGGGGGAGGGCGGTTGGTCAAAGCTATCGAAAAACAGATTCAGATTGTTCGCCCTCTCCCCGCCCCCCGTGGCCTGGGGGGAGGTATTCTGGAGCCCCGAACTTTGGGATACTTTGGGATACTTATACATTATATTTTTATTTACTTTGGAGGGAGAAGACAATGATTCTCTGATGGGGAAGACAGGGGCTAAGTTGAGGTGTGGCGGATGAAGAGGAGCTGCAGAGAGGTGTGTAAGATTGCAACTCTGCTTCCTGGTCCCAACTCTGAGTTGTCAAGGTTTTGGAAATTTGGATAAAAATGCCAGATTGTTCGATAAAAGAGATGCACCATCCAAAGTGGGATGGATGCCATCTCGTCTAATAAGACCAGGTTTTCCCCAAAATGAGTTCCAATTGTCTATGTAGCCCACATCGTTTGCAGGACACCACACAGACAGACAGCAGTTGAAGGATGACACGCGGCTAAACATGTCATCACTGGTCAGACTGGAGAGGGGCCCAGAGAATACTACAGAGGCAGACATTGTTTTGGCAAAGTCACACACTGATTAACCTGTTGCACTCCGGTGTACCGCGGGCGGACACGTCTCTGTGTCCTAGAGTGCACGAGGGCGCTGTGTCCTATAGCGCACTGAAAAAAAAAAGCTGCATTTCCGTTCTTCCACTACAGACACAGCCGCGAACAGAAAGCCAAAGGAGTGCTTTGATTGGTTTAGATGTGATTGACCTCTCATTTGACTAATAAGAGCCTTGAATTGGGTTTCTGAAACCTTGAAGAACCAATGACTGAAAACCTAGCAAGAAGGACCCGCCTACCAATGGCTGCGAATACAGCTAGCCAATTGAAGCACAGAAGTTCGAAAGCTGTTTTGTGTAAAGCTGGGTGACACACAGGCGTTCGCCAGTCTTTTTTTCTTATTACTGTTCTTATTTGTTTTGAAAAATCGTTCGCCAAAACCGCAATCATGGAAACACAAAACCGCAATAATGGAATTATGGTTTGACCGGGTCGCGTTACCAGAACCACGAGTCCGTAACAAGTGGACCAGCTTCATGTTCGTCTGACAATGAGGAAGAGAAGTTCGCCAGCGAGACTGCTGTTGTGGACAGGTAAGTGTTATAAGCTAAATTATTCTTTATCCCTGAAAATTGTAATCCAAATGACTTTTGACCGATCGGTAAATTACAACTGTGCGTTATCGCAACATGACGGACCCGTCATGTTGCAAACAGCCCCCCTGTCATGCTGTGAACGCCCCCCCCCCCCGCTACTCTTCTGTAGCGGATTGCAGATATATTGCAGATATTTTAGTGCAACTGTGCGTAGTAGACTGCGGCGCACCATGACCGCGGCGCACAGGGCGATGTCCGTCCTTTGTAGCGGGGGGGGGGGTGGTTGTTATCTTCTACATTACAGATATTTTAGAATAATTTTTAGTGCACTGTAGGTTATTTTTTCTTGTAAAAAAAAGCCACACATTTTTTACGTGGCATGCTTCTTTGTGTGTGGGGGCTTGTTTGTTCATTCATTCATTCATGAATGAACAAACAACCCCCCCCCCCCCCACACACACACACAGCCCTGACTGTCACCTTTCATTAGAGCCCAACATCAAGCTTCTATATTGAATCATTCAGAAGTTACAGACGTTTTTCCAAACTGTGCCATTTGGCACAATTTGGCACAGTTCAAAAACGCCTGGGAACAACCTAAGAAAAAAGCTGTGTAATATATTCATTTTTTGTGGTATTGTTACAAAATTTTGACCTCAGCTGGATAACACTTGGTTCTACATTTCTGTTGCATTTTCCAGCCCGGATCTGAAGCTGTGTGTTATTTGCAAGTATTTGTATCCAAAAAAACACCCAGGCGAAATTTATTTTCTTCAAGTTCAGTATGTTTAGATGACTGTTACTCAGTGGCCGGAGCACTTAGAGAGATTATGACTGTTTTGCCAAAAAATTCAAAGTGTTTTCTTTTAAATGAGACCAACCCCATGAAGATGCTGCAAAGGATTGAAGAACAGCTTTTGATTTACTTTGGGTATGTTATTTTTTAGCGTTTTTAGGGAAATTGACCAGAGTGCAAGGGGTTAAACATTAAGTTTTGTGACTTCCGACTGCCGGAGTCAGATGTCGTTAATGCCGGCGTGGATAACAATTGTGGAGTATTTACAGAGCCAGAATTTTCAAACTTGACTCGATGTCGCCTGCTCTGGCCCCAGGAATGCATTTGACTATGGCCGCTGGAGTCTCTAGGTTCACGTTTCTGACTACAGAGTCGCCAATGATCAGAGTTTTTTCCTCAGCGAGTGTGTTGCTGAGCGGGGAAAAGCGATGAGAAACATGAACAGGTTGGTGGTGTACCAGGGGCTTGTGGCTAAGCTTCCTTCTCACCGTCATCCACCCATTCTCTCCAGGCTGCTCAGGAAAGGTCAGAACCGGAGGACCGCTAGTAGGCCACCCAATGCTAGGGAGCTCCACTGCAGCTAAGGGGCATCTGTCATTATTAACTGTCGCAGACGGTGTTTGAATGCAGCAGAGCCGGGATTCCAAATCAGACAACCTCGCCTCGAGTGCCTCAAAACGACAACATTTATTACATTTACCGTTATCACTAAAAGAGGCAGAGGTGTAGCTAAACATCTGACACAGGGAGCAGACCAGAGCAGAAGGGGAAGGAGAGCTAGTAGCCATAGCTATTGGCTAACCCGAAGCTAACAAAAACACCGATGACAGGTGAACAGAAGGCTAAAGAAGGTGATTAGATGACACTGAGTGCGCACACAGGTGCAAGAGGCTTGTTAAATAGAAGTGAGAGCTGACTGTAGATGGAAAAAAGTGATTAAAATACAATTAAAGGCAATAATCCTCAGGAGATTGAGGAGAGCTAAGCACAGAGCAAACCACACGGACAGCCAGCAATACAGGAAGTGGTGATACGTTACCACAGGAAGCGTCTCATCTTCTCCACTCCACTCTCAATTAACCATCTTCATATAAATAAAATGGCAGGTGATTATAATTTGACTTTACACCTCTCTCCATTAAAATAACATAAACTCCCATTAAATGTCATTTACTTTTTGACACCACATCAGGGCTGTTTGATTCCCACAATGGAAGTGAACCAATAAATCCTGGAGAGCGATTATGCATGGAGTAGAAAATTAAGAACGTTAAATTTCTCAATGAGGAGATTTTTTTTCTTTTGGGCTGTCACATTTTTGGGAGATTATATATATGTAGCGGGCAGAGAGTAGACAGACTGACTGAAAGTTTCACGAAAAACCTTTATTCCACAGACCAAGAAAATGTTTTTTTCAGACAGCAAAAAACCAAAAACAACATAGCACAGCCTGGTGGTAGAAAAATAAACTGCAAAGACACAAAACCACCCACCAAACCACACCCATTACCTGCAAACAAGCCCACAAATGTCTGTAATATATATTTCAGTCAACGTTTGCCAATGGAGATTAACCGTTTGAATGTGACTGTCGCCAAACTGCGACATAACCCAGAGCGGTCAACAGTGGTAAAGATTTTTTTCAAGAAACTAGTCAGATCAGGTCTCAGAACTTTCCAAGGCTATAACTTTAAAGTGGTAAGAGATAATGGCTTACTGTCAATGAGAAAGATGTAAAATATCATTCAAAGTTTCAGATAGGAGTGAATTTACGCATCTAATTTGCATAATGCTGCAGCAGCTATATTGAATTACATAACTCAGTCAAAAGCGGACTTTGGACATATTTACACAAACAATGGTTGAGTCTTTTGACACCATTTTTTGTACAGGGGTACGTTGTCATCATATCTTCAAAGTATATGAACAAAAAAATCAGTAGAATATAAAGAAACAAAGAAATTCGTCACTTACCAGCGGAGAAGGGGACTTGCTCGGTGGAGAGCGCGGTCCGTTTTTGTCCACCGTGGTCGTTATTTTCCGTTCTGTCGGTCATTTGCGCTCTCTCCCACATCTAGACACTCTTATGATTAACCCATGTCAATTCCGTGTGTATACCCCGGCAAGTTTTTGAGTATGAAGCAGTTTTATGTGACGGTACATGATGGTACATGACGGTGCATGGCGGCCATATTTGCTTTCTGGATTAAAAGAAGGAAAACAGGAAAAGGAAATAAGGATTTCTTCTTCTTGGGTGTATAACGTGTCATCCATGAGTCCTCCAACACGTGCCTGCCACCTTCTGAACTGGCACGATCAGTACAAGCCATCAGTATAGCTGGGGAGTTAAAGGGATGTCAGAATCAGTTGACAGGCGCAGCGCCGCATTCTGCCACTAGGGGCATGCGGAATCTCACACTCAAAAGGTTAACTTAGGCTGACTTAGGCGAGCTCTGCATAACTTAGCCCAGCACTCAGGAACTATTACAAACTGAGGACAACTTTCACCAACGTTTATTTCCAAACGTCAGCAAATTTTCAGCATGATGAAAATTCTCAAAGAAAACAACTTTCGCCAGTGTTTGCCAACAAACACCAACTTTTATCAACTTTGCCAGCAGAGCCAGATGTTTGCCAAAACGTTAGTAAAAGTTGGTCCAAACGCTGTAGTGTGAATCCACCCAAAAAAGCAGGTCCAGGATGGCAGGAAGCCTGCACAAACGCTGATCTTTGTATGAGTGTTGCCTGACGCTGATGTCAGCTGACCTGCGCTGAGTATTCATTTGCTTAAGTTAACCTAAGTTGGCAACAGCTAAACACACACTAACCTAAGTCGGCAAAAATTTGACAACGTTGAATGCAACGCTGGGAAATGCTAGCAAAAGTTTGTAAAAGTTTGTAAAAGTTCGTAAAAGTTGGTGTGTGCTCACGAACATAATTTCACCAACGTTTGGACTGATTTCTCAGATTTTTCAGAATGTCAGTAAAAGTTAGTCCAAATGTTATAGTGTGAACCCAGCTTTAGGAAGTAAATTGTTACTATTTTTTATTTATTATTTTACTTCATGTAGCCTTGCATCTGGTGACATATATGATGCATAAGCGTCAGATCTGTGACATTCATACAAGTGAAAACATACCTGGTGCTCTTGCGTCTGTACCACCAATCACACCAATAGTCCTTTTTAGTTTTCAGTGCATGATCTACACATTGCCGGTGAGAAGCCTCCATTTATACAGTCTATGGCACAACCAGAAACACCAGCAACAAGTACCAGAACTACACCAAAACATTCAAAAAATATAAAAACTACAAGTGTTGAAATTAGCTGCCACTTGAGTGCAAAACACACATGTGGACTATACATTAAAATGTATTTGAAAAACTTTTAAAAATGCTATTTTAAATGCCCCACTACTCCACTCTTGCTGACTGATTTAACACCACTTCAGCAGAAACCAGAAGTTGCCCCATAATTGTTTCTACAACAGCGCCCTCAGGAATAAGGTGGATACATTTCATGCTTGAAGTTAATGCTAGCGGCAGTATTACAGTGATCTAAACCATGCAGTTACACCACACCTCCCATTTTGCACCGATGGATTTGTCAGTTTATGTCAGGACGGTCCATTTTTCATGCCTTGTGTCATGCCATCTAATTACCTGTGCACTGTGCACCCACTGTACGTTGCAAGGAGGGGACTCATTTAAGAGAGGTGTGGCACTGGTGCAATCTCGGTGCATTCGTATTTTGGTGCATTTTATGGCAATGTGCTTTTGATCTGGAAAAAGCAGATCTATAGTCAGCAGCACATTATCAACCATTATTTCAGCAGTGCATTTGAAGGGTATGAATGTGCACGTATGCCTGTTCCAACACAGGGGATAGAATTTCTCATTGTCAGTTATTTTAATGGACTGATTTTGAAAAAATTTTAAAAAACAGATTTTGAAAAAATCAGTCATAATCCCTGAACAGTAATAAACTTCAGGCTGAGATCTGCTGGAGGAATAGCTCACTCTTCTGCGGTTTCACGGAGGAGTCCGAGTGACAGTGCAGTGGGTGTGCTGGCTCTCCCATGTCCTGTGATAACTTAAGAAAAAGGAGGTTAAAAAAACTCACTTTAAGCTTCTTGCTGTGGATGGCCCTTAAAGGCATCTTCACTTTGTGAACCGGCCTGTGATGTCCCCAGCACAAAAGGGATTTGTCCTCTCATTTAAATGCTGTCATATGATGTTTATCACTGTGTTACATCACCTTTCCTTTTAACAACACTCAACTAGAGTTTAGGAACTGAAGACACTATTATTTCCCATTCTTGCTTGATGTACATCTTCAGTTTTGCAACAGTCCAGGGTCTCCATTGCCGTATTTTGTGCTTCATAATGCACCACAGGTCTAGCTTATGAAGCCATGCTCTTGTAACATGTGCAGAGTGTGGATTGACTTTGTCTCCCCAAGATAAGTAGGGATGTCCCTGAAAAAGACGTTGCTTGGATGGCAGCATATGTTACTCCAAAACCTTCAGCATTAATGGCGCTTTCACAGATGTGCAAGGTACCCATGCCATGGGCACTACCACACCCCCATACCATCACAGATGCTGGCTTTTGAACTTTATGCTAATAACAATCTGAATGGTTGTTTTCCTTTTTAGCCCAGAGGACACAACGTCCATGATTTCCCAAAACAATTTGAAGTGTGGACTCGTCAGACTCGTCAGACCACAGCTCACTTTTCTACTTTTGTTCCACTTTCTCCACTTATGTTGGCTTTTAAAGCAGTACCGCCTGAGGGATCCAAGGTCACGGGCATTCAGTATTGGTTTTCTGCCTTGTTACTTACATGCAGAAATGAGTGAATATTAAAAAAAAAAATCAAAGTTTATCAATTTGAACATTAAATATCTTGCCCTTATAGCGCATTCAATTGAATACAGGTTGAAAAGGATTTTTAAATCATTGTATTTTGTTTTTATTTACTTTTTACAGTGTCCCAACTTCATTGGAACTGGGTTTGTACTTGAGTAAATAATAGCATAAGGTACTGTTACTTTTTCTTGAGTACAATTTCTGGCTACTCTACCCACTTCTGCCTGAGTTTTGTTTTTTAATTTATTGTACAGTGGTACCTCTACTTACGAATTTAATTTGTTCCGGAAGAATTCTCGTAACGTGAAAAATTCGTAAGTAGAGGCGTGTTTTACATGTAAATGCCGTAATCCGTTCCAAGCCCCCAAAATTCGGGCATAAATTTTTTATAAATCGTAAAAACGCATCAAAACATGTAACAAATACATGTTACAATTAGATTACTGCACAATAAACATAAAATGAGAGTTTAAAATGAGAGAAAGAATAATAAAAGAGAATAATAAAAGAGAAAGAATAATAAAAATTATGTTCATTTACCCTTTAACTGCTATCGTCGTCGACGTCGTCACCCTTTGCCTTCTTTGGTTCATGTTCTGATCCAAGGACGTTTGCTTTTGTCGGCTTGTAAGTGCTTCGTTTTGTTTTAATACCGTGCTGATCGTTGATGTATTACGGCCATATTCTTTGGCGAGATCAACCAAACGCATCCAAACGCAAGATGCATCCCCTTTTCATACCTTTCGATTATCTCCTTTCTTTGTTTGTATGGACAAAAAAACTCTTTTCTCCTTTTCCACTTATCTCTGTCACTTTCTTGGGGCCCATAGCGAATAAATGTTAATTCTGTACTGTACACACACGTAAAACTTTCACCTTGTTCTAATAAAGTTTTGAAAAAAAAAAAACTTCGTGGCCAATGGGATACCAGGAAGATGCTAGGCGATAGCCAATGGCAGAGCAGCTACAGGTATGTTTACGTTCGGTAAACTACGAAGCTGCGAGGAGCGCGTACTTTTTTGCCTTTCATATCCTGAAATTTCGTTCGTAACTAGAGGCAATATTTTCCCGTTGAGGCGTCTCGTAACCTGAAAATTCCGTATGTAGAGACGTTCGTAAGTAGAGGTACCACTGTATTCCATTTTAGTCTATTCCCTTTGCTCATATTCGTCTGTATACTTTCTATTGCAGCCACTGTAACAACCCCATTTTTCCCTGGCATCAATGCAAGTATTTCTGATTTTGATACCTAAAAATATATCTTACACACAAAAAACACAAATTAAGACTAACAATAAGAACTTCTTCAGACATTTGAAGTTCATGCTGCTGTTCAGATATGAATCATTTAATGCTTCACATATGATGAGAATAATTCACCACAGTCTAGAGCGAACAGAACAGGAAGGTGCGTATGATTGGATGTTGGGCCCCGAATCGGCTTTCTAATACACCCAAATGGTGACCTGATGAAAACAGTGAGTGACAAGGCTGTGACTAACCAGTCACATTGGGAAAGTCTGAGGACAGTGAAGGACATTAGTGGACAGTCATCCCACACGTTGGTGTTGCTGGTGGGGGGGGTGGGCAGGCCTGTCACTGCACATTCACACGCGGCTCTGTTCACTCTCCAATCACACAGGAAAGCTCTCTGCTCTTGCTATTTTCTGTTCCATCCCATCACAGCCTTACTGTTCCCCAACTCTCTCACTTTCATTTTTGTCATCATCTCGTCACGCTTCTTTCTGCTTGTGGAGGCCAGACAGAGGGACACAGGCAGCGCTGATAGGAGTGGACAGGTGGCTCTGTGCTGCTGAGTCTTCTGGAGTGACGGCTCAGCCAGGCCGGACTGTCGTTGTTACAAAAGTGAAACCTTCCCAAAGCGCACACACATCTACACCAAACCACACCACTCCTGCCAACGTGCCAAAATATCCATCAACAATGACACTTTGTGACGCCTGCCCAATTCTCTCTTTTTCTTTCCCCCTGCACATCTTGCTCTTTTCAACCACTTTAGCTGCTCAGCTTAGTTTTTAAACCAGTTCTTATTCTGTTATTCACCCCTTTCTTCACTCTCTGCACTCCCTCTCTCCAATGCTGGCCCTCTGCTGACCTCACCAGGCCCAACTATTACCTGAGAGGGAGCTAAATCATGGTTGGGTAATGGAACATGCCACCTTCATTGTGGAGCCCCACACACAAACACATTCACACTGAAACAAAAACTTCTCACTTTTGACCTTTTCTCTCATGTTTACATGTTTATCATTTGGCCCCTGTGTCACTCAAATATAGGTTTGTTGCTGTTTCTGTCAGCCCTGCGGATGTGGATGCGGGATGTTTGGAAATGGCGGGAGCCGGGGTCAAGAACGAGGCTGTGCAAAACCAAAATCAACCTATATCATGGGCTGAACACAGTGTGCTAGAAATCCCAGGTTCTTTGAAACAAATAAAGCTATAAATATGTTTGAAACAGAATACGGAGATGTACATAGGTAATATAATGGGTACCATCCATCCATCCATCCATTTTCTACCGCTTTTCAGGGGGTTCAGGTCGCAAAGGCAGCAGCTCAAGCCCAGACTTCCCTCCCCCTAGCTACCTGCTCCAGCTCTTCAGAGAGGATACCAAGACGTTCCCAGAACAGCTGGGAGGCATAGTCTCTCCAGCGTGTCCTGGGTCTGCCCTGGGGTCTCCTCCCAGTGGGACGTGCCCGAAACACCTCAAATGAGAGGTGTCCAGGAGGCATCCTGATCAGATGCAGAAACCCCCTCAACTGGCTCCTTTCAATGTGGAGGAGCAGCGGTTCTACTCTGAGCCTCTCCCGGATGACTGAGCTCCTCACCCTAGCTCTAAGGGTGAGTCCAGCAATCCTACGGAGAAAGCTCATTTCAGCTGCTTGTATCCGTGATCTCATTCTTTTGGTCATTACCCAAAGCTCATGACCATAGGTGAGGGTAGGAACGTAGATTGACCGGTATATCGACAGCTTTGCTTTAGAACTCAGCTCCCTCCTCACCACAACAGACCAGTACAACGTCCACATCACTGCAGATGCTGCTCTGATCGGTCTGTCAATCTTTTGCTCCATTCTCCCCTCACTCATGAATACGACCCGAGATACTTAAACTCCTCCACTTGGGGCAGGAGCTTGTTCACAACCCAGAGAGGACAATCCACCCTTTTCCTGCTGAGGACCATGGACTCGGACTTGGAGGTGCTGATTCTCATCCCAGCCACTTCACACTCAGTAGCAAACCATCTCAGGAAGACCTGTAGGTCATTGCTCGATGAACCCAACAGGACAACATTGTTCACAAACAGCAGAGATGAGATCCTGTGGTCACCAAACGTGAAACCCTCCATTCCTTGGCTGTGCCTAGATATACTGACTATCCATAAAAATTATGAACAGGATCAGTGACAAAAGGCAGCCCTGGCAGAGTCCAACTCTCACCAGAAATGAGTTTAACTGGGTGTTGACAATATGAACCAAACTCTTGCAATGGTCATATAGGGACCAGATAGCTCGTAACAACAAGCTCGATACCTCATACTCCTGCAGCACCCCCTACACGAGACCATGAGGGACGCGGTCGAATGCTTTCTCCAAGTCCACAAAACACATGTGAACTGGTTGGGCAAACTCCCACGAAACCTCGAGGATTCTCAAGAGGGTAAAGAGTTGGTCCGATGTGCCATGGTCAAGATGAAAAACCACATTGCTCCTCCTGGATCAGAGGTTCGACCAACAGTCGGACTCTCCTTTCCAGTACTCTTGCATAGACCTTCCCAGGGAGGCTGGGAAGTGTAATCCCCCTAAAGTTGGAACACACCCTCCAGTCCCCCTTCTTAAAAAGAGGAACCACCACCCCGATTTGCCATGCCAAAGGCACCGTCCCCAACCTCCATGCAGTATTGCAGAGGCGTATTAACCGTAATTGGGTACTATAAATTGATCAATTTTTGGAAAGATGTCAATTTACATTTATTGTTAAATACATTTTTTTAGAGCAGGTGCTTTGCATGCTTGTGACTAGTTGCACACAGAGCCTTTCTGAGTGGTACAAATAAAGATTACTGGGGGCTGGGTATTTGAACATAGTTTTTACAACTGATGAACTAATTTTTGAAATTTTGAAAATTGTGTAGAATTTGATGATTATAGTTTGTTCTTGCTACAAAGGGTTTTCTAATTAACCAGAGTCAAGTTAAACACATTCAATCCCTCTGCATTCTCCTCAGCTATATGGGCACAGATTCTTTGCACTGCACACATGAGAGTTCACACAGAGCTCCAACAACTAAGGAATAGCAGCAATTTTAGGAGTAGGACAATATACAATACTAAAGAAAAGTAAGTAAAGTTTATTTAAAAAGTGGTTTTCACAGACATATAGTCACAAACCGTGACACACCGTGACACACCGTGGCTGCACGGTGGCGCAGTGGTTTAGCACTGTGGCAGCACAGTTTTACCCTCGGCCGGGGGATCGCGGGGATCATGAGATCGTGGGTTCGATCCCAGCCCCCGACCAACAGTGAGCTGTGTGGAGTTTGCATGTTCTCCCCGTGTTGCGTGGGTTTACTCCGGGATTTCTCCGGTTTCCTCCCGCACACCAAAAACATGCAGGTTTAGGGCGCTCGCGCACGCAGCGACCAGCAGCCGGTGGCTTGTCACCAGACTGCAAACCAAATCTACCTACGGGTACAAATAAGTAACAAAAAAAAAAAAAAAAAAAAAAAGCAGGTATGTGCTCTCTGAAAAGAGAAGAAAGGTACAGTCACCACTCCCATGATGCACATCACACACTGTGCGTGGTGCACCAAGTGGTTGGGGGGGGGGCACCAAAATGATCACCACAATCATAATAATCATCATGATTAATTTTTTCAAATTTGAGAAAAAAACACTCTTTGTCATGAGTCTGAGTCCAGAGCTCAGACTCTCCATGTATTTTTTTGAGTATCTTATGTCTGTTATTATTAGTCCGCTGCTGACCGTCAAAATAGGGCCCTCACATCCACTTGTTGCAACATCACTTCTTTTCTTTCTTCATAGAGGACTTGAACTACTTTGTTGATGAATGCAAACTCAGTAAGTTTTGGATACTCAAAACTTAGAAAAACTGGGAACCCATCAGGTAGTTTACTGGTTTAGTTTTAAGGAGTCTCCAAGGTTAGTGCTATGTTGTCACTTGTGGATGAATATTTGCAAATGTGGATGCATTTTTATAAAGTCCGGCAGCTGACAAAAGTTAAAAAGCTATCAGATGTGTTTCAGATTCTCCGAGATTCTCCGAGCCAAACATTGACTGTCCAGTCTGGCCAGATGGAAAACAGAAAGTATTCTGTATCAAAGATCTATTCCTGAAAGAATGATTGTAGCCATTCAAGTGAATATCCATAGTAGCAGTGCTTCATCACCAGTGCTGGTAAGCAAACTGTACTGCGCTGTAGGGATCATAGTACTCACATCAGTATGGTTGAGTGACACCAAGCCACACCAAATGACTATCTCTATCAGTCTCTATCATCTCTCTCTCTCTCTTGCGCTCTCATGTCCTTCTGCTGTAAAGCCCCTCTAACCCTCATTGAGATGTAGAGAGGTATGTTGAGAGACAGATAGAAGTTGTTTAGGAACACTATGGTCACTGTATGAAAAGCTTAGCTGAAAAAGTATTAAAGCTGACCAGCAAAGGACTGCAATGCAGAAAAAGGCGCAAGTGTATGTGTTTATGAGAAAACAGGACTTGCAGGAAAGTGTGTGCATGCGTGTAAGCTTCTCCAAATGCCCATGTTCATGGTGTTTACTACGCTAAGACCAGAATGTGTCAGTGTTACAGCTTTTGTGTTTTAATGTAGCGTGGCACACTTGTTCTATAGATTATAAATGACTCATTTTGTGTAACACTCATTAGCTGCAGGTCTTAATTAGCCAAATTGATATTGTTTCCCGACAAAGACACTGGCACTGGCAAAGTGGCAATTGACCTCTTTGGTCAATCTGGAGAAAAGGACAGAGTGATGAAGGGAAGCATAAAAACAGAGGGGATTTAGACAATGACAGCTGCCCTGGTATAACAGTGTTGATTTCCCTCCCAATGCCATTCATTCTGATGTTCACCAAACTACAAGGAAAAACTCACAAACAAAAGTGTGTCTCATTCAGCAGGAATGCTGTTTTCTCGCTACTTTTATAAAAATCAAGACCTTTGACAGATAGCTCAGAGGTGAACAGAATGGGTATTGGAGTTATGTTTCCAGCCAGGGAGGAAGCAATGACAGACACAAATGCAGGTAAGAGTTCAGCAATCTATTAAATTTATTAAAGTTTATTAATCTATTTAAAGTGACCCTCCACCAAAAATTGAGGGTTTTTTTCTTGTTAACATGTCTGTAACATGTTTTTTATGACTTACAAGACATATCAAGAGTGAAATCCCTCAAATGTCTCCATATCTTTTTTTTTTTTTTGCTGTAAAGTTACACTTAAGCCCTGCCCCCTGCAAAAAGGCAAGTTGAGACAGAACATTTTTGGTGACGTAACTATTCATGGTGCTGGCACGTGAGTAGTGTTGAGCCAATTAGGACGCTCTGGCCTAAATTACGTTATCCTCCAGGCTATTTAGCATTTTTACAACAAAGTATATTGAATTTTGTGCCCAAAAAACTTGTTTGAAAAATAATTTAATACATTATACTTATGTAACCAAGGGTCTTTGCATGTTGTCTATATTCAAGGAGAGTTATGAAATGAAAACATACACTTTTATTACTGCCTTTTCTGTGTAGTCCTTTAAGAGCTAATTCAATAAAATACCTTATACTTGTTTTGTTAAAACTCTTCATATAATCTGATTTATAAATCTGACTCTGAAAGCATCATAGCCTCACCAGCCACGAACCTCACCGCACGGCACTGGTTGACAGACAGGGTGAAAGACAAACAGCAGACAATGTACACTCAAGGGATTTAATAACACACCACTAAATTTATTTGTAAATTCACTGGTGTAGTTTGTGTTGTATGCAAATGACCACTCATATCTTGCTTCTCATTACCTTTTAATGACTATCTTAAGTTAATCAGTGACAAAACAAAAAAAAAAAATATTGCCAAGAAACATAAGCACCACACACTGAGATAATGTGACTTCTCCAAAACTGTGTTTTGATATACAGGGCTACTCAAAATAATCAGTCAGGTGTGACCATATCCCAAATGTTGGGAATTACCCTGCAAGCATTTTCACAATGCATTAACCGTTGGTCGAACCTTGGATTCAGGAGGAGCAATGTGGTTTTCGTCCTGGCCGTGGCACATCGGAACAACTCTTCACCCTCTCAAGAATCCTCAAGGATTTGTGGGAGTTTACCCAAACTGTCCGCATGTGTGTTGTGGACTTGGAGAAAGCATTCGACCGTGTCCCTCGTGGTCTGTTGTGGGGGGGGGGGGGCTGCGGAAGTACAGTGTATCAGGCTTGTTGCTATGAGCTATCCAGTCCCTATATGACCATTGCAGGAGTTGGGCTCATATTGCCAACACCCAGTCAAACTCGTTTCCAGTGAGAGTTGGACTCCGCCAGGGCTGCCCTTTGTCACCGATCCTGTTCATAATTTTTATGGACAGGATATCTAGGCGTAGCCTAGGAATGGAGGGTGTTATGTTCGGTGACCACAGGATCTCATCTCTACTGTTTGTGGATCATGTTGTCCTGTTGGGTTCATCAAGCAATGACCTACAGGGCTTACTGGGATGGTTTGCTACCGAGTGTGAAGCGGCTGGGATGAGAATCAGCACCTCCAAGTCCGAGTCCATGGTCCTCGGCTGGAAAAGGGTGGATTGTCCTCTCCGGGTTGGGGACAAGCTCCTGCCCCAAGTGGAGGAGTTTAAGTATCTTGGGGTCTCATTCATGAGTGAGGGGAGAATGGACTGAGAGATTGGCAGATGGATCGGATCATCATCTACAGTGATGCGGATGATGTACCGATCTGTTGTAGTGAAAAGGGAGCTGAGCTCTAAGGCAAAGCTGTCGATTTACCAGTCAATCTACTTTCCTACCCTCACCTATGGTCATGAGCTTTGGGTAATGACCGAAAGAATGAGATTGCAGATACAAGCGGCTGAAATGAGGTTTCTCCGTAGGATTGCTGGACTCACCCTTAGAGCTAGGGTGAGGAGCTCAGTCATCCGGGAGAGGCTCAGCGTAGAACCACTGCTCCTCCACATTGAAAGGAGCCAAATGAGGGGGTTTGGGCATCTGATCAGGATGCCGCCTGGACGCCTCCCACTTGAGGTGTTTCGAACACGTCCCACTGGGAGGAAACCCCAGGGCAGACCCAGGACATGCTGGAGAGACTATGTCTCCCAGCTGTCCTGGGAACCTCTTGGTATCCTCTCTGAAGAGCTGGAGCAGGTGGCCAGGGAGAGTGAAGTCTGGGCTTCTCTGCTTGAGCTGCTGCCTCTGTGACCCGGACCTCCGAAAAAGCGGTCCAAAAAGAATGGATAGATGGATGGATGGATGGATGCATTTGTACAACTTGTTTTCTTAATAGAGAAGAGCTCCTCCCAAACTGGGCCAAAATAGAGTGATGCCTTATTAAATCCCTTGAGTGTATATTATGGCACTTTCAAACTACATTTGGCGAGCTGAGATCACAGGGCCCATTAGCATAAATCAACACCTAAGGAACCCTGGATTTTTTTTTTTTTTTAAATACCAGCTGACCAGGGTCTGGTCTCCTGCAGATAACAGTGAATTCCTCTGGTGTATCAAGTTTTACTGTATATCCTCCCATCACTGATTTCACATGAACGCGCTGGTAAGCCTGGTGATACCGGTCACCACTACTGATCTATATTACAATATACTGTAAGTGTCACCAGCATTTTAACAAGCCTCTTAATTTTGTTGATTTGTCAAACTCGGTGGAGCTCAGTAGCTGATTGAAATACAAAAAATATATAATTAAATGACTGTTGCTCATTGTCCTCTGTTTTCATAGACATGGTTGTAAAATGTCTGTGATCATTACTCTCATTTTAATTTTAATAATAGCACTGAATAGATGTTATGTTCAAATTTTAATTTAAAAAATAAAAATAATTTTAATTAATACAGCAAGAACATATAGATTATGCATTAATTTATTTTTTTCAGTGTGCAGATGAAGACATGACTGTGGGTATGAGGGCTTGCACTTGTTTGTTGGGGCTGTATGGGTGTGTGCTGCTTTTCGTGTTCAGTGCCACACAAAGCTGGATGTAGGGGTTTTTTTTTCTTGGAGGGGGCTGTCACGGAAAAAGTGGAGGACTGAGAATCGCACCATGCACATTAATTCAGGGCAATCTGTTAGGCATGAACAAGCTCAGAGCAGAGAATCGCACCCTGTATGTCTGTTCGGGCTGAGCAGGGAGACTGGTTTGGTTTGAAAGCAGCATACGGCTGAGACAGTCACCCTGAGGACAAAATTAATTTCAGCTACTTGTATCTACAGTAGCTAATGGTAGGATTAATTAGCCTGACCAGTAAATAAGAGCATTGCTTTCACACTCATTTCACTCTTCACCATGACAATGGTGCAATGGACCTCTTTGCCAACAAGCAGAGGACAATCAATCATTCTTAACCTCTTGCACTCTGGTGTACTGCGGGCGGGCACGTCTCTGCGTCCTAGAGCGCACGAGGGCGCACGAGGGCGCTGCGTCCTAGAGCGCACTGAAAAAAAAAGCTGCATTTCCGTTCTTCCACTACAGACACAGCCGCAAACAGAAAGCCAAAGGAGTGCTTTGATTGGTTTAGATGTGATTGACCTCTCATTTGACTAATAAGAGCCTTGAATTGGGTTTCTGAAACCTTGAAGAACCAATGACTGAAAACCTAGCAAGAAGGACCCGCCTACCAACGGCTGCGAATACAGCCAGCCAATTGAAGCACAGAAGTTCGAAAGCTGTTTTGTGTAAGGCTGGGTGAAGAGAGACTGACTGCTGCAGCAGATGAAAAAAGGACCCGCAGGAAGAACCGCCACAGACCCAGCAGCACGGAGACCACCCACAAGTGCGACCTGTGTGACAGGGACTGCCATTCGCGCATTGGCCTGTTCAGCCACAGGCGGTGCTGTCCCAGCAGAGTAGACGTTTAGGATTCTCTTCCATGGTCATCATAGACCGTCCACATGCTGTTGTGGACACGTAAGTGTTATAAGCTAAAATATTCTTTATCCCTGAAAATTGTAATCAAAAATGACTTTTGACCGATCGGTAAATTACAACTGTGCGTAGTAGACCGCGGAGCACGAAGTCTGAAGTCCGTGCGCCGCGGTACACGGTTCGTGCGCCGCGTCCGGACCGTGAACGCCCCCCCCCACTACTCTCCTGTAGCTGGGGGGGGGGGGGGGGGCGGGAACCGCGGGGACTGTGTGCCGCAGTACACGGTTCGTGCGCCGCGTCCGGACCATGAACGCCCCCCCCCCCCCCCCGCCGCTACTCTTCTGTAGTGAGGAGGGGGGGCGCGGGGACCGCGGGGACTGTGCGCCGCGGTCGCCACGTGACTGTTCTGTCATGTAGCGATGGCCGATGTCCGTCCGCTGTAGCGGGGGGGTGGGGGGGTGGGAGATGTTATCTTCTACATTACAAATATTTTAGAGTAATTTTTAGTGCACTGTAGGTTATTTTTTCTTGTAAAAAAAAAGCCACACATTTTTTACGTGGCATGCTTCTTTGTGTGTGGGGGCTTGTTTGTTCATTCATTCATGAATGAATGAATAAACAACCCCCCCCACACACACACACACACACACAGCCCTGAGTGTCACCTTTCATTAGAGCCCAAGATGAAGCTTCTATATTGAATCATTCAAAAGTTACAGACGTTTTTCCAAACTGTGCCATTTGGCACAATTTGGCACAGTTCAAAAACGCCTGGGAACAACCTGAGAACAAAGCTGTGTAATATATTCATTTTTTGTGGTATTGTTACAAAATTTTGACCTCAGCTGGATAACACTTGGTTCTACATTTCTGTTGCATTTTCCAGCCCGGATCTGAAGCTGTGTGTTATTTGCAAGCATTTGTATCCAAAAAAACACCCAGGCGAAATTTATTTTCTTCAAGTTCAGTATGTTTAGATGACTGTTACTCAGTGGCAGGAGCACTTAGAGAGATTATGACTGTTTTTTCCACAATATCTTTATTGAACCTTTTTTTTTTAACAAACATGATACAAACAATCAAACACTAACACTAAAGTACTACAAAAAAAAAAAAATGCACTAAAAAACACCAACAACCACCAACAAAATCAAGTCTTCAACAATGCTCCTCTGTTTAGTCTAGACAATCCAATACATAAGTATACATATTATGTTCACCAGTTTGGAATTTACAAGGTCCACACACATCATTCACCTTCTTCTTCAAGAGTTATGTTTAAATTTTTTACATAATCAATAAAAGGTCTCCATATATTCTCAAACACAATTTCCTTTGATTTCAGTATATATGTTATTCTTTCTAATGGAAGGTTTGTTAACATCTGTCTTAACCACTGAGTCACATCTGGTCTATGAGTCTTTTTCCATAATAGTGCAATACATTTTTTGGCATTAAGCAAACTGAGGTCTATGAATGTTCTTTCACTTTTATTAAAATTATGCTTTTCTGGGTACAGACCCAACAAAAACAGTTTAGGATTCAATATGATTTGTTTTGAGATTATTTTTTCAATTGTTACCCTCACCTCTTCCCAAAACATTCTTATTAATCTACATTCCCATACACAATGAAATAGAGTTCCTTTACTTTCCATGCACTTTGTGCATGTATCTGGTATATTTTTGTTATATCTATTTAACTCCTCCGGTGTAACATACATCCGCATTAACCATTTGAAATGTATCAATTTAAGGCGTACATTTATTGATTTGGTTTGAGCTTCTGTACAAGCCAATTCCCATTGTTCCTCTGAAATTTCAGTTTGCAGATCTTCTTTCCAGTAGTTTAATCTTTTCAGTGAATTTTCACTTGAAAATAGTGTCAATGAGTTATAAAACTCTGAAATAATACCCTTTCTTTTACTACCTTTCATCAACATTTTTTCCAAGGATGAGTAAATAGGTCGAGTGAGAGCTTTATTTTGATTTGATCGAATAAAGTTTCTAAGTTGAAGATATTTAAAAAAATGTGTTCTATTGAGATTAAATTTGATCCTCAGCTCTTCAAAATACATTATGTTATCTGCACATGGCAAATATAAATCCTGAATCTTTTGTATCCCTTTTAAATTCCATACTTTAAATACAGCATCCGCTCTCCCTGGTTTAAAATATTGATTACCCCATATTGGACTAAATTGTGACAATAACTGTGTTTCTTTTAAATAGTTTTTAGCTTCACACCATATTTTGATCATATGCTTTACAAATGGATTTTTAACTTGTTTTTGTAATTTTTTTGCCGAATCTGAGTATATGAATATGGGAAGAGGTAAAGGTAAATTGTATGATTCCATTTCAGTCCAGTGAGGGAGATCATTTGATGAAAAATAATATGTCATAGACCTCAGTTGTGCCGACCAATAATACAACATAAAATTTGGACATTTCAGACCTCCACGATCAAATGGTAAATATAATAAAGACAGACGTAATCTAGCCCTCCTGTTGTTCCATATAAATTCCACTAACTTTTTTTTAATTCTTGAGAATAAATCTAAAGGTGGTGGTAAGGGAATGTATTGAAATAAATAAAGTATTTTAGGTAAGATATTACTTTTAAGTATATTAATTCTCCCGATCATCGACATTGGTAGTGACATCCATCTCTGAAGTAACTCATCAATATCTGTCATTAAGGCTTCATAATTGACACTGGCGATTGATTCTAGCTTAGGCACAATTTGGATTCCTAAATATTTAAACTGATTTACAACATTGAATTGATTTACCTCAGGGGCTGGGTAATTTCTCTGGGTCTCATTTAGCATTAAAATTGAAGATTTAGTTTTATTTATTTTATATCCTGATATTTCCCCAAAATTCTTTGTTAAATTCAACAAGGTCGGAATTGATTTTTTAAGATTCGACATAAACAAAATTATGTCATCGGCATACAGGGAGATTTTATGTTCTGTTGGTCCAACTTTAATTCCATATATTTGTGACTGTAGACGTATCGCCATCGCTAAAGGTTCAATTGCCATAGTAAACAGTAAAGGTGAAAGTGGACAGCCTTGTCGACATCCTCTATTGATTTTTATTGATTTTGAAATATTGTTATTTGTTAGGATTTCTGCAGTAGCATTATTATATATTATCTGAACCCATTTTATGAAATTATTTCCAAGTCCAAACCTTTGTAAGACTTCAAAAAGAAAGGGCCATTCAACTCTATCAAAGGCTTTTTCGGCATCCAGTGATAAGAGAGCTGTATCCGGTGCTTCTTTATTAGAATAAATAATATTAAATAGTCTTCTTACATTATGGAAGCCTTGTCTTCCCTTTATAAAGCCATTCTGATCTCGATTAATAATATTTGGTAAAATTTCTTGTATTCGTCTTGCTAAAATTTTACAGATTATCTTAAGGTCGGCATTTAATAGGCTTATTGGTCTCATATTTTCACATTTATTAGAGGGCTTACCTGGTTTTGGCAACAGTATAATTAAGGCATTATTCATATATGATGGTAAATTACTATTTTGAAATGCTTCTAAAACCATTTCCAAAAAAGGTTTTGTTAATTTATTCTTAAATTTTTTATAAAGGTCAACTGGAAGACCATCTGGTCCTGCACTTTTTCCTGATTTCATATTATCAATGGCTAGTCCAACTTCTTCTTGACTAATTTTAGACTCCAGTATCTCCCTATTTTCATTTGGAACACACGGTATAAATAGTTCGTTCAAAAACCCATGTAGTTTTGTTAAGTCAGATTCATTTTTGGTATCATATAATTTTTCATAGTAATCTCTAAAGGCTCTATTAATTTCTAAAGGATCTATAACTACCTGTCCATTACTTATAATACTGGTAATTGGTGTTTTAGATTCTAATTGTTTAATCTGCCATGCCAATAACTTTCCTGATTTTTCACCTTGTTCATAAAAAGATTGTTTCAATCTTAGAAGACTCGAGGCAGCTCTATTCGCTGATTTTTTGTCATATTCAGCTCTCAAAATCAGTAATTCGTTCTCCAACCTTGGATCTCTTCCTGCATATACTCTTTCTTGAAGAATTTTTATTTTATGTTCCAATTGGACTCTCTCCTCTCGAGTCTTCTTAGATTTTGAACCTGTATAACTAATAATATGTCCCCTAATAAAAGCTTTGAAAGCCTCCCACTTTACACATGCTGATGTTTGTGTAGTATTGATATCAAAGAACTCATCTATCTGTTTTTCTATATACTTAACAAATTCCTCATCCTGAAGCCATTTATGCTGAAATTGCCATCTACCTGGTTCCTTTGTCAATTTCTTATCTACATATATTAGACAGCAGGGTGCATGATCAGAGATCACGATGTTATCATAAAAACAGTTTTGAATCTTGGACCTTAATTCTGTGGAGATCAAAAAATAATCTATACGTGAGAATGTCTTGTAGGTATTGGAATAACAAGAGTATGCTTTAACTTGTGGTTTCATTTCTCTCCATATATCTATCAATTTCAATTCTTTCATAAAATGATTAATGGTCATCCTACATCCATTGTGCGTACAGTCCAGTCCTGTTGATCTATCTATACCGGGATTCAATGTACAATTAAAATCCCCTGCTATTATATGTTGCCCTGTAAGTGATGATAAGATAAGAAATAAATTAGCAAAGAACTTTTGATCATCTATATTGGGACCATATAAGTTCACCAAATTTATGTTTTCTAATAGCAAAGATCCTTGAATTATTACATATCTTCCAAATTTGTCTCCAATTACATTTTTCACTTGAAATGGGACTGATTTATGTATGAGAGTCATAACTCCCCTGGCTCGGGATGAAAATGATGAGGTGAAAACATTTCCTTGCCATCTACTCCTAATTCTTTACATCTTCCTCTATTAGATGAGTTTCTTGTAAAAACACAATTTTTGAACCCATGTCTTTTATTTTATTCATAACTTGTTTAAGTTTTTTTAAATTTTGTAGACCTCTGCAATTCCATGAAGTTAAATTAAGATTAACACTTTGATTTATGATCAATAGGGAGTTTGGGATTACCTTGCAGCGTAAACATGCTCAAACAGAAAAGCAAAAAAATGAGTGGTTGAACATTCACCCTACAAACTACACACAAACAAATTCCCCCTTCCCACATTTGTGGCAATCCCCCCAAAAACAAAAGAAAAATTCCGTCTCCCGATATAGCCATCGACCGTTCCACACCCATGAGGATCAGCCAAAGCCACTCCTTCTTCATCCTCCCAATCACCCTAACTCTACTGCTTTTAATAACGTAACATTAACTCTCTTCTGTAATTTTCCAATTTAACTCCAAAATTTTTTAGCAATTTTGTACTTTTTTTTTTTTTAATATGTAATACAATCTATATTTTGTAATCTTGTTATATGCTTCTAATCAGTTAAATGCTCAAATATTCTACCCTATATTCTGTTCATGCTTAGCTCCCACCAGTCTCTTCCTGGATCTTCTTGATGAGCTCCTGCGCCTCCTCGGGGGTCTTGAAGATGTGTGTTCTGCCCTCATATGTGACCAGAAGTCTTGCAGGGTGAATCACTCCATGACGAATCTCAAGGTTGCGCAGTTCTTTGCGGATGGGGTCAAACTGCTTCCTTAATTGTTGGATTCCTGAGGCCAAATCTGGGTAGAACCGCACCTGCTGATCTTGGTATTTAATTCCTCCTTTGGCCCGCACCGCGTTGGAGATCGTCATCCTGTCTCTGTAGCTGAGAAACTTAATAATTAACATCCTCGGTGCTGCCTTGTTACCTCTCGGTGGGCCAATTCGGTGGGAGCTTTCCAAGACGACTGATGATTTTAGCTCTGCGTTGTTCAGCGCCTCCGGGATCCACCCCTCCAAAAAGGAGCATGAATCACGACCTTCGGCTCCCTCCGGTAAACCCACCAGCCTCAGGTTGTTCCGTCTGGACCGGGATTCCAAGTCCAGAATGCTATTTTCCAGATCTTTATTTTTTTTTTCCAAAGTGCGCACCTTTATTTGAAGTCCGCTGATTTCATCCTCCGCACTTGAAACACGAAGCTCCGCCTGCGTCACTCGCTCCACGCAGTCACCCAACTCCTTTCTCATTGCATCCAACGCTGCCATAATCCCATCAAGTTTAGCGGAAAAGTCTGCTCTCATTGAGCTAATGGCAGCCAGCACTGCACCTGTGCCGCCATCGTCAGCAGTTACCGCACCACCGCTAGTTTCATCCGCCATATCCGCAGCTTTTTCTACTGCGCCACAAACTTTAAAGTCTGTTAATTTGGACTGCTTCGGCGATTCAATTTTTCCCCCTCCTGATTTCCCAGCCTTAGTCTTCACCGGCATATCCTCACCCAAACGCTGGGAAAAGTTCTGTTCCAAATGAGAGAGTTATTTGCCGAATCTTTATTTCCAGGAGCAGAGCAGAGTGATACGTGTCCTTCTAGGCGGCCGCCATAACCGGACAATTATGACTGTTTTGCCAAAAAATTCAAAGTGTTTTCTTTTAAATGAGACCAACCCCATGAAGATGCTGCAAAGGGTTGAAGAACAGCTTTTGATTTACTTTGGGTACGTTATTTTTTGGCGTTTTTAGGGAAATTGACCAGAGTGCAAGGGGTTAAACTGAGATCCATGGCCTTCGATTTGTACAAACTAATTCTGAAGCTGCATTGCACTCAGCTACTGTCAGAGTGCCATTTGAAGGTCATTGCTTGATGAATCCAACAAAACCACCTCATCAGCAAAAAGCATAGATAAAACTCCAAGATCACCGAACACAACATCTACTGCTGCTTTGATGTGCATTGTGAACTGAGAAAGATGCTGAGGATGTGTAAGGACAATTACAGGAGGAAGCTGGAGGATAAACTCCAACAAAGCAATGTGAAGGATGTGTGGGTGGGAATGAAACACATCGCTGGGTGTAAGGGGAGGGACAGTCAGACATCAGGGAGCCTCGAGAAAGCTGATGAGCTGAATCTGTTTTTTAATAGGTTCAACTCACTGTCTGTCACCCCCACAACACAGCCAGACCCCCACACACCCCTCCACCTCCACCTCCTGTGCAGCACCCCCCCTCCTCTGAGGACACCAGCACCAACCCCCACACCACTGTGACTACAGACCAGGTTAAGAAACAGCTGGAGAGACTCCGTCAGTGGAAGGCTGAAGGCCCTGATGGCATCTCCACCAGGCTCTTGAGTACCTGTGCCAACCAGCTAGCTCCTGTACTGAAACACCTGTAGAGTCTGGAGAGAGTAATGGTGCTGTGGAAGACATCATGCCTAGTTCCTGTCCCCAAGAAGTCGTCTCCATCAGACCTGAACGACTATCGACCAGTTGCCCTCACATCTCATGTGACGAAGGTCCTGGAGAGACTGGTCTTAGGCCACCTGAGGCAGCAGGTGGAGACGTGGTTGTGCCCAGTGCAGTTTGCATATCAGCCCCTCTTCACCTTATACACCACTGACTTTCAGTACAACACCGAGTCATGCCACCTGCAGAAATTCTCTGATGACTCGGCTGTTGTTGGGTGTATAAGAGAGGGAGAGGAGGGGGAGTACAGGGCACAGGTAGACACATCTGTGGAGTAGACTGAGCAGACTCACCTCAGGCTGAATGTCAGCAAGACCAGAGAGATGGTGATTGACTTCAGGAAGAAGAGGATGTCTTCACAGCCACTGCGGACTAGGGGTGAGAATGTGGAGGTAGTGGAGGACTTCAAATACCTGGATGTCATGATCAGCAACAGACTGGACAGGAAATCTAACACCGATACTGCGTACAAGAAAGAGTTGAGCAGACTCTACTTTCTGAGGAAGCTGAGATCCTTCAACCTGTACAACAAGATGCTGGAGCTCTTCTACCAGGCCATTGTTGCCAGCACCATCTTCTTTGCTGCTGTCTGTTGGGGTAGCAGGATCAGAGCCAGCAACAACAACAGACTTGACAAGACTATCAAGAAGGCTGTCTCAGTGATTGATCTCAGGATGGAGGCTTTTGAGACTGTGGTGGAGAGGAGGACACTGAACAAACTGTGATCCATTATGGACAATCATGACCACCCCCTCCACAGGTACAGGAAATCTTTCCTGCCACATGCCATTTCACTGTACAATAAGTCACTCTAATGTTGAACTCTGGTCATAACAATGCTGCAATACTGCACCTTATAGTCTAATTGGTACCTCACATCTCACCCTGCGTCTGATAGTCCTGCATTGTACAGTGAGTACAATTCATGTACAGTATCTCACAAAAGTGAGTACACCCCTCACATTTTTGTAAATATTTCATTATATCTTTTCATGGGACAACATTGAAGATTTGACACTTTGATACAATGTAAAGTAGTCAGCGTACAGCTTGTATAACAGTGTAAATTTACTGTCCCCTCAAAATAACTCAACACACAGCCACTAATGTCTAAACCGCTGGCAACAAAAGTGAGTACACCCCTAAGTGAAAATGTCCAAATTGTGTCCAAAGTGTCAATATTTTGTGTGGCCACCATTATTTTCCAGAACTGCCTTAACTCTCTTGGGCATGGAGTTCACTAGAGTTTCACAGGTTGCCACTGGAATCCTCTTCCACTCCTCCATGACGACATCATGGAGCTGGTGGATGTTAGAGACCTTGCGCTTCTCCACCTTCCATTTGAGGATGCCCCACAGATGCTGAACAGGGTTTAGGTCTGGAGACACGCTTGGCCAGTCCGTCACCTTTACCCTCAGTTTCTTTAGCAACTCAGTGGTCATCTTGCTGGTGTGTTTGGGGTCATTATCATGTTGGAATACTGCCCTGCGGCCCAGTTTCTGAAGGGAGAGCATCATGCTCTGCTTCAGGATGTCACAGTACATGTTGGCATTCATGGTTCCCTCAGTGAACTGTAGCTCGCCAGTGCCGGCAGCACTCATGCAGCCCCAAACCATGACATTCCTGTCAACGATGGCCTTCACGAGCCATCAATAAGACGCCGAATGCCAGCCGATGAGTTTGCATAATTTATTAACAAAAGACAAATAACAAAATAATGAGCCATGAGGGGCAAAAACACAACTAAGGCTATGACAGAGTCTCAGGGTAAACACTTACTGTGAGGGAGACGAATGATTGACGAATGATAGACGAATGATCGATGAATGGTTGACGAGGTCGCAGCCCGGAGTAACCACAGCTGCTCCCTTAAATAGGGCACCACCAATAATGAGGCAGTGATCAACAGAATGTAGATCAGCTGTCACGGCGCACTCAGCTCTGACAGCTGGAAGTCCCGCCTTGACGCTGTCATAATAAAGGCCTTGGAAGGCCATAAGGAAAACACGGATTAACGGGGAAAATACTAGATGATCCGAGCGCGGACAATATCAGCGCTCAGACCATGACAGTACTCCCCCCTCAAAACGCGGATTCCAGGTGTGATAGAACATTGAAGCCCCCACCCACCCACTCAGAAGGTCAACAGGACCGCCCCAGGGAGAAAGGAGGGGGAAAGGCCAGGAGGGCAAGAACCAAACCTCAATCGAAAAAACAAAACAAAACAAAAAAAACAAACACTCCAACAACCAGAACATGGTAAGAAAATACAGAGGCCAAAAAATACAGGCATATACACTGCACCCAAAGAAAACCCGTGAGGAGAAGACACAGAGAAAAAAACTCAAATGGCTACAAACAGAACACCATAATCAGTCCAATAGAGTCACAGGAAAAAAAAACATCTTCACAACCCACACAGAAAACAGGAAACTTGAGTACAGGCACAAAAATGCAGTGTACCCCATAATACCAGAGAGAAGAAAAAAAACTCATGCTACAAAGCGGCGATAAATACGTAGGTGGGCATAAGGAGACGGGCTTCGGCCAGGTAGCCATCCACCTCCCCAAGCCACTCGGGGCAATACCCACGCTCGAAAGCAGACATGCTAACGGAAAATACGAGCACCCAGAGAAGGGAAAAAACACAAGCACATCAATGCAAAAACTCACGACGACCGGTGTCTCCTTCTGGCTGCAACCTACTGTCAACGATGGCCCTCACGAGCCATCAATAAGACGCTGAATGCCAGCCAATGACTTTGCATAATTTATTAACAAAAGACAAATGACAAAATAATGAGCCATGAGGGGCAAAAACACAACTAAGGCTATGACAGAGTCTCAGGGTAAACACTGTGAAGGAGACGAATGATTGACAAATGATAGACGAATGATAGACAAATGATCGACGAATTGTCGACGAGGTCGCAGCCCGGAGTAACCACAGCTGCTCCCTTAAATGGGGCGCCACCAATAATGAGGCAGTAATCAACAGAATGTAGATCAACTGTCACAGCGCACTCAGCTCTGACAACCGGAAGTCCCGCCGTGACGCTGTCATAATAAAGGCCTTGGAAGGCCATAAGGAAAACACAGATTAACGGGGAAAATACTGGATGATCTGAGTGCGGACAATATCAGCGCTCAGACCATGACAATTCCCACCACCATGTTTGACTGTAGGCAAGACACACTTGTCTTTGTACTCCTCACCTGGTTGCTGCCACACATGCTTGACACCATCTGAACCAAATAAGTTTATCTTGGTCTCATCAGACCCCAGGATATGGTTCCAGTAATCCATGTCCTTAGTCTGCTTGTCTTCAGCAAACTGTTTGCGGGCTTTCTTGTGCATCATCTTTAAAAGGGGCTTACTTCTGGGATGAAAGCCATGCAGACCAATTTGATGCAGTGTGCAGCATATGGTCTGAGCACTGACAGGCTGAGCCCCCACCCCTTCAACCTCTGCAGCAATGCTAGCAGCACTCATATGTCTTTTTTCAAAAGACAACCTCTGGATATGATGCTGAGCACATGCACTCAACTTCTTTGGTCGACCATGGCAAGGCCTGTTCTGAGTGGAACCTGCCTTGTTAAACCGCTGTATGGTCTTTGCCGCTGTGCTGCAGCTAAGTTTCAGGGTGTTGGCAGTCTTTTTATAGCCTAAGCCATCTTTATGTAGAGCAACAATTCTTTTTTTCAGATCCTCAGAGTTCTTTGCCATGAGGTGCCATGTTGAACTTCCAGTGACCAGTATCAGAGAGTGTGAGAGCGATAACACCAAATTTAACACACCTGCTCCCCATTCACACCTGAGACCTTGAAACACTAGCAAGTCACATGACACTGGGGGGGGGGGATGGCTAATTGGGCACGATTTGGACATTCTCACTTAGGGGTGTTCTCACTTTTGTTGCCAGCGGTTTAGACTTTAATGGCTGTGTGTTGAGTTATTTTGAGGGGACAGCAAATTTACACACAATACAAGCTGTACACTGACTACTTTATATTGTATCAAAATGTTATATCTTCAGTGTTGTCCCATGAAAAGATAAGAGTGCATCCGGAAAGTATTCACAGCGTTTCACTTTTTCCATATTTTATGTTACAGCCTTATTCCAAAAGGGATTACATTTTTTCCCCCAAATTCTACACACAATACCCCATCACTCACTCTATAAAAGCAAGAAATGTCTGTGTGTCTGTCTGTGCGTCTGTCTGTCACGCTTCATAGGACATCATAGGACGGCCTATGATCTCTGCCTGAACATCATAGGACATCCTATGACCTCAGACATCATAGGACACAGGTTCAGGTTCAGGTTCAGGTTACTTTATTTGTACCCGTAGGTAGATTTGTTTTGCAGTCTGGTGACATCCATATTTACAAGCCACAAATTACATTCAACATAGACACAAACACAGGCACATATGAAGCTGACTATAAACATGATAAGAATACTCAAGTCTCCATCAATCAGGGTATAAAAAGACAAAGAGATGGGAGAAAAGCCAGAGGTAAGAGAGAAGGGTCATATTAAAAGTTAAAAACTAGTCAAAGAGGTTAAAAACTCAAAGGTCTAAAACCCAATAAAATATTTAGAACCCAAGTGACATCCTACAAAAATAAGTAAATATAAAATGGAGTTAATAAATAGGTACCTAAATTATGTGCAATATATTTTTACAGCTTGTTCAACTCTTTGACAGCAGCAGGGACAAAGCTGTTTTTGTAGCGCTGGGTTCTACTTTTTCGGACAGCAAACCTCCGTCTTGAGGGAAGAAGCTGAAAGTGGCAGTGCAAAGGGTGGGAGTCATCATTTAAAATGGAGGTAGCTGTGGCTCACATATTTTGACTGCATATGTATAAGCACAGGAGTGAGATGCTTAAGACTGCATGTGTTTTGTGACCTCACGTCTTTGAAGGAACAATACGTCTGGACCTCCTGGGGATAACAGCAGGAGGTGGAGGTGCCGTTGGTGAGGACTCTGAGAGGACTTCCTGACCTCCTGGGGTCAGATGGAGGACGAAGGGACTTGGGGGGAGAATTATTGTCGATGGGGGGTTTGACGACAATGTGATTCTGTTCTTTGATGTCCCAGGTATAAAAGTGGGGGTTTGGGGGAGGTCCATCTTTTTTTTTCTGTTGAGAGAATGCTGGAGATGTGAGATCATCAATAAATCTGAATTGAGAAATAAATTGAGCCTCGTCATTTCACGCTCTCCACATTGGTGATCTAAGACGTGCGATGTCCAGAGACAATTCCCCCGGACTAGACTCGTCAGGGACCGCCCGAGCAAGCGCGGTCTCGGTCAAGCTACCAGAGTTCTGGCAGGACAACCCAGACTCGTGGTTCCTCCTGGCCGAAGCCCAGTTCACACTCGGGGGAATAACAGCAGATGACACCAAATTCTACCACGTCATCGCCAAGCTCAACAACCGCACAGCCCGATACGTGCGGAGCCTGGTGCAGCAACCGCCCGCTGGCGACAAATACAACGGGCTGAAAGCTGCCCTCATCCAGTGTTGCCCTCAGCCGAGGAGAGGGCTAGGAGGCTCCTAGCTCTACACGACTTGGGAGGACGCAGGCCTGTCGACCTGATGGAAGACATGCTCCAGCTGAGAGGCACAGACAACGATGATTTCCTCTTCACACACATCTTCCTGAGAACCCTTCCATCGCAGACGAGGGCGACCCTGGCAGGCACGCGTTTCGTGACCCAGCGGGACTTCCGAGCGCTGGCCCGAGAAACGCAGCGGATCCTCGACTCCTGCGAGGAGCAGGCGGCCACCGCAGCAGCGGCAGACCTTGGCGTGGCGGCCGGGAGCAGCGGTGGGCCAGAGGCGGCGGAATCGGTCCCACCAACAATGGCAGCAGCGAGGTCCCAACGCAGCGGAAGAGACGACCTCTGCTTTTACCATCGGCGTTTCGCAGAGAGGGCGTGCAAGTGTGTACCGCTGTGCCAGTTCAAGAGCTCGGGAAACGCCAGGACCGGGAGTCGTTAGCAGCATCGGCCCTCGGCGAGCAAAACAAGCTGCTCTACCTCACGGATGCGCGCTCTGGGCGGCACTTCCTCGTGGACACGGGAGCCCAAGTGAGTTTCATCACCCCAACCTACGCTGACCGGCTGGCAGGTCCCCGTGGTGACGGGGTGACGGCGGCGAACGGCTCGAGCATTAAGACCTTCGGCGAAAGGACTCTGCTTCTGTCCTTGCACGGCCGCACTTATAAATGGACTTTTATTATAGCGGCGGTGAGTATCAACATGTTAGGCGCTGATTTTCTGTGCTCACATGGGTTGTTAGTTGATCTTGCCAATAGGCGCCTGGTTAATGCACTCTCCTTTTATTCCATTCCTTGTGCAGCTCGAGTGTCCCCGCCACCAGCACAGACCAACGTCGCCACAGCAGGCAGTAAGTTTCACACACTCCTCACCCAGTTTCCAGCACTCACAGTTCCCACCTTTTCGGCAACAGTTGCGAAACACGGGGTGGAGCACTTTATCACCACAACTGGCCCCCCCGTCTTCGCGAAAGCTCGGCGCTTGGATGCAGCTAAACTGTCCATAGCGCGCGAGGAGTTCGCCAACCTGGAAAGGCTGGCCATCATCCGCCGTTCAAACAGCACATGGGCCTCCCCACTGCATATGGTCCCTAAAGCTGACGGCTCGTGGAGACCTTGCGGTGATTTCCGCAGGTTAAACAATGCCACAGCGCACGACCGCTACCCAATCCCACACATTCAGGATTTTTTGGTGCATCTGGCGGGGGCGCGCATTTTTTCTAAAATAGACTTGGTCCGCGGTTATCATCAAGTCCCAGTGCACGCCGAGGATATTCCCAAAACAGCGGTGATAACCCCGTTTGGACTTTTTGAGTTTTTACGCATGCCGTTTGGCCTCAAAGGCGCCGCGCAAACCTTCCAACGCATGATGGATGCCGTGTTACGCAATCTTCCTTTTGTTTTCGTCTACCTGGACGACATTTTGGTCGCCAGCACATCCGAAGAGGAACATGAAAAACACCTCACAGCAGTTTTTCGGAGGTTGGGAGAGCACGGGTTAATAATCAATCCAGCTAAGTGCCAGTTCGGGGTGGCGCAGATCGATTTTTTGGGGCACCGCATCTCCCCAGAAGGGGCGGTTCCGCTACCGGACAAAGTGCGCGCAGTGGCAGATTTTCCCCGGCCTCAAACGGTCAAAGCATTACAGGAGTTTTTAGGAATGGTGAATTTTTATAACCGTTTCCTCCCCCACGCAGCGCAGCTCATGCAGCCACTATATGCCGTGCTTAAAAAGCAAAAACCCTCCAATGCAATCGAATGGTCCCCGGAGCGGGAGCGCGCATTCGGGGAGGTAAAAAAAGCCCTGGCAGACGCTGCGTTGTTAGCTCATCCAGACCCAATGGCCTGCATAGCGCTGACCACTGATGTATCAGATTTGGCCATAGGGGCGGTTGTGGAGCAGCACGTTGCAGGGGTTTGGCAGCCGCTGGCCTTTTTCAGCAGATCCTTGCGCGAAGCCGAGCGAAAATACAGCGCGTTTGACAGGGAGCTGTTAGCGCTCCACTTAGCCATTCGCCACTTCCAATTCTGGCTAGAAGGTCGGCGTTTCACCGCGTTTGTCGACCACAAACCGCTCACTTTTGCGATGGCCAAAATTTCGGAGCCTTGGTTGGGCCAGCAGCAGAGGCAGCTGGCCGCAATTTCGGAATTTACTACTGATATTCAACATGTAGCGGGTAAACTCAATGTAGTGGCAGACTGCCTCTCTCGCATGGTAACAGCACCAGTCCGCGCAGAGGTAGATTATACTACCGCAGCCGCAGAGCAAAATAACAGCGCGAAAGCGCACGCGGCCCCAGTTTACGTGGGGATAGATTATGCGGCCATGGCAGCGGATCAGGGTAGAGATGCGGACGTGTGCGCGCTCCAGTCTGGACCAACAGGGTTAAGGCTGGAGAGCAGGAGCTTGCAAAATGGTATGCCCCCCCCTAATCTGCGATGTCTCTACCGGGCGACCGCGCCCGGTGGTGCCGGCCGCTTGGCGCCACCGCGTTTTTGACTCGGTTCACTCCCTGGCACACCCGGGGGTGCGCGCGTCTGTAAAATGGTAGCAGAAAAGTTTGTTTGGCCGAGCCTGCGCAAATACGTGAAAATGTGGGCAAGAGCCTGTATGGCTTGCCAGCGAGCCAAAATTCACAAGCACACAAAAGCCCCCTTAGAGCCGTTTCACATCCCGGCCAAGAGATTTGATCATGTACATGTCGACCTCGTGGGCCCCCTACCGTCGTCGCAGGGGTTCACACATCTTTTGACAATGGTGGACCGAACCACGCGTTGGCCGGAAGTGCCACTGGCATCGACCACGGCTGCAGAGGTGGCCCGCGCATTTTTGACGGCTTGGATAGCGCGTTTCGGGGTTCCGTCGGATATTACGTCCGACAGGGGACCTCAATTTGTGTCTGAGCTTTGGTCAGCGATGGCCCACAGCTTGGGTGCGACAATTCACCGCACTGCCGCTTACCACCCCCAGGCTAATGGTTTATGCGAGCGTTTTCATAGATCATTGAAGGCAGCCCTCAGAGCGTCGCTTACGGATGCAAATTGGGTAAACAGACTACCATGGGTTTTATTGGGGTTGCGTTCTGTGCCTAAAGAGGACTTAAAGGCCTCCCCAGCGGAGTTGGTTTTTGCGCAGCCTCTCCGGCTGCCAGGCGAGTTTCTGCCAGATCATCCGGCGCCAGGGCGTCCCCCGGCTCAGTGGTCACTGATCGGCACGGGAGCGGACATGTTTCCGGGCCCCGTTCATCACACTTTTCCGCGTGTTTTTGTTCCCAAATCTTTAAAAAATGCCGAATTTGTTTTTGTCAGGCACGAGGCTATGCGCCCAGCCCTTCGCAAACCTTACGATGGCCCATATAGGGTGCTGGAAACAGGTGATAAGCATTTTGTGCTAGATTTGGGGGACAGGAGGGAAACAGTTAGTATAGACAGACTAAAGCCTGCTTTTGTGATGAACGACGAGTCTGTACGGGTGGCGAGGGCTCCTCGACGTGGCAGACCCCTCCAGGAAGCATGTCCTGGAGCCCCCGCAGGGATCAAATAACGGTTCTCATCCTCAGTTAGCAGATTCACTGCAAGATGGCGCCGCAGGGGCTGCGAAGCCCGCTTACAGCAAGTTTGGAAGACGTTTGAAGCCCAGACGGCGTATGGACTAATGTGTGGTTTTATCATGTTGTGTGGACTATGCTGTATTGTTTCATTCTTCGACGTTTGGGGGGGGGGGGTTATGTGGCTCACATATTTTGACTGCATATGTATAAGCACAGGAGTGAGATGCTTAAGACTGCATGTGTTTTGTGACCTCACGTCTTTGAAGGAACAATACGTCTGGACCTCCTGGGTATAACAGCAGGAGGTGGAGGTGCCGTTGGTGAGGACTCTGAGAGGACTTCCTGACCTCCTGGGGTCAGATGGAGGACGAAGGGACTTGGGGGGAGAATTATTGTCGATGGGGGGGTTTGACGACAATGTGATTCTGTTCTTTGATGTCCCAGGTATAAAAGTGGGGGTTTGGGGGAGTTCCATCTTTTTTTTTTCTGTTGAGAGAATGCTGGAGATGTGAGATCATCAATAAATCTGAATTGAGAAATAAATTCAGCCTCGTCATTTCATGCTCTCCACAGTAGCCATCCTCTGTACTTGTCTGGTGTACAGGGATGTCAGGCTCAGCTGTGGCTCACCAAGCAAACGACTGGACCATCTAACTACCTGATCCAAGGATTTCCTCTGTTTCAGTTTTATCTGACCAAACCATGACACTAAAGAAAAGGATAAAACAGATTCAATAAAAGCCCGATAAAACATTGTCATTATGGATCGGTCAACTTGGAAGCGTGCAAGTTTTCTCAAGCAATGCAAATGTTGCTGACCCTTTTTGCACACCCTTTCACAGTTCTCTTCAAAGTTTAAATTACTATCAATAATCGTCCCAAGATACTTGTAGGACTGTACACATTCGGTGGTCTGGCCTTTTAGTACGGTGACTTTGTGCCTGGGATTTTTCCTCCTAAAGTCAATAATCATGTCTTTAGTTTTTGTTGTATTCAGCTGCAGGTAAGAATCCTCACACCAGTGAACAAAATCATCAACTACTGGGCCGTGGCCACTCTCACCATCCTGGAGGAGACTGACAATAACTGAGTCATCAGCATACTTTATAATGTGTCTGTTGTCATGTCTGCTCCGACACATGCTTGTGTACAGGATGAAGAGTAGTGGTAACAACACACATCCCTGAGGAGAGCCAGTAGAAGAGCACTTTAGGTCAGACAATGTACCATTGACCCTTACTCTCTGCGTCCTGTTGGTTAAGAAATCCAGAATCCAACCCACCAGATTATTGCTCAAATCAAATTGCTGCAGGAGCCTTTCAACTAAGATATGAGGTTGGATTGTATTAAAGGTGGAGGAAAAGTCCACAAATAAAAGTCTGGCGTGTGTCCCATTAAAATCCAGATGTTTAAAAAGCATGTTAAACAGAGTGACAGTGGCATCCTCCACTCCTCTGTGAGGCCTATAGGCAAACTGCAGAGGATCCAATGCATGCTCAGTCTGCTTTAGGACCTCACATCTGACCAGTTTTTCAAAAATTTTCATTAAAATTGAAGTCAAAGCAACTGGTCTAAAGTCGTTTACCATTTTAGGACAGCTGGATTTTGGAACGAGAACAACCACGGCTTCTTTCCAGATCTTAGGCACATGTTGTGTCTGTAAGGACTTATTGAAAATGTAATGAAATATAGGACTCAGTTCATGTGCACAGGACTTTACCAAGCGCCCACATACAGTATATTATCAGGGCCCTGACTTTTGTTCACTTTTACAGCGCAGAACTCCCTTTTAACATCCTGCACCTCAATATTAAAGTGCTGATTGTCTTTGAGTTTCTGTTTCAAATCTTGGGTTTCTGTGCTAAAATCAAAGGAGTCAAAACGGCCATAAAAACAAGAGCATTAGCCAGCTCTGTGTCTGAATTAAAACCATCTAAAAACACACGATTACTGCGCTCTGCGCTCTGAAGGCCTGCAATAGTTTTCATACTGGCCCAGGCTGAACCAAGTTTCTTTGTTGCCATCTTGCTTTCCAACTCTGATTTATAATTCTGTTTTGCTCTTAAAATTTCGGCCTTCAGCTCCTTTGTGGCAACCTGTAGCTCAGAAACAGACCCCTGTTTAAAGGCAAGTGCTTTCCTCTGTAAGCAGGATTTAACTGATTTTGTAACCCATGGTTTGTTGTTGGGATATATTTTGACACGTTTACGTGGAACAATCTTATTTTTACAGAAAGCCATGTATGAGCATGTGACGTCCACCAAAGAGTCCAAATCATCCCTGCAGGCCAGTGTGAACATCTCCCAGTCTGTACAGTCAAAGCATTCCTGGAGGCTGTGGACTGAATCTTCTGTCCACACATCAATGTCTCTCATCTCCACCTTGCCTCTTCTGAGAGCAGTTTTATATGCGGACAACAAATGTACACAGTTGTGATCTGAGGATCCTAAAGGAGGAAGGGGGAGTGATTTATAGGCCCTCTTTATGGATCCATAGCACAGGTCCAATGTCTTTTTTCACCTGGTTGGGCAGGAGACATACTGATAAAAGTTTTTAAGTGTCTTCTTTAAAGAAACATGGTTAAAATCCCCAAGAACGAAGTTTGGCGCCTCTGGAGAAATTGATTGCAGCTGCTGGATCACACCAAAGATAGTGCTGCAGGCGGAGTCAGCGTCTGCCCTCGGGTGAATGTACACAGTTGTGATAAAAAGTTGGGGGAACTCGAGAGGCAAATAAAAGGGGCGTAGTGACACAGACAGCAGCTCCACATCGGGTGTACAGATGCGCTCTCTGACCGTGACAGATGTGCAGTACCGGTACTGCTTATTAATATATAAACATACGACGCCCCCGACACTTCCCCGTCACCTCTTCCTGCCGATCTGAGCGCAGCGGGGCTCCAAAGCCGTCAATCCACAGGTCTGCATCTCGGTCATGCGCATTAAGCCAAGTCTCGGTATAAGCCATGACACAGCAGTTCTTAAAGTCCTTCTGGTAGCGTACATTCCCTTGGATTTCATCCAATTTGTTTCTCAGAGACTGTACGTTCCCAAAAATCATCGAAGGAAGAGGAATGTTACCAAACTGACGTCTTCTCAGGCACCATTTCACACCTCCACGCCTTCCGCGCTTCCTTCTGCCGTCTCTCCCGTCTCTCTTTTCACCGCTATGTCCGTCTCTCAAAATAAAGTCCGGCAGTTGTGGCTTAGGCTCAATCACAGCCGCTGCATCAACAGTGTTTAAATGCAGCAACATGTCCCTGGAATAATGTATCCTACCCGCCATGATGCCGAACGCATTTACCTCATAGACAAAGAGCCGGAGGAAAAGTAGCAGCAGTGCAAGAAAGGGAAGGAAGTCCATGTTGTTGGGACCAGGGAGCACTTCACCATATAGTCCACAAACACTCCAGGGCAGAAACGACAGAGGATTTCGTAAAAACATATAAAAGTACATAAAAACAGACACACAGACGATGAACTTTTTCACCAGCTGCCGGTCGCTGCGTGCGCATGCGCCCATTTCACATAGACAAATGTGTCTTTATGATGTCATATAGACCATGTGTCTTTGAACTCAGGCATCATAGGACACATAGACAAATGTGTCTTTATGATGTCATATAGACCATGAACTCAGGCATCATAGGACGACTCGCGATGCCTATATGATGGCACATAGACAGATATGTCTTTATGATGTCATATACTGTACATCAAGCCCATGGCACATAGACAAATATGTCTTTATGATGTCATATACATCAAGTCTGCCTTCATATCTTTATGATGTCATATACAGTGACAGACATCAGGCAACATGTCTTTTATGATGTCATATACATGAAGGCTGCCTTCATGTCTTTATGATGTCATATACAGTGAGTCCATAACCTATCTATCTATCTATCCTGTTTAAAAATTATGAACAAAATCATTAATGAATGGCTGCAGCTATATATGACCCAAAGTACATATCCATTTGGACTATTAAGACAAACACTGCAAACTTTGAGGTATGCGCTCATTCATCAGCTCCAAAATCTAATGGGTTTGTCTATGTAACCCAAGGACCTCCTCTGGTGAAAAGTTCATCAAAATCCATCCATTAGTTTTTGCGTAATCCTGGTAAACCAGTGCTAGAAGATTGAGCCTTGGTGGAGGTATGCACTCATGGATCACCTCCAAAATGTAATGGGTAAGTGTCTAGGCCAAGAGCCACCTCTGGTGAAAATTTCATCAACATCCATTCATTAGTTTTAGAATAATCTTGCTAATATATTTTGAGAAGATAGAGCCTTGGCAGAGGTATGCACTCTCGGATCATCAACAAATTCAAATGGGTTCTTCTGCAGCCCAAGGACTATCTCTAATGAAAATTTAATCAAAATCCATCCAGTAGTTTTTGTATAATCCTGCTGGACAAATACAGACAAGGGCCTTGGCGGAGGTATGCACCATCAAATCATCACCAAAATTTAATGGGTTACTCCTTAGGCCAAGGGCCACCTTTAGTGAAGATTTCATCCAAATCTGTCCAGTAGTTTTTGCGTAATCCTGCTGACAGGCCAACAAACAAACACAGGCAAAAACATAACCTCCTTGGTGGAGGAAATTAAGCTTTATTTGCATTACATTTCATTACATAATGATAAAGAATGAGAAATGATAAAGAGAGCATTATTATAAAGAAAAACAAACAGACACCAAGAAACACAAGAAAAAAACAATCAGATGTGACTCAGCAACTGGTCTGTAAATGGGGGACAGAGTGCAGGCACCCCACTTGTCAATTAATTCTATCTGGCACCAGTACCAATGGCCTTTATGAGAACAAATGTCAGCTTTCAAGACAAGGACGAGATAACCTTTCTTCATAGAATGCACACCGGTCTCAGATGACCAACAGTGATATTACACTGTAGGATTCCAACATAAGCTGCGACAGCATGTCACCCTAACAACTGTTCACATTGCTTAGCATAGATGCTGTCCTGTCCTTCCAAGAAAAAAAGTCTTAAATTTGAATATGCATTTGACCTGTGTTCACATGTGATTTTGATTGCTGCATGTGAAGTTTAATATGTGGTAATGTGTGGAATGCATGGGAAACATGTAATTTCCACATGCTTTTGGGACATTTGGGGGGTTAAAAATGTGTGAATCTCATGAAAATGTCCATGTGAAACCCATAAAAATGTCTATATGAAATCTAAAGTATTTTTGATTGGTGGCATCTAAATGGATGATTGAACTCACAACCTCCCGTAACAGACTCCAGCATTTTACCTGTGTCATCAAGACGGTCCACCCACTTAGAAGTCCAAGCAGAAATGCTTTTATTTGCTGTCACATAACTACATGTGAAACCCACTGAATTGCATGTGAAAAGTATGCGATTATGTGTGAAACAGAGGTAACTTTCCAAGCATATTTACTCATGACATAAAACACAATATAGGAGTTTTCTCACCAATTTGTGAGATTTTACTCTTAAGGTGTGTTGAGACCAAATATGAACGGGCGGCGCAAATACATACAAAGTCAATGGAAAGAGGCGAGCACATGTGAATCTTGCGCATTCACACGTTCACATCAGAGGGGTAGCACTAGCTAGTAATGGCCTAGAGATTCTGTCGTCACCAGAGTAAAAGTATCAACATTAGAGAGTAAACTAGTTTGAAAATGAGACTGACACTCACCTGGAGACAGAAAGACTGGGAGGCTCTGCAGCTGATTCAGAGTGTCGGAGTTTTTTTTACCTACGGACTCTTGCCATGGACTTGCTAACAAGGCTAGCAGGTTATCAATGTAAACAACCCATCATCCAGGTGAAATTTTGGAAGAAGGGCTGCGCGCAGGGGTGGACCAGCACCTGTCATCATGGATCCTGGACTACCTCACGAACCGGCCTCAGTTTGTGAGAACCCGGGACTGTGTTTCCGACACGATCATCAGTAGCACGGGGGCCCCCCAGGGAACGGTGCTGGCTCCCTTCCTGTTCACTCTTTATACTGCGGACTTCTCACACAACACAACACATTGCCATCTACAGAAGTTCTCTGATGACTCTGCGATCGTTGGTCTCATCTCCAGCGGAGATGAAGCTGAGTACAGAGGGCTTATCCAGGACTTTGTGGACTGGTGCCATCGGAACTGCCTCCAGATCAACGCGAGGAAAACTAAGGAGCTGGTGGTGGACTGCCGCAGGCATGGGCAGCCCCTCACAGCACCAGTAAATATACAGGGAACAGACATCGAGATGGTGACATCCTACAAGTACCTGGGTATTCATCTGAACAATAAACTAGACTGGTCACACAATACTGACGCACTCTACAAGAAGGGACAGCGCAGGCTGTTCCTGCTGAGGAGACTCAGGTCTTTTGGTGTACAAGGGGCGCTGCTGAAGTCATTCTATGACACGGTGGTGGCATCAGCCATCACTTTTGGAGTGGTCTGCTGGGGCAGTGGCATTACTGCAGCAGATAGGAAGAGACTGAACAAACTGATTAAGAAAGCTAGCTCTGTCCTGGGGCAACGCCTTGATCCGATGGAGGAGATAGGAGAGAGAAGGACGGTGGCTAAACTGTCATCTCTGCTGGAGTCCGAGTTCCACCCTATGCAGGACATACTGGATGCACTGAGGAGCTCATTTAGCAGCAGACTACATCATCCCAGGTGCACAACCGAGAGGTTTCGTAGGTCCTTCCTACCAACGGCTGTCAGACTGTACAACCTAAGCAGGGCTGCTCGCAGAGATAGCAAAAAGACGTAACAAACTAATAGTTTTTGGGTTTTTTTGAATGTAAAAGATGCAATAGACTTACACAATGGTCCTCTCCGGCATACAACTAGGAACACACCGGTCGCTATGGAGGGTGAGAATATGTATGGGCACATAATCATACCATGTAGGATAACTAAATAGACGGTTATGCTGTTTCATCCCACCTAGCAACAATGCTCTGCACTGTGTGTGTTTATATATTTACATATTTATTCCATCTAGCTACAATGCTCTGCACTGGGTGTGTTTATATTTATATATCTATATATTTATTCCATCTAGCTACAATGCTCAGCACTGGGTGTGTTTATATTTATATATAAGATAAGATAAGCCTTTATTAGTCCCACAACGGGGAAATTCCAGGATTGCAACAGCACAGGGATAGCAACACTCAGAGCAACAATCAGAAGGCAAGAAAAAACAAGCAAGCAAGAGCAGCTAATATACATATGTACATATTACTATAAAATATATATATACACACACACACACACAGACACACAGTGCAGAGCATTGTAGCTGGATGGAATAAATATATGAATATATGAACACAGTGCAGAGCATTGTAGCTAGATGGAATAAATATGTAAATATATAAACACCCACAGTATGGAGCATTGCAGCTAGGTGGAATAAATATGCAAGTATATAAACACACACAGTGCGGGGCAATGTAGCTAGATGGAATAAATATATAGATATATAAATATAAACACACCCAGTGCTGAGCATTGTAGCTAGATGGAATAAATATGTAAATATATAAACACCCACAGTATGGAGCATTGCAGCTAGGTGGAATAAATATGCAAGTATATAAACACACACAGTGCGGAGCATTGTAGCTAGATGGAATAAATATGTAAATATATAAACACACACAGTGCAGAGCATTGTTGCTAGGTGGGATGAAACAGCATAACCGTCTATTTAGTTATCCTACATGGTATGATTATGTGCCCATACATATTCTCACCCTCCATAGCGACCGGTATGTTCCTAGTTGTATGCCGGAGAGGACCATTGTGTAAGTCTATTGCATCTTTTGCATTCAAAAAAAAAAAAAAAAAAAAAAAAAAAAAAAAAAACTATTAGTTTGTTACGTCTTTTTGCTATCTCTGCGAGCAGCCCTGCTTAGGTTGTACAGTCTGACAGCCGTTGGTAGGAAGGACCTACGAAACCTCTCGGTTGTGCACCTGGGATGATGTAGTCTGCTGCTAAATGAGCTCCTCAGTGCATCCAGTATGTCCAGCATAGGGTGGAACTCGGACTCCAGCAGAGATGACAGTTTAGCCACCGTCCTTCTCTCTCCTATCTCCTCCATCGGATCAAGGCGTTGCCCCAGGACAGAGCTAGCTTTCTTAATCAGTTTGTTCAGTCTCTTCCTATCGGCTGCAGTAATGCCACTGCCCCAGCAGACCACTCCAAAAGTGATGGCTGATGCCACCACCGTGTCATAGAATGACTTCAGCAGCGCCCCTTGTACACCAAAAGACCTGAGTCTCCTCAGCAGGAACAGCCTGCGCTGTCCCTTCTTGTAGAGTGCGTCAGTATTGTGTGACCAGTCTAGTTTATTGTTCAGATGAATACCCAGGTACTTGTAGGATGTCACCATCTCGATGTCTGTTCCCTGTATATTTACTGGTGCTGTGAGGGCCTGCCCATGCCTGCGGCAGTCCACCACCAGCTCCTTAGTTTTCCTCGCGTTGATCTGGAGGCAGTTCCGATGGCACCAGTCCACAAAGTCCTGGATAAGCCCTCTGTACTCAGCTTCATCTCCGCTGGAGATGAGACCAACGATCGCAGAGTCATCAGAGAACTTCTGTAGATGGCAATGTGTTGTGTTGTGTGAGAAGTCCGCAGTATAAAGAGTGAACAAGAAGGGAGCCAGCACCGTTCCCTGGGGGGCCCCCGTGCTACTGATGATCGTGTCAGAAACACAGTCCCGGGTTCTCACAAACTGAGGCCGGTTCGTGAGGTAGTCCAGGATCCATGATGACAGGTGCTGGTCCACCCCTGCGCGCAGCAGCTTGTCCTTCAGGATCATCGGTTGGATGGTGTTGAAAGCACTGGAGAAGTCAAAGAACATGATCCTCACCATATTCCCGGGCTTCTCCAGGTCTATATCTATATATTTATTCCATCTAGCTACAATGCTCCGCACTGTGTTTTTATATATCTACATATTATTCCATCTAGCTACATTGCTCCGCACTGTGTGTGTTTATATACTTGCATATTTATTCCACCTAGCTGCAATGCTCCGTACTGTGGGTGTTTATATATTTACATATTTATTCCATCTAGCTACAATGCTCTGCACTGTGTGTTCATATATTCATATATTTATTCCATCCAGCTACAATGCTCTGCACTGTGTGTCTGTGTGTGTGTGTGTGTGTGTGTGTATATATATATTTTATAGTAATATGTACATATGTATATTAGCTGCTCTTGCTTGCTTGTTTTTTTTTTGTTTTTTTTTTCTTGCCTTCTGATTGTTGCTCTGAGTGTTGCTATCCCTGTGCTGTTGCAATCCTGGAATTTCCCCGTTGTGGGACTAATAAAGGCTTATCTTATCTTATCTTATCTTATCTTTTTTCAGGTGAAACCCCGTCAAATAATGTGAACCTAAGCATGATGGTGTTTTGGGAATTTCCACAGCAGAAGTTATAAAGGCAACTTCGCCAGTCTGCAACTCACTCAGACAGTGAATTCATGTCCATTCGCGTGTTTACATTGACATAAAATGTAATCAGGCCGCGCAAAAAATTTGCCCGTTTCCATTTGGTCTGAGTGCACCTGTGTTAGTCCAAAGAAAATAAAACAGAAGATAGCCATGGGTATCTTCTGATTCAATCCAAATTTTATGAACAAACAGTTATATATCAAATATTTCCTGCATCAGAATATAAAAGCAATTATTTCAAATCCTGCAATAAAACTGCTCAGTAATTACAGGTACTTGATTGAGTACATGTACCTGAGTAAATGTAGCTTTTTAGTACCAACCTCTGCTCTCCATCTGAGTTAAGATGTTCTTTAAAGCCTTTCTTATTGTATGTCAGAAGTTCCAATAAACTGTATTTATGTGGCTACCCCTAGTGACCATTTTCATTATCTAATGATCAGTACAGACTACTTGTTCATTATCATTTAACACACAGTGTTTCTCTGATCATTATAATGGGGGGTGGGGCACCCCCCCCCCAGGGTGTCAAGTTAATCTTCTAGCTATCTAAATGCAAGGAATCTCTGTCTGTGTAGAAAGGGTAGTCCCCACAAGTGATGATCAGAAAATTGTTCCCCAGCAAACATGAAAACCAGTATCAGTGTGCATGTGTGTTCCTGTCTTTTTATTTTTACTAGTGCATACCCATGCATGATTGTAGAAACCAAGGATAAGCAAGTACTTCTGCATGGCCGTAGAAAGCAGGTGTAAGCCAGCATTTCTGCATGCCTGTAGAAAGTTACTGTTACCATGGAAACAGTAACCATGGTGATGTCTGTCTTTGATCTTTGACGTCATCATTCATTCAGTGATGCCTGCCTTTGATCTTTGATGATGTGTGTGTCTGGCAACAGTAACCATGGTGAAAGCTGGGTTTGATGTTGCCGTAGAAAGCAGGTGTAAGCAAGGGTGTAAGCAAGCACGTCTGCACTCGTTCAATGATGCCTGCCTTTGATCTTTGATGGTGCCATAGCGAGTGCTATGGTCTTTGATTATGTCATAGAGAGTCCAATGATCATGAGCAATGACTGCCTTTGATCGCTGATGATGTCATAGTGAGTCCTATGATTAGTTATGATGGCATAGCCAGTCCTATGATAGTGAGTGATGCCTGCCTTTGAGCTTTGATGTCCTATGATTGTGAGTGAGCTTGAGTAATGCCTGCATTTGATCTCTGATGATGTCATAGCAAGTCCTATGATCGTGAGTGATGCCTGCCATTGATCACATAGTCAAAGACGCCTGTCTATTTGTCTATATGATGTCATAGACATATCTATATGACTGCATCGCGAGTCCTATGATGTCTGCGATCATAGGAACATCATAGGTCATAGCTAGTACTATGATTGTGAGTGATGCCTGCTGCTGATCACATAGTCAAAGACACCTGTCTATGATGTCATGTAGACATCATATCTCTATGACGGCATTGCCTCTATGATGCCTGAGATCATAGGAACATCATAGGTTATAGCAAATCCTATGATCGTGAGTGATGGCTGGCATTGATGACCTAGTCAAAGACACCTGTCTATATGTCTATATGATGTCATATAGACATCATATCTATATGACGGCATCGCGAGTCCTATAATGCCTGAGCTCATAGGATCATCGTGAGTGATGCCTGGCATTGATCACAGTCAGAGACACCTGTTTATAGGTCTATATGACATCATATAAATTTCATATGTATATGACGGCATCGTGAGTCCTACAATGGCTGTTCATTGGATCATCATCGGACATCATGCAGACATCAAAGGCTGTCCTATGAATGCCTGAGATCATAGGATCATCATAGGTCATAGCAAGTCCTATGATCGTGAGTGATGCCTGCCGTTGATCACAAAGTCAAACACACCTGTCTATATGTCTATATGATGTCATATAGACATCCTATTTACATGACAGCATCGCTCCTATGATGCCTGACATCATAGGAACATTATAGGGCATAGCTATTCCTATGATCGTGAGTGATGCCTGCCGTTGATCACATAGTCAAAGACACCTGTCTATATGTCTATATGACATCATATATACATCATATCTACTGTATATGATGGCCTCATGAGTCCTATGATGCCTGAGATCATAGGACATCATGCAGACATCATAGGCAGTCCTATGATGTCCTATGGTCATGACAGAGATTCCTTGAATTTATAGTGACTAGTACATACCCGTGCATACCCGTCCATGCCCACAGAAACCAAGTATAAGCAAGTATTTCTGCATGGCCGTTGCTGAAGGGTCTCCTCCTGTCTCAGACGGCTGTGTTGTTCACAGTCATGCCTGAGGTGTATTGCTGGAACCTGAGGTGTTTCATGTTCACGGCATCTTTTCTGATGTGCAGCAGTTCTCCCCATTCTATTGCTCTCCATCTGGTGGATCTTCTTTTTCTTCGTTCAGACTACTGGTTGAGGGATACGTGCGTTGTAATTCCAGTTCATGGGCAGGATCATGAAAATAGATCTGAGCAAAAAGTGGCTTTCGACTCTGTTCAGGAAGGCCCGTGCATGCCCGTAGAAACCAAGAAACCAGAGCACCCGGAGAAAATCAGCGCTTTGCTTGGCATTTTACACATTTGTAGTGTAGACTGACTGGCATTCTTGAAGGTTACACATTTTTACTGTGTCAGCACCTCTTTAAAAATGACATTGCTGAGAAAGCAACGCTTTTGATTAGTTTCTTCATCTTGAGCAACAATACGAAGACTGCTTGATCTGGCAACTCTGCTCGTGGCAACGTAGAATTGGCCATGGCTGCAGAAATCTGTTGTGCAGAAAACACGAACGCGCTGTAAAGACTGGCCCTGTGACTTATTCACCTTGCCAATTTTGAGCCATATGACATCATAAAGACACATTAGTCTGGGCATTGTGAGTGATGTCTATATGACATCATAAAGACACATTTGTCTATGTGCTGTCATATAAGATAAGATAAGATAAGCCTTTATTAGTCCCACAATGGGGAAATTCCAGGATTGCAACAGCACAGGGACAGCAACACTCAGAGCAACAATCAGAAGGCAAGAAAAAAACAAGAGCAGCGAGTATACATATGTACATAAAACATAAATATATAGACACACAGTGCGGAGCATTGTAGCTAGATGGAATAAATATATAAATATATAAACACAGTGTGGAACATTGTAGCTAGATGGAATAAATATGTAAATAAATAAACACACACAGTGCGGAGCGTTGTAGCTAGAGGAATAAATATGTAAATATATAAACACACAGTGCGGAGCATTGTAGCTAGATGGAATAAATATGTAAATAAATAAACACACACAGTGCAGAGCATTGTAGCTAGAGGAATAAATATGTAAATATATAAACACACACAGTGCGGAGCATTGTAGCTAGAGGAATAAATATGTAAATATATAAACACACACAGTGCGGAGCATTGTAGCTAGATGGAATGAAACAGCATAACTGTCTACTTAGTTATCCTACATGGTATGATTATGTACCCATACATATTGTCACCCTCTGTAGCTACCGGTATTTTCCTGGTTGTATACCGGAGGGGACCATTGTGTAAGTCTATTGCATCTTTTACATTCAATACTATTAGGTTGTCATGTCTTTTTGCTATCTCTGCGAGCAGCCCTGCTTAGGTTGTACAGTCTGACAGCCGTAGGTAGGAAGGACCTGTGAAACCTCTCGGTTGTGCACCTGGGATGATGTAGTCTGCTGCTAAAGGAGCTCCTCAGTGCATTCAGTGTGTCCTGCATAGGGTGGAACTCGGACTCCAGCAGAGATGACAGTTTAGCCACCATCCTTCTCTCTCCTATCTCCTCCACTGGGTCAAGGCGTTGCCCCAGGACAGAGCTAGCTTTCTTGATCAGTTTGTTCAGCCTCTTCCTATCGGCTGCTGTAATGCCACTGCCCCAGCAGACCACTCCAAAAGTGATGGCTGATGCCACCACCGTGTCGTAGAATGTCTTCAGCAGCGCCCCTTGAACACCAAAAGAGTCTCCTCAGTAGGAACAGCCTGCACTGTCCCTAGATATAGACATATCTTTATGACGGCATCATGATGCCTGAGTTCATAGGACGTCCTATGATGATCAGGCAGAGATCATAGGCCGTCCTATGATGTCCTATAAACGTGACAGACAGACACACTGACACACAGAGATTTTTTTGCTTTTATAGAGTAATGAAGTGATAATGAGGTGGACCACCCCCTGACAAACCACCTTTTTTGTGAGGACACTTTTCCTTGTGAGGACATTTGACCTTGTGAGGACATCTAAGGAAAAATGCTAAAAATGCTAGGATCCATTCCGCAAAGTGCAAGATACACTATTATGAATATAAGTCATAAAAGATCATACAAATAAGTGATCTGACAAACAAATAAACAAGGGTTCCGAAACAGTTACTAATATTGGATATCCCATTCACTTTCAATAATTACGTATTCTGTAATTTTTCTATATTTATTTTTCTATGTAGCGCCAGAACACCAGGATTCCTTCAAGAGTTTGTCGTTGTCGAGCTTCATGCTGCCCCCTCCCCCAAGACTGTAAACCTAGGGAAAACACTGAACACACATGTGCTTCACATGCGCGTCACATGTGCTCAATGCTGTATCACATGCTTCATACGTACTTCAAGATGTGGCAACATGTTTTCTTCTTCTGAAATGTATGCTTTTGTCACTCCTGATCCTTTTTTGCAATACATAGTCATGTTTCTTGGTCTATGAAACACCCCTGCCACATTCCAACGTCTTATGCATAAGGTCTAAGCAGGTGTTGAAGACTGTAAAGTATATTTGGATGATACTGTGGCATATTTAAGCACCTGATCAAAGCACATTCGGTCTCTGTGCACAATGGCTGTCATTTATATCAAATGTGCATCATTTCAATGCAAAGATCAATATCTATTAATATGAACATGATCATATGGTACGCTCAAATCAATCCACGCTTGTGTATGCAACTTTCCAAGTCACTGTAGACTCATGGTGCAGCAGAGAAACTTGGCTATGTGGAAAAATTATTTGATCATATCAGATTATATTGAGCGGTGCGACCTTTCAGGTGATGTGTTTCCCTTGTGATATACTGTATTTAGACGAACTAATTTCTTTTAAAGACTAAAGAGGCTGCTTTTAGTAAATGTAAATGTTCCATACGCAGTCATATCACTGCAGCAAATATAGCAGATTTACACTGAAAAGCTAAAACCTCTAGTAATTGATGGGGTGTAGAAAACTGAATTACAGTTTTAGTTTCTGAAATTTAAAAGTTTTATATACAGTAGGTGTGACTGGGCTTACGGCTATTCAAGATGACTGTTGTTTTCCTCTTTTACTCTGTGCACCTCAGTGCTGGGAGGCTCCTCCGGCGTAAGTAGGCTACTGTGGTAAATTAATTCTGTAAAGATAAATTGTGGTAACTTAGTATTATACCTTTACTGGAGGTTGACACCAGTGATCGTGGTGCTGGTGCTGTGTTGCTGCGAGAGGATGAGCATGGCACTGACAATCCCATCACTTATTTAAAAAAAAAAATCAATAATCATCAGGTGAAATACAGTACAACTGAAAAAGAAACACCCACTGTTACTACCTCTGCAACATTTTGAGTTTGATGTAGGATCTAGCCCCTCATCTGCTGTAGTTTACGCTGATCATAGTCTGCTTGTTTTTCTCACTAGAATGCAAAACTTCAACCAGAGACTCATGAGATGCTCATTAATAGAATAGAATAGAATAGGTTTTATTGTCATTGTACAGTTGTACAGCAAAACAAAATTGTGGATGCTCCACCAGGCTACTACACAATAAAGTAAGTGAGAGGAATTTGAAATAAAACAGTTACAGAACACACAATTAACCATACGACTGAGGTAAAGGTAAAAGTAAAAATAACAAGTAGTCCATTGGTATATACACAGGTACAGCAGTGGCTTCGTGGGTGGAACTATGTACTGTACATAGGAGTGCTGAGTGCAGAACACATAATAGAGTAAAATGGCCCAAGGATTATGGAAATGGTAAACTACTACTGTAGGTAAAGTGTCTTGCCCAGGGACACAACGGCAGGATGTCTGGGGAGAGCGGGATTTGAACCGCCAACTCTCCGGTTATTGGACGACCCGCTCTACATCCTGAACCACTGTCGCCCACATTTCCCTCCTCCGTTCCGTTTTTGCTGAGCACCAAGCTGGACGGCAGGAAGTTCCATTTTTATATGGTCTTTGGCATGACCTGGCCAGGACTTGAACCCCGACCTCCCAGTTGTGGGGCGGACTCTACCGCTAATCCACCACTCCAGTTACTAGTACAAGACTTTAACCTGGACATCCAACATAAGGGAGAAACAGACAATGTAATGTAATCTTTAAGGGAAGATATTTGTTCTTTAGGGTGAGGGGTGTTATGACCCTGGACGTTTGGGGGTGTTTTTTGTGTGTTTTTTTGCTGTAGTGAGTCCTTGCTATTATAGATCTTTGGCAGTGTAGCACAGCCATAGCTGGACAGAAGTCAGTGTGAATTGGCTCAAGTTGGCACCAATGCCAGTTCAAAACTTCTGGTCCCACGGTGTGACAGCTGTCAGCCTGACAGCAGTGGTGTCTCATTGTAACAGTGTGCTTTAATTTGATTATGTTCAGTCATTCCCTGTGATGGTTCACAAAGGACTTTGTAAATACTTGTTTACATAGCTTGATAAGACAGTACCTTCCTATATACCAACAGAGCAGAAGGAGTCAGGTGCCTTTTCCTTTTTGTCTCTTTTCTCACATCTTTGATAGTGCAGAGAATTAGGTAAGATAAGATAAGCCTTTATTAGTCCCACAATGGGGAAATTCCAGGATTGCAACAGCACAGGGACAGCAACACTCAGAGCAATAATTTAGAAGATTAGATGTAGTTTTGTAATTTTTGTTCTTCTTTGTTTCACGTGGGGACTAGGTATCACTCATCAGGGTAAAGAGAGGTTGGGCTTTGTTTGTTTTTTAGTCTTGGTTCACCCCGGAGTCAAGCTCACTTGTTTGTAAATAAATCACTTGTAAATAAGGCACACTAAACCTTGAATTACCATCTGGTTTTGGTTCTTGAGAACAGGGACAGGATTTCCCATTCATTTTATGTTGCTGTTCTCTTCTCCTAGACAAGGGTGTAACACTGATCACATAGGAAAAAACAATTTTCTGTGGTAATTAAACTATGCCAAAATTTAGTTTTTTTTCATGTTCTATATAAGCATATGGGGAGCAGATCTGGTCATTGATCTTAAAGTGACACTGCCAAAAATGTAGGTTTTTTTTCCTTGTTAATATTTCTGTAATGTGTTTTTATGACTTACAACACATAAAGAGTTCTGGTTTTTTGGGGGGTTTTTTTGCTGTGAAATTTCAGTTAAGCTCCTCCCCTTGGAAAAATGAAAGTTAGGCGGAGAACTTTTGGTGATGTCACTGCTGAGCCAATCCTCGGGGAAAGAGGGCAGAACTAGAGACTGAACTTAGCCTCTAGGGCCAGTTAGCATTTTAGGACAACTGCTCTGAAAATGTGACCCAAATTAAGATGGATTTTACCGTTAAACTGTTTTTAAGGACCGATGCAGTTTTAGTCATTATCCTGGGCTACTGTGCATACAACTGGGCATGTCATTCAACTGATATTTATTCTGTTTAATGTAGCGCTAGCCACCATAAGCCTTGTGGGATATGGGTGGGCCTATTCACAGATCTTGGCATTTGAAGGAGGAGGAAAAGTGAAAAGATTTTGACACAAAACTGTAAGGCAATGAAAGGGGGTTTTTTTTGTAGAAAAAAGGGCATAAGATACCATGTTAGACAATGTAGATTTGTTTTTATAGGGGATATATATCCACTGGAGTCCATCTTGAAACAAAATAATTAAAAAAACAATGTTTACATGTGAAGTAACAGCAGCTACAATTATATATCCATGATAAATTGTATTTGTGATTAAAGTACCCTCAAAAAATATTTACATCTCAGTAGGGCTGCAGCTAACAATTATTTTGGTAGTTGACTAATCTAATGACTATTTTTTCAATTAGTCGACTAATCACGATTATTTCTGTTATGTCCACCATCTTCACTTCCTGTTGGCACCACTCCTTTGTTTTTTTGTACGGCTTATGTTCGGCACTCCAGGGCACATTTAACCTCATCTATGAAACCAGTGAAACATGTTGGACACTTGAACCTGACAGCTTAATACAAAGCATTTGGAGCAACACAATTAAATAACAGAAACTAAAATGCAGTCTTTTAACCTCTTGCACTCCGTTGTACCACGGACGGGCAAGTCTCTGCGTCCTAGAGCGCACGTGGGCGCACGAGAGCGCCCTCTTGCGCTCTAGGACGCATGATGGAGACGTTGATGTAGGTGGTGATGGCGTCCAAGCGCGCACTGAAAATAAAAGCTGCAGACACAGCCGCGAACAGATTAGTTCATCTGATTGACCTCTCATTCGACTAATAAGAGCTTTGAATTGGGTTTCTGAAACCTTGAAGAACCAATGACTGAAAACTTAGCAAGAAGGACCCGCCTACCAACGCAGCGAGCCAATTGAAGCACAGAAGTTCGCTGAGCTGTTTTGTCTAAAGCTGGGTGAAGAGAGACTGCTTCAGCAGCCACAGGCAGTGCTTTATTTTTTTTTTTTTTAATTCCAGCAGAGTGTTTAGGATTCTCTTATATGGTCATCATAGACCGACGGAAGCCGACGACGAAGGTCGTAAATCATTCGCCAAAACCGCAATCATGGAATTATGTTTTGACAGGGTCGCAAGACCAGAACCACGAGCGGACCAGCGTCGCGTTCGTCTGACAATGAGGAAGAGAAGTTGGCCAGGACAGTGTGGCTGTGAAGAGGTAAGGTGTTAAAAGCCAAATTATTTTTTATCCCTGAAAATTGTAATCAAAAATGACTTTTGATCGATCGGTAAATTACAGCTGTGCGGTGCACGATGTCCGAAGTGTGTGCGCCTCGGTACACGGTTCGTTCGCCGCCTCCGGACCCTGAACGCCCCCCCCCCCCCCCCGCCGGTACTATTCTGTAGCGAGGGGGGGGGGGAGCCGCGGTGACAGCGCTGCTGTGGCCACATCGCCACATCCGAGTGTAATCCGTCATGTAGCGATGGCCGATCTCCGTCCTCTGTAGCGAGGGGGGGCGGCAACCCCCCCCCCCCCCACACACACACACACAGACACAGCCCTGAGTATGACCTTTCATTAGAGCCCAAAATGAAGCTTCTACATTGAATCATTCAAAACTTACAGACGTTTTTCCAAACTGTGCCATTTGGCACAATTTGGCACAGTTCAAAAACGCCTGGGAATAGCCTGAGAACAAAGCTGTGTAATATATTCATTTTTTGTGGTATTATTACAAAATTTGGACCTCAGCTGGATAACACTTGGTTCTACATTTCTGTTGCATTTTCCAGCCCGGATCTGAAGCTGTGTGTTATTTGCAAGCATTTGTATCCAAAAAAACACCCAGGCCAAATTTATTTTCTTCAAGTTCAGTACGTTTAGATGACTGTAACTCAGTGGCCGGAGCACTTAGAGAGATTATGACTGTTTTGCCAAAAAATTCAAAGTGTTTTCTTTTAAATGAGACCAACCCCATGAAGATGCTGCAAAGGGTTGAAGAACAGCTTTCGATTTACTTTGGGCACATTGTTTTTTGGCGTTTTTAGGAAAATTGACCGGAGTGCAAGGGGTTAACCCAAAAATAGAGTGCAAAATCTCAAATAGAAGCTTCTGCTGCAGCATGGAAAGCTGTTGCAACTTTGCGTGTTCAAAACAAACTAGAGTAACATTCAAATCCATAAAAGTAAAAAAGGAAAAAGAAATAGTCCATCTTATTAAAACCTTTCTGGGTCTGGAAGTTTAAAAGTTCAATTAGGCTTCAGATGAAAATTAAAAGAACTTCTTCCAGTCCAAAATAACAGTTTGCAAATGCTTTAAGTTACAGTGCAGGGATGTCAGCCTTCCCTACACATACAGTGAAATATTTAAGCATTTTTATTTTATTTTTGATGATTTTGATTACAGTTTTTATAAATTAAATTACAAATCAGGGTATTGCAATTTACTGAGATGCTCCAATATTCAGAATGAGGGCTGATACTGCCACAACAAAAAGAGGGAAGAGAGTAAGCCACTCCTGTAATTCACTAATTTTGTGCACTTAGTATGTTAGTCAGCATAACTGAAACAGCTCAGCCGTGAGCAGCCATCATCAAAGAAAAATTATTGTCCAACAGGTAAACTAACATACACAGCACATGCTAATAGTTTAATCAGGTTTCTATACTGTAGGTGACACAGTCGCTCACTGAAAATAAAAGCGCTAACTTTACTCACTAACCTTACCAGTGCGGTGTTTGTAAGTGGCCCAACTTCAATCATTCATTACTGGGGCAGAGCGCAGCAGAAGCCCACTGACAGGCAGCCGAGCTGGCGAACAGAGCAGAGGGAGGAGGATGGATGCGTCGCTGTAGCGCTGCTGTGATGATGACAACTCTGCTTTATAGAGTTTGCATTTAACTTGTTTCATTTGTTTATTTTTGGTAAAATGCTCCCATACTTTGGAAAGTTTTGGCCTCCTCTTCTTCATGATTTTCCCTCTTCTGTATCGCCGTGATGTGCCCCTCCTCTTCTTTGCTGGAACAGTTTAAATGAACATTTCTGCGGCATGCATATAAACTTTAAAATTAAATGATTCGTCGACAATAAAAATTTGCGTCGACAAATTTTTATGATCAGTGCCACTAATCGTTGCAGCCCTACAGCTCAGCTTTTCTCTCATAATCAAGTGACATTCAGAATGTTATGCCAGTCCAGTTAAGTTTTTTTAAACAAGTAAGATCATCCATTGTACTCTTTGACACCTGTATCTTTTTGATTTTCAAAAACCATTAGGAGTTCCTACTGGCATTTGTTACACACACACACACACGCATATACTATATCGCATAACTGAAAATTTTCCAAATCTTTTCTCATCTCAGCACAAGCTACCACATGCATGTCCATTTCCAAAAAAGACCAAAGAGACACAGATGCCGTGTCATAAAAAAAAAAACCAAACAACAAACATAGACTTGAGTGCAGCGCTCACACATATATGCATACCCCCTCCTGATTCCTACAGCTTTCCTGCAATGGAGCACAGAGAGGTGGTTGCTGATGTGAAACATCAATTTCCAGGTTAGCTGCTCTGCGTGGCTCAGGCAGGTATCAGCCGTGACCCACCTGGGCCAGATAAGCAGCTGCAAGAAGCTGATCTGCCATCCAGCAATGCACTTCCCAGTACTGAGAATGGAGTAATGTGCACACATACCAGCACACACAAACAGAACAAACAGTAACACCTACAACAATTAAACAAGTGACAGGAATAAACAAAAAAGTATAAGACAGTCTCATTACTTTTTGCAGTAAATGAAATTTGTGTAGATTTAAATGGGCCAGTACCTAGAAAATAAGAGAAAAAATGTACATCCTCAATTAATACAGTCATGCATAATATACAATCCATGCACACTGCTGAACCGCAGGGTTCATGCTCTTGATACTTTGACCATTTTCCTATCTAGGAACACAGGGATTAATTAGAGTTTAAACTTGAGGCACCACACGCAAATTCATAAACAAGCATAAGAAAACAAACTGAGCTGTGAATATCTTCCCCCGTCGCATGGACGCACAGACACACAAGCATGTTTAAACGAGTCAATTACAGATAAATGTCTCATCCGGTGACACAAAACACTGCATCTGAATGTTAGTGTACTATATGCTTTATACAGACACAAGATAAAGACACATTTGACTCTGGTCTTAAACATCATCGTGGAGCACCATTAGGTGGTGTGTTTGACGGTGTGAGCATCCAGCTTCAGTTAGTCAGCTAATCTAACGACTGCCACCATTACAGCGAAGCCTGTCAGCTCAGTGCTGGCTGCTTTGGCAGCGCCGCTCAACCTGGTGTCACGCCGCATTCCCACAGACAATTTCAATTAACTTTTACAGCCCAAAGAAAGATCACACACAGACACGTACACACTCCCCCTTATCTCTGTCTTCATCTCCCCCTCCTCTCACCCTCTGTCTGGACATAATAAAGAAAAAAAAAAAATGGAATAGAAAAGGCCAGAAAAGAAGCGGTATCTGTTTTACAGGAGTTGAGGGGCTGAATGCATCACATTTTCTCTATAAGACTCTTGACTATGAAAAAATATGGACATGCTTTAACAGCCCCCCAGTGCAGGTGAATATTAAAGTCATGCTGAATCCTTAGGCATCATCTCATGTAGGAGAATTTTTTAGTTTAGGCCAAAAGACAGTTAAAAATCAATGCTAAAGCAGTATAATAATATGGAGGATTGAACACTGCTCCCCCCTTTTTTTGTTGCTTAAAATTCACACCAGAAATGACTCATCAAAAGAATAGAAACATGACTCAGGTCCTGCCTATCAAATGACAGCCATGCCGTGACATCCTCGCAGCATGGAAATCACCACTGTCCAAAACTGTTATCTTTCAGGAAATGAAAAATCAGACGGATTGTTAGACTGATGCAGACTGTTCATTGTTAAATAGATGACTGAATAAAACAGCTTTTCACTGGCTATTTCTAAACCCTGTGCTAACAGCAGTCAGAGGCAATTGTGCACATTCAAAAACTAAAAAAAAAAAAAGATAATGTGGCCTTCATCCAACTACAACAATGTTTTAAAAGGTTAAAACTGACAGAAAATAAATTTAGACATAACATGAAGGAGATTAAAAATGATAGAATTAAAGTCTCATTCTGGAACACTTTTCATGAATTATTTAAGGGCATACACCTCTTTTATCTTAAATTAGTGCTGCTTCAGGTTTTAAGCATTTATGCAGTCAATTGACTAAGTTTTTTTTTTCTTTTACTGTGACACAATATTAAAAACAGCTGCATTTCTGTAAAGAAAAGTTAAGCCAAATTTTAAAAAAAATAACTTCATAGTTACTTCATAGAGCAAATGTTTTCTTTTAACTTGCATGAATTTTTGTTTGACAAGTATATTAAACAGGCGGCGCGGTGGCGGAGTGGTTAGCACTGCGGCAGCACAGCAACTCACCCTTGGCCGGGGGATCCTGGGTTCGATCCCAGCCCCCGACCAACAGTGATCTGTGTGGAGTTTGCATGTTGTCCCCGTGTCTGCATGGGTTTACTCCGGGATTTCTCCGGTTTCCTCCCACATGCCAAAAAAACATGCAAGTTAAGTTAATTGGCATCAAACTGGGGATTCTAAATTGTCCTTGGGTGTGACTGTGAGAGTGAATGGTTGTCTGTCTCTCTGTGTTGGCCCTGCGATGGACTGGCGATCTGTCCAGGGTGTACCCTGCCTCTCGCTCAAAGATGCTGGGATAGGCTCCAGCCCCCCCGTGACCCTATACAGGATTAAGCGGAAGAAGATTGATGGATGGAAGTATATTAAACAGTTATATTTCTGATTAAACAGAATCACTCTAAAACAGGGGTCACCAACTGGCAGAGTCCGGTCCAGATCCAGACCCCAAGAGCCCTCTGTCTGGACTCCGAAACCGTTTGATAGAATTTGGGAATAAAGGATTCTGTTTACAAAAAAAAAAGGAAATGAATGAATGAATCAATGACTCAATGAATCAATGAATGAATGAATCAATCAATCAGGTTCAGGTTCCTTTATTTGTACCCGTAGGTAGATTTGTTTTGCAGTCTGGTGACATCCATATTTACAAACCACAATTACATTCAACATAAACACAAACACAGGCACACATGAAGCTGACTATAGACATGTATTTTTAAGGCTCCATCAATCAGGATATAAGACAAGGAGATGAGAGAAAAACCAGAGATAAGAGAGAAGGGTCATATTAAAAAGTTAAAGACTAGTCAAAGAGGTTAAAAACTCAAAGGTCTAAAACCCAATAGAAGATTTAGAACCTAAATAAAAATCCTACAAAAATAGGTAAATATAAAATGAAATTAATAAATAGGTAACTAAATTATCTTTAACAGCAGCAGGAACAAAGCTGTTTTTGCAGTGCTGGGTTTTACTTTTTGGGACAGCAAACCTCCGTCTTGAGGGAAGAAGCTGAAAGTGGCAGTGCAAAGGGTGGGAGTCATCATTTAAAATGGAGGTAGCCATCCTCTGTACCTGTCTGGTGTACAGGGATGTCAGGCTCAGCTGTGACTCACTAAGCAAACGACTGGACCATCTAACTACCTGATCCAAGGATTTCCTCTGTTTCAGTTTTATCTGACCAAACCATGACACTAAAGAAAAGGATAAAACAGATTCAATAAAAGCCCGATAAAACGATTCATCAGAGCAGCCACGTGGCCAAGTTGAAGGTTTCCCCCCCCCTCGCCATTGCCCACCCACGAACAGACACACCCCCAGGAGCCCCCCGCCGGCACAGCAGCGCCACGGAGGCAGTAAACCCCCGTTACAGCAGATATGGGAGGGGACTGAAGCCAAAAGGACGTGAGGACTGAAACTCTGTCTGAGATTCTGGGTGGGGCTGTGAAGAGACTGGGTTAATCATCTCAGACTGGATGCAGAGGGTTAACAGAGAAGGACAATGACTATGGAGATTATGGTGAGGTAGCAGAAAGAAGGAGCTGGGGGGAGAAGGGATGAATGTATTGTGATGTGAGATGTCATGCAGATGTGAGATGGGCGGTTGGTATAAAAGGAGAACCCATGGTGTATTGAGACATGCTTTTCTGTGTATGACTGATGTGAGAGTGAATAAAATCGTCTGCTGCATAAATCAGTCTCGTTATTTACAATCAATCAATCAATCAACGTTTATTGTCATGATGCTATGCATACAACTGTAGTGCTAGCAAGATGAAATTGCGTTTCTCTAGGCATCCGTATTGTAAAAAGAACATAATTTAAAAACACACTCACACCCCTCCCCACCCCTCACCCCGACAGCCATTCACATATCCCCGAGACACATCTGGATATTACAGTAATGTTAACTTATTACAGTTGTAGTTAAAATGATAATAACTGCCTACTGTATGTATATATAAAACAATTAAAATGGCTAAGTGAATCTAAGTAGCTAAGAGAAATAAATACTTAAAACTGACTAAAACTATAATATACATACAGTATAATATACATAATGTCCATAAAGTGCAGTAATATGTGTAAAGGATTCCGGATCAACTGTTCAGCATCCTAACAGCTTGTGGAAGGAAGCTGTTGATCAGTCTGGTGGTTCTGCCTCTGATGCTCCGGAATCGTTTGCCAGATGGCAGCAGTTCAAAGTGTTTGTGCAGAGGGTGAGAGTGGTCCTTAACAATGTCCAGTGCCCTGCTCCTACAACGGTTCTGAAAAAGTTCTTGAACAGAGGGGAGGGAAACTCCAATTACCTTCTCAGCTCCCTTAACTATCCTCTGCAGAGCTTTTTTGTCTGACATACTGCAACTGGAGTACCATGTTGCAATGCAGTACGTCAGAACACTCTCCACCACACCTCTGTAGAAGGGCCTGAGGATGCAGATGGGGAGAGAGGCCTGTTTGAGTTTCCTCAATCAGAATCAGAATCAGAATCAGCTTTATTACCAAGTATATTTACAAGTAAACACACAAGGAATTTGACTTGACATTGGGCGCGCACATTAGGCGCATCCAATGACACGGCAGCCATAGGCGCCTGTCTGCAGTGGGGGTAAAGGGGGGAAGGGGGGGGGGGGGAAACACAATAGGCAGAGAGAAAAAACATAGTTATCAGAATCACGCTCGTATAAGCTCATATAAGCTCATGAGCCAAATTTTGATTACACAGAAAAAAACCCTCTATGCACATTAGCAGACAATAGATACAATCACACAGCAGAGGAAGGGAGAGCAGTGTGTGTATATTTGCATGTCATTGTGTAGTGTGAGTGTAACAGTTGTTAGTGAGCAGCAGAGGGCGCCTCCAGGCAGTGGATAGATGTTATAATCATGTGACTTATAAACAAGTCAAAGATCAGAGTCTGTCTCTCTTTTCCTCTTCCTTGCAGAAGGCACATGGGCAATGTCCTTGAGAGACCAATCCGCTGACGACAACAACTGATTGTTGATGTATGGGTAGACATAAGCCACTTCCCAGCGTTATCTTCATCGAGGAGGAATGTAAACAAAGGCACCAAAACACAAGGTCAAATCTGCACAGTGCACTCAGAGAATAAAAAATTTCTCTCTCTTCGATTCTGTGCTTCAATTTCATACAGGCTTGAATCATACTTTAGATCATTCTCTGGAGAGCACTCAGCGATCCACAGATGTTATCCACCTACCGAAACATAGGTAAAACATGTCCAGAGAGTTCGTTCTCTCTTCAATGCATGCCAGATAGTAAATTCCATGTTAATCCTGCCGCTGACAGTCAGTGCTCCCCCCAGCTGGACGAATTGTTGAATTTGTTAAGGGAGCTACGCCGGGGTCCGCATTTGATTAGCTCACCCAGATAATTTCGATACACTAGGAAAACTCCAGGGGCCAAACAGAAGATCCTGTGATCAGTTCAATCTCAGTCGAATCACACAGACACATGAATTCCAATACCATGAGTCTCCCTTGGGTTCCCCCTGACCCGATCTTCTACTTTTTAAAGTGGTGACAATCGCATATAAGTCGCTTTCCAGATCCATAATTTCCATTTGGATTAAGATTCAGCCAGGAGAAGAGTGACATTGCAAGCTGGGATCAGAAGGGAGAGGATTAGGAGGGAGAGGGAAGAAAAGCGTCTGCTCTCTCTCAGAAGCGGAAGTGAATGTGCAGTCTCTGCTGGGCCCGCTTCCTGATCCCCAAGGAATTCTTGCTCCAGGTCAGGTCCTGCGAGATCTGCACTCCAAGGAACTTGATGTTCTCCACTCTCTCCCCGAACAGCCACTGATGCAGAGAGGGACGTGTTCAGGCTGTGACCACCGGAAGTCGGCGGTTGTACATTGATTCCTCATCCCTCTGAATAAGTCTCACCACTGTGGTGTCATCCGCAAACTTAATAATCTGGTTCCCCTCGTGTCTGGACACACAGTCATGTGTTAAAAGTGTAAACAACAGTGGACTGAGTACACAGCCTTGAAGGGATCCAGTGCTCAGCGTGATGGAGTTGGAGACATTGTTTCCAACCCGGACAGACTGAGGTCTCTCGGTCAGGAAATCCAGGATCCAGAGACGTGTGGCGGTGTTCAGACCGAGAAGGAGTAATTTCTCTATCAGTCTCTGGGGATTAATGGTGTTAAATGCTGAACTGAAATCAATGTACAGCAGTCTGGCATAGGTGTCTTTCTGATCCAGGTGGGTAATGACAGAGTGCAGGGTGGTAACTATAGCGTCCTCTGTGGAGCGATTTGAACAATACGCGAACTGGAGCGGGTCATGTGATGCAGGGAGGCAAGCTGTGGTATGTGGTTTAACAAGCCGTTTAAAACACTTCATCACAATTGGTGTCAGTGCGACAGGACGATAGTCATTCAGACAGGACACAACCGCTTTCTTTGCCACCGATACTATGATAGAGGTCTTAAAGCATCTAGGGACGATGGCCTGACTCAGGGAAATGTTATATATGTCAGTCAGAACATCTGCCAACTCACTCGCACAGACTCGGAGCATACGCCCCGGGATGTTGTCCGGACCTGCAGCTTTACATGGGTTGACCCAGATTAAGGTCTTCCGTGTGTCCGCTGCGTTGATGGTGATAGCTGGCCCCACAAATGGTGAAGATGGGCCAGCCCTCCCTCTGATTGTCGGGTTTGATGCTTCAAAACGTGCAAAGAAGTTGTTGAGCCTGTCTGGAAGTGAAGCGTCATCATCATCGACCCCCTGCCTAGACTTATAATCCATCAACGCCCATACTCCCTGCCATGAAGTGAAATGAAGTAAAATGAAGTGCTGTATCGGTGACCGCCCAAACGGTTTATGGCACGAGCCCTTTGGCGCTCAGATTTCACCCTCCGCTGTCCCACTGACTACGCTCTCTGCAGAGACTCTGGGTCCAACCGCTCCAGCAGGCAGCGGGTTGCTAATGCTACATGTCCACTGGTCCGGATTTTTTGGAAAGGAATTGGTCACCGGTACCAGTGAGTTGCAGGAAAGGGGCGTGGGCATGGGGTCAGTAGAGTTCTTGGATAGGTGGAGTCAGAGCAATACGGGAGGAAATACTATTTATACAATACTAATATTATTAACCATGAGCAGATTGATAAGTCTGTTTGTAATAGTGCTGGTATATTTGCACTACAAAAAGTGGTTACTTCATTGTCGTTGCCACCAGTTTTGAGTTCACCCAATCCTACAAACCCGCACAATGCATGGCTAATTTCCTGCCTGGTTCGTGAGCTTCGGCTGGATAAGCCCATGTTCCACTGCTCTCCACACCTCGTTCCTTTGTATGTTGTTACTATATGATGGCAAGGAGTGGTCATATAGTATCGGTTTGCCTGAAACAGCGGTTATTAATTTCTCCTTCATGTCTTCATAACAACAAGTAACGTACAGATCTGCTTCTCTTCTACACCCCCCATCCTCTTCTCTAGCTGACTGGTTCACAGGATTGGTCAAGGGATCCGTCCATGGGCCATCTTCAGCTCCCGGCTGCTACCTGACAATATGGCTTCCCTGGTCCCCATATATTTAAAACAAACCAGCAAAAAGTGTTTCTAACATCACTTCGTGCGAGAAATAGTAGGTCCAGTTAATGAATCCATCGTTATTTGACATAAAAAAACGCTGGTTTAAAAGTTCAGGACAAGAGCGCTGCCTCCAGTGCATGTCTGCATGGAAAAAATAATGACCAATGGTAATGTTTATGCAAACGAGCTGTAGGAGAACCCATGGGTGACTCGGCATTCCCTTTTGCTCTAATCTATAAAATTACTCTTCATCTTAAAAAAATACAAAATTTGTTTCACCCCAAAAAGTCTTGTCCAGAACTGTTTCCTTCATCTAGGGACCACCAGTTTGAAAACACATTCCATGGTAAAAAGGGCTGATAAGGATCCTATTTCGTGCCAGGAATGGATTCTTTTACGAGTCATAAATCCCAAAGCTTCCTCCCCAATCAGATAGTTTTATGCGGCAAACACTCTTTGAGACATTCCAGATGCCCTTGACTGCATCCCACAGGTTGCTAGGAATTATCCACAGCTCAACATTGCCCCTTCTGTCAACTCAGAAACACATTGGATTTAATCAACCTGGGAACTTTGTTTCTTTTTTTATCCTCTGAAATAATCTTTTCTCCTCAAGACTTTATTTTTCCAGGAAATACTGCTCAGAACACTGTTGAAGATGACCGCCTCTGTGTTGGACAATGATGGGTTTGAAATGTTTCATTTATCATTGACTTTAAATGTGTGAATGCTTGAAAAATGTTTACATGAACCTTATTCTAATGCATGTTAATTATAGAAGGATAAGTTTATAAAAGTGCATGCTCACTGAAGTTAGCTTAATGTCATATTAAGTATATAATGAATTTCACAAAAAATGTGTGTATGTCTTTTGAAACTTGTGCCAGTCATCTGACTGGTACCAGCCAATCACCAGGCCATCTCTGTTGGATGATGCCCCTTTCCTTCTATTGGTCGGTTACAGACAAAGAACTGTTTTTTTCACTGGACCATAGCCCATTCGAATCTTCTTCCACGATAGCCGGTAATTGGTTCTTCCTGCTGCCAGTCATATTTTATGATCCGAGGAGCACATTCAGTTAAATAGAGAACTGCCCTAGTTTTTCAGTTTTGTTTTTCATTTTTTGTCTTTGTTCAGTGAAGTTCAGTTTGTTTAGTCTTCTGTTAAGTCTTTTTCTGTTTTTCTGGCATCTGAGGAGAGATCATCCTTTCCTGTCGAGCTCAACCTTCTTACTGGGAGTGAAACTCCAAAAGGCCTTTTTTCCCCTCTCCTCAGAAGCCATGTTTATTCTGCTGAACCTTTTCTATTGATTTTTACCTCAATTCACCTTTAAAGTGGACTGATAGTGAATTTTGAACTTTTTCTAGAGGCTGTCCCACCCACGTCCCACGACGTCAGAAGAACTAGGATTTCGTGGGTGGAACTGTCTAACTACATTTTTTTCTTCAGCCTTTGTTCTTATCGGCTGGTGGACCATCTAAATTTGCGGACCTGGAAAGGATCGGTTGTCCAGAAAGACGTCACACCTGCCTCTGGGGTCAACCTTCTACGTTCATTCTGCCGGCGGCTCAACTCTCCGGACTCCCCACTGCTGAGTCTGGGCCATCACAGCTGTAAATGAAAAGGACTGCTGGCAGTTGCTTTTCCTGTTTGCCACCTGCTGGTGTTAAGATCATCGCTGGAAGCTGAAGACACAGCTGTTTCGTAAGCCACACTTCCACTTACGATCTGCTGGGCAAAATGTGATGCCTAATTCTAGTTGAATATGAACAATTCTTCATGTTAAAGTTAGTCCATAAGCTACGATAAGAGCTATAAGCTGAAGGAAAAATCAATATTCACTTTTCAATAACCTCCGTTCCTTTTGTAGAGTAACTCAGAATTTTATTTTTCATATAATCTGTCATGGGCAGTGAGAGCATGCCCCTCCCCTCCGGTCTCACCTTCACAAACTCATCACTGCACCTGAGGCAGAAGACACACCTGCACCCGCTTCTTCCACGCAGTCAACGCTGGCTCGTCTGGGTGTACTGCCCGTTCTCAGGCAAGGAAACTAGCCGTAATACGTTAACACGTTGTTAACCATTACTTTCTTCTCCTTCCTTTCAGGTTGCTGCCACTGTGTAGGTGTGTCTCCGGGACTGCGCGCGCTCTCCTGCCTCACCACACCGTTACTTCAGCAATCAACTCTGCCCGGTCAGGTACCATCAGCTCACCTTACCCTACTTGATCATCTATTCCCCGCCGGGTCCTGCCGGTCCTCTCTGGATTACTTAAGTAAGTGGCAATCTGGCTCGCCCAATTCCCCTTACTCCACTCCTCAGCTCACTGCTCTTGTCTTCTCTCCATAGGTCCTTTCCTCTGGCGACTGACTCTTTCTGTAGCTGTGCGCTTTCAATTTTGATATTAATAAAACTGTCAAACGTGCCCCTCTGTGTGGTTCCTTCCTGTGTTTGGCATCATGCACGTGAGCTGTCAAAACTTAATACATCATGACATAATCAGCTTTCTTGTGTCATTTTTCTTCATAAAATTGCATCCAGTTTTATGCACAGTTTTGTGAATGAATGAATATTCCATAGTCTCCATTGCATTACAATTAAAATTCAAAATTTGGTTTCTCTTGGTTCCACAAAAGTTTTAACTATAGACTTTATGCTCAGGAACCCATTAACAGTTAATATGATATTTGACACTTGTTGATCATTTCACCTACTTATTTGAATGTAATGTCATTTAACCTGAATCTGATTATTAAAACTGTTAATGGTACAGAGAAGTTTCGGCTTAATTCCTTTTGTGTGTGTGTTTTACTGGGTCACAGGAGAAGGATTCACGAATGTTGAAACTGGTTAAGGAAAGCTTCAAGGATTATTTATTAATAAATTGTCCCATTGGACTGGTGCCCCTTACAAGTGTTTTCCTCTCTTGTTTGTGTGTGTTTGTGGTGAGGGATAAACCTCCGTCCCCACACACACACACACCTCTAAATTAAATTAAATAATCCTTGTACCTTATCACACTTATAATCAATTGTTACGCACTACACAGGGGTGAGGTTGCTACATCTGGGATCGCAATCACGTTGGTCCCGCATGACGCTGGTTATATGGAGGTCCTTTTGGTAGCCTCCGATATCATGTAAAAACTCCGTAAAGGCTCTTTGTGTTGCTGAAGATGAAAAGTTCCACCTCCCCTTTCCTCGGAAGCCATGGAGTTATAGCTCCATTCATGCTGTAGCAGACTGTTACTGTTGAAAAAAAGTCTGTGTAATTCTGTAGTAAGAAATTATATTTTTGTCAGTTTTTTTTTTTTTAGGTTTAAAATTTAAGTTTTTCTGTAATGAAAACATAGTATAGAGGTGGACTTTTATGAAATTTTGCTTTTTAGATGTTAATCTTTTTAAATGCAGTTCTATTTAGTTTGTGTTCTCCTGCAAAACTTTACATTCTTATTTTAGCTGTAGATTTGTCATAATGCGCCCTTTCAAGGGCTATGAAGGACACCAAATGCTCACTGTGAGTTTTGCACATTTATTAACATAAACACGAACAACATACAACACTACATAAACATATAACGGAAAGAGAAGGTGCAGGAGGAGAACGAGACTCGACGTCTACAGGTAAACGCAATAACCTGGGAAAACATAGGCTAAGGCATGTAGAAACACCAGGCAAAAAAAGACATTAAACCAGCCGGAGCACACCCGAAAGGAAGCGGGGCTCACGGCTGGAAATAAGGGAAAAAGAAAACTTTACCTGGACGGAGCTCACCCGATCTCCTCGGTGCACAAACCTGCTTACTCAGAGAAAAGGCAGATACCTCTGAGGAGGCTAACAGTAGGACACGGCAACTAGAGGAAGGTTGCCGTATCCTTAAATACATAAATGCCCTGATCACAAATGCATCACAGGTGTAGGTACATGAGTGAAACAAAATAATCAACAACGGGTGACAGCTGTGCAGCCCGTGAAACAGTTTGACAGGCGGAAGCTGCACAGACACTGTCAAAATAAAAGCATGGACCGGAACTAATGATGACACAAGAAGAAGATAACACAACCCCAAAAAGATGTAACAAAACCCATAAATACAAAATAACCCACAAAAAATAGACGAGACAATAAGGACAAAACCAAGAATGCAAACACTCCAAAAATAGACAGATAAAATACAACAGTCCATGAAAAAAATAAAGAAACAAACAAACAGAAAAACAGTGAACTCAAACCAGAAACTGGGCACGGCCCCCACCTGTGCCCAGGATCATGACAGATTTTTAGAATTTTATAGCTATTTATCTGAAGTCAAACACATTTAGTGTTCTCCTGTATTATAAAATTTTATATGACACGTTTTATTTGAAATTGAGCAAAAAATTAATGTGATTTTTTGTTTAAAAATTAATACAGAAGTAAAAGCAGCTAAAACATGAGCTTAATAAAATAATATATAATAGCAAGTTAAATGATACTGGCCTGCCTGCAGACAGCTATTGTCTTCTGAAAGAACGTCCATGAAAAAAGCACATTTTCAGATGAATTTGTCCATGTGACACATTTGTTTTATTAAAAAATACTGGAAGTAAATTCATGGGTCATTGCAAAGATCTTGCTTTAAAAGTACCAAGTTGTCACAGTGGGAGCCAAAATTCTGAATAGAAAAAAAAAAAATGCATCAAGATGCATGAAGAATCATTTTAGAATCAAATCGGGGTCCCTTAATCATAATCGAATCATGAGGTGCCTAAAGATTCCCACCCTTAGTTCGGACCTCAGGTGGGGAGGAGGACCGACTTATCGGACCTCTTACAGTTTTAGTTGGTGACCCCTGCCCTAAAATATGACTTCCTGCAAAAGATGAATAAGTTGGACCTGTTTTAATCAGGTTCTCCATTGGACCTTCAGAGGCAATGCAGATATCTGGCAATGTGATATATTTAATTATTATGCATCAACAGTGTTTAAGCTGTTTTAACTGCATACATAACTGTCATATTTGAATGAACTGGTAAATTTGGTAAATGGGTGATTTCTTTTATCATTTCTTGAAAGGTACAAAAATTAATTTGAAAGCATGTCTTGTTATTAACACATCAAGACCAAACCCACTTTTGGTCCAGCAATTTTAGGCAGCCACATTATGTTAGTTCAGTACGAGACAAAATGCTTTGCAGGCAGAGAAGCAAGGACGAGAGTCTGATAACAACAAGGACAAGGTGAGTGGAAAAGGATGAAGACTTAAAACTGTGCATAAGTATGTACCAGGGCACTTAGAGCTGCAGAAACACAATGAAAATATTGCAGTGACAGGCCTAGAGAGTCAAGTGCTTGCATGGGCCATAATAACACTACCATATCACGTGCTGGGTAAGTGCAGACAATATAACTTAGCACAGCGTCATGATGGATGGTGTGTTTGCAGACACCACTGAACCATGGACCCCATTATTTCCTGGGGGAGAAGGGGGGGGCAAGGCACCACCAGGAAGAGATAAGGAATGATTGACTAAACCAAAACAGAGGTCCCTCATGGATGGCAGTCTGCGGGCATTATTGGGAAGCCATTGTGGGAGTCGATGCAACAGCTCAATGGCAGTGGGGAGCTGTCACAGGAAGTAAAGAGATCAAGTGTATCCCCGTCCAAAAGTAAGGTGGGCGAGGACCCTTCATGTGGCGGGCAAAAACTTCCAGTCATTAAGAATATCTCGCGGACACGTCAGTATTCATCTCCTGCTGAGATCAGGTGGTTTAAACCTCAACACGAGTGAATACTTCACATCTGTAGCTGGTAGATAGGATTTATAAAAACTAAGACACATGCAGAGCCAGGGACATAGTCACTCTCATGCACAAAGCGCATCCACCAACACAAACTCATATACTGTGACAGATACAACGGCAGTTGCCAGAGATGCAGAAAGGACACACACACACACACACACACACACACACACACACACACACACACTGCTCTCCAGTTTGGCTAAATGAGGACTAAACGTGGGAGTGAAAACAGACCAATGTGCTGTCCTGCAAGCAGTCATGCAGTAACAGATAACTGCAACTTGTGTCCTGCATGAGGAGACAGTTATGGACACCAGCCAACATCCTGAACCCACTCACAGAAGGACAGTCCACAAGTTTCTCTCCTGTTATCTTTCTTTTTCTTGTACTTTGTGTTCTCTGGTCATCTGGGGCCTCATGTATACACACGTGGACAAAATTGTTGGTACCCCTCTGTTAATGAAAGAAAAAACCCACAATGGTCACAGAAATAACTTGAATCTGACAAAAGCGGTAATAAATAAAAAGTCTATGAAAATTAACCAGTGAAAATCAGACAATGCTTTTGGATTGTGGTTCAACAGAATCATTTTAAAAAACAAACTCATGAAACAGGCCTGGACAAAAATGATGGTACCCTTAACTTAATATTTTGTTGCACAACCTTTTGAGGCAATCACTGCAATCAAACGATTTCTGTAACTGTCAATGACACTTCTGCACCTCTCAGCAGGTATTTTGGCCCACTCCTCATAAGCAAACTGCTCCAGTTGTCTCAGGTTTGAAGGGTGCCTTCTCCAGACGGCATGTTTCAGCTCCTTCCACAGATGTTCAATAGGATTTAGATCAGGGCTCATAGAAGGCCAATTTAGAATAGTCTAATGTTTCACTCTTAGCCATTCTTGGGTGTTTTTAACTGTGTGTTTTGGGTCATTATCCTGTTGCAAGACCCATGACCTGCGACTGAGACCAAGCTGTCTGACACTAGGCAGCACATTTCTCTCTAGAATACCTTGATAGTCTTGAGATTTCATTGTACCCTGCACAAATTCAAGACACCCTGTGCCAGATGCAGCAAAGCAGCCCCAGAACATAACAGAACCTCCTCCATGTTTCACAATAGGGACAGTGCTCTTTTCTTGGTATGCTTCATTTTTGCGTCTGTGAACATAGAGCTGATGTGCCTTGCCAAAAAGTTCCAGTTTTGTCTTGTCTGTCCATAGAACATTCTCCCAGAAGCTTTGTGGCTTGTCAACATGGCAAATTCCAGTCTGGCTTTTTTATGATTTGTTTTCAACAGTGGTGTCCTCCTTGGTCGTCTTCCATGAAGTCCACTTTGGCTCAAACAACGACGGATGGTGCAATCTGACACTGATGTACCTTGACCTTGGAGTTCACCATGAATGTGTTTAGAGGTTGTTCTGGGCTCTTTTGTTACCATTCGTATTATCCGTCTCCTCCTGCGGCCACGTCCAGGGAGGTTGGCTACAGTCCTGTGGATCTTAAATTTCTGAATAATATGTGCAGCTGTAGTCACAGGAATATCAAGCTGCTTGGAGATGATCTTATAACCTTTACCTTTAACATGCTTGTCTATAATTTTCTTTCTAATCTCCTGAGACAACTCTCTCCTTTGCTTCCTCTGGTCCATGTTTAGTGTGGTACACACCATGTCACCAAACAGCACAGTGACTACTTGTCACCTTTTAAATAGGCCGACTGACTGACTACAAGTTTGTAGACACCTGTGATATTAATTAGAGGACACATCTTGGTTGAATATGTCCCTATGGTCACATTATTTTCAGTCTTTTCTAGGGGTACCATCATTTTTGTCCAGGCCTGTTTCATGAGTTTGTTTTTTAAAGTAATTCTGTTGAACCACAATTCAAAAGCATTGTCTGATTTTCATTGGTTAATTTTCATAGAATTTTTATTTATTACCACTTTTGTCAGATTCAAGTTATTTCTGTGACCATTGTGAGTTTTTCTTTCATTAACAGAGGGGTACCAACAATTTTGTCCACGGCTGTAAATGGTGCACATGCACAAAAACATGGTGTACGTTAGTTTTCATGCATGCAGTGGGATGTTTAAAAACAAATGTGACGTGAAACTCTGCGGGCAGGGTCACAAAGTTTTCAGCTGCCATGAGAAGTTATGGGCTGTCTGCTGTTTGTCTCTGTCAGGTAGGTCTGCCAAACTAATAAACAAAAGAAAGTCACAAATGTAAGGATTCTTGTCTGATCTGCCTGCCTGTCTCCCTCTCTCCCCGCTGACTATGCTCCTCTCCCTGCTGCTGCAAGCACCACCTGCCACCAATCAGTGGGACAAAATAAATAGGATGCTCTCCCATTAATGGGAGAATCAGAGTGCTGATTCTGTCTGCACTCGGGTTGTGCGGTAGTTTCCCGTTCTCTTCTCTAGCGCACCTCTTGGCCTCCGGGCTTTTATTTTGACAGCGTCTCGGCGGTGTTTCCGGCTGTCAAAAGCCAAGCTCCACGGGACGGCTGGATCCCAATCAGCCGATGACTCCATCAGCTGATCAATCTGTCAAACCCTATTTAAGGGAGCAGCTCTGTTTGCTCGGGGCTGCGACCTCGTCGAACATTCCTTCTTCTACCGTCCGTTCCTGTAAGTGTTTTCCTGAGAATCTGTAGCCCTGTATCTGAGTCGAACCTTAGTTGTGTTTTTGCCCCCCGTGGCTCGTTATTTTGTCACTTGTCCTTTGTTAATAAATTATGCAAACTCATCGGCTGGCATTCGGCATCTCATTGATGGCTCGTGAGGGCCATCGTTGACAGATCTGTAAATGTGACAGAGATAATAAAATGTGCCAAGGGCTATAGTTATTGAGTCACAGATATCATGACACACGAGTGTTATGTCTGGAAAACTGGAAGGACTCACAAAGAGTGGCGTTTGCTTGGAACATGAACTTTATTACACAAACTGTTCTGGTGGTACAGCAGTGTGTTGTTAGGAGGCCAAGCTAAGAGAGTGCTGTAACAAGAGAGGCAGTGAAATGGCCATCCCCTACAGTTATGTGCTTGGCGTGATGACGTCACCAAGTGGGCGCGTCATCACGCCGACCCTGACGAAACTTGTGGTTTCCTAACACCACATTCAAACCCCCCCCCCCCTTGGAAAAACAGAAAACACATATATATCCAAACTGACCCTCCCCAATTTGATACAGTGAAACTCCAAAACTAGTTAGGGCCAGCGGGTAGACTACCGTGTAGCCCAGCGCAGCTAAGTTGTTTATTGTGCCACTATTTGCTGCCAGCCATGCCCCTAGCTAAACAGTCCTTTTTTTTCACTGAGGAAGGCAGTTCAGTTGAAGGGGCCCTGAAGCAAGCTCATGGTAGACGTGCCCCTGGAGGCGCCAGCTGTAGCAGACCTGGGCGCCATCCTGCTGGAGCTACGGTACGCTCGTCAACAACGTCTCAGCTAGGGTCCCACACCAGCTAGGTCAGCTCCAATGCTGTGTCTTGATTTGCGACAGCTGCTCTTCCCTTTCGTAGACGGCTGGCCTGCCATCCTGAACCATCAGTCATCTGGACAGCGGCTGGTCTCAGCTGAGCGGTAATATTCATGGATGTCAGTGGTGGTGACGATGTTAAGGCTGACTACGGGTCTGGTCGCTCGGCTCTGCAGACCCGAACCCAGTCCATCACTGCGAGTGGCACTCTGTCCGGCTGCATTCAGAGTTGTGGTTGTGATGGGGTGGCTCTCATGTCTGCTGCGGGGCATCCACCAGGTTCTGGTGGTTCTGCTGCATCCTGTTGGGTCACGGACTCTTCATCCTGAGTGCCAATGGTGGCTCCTAGAGGCCGATGCTGGTCGTGGATTCAGAATATGTCCGGTGGCTCTGTTGTGCTTTGTTTGGTTGCTGACTCTTCATCCTGCAGCTCAGTGGCGGCTCCTGGAGGCTGGTGCCGGGTGTGGATTTGGAAGACGTCTGGCTTCTTCTCTCCCTCACCTGGTGCTGGTCGAGGTCGCGGCGATGTGTCGCTGTTGTCAGCGATGGAACGCACGCCGGACCGTCTTCAGTCACCAGGGTCCCCGTTCTCCATGAACTCCCTCTCCTGCGGCTCCACGGCAGCTGCCTGAGCTCATGCCAGGCGAGGATCAGAGGTGAGTCCAATTTGTTCTCCCCTTTTCCTGGGAAGTCTGATCATGGCAATATGTTGCTGTTGCCGTTGGTAGAACCTGCGCTGGATTGTTGTGTCCCATACTGGGGTTCCCGATAGACATGGGCTCCCTCTCCTGCAGCTCTGCAGTGGCTTCCTGAGGCTCATGCTGGGGGAGGAACTGAGGCAAGTCCAGTCATTGGTCTCTCTCTGTGCTGTGTTCATTCTCTGTGCTACATTCACTCTCTGTGCTGTGCTCTTTGGCTAGGTTGACACAGATTAGCTCATCTCCTAAGGGCCCGAAGGTGCACATGCTCGCTAAGACTTGGAACTCCAAGACAAAACGTTGAGTTGACTCACCCACATGCCGTTTGTGGTGGAAGAAGGCGATTCTTCGGGCCGTAACATTGGTCGTGCTGTTGTAATGTTTCTCCATCAGAGTCACGCAATCACCGAATGAGTCCGCTTGACCCAGAGTACAGAGCACGTGCCGTCCTTCGCCTAGACTGAGAACCAGTACGCTCTTCAGCTTCTCATCGTTAGCATCACTCAGGCCAGCCGCATCAACATAATCTTTAAACGTGTCGAACCAGTGGCGCCACAGGACGGGCAGCTCACCTGGGGTCTCCAGAAACGGCTGTGGTGGCTGCAAATACGCTTCCAGATACACATTCGTCTTGAGGAAAAACATTGTGTTTTCCTCCGGATGACCCATTTTTCTCCTCGTCGCCATTTGTTATGTCTGAAAAACTGGAAGGACTCACAGAGAGTGGTGTTTGCTTGGAACATGAACTTTATTACACAAACTGTCGTGGTAGTACAGCAGTGTGTTGTTGGGAGGCCAAGCTAAGAGAGCACTGTAACAAGACAGGCTGTAAAATAGCCGTCCCCTACAGTTATATGCTCAGCATGATGACATCACCAAGTGGGTCGCGTCATCATGCCAACCCTGACCAAATTTGTGGTTTTTTTAACACCACAAAGAAGAAACAGGCACAAATCCATCTCTCCTGGTAGGAATTTGGGTCGGTACAATGTGCTTTGAATAATTAATCAATCCCCGGCTCTATCACAATAACTCGTACGCTGTAAGGCAGAGGACCGGTGGATCTCTGTGGGTGATCCCCCGGCAGCTGCAGCGGAGACATTTGCCCAAAATGCAGCTGTCTCGGAATGAGAGGATGCTTCCATGGTCTAAAATATCTCAGTTTGGAGATTACAGTCAGGAAATAAAATGGATTTACATTGTGCAGCTCAGTGTGTTCCTCCTGGATATTGTGCATAATTTGGCTTCTGACAGTGAGACTGACAGATCTGTATAGTCTAAATTCAGCTGTAAGATTGGAGTGGTGTTCAGTGGTGTTTACTTACTGAGAATAACATCACATCTGTCTTTCTGTCTGTCGTATGTGGATTGACGAAGGGTTTCTCTCACATCAGTTTTTTACTCCTGTGTCAGCACCGGCCCAGTCACCCCAGCAACACTGTCTATGAGCAGTGATCCATCTATTGACTTCAACTTTAATGCCAGACCATCTTATTTTATTTTATTTCATTTACTGTGTGAGTCTGAGCCAACTACATAAACTTCCATTGTCCATTCTATGAACTTACTGTATGTTTATTGCTGATTTTTCAGGGTTAGAAAATTGTAAATGGCATTCACTTGTATAGTGCTTTTTCTCATCTCTAGATGACCAAAGCACTTCACAGATCCTGTTAAACAACCATTCACACACACATTCATACACTGATGGCGGTGGAGCTGCCATGCACAGGCGTTGGCCTGACCCCCCAGGCGCAACTGGAGGTTCAGTGTCTTGCTCAAGGACACTTCGACATGCAGACTGCAGACAGAGCGGGAATCGAACCCCTGACCCTCCTATTGGTAGTCAGCTACACTACACCTGTGCCACAGCCACCTCAAAAAGATAAAAAAAAATTTTCTTGACCTCCACATCTGATATCAGCACCTCAGTTCACACTCCTTGAAGTTCTTCTTTTTCTTTGTTGCACTTTCCCGCAGGATTGGCAATCGTTGTTTGACAGAATAATGACAGAAAGGGTGTGTAGAGTCATTTACTGTACATAGTTTTTAGTGGGAAGAACCGAGGCGGAGTAAAGAGACTGCGCTGGTTTTCACGATGAATTGGGATGCATAAAGAAAAGGAGTGAAGAATTTGGTGTGTAAACAGTTTTATACATCTGAAAATTTCTTTGCATTCATCATTATCATCATCCGTATTTATTTTTGACAGGACACAATTAGTCCCTCAGCTGGGTTGGGTCCTGCTTGACTGTACTTCTCAGAGTCCCACTCCAGTGGTTCCTGTCCATTGGTTCAACTTCGGCCAGTTGTAGCTTGACCCGGTCCATACAGACACACTCCAGCCATGTCTTCTTCAGTCATCCTCTTCTTTGACCTCTGCTCCTACCAGGATCGACATCCATGACCTTCTTCGGCAGCTGTGGCACAGGTGCAGTGTAGCTGACTTCGAATCGGAGGGCCAGTGGTTCGATTCCAACTCTGCCTGCAGTCTGCATGTCGAAGTGTCCTTGAGCAAGACACTGAACCCCAAGTTGCTTCTGGTGGGTCAAGCCAGCGCCGGTGCATGGCAGCTCCACCACCATCAGTGTGTGAATGTGTGTGTGAATAGGTTGGTAGCAGGATCTGTAAAGCACTTTGGTCATCCTGAAAGGAGAAAAAAAGCACTATATAAATGAACACCATTTACTATTTAATCCAACCGGCACTCCTCTTCACATGGCCGAACCAATGCAAACAGCACGTGCAGAGCACATCCTCGAGGGTGTCCAGCCTTACCAAGAGTGCTTGTGAGCTGACCTCACCCTCAGTGGGAACGCCACACATCCAGTGGATCACAGCCAAACCACTGTGTGGCAGACGGTTAAGACAGACGACAGTCATGGTCCATGTCTTGCTGGTGTGCAGCAACATGCTCCTCATGCAGGAGTTGTAGATATGGCCTTTTGAGGTTGGTGGGAGCCAGCAGGTCTCGGGAATTGGGAGCACCTGCCTAAACCTGTTCCAGGCAGCCTGGCATCTTGTGATGGTGGCAAGCTCAGATCCACCCCCAGCAGAAAGCATGTCACCCAGGTAGCAGAAAGATGCCACCACTTCCAGCTTGTCGTCGCCAACAACCATCTGTGTCATAGGTCGATCATTAATTGGCCTGGCCTCCCAAGGACAGTACATTACATCAGAAATCTTGGTCACACATCCAGCCACCAGTGAATCCACTGCACCCCTTGTGCACTCATCTCGAGCAACCACCGCAAAAGACAGAGCCATGGCCAGTGCCGGTGAGACACACAGCACATGGACACTTGCCAGACTTCTGGAGAACATCCAGGCCTGGGCCAGAGACCATGATCTTGGTCTTTCTCATGTTTACACGGAGTCCTTTGGCCTTCATGCCATTCTTCCAATGGACTAGCTTCACAAGCATCTCCTCCAGTGTCTCTGTGATGATGACCAGGTAATTGGCGTACAGGATCTTCCAGGGACAACCAGTACGGAACTCATGAGACAGGGCCTCCAGAACAATGATGAAAAGCAGTGGGCTCAGACAGGAGCCCTGGTGCATGCCAACCTTGACCTCAAACACCTTGCTCAATCTATCACCAACACGTACTCTGCTACGGGTGTTCTCGTACATGTACTGGGTGAATTGTACAAGCCACTATTCCACATCGAGTTTCCTCATGGCCCACGAAATGACTCACCTGGGGACCTCATCAAACGCCTTCTCTAGGTCAACAAAACCCATGTACAGGGGCTGACACCGTGGTACTTCTCCTGCAGCTTGCGCACAGTGACGATGGCGTCTGTTGTTCCACGACCAGGCATAAAACAGAACTGCATATCATCAATGCACACCTGCTGCCTGAGGATGCTCTCGGCCACCTTCTCCAATACCTTCATAACCTGGTCGAGCCACTTTAGACAGAGATAGTTGCCTCGCTTGAGCACAGCACCCTTGCCTTTGTAAAGGCTGACAATGCTACTCTCCTCCCAGTCACTGGGGATCCTCCTGTATTTCATGATCGATCCACATTGGCCAAGGCCTCGTAGTGCTCCCTCCAGGCTACCATCTTTGACTCCTCATCCAGGCTCATCTCACCCACATTGTTTGGTACAGGGCTTCTCGCCCTTGACATCTTGGTTCTCTCACCATGTCTAGTTGGCAAGATGGAAAATGTCAGAACTGTTGGTTTGATGTCTGCAAATGCAGCTTTCTCGGCCTCGGATTTGACTAGGTAGACAACACGTCTGGCCAGGTTCTTGGCCGTGTTGTAATCAGCTCGGCTTCTAGCACCTGCATTTCTCTTTCACTGCACTGTCCATGATATCGTTCCATCACCAGGTCTGTTGATGCCAATGAATCTTCCTGAAGTAGCCACACACCTTTTCAGCTGCACCCAGCAGGCCAGCCTTCAGTCTGGCCTATACCTCCTCAGTCGGACTGTCTTCCATACTTGCACTTGTGCCTGTTCCAGCAATGAAAACCTTGTGGAACACTTGCTTGACCACAGCGCACTTGAGTCGCCAGATCTTGAGTTGCGGCACAAATTTGCGCTTGGGCTGCAATGGGATGACAACCTTGAAGTCGCAGACGAGGAGGCACTATTGACTAGCACACTCCTCACCGGGGATGACTTTGAAACCTACCACCTGCTTTGGAAGCTCCTGCACAGCAGAATGTAGTCAATCTGGGTTGAGGCACCGCCTGACAGGTGTGTGATCAGGTGATCTGGCGCCTTCCTGAAGCATGTGTTGCTGACGACCAGTTTGCAGGACATCACAAACTCCAGTACTTGCTCACCTTCCAGTTTTCTTGTACCCAAACCAGATCCGCCATGAACACATTCATAGCCGGCTGCAGCTGCACCAACATGGCCGTTCAAGTCTCCACACCGGATGAGAATCTCTGTCGCAGGCACCTTTGTGACAGAGCTGGTCGTAGAAATGATCTTTGTCAGCTTCGTTGAGGACGACTCATACTTTTCAGATTTTGTAACTACACCATCTTTCAGTATGAAAGCTGCGCAATCCTTTATACTTGAGGCCCCTAGTCCACACAGGGAAATGGCAGGTAAAAGTCTCTTGGGTACTCTCTGGAACTCTGCAATTTTGCCATTTTGATTTGTTGTTTTCTTTTAGTCAATGAAATGACCCATGGTGCAACCTTATAGCATCTTTGTGATCTTTTAAATGAATAAAATGTTTTCCAAAAAGACAACAAAGCACCCCATCACAACAACTGTATCTAAAGCTTGCATTTGTGCCGCACTTTGCCCCTTGTGCCAGTGATTTTGTTTGTTTCTGTCAGCGCAGCAGATTTAATTTTTTCACACTTTGCACCCGCTCCATCTAAATAATGACTGGCTCAAACGAGGGGACTCGGATAGGAGCAAACTTTAATTGAGCCTTGGATCTACATGTGCATCTGGAAAGTATTCACAGTGCTTCACTTTTTACACATTTTGTTATGTTACAGCCTTATTCCAAAATGGATTAAATTCATTTTTTCCTCAAATTTCTACACACAATATTCCATAATGACAATGTGAAAAAAATGAGATTTTTGCAAATTTATTAAAAATAAAAAACTAAGAAATCACATGTACATAAGTATTCACAGCCTTTGCCATGAAGCTCAAAATTGAGCTCAGGTGCATCCTCTTTCCACTGATCATCCTTGAGATGTTTCTACAGCTTAATTGGAGTCCACCTATGGTAAATTCAGTTGATTGGACATGATTTGGCAAGGCACACACCTATCTATACAAGGTTCCACAGTTGACAGTGCATGTCAGAGCACAAACCAAGCATGAAGTCAAAGGAATTGTCTGTAGACCTCCGAGACAGGATTGTCTCGAGGCACAAATCTGGGGAAGGGTACAGAAAAATTCCTGCTGCTTTGAAGGTCCCAATGAGCACAGTGGCCTCCATCATCCATAAATGAAAGAAGTTCGGAGCCACCAGGACTCTTCCTAGAGTTGGCTGGCCGTCTAATCTGAACAATCAGGGCAGAAGGACCTTAGTCGAGGAGGTGAACCCGATGGTCAGATGGTCAGAGCTCCAGCATTCCTCTGTGAGACAGGAGAGCCTTCCAGGAGGACAACCATCTCTGCAGCAATCCACCAATCAGGTCTGTATGGTAGAGTGGCCAGACGGAATCCACTCCTTAGTAAAAGGCACATGGCAGCACCCCTGGAGCTTGCCAAAAGGCACCTGAAGGACTGTCAGACCATGAGAAACAAAATTCTCTGGTCTGATGAGACAAAGATTGAACTCTTTGGCGTGAATGCAAGGCGTCATGTTTGGAGGAAACCAAGCACCGCTCATGACCAGGCCAATACCATCCCTACAGTGAAGCATGGTGGTAGCAGCATCACACTGTGGGGATGTTTTTCAGTGGCAAGGACTGGGAGACTAGTCAAGATAGAGGGAAACATAAATGCAGCAATGTACAGAGACATTCTGGATGAAAACCTGCTCCGGAGTGTTCTTGACCTCTGACTGGGATGACAGTTCATTTTTCAGCAAGACAACGACCCTAAGCACACAGTCAAGATATCAAAGGAGTGGCTTCAGGACAACTCTGTGAATGTCCTTGAGTGGCCCAGCCAGAGCCTAGACTTGAATCCAATTGAACATCTCTGGAGAGATCTGAAAATGGCTGTGCACCGACTCTTCCTATCCAACCTGATTTAGCTTGAGAGATGCTGCAAAGAAGAATAAGCGAAACTGCCAAAGACAGGTGTGCCAAGGTTGTGGCATCATATTCAAAAAGACTTGAGGCTGTAATTGCTGCCAAAGATGCATCAACAAAGTATTGAGCAAAGGCTGTGAATACTTATGTACATGTGATTTCTTAATTTTTTATTTTTTATAAATTTGCAAAAATTAAAAAAAAAAAAAAAACTTTTTTCACATTGTCATTATGGGGTATTGTGTGTCAAATTTTGAGGAAAAAAATGAATTTAATCCATTTTGGAATAAGGCTGTAACATAACAAAATGTGGAAGAAGTGAAGCGCTGTGAATACTTTCCAGATGCACTGTATTGTGTAAAAAATGCAATGGAGCTTTTTATTATAAAATAGTACATTTTTCTATTGTGTACCACTGAAGGCTAGATATTATAGAACTCAAAATAAGCCTTAATAAAACCAAAACCTTTTTGAGCAATGGTGATTTCAGCATTCATGGCAATTACTTGGTTAGGAAAAGTGATATTTCTTCATTTAAAAAAAAAAATTCTATGCTTAAAATTACAATAGTTGTGGTGGGTCTCAACACATGCTGCCTTATCCAGGGACCAAAAGCTGATGCTACACCTATACTGCAGCACGATGACAATCATCCATATTAAAAATTTGTTCATACAGGAATTCCACATTGAAGTCTATTGAACGATCGAAGGAATTGTTGCATTTTGTTGAACTAAATTGAAAAATCTGAATGGGTATGACTGATGTAAAATGTCAAGATCAAAAACATAAGTGTCCATCTGCTTTGGTCTAAGATTATAAGTGAACTCAGAATTTCAGCTGGGTATGAAAGCTTCCCCCCACCTTGAAACAGGTCAAACAGTGAAGCCAATTATTTGATCAGCAGCAGCACAAAAAAAAAAAAAAAAAAAAAAGAGTGGTGATCTCAAGCCAGGTGATATAAATAGGAAAGTTTCTATTTCCCAATGCCTATTAAGGAGGGCAAGAACTTCAACGCAGTAATCATGTTTCTACAGTCATTAACACAACAGTCACACCTGCTTCTGGAGAGTTTTCATGCTGTAGGAAGGGACATTAAAACAAAATAAACATACATGTTTCTTTTTAATCGACTGTGGACTGTGCACACTTCATCAAACCCTGGCACTTCATCAATCCAGCAGTTTTAATGAAACGTTAATGCCAGAACTGCATGATCACTACAACTGAGAGAATCAAAAAGTATATAACAAAATGATATTGTAAAGATAGATGGGTTTCTTTTATTGTCTTCTACTTTTAGACAATAAATAATGGATCCTATATCAGAAAGCATTGCTCCAGTCAGAACATCTTCAATTTACAATTGCAAGTAGTTATAAATGCTATTTTATTCATGCATTCAAGCAGCGTGACACAGTTGATATTCTGAATCAGACAAAAAGAGACCCTGTCTGGAGAAGAGAGTGTTGACAGATTTAGAAAGAGTGAGCTAGGCATCAGATGGTGGAGAATTGGCTGCAGAGCCAGTGTACACAGACATTAACACATTGAGGGGAAGATTTTAATAAGGTGCTCCTTAGGGCTACATCTTGCTCCTTAATTATTATTGGATTGGGAATGCCACAGAGCTAATTAAAAGTGCAAAGCATTTATTGTGGCAGTAGAAGAATGTGTGGATGCAGAGGAGAGCGAGAGGAATAAAGAAACTGTCCTCCAACAAAAAAGAGCTGACATGATTATTTTGACATTAAGAGACTTATAGTGCTTGTCCAAACAATGACATGGAGTGACATGGAGTGATGAAATCTGTATAAACTGAACTCTCACCTTTTCCTAACACTAACCATTCCCAAAGCCCCCCACCATCACCACTGAAAATAAGAATTCATTGACTAAATTAATTGTAAAAGTTGCAGTTGTCATGGATCCATGGTGAGCATACCTCCCCACCCCCGTCATCCACTGTCTGTGATTACCTGCAGCTGAGCCTCATCTCCTCACCTGTCACTGATCAACTCCTACAACACTACTTAAGCAGCAGATGTCATAGTGCTGATTGTGGGAATGTTAAGATGTCACAGAGCTCTGTTGTCCCTCTGTGATTTTCTGCTTAACAATCTTCAATGTGTGCTCCTCGGTGCTTGCTCATCTCCCAGCTCTGTGTTCCTCTCATTTCTTCATGGATTCCTCTTGTAAGCTCCTCTGCAAACAAATAGATTCCTCTGGCTTCCCTTTCTGTGCTGGACCGCCATCCTTGCCTCAGTCTCACCTGGATCCTCACCTTTGTCTCACCAGGTGCTCAAGTAAACAACCTTTGTACATTATTGGAAAATATTTAATTAGCCTTTTCACAAGAAAAGCCCCGTGCCCCTCCTCCTCAATCCACCTCAGCAGACTCGCCTTCCTTACGCGGCTCTTTCTCTGTCTCCTCCTGCAAGTGAGAGCTACCTACTTGCACCAACCTGAATATAAGCCACTCACTTATTCTAAATATCTTAATCATACCTACCAATGCTCCAGACTTATCACCTCCTCTCTCCAGGGTTGTCTACCTTTAACTGGCACGAGTTCCAGTACCTAAAAAATAAAATATTTATCTTGCATTTTATACTGTGGTCTCCTTGTGGTTTCTGCATTTGGATCCTTTATCTGGTAAAACATGTAGAAGTGACTCTGCAGCAAATAGTCATCATCCCAAACTGACCACCTTACTTGGATTTAACCTGAATACATAAATTGCAAGAACAGAGAAATTTGTTCTTGTTTGGGAGTTCTTGCAACTTGTTCTTGTCACATCATTGTGGCTGAACTTTTTTCTTGCATGGTATCCAAGCACTATTGTGTGACTGGTCAGAAATTTGCATTTCCCAGGAGTTCTGCACTTGGGTTTCTTGTGAAGTATGAAATGCCCTGGCCAGAAAGAACTTTGTTCTTGTTCTTGCCACCACAAGAAAAAGAAAAAAAATCTCTGTTCTTGAGTATGTAATGGCCTTTCGAGTCTTTTGAAATGGTCATATTCTCAGGTCAGGAAGTTACAGTTTTTAACATATTAGGTGGACAACTTGTTGGGGAAAAATGAGAGGGGAAAAGCTTTGAAAGACAGATGGAAGCTTAATTGTTTTAATTGTTTTAACTGATTTAACAATGGTAAGGTTCACCATCTTTAAGATACAGCTAGGCAGTATGGCCTAAAATTTATATTGTGGTAGGATTTGAAGTATAGATGTAATGGTATACTGTATATGGGGGGGGGGGGGGGGCTGAAAAGTTCATAGTGGTCAAATTTGACCAAATGTGTTTTTTTGGTTTTTTTTATTATTCAATATAGTCTCGCCTTCGGTCCACACACTTCTTCCATCGGTGTTGCAGCGCTTGGATCCCTGTGGTTGAAAAATAAACCACATTTGGTCAAATTTGACCACTATGAACTTTTCAGGGGCATACTGCATATTGCAAAATTATTTGCTGATGATACTAATATATTTTATTCTGGAAATAATTATAATCAACTAATACATACGCTAAATAATGAATTAAATAAGCTTAAAAAATGGATGGATTGTAATAAATTATCACTAAATATAGACAAAACTAAGGTAATGATATTTGGTAATTGTAAAAATAAAGAAGATATACATATTCATATAGACAATGTAATTATTGAAAATGTTAAGGAGATCAAATTTTTAGGTGTAATACTAGATGATAAAATTAGTTGGAAACCACATGTCAGATACATACAAAACAAAGTCACAAAAAATATTGCAATTATAAATAAAAGTAAGCAGGTCCTAGGTTACAAATCGCTTCATATCTTGTATTGCTCATTAGTACTTCCATACTTGACCTATTGTATAGAGGTCTGGGGTAACAATTATAAAAGTACACTTAATTCATTGCTAATATTACAAAAAAGGGCAGTCCGTGTTATACACAAAGTCGGGTATCTTGAACATACTAATTTATTGTTTTTTACATTCAAAGTTATTGAAATTACAGGATCTGGTTGATTATTATACAGCACAATTAATGTTTAAAGTCAGTAAAAACTTTTTTCCACGCAATATACAAACTCTTTTCAGTGAGAAAGAAAGGAAATATAATTTACGGGGGAATACTAAATTTAAAATGCACCTAGTAAGATCTGCTAGGAAGGGTTTTTGTATGTCTGTGAGTGGGGTAAAATTGTGGAATGGGTTGGGGAGAAACACAGGCAATGTCCAAGCATCCATATATTTAAATCAACATATAAATAAATGATTTTTGAGCAATGTAAAAATAAAGGACAGTAATATTACAATGTGTCTTCAATGAAGAAAGGTTGTTATTGTGAATATATATGCTGAGTACTATAATTATTGATATCATTACTAGAATTACAGTATTAGGATTGTTGTTTGGATGGAATTACTTGAAGTATTACATAGGCCAGATGGTATTATTATTATTATTGTTGTTGTTGTAACTACCATATGGCTACCTATTATTATGGTCATTATTATTATATGGTTACTTATTGCACCTAGGTATCGTAAGCCATGTGGGGGTATATGGTGGTATATATGGTGATTATGATGATGATAATATTGTCTATAATTATATTAAACATACCAGTGTGGAAATGCATATTGTGAAGTTATCTGCAGACAGCGTCTCAGTCAGGAGGCAGTGATTAAACATAAGAGAATGATAGGCGAGGACATCATGGGGAGTTGGCAGGAAGAGGGAGCTGGGGGTTTAAGGGGGATGTATTGTGGGGTTAGATGTCATGCAGTGTGATGTGAAATGTCATGCAGATGTGAGAAGATCTGTTGAAGTTATAAGGAGAACCTGGCTTGACTGATTCAGTACTTTCTGTGTATGGATGATGTGAGAGTGGTAATAAAGCTTTGTCTGCTCGTAAACCAGCCTCCTCATTTCCCACACTCTCCACACTGGTGACCCGAGACGTATTATGGAACACGAGGCAAGAACCCCGGAGTCGGCCGGACGGGAAGCCCCAGCAACGCGGCAAGCATCCCACAGACGGCCTGGATGGGAACCCCCAGCAACGCGTGCGCTGTTGCAGTCAAGCTACCGGACTTTTGGCAGCACAACCCGTGCTCTTGGTTCCACCACACCGAGGCCCAGGTCGCCCTCCAGGGAATAACGGCAGACGACACCAAGTTTTTCCATGTGGTTGCAGCGCTGGACGCTCGCACAGCTCAGCAGGTAGCGAGCCTGCTCGACCAGCCCCCAGCCCACGGCAGATATGAGGATCTCAAAGCTGCACTGATTCGGCGCTACACGCTCTCGGACTTTGAGAGAGCAGAGAGGCTCCTGAGGCATTCCGAGTTAGGAGATGGTTCGGCCGTCGATCTGATGGAGAACATGTTGGCGTTAATGGGCACGGACGACGGGCATTTTCTGTTTGCCCACCTTTTCCTCCGGAACTTTTCAACAGAGGCGAGAGCGGTCCTGGCCAATTCGCAGCTGCTGGCCACGCGTGACTACCGTGCGCTAGCCCAGGAGGCAGACTGAATCATCCTCACCACCAGAGCGCTCACGGTGAACGCAGCGGCGTCGGAACCCAGCGAGACGACCAGAGGAGGCGAGGAGCCACTGACGGTAGCGGCAGCGGGGACCAAGGAGCGCCAGAGAGACACGCTCTGCTTCTACCACCGCTGCTTCGGAGAGAACGCACGCAGATGTGCGCAACCGTGCCAATTCAAGCACTCGGGAAACGCCAAGGCTGGCAGTCGGTAGCAGCTGCGACCGCCAGTGAAGAGAACAAGCTGCTCTACGTGGCGGACTCGCGCTTGGGGAGACGCTTCCTCGTAGACACCAGAGCCCAGAAGAGCATCATCCTGCTGACCTACGCCGACCGGCTGGCAGAACCTAGCGGCCCCGGGCTGGTAGCAGTAAACGGCTCGGACATTAAGACCTTTGGTGAGAGAACACTGACTTTATCTCTACACGGCCGTACATACAAGTGGACTTTTGTCATAGCAGCTCTGAGTTTCCCAATCCTGGGAGCTGATTTTCTGTGTGCGCATGGTTTATTAGTGCGCATGGTTTATTAGTTGATGTTGCTAACAGGCGCCTGGTTAATGCACTGTCCTTTGACTCTCTCCCCTGTACAGCTCGAGGGGCTAGGCCAGTAACACAAGCCAATGTCACAGCTCCAGGCGGTAAGTTCCACACACTGCTCACTCAGTTCCCAGCACTCACGGTCCCGACGTTTTCAGCGGCCATCGCTAAACACGGGGTGGAGCACTTTATCACCACCACCGGGCCGCCTGTTTTCGCACGACCTCGGCGCTTGGACGCAGCTAAACTGGCCATAGTGCGCGAGGAGTTTGCCAACCTGGAAAGGCTGGGCATCATCAGGCAATTGAACAGCCCATGGGCTTCCCCGCTACACATGGTCCCTAAGGCTGAGGGGTCGTGGCGACCGTGCGGCGATTTCCGCAAGTTGAATAACGCCACAGCACACGACCACTACCCGATTCCCCACATTCAGGATTTTTCCGTTCACCTCGCCGGAGCACGCATTTTTTCTAAAATAGACCTGGTCCGCGGTTACCACCAGGTCCCAGTGCGTGCGGAGGACATACCCAAAACAGCGGTAATAACTCCGTTCGGCTTATTCGAGTTTCTACACATGCCATTCGGATTAAAAGGAGCGGCACAGATGTTCCAGCGCATGATGGACGCGGTGCTGCGCGATCTCCTGTTTGTGTTCGTCTACCTGGATGATATCCTGGTAGCCAGCGCATCCGAAGACAAACATGTAACCCACCTCAGGACGGTTTTCCAGAGGTTGGAGGAGCACAGGTTAATAATCAACCCAGCGAAGTGCCAGTTCAGCATGATGGGGATTGATTTTTTGGGGGCACTGGAGGGAGCGATACCCTTGCCCGACAAAGTGCGTGCAGTGGCGAACTTTCCCCGGCCTCATTTTTGGGGATGGTTAACTTATATAACCATTTCCTCCCCCGCGCAGCTCAACTCATGCAGCCAATGTACGCTGCGCTCAAGAGACGGAAACCCGCGGATGGAGTCGAATGGACTCCGGAGCGAGAGCAGGCGTTCTCTGAGGTGAAAGCAGCCCTGGCAAACGCCGCACTGTTGGCGCACCCAGACCCGGCAGCCCGGATAGCGCTCACTACCGATGCCTCGGACGTGGCCATAGGGGCCGTCGTGGAGCAACGTGTCGCCCGTTCTTGGCAGCCGCTCGCTTTTTTCAGCAGGGCTTTGCGCGACAGTGAGCGTAAATACAGCACATTCGACAGAGAGTTGCTGGCTCTCCATCTGGCCATAGGCCACTTCCAGTTCTGGCTGGAAGGGCGCAGCTTCACCGCGTTTGTGGACCACAAGCCACTGACATTCGCGATGGCCAAGGTTTCGGAACCATGGTTAGGCCGGCAGCAGAGACAGCTGGCCGCAATCTCGGAGTTTACTACCGATATTCAGCATGTGTCGGGTAAACTGAATGTGGTGGCGGACTGCCTCTCGCGCGAGGTTGTGGCCCCGGTCTGCGTAGAGATAGATTATACAGCCATGACCGCGGAGCAGATTGGCGATACGGATGTGCGCGCGCTCCAGTCTGGACCAACAGGGTTAAGGCTGGAGAGCAGAGTACTGCAAGACGGCAGCCCCCCCCAATCTGTGACGTCTCCATGGGACGCCCGTGCCCGGTGGTCCCGGTCGCGTGGCGCCGCTGCGTGTTTGAGTCAGTTCACGCTTTGGCGCACCCAGGAGTGCGCGCGTCAGTCAAAATGGTGGGAGCGAAATTCGTGTGGCCAGGCCTGCGCAAACAAGTGAAGGAGTAGGCGGCAACCTGCGTAGCGTGCCAACGAGCCAAAGTGCACAGACACACAAAGGCTCCCTTGGAGCCGTTTAGTATACCAGCTCAAAGATTCGACCACGTTCACGTGGACCTCGTGGGCCCCCTCCCGCCATTGCAGGGGTGCACGCACCTTCTGACAGTGGTGGACCGCACCACACACTGGCCAGAAGCAGTCCCGGTGGCGGCAACCACGTCTGCAGATGTGGCACGCGCTTTTTTGACAACATGGGTGGCGCGTTTTGGAGTCCCGTCGGACATCACGTCCGATAGGGGCCCTCAGTTTGTTTACGAACTTTGGTCCGCGATGGCCCGCAGCCTGGGTGTTGCAATTAATCGGACAACCGCGTACAACCCACAGGCAAATGGGTTATGCGAGCGTTTTCACAGGTCACTGAAAGCAGCACTCAGGGCTTCGTTGACGGATGCAAATTGGGTTGACCGGTTGCTGTGGGTTTTATTGGGGTTGCGTTCCGCACCAAAAGAGGATTTGGAGGCTTCCCCGGCTGAGCTGGTTTTTTCTCAGCCATTGCGGCTGCCAGGGGAATTTTTGCCAGATAATCCCGCGCCGGACAGCTGCCCGTCTCAGCGTTTGCAGTGTAGTGCAGACACAGGCACGCTGCCGGGCCCGGCCCACCACTGTTTTCCACGCGCTTTTGTGCCAAAAACTTTGAAGAACGCAGAAATCGTGTTCGTCAGACACGATGCTCACCGCCCGCCATTGCGCCCACCCTATGATGGCCCGTTCAGACTGCTGGAAACAGGGGACAAGCATTTTTTGCTAGACTTGGGGGGGCGTCGGGAGAAGATATGCATAGACAGACTTAAGCCCGCCTTTGTAGTGGCGGACGAGCAACTGCTGCTGGGCCGGGCCCCCCGGCATGGAAGACCCCCACGGAGAAGCAGCTCCCCGCCGGCACAGAGACCCCAGTTACAGCAGATATGGGAGGAGACTGAAGCCCAAAAGACGTAGTGACTGAAACTCTGTCTGGGGTGGGGGGTGATGTGGGAATGCATATTGTGGGGGAATCTGCAGACAGCGTCTCAGTCAGGATGCAGTGATTAAACATAAGAGAATGATAGGCGAGGACATCATGGGGAGTTGGCAGGAAGAGGGAGCTGGGGGTTTAAGGGGGATGTATTGTGGGGTTAGATGTCATGCAGTGTGATGTGAAATGTCATGCAGATGTGAGATGATCTGCTGAAGTTATAAGGAGAACCTGGCTTGACTGATTCAGTACTTTCTGTTTATGGATGATGTGAGAGTGTTAATAAAGCTTCGTCTGCTCGTAAACCAGCCTCATCATTTCCCACACTCTCCACACCAGAAGTATTTATTTATTTATTATTATTACAATTATTATTAGATGTTGATATTATTGTCAATATAAACTATTATTGTTGTATCATTTCTATTGCATAATTTAATTATAAGGTGTATTATATATTATGGTATTATATAATGAATGTAACTGTGGGATGAATAATGACTAGAATATTATTATAATTTATTGGGTATGGAGAAGGGGTGGGACTATATAAGCATTGGCTTCTTCCCACTCCTTTTGAACATTTTTTTTTTGTTTTGATTTTTTGTTTTAATTTTTTTTTCTTTTTGTCTGGCTGTTCAAATAAATAAATAAATAAATAAATAAATAAATAATATATTCTTCCATATGTAAATTTCCTATATAACTGTTTCTGAATGGATGACATACTGTCATCTTAATTGGACTTCTCTTTAAAATAAACTATACAATATAGTAGAGCCAGTAAAGAACATGGCTTCTAAAACTAATAATATAAAATATATTCAATTATTATATTATTTTTTAATATTTTTTAAATTTTACTTGTGGGTCAAATTCACTGCTGCCTCTTGGCCTCCAAATTTTCATGCTTTGATCCTGGATGCAGAAGAACACAGACAGTGCACCTACAGTGGTGTGTGAAAGTTTGTGAACCCTTTTAGAATTTTTCTACATTTCTGCATAAATATGACCTAGACATCGGATTTTCACACAAGTCCTAAAAGTAGATAAAGAGAACCCAGTTAAATAAATGAGACAAAAAATATTTTACTTTTTCATTTATTTATTGAGAAAAATTATCCAATATTACATATCTGTGAGTGGCAAAAGTTTGTAAACCTTTGATTTCAGTATCTGGTGTGACCCCCTTTTGCAGCACTAACTGCAACTAAACATTTCTGGTAACTGTTGATCAGTCCTGTACATCGGCTTGGAGGAATTTTAGCCCATTCCTCCATTCAGAATAGCTTCAGTTCAGGGATTTCAATGGGTTTCCTCACTTCAGGTCCTTCCACATCTCAGTTGGATTAAGGTCAAGACTTTGACTTGGTCATTCCAAAACGTTAAAACATTAACTTTATTCTTCTTTAACCATTCTTTGGTAGAATGGCTTGTGTGCTTAGGATCGTTGCCTTGCTGCATGACTCACCCTCTCTTCAGATTCAACTCATGGACAGACGTCCTGATATTTTCCTTTAGTATTTACTGGTATAATTCAGAATTCATTGTTCCATCAATGATGGCAAACCGTCCTGGCCCAGATGCAGCAGAACAGGCCCAAACCATGATATTACTGCCACCATATTTCACAGATGGGATAAGGTTCCTATGCTGGAATTCAGAGTCTTCCTTTCTCCAAACATAACGCATCTTATTCAAACCAGAAAGTTCTATTTTGGTCTCATCCGTCCACAAGACATTTTTCCAATAGCTTTCAGGCTTGTCCATGTGATCTTTAGCAAACTGCAGATGAGCAGCAATATTCTTTTCGGAACAACCCTGCCATGCACCACACCATTGTTATTCAGTGTTCTCCTGATGGTGGACTCATCAACATTAACTTTAGTCAATACAAAAGAGGCTTTCAATTGCTTAGAAGTTACGCTGGGATCATTTGTGACCTCGCTGACTATTACATGCATTGGTCTTGGAGTGATCTTGGTTGGTCGACCACTCCTGGGGATGGTAACAATGGTCTTAAATGTTTTCCATTTGTACACAATCTGTCTTACTGTGGATTGGTGGAGTCCAAACTCTAGAGATGGTTTTGTAACCTTTTCCAGCCTGATGAGCATCAACAACCTTTTTTCTGAGGTCCTCAGAAATCTCCTTTGTTTGTGCCAGGATACACTTCCACAAAGGTGCTGACACTTTGATAGAGCCATGTTCTTTAAATAAAATAGGGTGCCCACTCACTCCTGATTGTCATCCCTTTGACTAAAAACATATGACTCTAATTTCATCTTCAAATTACCTGCTAATCCTAGAGGTTTACAAACCTTTGCCACTCACAGATATGTAATATTGGATAATTTTCCTCAATAAATAAACAAAAAAAGTAAAATATTTTTGTCTCATTTATTTAACTGGGTTCTCTTTATCTACTTGTAGGACTTGTGTGAAAATCTGATGATGTTTAAGGTCATATTTATGCAGAAATGTAGAAAATTCTAAAGGGTTCACAAGCACCACTTTATGGAATAAATACTCAAACGACTTTCCAAACGCACCACACACCTTAGACCACAGATAACACACTACTAGAGACAGTCAGTAGCAATATTAAGATTAGATTAAGGTTATATATTTAGCCTCCTTAAAATTTAAGTTGGTTTAAATTTACACTAACATTTTCATTCCTTTACCTGCTGACAGACAACTGACAGCCATTGGACAGCAACAGACAATAAAAGCTAATCACAAATGTCAAATTCTACACCATTTTTAAAAACTATTGCAGTTGGCTAGCATAATCAAAATCTCTACCATTGGCCAAATTTATTTCCTCAACCACCCCTGCTTTGAGGCACAAATAAAATGATGTGAAAATATCTTTAAAGTAGAATCACTGGAATCATTTTCCGTGTTCATATAAGTGAAAATAATGTATATAAGACACAAAAGGTACAGCAAGAAAGCATCATTTAAAAACAAGCACAAGTGTTTGTTTGGAATTAGAAGTGGGAACAAATCAGAGTTAAAAATGTGTTTATTCTTTTTGTCAGTGGCTCTACAGGATCTTTAAGACATCTCTAATTCACTCTCTTTATTTGTGCATTAAATACAGCCAAACGCTCGTCTCTGATACGTCACAATTCCTTTGTAAACAGAGCTGTCTTTGAATGTGTACACTGACTTGTTCTATATAAATAAGCACATCAGAGCAATTTCATAGCATGAGCCAATTTTCAAACTACAGTACAATCACGCACCAAAGCCTTATGCTTAATTGGCATAAACTACAAGACATGCACAATCCTTCCCAGCAGAGTGTGGAAGTTTCTTATTTTCAACAAATGTTGTGTTTCCACAAGTTAATTACTTAGTAGAGAGCTTAATCTGCCGAATCAGGGCAAAGTGGATTAGGAGAAGAGAGCATTTAATCAAAGTGTTCTCTCTGTCTAATTACACATCCCATTTCCTGACACAACACACACTGTTATCCACCACTGCATTTAAACATCAGCTCTGCTTTTGAGCTGCCCTCCCCCTCAAAGACTGGATGATCCCACTGCCTGGATGTGACCAAAAAAAAAAAAAAATCACAAAATGTAAACACATGCGCATCCACTTATACAGAAGGCACGAAAACACAGACACTGAACATGAACAAAGAGAGGATTTTAGTCCAAACAACACATTAAAATAAATCATCTGAGGATTTGTTGCATCACAGCGGATCACTAATGCAGACTAATCGCACACCACAGGTGCGTTCGGCAACAGTGGGGCTAAAAGATTCCTCTTGGGTCCAGTATCACCCATCTATCAAACTGAGGCTGAAGTACTCGTTTGCATGGGCAAACAATGCACTGGAAATGCTGGAAAAAGATAGCATATGATACTACACATGAATGGAGTGAGTTCACCCAGTGTGTTGCACATGCCTCTACAGCACATTTACTTTACAGCTGTTTCTAACACCGTGCACCAGTTCCCAAACCAAATCTGCTGCTGCTGAAAAAGGGTGAAGAGAAAATCAGATATCCTTGTCTGGATGTGTTCCCTCATCTGCCTTATAAATAATGTGTAAAATGGTGCAAAGGGCCATGCCTGTAGTCACTGATCTGGTTCCTAAACACGGCCAATGAAGAGCTGTGAACATGCCCAAGAAAAAAAAAAAGGTGGCCAATGTTGCTTGAGGACAGTCTGCAAACATTTAGGGTTGTCCCATTTATCAGTTCTGGGGCTCCAAATATTCAGGAGCAATCTGGAGAAAATAATCAAATATTATCTACAGTCTTTCTTTAGGGGTGGGACAAAAGATCGATTCAGTGATAGATCGTGATACTTGACACTAACGAGAATACACCAATCCCTAAACGCATGGATCGATCTTATATTAATAATATAATATATATACAGTGGTACCTCTACTTACAAACGTCTCTACATACGGAATTTTCAGGTTACGAGACGCCTCAACGGGAAAATATTGCCTCTAGTTACGAACGAAATTTCAGGATACGAAAGGCAAAAAAGTACGCGCTCCTCGCAGCTTCCGTAGTTTACCGAACGTAAACATACCTGTAGCTGCTCTGCCATTGGCTATCGCCTAGCATCTTCCTGGTATCCCATTAGCCACGAAGTTTTTTTTTTTTCCAAAACTTTATGCGTTTGGTTGATCTCGCCAAAGAATATGGCCGTAATACATCAACGATCAGCACGGTATTAAAACAAAACGAAGCACTTACAAGCCGACAAAAGCAAACGTCCTTGGATCAGAACATGAACCAAAGAAGGCAAAAGGTGACGACGTCGACGACGATAGCAGTTAAAGGGTAAATGAACATAATTTTTATTATTCTTTCTCTTTTATTATTCTCTTTTATTATTCTTTCTCTCATTTTAAACTCTCATTTTATGTTTATTGTGCAGTAATCTAATTGTAACATGTATTTGATTGATTGATTGATTGACTGATTTTTATTTGAACATTGTTAAAGAAAGAAAAAAAGAGAGTTCAAAACACAACAAAAAACAAACCAAAATAAAATGTTCAAAAGGAGTGGGAAGAAGCCAAGGCTTATACAGTCCCACCCCTTCTCCACACCAAACAAATTACAGTATTACTCATAATCATCATTATCCCACAACCACATTCACTGTAATACACCCATAGTCAATTTATACAACAAAAATGACACAACAATGACAGTCCATATCCAACAATATTACAACAACAATAAACATACAATTCTGGCATGTTCAATGCAAACACAAACAACACCATCACCTTCACAATCACCATAACACACAACAACCTTCCCTCACTGAAGACACAATGTAACATCACTGCCCTTCATTCTCATACTGCTCAAAAATCATTTCTTTATATGATTACATGTTGTTACATGTTTTGATGCGTTTTTACGATTTATAAAAAATTTATGCCCGAATTTTGGGGGCTTGGAACGGATTACGGCATTTACATGTAAAACGCGCCTCTACTTACGAATTTTTCACGTTACGAGAATTCTTCCGGAACGAATTAAATTCGTAAGTAGAGGTACCACTGTATTCATATAAGGGCGGTGCGGTGGAGGAGTGGTTAGCGCTGCGGCAGCACAGCAACTCACCCTTGGCCAGGGGATCCTGGGTTCGATCCCAGCCCCCGACCAACAGTGATCTGTGTGGAGTTTGCATGTTCTCCCCATGTCTGCGTGGGTTTACTCCGGGATTTCTCCGGTTTCCTCCCACATGCCAAAAACATGCAAGTTAGGTTAACTGGCATCAAAACTGGGGATTCTAAATTGTCCTTAGGTATGACTGTGAGAGTGAATGGTTGTCTGTCTCTCTGTGTTGGCCCTGTGATGGACTGGCGATTTGTCCAGGTTGTACCCTGCCTCTTGCCCAAAGATGCTGGGATAGGCTCCAGCCCCCCCGCAACCCGAAAAGGATTAAGCGGAAGAAGATGAATGAATGAATGAATATTCATATAAACATTGCATACTGTCATGGCCGCCAATCACAGCACCTGTGCATGCACCTGCCTGTCATCTCCTGCGGCCCTATTTATTCCATCAGGACCAGTGCTGGGTGCGGAGTCGTCTGATTCTCTATGCTGAATCCAGTTACGTCTGCCTCCGTGCTTCCCTGCACTCAACTCTCCAGCCTTTGGCTTCCTAGCCCTGCTGAACTACGTCTGGGCCGGTTCCACCCGGACCAACTACCAAGTAAGCCTACTTGCTACTCATCTTGTCCGATTTCCCTGTGTACAAGTGGAGCCCCGCGACAGCGGACCTCCATCTCCCTCCAGGTGGCGGACTCATCCTTCCACCTCCAGCTAGCTAGCCCCGCAGATACTGTCTTCCTGGCTGCAGCTTCGGCGCTACCTGAGCTTCTCCAACACCTCCTGACAGTAAGCGCTGCAACAGCTATCGTGCTGCATAGGTTGTACTGTAAACTAACGGCCCTTGTCTCATTCCAGGGTTGCCAGGTTGTACGGTGCTCTGCCGGCCCCAGCTGGAGATTACGAATCGCACTACATGACATTACACCATATATCCCGCACTCACGCATCAACTCACTCACGTTTACAATAAAAGTACGTTAATTGTATTCGCCCTGAGTCGTGTCTGTTCTGTGGGTCACCTGAACCATGAACGACTCCGCCAAAGTGACCCGGCAGACAGCGTGCTCGCGTGCCGAATTAACCTTCTAGAGGCTCGGGTAGACCAATTAGCATACCAACAACAGGTGATGCTAACTCAGCTAACCCGCATCACCGTTAGGTTAGATCGCTTGGTTAGCCCACTGGGTTTCCAAACAGCACCAGCTAGCTCCTCTGCGCCTGCTAGCTCTACCACTAACTCCACCACTAGCTCTACTCCTAGCCCTCTCTCTTCGGGCCCCGCTTGTCGGCTCACTCCCGTCCCTACTCCCGCTCGCTTTAGAGGTGTGTTGGGAGAAGCCAGGGGGTTCCTCATGCAGTGCGAGATAGTATTCCAGTGGGTTCCCGGGGATTTTCCCACTGACCAGAGCCGCATTGGCTATACGATCAATTTATTAGAAGGGTGGGCTTTGGCGTGGGCTTAAGCGGTAATGGCTAGGGTGGATTATGCTTCTATGACATATGTCCAATTCACACAGGAATTTCAGGAGGTTTTTAGTTACTCGGACCGGGAGGATGTACTCACCTCTCGCCTATTAAATCTTCGGCAGGGGTCAAGGGCAGTCGCCGATTATGCCGTAGACTTCTGGGTCGTGGCTACGGAGGTTGGGTGAGAGGATGCCTCTCTGAGTAGTATATTCCTTAGAAGTTTGAGCCCTAGCCTGCAGGACGAGCTGGCCCACCTGGAGAAACCCTCTACGCTGCATGAGTGTATCTCCCTGGCCATTAGCATTGACAACCGTCTGAAGGAACGGGCGGCTGAGCGCAAAGCTTCTGGCCACTCGGGGAATATGCCGCTCTGCTCCCTCCAGCCCCTCTGCTGGCCCTCCCGTCAACTGATTTCCCGGAGGACCAAGAGCCTATGGCCGTGGGTGAGTCGAAACTTCCTGCTGTGGAGAGACAGCACTGCCGAGAGTTGGGGTTGTGAGTCTATTGTGAGAGCGAGGAGCATGACCTTAATTCCTGTCCCAAGCGGTCAAAAGGGGAAGTCGGGGGTCTCACGGACGTAACCAGCAATAATCCCCTCACCCGTTTCCTTATTCCTATCCGGTTTTGCATTGGTCATAAGGAACATAACACACATGCACTCATTGACTCAGGGGCCGAGCAGAGCTTCATTTCTAGGAGCCTGGCAACCCGTCTGGGTCTACCTATGCAGCCGTTGAAAACTCCCCTCAAACTTATTGCCCTGTCAAGGCATCATTGGCCACTGCCACTGTTATCCTCCCCGGTCATCCTGGGCTATCCTTGGCTGCACCTGCATAACCCATCTATTGACTGGCGTTCGGGAAGTGTAGTGTCGTGGAGCCCTTTCTGCCTAAGTGCCTGTCTGCAGCCTGCTGCATGCTCGCCTGCCACGCCTCTGGGTGTCCCTGCCTCTCCTCCCCCGGACCTGTCAAAAGTGCCACCGGAATATAATATACACATCCACTCACTCACGTTTACAATAAAAGTATGTTAATTGTATTCGCCCTGAGTCATGTCTGTTCTGTGGGTCACCTGAACCATGTCACATACTCTCTTGGGTATTCAACCAATTACATTTTCAGTCCACTAGATGGCGCAATGCAAACACCCAGTCAAGTGAAGTCATAGCTTGTCGTACGAGATATGCAGCCAGATGGTGCAAAAGTGCCCATTGTCGTTGGAAGTCACATCTTGTCTCACAAGATCTGCAGCCAACCTTGAAAGTTAGGAAGCAGTTAGCGCAAATGCCGGGCCTTTTTTGGATCTTATAACAAAGATGGAAGGAAAGACCTTGACGTGACACGCAGCCCCCAAGAAACGCTGCACGAAACAGACAAACAAACAAACAAAAAAACAAAAAACACTCAGGCCAGTACATGTCTCAGAGCAGCGTTAGCAACGGCTAAGCTAAAAACACATGGACATGGAGCACCAGATCAGCACTTGGAGAAAAAGTAAGCAATGTTTATTTATGAAGCGCTTTTCAGAGACATATAGTAACAAAGTGCTGTACAATAAAATAATTTAAAAATATCAGATTTATCATTAAAAAGCAGTTGAATTGAAACTCAAAGGCTAGTCTCCTTAAACAAAAAAAGTTTTCAGCTGCTTTTTAAAAGAGTCGGCAGAGTTAGATAAACACAGCTGGAGTGGGAGTCTGTTCCAAACACCGTCCATCACCCTCCCTGTGTGCAGAGACGTGTCAAGCCCTGAGAATATTTTATTATATGACTTCTTTGTAAGGAGGCGCTCCCCCAAAGAGATTCATGGTGCAAAGCCAAAAATAGTCCAGTTCAAAAGCAGAAAAAGGCAGCACACACCAACCTTGACAATTAAGATCCTTTTAATTCACCATTTTTTATGGTCAAAGTAAAAAAAAAAAAAAAATCATGCTAACATTTCGGCCTGTTAGCCTACTTTTTTCTTATGAATTTGTGAGATTTTTCACCAAAATTTGCTTGGCATTTTATTGGCAGCTTTGGTAAAGGTAAATTGGTATTTTACCTTTATTAAAATTGAGCAGTTTAGGAAAAAGCAAATATCTAAACATCAAATTTGAAAACTGAATATCAGTTTAATGAAAAATTATCCAGATAATTAAATATTTGAGGATAGCCCTTCAAACATCCTTATGATTTCCACAGAGTATTGGGGGACCTGTTATATATAAATCACAAAGTTGCTGCACAAACTCTTGGAATCGTCTCAAGTGACCAAGAAGTATGCCAACAAACTCCATGGTGTGCAACCAGTTGAGGTGGAGTTTAAAATCCTCATCAATGAGCTTGAGTCATGCAGTTTGGCTTCCAAATATCCAGATAGGTGATAATTTACATTTGTCAAATTAAACAAATAAAGGCAAGATTGAAATATTATTAAACCATCTTCATACAAGTCCTACATTAATAATCTATATTCTTCATATCATTTTTGGACTGAACCTTGAGATGAGAGGTTATAGATTTTTTTTTCAGCTCAATAAAGGAAAAGCAAAGAAAAGAAAGTGCGGGTGTCTTTTCAGCGGTACACCAAGCACTCATGTGACACATGACACACAAGCATTTGACTCACTTGTGTGTTTGCATGAGTGCGCCTGTGTGTTCGTGTGTTTATGAATTGGAGGGCCTCCTAGAAGAGGACATCTGCTGAGCTAATAAACAATAATCTTGACAAATTGTCACTGTCTGATCAGTCAAGCCGGCCTCACAGTCGCACTAGCGAGAAAGTCATTACAGTCCAGCCCAAGGACGTGACTGACGGCTCTCCGGACCAATGGAGGGTACTGCTGGACCAAAGCCCAGCTGCCTTTGGAGAGGACAATTATTCACGGCCAGAGGGCAACCTGAACAGAGCGGTTAGGGAAATGAGCAATGCCACCCACCAACACATCCATGCCCTTCGCTGGCTACAACAGCAGGGGTCTTTATGAAGTGATGGCCTTCTGCCAGAAACTCTATTGTCCTGTTGGGCAAAGATGCCAAAGCAGGCGACTATCGGAGCGTTGACGTTTGACGTCATGATGATGGTGATTTACTGTAGGCTCCGTGGGAGACTGTAACCTTTCCTGGTGATGGAGATGATATTGAGAGATGGCAGCTAAAATATCAGATTTGGGTGGGGGGGTGCATGGCATGTAACTGCTCACTGTGAACAGCTCTGAGGGTGTAGACATAAGTGAATACACTCAGATTATGAGCCCTGACATACTGGAAGTGTAAAGGTCATGTGATAGAAAAACTCAAACTTCTAGAAAATCAATCCTCTATAAAGGATTTTAATTCAAAGCCACTGACACCCCCAGAGATGATGAAAAGCCAGACATCGTCAAATTGCCCTGTCAATCATCACAACCAACAGAAATGACAATAAATAAATAAATAAATAAAAAAGAGGTGTAATATATCCAGGAGGAATCAGACATAACTTGGTATCAGGGATTCATAACTGGCCAAACTAGATGGCACCCAGAGAGCACATACCTCCACCAAAACAGTTTTGTTCAGCATAATTTGTCTGTGTAGTTAGAAGTTGATTAGACAATTATGTTTCTTGATATTAACAAAAATTTATTTGAAAAAAAAAGCCCTCTCTCAAAATGTTCAAAGCATTAACCAATGAGATTGTGATCTGGACCTGCCTCACAAACTCATTGATTAACCCTAAGCCCAAGGCCAGGTAAAACAGCACCAAAAAGTGTCCAGCAGTTTTTGCATAACCCTGCTCAGAGACAAATAAACTGCAATCAACACACAACACATAATGTCCCTGATGGAATTAAATATACATGTGCAGCATAAGGGAAAGTCTATATTACACTCAGACAGAATCTGGTTTAATCCTGACATCAATACTGGAGTGTTATATATCCAAAACTTCACAGATTTCTTTAGTGCCAGCGTATAAGACAGAATCACTCCGATAACAAGGCTCTAGAGTTCCCTCTCATCACAAAGACAAACACATACACACATCCAAATAGAGGGCAGCATTTCTATCAGCATTTGTTATGACATTTCTCTACTTTTGACTTTTCCAGTTTATCTACAGTGGATGCAGAGGACATTTTTGAAGTAACTACAATGAAAAAGCAAAAAACAACAAAAAGGCAGACAGCTGTGTTATACTCTTTTAAGATCACGTAGAAAGACAGACAAAGAGTTCAGGCCCTTCAAAGACTCACCGATGGGAGTGTCTTCATAGATGAGAAGGTAGGTCGAGAAGAAGTAGTTCAGAAAACGGGGCGGCTCATTGGATCCTTTGGAGAAAACAAAAGGAAGTCACTCACATTTTAATCCTGGCAAATGTGTTTGTATGTCAGTGCTCCATAGATTTATCTTCCTTGTCCATCTATACTATCTGTATCCACCACAACACATTAACTATATGATAAAAAGCATTGGGCCACACTTTTTAATCACTAAATTCAGGCATTTTAATTGCAGGAAAATTTGGATATTTCAGCTTACCAGAGCATTCTCTGTTCCACCTTTGTGGGACAGTTTGTAGAAGGCCATTTTCTTTCAACAATATGACTGTGCCCCAATGGGAAAAGCAAGGTTCAGAAATATATGGTTGAATGAATTTTGGTATATAAGAACCTGAGCAGCCCCTACACAGCCCCAGCCTCAACCCACTCCAACACCTTTAGGATGAACCAGAATGGAGATTGCGAGCCAGACCCTCTGGTTCAACATCAGTGTCTGACCTCACAAATGCTCTTTCGAATGAATAGGCAAAAATTCCCACAGACACACTGCAGAATCACATACAAATCCCTCCCAGAAGAATGGAAGCTGTTCTCGTCGAAAAGGAGAAACCAACTCCATGTTAATGCCTATGGATTTAAAATGGGATGCCAGGACAGTAATATGTAGTTGACCCAATACCTTTGCCCATATAGCGAAGAATCTAAATCAAACTGCACAAAGATTGCATGTTTGTTGTAGAGGATTTATGGGTTTTATAGGTGTTTTATTGTTGGTACAAGTATTAATGTAAATATGAATGTGAGTAGGAATGAAGATTTATTTTCATTACACTCATATCCTCGTAGGACACCAGTCCAGATAATGGACAATTTTATTAACAATTCTTTATTTTTACCAACTATGAATCAGTCTCAAAAAAACCCTTGTGAGTTCTTGTCTGCTGATAATCAAGAAGATGGACATGAAATCAAACAATACCACCCATATGTCTTTCATTAGTTTAATAAGAAATGTCAGAATAGGTTAACATATTTGGATAACTTTAAAACAGAGAATTCAACATGTATCATGGCTGTCATAGACTGAGTTACGGAGAATCACATGTGAATCAAACATCTGTGGAACCAAAGAACCCTAGTTTAACTTGTCGGTATACTGGAAATTGGAAAGCCATAAAATAGCATTGGTTAAGAAAAGTGGATGCAATTTTATGAAGAAAATGATGATTAAACTATTTATAAAAATGGAAAATTGGTGTTACTCTGAAAAGAATGTAAATTAATTAAAGAACAAAATGCATTTTGAAATTCTGATGGGGTTTGCACAAAATTAAGTTTAACCTCTTGCACTCCGGTGTACCGCGGACGGGCACGTCTCTGCGCCCGAGAGCGTGCACGAGGGCGCTGCGTCCAAGCGTGCACTGAAAAAAAAAGCTGCATTTCCGTTCTTCCACTACAGACACAGCCGCGAACAGATCAGATGTGATTGACCTCTCATTCGACTAATAAGAGCCTTGAATTGGGTTTCTGAAACCTTGAAGAACCAATGACTGAAAACCTAGCAAGAAGGACCCGCCTACCAACGTTGTGAATGCAGCGAGCCAATTGAAACACAGAAGTTTGCAAGCTGTTTTGTGTAAGGCTGGGTGAAGACAGACTGCTGCAGCAGATGAAAAAAGGACCCGCAGGAAGAACCTGCCACAGACCCAGCAGCATGGAGACCACCCACAAGTGCGACCTGTGTGACAGGGACTGCCATTCGTGCATCGGTCTGTTCAGCCACAGGCGGTGCTTTTTTTTTTTATTCCAGCAGAATAGACGTTTAGGATTCTCTTCCATGGTCATCATAGACCGACGGAGGCCGACGACGAAGGCTGGGTGACACACACGCGTTCGCCAGTCTTTTTGAATTACTACTGTTATTTGTTTTGAAAAATCGTTTGCCAAAACCGCAATCATGGAAGCGCAAAACCGCAATAATGGAATTATGTTTTGACCGGGTCGCGAGACCAGAACCACGAGCAGGTTCCAAGCGGACCAGCGTCGCGTTCGTCTGACAATGAGGAAGAAGTTCGCCAGATCCGCTGCTGCTGTGAAGAGGTAAGTGTTATAAGCTAAATTATTCTTTATCCCTGAAAATTGTAATCAAAAATGACTTTTGACCGATCGGTAAATTACAACTGTGCGGCGCAGGAAGTCCGAAGTCCGTGCACTGCGGTACACGGTTTGTGCGCCGCATCCGGACCGTGAGCGCCCCCCCGCTACTCTTCTGTAGCGAGGGGGGGGAAGCCGCAGTGACCGCGGTGACTGCGCCACGGTCGCCACATCGCCACATGACTATTCCGTCATGTAGCGATGGCTGATGTCCGTCCTCTGTAGCAGGGGGGTGGGGGGGTGGGTGGGAGTTGTTATCTTTTACATTACAAATATTTTAGAATAATTTTTAGTGCACTGTAGGTTATTTTTTCTTGTAAAAAAAAGCCACACATTTTTTTACGTGACATGCTTCTTTGTGTGTGGGGGCTTGTTTGTTCATTCATTCATGAATGAACGAATAAACAACCCCCCCCCCACACACACACACACAGCCCTGAGTGTCACCTTTCATTAGAGCCCAAGATGAAGCTTCTATATTGAATCATTCAAAAGTTACAGACGTTTTTCCAAACTGTGCCATTTGGCACAATTTGGCACAGTTCAAAAACGCCTGGGAACTACCTGAGGAAAAAGCTGTGTAATATATTCATTTTTTGTGGTATTGTTACAAAATTTTGACCTCAGCTGGATAACACTTGGTTCTACATTTCTGTTGCATTTTCCAGCCCGGACATTGTGTTGTGCGCGCTGCTGAGAAGGTGATCGGCTGCAAGCTCCCATCCCTCCAGGACCTGTACATCTCCAGGACCCGGAGGCGTGCAGGTCGGATCATAGCCGACCCTTCACACCCTGGACACGCACTGTTTGCCCCCCTCCCCTCAGGCAGAAGACTTCGGTCCATTGACTAAAACCTCCCGCTACATGAACAGCTTCTTCCCCTCTGTCATCAGACTGCTGAACACTAAGTGACTTATTAGACTCTCGTGCACTATGCACAGCAGCTCAACCGGACTCATGACAATTATCACTGTTTTCTTTTTGCACTACCGATGGCACTATGTGGAACTCCACAATATCTGCTGCTTGTTAATATATTTAAAAATTGCATAGATTAGTATTACTTATTCATATTCTACCTTTTATTGCATGCATAGTTTTTTATCTTTAGTGCTACTCCATGTTTAATGTTGCAGCATTGCACCGAGACAATCATTCTGATTCTGATTTCAGCTTCTTTGTTTGGCAGAAGTCAAAAATTGACTAAAAAGTCAATGAAGATAGGTTTGGGAGCCCATTGGTCAGTTCAAATTTCCGAGGTGGGGGTCTCCCACAGACAGAGGAGAGAGGAGAGGAGAGAGAGGAGAGAGCGAAATTTGATATGAAGAGTGAAATCCTCCTAAAACACATATGTTGCTGAATAAAGCATAAATTCCTTAAACTTTAGTGACCAAGATATTCTACTCAATAATAAGGGAACATACAATATCTCTACATTGTAACTGTAATTAATTTATGATAGTACGCATGCAAAAATAATTTCTTCCTGAAAATAAAGCAACATATATTAAATCATATCAATAAAAACATTTGAAACCACAGTTGTCCATTCCTGAGTTCAGCCAGGTCTTCAGTAGCGGATGGTGTCTTGAAAGAAAGAATATGAATTAATTTATTGTTCACAACTGCAGAGATTCCATTTCAGAGAGGAAAAAAAAATATTCCTGCATCATCCACCAGATGGCACTGTAAAACTGTCTAGTTGGTTAATGAGGAATCTTGTCTCCTAAGTCTGGATTATATCAACCATAAATCTGTTATTTGAAACATTCCTTTGCCAAAGAGCAGAAAAGGGAGAATGACTAAGTCCTGGAGAAAGGATTAACTTCCACTTTATGGCTGATGGATAGTATTACAGCTCTGGTCCTTGGGTGAGAGAAGCAGTTCATGACCAGACTTTTGAGTTGAAACAATTTTTATTCAGCAAAGAATGATTTTACAGATTGGAACCCAAGGTCAACACTACATTGTTCAGATCACAACAACAGAAAACAATAAACTTTTTTTTCTGACATATTACCTGCCCTTTCATATTTTCTTTTTTTGGCACAATTGGAATTCTGTATATCTAAATCTCTAGTTCAAGTACTGTTGCAGCTTTATGTAGTATGTGGGCATTGTAATTGAAAATGGGTCAAGATCTGAATCTTTGAAAAGCAGGTGATTGTTCTAATTTGTAAGTATTATTTAAAAGAAAACCTTCTGCAACTTTATATTTAATCTCTTCTCTCTCTGAAAGGCTTAAATGTAACAACAGCACTCAAAAATCAAGCAAACTAAATTATACAAAATGCAGAGAATCGTGTTTCAGATGCTTCTACTGAGCATTAGAACACAATTTATGGATTGGAATATACTAAAACTCAAACACCATCTGCCTTTAGCCCAAGCAATTCAGTTCTTAATATGACATATAAATACGTCCAAGTCTGGACTTGCAGAGCCTGAAACAGATAGGGCACAGGAGTTCCGCTGTTGTTGCAGGGGATGGACGCTGCTCTGTGGCAACGTTCTCTGGCAGCCTGTGCCTGGTTGTGGCACTCCTCCTCTAGTGAGGCTGACGCTCTTTTTATGAGAGCACGCCAGCACTGCCTGTCTTGTGCTTTGTGAACAAGTTCAGCGGGGGGATGTCACACAACTTGAGGATGTCTTTTAAGGCATCCTTGTAGCATTTGCTGGGGCAACCTCTTTTTCTGTGCCCCTGCAGAAGCTCACCAAATAGCAGCTGCTTTGGGATGCGGTGGTCCTCCATCCTGTTGACATGGCCTGACCAGCGGAGCCGTGTCTTCAGAAGCATTGACATATACAAATATAAGTATCACACAAACAACTGTCAGTGTGTGCAAAATCATCTAAATTACCATTTTAATGGCCACATAAAGTTTTACTATAACCATGGTTTAATCCAAATTGAGCACCTTTAAAAACTTAAGAGATTCAAAATAAATCAAGTTTGATGTATTTACAGCCGTGGACAAAATTGTTGGAACCCCTCTGTTAGTGAAAGAAAAAACCCACAATGGTCACAGAAATAACTTTAATCTGACAAAAGTGATAATAAATAAAAATTCTATGAAAATTAACCAATGAAAATCAGACAATGCTTATGAATTGTGGTTCAACAGAATTATTTTAAAAAACAAACTCGTGAAACAGGCCTGGACAAAAATGATGGTACCCTTAACTTAATATTTTGTTGCAAAACCTTTTGAGGCAATCACTGCAATCAAACGATTTCTGTAACAGTCAATGAGACTTCTGCACCTCTCAGCAGGTGTTTTGGCCCACTCCTCATGAGCAAACTGCTCCAGTTGTCTCAGGTTTGAAGGGTGCCTTCTACAGATGGCATGTTTCAGCTCCTTCCACAGATCTTCAATAGGTTTTAGATTAGGGCTCATAGAAGGCCACTTTAGAATAGTCCAGTGTTTGGCTCTTAGCCATTCTTGGCTGTTTTTAGCTGTGTGTTTTGGGTCATTATCCTGTTGCAAGGCCCATGACCTGCGACTGAGACCGAGCTGTCTGACACTGGGCAGCACATTGAGGCAGCACGGTGGCGCAGTGGTTTAGCACTGTGGCAGCACAGTTTACCCTCGGCCAGGGGATCGTGGGTTCGATCCCAGCCCCCGACCAACAGTGAGCTGTGTGGAGTTTGCATGTTCTCCCCGTGTTGCGTGGGTTTACTCCGGGATTTCTCCGGTTTCCTCCCGCATATCAAAAACATGTAGGTTTAGGGCGCTCGCGCACGCAGCGACCAGCAGCCGGTGGCTTGTCACCGGACTGCAAACCAAATCTACCTACGGGTACAAAAAAGTAACAAAAAAACAAAAAACAAAAAAAACAACAAAAAAAATTCTCTCTAGAATACCTTGATAGTCTTGAGATTTCATTGCATCCTGCACAGATTCAAGACATCCTGTGCCAGATGCAGCAAAGCAGCCCCACAACATAACAGAACCTCCTCCATGTTTCACAGTAGGGACAGTGTTCTTTTCTTGGTATGCTTCATTTTTGCGTCTGTGAACATAGAGCTGATGTGCCTTGCCAGAAAGTTCCAGTTTTGTCTTGTCTGTCCATAGGACATTCTCCCAGAAGCTTTATGGCTTGTCAACATGCAGTTTGGCAAATTCCAGTCTGGCTTTTTTATGATTTGTTTTCAACAGTGGTGTCCTCCTTGGTCGTCTCCCATGAAATCCACTTTGGCTCAAACAACGACAGATAGTGCGATCTGACACTGATGTACCTTGACCTTGGAGTTCACCATGAATGTGTTTAGCGGTTGTTCTGGGCTCTTTTGTTACCATTCGTATTATCCGTCTCCTCCTGCAGCCACGTCCAGGGAGGTTGGCTACAGTCCTGTGGCTCTTTGAATAATATGTGCAACTGTAGTCACAGGAATATCAAGCTGCTTGGAGATGGTCTTATAGCCTTTACCTTTACCATGCTTGTCTATAATTTTCTTTCTAATCTCCTGAGACAACTCTCTCCTTTGCTTCATCTGGTCCATGTTTAGTGTGGTACACACCATGTCACCAAACAGCACAGTGACTACTTGTCCACCCTTTAAATAGGCCGACTGACTGATTACAAGTTTGTAGACACCTGTGATGTTAATTAGAGGACACATCTTGGTTGAACATGTCCCTATGGTCACATTATTTTCAATCTTTTCTAGGGGTACCATCATTTTTGTCTAGGCCTGTTTCATGAGTTTGTTTTTTAAAATAATTCCGTTGAACCACAATTCAAAAGCATTGTCTGATTTTCATTGGTTAATTTTCATAGAATTTTTATTTATTAGCACTTTTGTCAGATTCAAGTTATTTCTGTGACCATTGTGGGTTTTTCTTTCATTAACAGAGAGGTACCAACAATTTTGTCCACGGCTGTTTTTAAAAATGGCTATAGCAAAAATATAGGCTATTTGGTGAGATTCTGGATTAGATGAGAGCAAGACATAAGAATTTGTTTGGCTCTATATTTCTTTGAAATCAATAAATAATTTTGCATTGCTTTTATAAAACAGTTCGTTCCAATTAAGCAATTTTTATTGTACAATCGAGATTCCAGGTTACTAAATTCCATGATAATTGCACTCCAAGTTTCACTGGATATGTATCACTCCACTTCAAAGGTGTTCTAGTAACTGTTAATTACTACCCATTATTTAGTGTCCAGTCTGTCATTTCTATCACTGACTTCTTATGAATATTGCAATACTGTGTTAGATACCTTAATTTCCACAGTGAGGTGCTGTTTGAAAAGAAATCATCCCGTGAACCGGAAGTCCCACCCTTTTAAAAAAATTTTATTCGATCTACCCTTGTAAACATCCTTAAGCTATTTTGCGTCTGTTTTAAAAAAAAGGCAAGGCTAGAGTTGTATTTATTGCCTCAATTAACAAACCACAATACCTTTGTGGAGATGGACTCTTTATTTCTTTATATTTTATATCTGAAAATGCCAAGAAAAAGTGAGCAAAGTGTGCTGAAGCCAAATCGCTAGCATGCTAACTAGCCACCGGCACTGGCCACTTTTTGATCTTGGCCCTTCGGCAGTACCAGCTAAACAGGTGACCCGTATGTATTATAAACATTTATTACTTTTGCACTTGACAATGTTTAATTTGTTTACATGTGTGTGAAAGACAATACACATCTTCATGCTGATTGAGATGTTTAGCAACAGTTACTGGCTACATTTAGAAGGGACTACTTTTTTCTCAGTTGCGCAAAATAACTGGTTAAACAAACAAATCATAATATTTTGTCCAGTATTGCTGTCATTTAATAAAATGTGCTTGTGGAACTGTTGTATGAAAGCAATATTACTCAAGCTCATTGTGGTATCATGAATATTTTAACTGGCAGTGATTTGTTGTACGCCCTCTGCTCTGTGTTGGGCGTACAACGAATCACCACCAGTTAAAATATTCATTGATACTGCCCTCGTTCTTGTGTAATATTGCTTAATTACCTCTGCCAAGGAGGTTATGTTTTTACCGTAGTTTGTCTGTTTGTCTGTTTGTCTGTCTGTTACCAATATAACTGAAAAAGTTATCACCGGATTTTGACGAAATTTTCAGGACAAGTCCGAAATGGGACAAGGAAGAAATGATTAGATTTTGGGAGTGATCTGGATCACCGTCTGGATCCGGGAATTTTTTAAAGGATTCTTTATTATTGCGAGATAGGGCCATTTTGACCATATGTGTATATAACTCCACAATAAATGGTCAGGACGCTTGCCAAAAAAAAAATACAGGATAAGATCCCATTAGGTTCTAGGAAACATCAAAGACTGATCCGGATCCTGCAAAAAATCCGGATACTGTGATCCAGAACAGGAAATAATAGGGCATCTTTGGAATTTTCATCACTGTAAGGTAACAAATTAAGATATAAACATACAATAAACACCAAAATATAGCCAAGACAATGAGGAATCAGTAGTGTGCCAATGGATTTGTTGTATCTTCAAAAGCTATGGAGCTATATCCAGAAGAAAACTGCCATTACCGAAAAAGTGATTTCTGTCAATAACTACTGAACTAATAAAGATATCAAAGTGAATCCAATTGCTAAAGGTATGTTTTCATGGGCAAGGAATCTGAAAATATAGATAAAATAAATGTAGGACTATTATATTTGGGGAAAATAACAATATTAGGGGGAACTGAGGTACTTGGCGGAGGTCTGCGCTCTCCGAGTGCTTTTCTAGTTATATACGTCAATACTAATTTAAAAATTCTGTGAACAAATGTGTTATGTCTGGAAATACCTTGTAATGACGAGGCCAGGTGCACAGTCAAACTTAGCTTTATTGCAGGGGTTGGCAACACAAGATACAGCCAGCAGGCAGGGGCATCGGCAAAGAGGCTGAACTCAGTTTCCCACTGCTATTTATAGGGGCGGTGTAGTGGCGGAAACAGAAGTGGGCGCCACTACACCACACTTCACAAATAAGAGCATCTGAACAACACTGAACTATACAACACCCCCACCCCCACCCCGGTAGAAAAGTCCAAAACACACATACAATTAAGACTCTCCCCAATTTAGAACTCGAATCATGCACAAAGAAAACTAAAACTGAAAACACTAAAGGGCCTATCACATCCACACAACAAACCTAAGCTGGGGGGACAGGTGGACTACCATCCTATCCCACACGGCAAGGTGGGTCATTCTTCCACCTATACAGTAAGTAAATATATAAAGTCCATACATAAACTAAAAATACTGCTGTGTTCCTAAACTAAATAAAACACATAAAATGATCCCAGAACAATATACAACCGCATGAACATTAGAACTCTCTTATATATTTTTTTCCACACATGCACAAACATACGAACATTGAAACGTTTTTTTTTTTTCATTATTATAATTTTCCTCTAAACACCTACAAAGAACCACACTATTAGAACTCATTTTCTTTGTGTTATATACTGTACATAAACTCACACTCCACTTGGCGAAATAGTGGTGGAAGTGGCCTGTGGGGGCCCCAGACAGTGTCTCAGTATGTCTACTCCTGGAGGCAGCATGCCTCTGGGGCTGCAGCTGATCATGTAGACGGTGCTGTGCCTCATCTTCTTCGCCGTCAGCCACTCCTCCCATCCAGACCCACCATCCAAAACCTCCTCCTGGGCATTGGCAACCTCGCCAATGGGCCTCCGCTCATTGCCGTGCTTCCACAAACCATCTGACAGTTGAAAGTGGGCTGTGCCCCATTTAGCCACAATGTGCAGATGTGCGATGTCCCGGCTGATTCTCAAGCTGTCGTTTGGCCCTTATTCTCCATGGGCGTTCCTCCCCCACGAACCTGAACCCGGTCCGTAACCTTCAGGGGAGCTTTGCTCGGCCTGGAGTGTTGCTGATCGACACTCAGTTCATCGCCTGTCAGTCTGGCCCCGACTCCTTGTAAAGCTGCTGCTGAAGCTCCAGATTCCCCGGCCCACTGTGGCTGAGCTCTGGAGGAAATTGAGGCTCGCTCGTCACATTCAGTACCTTCGTCCAAGGTATCCCGAGCGCTGGTGCTGAGACCCTCCTGTGTCAAACTTGAGTGAGGCTGGTCCTGTTTGACCGCCGTGGTGCAAGACAAATCCTTCCCCCACACCGCATCGTCCTCCGCCGCCAAAACCAGACGGTTCCGCCAGCACAACCAGTCCACTCCTTTCCAACGTCATCTCTAATGGCAAACCTCAGTCCATAAAACAGGTCACAGCCCATAATGTTGTTGCCTTGGGCCATCGCGTGGAACGTGTAGTTAGGCATCACCACTGACTTGTACCGAGCAGTCAGCTCCAGCGTTCCAACCGTGCGCAGTCTGTCACCTCCATAACCATAGAGCGGCGCTGGGTCATCTCTTATTCTGTAGTAGGGGAACAATTTCCTCACCATGGCCCAATTCAATAATGATCTCTCCGACCCCATGTCAATCAGCAGTGGTACCTCCTCATCATCCAGCGTCACCATACAGTACTTGAACCCGTTGGTACTTGGGGACACCACATGGACAATTATCGGGGCGGGTGCAGCTGTTACTCTCCGTGGGCTCTCTGGCTTGGACACATGACACACCCTGGCATAATGGTTCAAGCGTCCTCACATGCCACAGCACTTCCCTCTAGCCGGGCATTCCCCAGTCTTGTATCGGTGCTTCATGGACCCACAGCCCATACACACGGGCTTTCTCGGGGCAGACCTCAGGTTGATGGCGTAGGTTTCCGCGCTGTCGTCGGCCGCGCTATCCTCACTGTCAGGGTCCGCTACTAATGCTGCGGCGGCAGGTTCCAGCTGTCATTGTGATTGGCGCCACTTTAGCTCCGAAGCTAGCTTGTCCACAGTCTCCATCTCAAGAGCTAGCTTGACAGCCTCTGCTAACATTAGGTCACTCGTTGCCAAAAGCAGCCTAGCTCGCAAAGCATTGCTGGTTGTGTGTTCTGCCAGCTGGTCACATACCATTCCCTCCTCTAATGTCGCGAAACAGCACTCGCTAGCCAGCTGCTAATGGTTGGCGACAAACTGGCGGACAGGCTCACCCACTCACTGGTGTTGTTATCCAAACCGAATCTTCCGGACGGTGACGTCCAGGGTGTGGAAATGGTGTGCCAACAACTCGACCACATCCTCATGCAAGTCGGTAGCTCTGAGTGTATGCAGGATGCACTGGCCTTTGAACCCCAAATTATGCACCAGAAGCACATGTGCCCTCCATCTATCTAGCTCACCCAGGTCAAGCACCGCGATGTAGTTTTGAAAGGCAGCAAACCATCTTGGCCAAGGCATATGTGGCTCACCCAGGAGCTCCAGGAAGGGCCAAAGTGGTGAAACACACGCCTCCATTTTTACTCTCGTCGCCAAAACGTTATGTCTGGAAATACCTTGTAATGACGAGGCCAGGTGCACAGTCGACCTTTGCTTTATTGCAGGGGTTGGCAACACACAAGATACAGCCGCCAGGCAGGGGAATCGGCAAAGAGGCCGAACTCAGATGCCCGCTGCTATTTATAGGGGCGGTGTAGCGGCGGAAACAGAAGTGGGCGCCACTACCCCGCACTTCACAAATAAGAGTATCTGAACAACATTGAACTGTACAACAAAATGGCCACAGGTAGATCCACACACACTTTTTATACAAGCCAGCCTTTGGATTTTATTATTTCAACATAAGCAAGCTGTTAGTATTACAGTAAAAAGCAGACTGTACTCAACAGAGATGCCATCCTTTTCTCGTCATTCATAAGACATGAGCAAATACACATAATTCAAGAATATGCATCAGTGATTCTGTTTATTATCTGTCCATATTGACTTTCCAGGCCCACGGCCTTCGGGCCTTGATCTGTGACTTTTTGACCCTAAAACCGTAGCCATGGGTTAGGTTCTCAAATTCGGTGACCCCTAGATTCATTTTTTTTTTTTTGTTCTCGAGTTAGAGCATAGATGACCTCATCACCTTGACCTTTGACTTTTTGACTGCAAAAACATAATCCCAGGTACTAGTTCTGAGGCCAACCTTTGTTTAAAGTTTGGTGAAATCGATTCTCAAGGTATGGGGGTGTCACATGGTGAGCGACTAACAACTGCAAGAGGGATAAAAAAAAAAAATCAGCTCAATATTTCGGCCTGACACACAGCAAGAAATGTGAACTTGTTCAGAAGGAATCATGGACCTTGCTGTGCTGGATAAACAATGGTTACTGTGGGGAGCAACAGGGGATCAGAAGATGATCACATGATTTCTGTGTGTGGCTATCATCTGTATTTTGTTGTGAGGTGACTGTACTGATGTTTTCTGTTCAGTAAAGTTAATTAAAAAAACTAACCTGAACTAATGCTGTAAGATTGCCTGAAATACACACTCTGGTCCCCATATTGCTGCTTTTGTGTTTACATCTCTACATTATTTTCAACAGATGTCAAAAAGTTTGGGAGAATCGAAGACTGCAAGAGTTAACAAATTCTCGTCAATGTTCATGTTGTGCACAGGTGGAAATATATTATTGGCTCTTCAGTGAAACCGACTAATTGGTCAATGCAAGGCAAAAGCAATGAAATCTTTTCAGTTTGGATTGCCTGTGCATGCATGTTTACATGAAATTTTACAAACACCAGAGGCACGTGTCCTTTCACAAGAGAAGGACTCGTGATCGTGATTGCCTTATCAAGTTTGTTTCACTGAAAATGAATAGAGGAGAGGTGATGTCCGCTGCTGTGTGCCCTCAGTGTGGGCGGAGGTGCAGCTAGATGGACAGACCACCCTACCCACACTTCAACTCCGTCGTATAGGGTAAAAATGCCCAGATGGGATAAACTTTTAAACCACCCTGATCCAGCTTTAGCCTACACAGCTACAGTGGGGAAAAAAAGTATTTAGTCAGCCACCAATTGTGCAAGTTCTCTCACTTAAAAGATGAGCGAGGTCTCCAATTTTCATCATAGGTATACCTCAACTATAAGAGACAAAATGAGAAAAAAAAAATCCAGAAAATCACATTGAAGGATTTTTAATGAATTAATTGGTAAATTCCTCAGTAAAATAAGTATTTGGTCAATAACAAAAGTTCATCTCAGTACTTTGTTATATACCCTTTGTTGGCAATGACAGAGGTCAAACGTTTTCTGTAAGTCTTCACAAGGTTTTCACACACTGTTGCTGGTATTTTGGCCCATTCCTCCATGCAGATCTCCTCTAGAGCAGTGATGTTTTGGGGCTGTCGCTGGGCAACACGGACTTTCAACTCCCTCCAAAGATTTTCTATGGGGTTGAGATCTGGAAACTGGCTAGACCACTCCAGGACCTTGAAATGCTTCTTACGAAGCTACTCCGTTGCCCGGGCGGTGTGTTTGGGATCATTGTCATGCTGAAAGACCCAGCCACATTTCATCTTCAATGCCCTTGCTGATGGAAGGAGGTTTTCACTCAAAATCTCACGATACATGGCCCCATTCATTCTTTCCTTTACACGGATCAGTCGACCTGGTCCCTTTGCAGAAAAACAGCCCCAAAGTGTAATGTTTTCACCCCCATGCTTCACAGTAGGTATGGTGTTCTTTCTCCTCCAAACACGACAAGTTGAGTTTTTACCAAAAAGTTCTATTTTGGTTTCATCTGACCATATGACATTCTCCCAATCCTCTTCTGGATCATCCAAATGCTCTCTAGCAAACTTAAGACGGGCCTGGACATGTACTGGCTTAAGCAGGGGGACACGTCTGGCACTGCAGGATTTGAGTCCCTGGCGGCGTAGTGTGTTACTGATGTAGCCTTTGTTACTTTGGTCCCAGCTCTCCGCAGGTCATTCACTAGGTTCCCCTGTGTGGTTCTGGGATTTTTGCTCACCGTTCTCGTGATCATTTTGACCTCACGGGGTGAGATCTTGTGTGGAGCCCCAGATCGAGGGAGATTATCAGTGGTCTTGTATGTCTTCCATTTTCTAATAATTGCTCCCACAGTTGATTTCTTCACACCAAGCTGCTTACCTATTGCAGATTCAGTCTTCCCAGCCTGGTGCAGGTCTACAATTTTGTTTCTGGTGTCCTTTGACAGCTCTTTGGTCTTGGCCATAGAGGAGTTTGGAGTCTGACTGTTTGAGGTTGTGGACAGGCGTCTTTTATACTGATAACGAGTTCAAACAGGTGCCATTAATACAGATAACGAGTGGAGGACAGAGGAGCCTCTTAAAGAAGAAGTTACAGGTCTGTGAGAGCCAGAAATCTTGCTTGTTTGTAGGTGACCAAATACTTATTTTACCAAGGAATTTACCAATTAATTCATTAAAAATCCTTCAATGTGATTTTCTGGATTTTTTTTTTCTCATTTTGTCTCTCATAGTTGAGGTATACCTATGATGAAAATTGGAGACCTCTCTCATCTTTTAAGTGGGAGAACTTGCACAGTTGGTGGCTGACTGAATTGTTGCAGCATTGCACCGAGACAAATTCCTAGTTTGTGTACTACATGAACAATGGCAATAAATCTGATTCTGATTCTGACTAAATACTTTTTTACCCCACTGTATGCTCTAGTGAAACTTGTTTCTGGCTTCTAATATACAGAAAATTATCCACAGTGGAAAATCACAAGGCGAGTCCACTGACAATTCTTTTACTTCTGCTCAGTCAAAATTGTGTGCTGTTATCATCAGATTCCCACATTTTGACGGTGTTTATTCCAAATTTACACGGAATCTTCTGTATAGCATACATTTTAAAATGGCCAGTTGAAGGGTTAATAGTCCTCCGTGTTAGGGCAGGCTTCTGTGGTGTCAGAACACAGTGCAGTACAAGCTGTTTTTAGTGGGAAGACTGGGGAACAAAGCTGATGGTCTTTGATCAACTCAGCAGACCGGCAGACCTGAGACACACTGAGGCGAAAGAAAGGCAACTTGTTTGATGTGAGTGTGCTTGATAGAGTGAGCGGTTGCTTTGAAAGTAGGAGCTTTTCTTTCAGCAGCACGGCTGTCTGTGCGGAAGAAAATGCTCATCGCTGGCTTGCCTCTGGCTTTTAACTGCCAGGAGCGTGTTCAATGGAGTAGAGGCTGGTAGGGAGGAGGGTTAATCAGCGCCTGTCCTTAATTACAGCAAATCACTATGTTATGCCTGAATAGTGAAATATGGATGGATTACAGCTACAGAATCATCAGAGATGATCATCAATCCAATTTACTAGATTAGGAATTGTAATGCTCAGGAAGATCACAAGGTCAGTGTGCTAATGGGTTAGTGGAAAATGCACTGGAGCAGCAGAGAAACCCTCATGTGTGAGAGGTGATAGTAAGAGGTGAGAGGCTCAAGGACTCCACAGAAAGAAAGCCTCAATAAATTCATCACGCTTGATGGAAAGAGGCTGTGACATTCACTTAATAAGTTTCCACGCTGCTTCAGCGCTGTGTGTGATTGGAGGTGTCTCCTGCCTGTCACTGAGAGGCAGTTACTGTGACTTTCCACAAGAGCGAAGCTCTTTCTCACTATAACTGTCGCTCTAGAACCTTCACAGAGACATACTCAGCATCAGCGAGAAGACACAGGAGAATAGTTTTTAGAAGCTGAGCTATAACAATGGGAGACATTATGCCAGATAGACACTGGAGAAGGGCAGAAAAAGGGGAAGGATGAGCGAGACAGCATGTGAAACAATATACAGAACTGGTACTGAGAGAAAGACTGGGAGAAAATGGTGCAAAATCCAAGAGATGGTTAGAAAATGCATTGTTGTTAACTACAGGATACAGTAGTGTGAAAAAGTATTTACCCCCTCCTGATTTCTCTTTTTTTTTCCAAGTTTGTCACACTTTAGTATTTCAGATCATCAAACAAATTTAAATATTGGACAAAGATAACACAAGTCAACACAAAATGCAGTTTTTAAATAAAGGTGTTTATTATTAAGGGTAAAAAAAAAAATCCAAACCTGCATGGCCCTGTATGAAAAAGTGGCTTCCCCCCCCCCCCCCGGGTTAAAACATCAATTAACTGTGGTTTATCACATCTTTGGAAAGCTGAGTTCAATTTCTCTAGCCATACCCAGACCTGATTACTGCCACACCTGTTTTCAATCAAGAAATCACTTAAATAGGACCTGCTTGACAAAGTTAAGAAGACCAAAAGATCCTCAAACGCTAGGCATCATGCTGCATCCAAGGAAATTCAGGAACAAATAAGAAACGAAGTAATTGAGATCTATCAGTCTGGAAAAGGTTATAAAGCCATTTCTAAAGCTTTGGGACTCCAGCGAACCACAGTGAGAGCCATTATCCACAAATGGCAAAAACATGGAACAGTGGTGAAACTTTCCAGGAGTGGCCGGCCAACCAAAATTACCCCAAGAGCGCAGCAATGACTCATCCAAGAAGTCACAAAAGACCCCACAACAACATACAAGAAACTGCAGGCCTCACTTGCCTCAGTTAAGGGTAGTGTTCATGACTCCACCATAAGAAAGAGACTGGGTAAAAATGGCCTGCATGGCAGAGTTCCAAGACGAAAACCACTGCTGAGCAAAAAGAACATAAAGGCTCGCCTCAGTTTTGCCAGGAAACCTCTTGATGATCCCCAAGACTTTTGGGAAAATACTCTGTGGACTGACGAGACAAAAGCTGAACTTTTTGGAAGGTGTGTGTCCCATTACATCCGGCATAAAAGTAACACAGCATTTCAGAAAAGGAACATCATACAAACAGTAAAATATGGTGGTGGTAGTGTGATGGTCTGGGGCTGTTGTGCTGCTTCAGGACCTGGAAGACTAGCTACAGTAAATGGAACCATGAATTCTGCTGTCCACAAAAAAATTCTGAAGGAGAATGTCCAGCCATCTGTTTGTGACCTCAAGCTGAAGCGCACTTAGGTTCTGCAGCACGACAATGATCCAAAACACACCAGTAAGTCCACCTCTGAATGACTTAAGAAAAACAAAATGAAGACTTTGGAGTGGCCTAGTTAAAGTCCTGACTTGAATCTGATTGAGATGCTATGGCATGACCTTAAAAAGGCGGTTCATGCTCAAAAACCCTCCAATGTGGCTGAATTACAACAATTCTGCAAAGATGAGAGGGCCGAAATTCCTCCACAGTGCTGTAATAGACTCATTGCCAGTTATCGCAAGGGTGGCCCAACCAGTTATTAGCTTTAGGGGGCAATCACTTTTTCACACAGGACCATGTAGGTTTGGATTTTTTCCCCTTATTAATAAACACCTTCATTTAAAAACTGCATTTTGTGTTTACTTGTGTTATCTTTGTCCAATATTTAAATTTGTTTGATGATCTGAAACATTTAAGTGTGACAAACATAAAAAAAAGAGAAATTAGGAAGGGGGCAAACACTTTTTCACACCACTGTACCTTAAGCATTAAGGCATTTAATTTTTATGAAGTCAGTGATTACTAGTGACACTAGAAAAAAAAATACTATGATTCATAATCCCTTAATTCAAAAACAGAGAATAATAATAATAATAATAATCACGATAATCAAGGATAACAATCTCATATATTTCTAATATTTTCACCTTATTCAACTTCAAATCATTTCCCAAAGTAAAACTGTTGACATCGCTTTCATATAATAAACTATTCTCGGGGCTTGATTTTCCGCAGCAATACGTCTCTGCACACAGGGAAGGCGGTAGTGATGGGATCCAGAGTTCACTAAAATGTACTGAATCACTTCAGTCCGTTCACTCAAAAAAATCTGTTCTAAAGATTTGTACACCAAATCACTCAGTGCTGTACTGGAGCTCTAACTGCCTGACACTGGTTGAACTGAAAAACGCGGCTGAACTGAGTGGGCAGGGCTCGCGCCTTCACTGCTCTTCAGTACGTTCACTGACTGAACTGATGAGAACTTGAGAGAGACAACTGTATGAATCAGCAGCAGTGTCGGCCTCTGTGCCACAGTACACGTTCCTTCGTTCATGTACTGACAATGTGCGGGAGGCTGCTGTATGAATCAGACGCTGTACAAATCAGCTGCTGTACGAATCATCCGATGTGTTGGTCTCTGCTCCACAGTACACGTTCGTTCGTTCATGTACTGACTGTTATATGCTGCCATAACACTATGCACAGCAAGGACATGATGGCTCAGGTACGGCTGACGTCATCACGCTGTGCCTATAATAAGAGACCGACGGCAGCAGCCCGGGTCTTTTGGTGCTCTGCCTCTAACCTGTAACACCACCTGTTCTCCTGTATAGTTAGTTTGCTAGCTACAGTTCTGTGTTCCACGTGCTACCAGCTTCTCTAATAAAAGGCACCATTCAGCACAGCCATTGTCTCTGCTGTCCCTCATTCACAGACACAACAATGGCAACAAGGATGACCCACGCAACACCGAGTATAATGGAGACTGAGCTGCCACGTTTCGCCGATACGAAAACAGCCCGAAGAATCAGATTTCACCAGTGTCGACAGAGAGCAGGAGAGACAACCCAGCAGTATGTCGCAGACCTCTGCTGTCTAGCGAGCATGTGCAGGTTTGAGCAACTAGAAGATGGAATGGTGTGGAACCAGCTAGCGGCACACACCTACAACCCGAGGCTGCAGGTGAAGCTGTTAATGGTGCCAGACGACCTGAAACTGGCGAAGGCGGTTGAGTTAGCATTCTAGCTAGAGGCCACCGCCCAGCTAACATCACAGCTAGGTGCTTCACAACAACAAACCCTGCTAGCTCATGCAATTACCCCAGCAGAAGCACCCATTAACACTGCGTCCTGCTTGGGAGATGCCGAGGTGAACACCACGGGACAACAGGGCATCATGGGGCGCTGAATGTGTGGTAAATGTGGTTTCCCCGTATACCGAATACGCACGTGCCCCTGCCTGGCCATGGGGCAGCGATGCCAGCACACGGAGAGAGGGCATAAACCGGACTCGTCCCAGATCCTCCCCCGGCATAAACCTCAGGGAACCGCTGCAGTGCTACAGTGGGATGGCAGTGGCTCAGGAGGTAGGGCAGGTCGTCCAATAACCGGATGGTTGGCGGTTCGAATCTCGCTCTCCCCAGATATCCTGCCGTTGTGTCCCTGGGCAAGACACTTTACCCACCTTGCCTCCTGTGTCCATAACTCAGGGTATGAATGTGTATAAATGCTTGGTGGTGGCCGGAGAGGCTGTTGGCGCGGACTGCCAGCCACGTTTCCGTCAGCCTGCCCCAGGGCAGCTGTAGCTACAGTAGTAGCTTGCCACTACCATTGTCTGTCTGGAGTGAACGAATAATGTATCTACTTGTAAAGCGTCTTTGAGTGTCTATGATAAAGCGCTATATAAATCTGATGCATTATTATTATTATTACAGGAGAGAGGGTTCGAGGCCAAGCAGGACCCCGGTGAACGACGAAAACCCGGCATGCGTCCTATTGCTGGTGAGAGCAACACACTGCTGCGACCACAACCAGCAACAGGAGAGAGAAGGCGTAAATCGGACTCGTCTCAGATTCTCGCACGGCATAAGCCTCAGGGAGCCGCTGCAGCACTGCAGGACAGAGAGTCTGTGGCCGAGCAGGACCCAGCAGAACAACACCAATCCAGAGCGTGTCCTGCCGCTGGCATGAACAGCACACCACCACAACAGCAACCAACATCAGGCACGAGAAAGCAGCAGTGCCGAGTGCAGCTGAACAGATCGCCACTTGCAGTATTCGATTGGGTTCGGGTACGCCAATCCGAACGCCTGGACCTGCAGATGCTCCAGTCATTGTTGATGATGATCACCACACAGTTGGGGCCAGCCACCTTCCAGATGGCTGATTGTTTGAGACAGCACGCCAGGCGTCTGCGAAAGATAAGAGCAGCTGCCCCGGATCAAGACGCCATGATGGAACAGACCCAGCCAGTGTGGGACCCAGACTGGGATTTTGCTGATGAGACAGCGATACCAGCCAGAGAGCACCCAGGTCCGCTGCAACCAGCACCTCCAGGGGCGTGCCCACCGTGGGCTCACCAGAGGCCCCCTGAAATTGAACTGAAAGTGACTCTGTTTTGAAATGTTTGACAGAGCGTGGTTGGAAACATAGTGCCAGAATAACCCGTTCAACCATGCAGCGCCTACCGGTAGTCCACCCGGTTGCCCCGGTTCATGTTTGTTCTTATGCCTGTCATAATGTTAACAATGATTTTGGTTTTTCCCAGGGGGGAGGTGAATGTTATGTGCTGCCATAACACTATGCACAACATGGATGTGATGGCGCAGGCACAGGTGACGTCATCATCAGGTCTATGCCAAGGTACTGGAGAGGAGAGTCCGGCCATTGGTTGAACCTCGGATTCAGGAGGAGCAATGCGGTTTTCATCCTGGCCGTGGCACATCAGACCAACTCTTTACCCTCTCGAGAATCCTCGATGGTTTGTGGGAGTTTGTCCAACCAGGTTACATGTGTTTTGTGGACTTGGAGAAGGCATTCGACCACGTCCCTTGTGGTTTGTTGGGGGAGGGGGTGCTTTGGGAGTACTGGGTATCGGGGTTGTTGTTACGAGCTATTTGGTCTCTGTATGACTGTTGTGAGAGTTTGGTTCGTATTGCCAACACTCGGCCGGACTCATTCCCAGTGAGAGTTGGACTCTGCCAGGGCTGCCCTTTGTCACCGATCCTGTTCATAATTTTTATGGACAGGATTTCTAGGCGCAGCCAGGGAACGGAGGGTGTCATGCTTGGTGACCACAGGATCTCATCTCTGTTGTTTGCAGATGATGTTGTCCTGCTGGCTTCATCCAGCAATGACCTACGAGACCAAGGTCTTTCCTTCCATCTTTGTTATAAAATCCAAAAAAGGCCTGACATTTGAGCTAACTTTGAGCTAACTGCTTCCAAACTTTCAAAGCTGGCTGCAAGTCTCCGAGACTTCACTTGACTGGGTGCTTGCTTTGCGCTAGTAGACTGAAAATGTTATTGATTAACTGATAACCCAAAAGTATATGTGTGCGCATTTGTTTTAAAATAACAGATCAATCCATACGTTTATCGATCGATGCATTGTCACCAGTGCCAAGTATCTCAATCCATCACTGAATCAATCTTTTTTTCCCACCCCTAGTGTTAGAGTATATTAAATGTCGATGCCCCTTGTATTTTTTAAAGCACGTTCTCTTTTTCTGTTCATATTTCTTTTTAATATTCAATTTTAAACTCATCATACCCTCAAAAACTGCTTTAATATGAAAAAAGAATCTCCTAATATCATAAAGTAAAAAAAAAAAAAAACTATATGAGAGCTAAAGGTGGGGAATATCTCAATATATAGCCTAGCAATAGTGTGTCATATAGAGGCACCAATCATCACAATATTTTATTTTAAAACGCATTAATAGATATTTCAAATATAAACCCAACTCTTTGGGTATCAGATTAATAAAAACAATTACTCTAGGTGGATTAGATGATGTTAAAGGAACATTATGTAATACTGACAACTAGTGTTTCAAAATGACACTGCAGTCCAAATTCAAAACAGTGGAGAGTGTTGTTCCCTCCCTCCATACTCCTCTCCTTACACAGAATCACCCCGCTTGCCAAGTTGATGGCAGGACTCTTTTTTTCTTTTGTCACAGAAGTTTGCCTGGTGCTGCAAGGAAGTAGTTTACATCAGCGCAAAACAAAAACAAATCATTGTTGTGAAATTTTCAAATCGGAATATTCAGGTTGTAGCATGTTGGAGAAGCCAGTTTTTCATCTTAAATGTTTAATTAATCTATGGTGACACCTCACGATTGTTTTTATAGTTTGTTTGCATAAACAATCTTACAGATGTCTCCTTTAAGTGCTCACTGTGTGGTGCCATCAGCACAGAGGTGTGACTTGTGAGATTTAGCTAGGACTTAGACAAGAAGTGAAGCTTAAAGAAAACAAAATTGCAGCATATAAAGTTATACCACTCAACATATCACAACATCATAATACAAGGTGTGTCAGAAAAGAAACAGGACTGGGGCCAGAAAAAAATGTATTCCAAATGTAAACTACAAACTACACGTTTTCCCTTTCAGAACAATCCTCCTCAAGTCTAACACACTTTCCCAATCTTCTCCGCCACACCTCTATGCATTCCTGGAAGGTTCTCCCGGGATTCTCCGCAGTTCTCTTCTCACAAACCTGTTGATGGCTTCCACATCCAGAAAATGTGTCCACTTGATGACCCACATGGAACCAGATCAGGTGAGTAGGAAGGCTGCTTAAGCACGGCAATGTTTTTTTCAGACAGGAACGGCCAGATGCTCCAGGCGTTGTGAGCTGGTGCATTGTCGTGGTGAAGCAGCCATGAGTTGTTTTGCCACGACTGTCGCCTTTTCTCGCACACCAAATGAGGCACACACCACAGGATCTCTTTGTTGAGATGCTGGTTGACTGTCTGGGCCTGTGGCAGGAACTCACCAGGGACGATGCCCTCACATCAAACAGCACACTAAGTCTTGTTACTTCTCTGACACACTTCGTAATATCACAAGTACTGTGACAGTACTGTATCCTTGGGCTGTCTGGAAATTTACACCCTTAATGAGCACTACTATCAGGAAAAAGAAAATGTCTTTCCATAAACAAAATCCGAGGACAGACTTTGAGGATTAGCATTTGACTTCCCACTCAGGAGGACTCACCTTCACAGAAAGAGTGGAGCATAAGGAAGGGAAGGAAGAGCTTGGCAACTGCCATCCTGCCACCTAAACCCACACTCCTCAACATCACCTGCACCTGAGAAAACACAAGCAAACAAAGAATAAAACCACAGGTGACCACATGGCTGACTACATTAATGATCCTATCTAGCAACATAATCCTCCAACATCATTTACCCCATTTGAGTAAAGTGATATCTACAGAATGACTACAGAACCATTAGAGGACTAAAGATTCATCCATGTTTGTGTCATGAGGAGAGAGGTGTTGAGGGACAATTTGCAGCAAAAGCTCATTGTCAGTATTGTGTGAACATGGTGTAATAGCATCATCAGCATGTTGTACTATTAAGCATCAGTTAATTAGATCAAACACAAAGCAACAATAATGGCTTCTCTTGCTCCACTACATAGGCATGAATGACAACTGTGGCAGTGGTGGCTTAATAGTTAGGGATGTGAACTGGTGAGTGGAGGGTCACTGGCTCAATCCCAGGACCAGCAGGATCAGATCTGGGTGGGACAGATGACTTACAAGGGGGGATGAAAAATTCATAGTGGTCAAATTTGACCAAATGTGGTTTATTTTTCAACTGCAGGGATCCAAGCGCTGCAACCCCAATGGAAGAAGTGTGTGGACCAAATGGGAGACTATGCTGAAAAATAAACCACATTTGGTCAAATTTGACCACTATGAACTTTTCAGCCCCTTCCTCGTAGCAGTGTTTACCTCACCCTCCTTAACCCTATAGTGGTGCCCCTTAACTGCTCCAGTGGAGCTGCTCAGTGGCCACAGGTCAGTCTGTGGTTGTACTAGGCAGCTTCCAGGTGTGAATGTGTAACTATGTGAGTGTGAACAGGGCGTCCCTGAAAAAGAGAGATTGCCTCTCAATAGAATTACCCTGTATAAATAAAGGTTAAATAAAAAAAATAAAATGACAACCAATAGTGAAAGTCAACATAAGAAAAGAAACAGTTGTTAACAGGATGTTTATTTAGAAGTAGGTGTGTGTGTAGCAAAAAAAAAAAAAGCCCATACATGGTAATAAACTGTAAATCTGCTGTACTGGCTACTTTATACACTTTTTAATATGTCTTTGCCTCACTTAGACCATCCATTTTATGATAGTGACACTCTTAACACTGAAATCACTTGCCCCAGCAAGGCCTCACTAGTCAGCCCACTGACTAGAAGACTTCTACGCTGATTAATTTGTAAGTGTTATCTCTAACAGTTCTCAAATCCTACAGCCCATATGCAGAGACTTGTCCTTATCCAATTATTTAATAAGAGGACAAAAGTTTAATAACCAACAGAAAGTAGCTTGTGAGACAATAAAATGCAACAAAAAATATGCTTTGTGTTGGAGCCTGGTGTTCTGTCACTATTTTTACAGCATGCAGGGAATTCAAATCAATTCAGACAAAGCAGCGGAAATTTACAGGTGAGTGGAAATAAATGCAATGTAAATAGGGTGCCATTGCATATCGTGTAAATGTGTTTGTGTGCATGTATGTGTAGGTGCAGTGTAAGTGTGTAATAGCACCTGTCCATGTGTGTTAGTTTGAATAAGCACATTTGTTTTCATTTGGACACTCGCTTCCTCAGTATTATTGCACTTCAGTCTCAGTAACAAGGAAACCTGCATGGCGATGGTGACTACTAACCCGAACCATATTCTGTTTCCCCTTTTTAATAACAATTTTTTCATCACACATTCATTTACCTCTGCCTTCACACCCTGAAAACCTGATTTTCCGAGGACCTTCTCACTCGCAAGATGTCACACAGGCACATTATTGTTGTATTTTTTTACACGCCGAATGCTTCTTTCGTTTGCATGAGAGTAAATAGATTTCAGTAGAATTTCTTTAATAACAGCGTTTCCTCTGGTAACATTTCTTGGTGGCGGCCTGCCACGGCAGAAAAATTTCCGCCGCTCTATCAGGACATATAAATTTAAGAAAAATTTATGAAGGAATGACTATCCGCAAGCGTGTACACGAACAACGCGTATGACTGTCATCCGCGCGGAGAATCAGAAGCGCCTCGTCCGCGTGTTCTAGTCGTCAGCCAGGCAGAGTGTCTTGCTACTAGTGTGACTGTCCGAGAGAAACACAAGCTTATTAAAGTACTTTAAATGCAGAAAAAAGCAGAAGAGGTATGTAAGCGCTGGAGTCATTTATCCTGGTTTTAACCCCCTGGTAACGGGAGCAATAATGGAAGAGTCGCATAGCTAACAGGTGTGGTTAAGAGCTTGAGTTGGTTCATTTTGTTTAATTATTGTTTTTTTGGTTTTCTTATTTCAGACAAGAATGAAAAGGAGCTGTTTTTAACCTTTACCTTAGTTATTATTAACTAATTTATGTTCACTATTATGTACCTAGAAAGTTAAGATGACCAAAATTCACGAAGTCACTGACTTTAATCCATCAGCAGCCTTCAGGCAAACTAAACGTGTGACCATTTAGATTTCAAAATAAGGGAAGTTTTTCCTGCTGTCTGGGTGGTGAGGAGATTTCTAAAAAACAAATAAAATAAAATAAAATTATACATATATATATATATATTATTACTATATATAAATATATAGTAATATTTTAACAGAAATAACTGCATCTTTGGTCATTTAAGTTAATTTATTTAATTAAATACAATTTTAATAATATTTTTTTTAAATCAGAGCTAAATTATTGCTCTGTTCTAACTGCAAAATTATGGTCAAAAATATAAATTGTTATAATGAAAAAGTAAAAAAAAATACCACAGTCTGTTTCAAATTTATTTAAAAAAAACAGTAATTTTATTTTTAAAAAAACAGACAAAAATTAGCCATAAAATAATGCACAAATATATAATAAAGTCTCAAATGTACAAGAAAAGTCAATTTTACAAGAGGAAATTGCAAATTTGAAAAAAACGGCTTCAAATTTAGATAAATTTACAGAGAAAAGTAGAAAACTATAAGAAAATTGCTCTAAATTTTTGAGAAAAACCTCAAAACTTCAAGACTGAAGTCATTACTCAAGTTTTTAAGTGGGTGTTCTTTGTACACTTAACTCTATGAGAAATTTTTGGTTGTCTACTTTTAATTATTAATTTCAAAGCACTGCTTTTACATGAGTAGAATTTCTGGTTACTATACCCACCTGATCATATAAGTATGCATGAGTAAATTACTGTTATAAATGTTTGTTTATTTGTTTGTTTTTGCTTGCCTACTCTCTCAATGGGAAAAAAAAAGAAACACTAGAATAAAAATACAAAAATATACACGTTTTTGTCATTTCTGTAAACTATGACAAAAACATCCTGCAGGACAAAACATGACACTTGATATTTTCTAACTTGTTTGTATACCACCATAGATAGAGAGAGAACCTGAATTAAACAGAGCTCAGAGAGGGCAAGATGAGACAGAAGAGAAGAGCCAAGGAGAGGAAAGTGTTCAGGCAGAGGGTCCAGGAGAGGTGAGAGCAGAGGAAGGAGAGAAGGCTGACATCACGAAAAAGTCTAAACACAGGATATCTGGGTGGGACCCCAACTGGCCCAATATTCCAATATTCAAGCCTTGGTTGTACAATACTCCATATGCAAAGTTACTGTGCAAAATGTAAAAAAAAAAAAAAAAGAAAGAAAGAAAGAAATAGTATAAAATATTCTAATAAAACATATCTCAGTAACAATACTGTCATGTGTTTACTGCCCCACCCCCCGCCCCGGAAAAATATGTTGCCACTGCACCAAGGTCTTTAAGCCAGAGGAAACACTGAAGAACTGAAGAACTGTTGCAGGTGGTAGAACTTCTTCTGTCAATGTACCGCTGACATTCAGGGTTATATTTAAGCCAAACCATCAATTCTTTAATCAAATCAAATCAAACTTTATTGTCATATTGCTGTACATACAACTGTAGTGCAGGCAAGATGAAATTGCGTTTCTCTCGGCATCCATATAAATAGAAGCAGCATGATTTAAGACACACTCACACATAGCTTCACTCCCCACCCCCACCCCCCATCCGTTCACACATCCCTGAGACATACTTGGGAAAAAACTAACTAACTATAATATACAAATAATATACAAAATGTCCGTAGGTGCAGTAGTGTGTATGAGAGATTCCGGGTCAACTGTTCAGCATCCTGACAGCTTGTGGAAGGAAGCTGTTGATCAGTCTGGTGGTTCTGCCTCTGATGCTCTGGAATTGTTTACCAGATGGAAGAAGTTCAAAGTGTTTATGCAGAAGGTGAGAACAGTCCTTGACAATGTTCAGTGCCCTGCTCCTACAACGGATCTGAAAAAGTTCTTGGACAGAGGGGAGGGAGACTCCAATTACCCTCTCAGCTCCCTTGACTATCCTCTGCAGGGCTTTTTTGTCTGACATACTGCAGCTGGAGTACCATGTAGCAATGCAGTATGTCAGAACACTGTCCACCACACCTCTGTAGAAGGTCCTGAGGATGCAGATGGGGAGAGAGGCCTGTTTGAGTTTCCTCAAGAAGTGCAGTCTCTGCTGAGCCTGCTTCCTGTTCCCCAAGGAATTCTTGCTCCAGGTCAGGTCCTGCGAGATCTGCACTCCGAGGAACTTGATGTTCTCCACTCTCTCCACTAAACGGCCGCCGATGCTGAGGGGGACGTGCTCAGGCTGTGACTGCCGGAAGTCGATAATCATCTCCTTCGTTTTGTCCATGTTGAGCACCAGATTGTTCTCCCTGCACCAGCCCTCCAGGTCTCTCACTTCTTCCCTGTACATTGATTCCTCATCCCTCTGAATAAGTCCCACCACCGTGGTGTTGTCTGCAAACTTAATAATCTGGTTCCCCTCGTGTCTGGATACACAGTCATGTGTTAGAAGTGTAAACAACAGTGGACTGAGTACACAGCCTTGAGGGGATCCGGTGCTCAGCGTGACAGAGTTGGAGATGTTGTTTCCAACCCGGACAGACTGAGGTCTCTCAGTCAGGAAATCCAGGATCCAGAGACATGTGGCGGTGTTCAGACCGAGAAGGAGTAATTTCTCCATCAGTCTCTGGGGAATAATGGTGTTGAATGCTGAACTGAAATCAATGTACAGGAGTGTGGCGTAGGTGTCTTTCTGGTCCAGGTGGGTGATGACAGAGTGTAGGGTGGTGACTATAGCATCCTCCATGGAGCGGTTTGAACGATATGCAAACTGGAGCGGGTCGTGTGATCCAGGGAGGCAGGCTGTAATGTGTGGTTTGACAAGCCGTTCAAAACACTTCATCACAATTGGTGTCAGTGCAACAGGACAATAGTCATTCAAACAGGACACAACTGGTTTCTTTGCCACCGGTACAATGATAGAGGTCTTGAAGCATCTGGAAATGATGGCCTGACTCAGGGAGATGTTATAAATGTGAGTCAGGACATCCGCCAACTCGCTCGCGCAGTCTCGGAGCACACGTCCCGGGATGTTGTCCGAACCTGCAGCTTTACGTGGGTTGACTCTGGTTAGGGTCCTCCGTGTGTCCGCTGTGTTGATGGTAAAAGCTGGTCCGACCGATGGTGGGGGTGGGCCAGCCCTCCCTCTGATTGTCAAGTTTGATGCTTCAAAACGTGCAAAGAAGTCGTTGAGCCTGTCTGGAAGCGAAGCGTCGTCATCATCAACCCCCTGCCTAGACTTATAGCCCGTCAGTGTCCGAACTCCCTGCCACATCTGCTTGGTGTTCCTAGTGTCACAGAGGTGTCCCTGGATTTTCTCCGCATAGGCGCGCTTCGCTGCCTTAATTCCCTTTGAGAGCACAGACCTGGCTGAGCGGAGGGCGATCCTGTCCTTCGCTCTGAAGGCTGCTTCCCTGGCTGTAAGCAGCGAGCGCACCTCTGCAGTCATCCAGGGCTTATGGTTACCCCACATAGTGATGGTCTTCACTGTAGTGACATCCTCTGTGCACTTCACGATGTAGCTGGTGACCATTTCAGCATACTCCTCCACATCTGTCTTGTCTTCCTGAGAGGCTGCTGTTTTGAAGACCTCCCAGTCTGTGTGCAGAAAACAGTCTTTCAGTGCAGAGGCTGCACTCTCTGGCCAAATTCTGATTTGTTTCACTGCTAGCCTGCTGCGCTTCAATAAAGGTTTGTAGGCAGGCAGCAGCATCACGGATATGTGGTCAGAAAGGTCGAGGTGGGGGCGGGGTATCGCCTTATATGCATCTGTGTTTGTGTACACTAAGTCCAACATATTCTCTCCTCTGGTCTTAAAGTCTACACATTGTTTAAACTTGGGGAGCACAGTCTTTAAGCTGGTGTGGTTAAAATCCCCCGCAACCACCACAAAACTGTCCGGGTGTGAAGTTTGGATTTCACCAATCGCATTGTGCGGTTCCCCGAGTGCCTTCTTAGCATTAGCGTTAGTGTTAGCGCTCGGCGCTATGTAAACAGCCACTACAAACACGTTGCTGAATTCCCTCAGCAAATAATATGGCCGACAATTTACAATAAGGAACTCCGCCAACGGAGAGCAGTGTTTAGACACTAACGTGGCATTAACGCACCAGTTCTTGTTAACATGGATGCATAGCCCACCTCCATGGCTCTTACCAGAGCTCGCCGTTTCCCTGTCGGCACGGAATATCGCCATATCTTCCAGTTGAATGGCCTCGTCAGGGATGTTGTCGTGGAGCCATGTCTCCGTGAACACAAGCACACAGCAGTCTCTCCACTCTCTCCGGGTTTCTCTCAGCAGATGCAGCTCGTCCAGCTTGTTGTCAAGGGAGCGGACGTTAGAGAGAATGAGCGACGGTATCGCTGGTCTGGAGGGGTTAGCCTTTAGCCTAGCATGGATTCCGGCCCTTTTTCCTCACTTTTGCTTGCGTTCGCTCCGCTTATGCCTCCTCCTCTCTCGGGTAGCTTCCAGCGGGGACTCCGTCAGAATTCCATGCTGGTGTAGAATGTCCAAATCACACCCGATCGCCGCGATTTTTGCAGCGTGCAGTACCTTGATGTTTAATAAGGTCTCACGGTTGTAAGTTTTACAGAATGTACGTCTGGGAAGATCAAAACACTCAAAACTCTCACACTCGCTGATGCCAAGAGGGGCTGCTGCGTCCATGCGCGCTGCTGCCATCTTTTATTAACTAACTAACTAACTAACTAACTAACTAACCTGCACTTATATAGCGCTTTTCTAGTCACCCAGGAGAAGCAGTTTTGATGCCTGAAACTAACCATGTTCTGACTTCCTTCTGCATTAGGAGAAACAAGAAATGTGCGGCAGCACAGTTTACCCTTGGCCGGGGGATTGTGGGGATCGTGGGTTCGATCCCAGCCCCCGACCAACAGTGATTTGTGTGGAGTTTGCATGTTCTCCCCGTGTTGCGTGGGTTTACTCCGGGATTTCTCCGGTTTCCTCCCACATGCCAAAAACATGCATGTTAGGTTAATTGGCTGTTCTAAATTGTCCCTAGATATTTGTTTCCTATCGGCCCTTAGAATAGAGGGTTAGTATTAATGAAAGCGCTTTGAGTGGTCTTTGTGACTAGAAAAGCGCTATATAAGTGCAGGTTAGTTAGTTAGTAGTTAGTACACAAATATAGCAATGGTGACCTTTTTAAAAATCACAATTGTACAAAGTGTGTGCCACATTACACTTACTGTACACTTTAGGATATATCATGTATAGCAAGTGCCATGTTGTTGCTGTTCTGTCTTTTTCTTTGTTTTATTCAGTTGCGCTTTTGTTTGAATTTTGTTTGCGCAATTGTGTCATGTTATGTTCTGTCTTCTTTAAAGATGCACTCCAGTGGCTCTAAAACACCTGAAAAACAAATGTGTATTGCCCAAAATAGTATATTGTGGCCTTTTATCTACACACACAAAAAAACTTTCATTGCCTTAGAATTGCTTGGAAAGAGCTTTTACATCTTCCACCTACTTAAGTATGCATAGATCTATGAATATTCTAATTAGCTCCACCCATGCTCACGCCCACCAGGAGCAAATGCTACAAGGCCAGCCCTCCCCTCTCCTCTGACTTGAGCACACCGAAGACTGCCTCACTAAACAATGGCTAGCCAAAACATTGGAGTGATTCAGCCGTACATGTACACGCCATCGACCCCCACCAAAGTGAGCTGGCTCTAGGTGGTCCCACCTGGGGGCTGACGGGTGCCCGCCGGGTAGCTTGCTGGCAGCCAGTGGTCCTGTGCACCTGCCTGCCACTGTGGAACCACGACCTCATCGCGGTGCACGCGGCCTCACCCCGGCCGTTGTGTCATGCACCCCCTGGTAACTCAACTCACCCATCCTCAGGAGGAAGTGGAGGGTTTAATGTCTCCTCATCCATCCTCCCTGGTGAACCCCTGAACAAAACCCCTTGGAATGGAGTGCCCGAGGGGTTTTGTTTCCCCCCGAAAGCCCCTTCAGCGAATAGAGTCAAACAAATGCAAAACAGACAGGTGGCGGTCTTGGCGCTTTCATCCCTCTAAGAGCAGACGTCTCTCTCTGGTTAGGCCTTTCGACCGTGTACCTCCCATTGCTCTGTGGGCGCCTCTGGGACCCCACACGCGCAGGTGCAGCAGCCGGTGGACTCCGGTCTCCGAGCTGACCGCACCCCGTGTGCGCTGCGGGGTTCTGGAATACGGTAACCCCAGCGGTGGAAAACTACGGGCGGCTGCGGTTGGTTTTTCAACATCCCAGGAAGGGACACTGACTGTCAGCATGGTCAGTGGTAGGTAGACCGTGAGCCTCCATCCACAGAGACATGTCGGCTCCTCCCTCTTATAACCAATCAGGCTAAGTACGAATGCTTATGTAGCTAGAAACATTCTGTCCAAAGTCGCCTTTTTTTGGGGGGGGGGGAGTCGAGCTTAACTGAACATTCACAGCAGAAGAACAGACTTGGGACTTGGGATTGCTTTTGCTCTTGATGCGTCTTGTAAGTCACAAAAAACATGTTAACAATAGGAACAAGAGGGTCACCTGGTTTGGTGACCCTAGGTTTGGTCACCTAGGGTCACCAAACCTGGTACACAGGTTTGATTTTTTTTTTTTTTTGATTTTGTATTCTTTATTGATCCCCAAAGGGGAAATTGAGGGCATCCACCTGGATGGATGAAGCAGCCACGGTACGGCGCTATCCCTTAACCATTCACACACACATTCACACCTAGGGCCACTTTAGAGTCTCCAATTAACCTTACCTGCATGTTTTTGGCCTGTGGGAGGATACCGGACAAATCCCGGAGTAAACCCACGCAGATATGGGGAGAACATGCAAACTCCACACAAATCACAGTTGGTCAGGGGCTGGGATCGAACCAGGGATCCCATGGCCAAGGGTGAGTTGCTGTGCTGCCGCAGTGCTAACCACTGCTCCACCGCACCGCCCTGGTGACCCTAGCTTTCTTTGTTGTTGATATAGTTTATAAGATTCAAGATTCAAAGGCTTTATTATCATGTGCACAGTTAAGAAATGCTATATTTCCTGAGCAATGAAATTCTTACTTTGCTCTCCGAACGAATGCCAAGGTAATAGGTACAGAAACAACAATTCTAATAAGATCATGACACACTAACACAGTAACTCAATCCTAATACTAATGATGCTAATAACACACACACCAACACACAGTTAGGCAGTTAGGACTCCTTAAGCACACCTTGATACTAAATACTAAAACTAATGAGTACTAATAACACACACTAGGCAGTTTGGACAGTTAAAGCAGTCAGACAAGAGGAATGAAATTGAAAATTCACTGGATGATTAAAGTGATAGTGGTATAGTGATATCAGAAATGATGTGAACTTGAGATATGATGTGAACTTGAGATGGCATGAACCTATGTACAGTGTGCAAATGAGCATTGTGCAACGAGCAGTGTATAATTACAAATTACAAATTAGCACCCGGTGCTAATTTCTGTACTGGTAGTACCAGTAGACTCTGCGTGATAAATAGCAGCAGAGATGATAATCAGCAGCAGAGATGATATGGACATCAGAGGGGTGAGACTATATCTACTGTACAGGTGAGCAGTGTGCAAATTTAGCAGCCGGTGTGTGAGTTTCTATATGCAAAGCTGTGTTACAGAGTTTTGGGAGTTGTTATCTGTTCAGGAGTCTGATGGCAGTGGGAAAGAAGGAGTTCTCCAGTCTGGTTGTCCTGCATTTCACACTTCTATACCTCTGGCCTGAGGGTAGAAGTGTGAACAGTCTGTGCTGGGGGTGGGTGGAGTCCCGGAGGATGGCGTCAGCTCTCCTTTGGACGATAATTATAATATATTATAAGCCATTTTGATGTTGACCTTTGACCTTGCAATCCCAAAACCATAGTCACACTTCAGGGTTACAAGGTGAACCTGTGCACCAAGTTTGGTGGCCCTAATGTTACTTGTTTTATAGTAATAATAAATGTATCATTTACCTTTTATCATAATGTAACTGCAATGTTAACTTTGAACTTTGACCTTTGACGCCTTGACCCCAAACCCATAGTTAGGTCAGGGTGTAAATTGTCCAAGATGTGTATTAGATACAACTACTGTATTGATTTGAAAAGCCTACATCATCTCTTTCAGTATTTATTACTGAAGGACATCCAATGAGAGTGAAATTGCAATATGCGCATCATCAAACCATGGTACCAAGTTTCAAAACAATTGGAACAAAACTGTAGGAGGAGTTGATTTCACAGAAGTGGGACAGACAGATGGAGTGACCCATAACATAATCCCCCTTCGGTCTTCGCCCAAAGGGCTCTTCGACCAGCAGGGAATAAAAAACTTGATTTTTGGCGAAGTGTCACTTTAACTCATTTTATTTGCATTTTTTATCTAGACATCTCCATGTGTTTCTGTCATACTGCTCACATGTGAAGCACACAGAACTGCAGTAACCTGCATGAAAGTGCCAAATAAAGTTTGACTGATATACTGTAGGAGCTTCTCTGTAATCTCTCTCTCTCTCTCTCTCTGACATGACAAATGGGTGAATGTGAGTGATAGATGACTGAGACAGGCACTGAGAGAGCGGCAGCAGCAATGAAAAAAAAATCATGTTGCAGATGCATCTTTTTTCTGAGTAAGAAGCAAAGGAATTCACTATTAAACCTTCTCAAAAAGGCCCATCCACCTTGTCTGTATGTACAGTATAACCTGGACTTTGTACATAACTCCAGGCTACTGTCATAGCTTGCATCAGGCATGAGAAAAGCAAGCAGCTGCTAAGTTCTGCTCTAAGAAAACAACAGACTTGAAGGTTCTTTATAATGACTTAACCGTATATAACAAGTCCTGTTCAAGGTCCAATCAAAAAGTTCAGAAACTGCACTAGAGAAAAGTCCACAGCTTCTGGACTGTAAGTGCCTCAAGCACAATCTAAAGAGCCCAGCATTGTCTTCTTCTTCTTCTTCTCTGTCAAAACAACCTTGCTGTTGGAATTTCTTTTGGGTCAAAACGAAGGAATCAGGGCTGGGCGGTACAGCCTAAAATTTATACTGTGGTATAAGTTGAAGCCCAGGCGGTAATGGTATATACTGTATAGTACAAACTTCTTTTCTCGTCATATTTAAATACTTCGTTCTTTTAGATTTTTTCAAACGTTTCTAAAACTTGTCATAGTACTAAACGATGTGAACCTAGATTACACTCTGTGGAATAGAAAATTGAATGCCATCAAGTAAAAGAGCATATGAATGAAATTAAATGAAAGCAGAGGCACTTACAGAGAAGATGGGCAATTAAACTGCAGAGGACGGAGCAAAGCAGGGGGTAGTCCTTAATGCAAGCACGGTCCCACGCCGCTGCTTCATCTGACACCATCCCTCTTTCTCACCACATTCTGGGAGTGTTGCTGCTCATTTTCTGTCCACTCCCCCTCACTTATACATGCTGTATTCGCTGCCCAGACTCCCCAAGCAGTTTCCTCTACTTTTTTTTACTTTTTAGTCATTGCTGTGTCTTTTCCTTTCCTGTTCTTGGTCTTATCTGGACAAGTTCAGTAACAGATGCCTTCTTAAGTCTTTGTCCTCAGCTTTGTCAGATTATCATTATAGTTACTATGTTCAAATATGGTTCATGTTATCATGTACGAGGAAGTTAAATTTAGGACTTTTTAAGACTTTTCACAGGGCCACTTGATCAAATTTAGGCCCTCACCTTCACAAAAAACAGTATATGATCACAGTACATTTAGCCTTGTCCATTTATTTAACAGAACTTAACAGGAAAAAAGATGTATATTTATGTGAAAGAGCCACAATATTTAAAAAAGAGCCACAAATTCACAAAGAAAAATGTCAAATTTACAAGAAAAGGTCACAAATTTAGGAGAAAAAGTCATAAATGTATGTGAAAAATATTGCAAATTTACAAGAATTTTTTTTCCTCACTCATTTAATTTTCCATCATATCGAAATGCAAAATAGTTTGCATAAATTCACAAAACTGAATAAGTATTTCACCCCCTGACACGTGTTAATCAAATCTGTGGTGTTTTGAAGACCTTTGAAAAGACAGATTTAAAGGCATTTTTAAGGACAATTAAGTCCTTCATTTTGAATTAAATTTCAGACTTTTCAAGCCTTTTTAAGGATGTGTGGACATCCAGTATATCTTATCTAAACCATTTGCTTTAAATTGTAGGATAACCCAGGGCTGTTTTTTGTTCTCTTTTTGAGAGTTATTCCTCCCCCGTACAAATATAAATCTTTTAAAAGCTGTGCACAAGACGGGTTATAAAAACAGAAAATCAAGTCTAATGAAATTCCATTGTCTTTTAAAAGTTAAGGTGAGCTCTGTTTAACATCTACAGTGACTTACAGGAACACATACAGTTCCCAGTTGACTCCCTAGAGCCACGCAGCGAGTTGTCGTCCTGTTGTTTGTCTAACAGTAATATGTGATTGAGGAATTGTGACGTAAAGAACAATATCTGGACCTATTGTGCTCTGTCCAGAGTCTGCCTGCCCACAAGGTGCCTCCTGGCTCACAGCACTTGATATTATTGACTGCATGGCCATTGTGTTTGACTTGCTTTAACCACAAAGGCCCCCCGTCTTGGAATGGGAGAGCAGTGGGGCTCAGCAGGCAGCCAAGTCTGGATGGTTACAGCAAATCGATGAGTGATTTCTCCCCGTCCCTGGTACTCATAAAAAAGCCATCACTCATTAGCAGAGCCATCACAGGCAGATTAGCAGACATTTGGCTTTGTCAGGGAGGAGGGAGAGGCAGCACTGCTCTGATGAGCTGAGTAATGTCTTCCTTCCCGCCCTCCTGATCTCTTCATCTCCAACATGACATGCCATTCTCAAATCCTTACTCAGCAAACCTCACACACAACAAGAGTGTGGTGTACACAGGATATTAAGACTGCAGGACGAGCAGTGCATTTAAAGTAGAAATGGTAATCAAACTGTCAGTGAACTCTGATTTGGAGTGAATTTTTATCAGGTGTAAAATTAGTGCTGATGTTGCACTTTTAAAGCAAAGTATTCTAAAGTCAAGGTTCAAGACAACTGTCAAGAGTCAGTAATATTTCATCAACAGTGCATTATACAGTAATTATTATTTTTTTCAAAAGCTAGACAAATTTGGAACATGGCAGACCTCCATCTATTTCACAGCACATTTGTGAAGACACACTAAAATCGCCATTTGAAAACATGACATGAACTGCTTCTATCCAGCAGAACTGAAGCAGGTCCCAGCTGATTGTCTTCAGAGATAGCTGGACCTTCAATAAAACATCAATCACTCCCCACCAGGCAAACCGAACACACGTAGGGAGGCTAGAGGACACATGCCGAGAAAACACTGTTCATCCACAGGAGGGGCTGCCTGAATCATCTTTGATCCTGAATGGACTGGTAGTGGTGCATTGCAAAACACTGTGAGAGGAAGAAGGAGACACAAACTGCAGGAGATGGTGATTATACTAAAGAGGATGGAACCACTGAGAGACATCACATTACAGAGCATGAAACTACTCTATATTGGGGGCATGTCACAAAATGTTTAAGCATGACAACTTACACAGTTCATATTCTGTACTGTATCGACCTTGATGTATATTGTGTCTGTGCTACTGTGTTCACCAGAATTAAGTACAACAAAGCATTTTCATGTTCCACATACCCCAAGCTGCAGACAAGAGACTTATCACTGTCAGGTTTAACACATTACACAGTAATGCATTGCTGTTGTCACATTACATTTGTCTAAAGCAATGATTTAATGTAAAGCTGATCCAAAACGAAGAAATCACTTAACAGTTACGAGCTTCAGTTATCACTAAAGACACACAACTATGCATTTTCAACATACAGTGGGGCAAAAAAAGTATTTAGTCAGCCACCAATTGTGCAAGTTCTCCCACTTAAAAGATGAGAGAGGTCTCCAATTTTCATCATAGGTATACCTCAACTATGAGAGACAAAATAAGAAAAAAATATCCAGAAAATCACATTGAAGGATTTTTTTATGAATTAATTGGTAAATTCCTCGGTAAAATAAGTATTTGGTCAATAACAAAAGTTCATCTCAATACTTTGTTATATACCCTTTGTTGGCAATGACAGAGGTCAAACGTTTTCTGTAAGTCTTCACAAGGTTTTCACACACTGTTGCTGGTATTTTGGCCCATTCCTCCATGCAGATCTCCTCTAGAGCAGTGATGTTTTGGGGCTGTCGCTGGGCAACACGGACTTTCAACTCCCTCCAAAGATTTTCTATGGGGTTGAGATCTGGAGACTGGCTAGGCCACTGCAGGACCTTGAAATGCTTCTTACGAAGCCACTCCTTCATTGGTGTGTTTGGGATCATTGTCATGCTGAAAGACCCAGCCACGTTTCATCTTCAATGCCCTTGCTGATGGAAGGAGGTTTTCACTCAAAATCTCACGATACATGGCCCTATTCATTCTTTCCTTTACACGGATCAGTCGTCCTGGTCCCTTTGCAGAAAAACAGCCCCAAAGCATGAGGTTTCCACCCCCATGCTTCACAGTAGATATGGTGTTCTTTGGATGCAACTCAGCATTCTTTCTCCTCCAAACACGATAAGTTGAGTTTTTACAATAAAGTTCTATTTTGGTTTCATCTGACCATATGACATTCTCCCAATCCTCTTCTGGATCATCCAAATGCTCTCTAGTAAACTTCAGACGGGCCTGGACGTGTACTGGCTTAAGCAGGGGGACATATCTGGCACCGCAGGATTTGAGTCCCTGGCAGCGTTGTGTGTTACTGATGGTAACCTTTGTTACTCTGGTCCCAGCTCTCTGCAGGTCATTCACTAGGGCCCCCTGTGTGGTTCTGGGATTTTTGCTCACCGTTCTCGTGATCATTTTGACCCTACAGGGTGAGATTTTGCGTGGAGCCCCAGATCGAGGGAGATTATTAGTGGTCTTGTATGTCTTCCATTTTCTAATAGTTGCTCCCACAGTTGATTTCTTCACACCGAGCTGCTTACCTATTGCAGATTCAGTCTTCCCAGCCTGGTGCAGGTCTACAATTTTGTTTCTGGTGTCCTTTGACAGCTCTTTGGGCTTGGCCATAGTGGAGTTTGGAGTCTGACTGTTTGAGGTTGTGGACAGGTGTCTTTTATACTGATAACGAGTTCAAACAGGTGCCATTAATACAGGTAACGAGTGGAGGACAAAGGAGCCTCTTAAAGAAGAAGTTACATGTCTGTGAGAGCCAGAAATCTTGCTTGTTTGTAGGTGACCAAATACTTATTTTACCGAGGAATTTACCAATTAATTCATTAAAAATCCTTCAATGTGATTTTCTGGATTTTTTTTTTCTCATTTTGCCTCTCATAGTTGAGGTATACCTATGATGAAAATTGGAGACCTCTCTCATCTTTTAAGTGGGAGAACTTGCACAATTGGTGGCTGACTAAATACTTTTTTGCCCCACTGTATACAGCAGGGAAAATAAGTATTGAACACATCAACATTTTTCTCATTAAACATATTTCTGATGGAGCCATTGACCTGAGATTTTCACCAAATATCAGTAACAACTCAAGCAATCCATACACACAAAGAAATCAAGGCAACTGTGTTCACAAAACAAGTTATAGTTAATAAAATGAAATGACACAGGGAATAAGTACTGAACACATGAAGAGGTGCAAAAAGGCATAGAAAGCCAATAAACCAGCTGAAATCCATCAGAATTTAGGAAGCCATCCATCCCCCATCAGTGCAAATTAATTTCAGCTGGTTAAGTCCTGACTGATAGTCTTTAAAAGGTTCTGTGAATATCAGATTGTCACACCACAAAGAACTCATGATGGGTAGAAGCAAAGAGCTTTCTCTAGACCTTCACAACCTTATTGTTGCAAAACATAATGATGGCACTGGTTACAGGCACATTTCTAAACTGCTGAATGTTCCAGTGAGCACTGGTGGCGACATCATTCGGAAGTGGAAAGAACATCATTTTACCATAAACCGGCAATGACCAGGAGCTCCTCGCAAGATTTCTGACAGGAGTCAAATGAATTATCAGAAGAGTTATCCAACAGCCAAAGTTCTCTCTGGAGAGCTCCAGAAAAGACCTGGAGTTAGCAGGTACTGCTGTTTCAAAGAAAACAATAAGTAATGCTCTCAAGTGGCACGGGCTCTATGCTCGCTCACCTCGCAAGACTCCATAGCTAAAGGAAAAGCATGTTGAAGCTCCTTTAAAGTTTACTGCACAGCATCTGGGCAAGCCCGTAAAATACTGGGAGAATATAGTGTCGTCAGATGAGAACAAAATTGAACTTTTTGGACGCCACAACACACAGCATGTTTAGAGGAGAAATGGCACTGCACACCCCATCATGGTGGGGGGTGTTTTCAGCACATGGTACAGGCAGACTTCATGTAATTGAAGAAAGGATGAATGGACAGATGTACAGAGACATCCTTGATAAGAACCTGTCGCCATTTGCCAAGATGCTGAAGATGAAACGAGGGTGGATATTTCAGCAAGACAATGATCCCAAACACACAGCCAAGGAAACTCTCAACCTGCTCCAGAGAAGGAAAATAAAGCTGCTAGAATGGCCCAGTCAGTCACCTGGCCTGGATCCAATTGAATATCTATGGAACAAACTGAAGATCAGAGTTCATAGAAGACACCCATGGAACCTTCAAGATTTGAAGACAGCTTGTGCGGAAGAATGGGCTAAAATCACTCTTAAGCAATGCATGTGCCTAGTTTGTCCATACAGGAGGTGTCTGGAAGCTCTTATTACCAACAAAGGCTTTTCTTCTGTATATTAAATGAATTTCACCAAGCGTGTTCAACACTTATTCCTTGTGTCATTCCATTTTATTAAATATAACTTGTTTTGTGAACACAGTTGCCTTGATTTCTTTATATGTATGGATTACTTGGGTTGTTACTGATATCTGGGGAAAATCTCAGGTCAATGGCTCTATCAGAAATGTTTAATGAGAAAAATGTTGATGTGTCCAATACTTCTTTTCCCTGCTGTGTAAACTTCCCTGCAATGAAACATGCCAACAACTCGTGACACCAGAATGATGTTCAAACTCAGAGTCTAGCAGCCATAGCTTCATTTTCAACAGGTAACAAAAGCAGAGATAGGCAGAGAAAAGAGAAAAAAGATCAAACAAGCCCTACAACAAATTCAGTACATGAACATGCAGCACCAGTGCCCAAACTCCCAATAAGATAAGATAAGATAAGATAAGCCTTTATTAGTCCCACAACGGGGAAATTCCAGGATTGCAACAGCACAGGGATAGCAACACTCAGAGCAACAATCAGAAGGCAAGAAAAAACAAGCAAGCAAGAGCAGCTAATATACATATGTACATATTACTATAAAATATATATATATACACACACACACACAGACACACAGTGCAGAGCATTGTAGCTGGATGGAATAAATATATGAATATATGAACACACAGTGCAGAGCATTGTAGCTAGATGGAATAAATATGTAAATATATAAACACCCACAGTATGGAGCATTGCAGCTAGGTGGAATAAATATGCAAGTATATAAACACACACAGTGCGGAGCAATGTAGCTAGATGGAATAATATGTAGATATATAAAAACACAGTGCGGAGCATTGTAGCTAGATGGAATAAATATATAGATATATAAATATAAACACACCCAGTGCAGAGCATTGTAGCTAGATGGAATAAATATGTAAATATATAAACACACACAGTGCAGAGCATTGTTGCTAGGTGGGATGGAACAGCATAACCGTCTATTTAGTTATCCTACATGGTATGATTATGTGCCCATACATATTCTCACCCTCCATAGCGACCGGTATGTTCCTAGTTGTATGCCGGAGAGGACCATTGTGTAAGTCTATTGCATCTTTTGCATTCAAAAAAAAAAAAAAAACTATTAGTTTGTTACGTCTTTTTCAATATGATAATATGTTCTATTGTGAAGACAATGACACTTGGAAAAACAGTGTTTGTTTTCCATTTTGGATGGATAAATAGAACATTTTCTCAGGAGTAAATATTGAGGGGGATACTGTATTAGGCTGTGTGTCCACCAAACGTGTTTTTTGTCACCTGGCCACCCTGAACATCTTTTTTTCAGCGTTTGTGCATTGCGCTCTGGAAATAAGAAGTCTGTGCCCTGTATCCCAGCAACAGCTTGTCACTCACAGCTCAGCACTTCCACTTTTCCTATGGTCAGACGTTTTAGTGATTTTTTAATAGCAGTCTCTAAATAACAATGGACAGGAAATGTATTCTAGCATTGGTAGCAGCTCTGGATGCAAAATATGATGACACGGAAAGCAGGAGTCTGAGTACAGACTGTACTGGTGTCCTATGTCCCGCTCCTCCTTATTCCGATTGGCTGCTTAGAAAGGGCTGACATTACCGAGCTCAGCTGTAGTTTTATCAACTGTAGTCTGATAAGTTGACATTTTTTCAGCTCTGAGCGCCGCGACAAAAAGCGGCCACCGCCGAGGGGGTTTCAGCGCCAAGGATGCTCAACGCTGTAGATGCTGAACTACATACAAAATGAGTAGAAAATAGTTGCCCACAGTGGAAAAAACGCATTCGGTGGACACGCAGCCTTATTGTTGTCAGGCCCATTGCTAGCTTTTGAGAGCCCTGGGCAAGACTGTGTCTGAGGGCCTCATGTTTTTGGAATGGTGAAAAGTTTGAACCTTTTAAAATGGAGGGAAAAAAAAACAAAAACATTAAACTAGAAAAACACTCCGAGAGTGCATATCTCCACCAAGGCTCCTTCCGTCTGCCATGGATCACCTCCAAAATGTAATGGGTTTGTGTGTAGGCCTAGAGCCACTTCTAGTGAAAATTGCATCAAAGTCTGTCCATTAGCTTTGGAGTATTGTTGCTAACATACTGTGAGGAGATAAGAGCCTTGGCAGAGGTATGCATTCTCAGATCATCACCAAAATGTAATGGGTTCCTCTCTAGCCCAAGGACCACCTCTGGTGAAAATTTCATCCAAATCCATCCAGTAGTTCTTGTATAATCCTGCTGCACACATACAAACAAAGGCCTTGGTGGAGGTATGCACTCTCAGATCATCACCAAGATCTAATCATCTGTTCCCCATAGCATTACACACCTTTCCTGAAAATTTCATCAAAATCCGTTCATAACTTTTTGAGTTATGTTGGTGACAGGCAAACCAACAAACCAACCAACGCCATTGAAAACACTACCTCCTCCCTTGGCGGAGGTAAAAATAAAATTGGATCATTGTCTTTATGAACAGAAAAAACTAAACCATCACATAGAATAAAAACTTAACCAGGATCTGTATGAACAATGTAAATTCACAAGAAAAAAATGGAAATTTACAAGAAAAAGTCGCCAATTTACTAGGAAACTAGAAAAGCACTCACAGAGTGCATACCTCCACCAAGGCTCCTTCTGTCTCTCATGGATCACCTCCAAAATGTAATGGGTTTGTGTGTAGGCCTAGAGCCACTTCTAGTGAAAATTGCATCAAAGTCTGTCCATTAGTTTTGGAGTATTGATGCTAACATACTGTGAGGAGATAAGAGCCTTGGCAGAGGTATGCATTCTCAGATCATCACCAAAATCTAATCATCTGTTCCCCGTGCCATTACACACCTTTCCTGAAAATGTTGTCAAAATCTGTTCATAACTTTTTGAGTTATGTTGGTAACAGACAGACAGACAGACAAACGCCGGTAAAAACATTACCTCCTTGGCGGAGGTAAAAATGTGAAACTTTATGATAAAAAAAAGTAGTGAATTTATGAAAAAAGTTGCAAATTTACAAGAAAAAAAGTTGAAAATTTATGAGAAAAAGGTCACAAATTTAGAAAAAATGCAAATTTATGAGAAAAAGGATGAAAATTTTATTATAAAAAACTTACAAGACAAAAGTAGCAAATTTATGAGATTTTTTTTTTCCACAATTAACTTCCTTTAGGTATTAATAGAAATGTTTAGGTGGCTAAAGGTAGTATAATAGTTAGGCTTAGGGTTAGGAAAAGGTGAGGTCACAAAGGTCTATACCATACACGTGACAACTGTAACCCTTAGGGGTGGGAATCCTCTACAGCAGTGGCCCCCAACCTTTTTTGTACTAGGGACCGGTTTCATCAGAATCAGAATCAGCTTTATTGGCCAAGTATGCACAACACATACAAGGAACTTGACTTTGGCTAAAAACTTGCTCTCGTTGTTCAGGTGGAGGATTTAAATAAGGATTCAATGACAACAGAGTATGTACAGTAAATTACAGTCTGTCCACGTTTCTATAAAAGGATGCAAATATATACAGGAATATATGCAGTTATTTACTCAGACTAACCACACTTTGCAGAAATATATGAAAAAATATACAGTCACACAGCATTTCAATGTGAACTCAGATTCAGTGATATAATGTGAATGAAGTAAAAAGCAGTGTGAGAGTTATGTGCAATGTAATAATGGATGAAAAGTCATGAGTACAGCAACAGGTAGGACTACGTGAATGTTAGGAGTTCATCAGAGTGATGGCTTGAGGAAAGAAACTGTTCCTGTGACGGGTGGTTTTGACCTTCAGTGATCTGTAACGACGACCAGAAGATAGAAGTTCAAACAGTTTGTGGCCGGGGTGTGATGGGTCAGCACAGATGTTTCCCGCCCGTTTCCTGGTTATGGACCGATATAAGTTCTCAATGGAGGGTAGGTCGGTACCAATGATCCTCTCCGCAGACTTAACGATCCGCTGCAGTCTGGTCTTGTCCTGTTTAGTGGCAGATCCAAACCAGACAGTGATGGAAAAGCAGAGGACAGATTGGATGATGGCGGTGTAGAAGACAACCAGCAGCTCCTGAGGCAAATCAAACTTCTTGAGCTGACGCAGAAAAAAACAACCTCTGCTGGGCCTTTTTCCGGACAGTGTCTATATGGGAGGACCACTTCAGGTTCCGGGAGATTGTGGTACCCAGAAACTTGAAGGAGTCCACAGTGGACACTGTGCTGTTGAGGATGGTGAGTGGGGGGAATGAAGGGGGGTGTCGCCTGAAATCCACAGTCATCTCCTCCATTTTGGCTGGGTTAAGTTCAAGATGGTTCTGGCTGCACCAGAGGATCAGCTGCTCCACCTCCCGCCTGTATGCAGACTCATCATCATCCCGGATCAAACCGATGACTGTGGTGTCGTCCGCAAACTTCAGGAGCTTCACCGAAGGGTCCTCTGAGGTGCAGTCGGAGTAGAGGGAGAAGAGCAGTGGGGAAAGGACACATCCTTGGGGGGCGCCAGTACTAATTTTTCGGGAGCTGGATGTAAATCTCCCTAGCTTCACCTGTTGCCACCTGTCAGTCAGAAAGCTGGAGATCCACTGGCAGGTGGAGGGGGGCATGAAAATTTTCCGCAGACTGGGTAGAGTTGTGGGGGTTCCAATAACAAAAACCTCTGTCAGTTCACAGCATATAATCTGAAACAATTACACTTTATGTTACGCAATTACAATGATTCTACAGCATAATATCAACTCACCATAATCAGTGGGAGCTCTGGGCTTGTTTCCCTGCAACTAGAATTTTGTTTTTGGCTCATTTTTTCAAGAGTTAGCTTGTGTCACTGATGTGTGAAACGTCGTGCCAGAATCAAGAGTGGTTGTGAGGCAAGGGCGGAAACGGTTGTTTTTAAAAATAAAATCTCTGCAAGACGAATGGAAAAAATAGCTTTAATATTAACCACAATTTTTTTTTTTTTTTTTTTTTGCAGCCCAGTACCAAATGATCCACGGACCAGTACCGGTCCGGGGACCGGGGGTGGGGGACCCCTGCTCTACAGCATTGGCATAGGCAGACATGGGGTGCTGCTGGACTCTGGACTTTTAAAAACTGATCCTTTCACATTTCTGCATCGATTCATCATCTTCCATATACAGCAATTCACTCCATCTAAAAAACAAATATTTCCCCCACCCCTAGTAATTGTCGGCCATATCACTTCTTGTCATTATCTATATGACCAGTAGAGGTCACCTAATGTCAAAACGTAGGTATGGTCGAGAGCAGGCTGAAGGAGGTAATGTTCTTGGGTCTGGTCATGTGTATGTATGTGTGCACACTGTAATGATAAGAGCGGCCAACAGAGGGCAGTCCTGGTTAAACAGCATTCAGTGCTGAGCTACATGAGCTGCAAGACTGTAAGCAGTGAGTTCATGACTTCACTTAGAAAAAATACAGCATGAGGGAGAAAATTAGCTGCCTTGGTGGAGGTTGCACTCTCTGTCTTCTTACTAACTGCTGCATTTCATGATCAAACTGAAATACCTACTGAAGTAAAAAATCTCTGGGGATTTGCTTTGATATCTTATTTTTTTGCATACTTTACTAATCCCAGAGGGAAATTCAGGGCATCCTGGATGGATGAGGCAGCCATGGTGCAGTGCCAATCCCTTCACCATTCACACACACATTCACAGCTAGGGCCATGTTAGAGTCTCCAGTTAACCAAACTTGCATGTTTTTGGCCTGTGGGAGGAAATCAGAGTACCCGGAGTGAACCCATGCAGACACGGGGAGAACATGCAAACTCCACACAGAAGGGTCACCGATGGTCAGGGGGTGGGATCGAACCCATGGTGGTCAGGGGTAGAATCAATCCCTTGACCTTCTTGTTATGTAACCACTGTGCCACCAAACTGCCCTAAATGAGGGCCTATTTGTGGTTTCAGATTATTACCTCCGCCAAGGAGGTTATGTTTTCACCTGAGTTTGTTTGTTAGTAGGATTACGCAAAAACTACTGGATGGATTTGGATGAAATTTTCACCTTGGCCTAAGGATTAACCCATTAGATTTTGGTGATATGAAAGCGCATACCTCCACCAAGGTCCTTGTTTGTATTTGTGAAGCAGGATTATACAAAAACTACTGGATGAATTTTGATGAAATTTTCACCAGAGGTGGTCCTTGGGCTGCAGAAGAACCCATTAGAAGTTGTTGATGATCCAAGAGCACACACCTCCACAAAGGCTGTCTTCTCACAATATTTTAGCAAGATTACTCAAAAACTAATGGATGGATTCTGATGAAATTTTCACCAGAGATGGCTCTTGGGCTACACACAAACCCACTACATTTTAGAGGTGATCCATGAGTGCATACCTCCACCAAGGCTCAATCTTCTAGCACTAGTTTAGCAGGATTACACAAAAACTAATGGATGGATTTTGATGAAATTTTCACCAGAGGAGGTCCTTGGGTTACATTAAATTAAATCACCCTTTACTGTCATTCAACTGTACAACCAATCATGTACAGTAGAACGAGATTGTGTTTCACCTATCTACTGTGTTAATCACACACACCCCAAGTGTAGGATCAGAGGGCCGCTGCCGTGCAAGGCGCCGCCACAACTTTCCCTCCTCCATTCCATTATTGCTGAGCACCAAGCTGGACGGCAGGAATTTCCACTTTTATATGGTCTTCGGCATGACCTGGCCGGGATTTGAACCCCTGCCTCCCGGGTGTGGGGCGGATGCTCTACCAACTGAACCACCACTCCGGTGGTGGGTACAGATGAACCCATTAGATTCTGGAGCTGATCTATGAGTGCGCACCTCTACCAAGGCTCTATCTTGCAATGTATAGTGGGATGGAGGTAGGGAGATATGGACAGATGGATGACAAAGGGAGGGAAGGGGCCTTGGCGAAAGCATGCACGCTCTGAGTGCTTTTCTAGTTATTGAATGTTTGTAGTTGGCACTTAAGTGTTTAGTGATCTTTTTTAGAATCAGCTGTCTATTCCTGTTAGTTCTAAATTTGCATGCTCTCCTTTCTTCTGCCACAAACAAAAAAGGGATAAGAAAACCTCAGAAGATGTTTTTGTCTTGCTCTCCTTGGCATGCGGCTGGGTGATAGTGGAAGTTCTCCAGTTCTACCACCTACAGATGGCAATCCTAACTCACTAATACTGCATTTGATCCTGGATTATTCAGAGAAGACGGGTCTGAGTCCTCCAGCTCTGAAAACAAGAAGGACTAGTCCATTAACGTAACGGATTATAGCAGTGTTTGTTCGTTTTCATCTGTTCTCCTTGACTAAGAAAATAGTCAACAAGAAGGATTCACTAACACACGAGATCCATGTCATCATAAAATACCTAATGTGGTAATATTATGATAATGATATGGTGATATTGTGAGTATTTTGTGTTCATTTTGTGCAGTTTTATAGTTATAGTTAAATACTCTCTGAGCTTGGAATTTCAGTTTGATTTAATCTTTAAAAATATCAAACATACAATCTGAATATCCAGTGTATAATCAGATCATTTTGATTTTTCTTTAACCTTCATAAAAACTTCTAGTGAATTTTGATAAAGATAATGAGTAAGTAAAATATCAAAATCTTTACTGCAATGAAAAATAAATGTTAAATAATGTGCATAAATATTCACAAGGGACATCTAACAAAAAAAAAAAATCAACTTCTGAGACTGTGAGATCTTTATATTACAATTCCAAGTGCTATGAGGTGACTGTTGTGAACTAGCAAAATATAAATAAAGCTGAAATGAACCAAGTTTCAGCCAATATTGTCATAACATTTTAAAAACTGAGGAACCAAAATCTACCGCCTCCCTTTTCCTTTAAAAGCGGTCTGACAAAACCCTCCTGACTCGTTGATTTTAGGCTTTTTGCAGACAGTATGTGGTGAGAAGATAATACACTCTTGACTTTTTCCCTTTTATACATGTACAGATTAAAAAACATGGTTCAATATGGTGTCACGCCCCTTCTGCTCTTCACTCTACTTGCATTCTTTTCATCTTCACCCCTGCTCTCCTTGTGAGACAATGAGATATGCTATTACAGATTTTTCCTTGTTACTCTTTATTCACAAGTATTGAACTCTGCATCTCCTCATACAGTATATTTATGTCAATGTTCCACTAACCTGTTATTTTGTTTTTTAAAATTCTATCTGGGAATACACCGATCCAACATCAGAATCAGATATGACTTATATCAGTGGATTATATCATCGGATCGGCTCAGCATCGATATCAGCAGATATCAGAGCAAAGATATCGGTATCAGATTGGTGGGTGAATGTGGTGGGTCAGTGCATTTGTCATTCTATCTTGCAGTTTAGGACACAAAACTAGTTTTGGCAGCACACTGGTCCAGTGGCTAGCACTGTTGCCTCGCAGTAGGGCTGCATCTAATAATGACATTTGCTACAGATGATTTTTTAAATTCATCGATTAATCATGTGGTCGACAACATATTCTAATAAAAAAATAGTCAAAAATGTCCATCAAATGATCACATATCTAAAAGGTGACATCATTAAATCTCTTGGTTTGTCAAACAAATGGTACAAAACCAAAAATCATTTAACTTATAATGCTAAAACAACAAACTTCTTAAATTTTCTCTTGTTTCAGATTGCAAAATGATCATATTTTAATCATTTTTTATTGGAAAAGGGGTATAGACAATTAGTCGAGTCCTGTTGCTGGTCTGAAATCCAAGGCTGGCAGTTGTAGAAGCCTCTCTGTGTGTAGTACAGTATGCATGTTCTCCCTGTGCTTATGTGGGTGTTCAGTTTTCCTCCCACAGTCCATGCACATGCATGTTAGGTTAATTAATGATTCTAAATTGACGCTAGGTATCTGTTTCTCATAGAAGAGAGCATTAATGTGGTTACTTTGAGTTGTCTCTGAGATTAGGAAAAGCACTGTATACTACTGATCTTTATCCAAATGTTGACATCAGTGTTGGAATGCCCGTTTCTTCACTCAGCTTTCTTTTCACACAGCCATCCACAGCAATGAAGTTGGCAAAGCTGTCCCAGCAGAGGCCGTGTTTATATCAAACAACATAAACACAGACAGCTGTGTCACAGGGCAGCCGATAGCCAGCAGAGACGCATTCATCTCCTTTTGTCTCCGTCTTTGTTAGGATACACTCATCCTGCTCAAACAACTTTTGACTTTCTGTTCTGCTTGAAGGATCAAAACATGGCGTGCTCCTCTCCAGCACGCCATGACCTTTGCATCGCAACAATTCACCTCCTTCCTCATTCAGTCCTCACTTCACCCTCACTGTCTCTCTACAGCACTGCCTTTCTCAATACAGTTGGAGTCCCACTTCAGGGCAGCATTCCAGGGATAAATACCAGCAACAAGGATTTGTCACACAGCAGAGCTGCCATTAAATTGCCATTTTGTTTGTTTTACATGGCGTGGTTTATTTCCAGGGGAGAATGTATTTTGATATTGTAAATGCTACAGGCTTTGATATGAATCCCCTGCGTATCCTCAGTGAGAAATTAAATTCTTAAACAGATTCCTATGGGAAATTTCAGTTTCCAAATTCCTTTAATGCTTTCACACTCTCACAATAAGAAATCAATAGACAGATTAGTAGTAATGGAGTCCAAAAGGTTTACTATATGGATGGGCGGGTTTACAACCAACTGTTTTAGCTATCATCTCACTATAAAAACATCAAAGATCCAATTTAGTATGACCCTTAAATGCACCATCACAAATCTATTCATAAGGACTCCAAAAGCTGCAAATTAACTGACAGAGCACAGCCATCTTCTCCGCTCTTGTCCAGTCTGTTTTCTTCAGTTCTGCACGACTGCCTTGGCTGATTTAATGACCACACAGCTGGGCCAGGAGAGAGGTGGGTGCACAAATGGGAAAAATGTGAGGCATAGAACAACCATAATCATACCAGGAATGCTGTGTAGATACCAAAGGTACAAGTCTAGAGGCATATACTGTCTTCTTTCGGCTGCTCCCTTTGGGGGTCGCCACAGCGGATCATCTGTCTCCATCTCACCTTATCCCTTGCACCTTCCTCTGTAACACCAACCCTCTCCATGTCCTCCTTCACTACATCCATGAGTCTTCTCTGTGGTCTTCCTCTTTTCGTCCTGCCTGGCAGCTCCATCTTCAACACCCTTTGTCCAATATATCCACTATCCCTCCTCTGCACATGTCCAAACCATCTCAGCCTTGCCTCTCTTACTTTGTCTCCAAACCGCTCAACCTGAGCTGTCCTTCTGATATACTTATTTCTAATCTTGTCCCTTCTAGTCACTCCCAATGAAAATCTTGGCATTTTCAACTCTGCCACCTCCAGCTCCACCTCCTGTCTTTTTGTCAGTGCCACTGTCTCCAAACCATACATCATTGCAGGTCTCACTACCGTCTTGTAAATCTTCCCTTTCACTCTTGCTGCTGCCTTTCTGTCACAAATCACCCCTGACACTCATCTCCACCCACTCCACCCTGCCTGCACTCTCTTCTTCACCTCTCTTGTGCATTTTCCATTGCTTTGGACGGTTGACCCCAGATGTTTAAGCTCATCACCCATTTCGGATAACTCACGTGGAATTGTATAGTAGAAGGAGTCTTTGTCTAATTTGACCTTGTTGTTATATTATACAGTTTCTTTTAACCTGTAATGTACTATCCGAAATAAATTCATTCATTCATTCATTCATCTACTTTCACTACCTCTACTCCTTCCATCTTCTCCGTTGCAACTGCTTCCCTCTCATTCACACTCATGTATTCTGTCTTGCTTCCGATGACTTTCATTTCATCATCATTTCATTATAGAGGCATACAGTCATGTAAAAAAAATTAGGACGCCCCATTAAATATTCAGTTCTTTATTAAGAAATGTTCACATATCCATGTTTAACGTTGTTTTTGTTTTTATTAGCCTTTTTTAACATTTATTTTAGCCATTTTTAGTGGGAAGGAATGTGGGGGTGTCCTAAAAAAGATGGGGGGTATCCTAATTTATTCCTCACTATTTGTTTAGAATTACATTTTACAGAAAATTTGAAAAAAGTCTTTAATTCATTTTTAATTGTTTAGTTGTATTACATGAATCTTAGCCTTAGTAATTATTGTCTACATCCCTCCGTCAGCTGACGCAGCAGTGGCCTGTGACATCATCAGCTCCACTACGGCCACATTACTGGAGAAGCACCCGGACGCATTTATGGCCATCACGGGTGATTTTAATCATGTCTCACTGGGAAAAACATTACCAAACTTTCACCAGTTTATTGACTGTCCCACCAGAGAAAACAAAACACTGGATTTACTGTATGCCAATGTCAGAGATGCATATAATGCAACAGCTCTACCCCCCATAGCCAAATCAGATCACTGCATGGTCATGTTAACACCCAAGTACGTTCCCCTTGCACAAAGGCAGCCTGCTTATACAAGGACTGTGAGGAGGTGGACACAGGAGGCTGCTGATGCACTGCAGGACTGCTTCGAGATGATGGACTGGAGCGTACTCTGTGAACCATATGAGGTGGACATAGACAATATGACCGACTGCACCACAGAATAAATCAGATTCTGTGAAGACACGACCATGCCAGCTCAGACTGTACACTGCTTCTCCAACAACAGACCATGGGTCACGAGTGACCTGAAAGCACTTTTAGGTACAGAGACAAGGAAAAGCTGAGGGGAGTGCAGCATGATCTGAGAAAGATGCTGAGGAGGTGCAAGGGCAATTATAGGAGGAAGATGGAGAATAAACTCAGGCAAAACAACGTTAAAGATATGTGGGAGGGAATGAAACAAATAACTGGGTGCAAGGAGAGAGTCAGGCAGCCATCTGGGAGCCAAGAGAGAGCTGATGAACTGAATGTGTTTTTTAATAGGTTCAACTCACAGTCTGTCACCCCCACAACACAGCCAGACCGCCCCCCCCCCCCCCAGCACCTCTCTTCATCTCCCCCCTCACCCCCTCCTCTTCCTCGGGGGACACCAGGCCCCTCCCTCACATCACTGTGACTACAGACCAGGTTAAGAAACAGCTGGAAAGACTCCATCAACGGAAGGCAGCGTCACTAGGCAACAACCTAGTGACATTTCCGCCAGGATCCTGAGGACCTGTGCCAACCAGCTAGCTCCGGTACTGAAACACCTGTACAACCTCAGCCTGACTCTGGAGAGAGTACCAGTGCTGTGGAAGACATCCTGCCTGGTTCCTGTCCCCAAGAAGTTATCTCCATCGGACCTGAATGACTATCGACCAGTTGTCCTCACATCTCATGTGATGAAGGTCCTGGAGAGACTGGTCTTAGCCCACCTGAGGCTGCAGGTGAAGACATGGCTGGACCCTCTGCAGTTTGCATATCAGCCTCATTTAGGAGTTGAAGACGCTGTCATCTATCTGCTGCAACGAGTCCATCTGCACCTGGATGGCGGAGGAGATACTGTGAGAATCACATTTTTTGATTTCTCCAGTGCCTTTAACACCATCCAGCCACTGCTGCTGGGTGAGAAGCTGCGAGTGATGGGGGTCAACAGCTCTATGATCTCCTGGATTATTGACTACCTGACACCAGGCCACAGTTTGTTCGGCTGGGCAGTGTCTTGTCTGGCGTGGTGGTTAGTGGTATGGGAGCTCCACAGAGGACTGGGATCTCTCCTTTTCTCTTCACCTTATACACCACTGACTTTCAGTTCAACACTGAGTCATGCCACCTGCAGAAATTCTCTGACGACTCAGGTACTGTGGGGTGTATAAGAGGGGGAGTACAGGGCACTGGTTGGCAGATAGGTGGAGTGGACAGAGCAGAATCACCTGAGGTTGAATGTCAGCAAGACCAGAGAGATGGTGATTGACTTCAGGTAGAAGAGGACGCCTTCTCAGCCATTGCAGATTAGGGGGGAGGATGTGGGGGTGGTTGAGGACTACAAATATCTGGGTGTCAGGATCAGCAACAGGCTGGACTGGAGATCCAACACCGGTGCTGCGCACAAGAAGGGAATGAGCAGACTCTACTTCCTGAGGAAGCTGAGATCCTTCAACGTGTGCAACAGGATGCTGGAGCTTTTCTACCAGACCATTGTCACCAGCGCCATCTTCTTTGCTGCTGTCTGTTGGGGTAACAGTATCAGGGCCAGAGACACCAGCAGACTTGACAAGATTATCAAGAGGGCTGGCTCTGTAATTGGTCTCAGGCTGGAGGGAGACCTTTGAGACTGTGGTGGAGAGGAGAACACTAAATAAGCTGCGATCCATCATGGACAATCGTGATCACCCCCTCCACCACACACTGGACAGACAGCGGAGCACTTTCTCCAGTAGACTACTACAGCTTCGCTGTTGAATGGCCAGGTACAGGAAGTCTTTCCTGCCACATGCCATTTCACTGTACAATAACTCACTATGATGTTGTATTCTGGTCATAACTATGCTGCCACACTGCACCTTACAGTCTAACTGGTACCTCACATTTCACTCTGCTCCTGATAGTCCTTCATTGTGCAGCAGGTATGATTCATGTGTTTATATGGGTCACCAAGTATTCAGCTATGATGTATATAGGCTTTTATAGTGGTGTAAGTTTTACTGTCCATGGGTAATTCCTTTATCTGTCATGCATGCGTTTCTGTCGTTTTGTTGTCTACTGTCATGCTGTTGTTACACTGTAATTTCCCAGTTTGGGATCAATAAAGTACATCTATCTATCTATCTATCTCCCAGTATTTTAAACACTGATATTAAATATCCATATGTCCAAATATGTTAAAACACACACACACACACACACACACACACACACACACACACACACACACACACACACACACACACACACACACACACACACACACACACACACACACAGAGGCTTATGCAGGGTATCCCAATTTTTTCACTTGACTGTGTACTGTACTAAACCGATATCACACACTTCAAAGTACCAAATCAATACTGGATTTAAAAAAAAAATGTGAAGCCTAAAAATGTACTACAGAAATCTAACAGCATACATAATACACAATAAATGAGCTTCAAACAAGCTGGAAAATGAAAAGCCTCCATCTAAATGTTATTAATCAACCACAGGTACAGACGTTCAGAAGCACCTGGTAATTAACACCTAGCCTTTCCCAGAGGATCCACTCACTCATTTCCACAGATTAGCTGAGCTCTAACAATTATGGCAACACCATGGGACAAAATAATAACTTTTCTATATTCTCAACATTTTCTCTTTCCCCAAGTTTACCATTCTTGAATTTTACAGTACTGCCATCCTTTCTCGGGGTCATACCTTGCTGTGCTTCCTTCCTGAGACCTCATGCAATAGTCTAGAGTCATCGTATCTGCAATTCATTCCTCTATCCCTCATATTGGGTTTCATTTGAGCCTGTCAGTCAAGGTGTCTGTCAGATATAGACCGTCCATTTCAGTAGTTTTTCCCCTTCCTTCACGTATTCTGAATTAAGTGGGAGAGCGACAGAGACAGAGGGCAGCTATTCAGAGTGCTGCTCTCCTCACATAATGGATGAAAAAGTGGAGCAGCTTCTCTTCAGTTTATGACATACATATCAAATGTGAGTATACCAGTAACACTGGTCAACACCAGATTTATTGTCTACGTTTTTTTTAGCTGATTTAGGACAATTTTGATGGGCTGAATCCAAAAATCACATTGGTTTTGCTCAATCAGGTCAACTTTTTGAACTATGGCCACATGTTGTTCTTTACGTTGTTTACATGTACGGGTATTTTCACTTTATATGATGCAAAATTCTTTTTTATTTCTTGAAATTTCTTGAACTCTGAAGAGTTTGCATGTGTCAAGTTATGACATAATGTCATAAATTGTCATGATGGCTGATTACTATTGGACTCTGAAGAGAGACATCCTTGCCGCTGAGCATTCTAGAGGTTCGAATAAACGGAAGTTGAAGCTTGGAATTTTGAACAATGATGACGTAACATTCAGTTTGCATGTACTTACCTTTATCAGTGTCTACTATTCAATTTACAGTTATCTAAGTTTGTAATATTTAATCAATAAACTGTGTTAGAGAACAATTTTTTCTCTTAAAAATCTATTTTGGATGAGAAATATTAAAAATCAACCGATAATGTCACAAAAAATGTGATCAATTTGGTCAGAAGATCGGATTTTTTATAAATCAACTTAGCATAAAAACCTGACCTGATCGAGAGAAACGGCTGTCATTTTTGGATTCAGTGGTGCAAAATTGTCTTAAATCTGTTGAAAAAACACAGACAACTCACAAAAAAATTACTTTTGAAACCCTGTGTAATCATTCTCAAAAGACTTGTGAAGTGTGTAGTGACGGGAAGTATAAGAATAAACTCATGGGAATACTGAGGCGTGCCCAACCGATCAGAGGGCCATTATCATCTACTGATATGAGCTATCTGATGACTTGTTGGTATCTGTGAAAAAACATATTGGTACTGGGCAATAAATTAAAACATGAAAAAGTACAGGGAACTCTTATTTTTCTGTCATTGTGAATAAGACAAGTTTATTTTCATGTTTAACATATAGTTTATAATTTGTTTTACTTTTACTTATTGTCTCTGAATCCAAAACCTTGTACAATTTGCTTTTTTTATACACATTTTACTGTACATTTTAATACATTGTTGCAATTGAGAACAGGGTCCTCTTTGTAGTGATGATAAAACCAGGTTATATTAAAATTGCACATACTTTTTATACCCGGATTCATAAATAACTACACATAAGAAAATGTGGGGGGCGTTCTGGTTTTCGGTGGCCTATATCGGCATTGGTATCGGGTTGAAAATCCGTTGTCGGCTGGGTTCTTGACAATTTTTTGTCACACTGTTTCAGTGTATAACAACAAGAATGCAGCAAAAACAAAAAAACTAATTCTTTGTAAATTATTTTAATAAAGCACATTAATTTAATAGCTTTTATCACACATACATTGTTGTATAAGTAAAAATATGTTTCACCTGACATAACTTGATTAACAGTCGCATAGCAAAGAGGGAAACAAGCCACAGAGATGAGGAAGAACTTGCAGTTCGTCACCGCACATCACCACCACCACCTCAGCTGTGGCCACTCCAGCAAGGTGACTGATCCACCATTAGACATTTCAGCAACTCTGCGTCTATTATGTCACACTGCACGCAGCATTAAGATAAAGTGTCGCTTTCCGAGCTGAGCCGCGCTCCGCTTTAACCTGGCGTCGCGTCGCGGCAGCCGCGTTCAGGTGACACATGAATAAATGAGTGGACGCGCGCTCAGCAGCAGGCGCCTCGAACCGGGGCTACCTGAGACGGCACGGTGCACCTGACACCTCTGCGCGAGCACGCACGGCAGTCCACGTTTACTGGCCCTTTACAGTCTGGCAAAATAACCTCTCATAGCACTGCAGCAACAGTTGGAGACAGCCATTTTTTTTTTTTTTTTTTTTGCAAGCGACATCTGTTGAAACTGGTCCCAGATGTTGTTAATAAGAATTAAGGCAGTTGTACATCACACGATTTGTCGGCGGGGAAACGCCAGCGTGTAAGCATGTAGAAACGGCATCAACATTATTATCCATCAACTTCCAGACTCGTTTCTGCTGTGCAAATGCGTTGCTACGCTGTGCGCAAAAACTCCTGAGCGCGCACGGCTGCAACAAATGATGAGAAATGTGACCCGTTATGTGGAGACATTTCTGCTTCCACAGCCAGCCGCCCAAATCTAACTGGCGGTACTGCCTAAGAGCAGTGAGACCGTGCCATTATGATTATGATTTAGTCCTACCTTCCTGGTCCGTGTCCGCCGCTGGCTGTGCGCCTTCAGAGTCGGTTCCCTGTCCTGCTGCCTTACCAAGTATCTGCCCCCCTCTCCCTCTCTCCCCTCTCCCTCCCTCGCTCGCTTTAGCCCCAGTGTTTGGAAATTTTACGTCTCCCTTTTCACATCACCCATGGCAGAACTTCCACCTTTGTGGAGCAAAAATACTGCTCCATGGTGTATCAAATCCTCTTAAACACTATAGGTGCCAACACAGAAGTTTTAAATATTGTCCCCATGCGAAAAGACTTAAGGAAAAAAAACAAAACTGTTGCAGTGAAATTATATTAGCATGGTCTGAACTCAACTTTCTACTTGATTTGGCTCTGTGAGTACCCTCTTTTGCGGAATGGTCCCAAGCAACAATTGCATAAAAAAAAAATTGGTATGATGTCACTGAATCTTTGCTATACAAAAGAAGATGTTTAAAAAATATCCATTAATCCAACAATATAAACTCATATATCCAAAAATATGAATATAAAAACACACATTGAAAATCCATATTTTAATCTCAGGAATTAAGAAGAAACGCCCCCAAAATACCCAGTGTCATATCACCACCTAGAGTTTAAAGGAAGAATCACAACTAAAAGCAGCCCACTAGTCTCCCAAACACAGCAGAGCTGCCTTTACAAGACACTGCCTAAAGCCCTACCTTCATTATATACCTCATTTTAATTCCACCAGGCTGTATAAACACAAAACAACACACTAACCACATTTTACTAAAAGCATATTTTGCTCTAATAATCACTTAAAGTCTCAGGAATTGAAATCAAATTAAAGAAATGTTAAATGTTTTAGCATTTGTCAGGTAATATTGTGAGTACACCTCCACAACCAAATGAGACACTGCAAAAAAGAAATAACTGAATGCAAATATGGATGACATGAAGAACCGTTTCCTGAATTATTAAAATTTCTCCCCCTTAAGATGCAATACTTGGGCAGCTTGTTATTTAATTTTTACCCAGCCATCTGACACTTTTGCTTATTTTTTACATGTTATTTTCAACAAATCACAACTTTCTATACACCTCATTAATGCACATATATTCAGTTGGCATTCAAGATGGAACTTTATTGCCTGATGTATCTGTTATTCATAAGATCTACAGATACATCTCATTTTGCTGTTCGTGCTTTTATTAACTTTTCTGTTCTGAAGTCAACTTTTCTGTAAGACTGGAGGTTTATATGGCTTAAAAATATTAACCGTGATGGACTTGATTTTGAAGCCAAGTGTAAGTAATGAGTAAGGGGGAAATGATGGAAACTGCACTCACATAGAGTTCCAACTTGTCGAGGGCAACCGAAGAGCCAGTCACAAATAGCCTGCTTTATCCTAAGCTGGAGCAGTCAATTAGCATAAAATTTTTCTCTGTATGAGATAAAACTAGTGAGTAAGGAGATTAAACCCACAAGGAAATTATTTAATGGCACCATTATCGAATGCTGTATATATTTAATGAACCAAATGTCTTCACAGCCTTACCTGGTGACACCAGGTGAATATTAAATAGAATGCACAGCACAGAAATCTATATATACTTGCCTATGCATGTTTTTAGAATCATAATTACCCATGCTAATTGCAGTGGGGGCATGTGTAGGGTTTTCCAGACCCTAAAACAAGAACAAATGCAGATTTTAGCCTCAAACTCGGTGCAGGAATAGTACATGCACAATCCCAGACATGCACTGATTTTAGGTCAAAGGTCGAGGTCACAGAGTCATCAAGTCCAGAAGTGGATTCCTGCTTGAAGGGGTTGATCTGCACTAAGTGCCTTACAGTTATTTATTGCTTCGTCCCTAAAGACTGACAGGATATTGTGATCACTCTGTTCTTGCGTGTGTGTCCTGTAAAAAGAGTTTGTGTGTTTTTATTTTCACCACCCCTCCCAACACCATTTTTGCTTTTTTTTTTTGCCAGTGTATTTTACCATAAACTTAAAAAGTAAAATTCTGAATATCATGGGATTGCTTGAAGACACATGCTTTCTTTACAAGGGAACTGTTTTACTTGTTTTTTGCTTGTTTGCAACTTAGGCTGAATGTCAAGTGAAAATAATGCAAAAATTATAGTAACACTGATGTATACGATATGATCGGGGGAGGGGGGGGGGCGAAAAGTTCATAGTGGTCAAATTTGACCAAATGTGGTTTATTTTTCAATCGCAGGGATTCAAGCGTTGCAACACCAATGGAAGAAGTGTGTGGACCAAAGGGGAGATTATGTTGAAAAATAAACCAGATTTGGTGACATTTTATCATTATGAACTTTTCAACCCCCGCCCCCCCCCCCATATATGAGGGTGTACTTGTGTTTTAGACTGCAAGGCAGCTTTTGTTTAATCATCAGATATCTTCATTTTTAAGCTCTGCATCACATTGTGAATAAATTATGTAGCAGTATTGGTACAAAAATATATATATATGCAAGTTGAAATAAAAATTGCTTTTTATAACCAGCACATATAATCAACCTTGGGGCACCAGTCCAGAAAATGGACAAATTCATTACTAATTAAATAACTGTGCCAGAAATGCATCAATCTGAAACATGAGCTTTGAGCGTTTCTCTTGAGAAGATGAACACAGAAGGCAAAAACAACTCAAATGTGACTTTTGGCAGTTTAACAAGAAAAATCAGCATAGATAAAATACATACATGTAACTTTAAAATGACGAGTTCAACAGGCATCATGAACAAATCACACTTGTACTGTATTCCTGAGCATAAAGTGTATTATCAAGCATTTATGGAACCAAAGAAAGATCAGCTTAAACTGATGATATAGTGGAAACTGAGGAAACCATAAAATAGTCGTAAGCAAAATTACTATGAAAAATGGACACAGGTTTTTGTAAGGAAAATTCATCTACATAATGTATGAGTTTCATTTTTTAAATTGATGACATTCTAATTTATTGAGATGCACCTGTAAGTTGGTGTAAAACTTGGAGAAAAAGTGCAACACTTGGATTGGATCTGGAGCTGTCCATTAGTGTAAATTTCTGACCAATCACACTAAGTTTCTTTGATTGAGACAGGGCAATAAAGTTGACCAAAGAGGGGTAAAATGGAAACTACTGGATGTAGTTGAAAGTGTCATGAAACGTGCTGCTACCTCCAGTCGGAATGGATAATGGACTCACAATGCGGGCAGAACTCCAGTGTAGCATAATAATGTATTAAACAATAAGACAAAAGGTGCAGCATGGGAGCTGAAACACAAACAAAGCTGTGGAAGGCTAAAACTCACTGGAAAACACAGACACAGAGTTACCGGCAATCATCCCAAAACATATATACCACAGATTAAAGCACAAATTCTTTAAGACTTTAGTGACTCTAAAACATTCTACTTCTAAGGAAAGAACAAACATATGCATACATTATAAAGGGATACCTTCATAGTGGACATGCACTTTAATTCTTTGTGAGAATAAATAAATACATACATACAGTATCAAACCATATATGAATAAAAACATTCCAAACCCACAAGGGTCCATTTAGTTTCAGTTCATAGTTTCCAATAGCTGGTATTATCTGTGGAAAATGAGAAGTTAGTTCACAGGAATTTCTGGAGACAACAGCAGCATATTTCAGTCCTCAGGGGAATGTTTCTACATTCCTCCATTGGAGGGCAGTGTTGGACTTTCAAAATTTTGAGTTTTATGAAGGTGACATTCCTTTATCTTACCCGTTGTTCATCAACAATTCTCTGACCAACATCTCTTGGTCATAAAGCCATAAAACTGTTGAAATCAAAATTCATCCTGGTAGACTGATGAGGCAGGGTTCAGCCTGGGCATTGGGAAAAGCATCTGTGGCCGAAGTTTTGAAACTAAGGAATTTTCCTCAGGACACTGAAGAAAAGAGCTCAGAATTTAGCTGATAATGCTACAAATAGCATGTCCTTTTAGGGTGGACATGCTGAAAAAGAAACATTTGTCTCTTGAAACGACTTCAGACATGGAGCAGTTGTATGGAGTGAGGTGGGCCGTCTGTGTTGTGGAAAATTAGATATTTTGCTAATTACTTCCCAGCTGTCTTCCTGCACAAGCTGGTGCCAGACTGGACAGGAAGGTGACACCAACTCACTTTTTCACACTGGCACTTCAGATCGAGGCTTACTGTATATATGAAAAAAGTCTTTTAATGTTTTTTTACTTGACCTGATTTATCTGAATCCTCCTATAAAGGTACTAAAAGACCAGTGTGCTCTGTACCGCACCCCCCTTCCCTGCCCCCCACACACCTTTTTCCCCAGAGCATTTATTTGTCACATATTCCCTCTTTCACCAGCTCTCTATATCTCATTGGGTTTGTTTTTGTTAAATATGAGCTTTGCTCTGTTTTTATCAGTGCTTGCTCAAAAAAGAAATTGTTGGGTTTCTCAATAACACAAAACACAAAGACATAATCAGAATGTTTTGGCAGACCTGAAACACATTAATTTTTATTATTTTATTTTTATTATTATTATTATTTTTAGTTTTTCCAGCAATTTCTTTTGCTTTACTCAACCTTTTTGCACATCCTTCTACATCGCTAGAGTTAATAAATTGTCCTTTATAGTAGTATAAACAAACGGCCTTCGGTAGCAACTCCTAATACATCCCTCAAATTGCAATGGAATTATCATCTATGTACAAATAAGTGGAAGCAAGTAAAAATACAGGGTAAATACAGTATAAATAGGGGTAAGTCCATCATGACATCTTGTATTATTCTTTGAGGCTGATCAGGCAAAAATACAGTATAAGTATGGCATAAGTACGACTGAAGCAGGGTGTAAATACAACATGAATACAAGGTAAGTATGGGTAAAGCATGGGTCACAGGCTCTCATATTCGTTGACTTTGATCAGACTTATAATGTACAGCTCTGGAAAAGAATAAGAGACCACTACAAAATCTTTCCTAAATTAGCATCTCTACATGTATGCCAGCTATTCAGATTGAGTATCTTTTGAATTTCAACACAAGGACACCTCAGTCTACTTAAGGAGGTACTGATTAGGTGATCATCTAAGCATGGTAAGATGCATAAAACCCGTCAATAAAAATCAGAGTTATTACACAAATACAGATTTGTAAGCAAGTTCAAACTTAAGTATTGTAGTGTTTAAGAATGAACATGAACTTTTGTTGCATTATTTGATCTAAAAACAACATCTTTTTTTTGTTGTTGTTTTGGCCAATTGTCATTTTCTGTAAATAAATGCTCTAAATGACAATATTTTGACTTTGAATTTGGTTGAGTTGTTTTCAGTTGATTAGAGAACAAAATAAAATTGTTCATTTTATTCAAACACATACATATAAATAGTAAAACCAGATAAAGTAGTGGTCTCTTCAATGTCTTAATTTTTTCCAGAACTGCAAGTATGACATGAATGACATAAGTACATGGAAAGTCATGGGCTGTGTTGTTCCTTGAATTTGATCAGCTATAGATGTCATGTGCAGGGCTGATATTCAGCCCCGCCCATGATTCGTGGCTGTAGCTTCCTGATTTATTGTTAATTGGTCCCAGCTGGCACGTTGTTACAGCCCTGAGCCGGGGCTCCTTGCAGGTCTACAGCTATGCCCCTTTCTCTCTCTCCTTGCCAGACACTCACCGGCTGTGTGTCGTCACCACAAACATTTACACACATGCATGCACACACACGCACATATTCATTCTCACTCACATATGCTGACACGCACTCATACACAGACTCCTGCTGCACACCTGCGTCCACTTGTCACTCATGAGCTGTTGATTTCCTTTTTCCCTTTGGACTACTCTGGTGTTGTTCCTCCCAGAGCCCGCTGAGCTCCGACGCCCTAAATAAGTCATCCTCTATGTTATTATTTGCCCTTACTTGTCCGCTGCCCAGTTCCACACCAGGAGTGCATGAGGTTCCTCCTTCAACCACCTGAGCTCGGACTTCCAACGCTTGTGTGCCAGACTGTGTTTTTCCACTGAACATTTCTTGTATTTGTGTTACCAAATTCTGTTAATAAACATGTCCTCTTCACCCACACCTTGGGCTCGAACAAATTCATCTGTTTGCTGCAAATTTACGCAGCGGACATGACAATAAATAATAAAAAAATAAATCAGCTGTTGGGCGGCAATGGCTCAGGAGGCAGAGCGGGTCGTCCAGTAACCAGAGGGTTGGTGGTTTGAATCCCGCTCTCCCCAGCCATCCTGCCATTATATCCCTGGGCAAGACACTTTACCCACCTTGCCTCCAGTGTCCATGACACTGGGTATAAAAGTGCATAAATGTTTGGTAGTGGTCGGAGAGGCCGTTGGCGCGGATTGACAGCCATGTTTCTGTCAGTCTGCCCCAGGGCAGCTGTGGCTACAGTAGTAGCTTACCACTATTAATGTCTGCCAGTAGTGACTGAATAATGGACATACTGTTAACGCTTTGAGATGTCACTTGACATGTAAAGTGCCATATAAATCTAATCCACTATTATTATTATTATTATTATTATTATTATTATTATTATTATAAACACAGCATATTAACCTACTTTAAGTCGCACATACAGTCTCACAAAAGTGAGTACACTCCTCACATTTTTGTAAATATTTTATTACATCTTTTCATGGGACAACACTGAAGATATGACACTTTGATACAATGCAAAGTAGTCAGTGTACGGCTTGTATAACAGTGTAAATTTGCTGTCCCCTCAAAATAACTCAACAGACAGTCATTAATATGTAAACCACTGACAACAAAAGTGAATACACCCCTTAGTGAAAATGTCCAAATTGTGCCCAAAGTGTCAATATATTGTGTGGCCACTGTGGGGAGACTTGAATAACGAAACCGAATTGCCTTTAATTCCAGTTTATTTCAAGTAACCATTCCACTGTCTGCTCTCATTCCTGAGCAGCGAACAAAGAGGGTGAACACACCAAAGTTCTCCCTTTTAAACATTCTCACATCAAACCATTTCCCTCGCAGGGGAAATCACACATCTATATCAAAATCCCTTTATTCACATTCATTAACCTTTTATTTACATAACTCCCCCTTCTCTCCTCTCGAGCCTCAGCGGTCAGGAAGTCGTCTGTCCCCTGTCCTCCGCAGGGGGTCCAAGCTCTGCAGCTCCACACCGCAGGGGGCTGCAGCTCCGTGGCTCTCCTTCATCGTGAGGTTAAATCACATATGCAGTGTAACTTGGCTGGGTTAACTATTAAGCCGTGCTCTCCCAGCCTCCTAAAAACTGCTGTGAGGTGCGTTTCGTGTTCGTCCTCTGAAGTACTCGCGACCAAAATGTCGTCGAGGTACACAAACACGAAAGGGAGATCGCGTAACACGGCATCCATCATCCGCTGAAATGTTTGCGCCGCCCCTTTGAGACCAAACGGCATGCGTAAAAATTCGAAAAGTCCGAACGGGGTTATTACCGCTGTTTTAGGAATGTCCTCCGGTTGGACTGGGACTTGGTGATAGCCGCGAACTAGATCAATCTTTGAAAAAATGCGCGCCCCCACCAGGTGCACCGAAAAATCCTGAATGTGCGGGATGGGATAACAATCGTGCGCCGTAGCGTTGTTTAGCCTGCGGTAATCCCCGCACGGTCTCCAGGAGCCATCGGCTTTCGGTACCATGTGCAGCGGCGAAGCCCACGGGCTCTTCGACCTACGAACGATGCCTAGCCTCTCCAGGCTGGCGAACTCCTCGCGCGCAATGGCGAGCTTAACTGCATCCAAGTGCCGAGCTTTTGCAAACACGGGAGGACCAGACGTGGGGATAAAGTGTTTCACCCCGTGCTTCGCGACCGTCGCTGAAAAAGTGGGCACAGTGAGCGCTGGAAATTGGGTGAGGAGTGTGTGAAACTTACCTCCTGCTGTAGCGACGTGGGTCTGTACTGGTGGTGGGGACACTCGAGCTGAACAGGGGAGAGAGTAAAAAGAGAGTGCATTTACCAGCCGTCTATTAGCAAGATCAACTAACAGATTGTGTGAACACAAAAAATCTGCGCCCAACATGTTGAAACTCACCGCCGCTATTACAAAAGTCCATTCATATGTGCGGCCATGTAAGCACAAAGGCAAGGTCCTTCTCCCGTAGGTGTTGATGTTCGAGCCATTTGCCGCCGTAGCTCCGCTACCGTGGGGTCCAGCCACCCGGTCCGCGTATGTTGGGGTGATGAAGCTCACTTGTGCTCCGGTGTCGATGAGGAACTCTCGTCCGGAGCGCGCATCCGTGATGTAGAGCAGCTTGCTGCGTTCTCCGAGGGTCGAAGCTGCTAGCGACCCCCGGTCTTGCCGTTTCCCGAACTCCTGAAGTTGCAGGGCGGCACACACCTGCGTGCCTTCTCTGCGAACCTCCGATGGTAAAAGCAGAGATCTTCTCCTCCGCTGTGTCGTGTCCGCGCCTCTGCCGCCGGACCATTGGCTCCACCTCGTCGCGGCCGTGCTGCCGCCGTCGTCGGCCAGTCTGGGTCTGCCGCCTCTGGCTCCCCGCTGTCTCGGGTCGCCGCTGTGGTTGCTTGCCCGCCGCAGGCGTCCAGGATCCCATCTGCTTCCTGGGCCAGCTCCCGGAACTCCTCCAGGGTGTGACACTTTTTGCCGGCCAGCGTGCTTCTCGCATGCGCCGGGAGGTTGGAGAGGAAGATGAACTGAAAAATGAAATCATCGTTGTCCAACCCTCTCAGCTGTATCATCTCCTCCATCAGGGCGCTCGGCCTGTGTCCTCCTTGGTCTAACAAAGACAGGATCCTCCTTGCCCTCACTTCGGCCGAGGGGGTGAAAAACTTGATGAGGGTGGATTTCAGCTTGCCGTACCTGTCGGTCGCGGGTGGCTGCTCCACCAAGCTCTGCACGCACCGAGCTGTGCTGTTGTCCAGTTTAGCGATGACATGGTGGAACTTAGTGTCATCCACCGTTACTCCTGCGAGCGCGAACTGCGACTCTGCTTGCAGAAACCACGACCGTGGGTTATCCTGCCAGAAATCAGGCAGCTTAACGGCCACTGCGCTCGCCAGCTCTGAGCGCTGTGAGTCTGGGACCCTGAGACCTTCTTCGTTCATTCTCAACGTCGTCAGTCACCAATGTGGGAGACTTGAATAACGAAACCGAATTGCCTTTAATTCCAGTTTATTTTAAGTAACCATTCCACTGTCTGCTCTCATTCCTGAGCAGCGAACAAAGAGGGTGAACACACCAAAGTTCTCCCTTTTAAACATTCTCACATCAAACCATTTCCCTCGCAGGGGAAATCACACATCTATATCAAAATCCCTTTATTCACATTCATTAACCTTTTATTTACATAACTCCCCCTTCTCTCCTCTCGAGCCTCAGCGGTCAGGAAGTCTTCTGTCCCCTGTCCTCCGCAGGGGGTCCAAGCTCTGCAGCTCCGCACCGCAGGGGGCTGCAGCTCCGTGGCTCTCCTTCATCGTGAGGTTAAATCACATATGCAGTGTCCAACATATACATGTCTAACAACACAGCCATAGCCACCATTATTTTCCAGCACTGCCTTCACTCTCTTGGGCATGGAGTTCACTAGAGCTTCACAGGTTGCTGCTGGAATCCTCTTCCACTCCTCCATGATGACATCATGGTGTTAGAGATCTTGCGCTCTTCCACCTTCCATTTGAGGATGCTCCACAGATGCTCAATAGGGTTTAGGTCTGGAGACAGGCTTGGCCAGTCCATTACCTTTACCCTCAGTTTCTTGAGTAAGGCAGTGTTCGTCTTGGAGGTGTGTTTGGGGTGGTTATCATGTTGGAATACTGCCCTGTGGCCCAGTTTCCGAAGGGAGGGGATCATGCTCTGCTTCAGTATGTCACAGTGCATGTTAGCATTCATGGTTCCCTCAATGAACTGTAGCTCCCCAGTGCCGGCAGCACTCATGCAGCCCCAAACCATGACACTCCCACCACCATGCTTGACTGTAGGCAAGACACACTTGTCTTTGTACTCCTCACCTGGTTGCCGCCACACACGCTTGACACCATCTGAATCAAATAAGCTTATCTTGGTGTCATCAGAGCACAGGACATGGTTCCAGTAATCCATGTCCTTAGTCTGCTTGTCTTCAGCAAACTGTTTGTGGGCTTTCTTGTGCATCATCTTTAAAAGGGCCTTCCTTCTGTGATGACAGCCATGCAAACCAATTTGATGCAGTGTGTGGCATATGGTCTGAGCACTGACAGGCTGACCCCCACCCCTTCAACCTCTGCAGCAATGCTGGCAGCACTCATACGTGTCATGAACTCTCCGTGCGCTACTCCACAGCGCACTGAGGAGGGGTGAAAGGATGAGGATTTAAGTGCTGGGTTTACACCACACACACATTTATTAAGCACAAAAACTGACAAACAGTTCCAACGCATAACATTCGCACTCAGAGTTATAAAGGAGTCCTCCAGGATGCTCAACAGTCTGAGTGAGGATCACTGGGGAAAACACGCACAGCAATTACTCACAATTCTGGAGCTACCCGAGAATGTCCAAGTGACACTCTGAGGAAACACAGTCCTTAGTTGACCTTGACTTCCAACAGCGATAGATGACCGCATGAAGCGCAATGACCCAGCAATGCGTGACTGGCAAAAGGCTCCTTAAGTACACGCATTGCTGGGGATGGTCAATTGGTCGCACCTGGGTGAGGAGCGGGGAGATGGCAAACAGGAGTGGGAACAGCTGACAGTAATAGAGAGGAGGCGTGGTCAAACCGGCAGACAGTTAGACAGCGCTCACACCAGCATGAGCCCAAGAGGCTGCCTCACCGCTGCCGGCCAGAAAGCAGTGGCTATGGGTACAGCAAAGCACACAGAAATTCATACTAACATACATACAACGTGGCACCCTACCCACAGAGAGGCCGGGACCGAGCCGGGGGAAGCCAAGCTGGCTCGGCTCCTGACAGGGCCCCCCCTTTAAGGGGTGGATTCCCAGACACCCAAAGTAACGTCCCAGACCCCCCCCCCCCCCCAACAGGAGCAAACAACACGAACCCGGGTGGGAGGGAGGGGGAACAGAAAAGGTGGGACCACAACACCCCACCCAGGGACCACAATTAACCCCTCCAAGTCCACGGACACTGGGGCTCAGGAGGCCGCCCAGAGTCCCAGACCCAGCAGTAGGTCTGGTGGATGGAATCCGGTGGCCTGCCAGAAAACATGGGCCACCAGACCCGGGGAGTCAATCCTTCCGGTGGCCTGCTCCCGCCGTAAAGCCACCAGGACCGGAGAGGAGCGAAGAGGACCAAGATGGCATCTGACGGAGGAGTGTAGGCCACGACGTCCTCAAGCTGGCCAGCCGTGCCCCCGACAACCTTGACCTGGGAGGAAGTAGCACCCGTGGTGGACCCCGACCAGGCCAATGCTGCATCCGCAGTGGACTCCAGCTGAAGCTCTGTAGCACCCGCGGTGGACTCCAGCTGAAGCTCTGCAGCACTCACGGTGGACTCAAGCTGAAGCTCTGCAGCACCAGTGGTGGACCCTGACCGGACCAATACTGCACCCACAGTGACCTCTGGCTGAGACTCTGCAGCACCCACGGTGACCTCCGGCTGAGGCTCTGCAGCACCCACGGTGACCTCCAGCTGAGGCTCTGCAGTACCCACAGTGGACCCCGATTGGGCCAAAGCTGCACCCATGGTGAGCAGGCCAACCCGCAGGAGCAACAGGCTGAGGAAGCGATCGATGAGGGGAGCCCAGACGACCTTGGCAGGAGGAGCTGGAGCAGCAGCGTCCTCCTCCGGCTGGACCGGACCCTCGGCGACCTCCAGCGGCGACACACCCTCTCCGGCAACCCTAAACAAAGGCTCAAAGGCAGCAGGAGAAGAGAGGTGGTTAGGGTCGCCAGCAGCAGCAGAGCCCGGCAAAGTGAGTTCAGATGCAGCCGAGGGCTACACTTGACTCTCCTCCCCAAGAGCCAGGCAAGATCTCTCTAGAACAGACATGAGAAATATAACAGAGAGAACTTGCCTGAGCTGGAGCTTCACCGCTGTCCAGGACAACGTCGAAGTTGACGTTGACATCCCGGGTCCGGCCTCGAGGAGGTCCAGCTCAGGCTCCCACTGTGTTGCAGAAGCCTCTACAGCAGGCTAGATGGTCGTTGCAGTCTCTTTTAACTCCTGCAGTGGCTCCAACGCTGGGGATTCCACCGGCGTGGCTGCAGGAAAACTCCTCTGTGCGGACCCCTGGGCAGGATCATCCAGGGACCCAAACTCCTCTGCTGTCTGGCGGCTCAGTCCTAGGACCGACAGGCACTCAGGGGTAATTGGAGGAGACATGGAGAGGGGAAGAAAATAATCATTATTTGCAGCTGGAGGAGAGGACCCAGCGGACTGCAAGGAGTGGGCCTCCCCCTCGGGAGACAGACAAGGCTTGGTGTTATTAGAATGTACAGAATGAAACAACACTTGCCTGTCATCCCGGTGTTTGATGTTGACAGCTGCAGCAGGTGAACAGTCAGCCCTCTCCGTGTCTGCGGAGATCTGGCTCCTCTCCATGGTTTGTGGAGGAGCTGTCTCCATGGCTACGGAGGTGGGCATTCCTGGGTTGGCCCTATCAGGCCTCACGACAGCTGGAGGGGAGATGATGGCTGCCGAAGACGAGGAGGGCTTTTCCCGGCTTCTCCTCACGGGATGACGCTGCTTCTGGGTGGCCGACACTGATGGCGAAGCAGGAGAGAGAATGACTGCAGACTATGGAGCGCGTTCCTGCTTGGGCTCCACGAGGAACGCCACTCTCCCCACACCAGGAAACATGCGCTGAAGCGCATAGACCGAAGCGATCAGGTCTGCGTACTGAGGGTAATCCCAGAGACCTGGATGTGCTTCAAGGATTCCCTCCGCTGTGTCCAGGCTGCTCCACTTCGTCTTGGGTCCGCGAGCTTTATGGGTCTCATCCATAAAGTCCTGGATGAAGGTCGCTGCCCATTCTTCCTCCACCGTGGGATGCCTCGCCGCTAGCTTCCTCTGGCCGGCATGGGAGCGGTGTGCCGAAGGCATAGTGGGGCAAAACCGGTGGGTGAAAAAACAGTTCAAAAATAGAAAAAGAGTGATGTGTGGGTGTACCTGCTAAATCCTCTTTATGGCTGGGTCATTCTGTCATGAACTCCCCGTACGCTACTCCACAGTGCACGGGGAGTGAAAGGATGAGGATTTAAGTGCTGGGTTTACACCACACACACATTTATTAAGCACAAAAAATGACAAACAGTTCTAATGCATAACATTCACACTCAGTGTTATAAAGGAGTCCTTCAGGATGCTCAACAGTCTGGGTGAGGACACCAAGGAAAACAACGCACAGCAATAACTCACAATTCTGGAGCTATCTGAGAATGTCCAAGTGACACTCTGAGGAAACACAATCCTTAGTTGACCATGACTTCCAACGGCGATAGACGACCGCATGAAGACTAGAAAAGCACTCGGAGAGTGCAGACCTCCGCCAAGCGCCACAGTTCCCCCCATACAGTGTTTGTGTGTACGTTTTCAGATTCCTTGACCATGAAAACATATGACTAGCAATTTGATTGACAATGATATGATTAGTGGTTCAGTAGTTATTCACGAAAATGACATTTTCCATAATGGCGGCCACAGTTCCCCCCATACAGTGCTTGTGTGTACGTTTTCAGATTCCTTGACCACGAAAACATATGACTAGCAATTGGATTGACAATGATAGGATTAGTGGTTCAGTAGTTATTCAGGAAAATGGCATTTTCCATAATGGCGGCCACAGTTCCCCCCAAACAGTGCTTGTGTGTACATTTTCAGATTCTTTGACCATGAAAACATATGACTAGCAATTGGATTGACAATGATAGGATTAGTGGTTCAGTAGTTATTCAGGAAAATGGCATTTTCCGTAATGGCGGCCACAGTTCCCCCCAAACAGTGCTTGTGTGTACGTTTTCAGATTCTTTGACCATGAAAACATATGACTAGCAATTGGATTGACAATGATAGGATTAGTGGTTCAGTAGTTATTCAGGAAAATGGCATTTTCCGTAATGGCGGCCACAGTTCCCCCCATACAGTGTTTGTGTGTACGTTTTCAGATTCCTTGACCGTGAGAACATATGACTAGCAATTGGATTGACAATGATAGGATTAGTGTTCAGTAGTTATTCACGAAAATGGCATTTTCCGTAATGGCGGTTTTCTTCTGGACGGTGATCCGGATCAGCACCAAAACTTAATCAGTTCTTCCTTGTACCATTTCCAACAATGCCTGAAAGTTTCATCGAAATCCGTCCAAAACTTTTTGAGTTATCTTGCTAACCAACAGACAGACAGACAAACAGACAGACAGACAGACAAACAAACAGACAAACCCCGGCAAAAACATTACCTCCTTGGCGGAGGTAACAATGACCCAGCAATGCGTGACTGGCAAAAGGCTCCTTAAGTACTCGCATTGCTGGGGATGGTCAATTGGTCGCACCTGGCCGAGGAGCAGGGAGATGGCAAACGGGAGTGGGAACAGCTGACAGTAATAGAGAGGGGGCATGGTCAGACCGGCAGACAGTTAGACAGCGCTCACACCAGCGTGAGCCCAAGAGGCTGCTTCACCGCTGCCGGCCAGAAAGCAGTGGCTATGGGTACGGCAAAGCACACAGAAATACATACTAACATACTGTACATACAACGTGGCACCCTACCTACAGAGAGGCCAGGACCGAGCCGGGGGAAACCAAGCCGGTTCGGCTCCTGACAATACGTCTATTTTCAAAAGACAACCTCTGGATATGATGCTGAGCATGTGCACTCAACTTCTTTGGTCGACCATGGCGAGGCCTGTTCTAAGTGGAACCTGTCCTGTTAGGAGGGGTGGAGGATGTGGTGATCTTCCTCCTTCACCGTTCTCTGTCCCACCTGGAGAAGCCCGGGAATATGGTGAGGATCATGTTCTTTGACTTCTCCAGTGCTTTCAACACCATCCAACCGATGATCCTGAAGGACAAGCTGCTGCGCGCAGGGGTGGACCAGCACCTGTCATCATGGATCCTGGACTACCTCACGAACCGGCCTCAGTTTGTGAGAACCCGGGACTGTGTGTCCGACACGATCATCGGTAGCACGGGGGCCCCCCAGGGAACGGTGCTGGCTCCCTTCCTGTTCACTCTTTATACTGCGGACTTCTCACACAACACAACACACTGCCATCTACAGAAGTTCTCTGATGACTCTGCGATCGTTGGCCTCATCTCCAATGGAGATGAAGCTGAGTACAGAGGGCTTATCCAGGACTTCGTGGACTGGTGCCATCGGAACTGCCTCCAGATCAACGCGAGGAAAACTAAGGAGCTGGTGGTGGACTGCCGCAGGCATGGGCAACCCCTCACAGCACCAGTAAATATACAGGGAACAGACATCGAGATGGTGACATCCTATAAGTACCTGGGTGTTCATCTGAACAATAAACTAGACTGGTCACACAATACTGACGCACTCTACAAGAAGGGACAGCGCAGGCTGTTCCTGCTGAGGAGACTCAGGTCTTTTGGTGTACAAGGGGCGCTGCTGAAGACATTCTATGACACGGTGGTGGCATCAGCCATCACTTTTGGAGTGGTCTGCTGGGGCAGTGGCATTACTGCAGCCGATAGGAAGAGACTGAACAAACTGATCAAGAAAGCTAGCTCTGTCCTGGGGCAGCGCCTTGATCCGGTGGAGGAGATAGGAGAGAGAAGGACGGTGGCTAAACTGTCATCTCTGCTGGAGTCCGAGTTCCACCCTATGCAGGACATACTGAATGCACTGAGGAGCTCATTTAGCAGCAGACTACATCATCCCAGGTGCACAACCGAGAGGTTTCGCAGGTCCTTCCTACCAACGGCTGTCAGACTGTACAACCTAAGCAGGGCTGCTCGCAGAGATAGCAAAAAGACGTAACAAACTAATAGTTTTTTGAATGCAAAAGATGCAATAGACTTACACAATGGTCCCCTCCGGCATACAACTAGGAAAATACCGGTCGCTATGGAGGGTGAGAATATGTATGGGCACATAATCATACCATGTAGGATAACTAAGTAGACGGTTATGCTGTTTCATCCCATCTAGCAACAATGTTCTGCACTGTGTGTGTTTATATATTTACATATTTATTCCATCTAGCTACAATGCTCCGCACTGGGTGTGTTTATATTTATATATCTATATATTTATTCCATCTAGCTACAATGCTCCGCACTGTGTGTTTATATATCTACATATTATTCCATCTAGCTACATTGCTCCGCACTGTGTGTTTATATATTTACATATTTATTCCACCTAGCTGCAATGCTCTGTACTGTGGGTGTTTATATATCTACATATTTATTCCATCTAGCTACAATGCTCCGCACTGTGTGTTTATATATTCATATATTTATTCCATCCAGCTACAATGCTCTGCACTGTGTGTCTGTGTGTGTGTATATATATATTTTATAGTAATATGTACATATGTATATTAGCTGCTCTTGCTTGCTTGCTTTTTTTCTTGCCTTCTGATTGTTGCTCTGAGTGTTGCTATCCCTGTGCTGTTGCAATCCTGGAATTTCCCCATTGTGGGACTAATAATGGCTTATCTTATCTTATCTTATCTTATCTTAAACCATTGTATGGTCTTGGCCACTGTGCTGCAGCTCAGTTTCAGGGTGCTGGCAATCTTCTTATAGCCTAGACCATCTTTATGTAGAGCAACAATTCTTTTTTTCAGATCCTCAGAGAGTTTTTTGCCATGAGGTGCCATGCTGAACCTCTAGTGACCAGTGTGAGAGAGTGTGAGAGCGATAACACCAAATTTAACACAGCTGCTCCCCATTCACACCTGAGACCTTGTAACACTAACAAGTCACATGACACCTGGGGGGGGGGGAATGGCTAATTGGGCACAATTTGGACATTTTCACTAGGGGTGTACTCACTTTTGTTGCCAGTGGTTTAGACATTAATAGCTGTGTGTTGAGTTTTTTTTTTTTTGGAGGGGACAGCAAATTTACACTGTTATACAAGCTGTACACTGACTACTTTACATTGTATTAAAGTGTCATATCTTCAGTGTTGTCCCATGAAAAGATAGAATAAAATATTTACAAAAATGTGAGGGGTGTACTCACTTTTGTGAGATATTGTACTAGTACTTGTCATACTTATGTTGCACTTATGTTGTACTTACACCATACTTAACTCATGCCTGATTAAAGTCAAGGAATAATGTAGCTCAGGGCACAGTACTTACCCATAAGCACTCTGTACATAGCTGTACTAACAATGTATTTTAACTGTAATTACTGGGTAATTTGCAGGGTGTATCATAAAGTGCTACCTAGCTTTTAAATAACTCTTCGTCACATGACTAACTTGTTTTATTAGTTGTACTGATGCCTAAATGGAGATCATCTAACAAATTTAAAGTTGTTAGTCCTTAAGTATATTCTGCAGGAATGCTATTTAGCCTTAGAGCATAACTAAATGGAAACTCTTCTTTGAAGTGTGGGATTGCAATGTGATATTGTACATATAAGATTTCGAAGTGCACATGTTGCAACTTGATGCTTTTGTTTACGTGCGTCTTCAGAATTTTGCATTGTAAACATGTTTTTTTTTATCAGTAAATGAACAGACTCAGATCCTTTTTTCTTTTGAGGTATTTACATAAACAGACATTGTTACATGAGAAGTAGTCTCATCTGTGGAATTTTTATGTCTGTTTGATGGTAAATATATTTCTGCATGTTTGTGAAATTATTTTTCCCCAAATTCAAGATAAAAAGCACATGCACACACGCACACACACGTGCCCAACCACCCACACGCACACATACAAATTTGAAAGTTGTTAATTTTTTTAAGCTCATAGGCGTGATGATGGAAAATATTTTGCTGCTCTCTAGTGGATGTATTACACAACTACAATCTAAGTACATGCAAGATTTTGAACTCAGAATATGAATATATCTGAAAATGAACCCAGATAATAATTTAAAGTCTGTTCAGCTTATCAAAACTCTGTTTATTGAATTTTCAATGCAGCAAGATAATACAAGAGGGATTAGGGTGAACGCTGAGTGTACTATCAACACAATAAAAAGCAGCTGAGTAATTCAGACAAATAGACAAACTCAGGCTTACTAAAATTAAGTGGGTTACAGAGAACAAAGGTGAGATACCCCCACCCCCAACTGCATATTTATGTTGGAGAAACTTAAACATTAGGAAACAAAAACAGACAGACAGACAAACAAACAAACAAACAAAATAAAGTGAAACAAAACAAAACAGCCTGCCATGCCCAAACAAAGTATCATGTAGAGTCAGAAATATTGGGAAACTGAAGCTGATTGACGGGCTTAAGAAAAGGGTCCCAAGTCATGTTACATTTCTTATTAGAGCTTCTTAACATGTGTTAAATCTTCTCCAAACTGAAACAATTGAGAACTTCTTTTATCCATTGAATATGTAAAGGAGCTGTTGGATTTCCACTTGAGTAATATGGTGCGTCTAGCCAGCAAAGTAACAAAAGCAATAAAGTCTGATTCTGTTGATGTGAACGATACAGTTGAAGCAATCCCAAATAAACCCATCAAGACATTAGGTTCAACATGTTTTCCAATAATACTTGATGGGGATATGAAAATTTCTGCCCAGAAGGGTTGCAAGACAGGGCAAGACCAGAACATGTGAACATGGTTTGCTGGAGCTAGGCGACATCTGTCATAGATTGGATCTGTGTCTCTATAAATTTTAGACACTTTAACCTTGGTGAAGTGGAGACAGTGTACAATTTTAAACTGAATTAATCCATGCTTTGCACAAATGGATGATATATGTACTTTATAAAGGATATCTCTTCAAAGATCATCTGGAATATTATTGCCTAACTCTGCTTCCCATGATGTTTTGATAGAATCCAGAGAAACCAAATGAAGGGAATGAATCAAAGAAGAAATATGCAAAATCATTCCTTTTAATTTACATATAGGCTCTAGGAAGGTATCCACAGGGGAATTATCTGGTGAACCCGGGAAATGAGGAAATGTGACAGTCACAAAGCTATGGATTTGTAAATATTGAAAGAAATGATGCTTAGGTAATCCAAATTTATGGGACAATTGGCCAAAGGAAGCAAATGAGTTATTGATATATATGTATATATATATATATATATATATATAGTGGTGTGAAAAAGTGTTTGCTCCCTTCCTGATTTCTCGAGTGGTGGCCTAGTTGGCAGAGCATCCGCCCCACACCTAAGAGGCCTGGATTCAAATCCCAGCCAAGTCATGCAGAAGACCACATAAAAGTGGAATTTCCTTCCATCCAGCTTGGTGCTCAGCAATAATGGAATGGAGGAGGGAAATCTGTGGCGGCGCCTTGCATGGCAGCGACCCCACTGATTCTACATGTGATTAACATTGTAGATGACAGTGTCATGACCCGAGCACTAGGTCTTGGTGCTCAGGTTATTCTTGTCAGGGTTTGATAACGGCATTATTATTCTAGCTCTCCGAGCTCTTATTGTGATAGTGCTCGGGGAGGCTTCCACTCAGCTGTCAAACCCTGAACAGCTGTGCTGCATTTGTGGTCGTTAGTGCTAGGACTATTTCTACCCTCGCTGGCGATCACATCTTTGCAGCAGTGTCTGTTTACACTCCGTCACGCTATGGATGCACGACACTTATTTGTACCACGTCTGCCTTTGGCTTGACCGTCGTTCTCCGGAACTAGTAAGTGTGCTGTATAGCCTTACCCCTCCCGGTGTGTATCGATCTCTGTGTGTCTTTGCCTTAGCAGCTGGTGTAATTATTATTTTCACCAACCTTGCCTGCCTTGTGTATGACCGTCTCCTGCTATGGACCTGTAGAGCTGTTTAGCCCTATGCCTCCTGTTGTGAGTAGACTCTAGTGTCATTGTCTCAGCAGCTTGTGTTGTCTCTATTTTCACTGTTAATAAAACTCACTGAACTCACTGGTGACTGTGTGGCGTCTTATGGTGGCTCGCGAGAGCCACCCATGACAGTACACTGCTGCCACAACGGCGTTTACGGTGACGCCAACCCGAGACGCAATTCACCAGGGAGTTTTGAGTTTTTGGACAGTTGCTGTTCCCGTCTGGGTACTGTGTGTGTGGGAGGAATGCCGTCGCGGAGGGACCGCGCTGGGAGCCCGAGCCACGAGCTGACAGGCTTTCTGAAAGTCGTGGATGAGATGCTCATCTCCGCTTCCCTGCTGGACTACCATCACAGTATACACTGGTACCTAGACGCTGCTGAAGACGTCCTTCGTCATCTCCCTTCCCGCTGGGCCGACCACCCGGAAGTCGACGCGAGGAGGGAAGATATCGCCGCACAACGCGAGATTTTCCTGATGCTGGAGGAGGAACACGGCATGAAGCAGGAGAAGAGGCACTCCTGCTCTTGGCCTACGGATTCTGATCCCGTCCTCGATCCAGTCCTGGAGTTCGCACCATCTGGAGGCCGGCGGAGGCGTCGGTGCCGCGGCCAAGCACGTCTTCAGCAAGCTCCTGCTCCGGATCCAGTTCCGGGCCGCCGGAATGATCCGCTCAATCAGCCAGCTGCTGAGAGTGAGCTGAGTCCTGTGCCGGTGAGCTCCGTCCATGGGTCCTGTGTTACTATCCAGCGAGCGAAGGAAGGAGCAACGTCCTCTACAGCTGGCACCATCTTCTCTGCAGGAGACAGGCAAGTTCAATTTCACTTACCTATCCATCATAGTCATCTGTCTTGTCTGACTCCTGGGGGTGAAGCTCGGGGTTCGCAGCTCCCCGAGTTTCCTTCTCCAGCTGTAGCCAGTAACACTGAACCTGCTGCCTCTGTGTTTCCTCCTGTGGAGCGGTCCTCGGCGTCAGTCCCATGCCGTCGAACGAGGGGGAGGCCTGCGGCTCTGGGAGATATCCCGGCCCTGCAGCCTTGTGTTGGACAGAGGAGGAGAACGGACTGAGGAGCCAGAGCCGACGAGTGAGCGTCCCCTGGGTTCCTCAGAGATGCAGCCCGAGTCAGCAGGTCGAGGGTCCTCTGCCCCCATGCCATACGGGTTATTGGCGTGGACGCCAGCGAGAGAGGATCCAGCTGCAGAGACCATCAGGCCGGCTGTGGAACCCAACGCAGCCGAGTGGGAGCCCGACGACGAGCGTCTGTCTGAACCTGGATCGACCAAGTCCTGGACGGCTCCAGAGCCTGAGTGCAGGCAAGTGCTCTTCCTTGTTTTCCTTTATGGTGTGTTAGAGCATTTTTGCCTGCCTCATGGGGAGGCGAGCGAGGGGCAGCCGTCTGCTGCACCCGAGCTTGTCTTGCTGGGCTCTGGCGCTGCCGGTGGAACTGATCCCGGTCCTCTCTTGTTCTCTGAGCCTCTCCACAGCGTTACCAGTCTGGAATCTGTCAAGGTCACGGGACTGGAGATTCCAGGTTCGGGGATGGAGGTCGTCGCTGGTGCAGTGCCGACCCAGTCGGGGTCCGACGCGTGGGCCGAGGAGACCCAGTCGGGGTCCGACGCGTGGGCCGAGGTGACCCAGTCGGGGTCCAGCGCAGGTGCGGCTGCGACCCAATCAGGGTTCGAGTTGACCCAATCGGGGTCCGACGCGGGTGCAGCTATGACCCAGTCGGGGTCCGACGAGGTCCAGTGGGGGTCCAGCGCAGGTGCGGCTGCGACCCAATCAGGATTCGAGGGGGTCCAAGTTCTTGGTTGTTCCCCTCTCAGGAGCCACCAGCTGGGGGCCGTTGGAGGTTTTTGTCTGACAGACTGGCGCTCTCATGTCTTGTCGTCATTAGGCGGGCGGCGGCATGCAATTCCTCCACGGTCCTGGTGGTTGTGGGATGCGGGTCGGCCACCCGAGGAACTGCTTTGTGCGTTCGGCGTCTTGGGTTGGTCGCCCAATAAACTGTGGTTGCTACTGGGTGACCTGGTTCGGACACCAGAGGACTTGTTTCTGGGGGCCTGGGACTGGGGCAGGCCGCCTGACCATGTACTGTTTTGTGGGACTATCCGTGGGCCATCAGAGGCAGGGAGGTCGCCGGAGCACTGCCTGGGGGGCGTTGGATCTCCGCCGATCATCTTTTTGCTTTGGCCCGTACGGTGTCAGGGTTATGTCAAGTTATGTAAAGCAATTTTTGATTGCCTCGTGTTTTGAAATCCATAGTCTGGTTATGTCAAGTTACGTTAAGCAATTTAGATTGCCTCATGAGTTTTTGTATCCATAGTCTGGTTAGGTTATGTAAAGTTATTTTGTTTGCCTCATGTGGGGTTGTAGTCCTTAGTCTGGGTTTTGTTTTTTTCTTTCTTGTTTTGTCCTCCTCTCTTCCTTTGAGGGGCTATGGCCGTGTTTTGCTTTTTGTTTTGTTCCCCTCTTCTTCTTGAGAGGCCATAGTATGGTGTTCTCGTTCATAGTTTCCAGGTGTTTACATGTATTTCTGGGTTCGTGTGTGTTTGTTTTTTCCATAGTCACGGTGTGTTAGCACGTATTTCTTGTGGTAGTCGCAGTCTGGGTGCTCCCTTGCGCCGTCTTCCACGCCACCGGCTCCTCTGGCGTGACGGCCAAGAATGACCTCTCCACTGACCAGTGGGCTGGACCCTCCTGGGCCTCCGATTCCTCTCCCCTCGAGCGACCTGGATCCAGAGCTGGCGAGCTTGTAGGGACACATGGAAAGGGTTTGGTGAGGTTGGGTAGGGAAACACAATATGCCACTGGGGTAAAGCACTCAGGGGACTGCATGCCCAGAGTCTCCTCGCCAAGAGGCAGGCAAAATTGTTTATCAAACATCCCCGGCGGACTCCAAAGTGTCTTCTCTCCTCTCCTGATGTTCCTCATCGAGCTGTGGCGCCCCCTCCTTCGGGGAAAGTTCCTTTAATCTCCCGGCCATCAACGGGAGGAGCCACGACTTCACCTCCAGGATGAGATCCGTCTCTGCCAGAAGAGCCTGCCTACATTCCTCCAGTTCCTCTGGTGATGGAGCAGAGTATGGCTTGGACCGGGGAGGCAGAGCTGTTGTCGGCGGGGCTGGACGCTTATTTCGGTGGGGATTCCTCCTCTTCTTCCTCACAGGCGGCTCAGGAACCAGATAATCTGGGATGTGGAGCACCACGCTGGGCAGCGGTTCACCCATGCTGAGGAGCCCCGTATTTTCTGGAGAAGTGAGCGGAGTGGCCGCGAGGAGCTTGAGCACTGGGAGATCCTCAGGCGATTCCTCACATGGCACGGCGAAGATGTCTTGGAGGATCTCCATTGCCTCTGGATGATCCCAGAGGCTATCTCGCTCCAAAACCCTCCTCGCTGTGTCCCGAGCCTGTCGAACAGCCAGGGAGGAACAGGGCTTCTGTGTCCATGAGAAAATCTCCTCCAGGAAGCACAGCGAATGCAGCTCCAGCTCCAGCTCCCTCTCCATCTGAACCACCATGTTAAACTCGGGGAGGAAGAAAAAAGAGAAAAAGAAAAAACGCACGTCTACTCCACTAGATTTTTTCTGAATGGTCGGGGCATTCTGTCATGATTCCTTGTGTGCCATAAAGCGGTGCACAAGGGAGGAAATGAAAAACTCAAGTGCTGGAGTAGAACGTGCCATTTATTAACATAAACTGCAACAAAATAACAAGTCCAGTAACCACACGAATACAGAGTTGAAAATGATGAAATTAAGGCCACCAGACATACAGGGCGTCTGCCGGATGCTGTACAGCCTGGTGAAGGGAATGCCTAGTGCCGCAGAGCTGCTGTCGAGACAGGGAGAAAGGCAAACATGAAACTTATGGGACTGGAGCAATCTGAGGCTGTCTGTGCAGTCTGGAGGATGAGGGAGTGAGGCAGGGTCAGCCACTAACATCAAGGGATTAACCGACTTAAAATGTCAGGCTGAATACACGTAGGTAGTGAAACACATACGTGGAGAACATGCTACCACGTACGAGGGTGAATGCCCCGATGACCTTTTCCTATTAACCCCTCGTTTAAATAATAATAATCCTAACGAGGGAAGAGATCGCCAGTGTGAGAATGCATGGGCAGGACATAATGAAGCCCAAGTGTACATGAGTGAGTGTCTAAGCGTGTGCATGAGAATGAATGGAGTGTGTGTGTATGTGTGGGTAAAGCACCGTAATGAGAAACAGCTTATGGCACTGACAAGAGGAGGAGATGTGCCCAAGCTGTCAGGGATTGAAGGACCCAAACAGCTCCCTGACGCGCCTGATAGAAAATAGGGCAAATGATCAAAAGTCAGAACTGGGTTTGGAACACCAAACCCAGGTTCATGACAATATTTAAATTTGTTGGATGATCTGAAACATTTAAGAGTGACAAACACACACAAAAAAATGAGAAAACAGGAAGGGGCAAACACTTTTTCACACCACTGTAGATCTTTAAATGATTTAATACTGAGGATGGACCAGGTTTTACATGCGCCGTCTACCAAGGATGGAGGAAACGAATGGTTAGCAGTTATAGGATCAGCTATCGAGTATGTTTGAAGGTGGAAACAACGTTTGAACTGATTCCAGAATCTCAGTGAAGTCTTGACGAGGATATTTCTTGTATAATCAGAGGAGTGAGCTAAGGCTCACAGAGATACTGATCCACAAGAGACAGCTTCCACTGTAAGCCAAACAGGTGGGGTCTGGAAGAGTTCAGAATGCAACCAGAATTGAATAATTCTTAAATTAGCCGCTGGATAATGAAATTTTATATTTGATAAGCCCATGCCTCCGACTTCTTTAGGTCTCTGTAAAAACTGTTGTCTAATCCTTGGAGTTTTTTTTATTCCAAATAAATTCCTTAATGGTGGTGTCAATTTTATGAAAAAAGCTTAAAGGAAGAAAGACTGGTATAGATTGAAATACATACAAAAGTTTCGGCAAAGTATTAATTTTACAGTGGGGCAAAAAAAGTATTTAGTCAGCCACCAACTGTGGAAGTTCTCCCACTTAAAAGATGAGAGAGGTCTCCAATTTTCATCATAGGTATACCTCAACTATGAGAGACAAAATGAGAAAAAAAAATCCAGAAAATCACATTGAAGGTTTTTTATGAATTAATTGGTAAATTCCTCCGTAAAATAAGTATTTGGTCACCTCCAAACAAGCAAGATTTCTGGCTCTCACAGACCTGTAACTTCTTCTTTAAGAGGCCCCTCTGTCCTCCACTCATTACCTGTATTAATGGCACCTGTTTGAACTCGTTACCAGTATAAAAGACTCCTGTCCACAACCTCAAACAGTCAGACTCCAAACTCCACTATGGCTAAGACCAAAGAGCTGTCAAAGGACACCAGAAACAAAATTGTAGACCTGCACCAGGCTGGGAAGACTGAATCTGCAATAGGTAAGCAGCTTGGTGTGAAGAAATCAACTGTGGGAGCAATTATTAGAAATGGAAGACATACAAGACCACTGATAATCTCCCTCGATCTGGGGCGCCACGCAAGATCTCACCCTGTGGGGTCAAAATTATCACAAGAACGGTGAGAAAAACTTCCAGAACCGCACAGGGGGACCTAGTGAATGACCTGCAGAGAGCTGGGACCAAAGTAACAAAGGCTACATCAGAAACACACTACGCCGCCAGGGACTCAAATCCTGCAGTGCCAGACGTGTCCCCCTGCTTAAGCCAGTACATGTCCAGGTCCCTCTGAAGTTTGCTAGAGAGCATTTGGATGATCTAGAATAGGATTGGGAGAATGTCATATGGTCAGATGAAACCAAAATAGAACTTTTTGGTAAAAACTCAACTTGTCGTGTTTGGAGGAGAAAGAACACCATACCTACTGTGAAGCATGAGAGTGGAAACATCATACTTTGGGGCTGTTTGTCTGCAAAGGGACCAGGACGACTGATCCGTGTAAAGGAAAGAATGAATGGGGCCATGTATCGTGAGATTTTGAGTGAAAACCTCCTTCCACCAGCAAGGGCATTGAAGATGAAATGTGGCTGGGTCTTTCATCATGACAATGATCCCAAACACACCACCCGGGCAATGAAGGAGTGGCTTCGTAAGAAGCATTTCAAGGTCCTGGAGTGGCCTAGCCAGTCTCCAGATCTCAACCCCATAGAAAATCTTTGAAGGGAGTTGAAAGTCTGTGTTGCCCAGCGACAGCCCCAAAACATCACTGCTCTAGAGGAGATCTGCATGGAGGAATGGGCCAAAATACCAGCAACAGTGTGTGAAAACCTTGTGAAAACTTACAGAAAACGTTTGACCTCTGTCATTGCCAACAAAGGGTATATAACAAAGTATTGAGATGAACTTTTGTTATTGACCAAATACTTATTTTACCGAGGAATTTACCGATTAATTCATTAAAAATCCTTCAATGTGATTTTCTGGATTTTTTTTTTCTTATTTTGTCTCTCATAGTTGAGGAATACCTATGATGAAAATTGGAGACCTCTCTCATCTTTTAAGTGGGAGAACTTGCACAATTGGTGGCTGACTAAATACTTTTTTACCCCACTGTAACTGCATAGACACAGCTGGCTAAAGACAAATTCAACACTGATCAACGATGAAAATCTTCTTTTACAGTACATCTGGATGTCATGAACCGGGCTTGGGATTCTCCCGAGCCCAGCTTCATGGCGATTTTCTGTTTCCTTATGATCTGTGTTTTATGTTTTCTTTTGAGTTCCATATTGTGTGTAATTGTTTAGCCATGTCCTGTTGAATTTTGGTTACTGTGGACCCCTCCTCTCCTGTCAGGTCCTGACAGGTGATTCCAATCTGTCATTGTCTTCTCCTCTCCCTGCTCAGATCCATAAATCCACTCTCACGCACACACATACACATGTACACGCACACACTCATGCACACCTGCTCTCACTCAACTCAGCACACCCCCACTCACACCAGCAATCGCTCTGGTCATTATGTTTCGTATTATTTAAGCTCTGTCTGCACACTTGTGTATTGTCGCTGCATTGTATTGTCAGCCTGCCGCCAGAGTTCACCTTTGTAAGTACCTTCACCTGTCAGTTGCTAGTCATGTTTGTTTTTCTCTGTTTCTGCCCTGCGCTACCTTGGTGCAGACTGTAGAGCCTTGGGTTGCCCGGCTTCTGTCTGCACTTCTGTTTCAGAAGCGTGCTGGGTCCATTTGTGTATCGTGGTCCGTGCCTTCTCGTGTGGGGACAATTTCCTGTATCTGTACATACACACCAGGTTGTGGGTCTGTTTCATTGTTCGGATATTTGTATTAGTAAACACCACCTCCTCCTGCACTTGGGTTTTTCTCATCTCTGCTGCCTCAGTGAAGCAGTGATTCATGACACTGGAAAGTATTCACAGTGCTTCACTTTTTCCAGATTTTGTTATGTTACAGCCTTATTCCAAAAGAAATTAAATTCATTTTTTTCCTCAAAATTCTACACACAATTTATAAAAAATAAAAAACTAAGAAATCACATGTACATACAGTAAGTATTCACAGCCTTTGCCATGAAGCTCAAAATTGAGCTCAGGTGCATCCTCTTTCCACTGATCATCCTTGAGATGTTTCTACAGCTTAATTGAAGTCCACCTTTGGTAAATTCAGTTGATTGAACATGATTTGGAAAGGCACGCACCTGTCTATATAAGGTCCCTCAGTTGACAGTGCATGTCAGAGAACAACCCAAGCATGACGTCAAAGGAATTGTCTGTTGACCTCTGAGACAGGATTATCTTGAGGCACAAATCTGGGGAAGGGTACAAAAAAATTTCTGCTGCTTTGAAGGTCCCAATGAGCACAGTGGCCTCCATCATCCGTAAATGCAACAAGTTTGGAACCACCAGGACTCTTCCTAGAGCTGCCCGGCCGTCTAAACTGAGCAACTGGGGGAGAAGGGCCTTAGTCAGGGAGGTGGCCAAGAACCTGATGATCACTCTGTCAGAGCTCCAGCAGTCCTCTGTGGAGAGAGAAGAACCTTCCAGAAGGACAACCATTTCTGCAACAATCCGCCAATCAGGGCTGTATGGTAGAGTGGCCAGACAGAAGCCACTCCTTAGTAAAAGGCACATGGCAGCCTGCCTGGAGTTTGCCAAAAGGCACCTGAAGGGCTCTCAGACCATGGGAAACAAAATTCTCTGGTCTGATGAGACAAAGATTGAACTCTTTGGCATGAATGCCAGGTGTCATGTTTGGAGGAAACCAGGCACTGCTCATAACCACGCCAGTGATGGTGGCAGCATCATGCTGTGGGGATGTTTTTCAGTGGCAGGAACGGGGAGACTAGTCAGGATAGAGGGAAAGATGAATGCAGCAATGTACAGAGACATCCTGGATGAAAACCTGCTCCAGAGTACTCCTGACCACAGACTGGGGCGATGGTTCATTTTTCAGCAGGACAATGACCCTAAGCACACAGCCAAGATATCAAAAGAGTGGCTTCAGGACAACTCTGTGAAGCCTAGACTTGAATCCAGTTGAACATCTCTGGAGAGATCTGAAAATGGCTGTGCACCAACGCTTTCCATCCAACCTGATGGAGCTTGAGAGGTGCTGCAAAGAGGAATGGGCCAAACTGCCCAAAGATAGGTGTGCCAAGCTTGTGGCATCATATTCAAAAAGATTTGAGGCAGTAACTGCTGCCAAAGGTGCATCAACAAAGTACTGAGCAAAGGCTGGGAATACTTATGTACATGTGATTTCTTAGTTTTTTAAAAAATTTTTAATCAATTCGCAAAAATCTCAAAAAAGTTTTTTCACATTGTCATTAAGGAGTATTGTGTGTAGAATTTTGAGGGAAAAAATGAACTGAATCCCTTTTGGAATAAGGCTGTAACATAAAATGTGGAAAAAGTGAAGCACTGTGAATACTTTCCGGATGCACTGTATACGTGTGAGGAGGGGAATAAGGTTTGCTTTATATAGTTTGTTGAATTTATGGGTTATCTCCACCCCTAAATACAGATAATTGTCATTCGCTGGTCCGACCACGCCCCCTCTCCTCTGACAGCCAGCTGATTCTACTCTGGTAATTGTCGTTCCCGCGCCTCGCCCAGGTGTACTCAGTTGGTGGAACCAGCAATGCTTGCACTTAAGCGGTGATTGCCAGTCAAGCATTGCTGGTCCGTTGAATCGTCTGTTCATGTGCACAGTCGTGTGTAAATTGTGTGCCACGAAGTGTTCGCCACGCCACCTCAGCCGTGATTCTCCTGCGCCATTGAAGCGATGTCAGCTCTTGGACGCAATTGTGGTTGATCGCTTCTCCTCATGTGTTCGCTGGGCAATGCCGGCCCAGGAATGCCCATTGTAAGTTTTGTTGTATTTTTGTATGTCCTCACCTTTTTGGGAACTGTTTATTACTTTAATAAATGTGTTGTGGTGCAACCCAGAGCGTAAATCCATCCTTCCGTCCCCTCCTTTGTGCACTGTGTAAAAGTGCATGAGGAGGTCATTGACAGATAATCACAGATAAAAGTTCACCTCAGAAGAAGCTTCATTTGCTCTTCACAGCAACATAAAGTTTTGTCACTTTTTCTCTCCGTCATACGAAAACTTAAATTTGCACAATTAACGGGAGCTTCTTGCTCTAAAAATAATCATATTTAACCACAGAGGAAAGAATTTCTGTATGGGGACAGAGCTGAGGTTATTCTCACCGCTGAGCTGGGGATCAGGGGCAGTTATCCAATGAGCTCATCGCTTAGAGCAGCTGCTGTCTGTTCATCGACGTTTCTCCAGACTGGCTATAAAATGAACCGAACCGTGGAGCAGGCCGTCCGCGCCTTCACCTGTACCCAGCACGCTGAGCATGTTCTCCTGTGTACTGGGGCTGCTGCTGCCAACAGTGGACCAGTGAGAATACAACGTGTGCACAGATAGTGCTTATGGGAGTTGTAGTTTTGTAGTCTCACACTGCAATAGGCTTATTATTAAACGTTGCCTATGAAAACTACACGCGCCAAAGTGGCTAGTGGGAGTTGCTGTCTTACCTGCTACTGGTGGAATCCACCTGCCAGTGGTGGGCTGGCAGGTGTTAATGTCAAGTGCTGGTGATAAATAACATTAAAGAGTTGTCTTAAATTAAAAAAGGAGTGCATATTTTTAATGAATCCTGTTTGGTCGGGAGAAATAATGGACAGCAGTACAGTTTCCAGATGTAGGGCCAATATTTTAGGGCCAATAATTTAAATATTTAAATATTTTAATATTTAACATCCACATTTAATAGACTAATTCGGTGGTAAAAAGAACAGCTAAGAGGGTCCTTATTTTTCTTCAAAATTAGAGAAATCGAGGCTTGGTAGAGCGTTGGAGGTAAGTTACATTACTTAACATTCAATTTACATGTACTGGGGCGGCAGTGGCTCAGGAGGTAGAGCAGGTCGTCCAATAACCACATGGTTGGCAGTTCGAATCCCGCTCTCCCCGGGTATCCTGCCGTTGTGTCCCTGGGCAAGACACTTCACCCCAATTGCTCCTGGTGGGTCTGGAAGCACTATGTTAGGTAGCATGCCGCCATCAGTGTGTGAGTGTGTGTGTGAATGGGTGGATAGCAGGATCTGTAAAGCGCTTTGGTCATCAAGAGATGAGAATAAAAGCGCTATATAAGTGAATGCCATTTACCATTTAAATGGATTCATTGAACATATCCAGCAAAAGAGGGGCTAATTTGTGCTGAAATTTCATGTAGAACTCAATGGGATAGTCGTCTGGACCTGGGCATTTGCCACTCTGTATTAAGGAAATGGTTATTAATATTTCAGGAACTGTCATGACCTCTCCAACTTTTCAACCATTTCAGGTCCCACAGTGGGAATTTCAAATGTGTCAAATAAATTACACTGGTCAACACCAAATTTATTGTCTAAGTTTTTTAGCTGATTTAGGACAATTTTGATGTGCTGAATCCAAAAATCACATTGGTTTTGCTCAATCAGGTCAACTTTTTGAACTATGGCCACATGTTTTCTAACATTTTTGTTTACATGTATGGGTATTTTCGCTTTATATGATACAAAATTCTTTATTTCTTCAAATTCTCTGAATTTTGAACAATGATGACGTAACATTCAATTTACATGTACTTACCTTTATCAATGTCTACTATTCAATTTACAGTACAACTGTACAACTGCTGTACAACTGCTTACAACTTAGTATGAACACCTGACCTGATCAAGAGAAACGGATGTCATTTTTGGATTCAGCGGTGCAAAATTGTCTTAAATCAGTTGAAAAAACAGACAACTTGCAAAAAAGTTATTTTTGTTATGTTGTGTTATTTATTTATGTCTTGAATGGTTGAAGAATTTTCCGAGGTATATAACTGAGAGTAAAAGTGCTGAAATTCTTTATTAATTTCCTTAGGATTCATAGTGATACCCAAAGATGTTTGCACTTGTGTTATCTCGTGAGAAGAAGAAATTTGTCAAAGTTGATGAGCCAGTAATCTGCCAGCCTTGTCACCATGTTTGCAAGTTACTTCTGGATTTAAAGAGTAGTTCTGCAGCATGGTCCGCTGTTAAGATAAGATAAGATAAGATAAGCCTTTATTAGTCCCACAACGGGGAAATTCCAGGATTGCAACAGCACAGGGATAGCAACACTCAGAGCAACAATCAGAAGGCAAGAAAAAAACAAAACAAAAAACAAGCAAGCAAGAGCAGCTAATATACATATGTACATATTACTATAAAATATATATATACACACACACACACACACAGACACACAGTGCAGAGCATTGTAGCTGGATGGAATAAATATATGAATATATGAACACACAGTGCAGAGCATTGTAGCTAGATGGAATAAATATGTAGATATATAAACACCCACAGTACGGAGCATTGCAGCTAGGTGGAATAAATATGCAAGTATATAAACACACACAGTGCGGAGCAATGTAGCTAGATGGAATAAATATATAGATATATAAATATAAACACACCCAGTGCTGAGCATTGTAGCTAGATGGAATAAATATATAGATATATAAATATAAACACACCCAGTGCAGAGCATTGTAGCTAGATGGAATAAATATGTAAATATATAAACACACACAGTGCAGAGCATTGTTGCTAGATGGGATGAAACAGCATAACCGTCTATTTAGTTATCCTACATGGTATGATTATGTGCCCATACATATTCTCACCCTCCATAGCGACCGGTATGTTCCTAGTTGTATGCCGGAGAGGACCATTGTGTAAGTCTATTGCATCTTTTGCATTAAAAAAAAACTATTAGTTTGTTACATCTTTTTGCTATCTCTGCGAGCAGCCCTGCTTAGGTTGTACAGTCTGACAGCCGTTGGTAGGAAGGACCTACGAAACCTCTCGGTTGTGCACCTGGGATGATGTAGTCTGCTGCTAAATGAGCTCCTCAGTGCATCCAGTATGTCCTGCATAGGGTGGAACTCGGACTCCAGCAGAGATGACAGTTTAGCCACCATCCTTCTCTCTCCTATCTCCTCCATCGGATCAAGGCGTTGCCCCAGGACAGAGCTAGCTTTCTTAATCAGTTTGTTCAGTCTCTTCCTATCGGCTGCAGTGATGCCACTGCCCCAGCAGACCACTCCAAAAGTGATGGCTGATGCCACCACCGTGTCATAGAATGACTTCAGCAGCGCCCCTTGTACACCAAAAGACCTGAGTCTCCTCAGCACATTAGTACATTAATCTCCTTAGTACATTAATCTCTGATTGTAATAGAAGACATTTGGTATACATGTTTGGAGTTGGTGAAGTAGCATACAGGAGATCCAAATGAGCAATATGAGCCATTAAGTCATTCAATCTCTCTCTTCCATGTTTTTTTTTTCTGAAAACTTACATAAGTTATGATTTACCGTCATAGGTAGGCTTTGAGTGTTCCCCACAGGATGGATACTGAAACATCAGGAGTCCTGTTGATGCTCAAAAATATGTCAGTTTGATTGCCAATCGTTTCCACAAATTTGGTGTCTGAGAGAAGACGTGTATCAAAACCAAAGGGTGTGTAAGTTGAGAGGATGATCCATCTGTATGCTCATTAAGACAGGCGCATGATCAGAGATTACAATCAGTTCATAGGAACATGATTGCACTAAGGGAAAAATTCTGCTATTAACTAAGAAATAATCTATGCATGTATATGTATGATGTACCGGTGAGAAAAAGGAATAGGCCTTAACCATTGGATTATGAGCACGCCAAGGATCTGAAATTGAGAACTCACTCATAAAAGCTTTAATTATCCTGGCTGATTGTGAGGAAGAGACAGATTTTGTAGAGGATCGATCCAGTTCTGGGTTTAACCAGCAGTTAAAGTCCCCTCCTAAGATAAGGGAATGAGAAGAAATATCAAGAAGCTTAGAAAATACATGTTTAAATAAATCTACATTATCCCAGTTGGGAGCGTACACATTCATCAGGATAACAGGAGGACCACACAGTGTCCCTGTGATGATTAAGTATCTACCATTAGGATCTGAGAACACATCGGTGCATGTAAACGAGAGTGATTCATGAATCAGAATTGCAACCCGTCTGGATTTTTAAAAATAAAACAAGGAATAATAATCTTGTCCAATCCATCCACACTTGGTTGTAAGAATTATGGAGGGTTTCAGGTGTGTTTCTTCATACCTACAAGAAACAGTGGTGCTGGATCAATCCAGACTGGGCCATATGGGTCTAATGCAAAGGAGATCAGAGTAGGCATGACTTGGGCAGGCAGGCATAATACAAACACTAACAGAACAAAACAAAACAGAACCCCCAGACTGAATAAATTGAAAGAAAAAATATATATACCCCCCCCCCCACACACACACACACACACTGATCCCTCCACTAGCATCTCCTCAAACAAGATGCATGCAAAAAAAAAAAAAAAAACTCTCAAAATCCAGGAAGCTTCATGGAAGTCCTAAAAATACCCAAAAAGCACCAAACTACAGCTGCTAGAGGTTAATATGACCCTATAAATGCAGTGTGATTTTACCAGGTGCCTATAACTTATTTACACTTAGCTACTGTGTACATAATAATTATATACATAAATAAAAGCGAGTTGTGGTGTAAGAGAGAAAAAAAATGCAATCAGCTGAATTGGGTAAGGCATCTGAGGGTGTGATCCATTTGTTTACAAGATTATTAACATATGGCTTTTAAAAAACATTTTAGGGAGGAAGAAGAAGAAGAAAAACATGTATAACTATATCTAAGCATATAAGTCAATGTATGAAAAAACAAAACATTCTGTCACGAACCAAGCCCGTGTTTTCGGTTGGCTCGGTTCTGATCGTTCTTGGTGGCTCAGGCATTGGGTTTTTCATGTGTTGTTTTCATGTCTGTTTATTGTTTCTTTCCATTCTTTCAGAGCCGCTGCTCTGGATGGCGATCGTTAGGCAGCTGTTTGACCCACTTCCTGGTGGGCGCTGTCTAACATTCGCCTGTCCGACCACGCCCCCTCGACAATCAGCTGTTCGCCCCAGTAATCATCTTTCCTGCGCCTCGCCCAGGTGTTGCCAGTTTGTCATGCCAGCGGTGTTTGTACTTAGGCAGCTCTTTGCCAGTCAAACACCGCTGGACCATTGTACGTGTTCACACGGTTGTTCTCCGCCGTGTGACAGTCACGTCAACGAAGGATTGTTTGTGTATGTGCTCGCTGGCAGACTTGGATGACTCAGACTGTTCCTGCACGGTGAGTAAGAGCTCTGCGTTTCTGTTTGCAGTTGTACTGCTACACTTGTCTGTAGTGTTTCCCCTTGCGGCACAACTGCTACGCTTAGGCACTGCTGCCCAGCTCTTCTCCCGTGCCAGCCGAGTGTCCTGGAGAACTCTAAGTGTACCCGAGCTGTCTTGTCATTTTGTATTGTCCATTTTTGTATCAATAAATGTGTGTTTGGTGTAACCCTGCACTTAAATCCTCATTCTTCTTTCTCTTCCTCCGTGCGCTGTGGAGAAGCGCACCGAGAGCTTATCACAGAATGGTCCAGCCGTAAAAAGGATTTAGCGGGTTACACCCACACAAACCTTTTTTTTTCATTTTTTGGACTGTTTCCCTTTCACCCATCTGTTTGACTGGAGCATGATGTCCCCGGCTCGTCAACCTCATCCAAGGAGAGGAGGACTGACAGCGGGGTCTCCAAGCCTGGAGGAGGAGTGGGCAGCGGATTTCATCCGGAGCTACTGTATGTGGATGAGTTTCTTGCCACCCGCAGACCCGAGAGGGATTGGTGGAGCGTTTATGGAGTGGCGGGGATTCTGGAGGAGCATCCTGGCCAGGAACTGCTGGCTACTGTCACCGCGCTCCAGCGCTCGTTCCCCTGGCTCAAGATGGAGTCATCCCCCACTGGACCGCAGTGCACACGGAGACATGCTCCACGGAGGAATGGTTCCATTCCCTCCACTCCTGCTCCGGTTACCCCAGCTCCACCACCTCAGCGTCATCCTGCTAGGAGACACCGGGAGAAGCCCTCCTCGTCTGCAGCGATCACCGTCATTCCAGCTGCCGTGAGGTCCGCTGAGCTCACCCCGGCCACGCCCACCTCCATCCTCATGGAAACAGCTACTCCACCGGTCTTCAGAAGAGCCCACGTCACCGCTGACATGGAGAGGGATGACTGTCTGCCACCTGCAGCTGCTAACATCAACAACTGGGATGACAGGCAAGTATTTTTTTCTTTCCATTTCATCTAATAGTATTGAATCTTGCCTGTTTCCCGAGGGAGAGGCCCAGTTTCAGCAGTCCGCTGAGTCCTCTCCTCCAGCTGCAAATGTTAATTCATTTTTTTCCCTCTCCGTGTCACCTCCAATTCTCCCTGAGGGCCTATTGGCCCAAGGTCAGGGCCATCAGACGGTGGAGGAGCCAGTGGTTTCGGAGGATTCCTTCCCGGAGCCAGCATGGAGAGGTTCCCCTGCAGCCACGCCGGAAGGATCCCCAGTGTTGGAGCTGCTGCAGGTGGATATTAGGATTGTTACGACCATCTTTCCTGCTGTGGAGGCTGTTGCAGCGGAGTGGGAGCCTGAGCTGGACCTCCTGGAGGCCGGGCCTGAGTCTTCATCGTCGGGATCAACGGAGTCCTGGACAGCGGTGGAGCTTGAGCTCAGGCAAGTTTTCTCTCTTGTGTTTCTGATGTCAGTTCTAGAGAGATCTTGCCTGGCTCAAGATGAGGAGAATGTGGTGCAGTGCGAAGCTGCCCCTGAACTCCCTTTGCCGGGCTCTGCTGCTGCCGGTGACCCTAATAACTTGGTTTTGTCTCCTGCTCCTGCGTTTTCTTCTAGGGTCGCCGGAGAAGAGCCATCGTCACCAGGGGTCGCCTTGGAACCGGGTTCGCCGCTTAACAACACTGTGGTTCAAGCTCCACCGCTGCCTGAGGCCGTCCTGTGGGTCCCTAAGCAGGCTGTATCTCCGTGGGCACGGCAGGCTGGTTTTGGACCATCGTGGGGGGCTGCGCTCCAGGATTAGCCCAACGTGGGTGCTGTGCTCCTGCTCGGACCCATCACGGAAGCCACGCTACAGCATGGGTTCCACCGAGGGTGCAGCCTTGGCCTGGTCAGGGTCCACCATGTGTGCTGCTGAGCTCCAGCTGGAGTCCACCACGGGTGCTGCAGAACTCCAATCAGGAGTCACCGCGGATGCAGTGGAGCCTCAGCTGGAGGTCACCGCAGGTGCAGCGGAGCCTCAGCTGGAGGTCACTGCGGTTGCAGCGAAGCCTCAGCCGGAGGTCGCAGTGGAGCTGGCCCGGTCGGGGTCCACCGCGGGTGCAGCTGTGTCCCAAGCCGAGACCACCGAGGGTGCTGCGGATCACCATGAGGACACCGTGGTCCCTTCTCCTCCCTATCCTATGCCGTGGGGGTCCCCTCCCTACGGTCCCGTCACCCACCGCTGAGCCTTCTGGTGGGCAGGCTGCCTCCTGCTTCATCCCACCGGCCCTGGTGGCTTTACAGCGCTGGCCGACCGCCTGAGGGACTAAGTCTCTGGGCCAGATGGCCCGTGTTTTCCGGCAGGCCAGCATTCTGGGTTCACTGAACTGCCTGCTGGGCCTGGGACTCCGGGTGGCCTCCCGAACCTTCACATCGTTGGACTTGGGGGGGGGGGGGTTAGCTGTGGACCCTGGGTGGGCCATTGTGTTCCCTCCTTTCCTGTTCCCTCCACCTCCCACCCGGTTTCATGTTGTTGTTCCTGTTGGGGTTGTGGGGAGGGTGGGGGGCATTCCTTTTGATGTTACCGTGGGTGTCTGGTATCCACCCCTAGAAGGAGGGGCTCTGTCATGAACTGAGCCTGTGTTTTCGGTTGGCTCAGTTCTGATCGTTCTTGGTGGCTCAGGTATTGAGTTTCTCATGTGTTGTTTTCATGTCTGTTTATTGTTTCTTTCCATGCCTGTAGCCGCTGCTCTGGCCGGTGATCACCAGGCAGTTGTTTGACCCACTTCCTGGTGGGCGCTCTCTAACATTCGCCGGTCCGACCACACATCCCTTTCTCTCTGACAGTTAGCTGTTCGTCCCGGTAATCATCTTTCCTGCACCTCACCCAGGTGTTGCCAGTTTGTCATGCCAGCGGTGTTTGTTCTTAGGCAGCTCCTTGCCAGTCAAACACCACTGGACCATTGTACGTGTCACATGGTTGTTCTCCGCCGTGTGACAGTCACGTCAATGAAGAATTGTTTGTGTATGTGTTCGCTGGCGGACTTGGATGATTCGGACTGTTCCTGCACAGTGAGTAAGAGCTCTGCATTTCTGTTTGCAGTTGTGCTGCTACACTTGTCTGTAGCGTTTCTCCTTGCGGCACAACTGCTACATTTAGGCACTGCTGCCCAGCTCTTCTCCCACGCCAGCCGAGCGTCCTGGAGAACTCTAAGTTTACCCGAGCTGTCTTGTCGTATTGTATTGTCCATTTTTGTATCAATAAATGTGTGTTTGGTGTAACCCTGCACTTAAATCCTCATTCTTCCTTCTCTTCCTCTGTGCGCTGTGGAGAAATGCATGGGGAGCTTATGACACATTCTGTATGAAAAAACAAAACATTCAAGCCCAAACAGATACTTTCATACAAAAAACCTAAATAAGACACCCAAGAGTAACCTACTTTGAAGCTTGAGTATTTATGTAACCATTAAGGAAAAACTTAAGGATGAAATATATAAACAACAGAGGAAACAAAATCACAGTCAGAAGGACTGATTAAAGCACCTGTACAAAAAGTCCTATAATATGGAATGGGGAAAAAAGAAAAAAAAAACAACTCTTCTGTCCAGATTCTCTTATTCAGTCATTCCAAAGAACAAGGCAAGTCTGTTCAAGAAGTTACTCACTTGGGGATTTTATTTATGAAATCAGTGGCAATCACAGGATCATCAAACCTGTGTGTCGTTCCATCTGGCGTAGTAATTCTCAGTATTGCTGGGTAGAGAAGACCAAATTTCAGTTTTGGGTAGGAACTTAGATTCCGTTTCACCGTGAGGAACAAGGTCCGCTTCTTGGCGACAGAGGACATGTAGTCAGGAAATATGGAAATTCTTTTGCCTTTGTACAAGAGAGGTGAGTTTCCTGCGGCCCGCTGCAACAATTGGTTTCGGAAAATAATGCACTCTTGCAACAAGAGGAGGAGGTGGGCCTCCATCTTTGGGCTTTTCCCACAGGGCCCAATGTGCACGGTCTAGTAAGTCAGTTGGTCAGGGTCCCTCCGGTCCCTCTGGTACACCAAGCACACATACAGTATGTTATTTCTTTGGGATCTGGCCTCCAGATCTTCACACTGTTCATCCAAGTGCTTGACTTGTGTTATTAGCATGCTAAATGTAGCTTCTAGCTCGTTTACCCAAGTGCCATTGTCTGTGGCCACTCGCTCCAGTTCTCCCACTAGTGACTTATGTGCCTCAAGCCTGTGCTCGAGTGGTTCAATTGAATTCTTTAGTTCTCGTCTCACAGATGCTATTTCAGAATGCAGGCTCGTAGTCAGGGCATCAATTTTACAAGATGTTGCTCTTAAGAGTGTCAATCGTGGCCTGAAACAGTGCAGCGTCCTGGGTGGTTTTGTTGGAATGAGGCAGACTCTGAGTCAAGCGCAGGTGATGCCGGCTCAGCAGGTAGCGGTGCTTTGCGGCCTCGTCTCGAGGATTCTTGTTTAATTCAGGAATTCAACATTTTTATGTCAGAGTAGATTGAATGGGTTGTGCTGAAGAATTGTACAAAGGTTGGTAAGTATCCAGGACCATGTACGAGTGAAGCTCATCAAGTAGAGTTATTTTAAATCATATTTTCTCAGAGTTGCACCAAAACATGTCCATTTTGTACTATGTTCCAAAGCGCCCCCCAAGTCTGTTCAGCTTCCATGAAGCTTCCCCATAAATATTCACTGATAAAACCTTGGTGTTTTAAATAATCATTACTTTTCATTTTAGTTCATTTTATTTTAAAGAAGATTGGTCTTTGATATGTATGCAATTTCTAACCCAATAGACCTTTACATTTTTGGAAAAGGAATGTTGTTTTAAGAAAAACACATTTGATATGTTTCAAGATACTCTGGAGCTTTAAAAACACTTTTTTCCCAGCCAAAACACTTCCAAAAAGACCTCTTGCACACTAAACTAACAATATTATACTGTTCAGTTTCAGTATGAGTTAGTGCAGGCCAGTGTTTTTCAACTATTTTTGAGCTAAGAAAGCCTTTTTACACTGAAATAAAAATTCCATGGTACCCCACCAACCAAAAATGTTATAAAATGACACACTGCAGCCTATTACAGCATACAGAATAACAATTTAGTCTTGCAATTAGTTTATACACACTCAGTGTGAAAACTGGGCCTATTTAGATGAACACAAAGCTGACATCTTGGCAGGAACAGAAGAAAGGCATAAACGGAGTTCTTCCTCCATAGCCCTGTTTCTCTCTCGTTTTAGTTTTTATAGTAGTCAGGCTTGAAAAGTCTAGGCTTTTCTCATTAAAGTTACCGGTTACAAAGATTAACAAAATTGTCTGCATTCTTATCTTGAAGTGATGGGTGTTTTGTTTAGAGATGACATTTAAGCTTGCATGGGGCCCTGGCACTGTTGGATGGTTTTTCTCTGAACACAAAGCATAACAGCATGGTGCAGTACGATCCCCAGTGGAAGTAAATTCAAAGGAAAGGCAAGTTTTGCTGTACAGCCTGGTTGTCACTGTCTTAGCTTTCTTTTGACAACCCCCTAGCCCTTTACCTGGGTTAGAATTTTTTTCCAGGGCTCAGTTCAGAGTCTGAATCTTACCTCTTAAAATATTTATCCATCGCTGTTTTTATCTACTCGCCATGACCTAGCATGTCTTAAAGGGCCTATATCATGCTATTTTAAGCCTTTCAGAGTAAACTATATGCATGTATGTGATAGTATATTACCTTTGGTACACTGGAGAATGAATTTCTTATGAAATATGAGTTATTTTCGTGAGCCACTTTTCCAACCCGGAAGTAAGATGCCTCAATCTCTGAGGCTCCGCCTCTCCTTCTTGTGGCTGCCACCCATTTCATGATGATAATAAACTCCAAACATTTCTGCTGAGTAGGCTCTTCTTTAGGAAGGCTGAACAAACTCCTAAATCTCTCACAGCCAAAGACACATTTACGCCACTTAGAAGACATTGTCTTACGTCAAAAAGCAAACAGCTGTTGTCACTGAGCAGATTAGGTGCAAGAGGAACTACTTCTTCACAGCGTCAATGCTAAAGTGAAAGAGTTTTGCCGATCACCGCTCCGTCAGCTGCGCGGAGAAAGTGGGTGTGTGCGTTAGCCTGGGGGCGGTGCTGGCAGCACAGGCACTTCCTGGAGTGGGCGTCTCACCCACGTTCATACGTATGAACGTGGGAACCCAATCATTATCAGGGACAGGGCAGAGCAGCAGCTCAGAGAGCAGGGTTGAGGAGGAATACTCAGAGATGCGTGAGTGGAGCAAAGTACCACTTTGGGGGTGTTTTTGGTGAGGAGTTAACATTATAACATGCTTAAAAGCTCAAAAAAGTCGATTTTGCATGATATAGGCCCTTTAACAAGGTCATTAACCTCCATAAATCACACAATGAAGAAGAGCAAGAGGAAGAAGATGCTAACCACACTGTATTCATATTGCCACCTACTGACATGGAAGAGCCACTACACAATTCATGCACAACAATGGCAAATTATTTGCAAATTTTTGGACCAATTAAGAATTGAAATTAGACCATGTTCTCTCACAGAACTACTGGGTTCCTAGGAACCCTGGTTAAAAAACACTGCTGTAGGCTACTACAACAAAAACTGTGTACAGTATGTGCTGGCATTTTTACCTCTGCCAAGGAGGTTATGTAATCGGGGTGGTTTAACTGTTTGTCCGTCCATCTGTTAGCAGGATTATGCAAAAACTACTACATGGATTTTGATGAAATTTTCACCAGAGGTAGCCCTTGGGCCAAGGATGAACCCATTAAATTTTGGTGATGATCTGAGAGTGCATACCTCTGCCACGGACCTTGTTTGCATTTTTGCAGCAGAATTACTGTCATGATTGTTATTAGCAGTCAGCTCACATGCGTGATGCAGCAACAAGAAGAAGAAATCAAACAACAATACATGTTTGAGATTTTTATTGAATATCAAAAATCCCCGCACAGCTACAGAAACAGTCACTCGCCAGAGGAAACAGCCTGTGGAGAGAAGATGAGAGCCGTGAGTGGAGGAATGGAGTAAGGGGGAAAATGGGCTGGCCAAATTGCCACTTACTTGAGCCTCCAGGGGAGAACTGGCAGGGCCCCAGTGGGGAAAAGATGAACCAGCAGGGTGAGGGGAGTGGAGCTGGTGGTACCTGACCGTGTGGTGGTTGAATGCCGTTGATGAGTGATGATGTGGCAGGAGAGCATGCGCAGTCACGGAGGCACACCCGCACGGTGGCAGCAACCTTAAGGGAAGAGAAAGCACACAGGTTAATAACTTCTTCACCTGTGTGAATCATATACTGTACTTGCTTGTCTTAGTGGAGGCAGTATACCCAGATGAGCCAGTGTTGAATCACTGAAGAGTGCTTCCTTATAAACGCTGGCTGATGAGAGGGTGCAGGCATGTCCTCTCACTCAGGTGTGTTGATGACCTGAGGAGAGATGAACGGGAAGGAAGGGGCGCACTCTCGCCGCCCATGATAGATTACATTAAAACTACTGCATGGATTTGGATGAAATATTCACCAGAGGTGGTCCTTTGGCTAGAGAGGAACCCATAACATTTTGGCAATGATCCAAGAATGCATACCTCCACCAAGGATCTTATCTTCTCACAGTGTGTTAGCAAGAATCCCCCAAAACAAACCCATTACATTTTGGAGGTGAACCATGAGGGATGGAGGGAGCCTTGGCAGAGGTATGCGCTCTGAGTGCTTTTATAGTTGTTTTTGTAAAAGGAATCATAGCCTTTTTTCAGGGTGGTTTGGGGGGGGTGTTATAATAAATAAATAGTGAAGATTAGTTAGCTAGATATTACACAAAGTGCTTCCGTTACACCCCCCCCACCCCCACCCCCCACACAAACTGCTTTAGCTCCACGCACACACACATACACCATTTACACATACACGCGCGCGCGCACACACACACACACACACACACACACACACACACAAGCTGCACACACACATGCACTCACAAAAGCTCTAGTCTCTGTTTCCTGCTTCTATATAGGGGCATGGGCTTGTGTGAGGCTAAATAACAGGATGTGATGCTATAAGGGACTAAAGAGGAGATGAGATCTGCTGAGATGAGCCATAAAGCCATAAAAGCGAGGAGACATCTGGAGCACTGGAACATTGAGAGAAAGGATGTGGGGGCTATTTGGATGCTGAGAAGACCGGTTTGGACCAGTTTGGACAATGGACACATATTGTTGGAGAGTTGCTGGGAACGCCCAACAACTCAGAAGCTGTATGTGGGGGGGAGTCCTTTGTTCTGGGTCTTAACCTGGCTGAGCTGCTAAGACCCACAGCCGTGTTTGATTACCTGCATGATTCAATAAAAGATAAGCTGAGAAATAGTATTTCTTCTGCGATTATTGGTTGGTTAACTGAAAAGATTCTGCTAACTGTCCAAAATTAATTTTTACAGTTTCTTGGTGGAGGATGCAGGCAGTTAGCCAACTACTTTGACGACAGACATTGGGACACAAAGTCTTTGTCTGGGTGTCGTGGACAAACCAGGCTCCCACTGATCAGAAGGTAGGCAGGGAACCTCTTCTAAAAATCTCTGTAGGATTGTTTTCGTCATTCAGTCAAAGTAAGCCTTTTGTCCTGTTTTTTAAATTTTATTGAAAAACTTAATATAAAGATAATGTTATATTTTGTAGCTATTTTCTATGATTGTAGGAACATGCAGGGAGTCTCATAAGCATGCATGCATTTACATGTTAGGGACAGATCAAAGAGCAGCTTTTTATAAATGAAGAGTTTGTTTGCAAAAAAAGATAAATGCCACTGAAAATTCCACTCTTTACATCCCTGGCTGTGTTCGGAATGTTCACTCACTCACTCCCTCCCTACTCACTATATACAGCTGTGGACAAAATTGTTGGTACTCCTCTGTTAATGAAAGAAAAACCCACAATGGTCACAGAAATAACTTGAATCTGACAAAAGTGGTAATAAATAAAAATTCTATGAAAATTAACCAATGAAAATCAGACAATGCTTTTGAATTGTGGTTCAACAGAATTATTTTAAAAAACAAACTCATGAAACAGGCCTGGACAAAAATGATGGTACCCTTAGCTTAATTTTTGTTGCACAACCTTTTGAGGCAATCACTGCAATCAAACGATTTCTGTAACTGTTAGTGAGACTTCTGCACCTCTCAGCAGGTATTCTGGCCCACTCCTCATGAGTAAACTGCTCCAGTTGTCTCAGGTTTGAAGGGTGCCTTCTTCAGATGGCATGTTTCAGCTCCTTCCACAGGTGTTCAATAGGATTTAGATCAAGGCTCATAGAAGGCCAGTTTAGAATAGTCCACTGTTTTGTTCTTAGCCATTCTTGGGTGTTTTTAGCTGTGTTTTGGGTCATTATCCTGCTGCAAGACCCATGACCTGCAACTGAGACCAAGTTGTCTGACACTGGTTTCTTTGAAAAAACAAGGCATGGTTTGTGGTCAACAGGATTTGCGGCCACGCTACGTGTTCCCATTTGTGCGTGACCGAAATAAGATAAGATAAGATAAGATAAGATAAGCCTTTATTAGTCCCACAATGGGGAAATTCCAGGATTGCAACAGCACCGGGATAGCAACACTCAGAGCAACAATCAGAAGGCAAGAGAAAAAAAAAAAGACAAAAAAAAAACCAAGAGCAGCAAGTATACATATGTACATATACAGTAAATATAAATATATATATATATATATATATATATATATATATATATAAATATATATATATATATATATATATATATATATATATATATATATATATATATATATATATATACTGTATATATATATATACAGTATATAGACAGTGCGGAGCATTGTAGCTGGATGGAATAAATATATGAGTATATAAACACAGTGCGGAGCATTGTAGCTAGATGGAATAAATATGTAGATATATAAACACACACAGTACGGAGCATTGTAGCTAGATGGAATAAATATGTAGATATATAAACACACCCAGTGCGGAGCATTGTAGCTAGATGGAATAAATATGTAAATATATAAACACACACAGTGCAGAGCATTGTTGCTAGATGGGATGAAACAGCACAACCGTCTACTTAGTTATCCTACATGGTATGATTATGTACCCATACATATTCTCACCCTCCATAGCGACCGGTATTTTCCTAGTTGTATGCCGGAGGGGACCATTGTATAAGTCTATTGCGTCTTTTGCATTCAAAACTACTAGGTTGTCACGTCTTTTTGCCATCTTTGCGAGCAGCCCTGCTTAGGTTATACAGTCTGACAGCCGTTGGTGGGAAGGACCTGCGAAACCTCTCGGTTGTGCACCTAGGATGATGTAGTCTGCTGCTAAATGAGCTCCTCAGTGCATTCAGTATGTCCTGCATAGGGTGGAACTCAGACTCCAGCAGAGATGACAGTTTAGCCACCGTCCTTCTCTCTACCATCTCCTCCACTGGGTCAAGGCGCTGCCCCAGGACAGAGCTAGCTTTCTTGATCAGTTTGTTCAGTCTCTTCCTATCGGCTGCCGTAATGCCACTGCCCCAGCAGACCACTCCAAAAGTGATGGCTGATGCCACCACCGTGTCATAGAATGTCTTCAGCAGCGCCCCTTGTACACCAAAAGACCTGAGTCTCCTCAGTAGGAACAGCCTGTGCTGTCCCTTCTTGTAGAGTGCGTCAGTATTGTGTGACCAGTCTAGTTTATTGTTCAGATGAACACCCAGGTACTTATAGGATGTCACCATCTCGATGTCTGTTCCCTGTATATTTACTGGTGCTGTGAGGGGTTGCCCTTGCCTGCGGCAGTCCACCACCAGCTCCTTAGCTTTCCTCGCGTTGATCTGGAGGCAGTTCCGATGGCACCAGTCCACAAAGTCCTGGATAAGCCCTCTGTACTCAGCTTCATCTCCATTGGAGATGAGGCCAACGATCGCAGAGTCATCAGAGAACTTCTGTAGATGGCAGTGTGTTGTGCTGTGTGAGAAGTCCGCAGTATAAAGGGTGAACAGGAAGGGAACCAAAACCGTTCCCTGGGGGGCCCCCGTGCTACCGATGATCGTGTCGGACACACAGTCCCGGGTTCTCACAAACTGAGGCCGGTTAGTGAGGTAGTCCAGGATCCATGATGACAGGTGCTGGTCCACCCCTGTGCACAGCAGCTTGTCCTTCAGGATCATCGGTTGGATGGTGTTGAAGGCACTGGAGAAGTCAAAGAACATGATCCTCACCACATTCCCGGGCTTCTCCAGGTGGGACAGAGAACGGTGAAGGAGGAAGATCACCGCATCCTCCACCCCAATACCATGCTGGTAGGCGAACTGGAGTGGATCCATCGCTGGTCCCACCAGGGGGCGGAGGTGAGCAAGGAGCAGTCTCTCCAGGGTCTTCATCATGTGGGATGTCAAGGCCACTGGTCTGTAGCTGTTCAGGTCTTTGGGGTGGGAAGTCTTTGGTACAGGTACCACACAAGATGTTTTCCACAGCTGTGGTACCTTCCCCAGCTTCAGGCTCAGATTGAAGATGTGCTCCACAATCCCACACAGCTGGTCTGCACAGGACTTGAGGAGCTTTGCGCTGATGCCGTCCGGTCCCGACGCCTTCCTCGCCTTGATCTTCCTCAGCTCCGTCCTCACCTGGGTCTTAGTCAGGGTCAGGTTGGGGGCTGTGTGTTGGGAGTGGGGGGGTGTTGGTGGAGTGGGGAGTGGGCAGCAGGATTTGATGTCTTTAGAGGCAGCAGTGGTTGTTGTGCAGTCAGGGGGGAGGGCGGTTGGTCAAACCTATTGGAAAACAAATCAAATCACCACATAACATTCCCCTTGCAGGAAAACTGCGCATGTGCAGATTAAGCAGTGCAAACGCCATTTTGAAAATCACCAGGGTGAGTAATCCTGGGTGCCATCTTGGAGCTGAGGCAGCTAGACCGCCTCCAAGCGACGTCACTGTGTCTCCTCCTCTTCGAGTGCAGTAGGAACTGCCTCCATCTTGTGGTCATCTATAACAATTGCATTCTTTCATAAATTTGCCTCCAAATTAAACAAAGTGCAAACCTATTAAGCCAATTTATAACCAAATTGAGCTTCTAAGTTAACTTCAAAGGAAATTCTGTAGTCATGGCAATGGGAAATACACACAATAACACTGTAAATATCATCTAGTTGTTTGAAAATGTGTTAATCAAATGTTTCTTTGTGGATTCATTCGCAGCAGATGACTGCCCCTCCCTGAGCCTGGTTCTGCTGGAGGTTTCTTCCTGTTAAAAGGGAGTTTTTCCTCTCCACCATCGCCAAGTGCTTGCTCACAGGGGATCGCCTGATTGCTGGGGTCTTTCTGCAACTATGGGGGTTCCCCCTACAGTTGATAGTGCTATGAGATGACTGTTGTTGTGAAATGGCGCTATATAAATAAAGTTGAATTGAATTGAATTCATTTTGGATGAAAAGTGAGGAATGATAGGGAAATTTCTATTTGCATCTGTCCCTAGATTTCCTCCTATAGAGAGTTTAAAAACTCTGTGTTTGAGTGTCAGCACACTCCACTTTGGACTCTGGTCCAGAATGAATGGTGCTTCATTGGCTGCTAATGCTTTTCGTCAATAAATCTGCTTAAAACTTTTACTCTGCCTGATTTTTGAATACTTAAGAGGAAATTTTTCCAATGAAACCCAATATCTCTCTGGCCGAAGGGAAAACCTCTCTAAGACGTGCATGGCAAAAGAAAAGACCTCCCACATCTGCTCAACAGCAGGCTTGAAGCAGTAAGGCAGCAGAGAGGCTACCTCCAATCAACAGGAGAGTGAAGAGGTTCAACTTTAATCGGGGCAGAGGAAAAAATAAGTAGATTTTTTTTCCTAATTTTAAAAGGCAATATGTTGTTGTGAAAATCCTAGGTTAAAAATATATAAAAACAGGGGTAATTCAAACAATACTGAATAAAAAGGGGAAAAAAAGAAGAGAAATAAATGTTGTGGAGATCGTTATTGTTGTGCGTGTATGGTGAAGTTTGTGTGCTGAGAGTGGACAGAGATGGAGAAGGAAGCTTGGTTTTAGAGGAACATTGAAGGCTGATGAATGTGGAAGTTTTTCTGCAGTGTATAAGGGAAAAGTATAGCTTGACCGAGGTGCAGGAGTGATTGGAAGAAAGGAAGAAAAAATGTAAGACTGAGATGAAAAAATAATAAGCATGACAAAAAAAAAAAAAGACGCTGTATAATGGTTTGTCTGTTTCTCCATTAATCCGAGACGATGATGGTGGCTGTGGTCCTGGGCTGGATCCTCCTCCTGTCACAGATCTCCCCCTACGCTTTTACACAGCGCATGGTGGGGGGTAAAATGATGAGGATTTACGCGCTGGGTACACCACAAAACATTTATTAACATAAAAACTGACAGTTCAAAAAGGGTGAAGACTTACAAAAATACACAGATGACTTACAGTTGGCATTCGGGGGCCGGCATCGCCCAGCGAACGCATGAGGAGAAACGATATTAGCCCCAGTGATGTCCCGGAGCCAACATCACTCAGGGGACGCCAGAGAACCACAGCAAATGCAGAGGGGCTAACCTGTCATGGTACACAGATGAACAGGACTATCTATGGACAACACAGCATACATTCAGTCAAAGACCCAGCAGTGCATGACTGGCAAAAGGCTGCTTAAGTACATGCACTGCTGGTAATGGTGAGATGAGGAGCACCTGGGCGAGGACCGGGAAAGATGATTAACGGGAGTAGGAATCAGCTGGCAGTAATGAGAGAGGGGGCGTGGTCGGACCGACAGGCTGTCAGCCAGTGCTCACAGAAGAGTGAGCTAAAGAGAGCTGGCTCACAGCTGCCAGCCAGAGAGCAGAGACTATGGTAAGGATGCAACACAGAAATACATAATAAACACATATACCACGGCACCTAACCCCACAAGGAGGTCAGGACCGAGTTGGGAAAACCAAGCTGGCTCGGCTCCTGACAGAGCCCCCCTCTCAAGGGGCGGATTCTCAGACACCCAAGGTAACATCCCGGGGACCCCCCTCCCCCAACAGGAACAGCAGCAAAAAATAACCCCAGGTTGGGAGGTAGGGGGAACAGGACAGAGGGAACACAATACCCTGACCAGGGCCCACAATTAACCCCCCAAGTCCAAAGGCATGGAGGCTTGGGAGGCCGCCCAGAGTCCCAGGCCTAGCAGGCAGTCCGGTGAACTGACTGTGGTGGCCTGTCGGAAAACATGGGCTATCTGGCCCAGAGACTTGGTCCCTCTGGTGGCTGGCTAACCAGGACCGGGGGGGGGGGGGGCAGCAGGAGGTGGCCTGCCCACCAGGAGGCTCTCTGGAGGTTGACCGGACTGTAAGGAGGGAACCCCCATGGCATCAGACTGGGAGGAGGTGGGGACGACGACGGCATCAGGCTGAGGAGTAATGGCCCTGGCAACCTCAGGCTGACTGGCAGCACCCTCAATGGTCCCAGTCTGGGACAATGCTGCACACACGGTGGACCCTGACCGGGCCAACGTTGCGCCCGCGGCAGCTCCTGGCTGCAGCTCTGCAGCACCCGCAGTGGACTCCGGCTGGAGCCATGTAGCACCCGTGGTGGACTCTGGCTGGAGCCATGTAGCACCTGCGGTGGAACCTGGTTGAGCCCCTACTGCACCTGTGGTGGACTCCGATCGATCCATGGTTGCACCCACGGTGGAGTCCGGCTGGACCCCTGCTGCACCTGCGGTGGACTCTGGCTGGAGCCATGCAGCACCCGAGGTGGAGCCTGGTTGAGCACCCACTGCCTCCATGGCGAGCGGGCCAACCCGCAGGAGCATCAGGCCCAGGAGGTGGTCGATGGGGGGAGCCCGGACGACCTTGGCAGGAGGAGCTGGAGCAGTGGCGTCCTCCTCTGGCTGGACCGGACCCTCAGCGACCTCCAGCGGCAACACACCTTCTCCGGCAACCCTAAGCGAAGGTTCAGAGATAGCAGGAAAAGAGAGGTGGTTAGGGTCGCTGGCAGCGGAGGAGCCCAGCGAAGTGAGTTCAGATGCAGCTGAGAGCTGCACCTGACTCCCATCACCTAGAGCCAGGCAAGATCTCTCCAATACTGACATTAGAAACACCAGAGAGAAAACTTGCCTGAGCTCAAGCTCCACCGCCATCCAGGACTCCGTCGATCCTGGAGATGTGATCCCGGGCCCGGCCTCCAGAAGGTTCAACTTTGGCTCTCACTCTGCTGCCGTTGCCTCTGCAGCTGGTGAGATGGTCAAAACAGTCCCTTCAAACTCCTGCAGTGGCTCCAATGCTGGGGACTCCACCGGCACGGCTGCAGGAAAACACCTCCGTGTGGGCCCCTAGGCAGGATCATCCAGGGTACCAAACTCCTCCACCGTCTGGCGGCTTGGTTCCAGAGCCGACAGGCACTCAGGGATAATAGGAGGAGACACGGAGAGGGAAAAAAAAGAATTTAAGTTGGCAGCTGGAGGAGAGAACCCAGTGGACTGCTGAAACTGGGCCTCTCCTCCAGGAGACAGGCAAGATTCAGTATTATTAGATGGCATTGAATGGCATAATACTTGAATGTCATCCCGATCTTCGATGTTGGCAGCTGGAGTAGGCGAACAGTCATCCCCCTCCATGTCTGCGGTGATTTGGCTACTCTCCAAGGACTGTGGAGGAGCCGTCTCCATGGCTACGGAGGTGGGCGTTCCCAGGGTGGCCCCAGCAGGCCTCACGACAGCTGAAGGAAGAGATGGTGGCTGCTGAAGATGAGGAGAGCCTCTCCCGGTGTTTCCTAGCGGGATGACGCTGCGTCTGGGTGGCCGGTGCTGATGGCAAAGTGGGTGAAGGAATGGAAGCAGGCTGTGAAATGTTGTGTTGGGTTCTTTTATAAATAAAGACTGCTGCTTTGGGTGAACACGGAGCCTCCTTTATTAACTGGCTGGAACAACATTAACACACGAACTCCGCCATATTATTATCCGTCCTGTTGTACACCTGACAACATCCCGTCTGTGTCGCCCCCTAGTGGCTCCACATGTATAATACTTAGATTACACCACATCCCCCTTACTGAAGCCAAGTTGACCCCTTTTAGCTGAAAACACAAAATATAACATTTCTTTTTTTTTTTCTCAACACTGTTGCCATGTAAGAACATATTATGCAAAGGCCTCTTATTTTCTATTTAAAGAAGGCATTTTCAGAACTCAACTCTGTTTTCACAAATATTAACATGTAACTTCTACAGATCCAGTCTCTTTGGTTTTATCACTTCTCTACCAGACCTGGTTCTAACAACACCTGGTGTTCCCTGTGCATTGGGCTCAGAAACAGTTTCTGTAGGAGTGTCTTTTCCATTTGACTGGGTCCGTTGTGGTTCCATCTCAGTCTCTGGTATCGACATAGGCACAAGATGAGTGCGATTCCTCCTGATTGTCCCTTGTGGTCCACTAATGACATAGGACCGTGGAGTTTTGTGGACAGATGTCACTGTGCCCTGTGCTTTTGCATCTGTAATCCAAACAGAGTTTCCGGGTAACAGTTTATCCAAATCTCTCGTTCTGTGTCTTTTGTTGAAACATTCTGTTTGCCTCATCCGTCTCTCCTTTTCCACGTGACGAATTTGTTGCAGATTCGGCACGCATGGCTGCAAGGCTTCTGGAAGCATTGGCAGGGTGGTACGAAGCCTACGCCCCATGAGAAGCTGTGCTGGGCTGTAGCCATTTGCCAACGCTGTGGTTCTGTAGGCTAACAGTGCTCGGTATGGATCACTGGCTTTTTTGATAAGATTTTTGACTGTTCTGACAGCTCTTTCTGCCTCACCGTTACTTTGGGGGTACCTGGGACTACTGATCACGTGCTCAAAACAGTACTCCTTTGCAAAGTCTTCCATTTCCTGACTTGCGAACTGCGGGCCGTTATCCGTGATCAGTATCTCTGGTATTCCATGACGTGCAAACATAGACTTTAAATGCACAATGACATTGGCAGAGCGAGTTGGGCTGAGCTGGGCAATCTCTATATACCTAGAGAAGTAGTCCACTAATAACAGGTAGTTTTTGTCTTGTAGCGTGAACAAATCAGCTCCCAACTTCTGCCATGGCCTTTCTGGTAAATCTGTGGGCATTAAAGACTCTCTCACATTAACTCTTTCCTGTATGCACTGTCTACATTTGAGTACAACTTCACTGATCTGGTTGCTTAAACCTGGCCACCATACAGCCTGACGGGCGCGCTCTCTGCATTTAACCACCCCCTGGTGGCCCTCATGTATCTTATCCAAAACTGCTTTTCTCATATTAGCAGGGATAACTAACCTCGTGCCTCTCAGTAGTAGTCCGTTATGCACACTCAAAACGGCTCTCTCAGACCAGTAGTGCTTCACCGCTCCCTGTAGCTGGTTACGATTCGGCCAGCCTTCTGTGCAGTATTTCATGACTTGTGAACAGATGCTGTCGGACTGCAGTTGCTCTTGGAGATCTGCAAGATATTTGCTGCTTGTAGGGAGTCCCTCTAGCACAGAGTCAACATAAATGTTAGTGTCCTCCATAAGATCTGTGTCTGTGTGAGTAACACTGTTTGTGAGCGGTAAGCATGAGAGCGTGTCGGCAGTGGTTAGACTTTTGCCAGGGATGTGCTTTATAGTGTATGAGTACCTCATTAGGCGCATACGAAATCTCTGTATACGCGGTGGAAGCGCATCCAAAGCTTGTCCTCCCAGTAGACTCACTAGTGGCTTATGATCAGTTTCTAGTTCAAAGTGCAGACCCAGGATAAAGTCATTGAATCTTTCGCAGGCCCACGTGAGAGCCAGCGCTTCTTTTTCCAGCTGTGCGTAGCGCTGCGCTGTAGGTGTCAATGATCGAGAAGCGTAAGCAACTGGTGACCACACGTCTCTCTCCTTCTGTAGCATGACTGCCCCCAATCCGTATGAAGAGGCATCTGCAGATATTTTCTGTGGTTTGTTTGGGTCATAGAGCTGCAATACAGGAGCAGAGGACAGTTCTTGTTTGAGGTTACAAAACGCATTTTGTTGTTCATGCCCCCAGTACCACATGTTCTTTGTTGAAAGCAAGTCTCTCAGTGGTTTGTCCTTTTCAGAAAGGTTCGGAATGAACTTCCCCAGCTGGTTCACCATTCCGAGAAAGCTCCTGAGCTCACTCACGTTGCTTGGCTCTTTCATGTCCTGAACAGCTTGGGTTTTGTCTGGATCTGGCCTCATTCCTTCTGCTGAAACAATAAACCCAAGAAATTTGACCTCTCTTTTGCCAAACTCACATTTTGACATATTCAACGTAACGCCGGCTTTCTCCGCGCGCTTCAAGACAGCGTGCAGTCTTGCGTCGTGCTGCTCCTTGGTGGATCCCCAGACCAGGATATCGTCCATGTGACAGACGACTCCGTCAAGACCCACTGTAACCTCTGTTACCATCATGTTTTGGAAATGTTCAGGAGCACTGGAAATACCAAATGGCAAACGGCTGAAGTGGTATCTGCCAAATGGCGTAATGAATGTGGTGAGAAAGGCCGACTCTTTAGACAGTGGTATTTGCCAAAATCCCATATTTGCATCAAGCTTTGAAAAATACTGAGCACCTGTGAGCATGCCTAGCGTTTGGTCCACAGACGGGAGGATGTATCTTTCGCGACACACTGACTCGTTTAAAGGTGTCATGTCCACACAGATACGCACCTTTTCTTTGTCCTTTTTGGGAGCTACAACCATGCCACAGCACCAATCTGTTGGCTGCTCCACGCGACTGATGACTCCCAACTTTTCCATCCTCTCGAGCTCTTCTTTCACTTTACCCATGAGCGGCAGTGGCACACGCCTTGGCACCTTGAGCGAAAAGGGCTTAGCATCAGGTTTCAGTTTAATTGTGTATGGCTTTTGAACAAGCCCAAGTCCATCGCATAACTTGGGGTACGCTTTTCTCACTGTCTCTTGGTCTATAGTGTCAATTCTGGCAATTAGTTTCAGTCTCACGGAAGCTGTTCTACTCAGTAGTGCCATGCGCAGATTTTTGACAATATAGATTTTCTCAGTAGCGCTCTTGTCACCGTATGTAATAGTCTCTGTCATAGACCCCAACACGGTTAGTGCAGTTCCACCCGGTCCGTAGAGTGGTTTTTGTGCCTTTTCCAACTGTTCATTTTTCTTCTTGAAGATTTCAAATGTTTGGTCAGAAACCGCTGTGACATCCGCTCCGGAATCTAACTTAAAAGTCACTTTATTTCCTCTCACGTTTATGTCTGCCAGCCACGGATCCTCCCCTAGATCCACTTCACCCAGAAAAAGTCCGTCTGCATTGCTAGTGACCTCATTCACAGTTGGGTTGGACCTACAGACTCTAATATAGTGTCCATGTTTTTTACAGTTATGGCATTCCGCGTTTTTAGCTGGGCACTGTACTGCTGCATGTGCTGGTGCTTTGCCACACTTGGAACAAACTTTATTGTCTTGTTTTGTCTGCTGAGGCCTTGAGGACTTAATCTGTTTTTGTTCCTTGATTATGAACTTGTTTGGCTTGGCTTTTCTGATGTGTACCGCATCCACGGCTGTTCTGTTAACGCTAGTTTCACCTCTTAGGTCAGTTTGTTGTCGTTTTATTTCTTCAGATTGTCTTGCCATTGTTATAGCTTTAGCTAGGGTAAGATCTTTGTCAAGCTGTATTCTTTCTGACAGCGACGAATCTTTCAGACCCACTACAAGCCTGTCTCTCAAGAGGTCATCATGAAGTGCACCGTACTCACAGTTTTCTGCCAGTGCATAGAGTGCTGTTATGAACGAGTCTACTGGTTCTGCCGGCTGTTGCACTCCCTTGTTGAATTTTGCTCGTTCATAAATCACGTTCTTTCTGGGAACGAAATGTCTATCAAAGGCTGTTTTAACGGCATCGTACTGCTGGCGCTGCACACTCGTTAGCTCGAGCCCTCTTAGCACGTCGTCAGCCTCATCTCCCATGCAATAAACCAGCGTATTTACTTGGTTCGCCTCAGCTGAGTTATTCAGGTTACTTGGCAGTCTAAAATGCTCAAAACGTCTTATCCACTTTTCCCACTCTTGGGGTCTCGCAAAGTCGAAGGGCTCCGGTGGTTTAATGGTGAAGGTTGCCGCTGGAGTAGCCGCCGCCATTACAGGATGAATTGCCGCAGCTGCAGCCCTTTGAGCTTCGTCTGGCATAGCCGCTAGCCGGTTGCAAAGCTGACTTTTCTCACCTCAAAGCGCACCAACTTCTGACACCATGTTGTGTTGGGTTCTTTTATAAATAAAGACTGCTGCTTTGGGTGAACACGGAGCCTCCTTTGTTAACTGGCTGGAACAACATTAACACACGAACTCCGCCATATTATTATCCGTCCTGTTGTACACCTGACAACATCCCGTCTGTGTCACCCCCTAGTGGCTCCACATGTGTAATACTTAGATTACACCACATGAAACATGTCCCCACTTGGGCTCCGCAAGGAACACCGCTCTCCCCACACCCGGAAATATGCACTGGAGTGCGAAGACCGAAGCGATCAAGTCTGCATACTGAGGGTAATTCCAGAGTCCTGGATGTGCTTCTAGAATTACCTCAGCTGCACCCAGGCTGCTCAACTTTGCCTTGTGTCCACGGGCTTCGTGGGCCTCGTCCATGAAGGCTTGGAGATCATCTGCTGCCCACTCCTCCTCCACCGTAGGTTACCTCGCTGCTAATCTCCTCCGGCCAGTGTGGGAGCGACGTGCCGAAGGCATGGTCAAGCAAAAACAGGTGGGTGAGGAAAAATTACCAAAAGAGAAAAAGTGATGTGAGGGTGTGCCCGCTAAATCCTCCTTTCTGTCTGTGGCTTTCTGTCACGGACCTCCCCGTGCACTTTTACGCAGCGCATGGTGAGGGGTAAAATGATGAGGATTTACATGCTGGGTACACCACAACACGTTAGATGAGGCTGAGTACAGAGGGCTTATCCAGGGCTTTGTGGACTGGTGCCATCGGAACTGCCTCCAGATCAACGCGAGGAAAACTAAGGAGCTGGTGGTGGACTGCTGCAGGCAAGGACAACCCCTCACAGCACCAGTAAACATCCAGGGAACAGACATTGAGATGGTGACATCCTACAAGTACCTGGGTGTTCATCTGAACAATAAACTAGACTGGTCACACAATACTGATGCACTCTACAAGAAGGGACAGCACAGGCTGTTCCTGCTGAGGAGACTCAGGTCTTTTGGTGTACAAGGGGCGCTGCTGAAGACATTCTACGACACGGTGGTGGCATCAGCCATCACTTTTGGAGCGGTCTGCTGGGGCAGTAGCATTACAGCAGCCGATAGGAAGAGACTGAACAAACTGATCAAGAAAGCTAACTCTGTCCTGGGGCAGCGCCTTGACCCAGTGGAGGAGATGGGAGAGAGAAGGACGGTGGCTAAACTGTCATCTCTGCTGGAGTCCGAGTTCCACCCTATGCAGGACACACTGAATTCACTAAGGAGCTCATTTAGCAGCAGACTACATCATCCTAGGTGCACAACCGAGAGGTTTCGCAGGTCCTTCCCACCAACGGCTGTCAGACTGTATAACCTAAGCAGGGCTGCTCGCAGAGATAGCAAAAAGACATGACAACCTAATAGTATTGAATGCAAAAGACGCAATAGACTTACACAATGGTCCCCTCCGGTATACAACTAGGAAAATACCGGTAGCTACGGAGGGTGACAATATGTATGGGTACATAATCATACCATGTAGGATAACTAAGTAAACAGTTATGCTGTTTCATTCCATCTAGCTGCAATGCTCCGCACTGTGTGTGTTTGTATATTTATATATTTATTCCAACTAGCGACAATGCTCCACACTGTGTGTTTATATATTTACATATTTATTCCATCTAGCTACGGTGCTCCGCACTGTGTGTGTTTATATATTTACATATTTATTCCATCTAGCTACGGTGCTCCGCACTGTGTGTGTTTATGTGTTTGCATATTTGTTTCATCTAGCTACAATGCTCCGCACTGTGTGTGTGTTTATATATTTACATGTTTGTTCCATCTAGCTACAATGCTCCGCACTGTGTGTGTTTATATATTCATATATTTATTCCATCTAGCTACAATGCTCCACACTGTGTGTGTTTATATGTTCATATATTTATTCCATCTAGCTACAATGCTCTGCACTGTGTGTTTATATATCTATATATTTATTTATTTCATCTAGCTGCAATGCTCCACATCGTGTGTCTATATATTTATGTTTATATGTACATATGTATACTCGCTGCTCTTGTTTTTTTTGTTTTTTTTCTTGCCTTCTGATTGTTGCTCTGAGTGTTGCTATCCCTGTGCTGTTGCAATCCTGGAATTTCCCCATTGTGGGACTAATAAAGGCTTATCTTATCTTAACACATTTATTAACATAATGACTGACAGTTCAAAAAGGGTGAAGACTTACAAAAATACACAGATGACTTACAGTTGGCATTTGGGGGCTGGCATTACCCAGCGAATGCATGAGAAGAAGCGGTATTAGGCCCAATGACGTCCCGGAGCTGACATCGCTCAGGGGATGCCAGAGAACCACAGCAAACACAGAGGGGCTAACCCGTCATGGTACACAGATGAACAGGACTGTCTACAGACAACGCAGCAGACAATACATTCAGTCAAAGACCCAGCAGTGCATGACTGGCAAAAGGCTGCTTACGTACACGCACTGCTGGTAATGGTGAGATGAGGAGCACCTGGGCGAGGACCAGGAAAGATGATTAATGGGAGTGGGAATCAGCTGGCAGTAATGAGAGAGGGGGCGTGGTCGGACCGACAGGCTGTCAGCCAGTGCTCACAGAAGAGTGAGCTAAAGAGAGCTGGCTCACAGCTGCCAGCCAGAGAGCAGAGACTATGGTAAGGATGCAACACAGAAATACATAATAAACACATATACCACGGCACCTAACCCCACAAGGAGGTCAGGACCGTGCCGGGGAAGCCAAACCAGCTCCGCTCCTGACACCTCCCTACCCCAATGAGTGTTCCTCTTCGGACCCACTGAAATCGGCTCCTCTCCTTCACCACTGACGACCCCCTCCTTCCTCCGTGACTACAGTAAAAGAATTAAAAAGGAAGGGATATTGAGAGACGGGACAAACAGATGATCAAAATGACCACACATAAGTAAAATACATTAAATTGTTTTTTTTTTCCATTTCCCAAATGTGAGGTCTTAAATTTGATCAAAAGGCGTTATTTTAAATAACTATGGCATAAAATACACCTAAAATTGGATTTCAGATTGGCGCCGTGATCTGCTTACAAAACTGTACATGTCCATGTTGTGCTGTGCTGAGACTCACCCATTTTGCAGAGCATTATGACACATTTCAACAACTTGAGTTTAAAATGTATGTGTAAAAATCAAGAAAAATTACTTCAGCTAAATTTCACAGTATAGTGTGGAAATAAAGGCTACTTTTCCCCCTTATTTTTTTTCCAACTCTGCACCTTAACGCAGAAAGAAGGTCCACACTTCATGTCAAAGCAGAAAAAATCAGAATTATAGCCATCTGATCCTATGTGAGTTGATCAATTAGCGATCATTCAAACATTATTGTCATGTTGAACAAGACATTTCTCACTGCACTGTCCTACAGAATAATGGAGCCGTGTGCTCTTACATGTTTCTGGGAAAACAACGTTTAGAATCTTTTTGCGTTTGATGTGATCTGGACATAGATGAAATGATAATGTTTTAATCATCCTTAATTATTTTTTAATTATAACCCGAATCAAAATATGAAATCTTGTCAACTAATTATTAGTTTATAGGAATTAAACTCTTAGACTTGATTCAGACAAATACAATGTAGAGTTATTTAGTGAAAACAAAGGCTAGGATAACAGCAAACTATTTATACAAAACTCTTAGCTGGTCTGGATCACTTGTAAATTTAACAGATTGGTGGACTGTGTCTGAAGATTGGGAATCTAGGCATGAAACAAAAATAAAAAAATTAAAGAAAAACCTTCACCTATTTATGTGATTGCCGACCCACAGGGGGCTGGGGCTCCCCATTAATCTGTCTTTTATCAAGAAAGACGAGGAGGAGGAGGGGGAGGAGGACATCAAATGAGCAGTGGAGGAGGAGGGGCCGTGGCCAAGGAGGGAGCACACCCCCACAGTGGAAACTGAATGATGGCAAGACCGGCGGCTGGGAGGGGGAGGAGCCCATGAGCCACATCCACTACAACAAAACTGGACTGCATGATTAAGACTACAACAGATAAGTGGACTCACTTCTACAAATATACAGGAAATTGACATAGCAGACATGTTCCATTTACCTGACTTGATAACATTGTTGAAGGGTGTTTCATTTTGTCAGAGGCCTACCCACATGTTGAGGAAGTAAATGTAGTTTATGAGACTTCCAAACCAAAATACTGATACTCACTCGATCTGGTCACAGCCGGACCATGTTCAGTGATATCAGACCTGTGTAAAAGAGCTACACAGCATTTTACATCCACAGTTCCTACTGATTTGCAATCCAGATAAATATCATTGTACAATGCACTACAGGCAATTAAGTGGACCTGATCCAAATTATGAACAAACATTTTTTGCAAATCCATCCTCCAGATTGGTCATAGAAAACTTGTACTGGTCACCAAGGGGATATGTGGGAGCATCCATTGTCCTATCTGATGAGGATAAGAGACATTTTAAACAATGGAGGGTTCCACACATTCAGTGTGGAGTCATTCCCAGTGAGAGTTGGACTCCGCCAGGGCTGCCCTTTGTCACCGGTCCTGTTCATAATTTTTATGGACAGGATTTCTAGGCGCAGCCAGGGAATGGAGGGTGTCATACTTGGTGACCACAGGATCTCATCTCTGTTGTTTGCAGATGATGTTGTCCTGTTGGCTTCATCCAGCAATGACCTACAGCTCTTGCTGGGACGGTTTGCCGCTGAGTGTGAAGCGGCTGGGATGAGAATCAGCACCTCCAAGTCCGAGTCCATGGTCCTCAGCCGGAAAAAGGTGGATTGTCCTCTCCGGGTTGGGGACAGGCTCCTGCCCCAAGTGGAGGAGTTTAAGTATCTTGGGGTCTTGTTCACGAGTGAGGGGAAAATGGAGCGAGAGATCGACAGACGGATTGGAGCAGCATCTGCAGTGATGCGGACGTTGTACCGGTCTGTTGTGGTGAAGAGGGAGCTTAGTTCTAAGGCAAAGCTGTCGATTTACCAGTCAATCTACGTTCCTACTCTCACCTATGGTCACGAGCTTTGGGTAATGACCGAAAGAACGAGATCGCGGATACAAGCGGCTGAAATGAGCTTTCTCCGTAGGATTGCTGGACTCACCCTCAGAGATAGGGTGAGGAGCTCAGTCATCCGGGAGAGGCTCAGAGTAGAACCGCTGCTCCTCCACATTGAAAGGAGTCAGTTGAGGTGGTATGGGCATCTGATTAGGATGCCTCCTGGACGTCTCCCACTTGAGGTGTTTCAGGCACGTCCCACTGGGAGGAGACCCCGGGGCAGACCCAGGACTCGGTGGAGAGACTATGTCTCCCAGCTAGTCTGGGAACGCCTTGGTATCCCCTCTGAAGAGCTGGAGCAGGTGGCTGGGGAGAGGGAAGTCTGGGCTTCTCTGCTTGAACTGCTGCCTCCGCGACCCGGACCTCCGGAAAAGCGGTAGAAGATGGATGGATGGATGGATGGATGGGTTCCACACATCTCACTGGTCAAACCCAAACACATCGATTGGGAAAAATGTTGGACATTTTGTCATCTCTGCTGAGGTATATAGGCATCCATGGGAAGCCAACATCTGACCTGAAGATAGAATAGTTTCCTAAATTATAAACATACACTTAACTGGGTAACCACAGCAAAAAAGGTTTTGCACATTGACACCCAGAAATCTCCTACATGACCAATCTCAACATGAAAAGAAGAGGATGAGCAAATTTGAAGTTCAAGTTCCAAATTCATTATAGTAAAAAGATAAAACAGATGGTCTAATACCATCGGATACCATCGGATACCATACCATCTAATACCACCGGAGTGGTGGCTCAGTTGGACCGGAGTGGTGGCTCAGTTGGTAGAGCATCCGCCCCACACCCGGGAGGCAGGGGTTCAAATCCCGGCCAGGTTATGCCGAAGACCTTATAAAAGTGGAACTTCCTGCCGTCCAGCTTGGTGCTCAGCAATGAATGGAATGGAGGAGGGAACTCAGTGGCGGCGCCTTGCATGGCAGCGGCCCTCTGATTCTGCACTTGGGGTGTGTGTGATTAACACAGTAGATAGGTAAAGCACAATCTCGTTCTGCTGTACATGATTGGTTGTACGGTTGAATGACAATAAGGGTGATTTGATTTGATTTGATAATAAAAGGGAGCATAGTATGTCACTGTTACATCAAAGTCACACTATAGACCATATAAAAAACAATATCCTCTCCACCCAGAAGCTCAAAAAGGTGTTAAACAGGTTATAAAAGAGCGTGGCAGTATTGCACCTGTCAGCTGGTTGCCAACCGCCAGTCAAATCTAAAAGAAGAAGAAGAAGGAGAAGGAAAAGAGCTAAAAGCAGCAGATGCCATAGTGTCATGCTCAGCCTCCCCATTCCTGTGGAAAAAGCTCCGTCATCCTGATGATGCAGGACCTGCAGGAATTAACAGAGCTATAACACTGGTCAACACCAAATTTAATGTGTAATTTTTTTTATTTTTTATTTTTTATTTTTTTTAGCTGATTTAGGACAATTTTGATGTGCTGAATCCAAAAATCACATTGGTTTTGCTCAATCAGGTCAACTTTTTGAATTATGGCCACATGTTGTTTTATATGTTTTTGTTTACATGTACGGGTATTTTCGCTTTATATGATGCAAAATTCTTTTTTATGTCTTGAAATTCTCTGAATTTTGAACAATGATGATGTAACATTCAGTTTACATGTACTTGCCTTTATATAAAGGTAAATGGATCCAAGATGGCGCCCACAGCGGTCGACATGGTGCTTCGCTGCGCTCTTTGTTTGTTTTTGTTTGTCAATTGTGTGTCTGCTTGCACTTATACCCGTGAAGAACTTCTAAATATCAGGACTTTCACCCCCACGGACCTCCTCCCAGTTTTTCTAGCCCCTGCCGCCGATCTGGTTTATTGTTTGGCTCGGAAAGTGAGACGGCGAAAGAGAGGAAGACGAGCGGGCGCTCTCGTACGACTTCGCAGGAGAGGCTCACGAACGGCGCTGCCTGGCATATTTCTGTCCAATACCAACTCTCTCTCTAACAAGGTAGATGAACTGAGACTGCTGATGCGTTTTAAGGACCTCGCCTCCTCAGCTGTCCTCTGCTTTACTGAGACCTGGCTCCGGGAAAATATACCGGACAGCGCGCTGCGCCTCGACGGCTTTCAGCTCTTCCGTGCTGATCGTGACACAGAGCTTTCTGGCAAGACCACAGGAGGCGGTGTCTGCTTCTACATCAACTGCAGCTGGTGCTCTGATGTAACGGTAATTTCCAAACACTGTTCTCCTGCCTTGGAATTTCTTGTTATCAATTGCAAGCCCTTCTATTCCCTGCGGGAGTTTGCTTCTTTCATAATGATCGCTGTGTACGCCCCTCCCGACGCGGACACGCGCGAAACTCAGCGCGTGCTCGCGGATCACATTCAACACACAGAGCGGAGTTTTCCAGACTCGCTGATTATTGTGGCTGGCGACTTTAATCAGTGCAATCTGAGCCACGATCTCCCCCGCTACAAACAGTTTATTAAATGCCCCACCAGAGGATTAAACACACTGGATCACTGTTACACCACAGTGAAAGACGCATATCGCGCTGTCCCTCGAGCTGCGCTGGGATTATCTGATCACGTGATGGTTCACCTCATTCCCACATACAGACAGAGATTGAAGCTCACTAAACCTGTTGTGAGCACTACGAAGATACGGACCAGTGATGCTGAGGAGAAGCTGGAAACGTGCATGGAAATATCTGACTGGGGCATGCTTAAAGGAGCCACGCATGATCTGGATGAGTACACGGACACTGTGAACTCATATATCCACTTTTGTGAAGAGAACATTCTTCCATCACGCACCAGGGTGAGTTACTCTAATGACAAACCCTGGTTCACAGCTAAGCTCAGACAGATCAGGAAGGAGAAGGAAGCAGCGCTGAAAAGTGGAGACAGGGACTGCTACAGGGAGGTTAAATACCGGTTTAACAGAGAGTTGAAGAGGGCTAAATCTCTATACTCAGAGAGACTCCAGCAGCAGTTCACTGCTAATGATTCGGCTTCCGTGTGGAGAGGACTGAGGCAAATCACCAACTATCGACCTAAGGCTCCTAAAGGTCAGGATGACAAAGCCCTTTGTCAAAGACTGTCCCAACACTATGCCCGTTTTGACACCTCGTCATCTGTGTCCAACTCCCCCCCTCCCTCCAGCTCCACAGCCTCCACATTCCCTACTTCATTTAAGGCACCCCCCCTCCTCCCCCCCTCCCCTTATCATCAGTGAGCAGGATGTGCTCAAACAGTTCTCCAGACTGAACCCGCGCAAGGCCCCCGGCCCAGACGGCGTGTCTCCCTCCACCCTGAGACTCTGTGCGAAACAGCTGGCTCCTGTATTCACAGACATTTTTAACACCTCCCTTAAGTTATGCCACGTGCCGTCCTGCCTCAAATCCTCCACCATCATCCCTGTCCCCAAGAAGCCACGGATCACTGGACTTAATGACTACAGACCTGTAGCGCTCACCTCTGTAGTCATGAAGTCCTTTGAGCGCCTGGTCCTGTCCCACCTCAAGTCCATCACCACCCCTCTCCTGGACCCGCTGCAGTTTGCCTACCGAGCCAACAGGTCTGTAGACGATGCAGTCAACCTGGCCCTCCACTCCATCCTGCAGCACCTGGACTCCCCGGGAACCTACGCCAGGATCCTGTTTGTGGACTTCAGCTCCGCATTCAACACCATCCGCCCCGCTCTGCTCCGGGACAAGCTGTCCCTGCTCAACGTGCCTGACTCCCTCTGCAGGTGGATCATCGACTTCCTGACGGACCGGAGGCAGCATGTGCGGCTGGGAAAGACTGTCTCAGACTATACTAGCATCAGCACCGGATCACCCCAGGGCTGTGTACTTTCCCCCCTACTCTTCTCCCTTTACACCAACTCCTGCACCTCCAGCCACCAGTCTGTCAAGTTGATCAAGTTTGCGGACGACACCACCCTCATCGGGCTCATCTCCAACGGCGACGAGTCCGCCTACAGGAGAGAGGTGGCCCAGCTGGCGTCCTGGTGCAGCCACAACAACCTGCAGCTGAACGCTCTGAAGACAGTGGAGATGATTGTAGACTTCAGGAAAGTCACTACTCCTCTGCCCCCCCTCACCCTCTCAGGCTCTCCCATCACCACTGCTGATTCCTTCCGCTTCCTAGGCACTACCATCACCAGGGACCTCAAATGGGAGCTGACCATCAGCTCACTCATCAAAAAAGCCCAGCAGAGGATGTTCTTCCTGCGGCAGCTGAGGAAGCTCAAGCTACCCACCAAGATGTTAGTGCAGTTCTACACAGCCATCATCGAGTCCATCCTCACCACCTCCATAACCGTGTGGTACGCAGGAGCCACTGCCAGGGACAGACTAAGGCTGCAGCGCGTCGTGCGCACTGCTGAGAAGGTGATCGGCTGCAAGCTCCCATCTCTCCAGGATCTGTACATCTCCAGGACCCGGAGGCGTGCTGGCCGGATCATAGCCGATCCCTCACACCCTGGTCACGTACTGTTTGCCCCCCTCCCCTCTGGTAGAAGACTTCGGTCCATCCAGACTAAAACCTCCCGTCACATGAACAGCTTCTTCCCCTCTGCCATTAGACTGCTGAACACTAAGTGACTTATTGACTCTCGTGCACCATGTACAGCAGCTCAACCAGACTCATGTCAATCATCACTGTTTTCTTCCTGCATTACTGACTGCACTATATAGTTCTCCACAGTATCTGCTGCTGGCTAATATATATTTTAACTGTTGACCAGTATCACTTAATCTTATCCTACACTTTATTACATGTATAGTTTATTTCTCTTATCTTATCATGTTTAATGTTGCAGCATTGTACCGAGACAAATTCCTAGTTTGTGTACTACATGAACAATGGCAATAAACCTGATTCTGATTCTGAATACATGCACAGTACTAAGTAAGTACTAAGAAAGTACAGGTTTTTACTTAGCACCTGATCGAGAGAAACGGATGTCATTTTCGGATTCAGTGGTGAAAAATTGTCTTAAATCATTTGAAAAAACACAAACAGCTTACAAAAAAATTATTTTTGTAACCCTGTGTAATTCTTTGTGCTCGTTGTGTACCAGGATCACACACATTGTTGAATGAACTAGAACCCCAAATGCAATTTTTCACAATGGTAGTCATTAGCACTGCATTTTTAGCATACCAGTACACCCAGATCATCAATTCTGGTTTGCATTCACATCTGAGAACAAAAAGTACATATTCACCAGACTACCACAGGGTTACTGTAAGTCTCCTACAACTTTTTCTCAGCCAATGTCAGCAAATCTTGCATATTTTATACCTCTTAATAGGAGCCAATTGCTCCTCTATGACATAGACATCCTCGACAATTGCTCCTCTATGACATCCTCGACAATGCTATTGAGCTAGCCGGCCTACACACGCTCCGGGCAGACAGAGCAGCAGATGACTCCGGTAAGACCAGAGGTGGGAGAGTGTGCATTTATATTAACAAGGCTTGGTGCACGAACTCTGTCACTGTTGAGAGACACTGCTCAGCTAACCTGGAGTTTCTCATGGTTAAATGTAGACCTTTCTATCTGCCACGCGAGTTCACTTGTACCATCATAACAGCCGCTTACATTTCTCCGGATGCTAATGCTAAGCTTGCTATGAAAGAACTGCATGCAGCTATTAGCAAACAACAAACTGCACACCCAGAGGCAGCATTTATTGTGGCAGGTGATTTTAACCACTCTAACCTCAAGACAGTGCTTCTTAAATTCTACCAGCATGTCTCCTGTCACACAAGAGGGGACAAAACATTGGACCATGTTTACACCAATATTGTGGGAGCCTACACAGCAACTCCCCTCCCCCACCTAGGTCAGTCTGATCACTTATCCTTGTTCCTTACCCCCAAGTATGTACTGCTCATCAACCGGGTGAAGCCATCAGTGAGGACCATCAAAGTGTGGCCAGAGGGGGTTGACTCTGTACTCCAGGAGAAGTTTAGGAACACAGACTGGAGTATGTTCACCTCTCAGGCTACCTGTGGCTCCCACATAAACATCGACTCTTACACCCACTCAGTCCTGGACCATATCAACACCACTATTGACAGTGTCAACACGGAAAGACAGATCACCACGTACCCAAATCAGAAGCCGTGGATGAACAGAGAAGTGCGGCTTCTGCTAAAGGCACGTAACAATGCCTTTAGATCTGGTGATGCACAGGCCTACAGTTCATCCAGGGCAGATCTGAAGAGGGGCATCAAGAAGGCCAAGCACAGCTACAAGCTGAAGGTGGAGGAACATTTTGGGGACTCTGACCCCCGACGCATGTGGCAGGGCATTCAAGCTATCTCTGATTATAAGCCCAGCAACTCCATACCTATAGCCATGACTGTGCCCTTTCTCAATGAGCTAAATGACTTCTATGCTCGTTTTGACAAGGACAATAACGAAAAGAACATCAATTTCCCACCCTCTGACGACCTCCACCACCTCACACTCACCCACACCGACGTCCGTAACGCACTGAGTCATGTCAACGTACGTAAGGCTGCTGGCCCTGATGGCATTCCTGGGCGTGTGCTGAGGGCATGCGCTGAGCAGCTGGCAGGGGTCTTCACAGACATCTTCAACCTGTCCCTGGCCCAGGCCGTGGTACCAGCGTGCTTCAAGACCACTTCAATAGTACCAGTGCCGAAACATTCAACACCATCGTGCCTAAATGACTATCGCCCTGTGGCACTGACGCCCATAGTCATGAAGTGCTTTGAGCGACTGGTCTTGGCACAGCTCAAAAAATGCCTGCCCCCTACACTGGACCCTCACCAGTTTGCCTACCGGAGCAACAGGAGTACAGAGGATGCGGTTTCTACAGCGCTGCACTATGTACTCTCACACCTGGATGACAAGAACACCTATGCAAGAATGCTGTTTGTTGACTTCAGCTCAGCATTCAACACAGTTATCCCCTCCAAGTTGATCACTAAACTTGGGGACCTGGGAATCAGTACCTCCACCTGCAACTGGATCATGGATTTTCTGACCAACAGACCCCAGCATGTTAGGTCAGGCCCCAACCGTTCTTCCGTCATCACACTCAACACTGGTGTACCACAGGGCTGTGTGCTCAGCCCATTCCTCTACTCCCTCTTCACCCATGACTGCAGGCCTATGTATGGATCCAATTCCATCATAAAGTTCGCAGATGACACCACGGTGATTGGACTCATCAGGGACAACGATGAGTCAGATTACAGGGCAGAGGTTGAGCACTTGGCTACTTGGTGCACTGACAATAACCTGCTCCTTAACACCAGCAAAACCAAGGAGCTCATAGTGGACTACAGGAAGGAGAGGGGAGAGACACATGACCCCATCCATATCAATGGCATAGCTGTTGAACGTGTCCCCAGCTTCAAATTCCTGGGGACCCACATCTCGGAGGACCTGTCCTGGTCGGTTAACACCACCAGCCTGATCAAGAAGGCCCATCAGCGCCTCTTCTTCTTGAGGACACTGAAGAAGAACCATCTGTCAACTGACATCCTGGGCAACTTCTACCACTGCGTGATAGAGAGTACCCTGACCAACTGTGTCACAGTCTGGTATAGGAGCTGCTCTGTCGCTGACCATAAGGCGCTGCAGCGGGTGGTGAAAACCGCTCAACGCATCACAGGGACTCCACTTCCAGTTATAGAGAACGTCTACAGGAAAAGATGTCTGCGCCGGGCACGCAGCATTCTTAGGGACTCCAACCATCCTGCTCATGGACTGTTCCAGCTTCTCCCCTCCAGAAGGCATTTCAGAAGCCTTCGGACTAGAACCAGCAGGTTTAGGAACAGTTTCTTTCCAACAGCTGTCACGTTATTGAACTTAGTTCCCTGCTGACTCTCTTACCATCATCTCTTACCATCCTCACCTGTACATAACTGCCCATCTAACTTATTGTACATTATTTGCACATAACAGTACTCTTAACTTTCTGCACTGCTGCATATATTTGCATATATTTGCTTAAATTGCACATACTGTTAATTACCGTATATACTGCACTGCTGTCCTTTGCACTTCTGATTGGATGCTAAACTGTGTTTCGTTACCTTGTATTCATACATGTGTAATGACAATAAAGTTGAATCTAATCTAATCTAATCTAATCTAATATTGCTGGCATCTCCTGATGAAGAAATATCCAACCAAAACATCTCCATAGGCTGGAGTCTCTAGGTGGTTAAATAAAGGTGCTGTTTTTAATCAAGGTTCCCAAATTTATACCTGACCAAAGGGTAAACCCATCCTCCCACAAAAATTATTTCACTATGCTGCTACTTGCACACATGGACTTTGTCATGTGTCCAAGGGAGGGATAGTGATATTGGTTATTAGTTGTAACAGCCTAGGGGCTTGAAAATTTTGCTACAAAATTTTGCCAATACCGTCTAATTTGTGCACAAAATAATGCCCAGGGCAATGTCAAGACGTGTTTCGACGTGTTTTATTCTGATGGTAGTGCCAAGGCACTGACGGGCCAGGCTTTTCACCAATGAAGAAATGTCAGACTTCTTCACAAAGTTTCTCTTCAAACCGTTGAGAACCGTGGAGGCGGCAGGACGACGCAGCCAGTTAACGGCTTCTGCTCATCTGTGCAGGGCGCCGGAGAGGAGCAGCATGGAGGTGTCCCGGGCAGCGAGACGAGCAACGCGGGAGCCAAGGACGCCTGAGGGCCAGCGGTGCTTCGATAGCTGGAGAGGGATGTGGCTGTGGCATCTGTTCAGCTGGACGAGCTCGGAGCTCAACTACAGCGGTGGTGGGTGGCGAGACTTGGTGGAGGAGCTGCCAGCACCCCGGCTGGACAGGAGCTCAATTGCAGTGGCGGTAAGCAGTGGGACTAGCAGCGGAGGGGGCTAGTTGAGGCCCCAGCTGGATTCGAGGTCAGTCGGTCGGCTCGGATACCGGCAACATCAGCAGAGATTGTTTTACTACCAACAGGTCAGTAAAAATGCCACCAAAGAAGGAGGAAATGGAAGAGATAAAAAAATCTCTGAACTTCTTGTCAGAAGAACTGACCAAAGTGGCTAGTCAACACCTTAAACTATTAGGGCTAATGGAAGAAGTCCGAGAATTAAAATTAACATTTAAGGAAAAAGACAAAAAAAATTGCAGACTTGGAGCGACGCGTCGAGGATCTTGAACAAAATTCTCGTATGGATGATCTAATTATAAGTGGACTAGACATTAAATATCAATCATATGCCAATATTACAGCAGGAATGAGAGGTGAGGAAGCTCCCCTGAGTGAATCAGTCTCCCTGGAAAACCAGGTGCTTCAGTTCCTTGAAAACAGAAACATAAAGGTTGAAGTAAATGCAATTTCAGCCCGTCATACTTTACCCAGAAAAGATAATAAAGCAAAGAAATCAATTGTGATGTGCTTTGTGAACAGAAGGGTAAAGAATGACATACTGAGGCAGGCCAGAAAGCTACGGGGAGCAGAAGTCTACCTAAATGAACATTTAACAAAGACTAATGCTGAAATAGCACGGCAAGCACAGATGCTGAAAAGACAAAATAAGATACAGGCAACATGGACAAGAAACAAGAATTTCCCCTCTGGGGATCAATAAAGTATACTAAAATCTAAAAAAAAATAAAAAAACAAAACAAAACTGTAGAGTTTGGATCAAACTAAATGGAACACCTGAGGAAGCAAAGACCATAATAATCAGAGATCTTACTGACTTGAACAAATATAGATGAACACTGATTAAGAAAATTAAGAGACTATGATAATCCATATCCACACACACGGCAAGAATAGTTCTTTTTGTGACATACCATGTCAATATACTTTTAAAAAAACTAAACAAAACAAACAAACAAAAAAAACCTTATGACTGACTTGAGTAGACATCAATTATCCCAAGTTGGAGGAAGTCATTTGACAGAGAGAGGAAATTCAAACTCTGAAAATATGCCATTATGCTGAACATAAACTACAAGAGATGGAGAATGATATTGATCCTGATAACCACTTTTTCAATAATATTCATTATCATTATGAATATTACACTGAAAAGCAATTCAAAAGTCAAGTGCAATTAGATGGTAAACTATCAATAATACACTTCAACAGCAGAAGTCTTAACAAAAGCTTTCCACAGATGCAGGACTATTTAAAACAGCTAGACAGAAAATTTCCAGCTATCGCAGTCTCTGAAACTTGGCTTAATGAAGAGCAGGCTCCTCTGATGGCAATAGAGGGATATCAAATGTTTCATATTAACAGATCTCAAAAAAAGGGTGGTGGTGTTGCTCTGTATATTGATGACCTGTATAGGTGTAAGCTTGTAACTGGAATGTCCTTTGCACTACCAGGGATTATGGAGTGTGTTACTGTTGAGATTGACCAAGATAAAACAAAAAAATCTAATTATAAGTTGTATATATAGAATGCTGGGAACTTGCATTGAGACATTCAGAGATAAATTAGTTGAGCTGTACAATAATATTGCTAGCAAGAAAATGGTTGTAATTTGTAGAGATTTCAATATTGATTTACTTAATCCATTTCAACAAAATGTAATTACAGAGTTCATGAATTCTATGTACAGTATGAGTCTATATCCCACAATAACACATCCCAGTAGAATCACAGTTCACACTGCTACACTTATTGATAACCTGTTTGTTAATAATATTGATAAGAAAATAGAAAGTGGATTATTGATAAATAAGTGACCATTTGTCAGTCTTTGCACTTATCCATGGCCACACAGGGGCCAATACAGAAAAAAAGTTTAAAATCTTTCAGATACAAATCACAAAATGCAATCAATTCTTTTAAACAAGACTTGCTAAAGCAAGACTGGTCAAAAGTCTATGTATCAGATGTAAATGAAGCCTATGACACATTTATGAACATTGTAACCACTCTATATGAAAAAAATTGTCCATTAGTAAAGAAAAAGCTAAAACATAAATTTGTCGACAAGCCATGGTTAACCAAAGGATTACAAAAGGCATGTAAAAAGAAAAAAATATTATATAAAGCTTTTCTAAAGAAAAGGACAAAAGAAGCAGAGCAGTGGTATAAAACATACAAAAATAAGTTAACATATAAGATAAGATAAGATAAGATAAGCCTTTATTAGTCCCACAATGGGGAAATTCCAGAAATTCCAAATTACATAATGAGATGTAGTAAAAGAGACTATTACAGTAAAGAACTGGAGAAAAACAGAGACAATATTAAAAATACATGGACAATACTTAACAATATTCTTGGAAATAAAAATAGAAATATATAGAATATACAGAAATATAAGCTACCCAACCAATTTAAAAAAAAAAAAAATAAATAAAAATAAAATGAATCAGAGTGTGAATGCAGTCTCACCTGCAGATGAATTTAATATTTTTTTTGTTAACATTGGTCCTAATTTGGCTTGAGAAATACCCATTACGGCACCTAAGGGTGATACAGTAAGCAAAAACACTGCTATAAAAGACTCCATTTTCATAAAGAACACAGATGAGAGAGAGGTCATTGAAATTATTAAATCGTTTAAAAATAAAACATCTACGGACTGTGATGATATTGACATGCTCTTAGTCAAAACTATTATTGAATGCTTAGTGAAACCACTGATGTATATTTGTAAACTGTCTCTCCAAACAGGTATATTTCCCAATGCAATGAAAATAGCTAAAGTAATTCCAATATACAAGACAGGTGACAGAGGGGAATTTTCAAACTATAGACCAATTTCACTATTGTCGCAATTTTCCAAGATACTTGAAAAAATATTATGTGAGAGAACTGACAACTTCATAATGAAGAATAATTTATTGTGTGAGCAGCAATATGGGTTCAGACACAAGAGGACAACTGCATTTGCTCTAATGGAATTTATAGAAAAAATATCAACTGCCATTGAAAATAAAGAGTATTCAGTTGGGGTATTCCTGGATCTTAAAAAAGCATTTGATACAGTGGATCATAATTTATTATTAAAGAAACTACAAAATTGTGGTATTAGGGGGGTAGCACTGTGCTGGTTATGTAGTTACTTAAAGAATAGATATCAGTATGTATGTGTTGGTAACAAAAACTCACAGTTACTGAAGGTTACTTGTGGAGTCCCACAGGGTTCAGTTTTGGGGCCACTGTTATTCAATATGTACATAAATGATATATGTAAAGTCTCGGAAAAAATGGATTTAATATTGTTTGCCAATGACACTAATTTATTACGCAGTGGAAGCAATTTGGAACAGCTTTTGGATACACTCGGAAAGGAATTAGGAAAGCTTAAACTGTGGGTTGATTCAAGCAAATTAACGCTCAATTTAAGTAAGACAAAATTTATAGTTTTTAACAACCATCACAACAACTTAGTATCTAAACTCAGTGTAAATAGTGTAGAGATTGAAAGGGTATCTGAAACTAAATTTCTTGGAGTAATAATTGATAATAAACTGTGTTGGAAGTCACGTATTAATTGTATTAAAGGTAAAATATCTAAATCAATTGCAATACTACACAGAGTGAAATATTTGCTGAATCAACCCACATTATATACTTTGTATCATTCATTAATACTTCCATACATGACCTATTGTACTGAAGTATGGGGAAATACATATAAAACAAACATATATCCAGTCTTTATGCTTCAGAAGAGAGCTATTAGAATAATAAACAAAGCTGCTTACAGGGAACCAACAAACCCACTTTTTCTTAAAATTAAAAGCTCTCAAGTTGAAAGATCTGGTTGACTTTAAAATTGCAGTAATTATATTTAAAGTAAAGAATCTATCACTGCCTGCAAATATCCAAAAGCTGTTCCAAATAAGGGAGAAACAATATTATTTCAGAGGAACATGTATATTTCAAAAACTCTTAGCGAGAACTACCACCAAGCAACACTGTATTTCAGTGCAAGGAGTCAGATTGTGGAACACTTTTGGATCTGAATTAAAATCATGTACAACGCTTGGACAATTTAAACAAAAACTAAAGGAAGAAATACTCCAAACATATATATAAGATGACATGTAAAATCACATAAGGATTGTCATATCCAGTCTGTGTTGTGTTGTTGCTTATTTTTTTATGTCACGTTTTGTCTTAGCTTTGTTCTGAATTGTAATCGCTCTTGTTTTGCTTTTCTTTTGGATTCTTGGATGGAATATGGGTGGCAAATCTTCAGGTCAGGGAACAGGGAGATGCTGAAGTCCGTACAGAGGGAGCTGAGGAGAAAGATCAGAGAAGGCAAGGACAGCTTCAGGAAGAAGATGGAGGACAAGCTGCAACAGAGCGACATCAGCGGGGTCTGGAGAAACCTCAAAACCATCTCGGGGCTCCAGAATACCTCCCCCCAGGCCACAGGGGGCAGGGAGTGGGCGAACAACCTGAATCTGTTTTTCAATAGATTTGACCAATCGCCCTCCCCCCTGACTGCACAACAACCACTGCTGCCTCTAAAGAAATCAAGTCCTGCTGCCCACTCCCCACTCCACCAACACCCCCCCACTCCCAACACACAGCCCCCCATCCTGACCCTGACCAGGACCCAGGTGAGGACGGAGCTGAGGAAGATCAAGGCGAGGAAGGCGCCGGGACCGGACGGCATCAGCGCAAAGCTCCTCAAGTCCTGTGCAGACCAGCTGTGTGGGATTGTGACGTATATCTTCAACATGAGCCTGAAACTGGGGAGGGTACCACAGCTGTGGAAAACATCTTGTGTGGTACCTGTACCAAAAACTTCCCACCCCAAAGACCTGAACAGCTACAGACCGGTGGCCTTGACGTCCCACTTGATGAAGACCCTGGAGAGACTGCTCCTTGCTCACCTCCGCCCCCTGGTGGAACCAGCGATGGATCCACTCCAGTTCGCCTACCAGCATGGCATTGGGGTGGAGGATGCGGTGATCTTCCTCCTTCACCGTTCTCTGTCCCACCTGGAGAAGCCCGGGAATATGGTGAGGATCATGTTCTTTGACTTCTCCAGTGCTTTCAACACCATCCAACCGATGATCCTGAAGGACAAGCTGCTGCGCGCAGGGGTGGACCAGCACCTGTCATCATGGATCCTGGACTACCTCACTAACCGGCCTCAGTTTGTGAGAACCCGGGACTGTGTGTCCGACACGATCATCAGTAGCACGGGGGCCCCCCAGGGAACGGTGCTGGCTCCCTTCCTGTTCACTCTTTATACTGCGGACTTCTCACACAACACAACACACTGCCATCTACAGAAGTTCTCTGATGACTCTGCGATCGTTGGCCTCATCTCCAATGGAGATGAAGCTGAGTACAGAGGGCTTATCCAGGACTTCGTGGACTGGTGCCATCGGAACTGCCTCCAGATCAACGCGAGGAAAACTAAGGAGCTGGTGGTGGACTGCCGCAGGCATGGGCAGCCCCTCACAGTACCAGTAAATATACAGGGAACAGACATCGAGATGGTGACATCCTATAAGTACCTGGGTATTCATCTGAACAATAAACTAGACTGGTCACACAATACTGATGCACTCTACAAGAAGGGACAGCGCAGGCTGTTCCTGCTGAGGAGACTCAGGTCTTTTGGTGTACAAGGGGCGCTGCTGAAGTCATTCTATGACACGGTGGTGGCATCAGCCATCACTTTTGGAGTGGTCTGCTGGGGCAGTGGCATTACTGCAGCCGATAGGAAGAGACTGAACAAACTGATTAAGAAAGCTAGCTCTGTCCTGGGGCAGCGCCTTGATCCGATGGAGGAGATAGGAGAGAGAAGGACGGTGGCTAAACTGTCATCTCTGCTGGAGTCCGAGTTCCACCCTATGCAGGACATACTGAATGCACTGAGGAGCTCATTTAGCAGCAGACTACATCATCCCAGGTGCACAACCGAGAGGTTTCGTAGGTCCTTCCTACCAACGGCTGTCAGACTGTACAACCTAAGCAGGGCTGCTCGCAGAGATAGCAAAAAGACGTAACAAACTAATAGTTTTTTGAATGCAAAAGATGCAATAGACTTACACAATGGTCCCCTCCGGCATACAACTAGGAACATACCGGTCGCTATGGAGGGTGAGAATATGTATGGGCACATAATCATACCATGTAGGATAACTAAGTAGACGGTTATGCTGTTTCATTCCATCTAGCAACAATGCTCTGCACTGTGTGTGTTTATATATTTGCATATTTATTCCATCTAGCTACAATGCTCAGCACTGGGTGTGTTTATATATTTATATATCTACATATTATTCCATCTAGCTACATTGCTCCGCACTGTGTGTGTTTATATACTTGCATATTTATTCCACCTAGCTGCAATGCTCCGTACTGTGGGTGTTTATATATTTACATATTTATTCCATCTAGCTACAATGCTCTGCACTGTGTGTTCATATATTCATATATTTATTCCATCCAGCTACAATGCTCTGCACTGTGTGTCTGTGTGTGTGTGTATATATATATATTTTATAGTAATACGTACATATGTTTATTAGCTGCTCTTGCTTGCTTGTTTTTTTTCTTGCCTTCTGATTGTTGCTCTGAGTGTTGCTATCCCTGTGCTGTTGCAATCCTGGAATTTCCCCGTTGTGGGACTAATAAAGGCTTATCTTATCTTATCTTATCTTAAATATAAGCTGCGGCTTCAGCCATCACCCATTTCGGATAACTTATGTTGAACTGTATAATCAGAGGAGTTATTGTTTGATTTGACCTTGTTGGATTTTTCCCCCCCTTTGTTATATTGTTCTGTTTCCATTTTTAATCTTTACTTTTAATCTATCCGAAATAAAGATTCGTTCATTCATTCAAGACCAGAGAAGGGTAGTTTTCCATCATCAGCATACCCATTTCAGAACATTTGCATGGACTTCATTGAACTAAACAAATGCGAGAGAAGAGATATTGTTTAGTTATAGTGGATATGTTTACTAAGGGGGTGGAAGCTTTTCCTTGTAAAAATCCAGATGCAATTACAGTAGCTAAAAAAACTACTAACAGACATTATTCCAAGGTATGGGATCCCAGAGAAAATTTATTCAGATAATGGTACTCATTGTGTAGCCAGATTATTTCACATTGAAACACAATGCAGCATATCACCCACAGTCTGCAGGATTTGTGGAATGACATGACTGGACCATTAAAGAAAGATTAAGAAAACAATGGCAGAAACAGGACAGAATTGTATTTATTTTTTACCACTGATACTATTTTTATATGAGAATAATGCCTACAAAAGAAGATTTATCTTCATTTGAAGTTTACATGAAAAGCCTTATTTAGTAGACCCTCTTAGACCATTCAACCCAGAAGATTAAGAGATTTGTTTAGCAGATTACATGTTAAACATGTTTACTCAAAAAGATTCTGTCATGAAGTGCCCAAACAGCAGAGAGGAGAGTCCCAAACGCTGAACTGCAGTTTGTAATATTTATTGAAAACCAAAACACAAAGTCCAAATGGTGCACAAACAGAAAATCCAAACTGATCACAGAAAAAAACAAAACAAACAAACTTAGGAACAAGGCACACCAGAACAGCAGCAGGGTGGAGACTAGTAGGATAGATTCCGGCAAAGAAAGAAGAAAATTGCAGTCCTTAAATAAGGCCAAAAACAAATGATAACAAGGGACGGCAGGTGCGGACTCACATGAGTGGGCAAGCGGTGACAATGATTACAACAGAAATCAGCTGGGAGTAGTGAGAAGGAGAAGAAGGGACTGACAGCTGACAGGAGCACCGCCCACAACAGAGCAAAAAACCTGGATGTGCCACTGACAGCTGCAGCCCCAAAGAAGGAGAGAGACAGAAAAAACACAAGATATGAATCTAATATGGCAAATAAAAACAAGTAAATCCAAATATGTAAATAACAAACCTGCAATGGATGCAAACAGGAAAATAAATCATACTAAGAAACAATACAGAATGTGTGAAAATAAACCAAAGATAAAATAAAAGAAATTAGAACTCAAAAATACAATACCATACAAATATAGAAAAAAAAGCAAAGAGACAGAGCACGGCGGGATCCCCCCCGTGCTCAGATCGTGACAGTTCCTACCTGGGAAGGAGCACATAGAATGAAACATCACAGTGAAACCAGGAGACCAAGTCCTCACAAAGACTTAAAAAGAAGACCTGGTCAGAAGCCCCCTGGGAGGGGCCACATAAGGTGATATTGTCAATTCCAAAAGCTGTAAACGCACAAGGCAGAGACACTTGGGTACACTTTACATGCTGTTAATTATTATCAAAACAAACCATAGAAGCTATAGGGGGAAAGCCATAGAGAGTGTTGCTGTTGTGGAGGAAGTCTGGGGCTACAAAGGGAGTCAGGTATTTTAGTTGACCTGGTTGTCTCAAACCTAGGTGAAGAAATGAGTCCACAGCGGGTAGAGTACATTCAAAATGGCCGACGATTAAAGACCCCTCAGAGAATACTGACGTAGATTCCAGTTTTATGAATGGCTCACATATGTGTTCCTCATGCTTGTTCTTGTCGTAGTCCTTCTGATACGGTTATTGTGCAGCTCAGTAGCTATTTTAAAGGTAACTGGCAGATCAATAAACATCAACACTGAGGATAAAGGAACACCACCCACCATAACGTGCACTGAAGATAAAGCTTGTGGAGTCCAGTTTGACTATTGTGATATATATAATTGTGACCACTCCATGCACTATGAATCTGAGTCTGTGAGGTATGAAAAGAGTCATAAGCACATGTACACTCCTTCATGTAACTGGGCTGATGTGTTCAGTCACATAGGAACCGATGACTCTTAATATTCTAACACCCATCATAAATTAAGAAAACACATATACATTATACAGTCACCCTACCATGGGGCATGTGCTACGAACACGAGCTTCGCATACGCCCGCAAGAATGCACAATTTGTAACCCTATTAGAATAACTATAACATATCCGAAGTTGTCTGATGCTGGACAATATAATGTTGGAGTAAATGTACCTGGAAAAGACCCCTTACGGAGCGTAGGCATGGTCTACTATTCATCCTAATCCTAATTGTGACACTCTTACTATAGTTATTTTTAAGCAATAACATTATATTCAAACACACACTGAGATACAGTATCTCACAAAAGTGAATACACCTCTCACATTTTTGTAAATATTTTATTATATCTTTTCATGGGACAACGCAAAATATATGACACTTTAATACAATGTAGTCAGTGTACAGCTTTTATAACAGTGTAAGTTTGCTGTCCCCTGAAAATAACTCAACACACAGCCATTAATGTCTAAACTGCTGGCAACAAAAGTGAGTACACCCCTAAAGAAAAGTGTCCAAATTGTGCCCAAGTGTCAATGTTTTGTGTGGCCACCATTATTTTCCAGCACTGCCTTAACTCTCTTGGGCATGGAGTTCACTAGAGCTTCACAGGATGCCACTGGAATCCTCTTCCATTCCTCCATGACAACATTATGGAGCTGGTGGATGTTAGAGACCTTGTGCTCCTCCACCTTCTGTTTGAGGATGCCCCACAGATGCTAAATGGGGATTAGGTCTGGATACATGCTTGGCCAGTCCATCACCTTTACCCTCAGTTTCTTTAGCAAGGCAGCGGTCATCTTGGAGGTGTGTTTGGGGTCGTTATCATATTGGAATACTGTCCTGCGGCCCAGTTTCCGAAGGGAGGGGATCATGCTCTGTTTCAATATGTCACAGTGCATGTTGGCATTCATGGTTCCCTCAGTGAACTGTAGCTCCCCAGTGCCAGCAGCATTAATGCAGCCCTAAACCACAACACTCCCACCACCACGCTTGACAGTAGGCAAGACACACTTGTCTTTGTACTCCTCACCTGATTGCCATCACACACACTTGACATCATCTGAACCAAATGAGTTTATCTTGGTCTCATCAGATCCCAGGATATGGTTCCAGTAATTCATGTCCTTAATCTGCTTGTCTTCAGCAAACTGTTTGCAGGCTTTCTTGAGCATCATCTTTAAAAGGGGCTTCCTTCTGGGACAATAGTCATGCAGACCAATTTGAGGCAGTGTGAGGCGTAAGGTCTGAACACTGACAGGCTGACCCCTCACCCCTTCAACCTCTGCAGCAATGCTGGCAGCACTCATATGTCCATTTTCAAAAGACAACCTCTGGATATGGAACCTGTCCTGTTAAACCGCTGTATGGTCTTGGCAACCGTGCAGCAGCTCAGTTTCAGGGTGTTGGCAATCTTCTTATAGCCTAGGCCATCTTTATGTAGAGCAACAATTCTTTTTCCAGATCCTCAGAGAGTTCTTTGTCGTAGGTGCCATGTTGAACTTCCAGTGACCAGTATGAGAGACTGTGAGAGCGATAACACCAAATTTAACACACCTGCTCCCCATTAACACCTGAGACCTTGTAGCACTAATGAGTCACATGACACCAGGGAGGAAAAATGGCTAATTGGGCACAATTTGGACATTTTCTCTTATGGTTGTACTCACTTTTGTTGCCAGCGGTTTAGACTTTAATGGCTGTGTGTTGAGTTATTTTCAGGGGACAGCAAATTTACACTGTTATACAAGCTGTACACAGACTACTTTACATTTTATCAAAGTGTCATATCTTCAGTGTTGTACCATGAAAAGATTTAATAAAAATATTTACAGAAATATGAATGGTGTACTCACTTTTGTGAGATACTGTATGTAGAACATTTGGAACATGACTGGTTACCTGATCCACATCACCACAGCCATGTATTCACAACTAACTATTGGTGGGGATATGCAGAGTTCCTTGCTAGTAGGACAAATAAAACATATTTCTCCTGCTCAGGACTTGGGAACATTTCAAGCACTTCCTCCAAGCCATCCTCTGCAGTCATAGAGTAGTCATGGAGGATGGTGGCTCTGTGGGCATAGGGTCTACTCACACCTGCCCTCTAACTGGGAGGTGTCTGTGCCCCTGTATGACCGACTGACCATGCTATCATGATGTATCTGGATCAAGTCAGACAGTCACTGCGTTGAAAGAGGGACCTCGAGTACAAACCACATGATGCAGTCTGAGCAACGGATATACCAGTTAAATTTAAACATTAGAGTGTTGGCCAAAAGGTCACACTTGCATTATTTCCTTAGATGGGTTGGAAAGGCTATTCTTAGGACTGAGTTTGGCCAAGATACTAGGTATAAACCCGATGTCATCACTGCCTGGCTACAATCCTTCTTTGGACAGTGGGCAGGAGTGATAAAAAACATATTATTATCCCTTATAATTGGAATTGCTGTCCTTATGTGTGTAGGATGTTGCTGCATTCCCTGTTGTAGAGACCTTATTCAAAAACAGTAGATTGAGATTGAGATTGAGATTCAACTTTATTGTCATTACACATGTATGAATACAAGGTAACGAAACGTGACTTGGCATTTGGGCACGCTCTGCAGAGTGCATCCAAGGCCGGGGCAGCCGCTAGGCGCCAGTCATAAAGAAGAAAGGAAAAAAAAGAAAAGAAAGGAAATGACACAATAGGCGAGAGAAAAAAACATGTTTTATCAAATTGACGCTTAATGAGTAAGCGAAATTTTGATTGCAGGCAAAAAAACCCTCAATGCATATTTAGCAGACATTTAGTAGACAGATCACACAGCAGAGGGAGAGCAGTGTGTGTATATCGTATGCATGTAGTGTTGTATGCATTGTGTAGTGTAAATGTAACAGTTGTTAGTGAGCAGCAGAGGGTGCCTCCTGGCAGTGGATAGATGTTATAATCATGTGACTTATAAACAAGTCCAGAGTCCAGAGTCTATCTCTCTCTCTCTCTTGCTTGCAGAAGGCACATGGGCATTGTCCTTGAGGGTCCAATCCGCTGACGACAAACAACTGATTGTTGATTGTATGGGTAGACATAAGAGCCGGTTCTTCCGCTTATCTCAGTCAGGAGGAATGTAAACACGGGGCAAACAAGGTCAAATCAAATCAAATCAAATCAGCACAGTGCACTCAGAGAGTAGAATTTGTCCTCACCCGTGTAATTCTGTGCTTCCAATATATATGCAGGCTTAAACTGTTTTTCCATAGAGAGCACAGGGCTTCAGATGTATTCCTTCACTGAATCACTGTCATTCAGTTCACCGTTTGCCGCTACTCGTGCCCTCCCCAACTGGTCGAATTTGATGAAGGAGCTTGCTGGGTCCGCTTGATCAGCTCTCTCACTTTCCTTCAATTTCTGATGCATCAGGGAACTCTACAGCCAAAAATAGAAGTCCTGAGATCATAACCAATAATGTTTCCATAGACGCATGAATTCCAATGTCCATGAGTCTCCTCGTAGGTTCCAATTCTTGGGCTCCCCCTTGGCCCAATTCTTGTTGAAAAATAGTGACAATAGCACATTTAAGCTGCTTCCAAATCCATAATTTCCGTTTAGATTAAGATTCAGCAGAAGAAGAGCGACTAAACACAGACAAAAACGCAACATTGCAAAAGCTGGGAATAGATCAGGAAGGCAGGGGAGGAGGGAAGAAAAATGCGACTGCTCTCTCTCAAGGCAAGAAGGAAACACCTTCTTGCCTTGAGAGAGGCAAGAAGGAGAGATACTGGCATGCTGCTGTTGCATGCCAGTATCTCATATTAGCTCAGTAGGAGGAGAGCGACAAGGATTCAAGTGATGAGGACAGTCAGGTTTAATATCATGTCTACCAGTATCTCTGGAAGAGGAAAATATTGGTATTGACAATATGCCTATAATGACTAAAGGCTAAAGCAGAATGATTACATTATGGAAAATTGAAAGAAGACATAAATGCATGAAGTAACAGCTGAAAATGTCATGGTGCGGTCCTCGTGGACTGCAAATGAGACGCTATAGGCCGCTGATGAGTTTGCATAATTTATTACTGAAGACAAACGACAAAATAATGAGCCACGGGGGGCTAAAACACAACTAAGGTAATGGCACAGACAAAGAAACACAGAGTCTCAGAATCACACTTACAATGACGGATGAAAGATGAAGGGTTGTTCACGAGTGAACGTCTGACGAGATTGCAGCAAGGATTAACCCTCAGCTGCTTCTTTAAATCCCCGAGATAACCCAATCAGTGGAGGGAGTGATTAGGAGAGATGCTGAACAGCTGTCGCAACGTGGCCCGGCTTTGACAGCCGGAAGCCCCGCCGTGACGCTGTCAGAATAAAGGCTCGGAGAGCCATAGGGAACATACACCAAATGGGAGGAAAATACTGCATGACCCGAGCGCAGACGATATCGGCACTCAGACTATGACACACGACAGTACTCCCCCCAAACAGTGCACTCTGGGCGCTGCATGACACCCAAGCCCCCCCCCCCCCCCCACACACACACAGTGTGGGAGGATGGGGGAAAAGGCCAGGAGGGCGAAAACCAGAAAAAAAAAATCAAGACAAGGAACCCAAACAAAGAGTGAGAAGGGAGAACACAGGAAATAAACATGAAGCAATTACAGAGCATGGGAAGGAAAAAACAAACAAACAAAAAAACAACAACACAATACTCCATAATGCACGGGTGGCACAACAGACAGGACAATAAATACAAATAACAGGAGTACAAGGCCTATAACCAAGATACACAGGCCCATAAGAAACAACGTGGCAACCACATATCATCCCTCAGACAGAGGAGGGGAGAGAGAAAAAAAAAGCGCGCTAAAGAGTGGCGATAAATACAGTTCACAATAGTACAACACAATTAGCTCAGGGGGTCTTCCTTCGTCCAGATCGCTGGCAGGGAAAAAAGGAAAAGTTCGGGCGGCCTACCCCAGTCCCAGGCCAAGAAAAACAGTCCCTCTGGCGGCCGGACCAGATCGCCGAACAGAGAGTCAAGTTGGTCAGGTGGCTGACCCAGAACGCCAAACGGGCGAGGCTGTCTTCCAGGCGGCTGACCCGCGTCACTCATCCACCAGGGCCGCAGGGGAGAACCCAGAGACAGCTTCCCTGTAGAGGGGGATAGCGAGGGAGAGCCAAGCTGATAACGGGGAGTCCCAGCGGCCCATAATGGAAGGGAAAAAGGAATGTGGAAAGGATGAGTGACCAGTCCAGTGTTGATCAGCGAAAGTTCTGCAGCACCTCCTCCGAACTCCACTAGAACTGGCACTGCCCCCCCCCAGTCGGATCCCAAACGAGACCGCGCTGCACCCACGATGGACCCCGATTGGGTCGTGGCTGCACCCACGACGGACCCTGACTGGACCGGGGTAGCATCAGAGACGACCTCCCAACCCGAACCTGGAACCTCCAGAATGGCAACCGGAATCGACTCCACACCGGTGACCCTGGGAGAAGGCTCAGGAGAAGAAAGAGAACCGGGATCAGGATCACTGGCAGCGACAGAGCCCAGCAAGACAAGCTCGGATGCAACGGATGGCTGCACCCGGCTCGTCTCCCCGAGAGACAGGCAAAAATGCTCTAGATTTGATAGGAGAAAGACAAAACAGAGCACTTGCCTGATCTCGAGTTCTGTCGCTGTCCAGGACTTCGACGATCCGGGTTCAGAAGGCAGAAGGACATACTCTGGCTCCCACTTGGCTACGGCGGGCTCTGCAGCCGGCATGATGGTTCCCGCAGTCTGATGACCCCCCAACGCTGACATCCACGCCGAAGCCCAGCATGGCGTGGTGGCAGGAGATCGTTGACCTGCTGGGTCGAACTGCTCCGCCATGGAGACCTGGGGGTGCTTAGCTGTCGGCACAGGCTCCAAGAAGCAATCCACCCTCCTCTGTCCTTTATGTGGCTGCGGGGCTGGACCCAAACTCTCCAGGGCCACAGGCTCCTTCCTCGTCCGGCGGTGTGGGCCTGACTGCAGAGAACGCTCAGGAAAAGGAGACACAGAGGCAGCAGGTTCATAATTAGAGGCTACAGCAGGTGGAGGCAGCTCGGGAGACTGTGAACCCCGAGCTCCACCCCCAGGAGTCAGAAAAGGCAAATCATAATGGTGAGGAGAAGAATGAAATTGCACTTGCCTTTCCTCCAGAGGGCCGATGGTGACTGCTGTAGCGGGCTTTGCTGTCCCCTTTCCCCTCAGGATGGTGATGGAGGACCCCCCAGGAAGACGAGGAGGAACCGCATGCACAGGATCAATCACAGGCACAGCCGGAGCAGGGCTCGCGGAGCTCACCGCAGCTGGGGAGAGCGTTGAGGAGGGGGGAGGAGCAGCTGAGGCAGACCGGAGACGAGGAGCTGACGGGACAGCAGGACAGACATCCCGGAGGTGATGGCTGCAGTTATTCCCTTTTGTTGTGACGCAGGAACATCAGCTGGTGGGGAGATACAGTCCTTCCGGCAAGCCGGTGCTTGATCCGGATGGGGTTCTCGCTGAGGCTTGATCAGGGCATTGTGATGACGTCTATCGGCAGAGGGTGAGGCGAAGGTGAGGTTTGGGAAACACCGCTCCTGCACAGAAACAGAGGCGAGCAGGTCAGCGTATTTGGGGTAATCATACAGTTCAGGGTTCCTCTCCACCAGCCTGACCGCCGCCGTCACATGCTTTATTATCGGTGTAGGATGGGAGGCAGAGCGAGCTGCAGCCACTCGGTCCCGCATGGAAATCGCTGTCAGCTGTAAATTGTCCGGGGGAATCCCGACTGACGTCTCACTCCGGCGGGGATGACCCCTGGGTGGTGCAAACTCCTGGACTGGATCAGAGACAGGAATGGGATCCCGAAGCGAGGAGCAAGGATGCCTCTTCTTCAGCTTCCTTCCGGAGTTTCACTCCAGCCCACAGAGCTTCTCCCGGAAAGCAGAGATGTCCGCCATCCTCGCCTAGATTTCAGGGTGATTGGAGTAGCGAGGATAGCGGTTAATGATTGCCTCAGCGAGGTCCAGGTACCAGCATGCATCGCTGGGAGCGTCATACAGGCAAGTGGTAAAAAGGACTCCATCTATCTCGTTGAGGGCCTTCACCAGCTCGTAGCCCAGGCTCTTAGCATAGCCCTTGAGCGGCGCCATCTCCCAACACACTGGTACAAGGAAAACAAGGGAAACAAACAAGCCCAGCAAAACCCATGTTGACCGGCGTCTCGTCCTGGCTGCAATCTACTGTCATGGTGCGATCCTCATGGACTGCAAATGAGACGCTATAGGCTGCCAATGAGTTTGCATAATTTCTTATTGAAGACAAACGACAAAATAATGAGCCACGGGGGGCTAAAACACAACTAAGGTAATGGCACAGACAAAGAAACACAGAGTCTCAGAATCACACAATGACGGACGAAAGATGAAGGGTTGTTAACGAGTGAACGTCTGACGAGATCTCAGCAAGGATTAACCCTTAGCTGCTTCCTTAAATCCCCGAGATAACCCAATCGGTGGAGGGAGTGATTAGGAGAGATGCTGAACAGCTGCCACAACGTGACCCGGCTTTGACAGCTGGAAGCCCCGCTGTGACGCTGTCAGAATAAAGGCTCGGAGAGCCATAGGGAACACACACCAGATGGGAGGAAAATACTGCATGACCCGAGCACGGACGATATCGGCGCTCAGACCACCACAGAAAATTGTGTAAATACACTTATTGGAAGTTTTTTAAGTCTTTATTTTGATATTGAAATTGTAGTACTGAATGTTTATTATAACCAGTAGCGAATGTTAAACTTCACAGCCCTAGCCGAAGAGCCAGTCCAGAGAATGATGGCTCAAGTCCATTCCCAAGAGGAGAAAAAGTCCCTTCCCCACAACAAGGACCATTGTTCATCTAGGAATCACAGTGATGAAGGAGAGACTATTGTTTGAAATGTATATATATATATAGTGTCTTTCTGCTATTTTACTATCCATTCTAACTATACAACATATCCAACATTACACACATGCATATACTTACATGAAAGGGGGTGTGCTGAGTTTATCCCCCAGCGGTGGGTCATGTGCTAGTAACCTCTGGCCCCTTCCAACTTTTCTGTTTTTTTACAGGTGAATCCAGAAGATCAACGTTGCTATCTTGCGGTCATGTAGTCAGAGAGATTTAGGAGGTTTGAAGCTCTGTTATGTGGCAGGTATTGAGGCTCAAACACAACACACAGATAAGAAATGTTTTAAATGAAATGTTTTGTTTTGCATATGTTTATTTTCCTCATATAACATGTGTGTTAATAAAGTCTTCAAAAGGCCGCCAAAGGCAGGGTGGCTGAGATGAGAATTTTCGCCTGTAAATATGCACTGACTGAAAAGAAATTGAATTGCAATGATTACTCATGAAAGTGTATACTGCCTACAGGTTTTCTGTTCATCTCACATGAAAATAACATCAGGTGTCTGGTGCCTGTTTATTGTTGTGCCTGCCATAGTTACTGACTCCATAAAATGGAGTGAAAAGAGGAAAATTGTTATAATAAATAAATAGTGAAGACTGGTTAGCTAGATATTACACAAAGTGCTTTCGTTACCCCCCCCCCCACACACACATACACCATTTACACATACACACATGCACAGACACACACAAGCTGCACACACATGCACACGCTAAAGCTCTAGTCTCTGTTTCCTGCTTCCATATAGTGGCATGGGCTTGCGTGAGGCTAAATAACAGGATGTGATGCCATAAGGCACTAAAGAGGAGACATCTGCTGAGAGAAGCCATAAAGCCATAAAAGCCAGGAGACATCTGGAGCCAGTGAAATGCCGACAGGAAGGATGTGGGGGCTATCTGGATGCTGAGAAGACTGGTTTGGACCAGTTTGGACAATGGACACGTATTGTTGGAGAGTTGCTGGGAACGCCCAACAACTCAGAAGCTATTTGTGTGTGTGTGTGTGTGTGGGGGGGGTGTACTTTGATCTGGGTCTGAACCAGGCTGAGCTGCTAAGACCCATGGCCGTGTTTGACTACCTGCGTGATTCAATAAAAGATAAACTGAGAAATAGTATTTCTTCTGTGATTATTGGTTGGTTAACTGAAAACATTCTTCTAACTGTCCAAAATTTATTTTTACAGGGGTTACAAGAAAAAAATCAAAGTATTATAGTATTATAATATAGCCTATATATTATATAGCCCTTTAAAGACACTGGCCTTATTCAATAGATGTCCAGCCAAATGGCGCTAGTAGTCTCCCAGTTAGTGGAATGGAGACCACCTGTCACAAGCTGAGCATGGGGGAATTCCGCCGTGCTCAGTCTCTTTTTCATATTTGTTAAGTGTTGTGTTTTTTAGTTGTAATTCCTGTTATTTTATCTTTGGTTGGTTTTCCCATTTTCTGTATTGTTTCTTAGTGTGACTGATTTTCCTGTTTAGTTTTGTCATTTACATATTTGGATTTACTTATATTTTTATTTGTCATCGTATTATATTTGTGTCTTACAGGTTTTCTCTCTCTCTCTCCGGGGCTGTCAGAGGCACTTCCGGGTTTTCCCTGGTTGTGGGCGGTGCCCCTGTCAAGCTATCAGCCCCGTCTCTTCTCCTCATGGCTCACAGCTGACTGTAATCATCTTCACCTCCTTCCTGCTCATGTGAACCATGCCTGCTATCATTTATGTTTATTGTTTGCATTGTGGCCACACATATGTGACCTACTTTGTGACTGATGTAAGGCCTCACATTTTAGATATGAACAAAGAGAGTTTCCTTGGAGATAACAGGAAGCTGTGAAGGTGTTAGCTTTGGTATGCAGGGCCTGAGACTGTGGGGGTGATATTAGAGGATTATAGAGGAGATGCATTGTTACTGGCGATTATAATGCAATGTGACTTGTGATGCAATGTGACTTGTGAACTGTGAGAGTCCTGGTATTTAAGGACGAGAGTTTCCTGTGATGTCCTCTTTCTTCTTTGAGATGTTGGCGAATATGAATAAAGCTGACTTGAGAGAAATGTGTCTCATCATTTGCACATTCCCACACTGGTGACCCAAGACGTAGCATGCAGCGAGAGGAGAATTCCCCGGGGCCAGCCTCGTCAGGAGCCCCCAGCCAAGCGAATGCCGCTACGGTCCAGCTACCGGACTTTTGGCAGAACAATCCGCGCTCCTGGTTCCACGCGGTTGAGGCACAGTTCAACCTCCGAGGGATATCGGTAGACGACACAAAATTCTACCATGTGGTCGCGAAACTGGACAACCACACGGCCCAGCATGTGGAGAGCCTTATCGAGCAGCCGCCAGACAGCGACAAATACGACGCGTTGAAGGCTGCACTCATCCAGCACTTCACCCTCTCGGTTAAGGAGCGAGCAGAGAGACTCCTGGCGCTGACTGAGTTGGGAGATGACACGCCCGTTAACCTGATGGAGAAGATGTTGAGGTTGAAAGGCTCGGACGACGACCACTTCATCTTTACACACCTCTTCCTCAGGACCCTACCATCAGCGACGAGAGCGACCCTGGCCAGTTCGCTGTTGTTGGCCCAGCGGGACTACCGCGCGCTGGCCCGGGAGGCGCCGCGAATTGTCAATGCCAGCAGACAGCGCGCGGCTACGGCCGCAGCAGCGGAACTCGGCGCGACGACCGGAGATGGCAGGGGGCCAGGGGCAGCAGTAGCAGACCCACCGACGACTGTGGTGGCGGGGCCAGGGAACGCGGATCAGACGCCCTTTGTTTCTACCATCACCGCTTCACAGAGAGGGCACGCAAATGTGTACCACCGTGCCAGTTCAAGCGTTCGGGAAACGCCAAGACCGGGGGTCGGTAGTAGCCGCGGCCCTCGGGGAGGAGAACAAGCTGCTCTACTTGTTGGACGCACGCTCGGGGAGGCCTTTCCTCGTGGACACAGGCTCCCAGTTGAGTTTCATCACACCTTCCTACGTGGACAGGCTAGCAGGTTCCAGAGGTCCCGGGGTAGCAGCAGCGAACGGCTCGGAGATTAAGACCTTTGGTGAGACGACTCTGCTTCTGTCTCTACACGGCCATACATTTGAGTGGACTTTTGTTATAGCAGCAGTGAATTTCAATATGTTGGGGGCTGATTTTTTGTGCTCACATGGTTTGTTGGTTGATCTCGCAAACAGGCGCCTGGTTAATGCACTTTCTTTTGATTCTATTCCCTGTACAGCGCGAGTGGCCCCGCCAACAGCACAAGCCAACGTCACAGCTGCAAGTGGTAAGTTCCACACACTGCTCACTCAGTTCCCAGCACTCACGGTCCCCACATTTTCGGCAACCATCGCTAAACACGGGGTGGAACATTTTATTACCACTACCGGACTGCCCGTTTTTGCAAAAGCTCGGCGCTTGGACACAGCTAAACTGGCCATAGCGCGCAAGGAGTTCGCCAACCTGGATAGGTTGGGCATAATCAGGCGTTCAAACAGCCCGTGGGCTTCCCCGCTACACATGGTCCCGAAGGCTGATGGCTCGTGGCGACCTTGCGGGGATTTCCGCAGGTTAAACAACGCTACAGCGCACGACCGCTACCCAATCCCGCATATCCAAGATTTTTCCGTTCATTTGGCAGGGGCGCGTGTTTTTTCTAAGATAGATTTGGTCCTTAGTTACCACCAAGTCCCAGTGCGCGCTGAGGACATACCCAAAACAGCGGTAATAACTCCATTTGGCCTATTCGAGTTTTTGCGCATGCCATTCGGGCTTAAAGGGGCTGCACAGACGTTCCAACGCATGATGGACGCGGTGCTGCACGATCTCCCTTTCGTGTTCGTCTACTTGGACGATATTTTGGTAGCCAGCGCGTCCGAAGACGAACACGAAAACCGCCTAGCCACAGTTTTCCAGAGGTTGGGAGATCACGGGCTAATAATCAACCCAGCAAAGTGTCAGTTCGGGGTGGCGCAGATCGATTTTTTTAGGACACCGCGTCTCCCCCGAAGGAGCGGTTCCGCTTCCTGACAAAGTGCGCGGGGTAGCAAATTTGGGCTGCACGGTGGCGCAGTGGTTTAGCACTGTGGCAGCGCAGTTTTACCCTCGGCCGGGGGACCGCGGGGATCATGAGATCGTGGGTTCGATCCCAGCCCCCGACCAACAGTGAGCTGTGTGGAGTTTGCATGTTCTCCCCGTGTTGCGCGGGTTTACTCCGGGATTTCTCCGGTTTCCTCCCGTACACCAAAAACATGTAGGTTTAGGGCGCTCGCGCACGCAGTGACCAGCAGCCGGTGGCTTGTCACCAGACTGCAAACCAAATCTACCTACGGGTACAAATAAGTAACAAAAAAAAACAAAAAACAAAAAAATTTTCCCCGGCCGCAGATGGTCAGGGCGTTACAGGAGTTTTTGGGAATGGTGAATTTTTATAACCATTTTCTCCCCCGCGCGGCGCAACTCATGCAACCGCTGTATGCCGCGCTCAAAAAACAGAAACCCGAGAATAAGGTCGAGTGGTCCCTGGAGCGGGAGCGAGCGTTCTCGGAGGTAAAAGCGGCCTTGGCAAATGCTGCGTTGTTGGCACATCCAGACCCAACGGCCCGCATAGCACTCACTACTGACACGTCAGATGTGGCCATAGGGGCAGTCGTGGAGCAGCATGTAGCCAAGGTTTGGCAGCCCCTCGCCTTTTTCAGCAGGACCTTGCGCGATAGTGAACGTAAATATAACGCGTTCGACAGGGAGCTGCTGGCTCTCCATTTGGCCATCCGCCACTTTCAGTTCTGGCTGGAAGGACGCTGTTTCTCCGCGTTCGTTGACCACAAGCCGCTAACATTCGCGATGGCTAAGGTTTCCGAACCGTGGTCAGGCCGACAACAGAGACAGCTGGCCGCGATCTGAGTTTACCACTGATATTCAGCATGTGGCGGACAAACTGAATGTAGTGGCAGATTGCCTCTCGCGCGCCATGGCGGCCCCAGTCAGCATAGGAATAGATTATGCAGCCATGGCCGCAGAGCAGCTTAGTGACGCGGATGTGTGCGCGCTCCAGTCTGGACCAACAAGGTTAAGGCTGGAGAACAGGGTGCTGCAAGACGGTATGCCCCCCCTAATCTGCGATGTCTCCACTGGACGGCCGCGTCCAGTAGTACCGGCTGCGTGGCGCCGCCGCGTTTTTGACTCGATTCATTCTTTGGCGCACCCGGGAGTGCGCGCGTCGGTCAAAATGGCAGGAGAGAAATTCGTGTGGCCAAGTCTTCGCAAACAAGTTAAAGAGTGGGCAGCAGCCTGCACGGCGTGTCAACGAGCCAAAGTACACAGGCACATGAGGACTCCTTTGGAGCCGTTTCACATCCTGGCCAAGAGGTTCGATCACGTTCACGTGGACCTCGTGGGCCCCCTCCCGCCGTCACAGGGGTGCACACACCTTCTGACAATGGTGGACCGCACCACGCGCTGGCCTGAAGTGGTTCCGCTGGCATCAACCATGGCCGAGGAGGTGGCGCGCGCGTTTTTAACAGCTTGGGTGGCGCGTTTCGGAGTTCCGTCGGACATTACGTCTGACAGAGGCCCTCAATTTGTGTCCGAACTTTGGTCGACAATGGCCCGCAACCTGGGTGTCACAATTCACCGCACAACCACGTACAATCCGCAGGCTAATGGGTTATGCGAACGTTTTCATAGGTCATTGAAAGCGGCTCTCAGAGCGTCACTAACGGATGCAAATTGGGTGGACAAGTTACCGTGGATTTTATTGGGGTTGCGTTCTGCGCCTAAAGAGGACTTAGAAGCCTCCCCAGCGGAGCTCGTGTTTGCGCAACCACTTCAGCTGCCTGGGGAGTTTCTCCCAGACAACCCTGCGCCAGACACCTCCCCGTCTCTGCTGTTGCGGAGTAACATAGAATCAAGCACGCTGCCCGGCCCCATGCACCACAGTTTTCCGCGCGTTTTTGTGCCTAAAGCTTTGAAGAACGCAGAGTTTGTTTTTGTCAGACACAATACACATCGACCCCCACTGCGACCACCTTATGACGGACCATTCAGAGTGTTATAAACAGGGGATAAGCAGTTTTTGCTAGATTTGGGGGGTAGGAAAGAAAAAGTTGGCATAAACAGACTCAAACCCGCTTTTGTGGTGGCAGATGAGCAAGTGCTGTTGGCAAGGGCCCCGCGGCGAGGTAGACCGCCACGGGGAGCTTCACAGAGTAATGTTTCCCCAGAACACCCGCAGGGACTGACAAAAGGTTTTCACCCCCAGACGGCAACCCCCCAGCGTGACAGCGCCGCGGAGACGTGGAATCCGGGCTACAGCAGATACGGCAGGAGACTGAAGCCTAGACAGCATGCGGACTGATGTATATTGATTCTATCACGGCATGCATACTGTTATTCTCTTGTTCGTTCTAAAATGTTTGGGGGGGGTGGCCACACATATGTGACCTACTTTGTGACTGATGTAAGGCCTCACATTTTAGATATGAACAAAGAGATTTTCCTTGGAGATAACAGGAAGCTGTGAAGGTGTTAGCTTTGGTATGCAGGGCCTGAGACTGTGAGGGTGATATTAGAGGATTAAAGAGGAGATGCATTGTTACTGGCGATTATAATGCAATGTGACTTGTGATGCAATGTGACTTGTGAACTGTGAGAGTCCTGGTATTTAAGGACGAGAGTTTCCTGTGATGTCCTCTTTCTTCTTTGAGATGTTGGCGAATATGAATAAAGCTGACTTGAGAGAAATGTGTCTCATCATTTGCACATTCCCACACTGGTGACCCAAGACGTAGCATGCAGCGAGAGGAGAATTCCCCGGGGCCAGCCTCGTCAGGAGCCCCCAGCCAAGCGAATGCCGCTACGGTCCAGCTACCGGACTTTTGGCAGAACAATCCGCGCTCCTGGTTCCATGAGATGTTGGCGAATCAGATGTTGGCGAATGTGAATAAAGCTGACTTGAGAGAAATCTGTCATCATTTGCACATTCCCACAGCATGTCCTATTTAAGGACTGTGGTTCCTGTCACTCATTGCTGGAGTCTTAAGATTCGTTTTGCGTCAGAACCCTGTTCCTGTTCTGATGTTTTGTTACCTGTGGATTCCTGTCTGCTCCTTTGCTGTTTTTGTTCATAAGTTTACTTTTTGCACAGTGTGGATTTTGTGTTTGCACTCTGCTTGGACTTTGTGTTTTGTTAATAAATATCACAAACTGCAGTTCAGCAAGTGGGTCTCTCCTCTCCGCCCTGAGGGGCAATTCATGACAGTAGACTCCAGCCAGTTAAAGACCCAGCTGCTGCAGTTTGTGGTTACTTTTTTGTTTCACTCACCTGTGGTATGGCGATCTTGGCAGCAGGACGTGGCAAAAAGGGTACCCGGATTATTCAAAACACCAGCTGCACCAAGGGTTCGCCTTTTTCTTCTACTCCTCCCCAGTTTTTGTTTTTTCACCAGGGGTTTCACCATGTCTGCCATCCTAGATTCACCAACTCCTGGTCTGAGTGAAGTAGAGTGGTGGACTGTGAGTATTTTGGAGGACATCCTCACACAGGCTAGTGCCTCCCGTACCCCTGAGGCAGCCCGAGAGTGTCTGGAGGGTGTAGCGCAGGTGCTCAAGGCATGCCCCAGCCTGTGGGACCACCCAGAGCTCTCTGACCTACTCCTCTCCATAGTCGCCCCACAACCTATGAGTCACAGGCTGGGGAAAATCACTCCGATGCCTGTGCCGACGAAGAACAAGCATCTGTGTACACGGAAATCTCCAGCCTCTCACCGCTCTCTGGTGGCAGCTCCGCCTCCTCCTCCCATCGGCCAAAGAGCTGGAGGAGCACAGGCAGATCACATTAGCGGAGACTGAGCTGCTGTTAGAGTATAAGCCATGGCTCCTCCCGGATTTTGCCCAGGAGCTGGAGGATGTTTCACCGGGGGGCCTGGAGTTAGAGCCGATGAGTGAGCATCCCCTGGCTCCAGGGTCTCCCCCACTTCGCCATGAGCCAACATCTCCATTTCCCACTTCCTGCTGTCACCCAGGGAAATCCCGCCGGAGGAACGCCTCCACCTCTCAGGCAGCAGTTTCGCCTACGCCGAGCCCGACAATTCCCGCAGCAGTTCCTCTTTCTACTTCTCCTTTGCTGGCTGTCCAGTCAGCCTACTTTCCCTCCATTGCTGCTGTGACTTCTCTCCCCTAGACGTGTTCCCGCTGCTGAGGGTTTGGCCGTTTCTTCCCTGGCTCTGCCCGTCGCCATGTCTGCAGGGGCGGCTCCTCCACGTTCCTCTGAGGGGCCCACAACTACTGAAGTCACGGAGAAGGCTGATTTCCAACCAGCTGCAGCAGAAGACATCACACCCTGGGAACTCAGGCAAGTGTTTTTTTCACTCTCATTCAATTAAACATGAATTATCTTGCCTGATTCCTGGTGGTGAGGCTCAGACTAGGCAGTGCTCTGAGTCCTCAAAGTCTGCTGCAGCCATAGACTGTTCACCTGCTCTCTCCGTGTCTCCTCCTTTTCCCCTTGAGTGTCCGCCGGTCCTAGGACTGAGCTGCTGGATGATGGAGGAGCCTGCGGCCCTGGAGGACCTGGTTCCAGCCCTGCAGCCATGATCTTGATGGAGGGAGAGCGTTGTGACTGAACTGAAGCTTCTGCCGATGTTGGAGCGTCCCCTGGCCTCAGCAGAGCAGGTTCCAGTGCCAGCGGGGAACCGACCTCCTGAATTCACGCCGGACGAGCCACCTGTGTAGGTAGCTTCGCTGGGGGGTCCCGGGACTGCACCTACCACCATGCCTGCTGTAGGGGCCGCCACAGCAGAGTTGAAGCTGGACCTCCAGAGGACTGGGCCTGAGATGTCATCACCTGGATCAATGGAGTCTTGGACGGCGGTGGCGCTCGAGCCCAGGCAAGTGCTCTCCTTTGTTTTCATTGCTTCCATTTTGGAGAGATCTTGTCTGACTCTTGGGGGGGGGGGGGGGGGGGCAAGTGCAGCCGTCAGCTGCAGCTGATCTTACCTCGCTGGGCTCCACTGTCGCTGGTGACCCTGGCCCTGTGTTTTTGTCCCTCCTTTCTGAGCCTTTCCCCAGGGTCACCGAAGAGCATTGAACTTTGCCAGAGGTCTCCGTGGGTCCGGCCTCGCTGCCTGAGAACTCCATGGGTCCAGCTCCTCCAGCTGAGGTCATCACGGGTGCTCCGTCCCACTCCAGGACCTCCGTGGATGCTGCTTCCTCTCTGGTTGAGGTCGCTGAGGGTGCTCCATCCCAGCCTGGGACCTCCATGGGTACAGCTCTTCCTCCGGTTGAGGTCTTCGTGGGTGCTCCGTTCCAGCCCAGGACCTCTGAGGGTGCTGCTTCCCCATCAGCTGAAGTTGTCGTGGGTGTTCCATCCCAGCCCGGGACCTCCGTGGGTGCTGCTCTTCCTCCTCTTGAGGTCGTTGCAAGAGCTTTGTTCCAGCCCGGGGCCTCCAAGGGTGCAGCTTTTCCTCACTCCAGGTCCACCATGGGAACAGCTATGGTCCAGTCCGGGCTCATCATGTGTGCAGCTATAACCCAGTCCAGGCCCATCTTGGGTGCTGTTTTGCTCCAGCCTGGAGCCACCGCGGGTGCTGCCTTGCTCCAGCCCGGAGCCACCACGGGTGCTACTCTGCTCCAGCCCGGGGCCAAAGTGGGTGCTGTGATGTCCTAGTCCAGGACCACTGAGGGTGCTGCAGAGCTGTCCGAAAGTGTCAGGGTCCCCTTTCCTCTGCCAGATGCCGTCATGGTCCCCTCTCCTCTGCCAGATGCCGTCGTGGTTCCCTCTCTTCTGCCAGATGCCGTCGTGGTTCCCTCTCCTCTGCCTGAGGCCGTCGTGGTTCCCTCTCCTCTGCCCGAGGCCGTTGTGGTTCCCTCTCTTCTGCCCGAGGCCGTCGTGGTTCCCTCTCCTCTGCCCGAGGCCGTCGTGGTTCCCTCAACCTTGCCCGAGGCCATCGTGGTTCCCTCAACCCTGCCCGAGGCCATCGTGGTTCCCTCTCCTCTGCCTGAGACCATCATGGTTCCCTCTCCTTTGCCCGAGGTTGACATGGTGTCCCAATTCTTCCATCCTCTTCTTTGCTGGTTGTCCCTGTTGGGCAGCCACCCCCTGGACCACCTTTTCAGTTTAGGTGGTTAAAGAACTCTGGCAGACCACTTGACCGACTGTGCCGTAGGGTTGGGTGGCCCACATTCTCTGGCAGGCCACCTGACTCTTACCACCGCGCCATCTGCCAGGTCTGGGACTTCAGCCGGCCGCCTGAACTGTCCAGCTCTCCAGTCCAGGGGGCCTAGGTGCCTGGTTCTGCCTGGTGTGGATCCTGAGTGTTTTGTTTTTTTTTGTGTGTTCCCTCCTAGCCTGGATTGTGCTGGAATGTGAGTCATGAGGGTTTTTCTTATTTTCTCTGGTTTGTTTTGGTCCCTCTGTGCCTGGTTCCCCCTCCTCCCTCCCGGGGTGGGGTTATTTTCTTGTTTTTTGGTGGGGTGGGTTCTCTGCGTGGGTGGGTCCTTTTTTCCTAATGTGTACAATTATATTATATGAAGACAAAGTCACACTCCAAGTCACACTCCAAGCAGCTTACAAAAAAGGTTATTGAAAATATAAGTCAGGGAATGGATTAAAAAAAATCTAAGTCACTGAACATTCCCTGGAGTTCAATTAAATAAAAGAAAGGGGCCTCTAATGGCCCTCCAGTAAAGGATGCATATCACATGAGTATGTTGCTCTGCAGTGATCCAGGGCTTGATTCCCAACCAGAACCCCCATGCCCACTCAGCTGCCCCAGCAGCTGAGATTGGACAAACCCTACCATCTGTTTCCAGGGTTCTTTACCAGTCAAAGCTTTATGGGAGAATGGCTGAGAGAAAGCCACTGCTGAAGAAAACTCCGTGTTGGAGGAATTGGGGGTTGACAGGAGACCAATCACATGTCTTCTGGAAGTGTCCATTACTGCAGGGATGCTGCACTGTAAAACCTGATGAGTTAGTTCAACTCCAAGTGTTTAAAGAAACTGATTGCCTTGAATCATTTAAGTTTGTTAACTCAAATCAAAAAGAGTTAACTTGATACAAATATTATCAATGCCTTTGCTACCAACATCAGGCATGAGAGAGCAGCAGCGCTAAGTGCAGCCAAGCAGATCGCCAATCGCAGTATTTGATTGGGTCCGGGTACGGCGATCCAAACACCTGGACCTGCAGACACTCCAGCCATCGCCGATGATGATCACTGCGCAGTTGGGGCCACCCACCTTCCAGATGGCCAATGGTTCGAGATGGCACCTACGTACGTTACAGCCGGCACCTCCAGGGCCGCGCCCACCGCGAGATCACCTGAGACCCCTGAGGTTGGACAGTAAGAAAATTAATCTGTTTTGCAATGTTTGGACAGAGCATGGTTGGGAACACGGTGGCAGAATAACCCACTCAACCATACAGGGCCTGCCGGTAGTCCACCCGGTTGCCCAGGTTCATGTTTGTTCTTATGCTTGTCATAATGTTAATGGTTTTGTTTTTTCCCAGAGGGGAGGTAAATGTTATGTAATGTAATAACACCAATTCACGCCGTGGACATGATGGTGCAGGCATGGGTGACGTCATCACGCTGTGCCTATAATAGGGGGCTGATGGCAGCAGCTCACACTCTTTGGCGCTCGCCTCTAGCCAACACACAGCCTGTACCCCTGCACCCTGCTAACATTAGCTTGTTTGTCTGTTACACGTGCTACCAGCTCTCTTTATTAAAGCCACCGTTCAGTACAGCCACCGTCTCCACTGTCCCTATTTTCCAGACATAATGCTAAGCACTTTACAGATCCTGCTATCTACCCATTCACACACCAGTGTTGCCAATTTAGTGACTTTCTCGCTAAATTTGGTGACTTTTCAAATCCTCTTGGCGACCTTTTTTGTCAAAAGTGAGTAGCGACAAATGTAGCGACTTTTTCTGGTGTTATTGGAGACTTTTCGGGTGTTTTGGAAACTGATGTGAAAACACTACTGCTCTGCAATTACTGTCCTCAACAAGCAGCAGGTGCTACCGTGAATCTCTCCCCATCCCAAAGCACTCACAGCTGGTCAGTCTCACAGTAGCCTCATTCAGCAGTTAGCTGCAGTCAGAAAGGAGCAGTGTTTTTTTTTTTTTTTTTTTTTTTTTTTTGTGTTGCCAATTTAGCAACTTTGTCACTCTATTTAGCTAGTATTCAGACCCTCTAGCGACTCATTTTCAAAAAAGCGACTAGCGACAAATCTAGCAACTTTTTCTGGTGTTATTGGAGACTTTTGAAGACTCTGATAGGAAAGCACATATCGTTCTAACTCTTCTCGATGAGCTGTGGGAGCTGCCGTAGGCCCCCTCCCTGTCCCAAAGCACTCATAGGCCGCTGATTCCATGCACTGCAGTCCCGCTTAGCTGCAGTCAGAGCAGGAGATGTTCACCCCTCCGCATCCAGTCTGCAAATGAATCGTAAATGCACAAAAATTAAAAGAAAAGTAACTCTGGCAGAGTGTGTTTTTGGGACATTTTTGCCATCCCAAGTCCAGGTAAAGGAGGAGGGTTGGAACTGTAACGTTAAAAAAAAAATAAGAATTGACAGAAGAAAGTTAATTTGTAGTTCTTGTCACGAGCTGAGCCGGCTTGGCTTTCCCCGGCTCAGCCTCAATCTCTCTGTGGGTTTTGGTTCTACTGTTTATATGCATTTTGTGTATTCAGTGCTGTTCCTGTTTCCATAGCTACTGCCTGACCGGCAGCTGTTAGACAGCCTCTGTGATCTATTTTCTCCAACGCTGCTGACAGTCTGCTGGTCCAACCACGCCCCCTCGCGCTCCTCATTTCCATCAGCTGTTCCCTGCCCCGGTAATTATCTTTCCCGCACCTCGCCCAGGTGTGTCCAATTTGTGTGTCCAGCAGTGTTTGTATTTAAGTAGCTCTTTGCTAGACAAACGCCACTGGACCATTATAGGAGTCACACTGTCGTTCTCCGCCGTCTGACCGTCACGTCCCGAAGGATCTTTCGTGTTTGTGCTCGCTGTCAGCCTTGGACGACTCGGACTGTTCCTGCACGGTGAGTAAGAGCTTTTCCGTGTTTCTGTTTGCAGTTGTGCTGCTACTCTTGTCTGTAGCGTTTTACCCTTGCAGCACGACTGCCACGCTCGGGCACTGCTGTCCGGCTCTTCTGCCAGTCGAGTGTCCTTGAGAACTCCAAAGTTACACAAACATTTTGTCCTGTCAGTTTTTGTGGCCACTGTGCACAGTGGTCTGCCTGCTGTATGCTATTTGTTTCAGCCTTTATGTGCACATCTGTTTCATTTCTGTAAGTTGTTACTTTTTGAACTGTTTATGTCAATAAATGTGTGTTTGGTAAACTCTGCGCGTAAATCCATCCATCCTTCTTTTCCTCCGTGTGCTGTGGAAAAGCACACGAGGAAGTTTGACAGTTCTAAACCCATTTAGAGTGATTTTACTCACTTTTGGTTTCTCCCACAACATTATTCTCTCCTAAAGCGTCCATTACAATTACCTGCATATTGTAAATTATGCAAATTAGGCAATGATGTCATTTAGCGAGTTCTAGCAACTTTTAAGACACCCAATAACTACTTTCCTTACTGAGGAGTTGGCAACACTGTCACACACGGGAGCTGCCTAACCCACCATGAGCAACTCAGGGTTCAGTGTCTTGCTAAAGGACACTTCGACATGCAGATTGCTGAAAGAGAGAGCAGGAATTGAAGCACTGACCTACCAAAGTTGACCACACTACCCCTGCACCACAGCCTCCCCCAGATTAATCAGATTTTTAGATTGGTCAATCTACGAGGGGGGCTGAAAAGTTCATAGACCAAATGTGGTTTATTTTTCAACATAGTCTCCCTTTCAGTTCACACACTTCTTTCATCAGTGTTGCAGTGCTTGGATGCCTGTGGTTGAAAAATAAACCACATTTGGTCAAATTTGACCATGAGCTTTTCAGCCCCCTGCCCGTAGCCTGTTTTCTTCTTAACCTCTTGCACTCCGGGATACCGCAGGCGGTCACGTCTCTGCGTCCTAGGGCGCACTGAAAAAAAAAAAAAAAAGCTGCATTTCTGTTCTTCCACTACAGACACAGCTGCGAACAGAAAGCCAAAGGAGTGCTTTGATTGGTTTAGATTTGATTGACCTCTCATTCGACTAATAAGAGCCTTGAATTGGGTTTCTGAAACCTTGAAGAACCAATGACTGAAAACCCAGCAAGAAGGACCCGCCTACCAACGGCTGCGAATACAGCGAGCCAATTGAAGCAGAGAAGTTTCACGATTGAAAGCGTACGTACGTCCCGTGCGTAAAATCTGTTTTGTGTAAGCCGCTGGGTGACACACACCCGTTTGCCAGTCTTTTTTTCTTACTACTGTTCTTATTTGTTTTGAAAAATCGTTCGCCAAAACCGCAATCATGGAAGCGCAAAACCGCAATAATTGAATCATGGTTTGACCGGGTCACGTGACCAGAACCACGAGTCGTAAGAAGTGGACCAGCGTCATGTTCGTCTGACAATGAGGAAGAGAAGTTCGCCAGTGACACTGCTGTTGTGGACAGGTAAGTTTTATAAGGTAAATTATTCTTTATCCCTGAAAATTGTAATCAAAATGACTTTTGACCGATCGGTGAATTACAACTGTGCGTCATCGCCACATGACGGACGGTCCGTGCGCCGCGTCCGGACCATGAACGCCCCCCACTCCCGCTACTCTTCTGTAGCGGATTGCAGATATATTGCAGATATATTGCAGATATTTTAGTACAACTGTGCGTAGTAGACCGCAACGCACCGTCACCGCAGTCCATCATGTAGCGATGGGCGATGTCCGTCCTCTGTGGCGGGGGTGGGTGGGTGGGAGTTGTTATCTTCTACATTACAGATATTTTAGTATAATTTTTATTGCACTGTAGGTTATTTTTTCTTGTAAAAAAAAAGCCACACATTTTTTACGTGGCATGCTTCTTTGTGTGTGGGGGCTTGTTTGTTCATTCATTCATTCATGAATGAATAAACAACCCCCTCCCACACACACACACACACAGCCCTGAGTGTCACCTTTCATTAGAGCCCAAGATCAAGTTTCTATATTGAATCATTCAAAAGTTACAGACGTTTTTCCAAACTGTGCCATTTGGCTGTGTAATATATTCATTTTTTGTGGTATTGTTACAAAATTTTGACCTCAGCTGGATAACAATTGGTTCTACATTTCTGTTGCATTTTCCAGCCCGGATCTGACAGCTGTGTGTTATTTGCAAGCATTTGTATCCAAAAAAACACCCAGGTGAAATTTATTTTCTTCAAGTTCAGTATGTTTAGATGACTGTTATTCAGTGGCAGGAGCACTTAGAGAGATTATGACTGTTTTGCCAAAAAATTCAAAGTGTTTTCTTTTAAATGAGACCAACCCCATGAAGATGCTGCAAAGGGTTGAAGAACAGCTTTTGATTTACTTTGGGTACATTATTTTTAGGCGTTTTTAGGGGAATTGACCAGAGTGCAAGGGGTTAAAGTGTACCAGGCTGATGCACTGCCATGAAGCATCTTCCTCTGCTTTACAAAACCAGGAAAAACCAAACACAGTCTTGCATAGCCCCCCCACCACCACCACCACCCATCCCAGAAGGAGGAAACAGCCCTGTTCCTTGCTAGTTTGGTTTTCAAAACATTAGAATATAGTCATTTTAAAAGCAGCTGGTCACTTTAAAACTCATGGTGATGCTATCAAATGTTATTTCACCACATAAATTAAAAAAAAAACCATGAAAATTTACTGACAGGGACTTCATGACTGGAACTTGTAAATTCACTTTAAATGATCATAAAACTATCTGGATTGTTGGTTTATTGAAGCACAACCTGATGATTTCAAACCCTCAATAAAAGACAAATGTCAGCAGTCATTTTTATAGCAATATTGAAGTTAACTCAGATAAAATGACTAAATCCAACAAACTGGAATTATGTCACCAATACTTAAGATGCCTCCAAAATGCAAGTACTCTCACAGCAACTGAGTTAGTACTACAAATGTGTATTTTTGAGTAAGGTTAAATTTGTAGAAATGAGTGACTCCAATTTTTTTTTAAGGATTAAGTTATATTTATTTACTTCTTTTACAAAGAAGTACTGTTAGGCTTTATAGTGTGAAGAGAGGAGACTTAAAAAATAATTACTATAGCCAGAAAAATCATAACAGTAAACTGGAGGAAAGTGTCTTCTCCAACGCAACTCCAGTGACACAGATGGGAACAAGTCTACGTAATGAAATATGTGACAGCAAATCTACAAATGAATGTGAATATTTGCCTTCAAAATGGGGTCCAGTTATGCTGTATTTGACTGTATAAGTTACAAAATGCTCCTAGATCCTCTGGAAGAATAATTAGATGGCAGAAAAACCATCTGTCAAAGACTATTCCGCTGCATATATTCACTATAATACTGATCAAATTTAAATAAAGTTCAAATAAAAGAGTTGGGTGAATTCTAGTGGAGATCTCCATTAAACTGACTGAGACCACTCACAAGAGTGTACACATTGTTTGCATGCACTCACGTATTTTACATTATGTATTTTTGATTAATTGGGAGTAATTTGTTGAAATCTGCTTCACCTTTTTTAAGGCCAAGTTATGCTGACCATGATTCCATTTTAAAAAGCAACAAAAGAGGACACAGCCAAAGGGCTGAATATTTTTTATAGGCATTGTGTCTACAGTAAGTCACAGGTGGACATTAAATAGTAAACAGTAATTAATATAACTTCTGAATGATTTGTTATTTGGGGGACCTGAACCCTCATTAATATAACGAGCATCACTTGTGTAACAACTCTAAAATGTTGATTTATTACAGGAATATCTCATAGTGAAAGTGTTTGTACTACTCATTATAATATAAACACCACATTTACTTTATGCTTGTCTGTCTTACTTATTTATTTTGTGTTTAGTTCCTATATGCTTTGATGTTTCTGCTTTATACACCTTCTTATCAAAGTCCAAAGCAGTGCCCATATTGTTATGTCGGTAATAAGAAGCCAAGGATGGGACTAGGTGTCAAACTAAACATGTTTATTGAAAGGCACTCCACAGCACACGAGCACATCCGCCAGGCAGAGGCGGTAAAGAGACCGCTCCTCCTGCCCACTGCCCTCTTATAGCCGCCGGTGGCGGAACCGGAATTTGGAGCCGCCACCTGCACCACACAAATAAAAGTCCAAACTCTAACACAACATCCCCCCCGCCTTCACAAAAGCAAAAAAAAAAACAAAAAAACATGCACACACAATTCAGACCCTCCCCAATTTAGAACCCAAATCACGTACTAAGAGTAATAAAATAACACAATACATGGCCTAATGCAATCATTCCAAAGTAACTAAACTAGGGGGAGATGGGTAGAATGCCACCTCACCCCACACAGCGAAGTGGATTATTCTGCCTCTTACATTCCAAACAAGTCTATTTAACACAAAATATGCTGAGTCCTAATCTAAACATAACATCAAATTAATCCCCATGAACATATACAAATATAAAATACATAGCGTAAAACAGTCTAAAACACCACAGAAGCTGTACCCCATGACCAACAAAATATGCACACATGTACCACAAGTATACCAAATAACAACCATAAGAACAAACCCATGCCTCCACCCGTACCACACACACACAAAAAAAGCCCAAACTCTTAACACAACACATACAGTATGTTGCATTGCAGTAATCACAGCTCTTATGATGAGTGATGCATATGATCAACAGTATATGTGGGGGAGTATTGTGGTTTGACTGCAAGGCAGATTTAGCCTAATCATCACAGACAGATATTATTAGTTTTGCTTCAGAATTTGAATTGATTAGTAAATACCTTAAGGCTGGACATGCAGAGAGAAAAAAAAACATTCTTCAAAAATGTTTACAAGCATAAAGTTATAAAGGCTGGCGAAGCTGCCTCAAGTGAGGCGACTACATGTTTAGTGGAAAATATCACAGTTTGCTAATTACTTCCCTGCTGTCATCCTGAAAAAGCCTTTGCCGGAACAGACAGGAGAATAAAACTAGATCACTTTATCACTGCGGCATTTTGATGGCTCCTTCCCTTGGCAATCAAGAGTACTTGGGCAACTGCTGCCCTAGGTTAATGTGCATCCCTGCTGTTAAGTCTGGAACTGGAGTCAAGGAGGAGAGCAATATTGGAGCTGAACACACATTTATTATATTACAGGGCGCAGTGCTCCTGCCCACACACACACCTGCTGCAGAGGTAAAGGCAGAAAAGAGCGCCCCTCCCACCTGCAGCCCTTCTTATATGCACAGGGTTGGCAGAACCGGAACATGGAGCCACCACCCCATGCCACACAAATAAGAGCCCCAAATACAACACAGTATGAACAATAAATAACTACGCTACACTTGCTAGTGGAGATTACCTAACACCTTTGGAAGAACTCACCATAGAACCCCGCCAAACAGAACTGTTTTCTCAGTAGTAGTCCCATTGGTCCATCTGTCTTCTCCTCTCGCAGGTGTGTCTTCTGTGAGCTTCAGCTCCTAAGAGGCACAGCTGTGCTGCTGTCAAATAAGTGTTTCAGACAAGATGAAGGCCTATACCTTATGAGACCATGGCAGCACTGGTGATATAATAAAAGGATGAAAAACACTGCGGGAAAAAAAAATGAGACTGCACTTGATTGTTAAAAGAATATTTGCAGAAAAAGAAGAAAATGTCAAAAGAGGACAACTTGGAGAAGCCAGTATACAACAAGGTGTTTCAAGGGCTGTTAAGCTGGAAGTGAAAAAAACAACAACCAGCCTTTAAATATGCACTCTGGCGGCTTTAAAACCCCCTCAAAAACAAATTAGTATGCCCAAAATAATATATTGTGGCTTTTTATACACAAAAAAAGCAACTTTCATTGCCTTAGAATAGCTGTGGAAAGAGCTTTTATATCTTCCACCTACTCATGGGTGGCGTTAGGCCTTTTTTAAGGGTGCTGTAGCACCCTTAAATTTAAACTCAGCAACCCCTAAAAATTGGAGTGAGAACAGTTGTGATTATAACATTTTAGTTTGTCTTTGACAAGCTGTCATAACATCCAAAACATTCAGTAAGTTGTCTTTTAAACTTTTTAAAAATGAGAATGTGAACACCCCTCGCCACTAAAATAGTATGATCCCCCCAGGGCCACCTTAAAATGCCATTAGGCCCTTGGGCTGAGAGGTTTTATAGCCCCCCCCCCCAACAGAATTTCAGTTTAAAAATATGCAATAGCTATATTTTTAACAATGGAGTGCATTTATATAGCACTTTCCATGACACCCAAAGACACTTTACAATGAGTCCATTATTCATTCACTCCACAGACAATAGCCATGTTTACATGGACACAAGTAACCGGATTAAAAGCCTGATCGGAATAAAAATGCTTCATGTAAACAAGCCAATCTGAATATTCTGACCCAATCACGCTCATTCGGATCAAAATTTCATTCTGATTGAGAGGGGTGGGTTATGCCAATTGTTAATCCAAATGGTGCGCATATAAACACTTATTCCGAAGCTTGGGTCGAAAATATGTTTACTGGGCATGTTTGTACATCAGCCGTGACGTATTTCCACCTTTACAGCAGATAGCGGAAGACATAGCGGGAGTAAAACAAAACTGGTCTGTATCGTCCTGCTGTCTCCATCTGTTCATCATATGCAGAAGTATTTACTTGTAGCTTCATTACAGAGACCAACAGAAGCAAAAGTACAGTCTGAATAACACAATACATGTCCATTTTAAAAAGAGAAAGACACGAAGTGGGGTTTGTTTACCCCGGAAGTTGCTTCTTCCTCTACTATTTTCAGAATGTCAAAATGTCAATGTGCACATGTCAAAATGATTTAGTTCGTTCAAACGTGTGACACATGGAAATGCACATCCTAATCGAATCAGCTTTGTCAGGATCCATGTAAACAGTAAAATTCTAATCGGAATTGTAATCAAATTGAAGAAATTTTGCCCATGTAACTGTGGCTAATGATAGTGGTAAGCTACCGCTGTAGCCACAGCTGCCCTAGGGCAGACTGACAAAAACATGCTGCCAATCCATGCCAGCTGAACATTTATTTACATTCATACTCCAGTGTCATGAACCATGAACACAATGGAGCCAAGTAAAGTGTCTTGCCCAAGGACACAACAGCAAGGTGGGGCGAGTGGGATTCAAACCACCAAACCTCTGGTAATTGGGGAACCTGCTCTACCTCCTGAGCCACTACGGCCTCATTTTTGTTTCTCTTGGAGAAATAATGCAGCTGTGAGCTAGAAAACACAACTACACTGCAAAAAGTCAAATAGAAGTAAAATGAAATAAATTAAGGCTGTTTATGCTTGTTTTTTTTTTTGTCTGACAAGATATCTGAGAGAGATCTGTCGCTGCCAGAAATCCACGGAGCTGCTCATCCGTAAGCTGCCCGTCCAGCGCCTGGTGAGGGAGATCGCTCAGGACTTCAAGACCGTCCTGCGTTTCCTGAGCTTCGCCGTCATGGCTCTGCAGGAGACCAGCGAGGCCCACCTGGTGGTCTCTTCTTCGCTAAGGGGGTCACCATCATGCCCAAAGACTTCCAGCTGGCCCGCTGCATCCGCGGAGAGAGAGCTTAGACTTTCTGCTGCACATTCACCAGCCATAATGCTCTGCACTGTGTGTCTATATATATATATACATTTATAGTAATATGGACATATGTTTACTAGATGTTGTTTTTTTCTTGCCTTCTGATTGTTGCTCTGAGTGTTGCTATCCCTATGCTGTTGCAATCCTGGAATTTCCCCATTGTGGGACTAATAAAGGCTTATCTTATCTTATCTTATCTTATATGTATTTATTCTTGCTGTGCAGTTTATGTGTAAGAAAATTTTACATGCTTTCCAATAGTTTTAACTTGTTTTATGCAATTTGATAAGTCAAATTTTCTTGCTCAGTTGGCAGGTAATTTTACTTAAAATAAGCAAAAAATTCTGGCAATAAATAATTTTAGTTAAAATTAGAAAAAAAATATTTGCCAACACAGTAAGATTAAATTTCTTAAAACAAGTATCTCAAAGCAAGTAAAATCTTAAAGAGAACTGCGCAACAAAAAGAAATTCTTGTCAAAATTATCTTGTGAGAGAAAAACAAGCATAAAGCCTTGATGTAAGATATTTTATCATACTAAGATTTTCATTTTTACAGTGACAGATACTGTTGCCTTCAGCATAAACACAAATTAGTCTAATCTCTCTCTCTCTCTCTCAGACACAGACACACACAGCACCATGGTCTAGGAACCAGCTGGTCAACACAGTCCAAGGACGGATGTTTTTTTTCGCACATGGGGAGTTGTTCGGGGCTCCTTGTGGGAACTCCTTGTGTAAGGATGTAGAGTGATGATAGCCAAGTCAGTGGCGATAATGCACCTGTAGGCTGGTTGCCAACCGCCAATAAAATCTAAAAGAAGAAGAAGAACACTAGGTATCAGAGGATGACACTGATCAACAGTTACAGTCTAATATGACAGCAGAACTCAAAGTTATACCGGTGAAGTATTCCTGATTCAAACAATGCACAACAGCAGCAACTAGAAAAGCACTTAAAGAGTGCATACTTCCACCAAGGCTCCTTCCGTCCCTCATGGATGACTTCTAAAATGTAATGGATTTGTATGTAGAGCACGAGCCAGTTCTGGTGAAAATTGCATCACAGTCTTTCCAGTAGTTTTGGAGGTTCTTGTTAACACACTGTAAGAAGAGCCTTGATGGAGTTATGCATTCTCCGATCATCACCAAAATGTTATGAGTTCCTCTCTAGCCCAAGGACCACCTCTGGTGAAAATTTAATCCAAATCCATCCAGTAGTTTTTGTGTAATCAAGTAATGACAGTTAATGACACTGCACATGTGTCGGCATCTGTAAACTTCATGTCGCTGTCTAAGTGTTATCTTGTCTGCTTTTGTTTGTTTTATTAACTCCATTTTTAATTTTTTATCACTCTTTTACTGATATTAACTTTTTACTTAGTGTTAGCTTAGTAAATACAAAATCAAGAACAGGCACACAGGTGACTCAGACCCCAGGCAGGGCTGTTTTACCAGGTTAGGCTAACCTGTTTTTAGCTAGCTAGCTATCCACTTCTCGCCGGGAACACCATGACTCCATCCCTGACGTGTGTCAGCTGTGTGTCCCTCCTTAAGAAGGTTTCTGAGTTGGAATTGAGACTCTCTAACCTCTATAAGATTCAGGAGGCTGAAGACCACCTAGATACTATAATTCTTGGGCGGACATCAGCCCTGGCAACTGACTTGCAGCTAGCAGAGACGGCTACTTACCTGGGTTAAATTAACACATCGCCATCCACTTCCACCCCTGCTCTGGTCACCTCAGCTGTCCAGGACCCCAGCAATAAACACTGGTTTCAGCTTGGAGCTAAACCCAAAGCCCCAGGTGGTTTTTCACAGCCTCAATGTGCGCCTTGGACCTTGGTTGGGCCAACTAGCAAACACTGGGGATTGTCCAGACATGGCCGTGTCTCCTCTCTCCCGCTGTTGCTGGAAAACAGATTCAGCATCCTTTCGCAGGAAGATTTTCCCCAACTGGACGTCGATCATCCTCCCATGGCCGCTCCTCCTCCTTCAGCAGCGGCCCAAAGCTGCAAGCTGTCACCATGGGTTGGGATGCCGTCTCGGCACTCAGCCCATGTTTTCCCTTTTCCCGTTGAGCAGCGTCTCAGCAGGCTCCCAGCTGGCAGCATTACAGATGGCTGGGGCCAATTAGTCCTCATCAGCTGGGGCGCTGCCAATGAGGATAAATAGGAGCAGCCTCGATGACTCGGGGCTGCGACATAAACACATTGCTAAGCTGAAGCCCCTTCGTCTGGTGTCAGCTTATACTCCTCTTGCAGCATTCCTGTGTTTGTATCCCGCTGTGAGTATGTACGTCTTGTTACCCCCACGTCCGGTACGAGCTGCTTACCTCTGCGCTGTGCAACCTGTGAGTGTACCTCTGCATGAGTATCTGTGCTCTCCTCATCCCTTATCCCTTACCCAAAATAAACCATCACGACTCACTGGCTTGTCCCTGGCTCTGATTGCCCGGCTCCCTAGAGCCGGATATGACAGTATGTCGCAGCCCGAAGAGTTGCCGGCGGCCGTGAGTCGCTGTGGAAATGTACCTTTCTGTCCGGGTGTCAGCGCTGCTAGCATGCCGTTTCCCAGGAGTCACTTCCGGCACCAGTGCGACGAGCTGAGGTCCATCTCGGAGGCTGTCGACGGGACATTCTTCACCCTGCACGACGCCTCCAACGCGAGACGCTGGCATCCGGGCCGTGCTGAGGAACTCCTGGACTGTCACCCTCACTCTCTGTACCATCTGCAGGACAGTGCCAGGATAGACGCTGCAGGTACACAGCGAGAGAAGCTCCACGGGGTGGATGGAAATCCCGGCAGGGAGTCGAAGTGGGCGACGTCTTTCCCCGCTTCGGAGTCCCGTTCCTGCCGCTATTCCAGTCCGGGAGTTCGCACCAACCAGAGGACTTCCCCCGACCTGCGCCACGTCACTCGGGATTCCCTTCAAGGAGCCGCAGCTGACAGCAGTTATGTCTGGGGTCGAGTGGCTGTCGCGAGCTCCACTGTGTTTCCTGTCACCACCTTCAGGCATGTGGCGGCGGCAATGAGGTTGATGGAGAGGACTTCAGGGCTACGAAGCTTTCCTGTGCTCGGCGCCTTCCTCGCCTCGATCTCCAATCTGGAGCGGCGAATCCTGGGTTTCCCCCTCGCTTTGTTCCCCGGGAATAGCTGCCATCACATCGCCGAGTCACCTCTGCACGAACCTCGTCCGGATCCAGTTCTGGGCCATCGTCAGGACAGTTCCTCCCACGCAGCTGTCACCTCTTCGCCTCGTCTGTGTGGAGATTCTACAGCCCCGTTCCCTGAGCCTCATTTCCCCGCTGTCATTCCTGGACATTCGGGCTGGCTCACCCCGGCTGTTTTCCCCTCCTCCTCGACGCGCTTTCTGACTGCTGTGTGTGCCTGGAATTCCGGTCTGGTGAGCTCTCTGCTGGAGACAACGCGAGCGATCCTCAGACGAACTCCCGGGGGGTCCTCCGTTATCGCCGGGCGGGGAGAGGAAGAAGCAGAATCCACTACAGCAGGCGATACTCAACCTCCAGGGGGCAGGCAAGTCATTGTTTTTTCACACCTGCTTAATAATTTGCTCTGTCACATCCCTGGAGGAGAAGTTCAGGGTTCGCAGCTCCCTGAACTCTCCCCACCTGCTGTAACCTGTATTCCTAATCCCGCATCCTCTGTGTCTCTCTCCACCGAGCGGTCCCCGGCTCCGGGTCAACGTGGTGGGATATGGAGAGGGCCTGTGGTTCCGCAGCTACATTGCGGACGGAGGAGGGGGACTGACTGCTGCGTGGAGTCTACGCCGACGATTGAGCGTCCCCGGGTCTCCACGGAGGAGCGGTTCGGTCCAGCGGGACGAGATTCTTCTGGCTTCACGCCGAGTGGATTGTCGGCGGGGTCACCGGAGCCAGAGGAATCTCAAGCTGCGCTGACCATCGTGCTGGCTGCGGGGCCCGACGCGGCTAGATGGGAGCCTGACAACGACCTGACGACGGATCCTGGATCTTCGCAGTCCTGGACGGCGTCAGAACCCGAGATCAGGCGAGTGCTCTCCTTTCCTTTCTCTCTTTTTATCTTTGAGCACTTCAGCCTATCTCCAGGGGAGACGAGCAAGGTGCAGCCGCCCGCTGCGTCTGAGCTCGTCTCGCCGGGTTCTGGCGCTGCCGGTGATCCTGATCCCGGTTCTGTTTTCTCTTCTGAGCCTTCTTCCAGGGTCACCGGCGAGGAGTTGCTGTTCCTCGTGGTGCTGGAGGGTCCGGGTTCAACGTTGGAGGTCGGTTCTGGTGCAGTGTCCAACGTGGGTTCGCCCGAGACCCAATCGGGGTCCAACTTGGGTTCGCCTGAGGCCCGATCGGGGTCCGACGTGGGTGCTGCCCCAGTATTGTCCAGGTCCGGTGAGGAGGTGGCCGTTTCCCTGCGGCCTGACGCCCGCCGCCCTCGTCATCGGCTCTCCCCAGAGCCTCTTCCACCGGGATCCGCTCTGATCCTTCGCCCGTCTCAACGGTCCTGGTGGTTGAGTGATGCGGGTCGACGACCTGACCCACAGAACTTTCGGTTCGGTGATCTGGTTCCCCCCACTGGTCTGTGTTTCCCTCTGGGCAGCCTGGTTCGGCTGCCGGTGGACTGGATTCCTGGGATCTGGGTCAGGAGTTCGCCGTCCGAACACTTCTCTTTCCCTGATTCGCCAACGGGACGATGGGCGGGGAGATCTCCGGAGCCATCTCGGCTATTTGTGGACTCTGCCTGCCATGTTCCTCGGGTGTCACTTTTTCTTTTATCTTTGAAGGTCACTCGGGTGTAATATTTTGTCCTGTTGGTGGATTCGTTTTTATAGTGCTGTTTTCCATCGCTCATGCTCAGCATTTTACTTTTTGTGCCATGTTTTTAGCCTCGTTTTTTGCATTGTAGAGTTATGTTTTGTTTCCTTTCAGACCATACTCTGCAGTTGTCCATTCATTCCACTCACTTTCATTTCTTTAGGTGACTGTGGGTACTTATATATTCGGGTGTGTGGGTTTTCCTTTGCCCGCACTCAGTATTTCTTTTTTATGCCCTGTCTGTTCATTATAGAGTCATGTGTCTTGTTTTCCGTAACACCATGCTCTGTAATTGTCCATTTGTTCCAGTCACCCTCACTTTTCTTGGTGACTGTGTGTATGTACTTAAATTAGCGCTGTGTATAGTTTCCCCTTTATTTAACCATACTCAGCATTTTTGCCCTGTACCTTTTTGGTGGTTTTTTTCCCTTGTTCTGGGTCACGCATTGTTGGTACTCTCTGTAGTGTGTAACCGGCGTGCTGACCCAGTTCTTCTCCCCATCTGCACTTGGGTTAATTATTCCCTGTTTTGTCAGTGTTGTATTTGGTTTTTTTTTTCCCGCTACCCTACATTGCCCCATTGGTGTTGTCCTTCCCTTGGCTTCTTCCCCTCCAGTCCTGCCTCCCTTCCCCCCACCCTAGGTGGGGTGGGGGGGGGGCTGGGATGTTCCTGGTTGTTCAGGAGCCCGACCTTGAGGGGGGGGCTCTGTCACCATGGGTTGGGATGCCGTCTCGGCACTCAGCCCATGTTTTCCCTTTTCCCATTGAGCAGCGTCTCAGCAGGCTCCCAGCTGGCAGCATTACAGACGGCTGGGGCCAATTAGTCCTCATCAGCTGGGGCGCTGCCAATGAGGATAAGACATAAACACATTGCTAAGCTGAAGCCCCTTCGTCTGGTGTCAGCTTATACTCCTCTTGCAGCATTCCTGTGTTTGTATCCCGCTGTGAGTATGTACGTCTTGTTACCCCCACGTCCGGTACGAGCTGCTTACCTCTGCGCTGTGCAACCTGTGAGTGTACCTCTGCATGAGTATCTGTGCTCTCCTCATCCCTTATCCCTTACCCAAAATAAACCATCACGACTCACTGGCTTGTCCCTGGCTCTGATTGCCCGGCTCCCTAGAGCCGGATATGACAAGCCCCGGATTAAAACTACTTTAGGTGTGCCAAACTATACGTCAGCTCCAAAAAGAAGAGTGCATCACCCCACCATCACTGCAACAATGGCAAAATTATCCACCATTTCAGAAGCCACCAGCAAAGCCCCCCAGACGACACTGGTCATTGGTGATTCGATAATGAGGAACGTCAGATGCAGGTACTGTCACTAAATTTTTTTCCTGGGGCTAAAGTGTCAGACATCGAGGCTCTTATCCCTGACCTATTAAATGAATTCCCCCACGCTAAAACTGTCATTGTACATGTTGAATGCAACAACATCCCAGATGAAGCGTCGGAGATCTTAAAGAGCGACTTCAGGAGCCTTCCGTCCACTCTTATGAACTGTGGCAGATGTGTTTATTTCTGGGCCATTGGCACCTTTCAGACGAGGTTGCAATTATTTTAGCAGAACTCTCAGCCTTAATACCTGGTTGTGTTCTACATGTCCTACTTTTAACATTGGTTTTGTAGACAATTTCAACCTGTTTTGGAACCGCCTATCATTTATGAGGCCAGATGGCATCCATCCAAATAGACTTGGTGCATGTGTTTTAAGGGACAATCTGTTCTATTCCATTCAGCGTTTTTTAGTACAGTAACTGAAATCTGGTGCGTTAACTCACCCCGAAGTTCCTGGGTCTGCCAACCAGCCCTTCTTTGTTTCCACTTCTCATATTAATCCAAACAATCCTCACTGTTTAGATCAGTCTTCAGTTTATAACCCCACAGAGACTGAGTCTGTCTCCCGTTACCGAAAATATTATAACCCAAGACAAATACAACATGACTTGATAAATACACGCCTTTCTGCAACTCCTCCTCATCCACCATCCCTCAACTTAGCCCGTCTTCTCCATCAGAGAACCTTTGTCTACTCCCCCCAATGCTAATAAAAATATAATGTATAAACATCCCAAAGTGATTAAACAAAAAGTTGGTAAAACTCAAATTAAACATCAAGTCTCTAAATTTAGTGATTTGGCCTCTATTCCTCCTCATAATTTAAAAATTAAATGCGGTTTGTTAAATATTAGGTCTCTAACTCCCAAGTCTCTACTAGTCCATGATCTGTTAATTGATCATCAGATTGATTTAATATCCCTTATAGAGACTTGGCTAAGGCAAGATGATTATGTTGATTTAAATGAATCAACTCCCTCTGGTTATCTAAACTATCAAAATTACAGAAGTTCTGGTCGTGGAGGAGGAGTAGCAGCAATTTACCCTTCTAAATTATGAAGGGAGACCGCCGGAACTATTCCCGGGGTTTTTGGTCTCAGCCTGTTGTCATTTTCCTTAACTGTCTGGGTTAAAGGTCATTCGGGGTGATATCTTGTTCTGTGTAATGTGCATTATGGGGTATGGTATTTTCCATGAGTCATGCTCTGTAATTGCTTCATTTACGTCCTGTGATAGTCTCATTTGTCATCTCTTAATTATGATTTGTGCATTTGAGAGTATCGTACCTTTTTCTGGCTATCTGTGTGCTCCTGTTATCCCCGTGGGTTTTGGTCTCTGCCTGCCGTCATTTTCCTGAACTGTGGGTTAAAGGTCATTCGAGGGGGATAATCTGGCTCTGTTTTTTTTTTTTTTTTTTTTTTTTTTTTTTTCCCCTCTCCTGTTTGAGGGACATGTGTTTCTGGTTGGCTTTTTTTCTCTCTGGCCCTGGGTGTTTATGTGCATTATGGGGTATGGTATTTTCCGTAATTGTGCTCTGTAATTGCTTCATTTGTGCTCTGTAATTGTCTCAGTTGCGCTCTGTCATTATTATGATTTGTGCATTTGAGAGTTCCGTATTGTCTGTTATCGTGCCCTGTGACTGTCTCATTTGTACCCTGTCTTATTTGTGATTTGTGTGGTAGTGAGTATTGTACACATGTGGACAAAATTGTTGGTACCCCTCTGTTAATGAAAGGAAAAACCCACAATGGTCACAGAAATAACTTGAATCTGACAAAAGTGGTAATAAATAAAAATTCTATGAAAATTAACCAATGAAAATCAGACAATGTTTTTGAATTGTGGTTCAACAGAATTATTATTTTTTTTTTTGTAACTTAGATTTTTATTCATTTTTCATCATTTTTCATCATATATTCAGGCTGCACGGTGGCGCAGTGGTTAGCACTGCGGCAGCACAGTTTACCCTTGGCCGGGGGATTGTGGGGATCGTGGGTTCGATCCCAGCCCCCGACCAACAGTGATCTGTGTGGAGTTTGCATGTTCTCCCCGTGTTGCGTGGGTTTACTCCGGGATTTCTCCGGTTTCCTCCCACATGCCAAAAACATGCATGTTAGGTTAATTGGCTGTTCTAAATTGTCCCTAGATATCTGTTTCCTGTAGGCCCTTAGAATAGAGGGTTAGTATTAATGAAAGCGCTTTGAGTGGTCTTTGTGACTAGAAAAGCGCTATATAAGTGCAGGTTAGTTAGTTAGTTAGTTAATATATATTGCATTCAGATCACAGTCTACATTTAAAAACAAAGGGGCTAGAGTAAGAAGGGAAAAAAAAAAGGGGGGGGGGACAAATGTTGGAGCATCAAGTTTTTAGTTTCCATCTCTTAATTCTTCTGGTTTTTCTAGCGTCTTTGGTTATTCTTTCAATTTCTGTCTCGTTGTTGCACTTTGTAGTGTGTCCATTTCCGCCATTTTTTCCCCCCATAGTCCTTCTTGCATTCTTTGTCGATATGTTAGTTTTTCCATCATACGTATGTCCTCAACAATGTCAGTCCATTGCTCTTGGTCAGGAAGAACTTCTGATCGCCATTTTTTTGATTGTTTTTTTACATGCAATCAACAAGATTTTAACTAGATATCTGTCCTCAGCCTGTATTACATAGTCTCTTTTAAGATCACATAAGTACATCAGGTTACAGTTCATTGGTATATTATATCCTAATATCCTCTGTATTGTCACATGTATAGATTTCCAGAATGATGAGATTTTGCAGCATTTCCAAAACATGTGTGGTCTGCATTTTGAGCCCCACATCCCCTCCAGCATAAAGATTGGGTATTTGTATATTTTCCTTGAATCTGTGGTGTAATGAAAAAGCGAATCAGGTTTTTCCATCCAAATTCCCTCCATGTCCTTGAATTTGTTGATGTGTGTTGTGTTTTCCATATTTCCTGCCAGCTTTCTTCTGTTATGTTTAAATTGAGCTCTTTCTCCCATTTCTTTTATATAGTTACTTGAATGATTGTTTGCCATAAGTTTCTGATATAGCTTTGAAATAATTCTTATTTTATTTCCTGTATATGAGCTTAAAATGAATTGTATAATCTCGCTCACATCTGTTTGAAGGTTATGCCTAATCTTCTTCATATAATGTCTCATCTGCAGATATCTGAAGAATTCCGATCTTTCTAGTTTAAATTTTCTCCTGATGTTTACAAAGCTCCCGAGATCTTTTTTTTCCGATATTGCCCCATGCTGTGATTCCCTTGTTCACCAGATTTTTGTATCCCCTATCTTGTTTTGCCGGTTCAAACTGACTGTCAAATGCTACCCATTTCAATAGTTTTATGTCTTCCTTTATATTATACTTTTGTACTATTTTATACCACAGTTCCAAAGTAAATTTAGTGATTGGGTCTATTTGTTTGATTTGCTTATATGCATCTTTATCTCCTATTATGCTTTGTACTGGGAGTCCCTCAATTTCCTTTTCCATTTTGCCTCATATCCCTCGTCGCACCAACATATGATATATCTTATTTGTGCTGAGTAGTAATATTCCTTTAGACTCGGTAGGCCCATGCCTCCTTTCTCTTTTGGTAACTGGAGAGTTTTATATTTCACTCTTGGCTTTTTACCTCCCCAAACAAATCTCTATCATCCTGTCCCACTTTGAGAACTGGGCATCTGGAATCTCTGTTGGTAGAGCCTGGAAGAGGTAAAGTAATCTAGGTTGTATGCTGATTTTGACTGTCTCAATTTTTGAATTCAGATCCATATTTAAGATTGACCATCTATCAATATCTTTTTTTATTTCTTGTTCCAGCCTATCATAGTTTGCTTTATAGATTTTGCTTAGATCTTTAGGTATGCTCACTCCAAGGTATTTTATTTCTTTTTGTTTCCAGTTTAGTTTGATCTTATCAGTTATCTGGTTTAGAGGGTTATAGTGGAATGTCAGTATTTGTGTTTTTGTTATGTTTATCTTGTATCCTGATAATTTTCCAAAATTTTCTATCATGTTCATCATTTCCATTATTGATTCATCTGGTTGTTCAAGGTAAACTATAATATCGTCTGCAAATAGCCCAATCTTGTGTTCCGCCCCCTTTATTGTTACACCTTTTAATTTCTTATTTTGTCGTGTCGCTTGAGCCAGTGGCTCTATGAACAGAGCAAACAAGGTGGGCGATAAGCAGCATCCCTGCCTAGTTGATCTTTGTATATTTACTTTGTCTGTTAAGCTACCATTTATCTTGATTCTTGCCACAGGTTCTTGATACAGCGTCCTTATGCATTGTACTGATTTTTCGTTAAATCCAAAGCGTTCCAGCACACTATACAGGAATTTCCAGTTAACCCTGTCAAATGCTTTTTCTGCGTCTAAACTCATTATTACTGCGCTTTTCTTTTCTTTATGTATTTGATTAATTATATGTATTGTTCTCCTGATATTGTCATGTGTTTGGCGTCCCTCTATGAAACCAGTTTGATCATCTTCTATCAATTCCGTCAAGAATGTCTTTATTCGTTTACATATAATTGTTGTATATATTTTATAATCCACATTTAATAAAGAGATTGGTCTATAGTTTCTGCATTGTTCTCTATCTTTCCCTGGCTTTAAAATAACTGAAATAATGGCTTCGTTCCATGATGGAAGTATTTTGTTGTTGTTCAACGTCCAATTAAATGACTTTAGGAGCTGTGGCGTGAGTTCTTCTATAAACAGTTTATAAAACTCAGATGGGTATCCATCACTACCTGGTGATTTACCGTTTTTAAGTGACTTAATCACATCTCTAATCTCTTGTGTTATTTCTGCTGTTAGCTTTTCATTTTGTTGATTTCCTATTGATGGCAAGTCCAATGTGCATAGAAATTTTTTAATATCTTTAGTATTTGTTTCTTCAGGTTGCGAGTATAGTTCTTGATAGAAATTATGGAATATTTCTTCGATGTTTTCTGGGTTAACTGTGGTTTTATTTGTGGTGGGGTCTTTAATCTTATATACATTATTCATTGTTTGTTGTTTTCTTAACTGTTTTGCCAGCAGTTTTGTGGCTTTTGGTCCCGTTTCATAATATTTTTGCTTTAGATATCTATTTTTCTTTTCAATTTCATCTATTTGTTTCTTTTATCGTTATTTTTTCTTCTTTAATTTCTTGATATATTTTTGGGTCATTTGTGCTTTGATGTTTACGTTCTAATTCCCTCAGTCTCTCACATCTTTGTTCATATGCTTCCAGTTTAGACTTATTTGCTTTTCCTGTTTCAACAATTAATTTACCTCTTAACACGGCTTTTAGTGCATCCCATAGTATTGTTGGGTCCACTTCTTCATTGTCATTCTCTTGGATATACTCGTTTGTTTACTTTTATTCTTTCTTTCATTTTCTCATCATTTAACAGTCCTACATTAAGTTTCCATGTTTGTCGTTTTCTATTGTTTAAATATATTTCCATGTATATAGGATTATGATCTGATATTTCTGCCCCTCCAATCCAACAATTTCTCACCCTGTGTCTGTCACCTTCATTCATAAGGAAGTACGTAATCTATTCTAGAGTGTACTTTATGGACTGCTGAATAATGTGTATAGTCTTTTTCGAGTGGGTGCAGGTCCCTCCATATGTCTACCATACCCATTTCTGCCAGTGAGGTTCTTATGAACTTTGTTACATGTTTTTTTGTCTTCTTAACACTTGTATCAACTTCATGATCCATGACAGCATTTAAGTCTCCTCCACAAATTAGGACTCCTTCACTGTGTGTTGCTATGAGATCAAACAGATGTTGAAAAAAACCCTTGTCACTTTCTGGTGGGGCATAGATGTTCACTAATGTGATCTGCATACCATCTATTCTTCCCTTTATTATTACATACCTGCCTTCTTTATCCTGGATTTCTTGTTCACATTCAAATTGTATTTTATTTGAAATTAGTATCATAACCCCCCTTTTAGTTCCTCCCTTAAATGAACTGTAGTAGGAGTTCTTATAGCCAAATCTCTTTAGTTTCACATGTTCTGTCTTGCTCAAATGTGTCTCTTGCATAAATATAATTTCGGCTTTTTCCTTCTTGAATTTTCTTATTATTCTTTCCCTTTTAACAGGTGAGTTCAGACCATTCACGTTTAGTGTCATTATCTTAAGATTTTTACCCATATTCATGTTTTTCCATTTTTTTAACTTGTGCTCCTAGCCCCTTTAACAACAAAAATAACACATATTTATATAAAAACACATTAAAAAATCTCGACCTCTGTACTTTGGGCCTTTCTTCTGTCCACTGGTCCCTGTTGGTGGGTGGAGGGAATGTCCTCACAGAGTGAAGGGCCCTCCCTAGACCTCTAGTTACTATCCAAGTAATAGTCATTAGTCTAGAAATGTCCAACAAATATCACTTAAACCTCTCCTAGCCGTCTGTTTCTCTTTTACCTTGTCTTCTTGGCCTTCATTTCTTCTGTGCCTTTCTTAATCTTTGTTACAATCTAGGCTTTCAGTTGAAAGCCTTGCAGTTTTTCCAGGGCCCGCTGCTCCACGTCTCCTCCCGTCTTCTGCTGCTCACTCGCCTCCACTCTGGCTGTCGTGATGCGTTCAGGGCCGCCGCTGCTCCAGCCGCTTCCTCCGGCACGCTCACCACAAAGCCCCGCTCCATCATGTCCCGCGCTGCCTCTCTGGCTGTGTTGTATGTCTTCATGCCGTCCTCCCAATGAATCCTCATCTTTGTTAGCGGCGTTTGGAATCTAATTTTTTTCTCTTTCAGCGTTTTTTTAATGTTGGCATATTTCTTCTGCTGCTGCACAATTTCTGTCGGGTAGTCATGATCAAAGAATATCTGTTTGTCGCTGATTCGTATCTTTTTTTTCCACGCTTGTGTCAGGATTCTTTCCTTTATGTCATATTTCAGAAAGTTTACCACAACTGACCTGGGTGGAGAGTTTGGCTTCGGGTTCTGTGCCGAGGCTCTGTGCGCTCGTTGAATCTGCAGATCCGCTTCACCGGGCAGTTCCAGCTCTTTTTTTAAGAACTGATCCATGAATCTAGTCATCGAGTTGCCTTCAATGCCCTCCGGGATCCCGAAGATGCGTATATTGCTCCGTCTGGACCTGCTCTCCAGGTCGGTTATTTTCTCCTGCATCCTCTGCATTTGTGCCGTCAGGGTCTGTAGCTGTTCGCTTGCCTCGCTCTTCCAATCTTCCAGCTCCGATATTCGGGCCTGTGCTTCTGTCATACACGCCCGCTGAGAGCGCAGCTCCTCCATGTTTTCTGCTAGCTTGCGCTCCATTTCTCTTCGGAGGCCCATAATTTCCTCCTTAATCTCTTTTTTCAGCTCCTCCTTAAGAGCCGCTAAATCCTGTTGTAGCTGCCGCTTGAAGTCTTTCAACTCTTTACCCAAACTGGCGATGCCAGTGCTCATGGTATCGAGTTTTGCGTCCTCCATTTTCTCTGCTGCAGTCACCTCGTTTTTTTGGGCCTCGTGTTCAGCGATTTCTCCTGCGTTGTTGAAGAGGAATTCTTTAATTTTACCCTGCTTTTGTCCTTGTGCCCGGCTCCTTCGTGTTTTCATCCCTTAGTTTATTGATCCGCTTATGTCGAGTTGGCCATTTACCGATGATTTTTAATCCGGCTAGGGAGAGCTCTCTGTTTAAGCGTTATGTCTCTCCGCCATCTTCCCGGAAGTCCTCAACAGAATTATTTAAAAAAAAAAACAAAAAAACTCATGAAACAGGCCTGGACAAAAATGATGGTACCCCTAGAAAAGATTGAAAATAATGTGACCATAGGGACATGTTCAACCAAGATGTGTCCTCTAATTAACATCACAGGTGTCTACAAACTTGTAATCAGTCAGTCGGCCTATTTAAAGGGTGACAAGTAGTCACTGTGCTGTTTGGTGACATGGTGTGTACCACACTAAACATGGACCAGAGGAAGCTAAGGAGAGAGTTGTCTCAGGAGATTAGAAAGAATATTATCGACAAGCATGTTAAAGGTAAAGGCTATAAGACCATCTCCAAGCAGCTTGATGTTCATGTGACTACAGTTGCACATATTATTCAGAAATTTAAGATCCACGGGACTGTAGCCAACCTCCCTGGACGTGGCCACAGGAGGAAAAATGGAAGAGACGGATAATACGAATGGTAACAAAAGAGCCCAGAACAACCTCTAAACACATTCATGGTGAACTCCAAGGTCAAGGTACATCAGTGTCAGATTGCACCATCCGTCGTTGTTTGAGCCAAAGTGGACTTCATGGGAGACGACCAAGGAGGACACCACTGTTGAAAAGAAATCATAAAAAAGCCAGACTGGAATTTGCCAAACTGCATGTTGACAAGCTACAAAGCTTCTGGGAAAATGTCCTATGGACAGATGAGACAAAACTGGAACTTTTTGGCAAGGCACATCAGCGCTATGTTCACAGATGCAAAAATGAAGCTTACCAAAAAAAGAAAAGAACACTGTCCCTACTGTGAAACATGGAGGAGGTTCTATTATGTTCTGGGGCTGCTTTGCTGCTTCTGGCACAGAGTGTCTTGAATCTGTGCAGGGTACAATGAAATCTCAAGACTATCAAGGTATTCCAGAGAGAAATGTGCTGCCCAGTGTCAGACAGCTTGGTCTCAGTCGCAGGTCATGGGTCTTGCAACAGGATAATGGCCCAAAACACACAGCTAAAAACACCCAAGAATGACTAAGAGCCAAACATTGGACTATTCTAAAGAGGCCTTCTATGAGCCCTGATCTAAATCCTATTGAACACCTGGGGAAGGAGCTGAAACATGCCGTCTGGAGAAGGCACCCTTCAAACCTGAGACAGTTGGAGCTGTTTGCTCATGAGGAGTGGGCCAAAATACCTGCTGAGGTGCGCAGAAGTCTCATTGACAGTTACAGGAATTGTTTGATTGCAGTGATTGCCTCAAAAGGTTGTGCAACAACATATTAAGTTAAGGGTATCATCATTTTTGTCCAGGCCTGTTTCATGAGTTTGTTTTTTAAAATAATTCTGTTGAACCACAATTCAAAAACATTGTCTGATTTTCATTGGTTAATTTTCATAGAATTTTTATTTATTACCACTTTTGTCAGATTCAAGTTATTTCTGTGACCATTGTGGGTTTTTCTTTCATTAACAGAGGGGTACCAACAATTTTGTCCACAGCTGTATTTCTTCTGGTTTTCTATGTGCCTCTGTTTTGAACTTGATCCTCTCCCTCTGGGCCTGCTCCCCCATCCGCCCACCCTGGGGGCTTGGGTGTCAACGGGCATTCGGAGCCCGCCCTCGGGGGGGGGGGGGAGGTACTGTCATGGTCCGAGCGCCGATTTTGTCCGCGCTCGGGCCATACATCATCTCCACCAGGTTTGACAGCAGTGGTTACCTTCTGGTTCCCCGAGCTCTTATTGTGTGAGGGGCTTCCTGCTGTCAAAGCCTAACAGTTGTGCTGCATTTACGGCTCATCAGCAGCCCGGCATTTAAGCGGGCGCTGGGAGCAGTATTATGCAGCAGTCTCGTCATTATTCCTCTATGATTCTACGGCAACGGATCATCCCCTGTTCGTGGTCAGGATTGTAAGTGAGCTTCGTGTCAGCCTTACGATCTCCTGTGTTTAGTGTTGTGTGTTTTAGCCCACTGTGGCTCATTATTGTGGCTCGCGAGGGCCACCGCATGACAATTGGCTTCCCATAGAGTTTAGAATTAAGTTTAAAATCCTTCTTCTCACTTACAAAGCTCTTAACAATCAGGCCCCTTTTTATTTAAAAGATCTGATATTACCCTATCATCCTAACAGAACACTATGTTCCCAAAATGCTGGATTACTTGTAATACCTAGAATCTCCAAAAGTACAATGGGAGGCAGAGCCATCAGCTATCAAACTCCTTTCCTGTGGAACCAGCTGCCGATCTCGAATTCGGGAGTCAGATCTGTTTTTAAGACTAGGGTAAAAACCTTCCTTTTCAATGTAGCCTACGATTAGAGAGGGATCATGTGTCTCTTAACCCTCCCTTTGTTCTGCTGTTATTAGATTTAGACTGCCAGGTGACCTCCAATAATGTACTTGGCTTCATTCCTTTAATGTTTGCTCTCAATATGTCTGTTCTTTTCATCTTCTCTATCCCCTCACCCCCCAGCCAGTCACAGCAGATGATTGCCCCTCCCTGAGCCTTGTTCTGCTAGAGGTTTCTTCCTGTTAAAAGGGAGTTTTTCCTCTCCACCATCGCCAAGTGCTTGCTCACAGGGGATCGCCTGATTGCTGGGGTCTTTCTGCAATTGTGGGGTTTCCCGTACATTTGAAAGTGCTATGAGATGACTATTGTTGTGAAATGGTGCAATATAAATAAAGTTGAATTGAACTGAATTGAATTAATCCTGATGCACAAACAAGGTCCTTGGTGGAGGTATGCACTCTCAGATCATCACCAACATTTAATAAGTTCATCCTTGGCCCAAGGGCTACCTCTGGTGAAAATTTAATCAAAATCCATACAGTAGTTTTTGCATAATACTGCTAAAAAAACAAAAAAACCCCAAACAGACCACCCCAATCACAATACCGCCTTGGCGGAGGTAATTAAAAACTTGCACAGGTGATTGGAAAGCTACAAATAGCATGTGTTCTTTTTTTTTTTTTTTTTTTAGAAATGTTTTCTTCTAGCCTTATTTAATGAAAAATCTCTCATTATGTCCTTTAAGTCCAGCTCACAAATAACATCATAAGATAAGATAAGATAAGCCTTTATTAGTCCCACAATGGGGAAATTCCAGGATTGCAACAGCACAGGAATAGTAACACTCAGAGCAATGATTTAGAAGATAAGAAAATAAGAGCAGTGAATATACATATGTACACATAAATATATAAATATATATATACACAGTGCGGAGCATTGTAGCTAGATGGACTAAACAGCATAACCGTCTATTTAGTTACCCTACGTGGTATGAATATGTACCCATACATATTGTCACCCTCCATAGCGACTGATATTGTCCTAGTTGTATACTGGAGGGGACCATTTGTGTAAGTCTGTTGCGTCTTTTGCATTCAATACTATTAGGCCATCACCTTTTTTTGCTATCTCTGCGAGCAGCCCTGCTCAGGTTATACAGTCTGACAGCCGTAGGTAGGAAGGACCTGTGAAACCTCTCAGTCGCGCATCTAGGATGATGTAGTCTACTGCTAAATGAGCTCCTCAGTGCGTTCAATATGTCCTGCATAGGGTGGGACTCGGACTCCAGCAGAGATGACAGTTTAGCCACCATCCTTCTCTCTCCTATCTCCTCCACTGGGTCAAGGCGCTGCCCCAGGACAGAGCTAGCTTTCTTGATTAGTTTGTTCAGTCTCATCCTATCGGCTGCTGTAATGCCATTGCCCCAGCAGACCACTCCAAAAGTGATGGCTGATGCCACCACCGTGTCATAGAATGTCTTCAAGAGCACCCCTTGTACACCAAAAGACCTGAGCCTCCTCAGTAGGAGCAGCCTGCACTGTCCCTTCTTGTAGAGTGCGTCGGTATTGTGTGACCAGTCTAGTTTATTGTTCAGATGAACACCAAGGTACTTGTAGGATGTCACCATCTCAATGTCTGTTCCCTGGATGTTCACTGGTGCTGTGAGGGGTTGTCCTTGCCTGCGGCAGTCCACCACCAGCTCCTTAGTTTTCCTCGCATTCAGCTCCTTAGTTTTCCTCGCGTTGATCTGGAGGCAGTTCCGATGGCACCAGTCCACGAAGTCCTGGATAAGCCCTCTGTACTCAGCTTCATCTCCTTTGGAGATGAGGCCGACGATTGCAGAGTCGTCAGAGAACTTCTGTAGATGGCAGTGTGTTGTGTTGTGTGAGAAGTCCGCAGTATAAAGGGTGAACAGGAAGGGAGCCAAAACCGTTCCCTGGAGGGCCCCAGGCAACTGCCGATGATCGTGTCGGACACACAGTCCCAGGTTCTCACAAACTGAGGCCGGTTAGTGAGGCAGTCCAGGATCCATGATGACAGGTGCTCGTCCACCCCTGCGCACAGCAGCTTGTCCTTCAGGATCATCGGTTGGATGGTGTTGAAAGCACTGGAGAAGTCAAAGAACATGATCCTCACCGCATTCCCGGGCTTCTCCAGGTGGCACAGGGAACGGTGAAGGAGGAAGATCACTGCATCCTCCACCCCAATGCCATGCTGGTAGGCGAGCTGGAGTGGATCCATCGCTGGCCCCACCAGGGGGCGGAGGTGAGCAAGGAGCAGTCTCTCCAGGGTCTTCATCATGTGAGACGTCAGGGCCACTGGTCTGTAGCTGTTCAGGTCTTTGGGGTGGGAAGTCTTTGGTACGGGTACCACACAAGATGTTTTCCACAACTGTGGTACCCTCCCCAGCATCAGGCTCAGGTTGAAGATGTGCTCCACAATCCCACACAGCTGGTCTGCACAGGACTTGAGGAGTTTCGCGCTGATGCCGTCCGGTCCCGACGCCTTCCTCGCCTTGATCTTCCTCAGCTCCGTCCTCACCTGGGTTATGTGAGGGTCAGGTTGGGGGGCTGTGTGCTGGGAGTGGGGGGGTGTTGGTGAAGTGGGGTGTGGACAGCAGGTCTCGATGACTTTAGAGGCAGCATTGGTTGGTGTGCAGTCGGGAGGGAGGGCGGTTGGTCAAACCTATTAAAAACAGGTTCAGATTGTTCACCCACTCCCTGCCCCCCGTGGCCTGGGAGGAGGTATTCTGGAATCCAGAGATGGTTTTAAGGTTTCTACAGACCCCGCTGATGTTGCTCTATTGCAGCTTGTCCTACATCTTCTTCCTGAAGCTGTCCTTGCCTTCTCTGATCTTCCTCCTCAGCTCCCTCTGTATGGACTTCAGCATCTCCCTGTTCCCCGACCTGAAGATCCTCTTCTTCTCTCTCAGAAATGTTTTTATCTCAGGGTTGACCCAGGGTTTGTTGTTTGAGCAACACTGTATTGTCTTGTGGGTACGGTGTTGTCCACACAGAAGTTGATGTAGTCTGTGATGGTGTGAGTGAGGCCATCAATGTCCTCACCATGTGGATCACAGAGCTGCTCCCAGGCAGTGGTTTCAAAACAGTCCTTTAGAGCATCCGTTGCCTCCTCCGACCATATCTTCACTGTGCGCATGACCGGAGGCTGTCTGTGTACTAGGGGTTTGTACACCGGCAGGAGATGAACCAAGTTGTGATCCGATCTCCCAAGTGGGGGGAGTGGTGATGAGGTGTACGCCTCCTTAGTGTTAGCATAGAATAAGTCCAGTGTTTTATTGTCTCTAGTGTGGCATGTGACATACTGGGTGAATGTGGGCAGAATGGGGGACAGTGAAATATGGTTGAAATCACCGGAGATGGGGAGAAGAGCAACTGGGTGTTCTGTCAGCATCCTGCCAGTTACTGAGTGAATGACGTCACGCGTTGTCCCCGCGTTCGATGTCATACTCTATGGACATCAATGTGAGGTTACAGTCTGTTTATGCAGCATGCATGATCCTCCAGTCTACTTTTTAAACAAGCTCCGAGTCTACTGTCCCATGCACAGCTGTCTGATGTAAGCAATGATGGTCTTTCCCAGCGACCTTGCTTTTCTTGTGCTGGTCTCCATCTCTCAGCTTGCCTTCTCCATTGGCCTGCTCTCTTTCGGCAGAATCTGGTGGTCTTCTCCTCCAGGTGCTTTAATGGCCCACCTGTCTCCTCGGTGCAGTAATTAGCAGCCCCACCTCCACTTGTTGCTCCAGCTTGAAAAAATCCTTTACTCTTTAGGTTTTTTTGAGCAATTCATTTTCCCTAAGCTCTTTTCCTCATAAACTTAAGTACAGCAACTACTACAACTCCTACAAGCTTGTGCATCTGACAATGACCATGTCCAGCTGGTGCCAGTGCTTTGAGCGAGGGTGTCGCCATAACACCCTGTGTTGTTGCTTTGTCTGGAAGTAGGAGTTGGTCACACAGAGGCCGTGATAAGAGCAAAACTCTATTAGGTGCTGCCTGTTCTAATTTATCTTGCCAACTCCAAAATGTCCCAGACAGGAAGGCCAAGAATCATGGTTGGCACCCAGCCTGGCATTGAAGTCACCAAGGAGGACAAGGTGTTCATTGCTAGGGATGTTCTTGATGTTGTCACTAAGCTTGGTGTAAAACTCGTCCTTTGTCTCAGATGTAGATGTCAGAGTAGGAGCGTACGCACTGACAAGGGTGACTGGGCCATCAGAGGTGTGGAGTCAGAGCGTCAACAGACGTTTGCACTCCATGCTACCTGGTTCAACCATTTTCAGCAAGGAGTTCCTGACGGCGATTCCAACTCCATGTTCTGAGGGTCCACAGCAAGTCCTGGTGTCATTGTGCAGACGTTCCAGGTTCCTAGTTTAAGAGCTGGTCTTGTGTGTTTGGATGTTTTCTTTTCTTTCTTGCCTGGTGCTATAGTTGAAGCCTGCTTGTTGGTTTTATCCTAATCCCCATGCACCCAACAAGGAAGGCAGACTGTGGCAGGACAGTACCTGTCTGGCTGGGGGCTGCTCAGCTTAAGGCAAGCGGTAACTGTTCAATGAGATCTGAAAATCCCTCCCACCATTAGAAGCAACCCCTGGCGCCATATTCTATGCCAATTGAGCACTATGGCTTATCACCGGTAGACTGCTGCTTCCCGTGTTGTTTTGACGCTGTGAGGTGAAGCTGGAGCGTCCTCTCCAGGGTGCAAGCCAGGGCAGGGTAATGTGGAGAACCAACTGTTGCCCAGGTGGTAGGTCCCCCCCTCTCCATACTGGTGGTGGATCCAAAGGAATGGCAAAGCCGATACAGTTTGGCACCAGCAGTGTTGCAGGAGTTGCCAGAACAATGCTGAATACAGCAGCGGACCATCTTAGGGACTCCGACTCTGGATTTTTCCTCAGTGTTGACTCCCGAAGCCTTTCCCATGACCAGGTATGTTGCAAGGCAGTGGAGGTTTGGAATCAGGGTTTTTCTTCTCCTAGATGAGCTAGGGCTCCCAGGTTACTGAGCCTCATCTACCCGAAGCAATTGGTTTTAAGGTGCCAGAGACCCGTCCTCGCTCCTTCTCCTGTCAGTAAAAGCAGTTCCGCCAGACTTGAGACCAAGCCACACAAGCAGGCCAGGAGATGGATTTGGTTGTCAGAGGCTATTTGAGATGCACGCCATAAGGAGCATTTTATAAGCACTGGGAGCTTACCCCCAGCACCACCCCCCGGCTATGACAGCCTTGAGAACCAGAAATACACACAGCATAATAGAAAAGGAGTTACCCAGGGAAATAAAAATACTTAGATAACTTTATATACAACATAGGCTACTACTAGGTTAAATAGATTAGATTAGATTAGATTCAACTTTATTGTCATTACACATGTATGAATACAAGGTAACGAAACACAGTTTAGCATCCAATCAGAAGTGCAAAGGACAGCAGTGCAGTATATACAGTAATTGACAGTATGTACAATTTAAGCAAATATATACAGATAGGTCAGTGTAGAAAGTTAGAGTACAGTTATGTGCAAATAATGTACAATAAATTAGGTGGGCAGTTACAGTATGTACAGGTGAGGGTGGTAAGAGATGGGAATAAGTTAGCATAATTACAGAAGAGCAAAGTACAGTTGAAGTGAAGTAAGCAGCAGACAATCTATACAAAGTGGCAATATACAGAAAAACAGTATGTAGATAAATATGTATTGACAATATACAGAAGAGCAGTATGTAGATACAGTACATATGTATTGACAATATACAAAACAGTATGTAGTTAAATATGTGATGATAATGTACAGAAGAGCAGTATGTATCAATATATAATGACAATATGCAGATATGATATATATGTGTATACAGTTTGAGGAAGCACGGGGGGGAGGGGGTGTTAATGGGGAGAGAAGTGGAGGTTCAGCGGGGAACTAAGTTCAATAACGTGACAGCTGTTGGAAAGAATCTGTTCCTAAACCTGCTGGTTCTAGTCCGAAGGCTTCTGAAACGCCTTCTGGAGGGGAGAAGCTGGAACAGTCCAAGAGCAGGATGGGTGGAGTCCCTAAGAATGCTGCCTGCCCGGCGCAGACATCTTTTCCTGTAGACGTCCTCTATAGCTGGAAGTGGAGTCCCTGTGATGCGTTGGGCAGTTTTCACCACCCGCTGCAGCGCCTTATGGTCAGCGACAGGGCAGCTCCCATACCAGACTGTGACACAGTTGGTCAAGGTGCTCTCTATCACGCAGCGGTAGAAGTTGCCCAGGATGTCAGTTGACAGATGGTTCTTCTTCAGTGTCCTCAAGAAGAAGAAGAGGCGCTGATGGGCCTTCTTGATCAGGCTGGTGGTGTTAACTGACCAGAACAGGTCCTCCGAAATGTGGGTCCCCAGGAATTTGAAGCTGGAGACACGTTCAACAGCCATGCCTTTGATATGGATGGGGTCATGTGTCTCTCCCCTCTCCTTCCTGTAGTCCACTATGAGCTCCTTGGTTTCGCTGGTGTTAAGGAGCAGGTTATTGTCAGCGCACCAAGTAGCCAAGTGCTCAACCTCTGCCCTGTAGTCTGACTCATCGTTGTTTCTGATGAGTCCGATCACCGTGGTGTCATTTGCGAACTTTATGATGGAATTGGATCCATACATGGGCCTGCAGTCATGGGTGAAGAGGGAGTAGAGGAATGGGCTGAGCACACAGCCCTGTGGTACACCAGTGTTGAGTGTGATGATGGAAGAACGGCTGGGGCCTGACCTAACATGCTGGGGTCTGTTGGTCAAAAAATCCATGATCCAGTTGCAGGTGGAGGTACTGATTTCCAGGTCCCCAAGTTTAGTGATCAACTTGGAGGGGATGACTGTGTTGAATGCTGAGCTGAAGTCAACAAACAGTATTCTTGTGTAGGTGTTCTTGTCATCCAGATGTGAGAGTACACAGTGCAGCGCTGTAGAAACCGCATCCTCTGTACTCCTAAATAGATGATGAATAGATGATGATAAATAGATGATGAGCCTTATGAGTCTATGGATAGTACTGACTGTACAGAAAAGGATTATAAGCCACAGGGTGAAATACAAGATACCAATTATACTGTAAGGTGCAGTATGGCAGCATTGTTATGACCAAAATTCAACATTAGAGTGAGTTATTGTACAGTGTAGTGTTGACCCTGGGTTCCAATTTATAAAATCATTCTTTGCTGAGGAAAAATCATTTCACAGCAAAAGTCTGGTCATAAACTGCTTTTCTCACCCAAGCACCAGAGCTGTAACACAACCCATCAGCCATAAAGTGGAAGTAAATCCCTTCTCCAGGACTTAGTCATTTCTCCCTTTCATCTATTTGTCAAAGGAATGCCCCAGTCTTACATTGCCCTCTTGTGGACAACACAGGAATGTTTTTCTCTCTCTCTGCAGTTGAAGTTATAAATTGTGGACAATAAATTAAATATTTCTGTTCTCAAGATTCTGATTTTTCAGGAAATATTTCTCAGGACACCACTGGAGACATTGCTGAACTCTGGGATGAATAACACAGGGTTACAAAAATAAATTTTTTTGTAAGTTGTCTGTGTTTTTTCAACTGATTTAAGACAATTTTGCACCGCTGAATCTGAAAATGACAATCGTTTCTCTTGATCAGGTGCTAAGTAAAAACCTGTACTTGCTTAGTACTGTGCATATACTTACCTTTATATAAAGGTAAGTGCATGTAAATTGAATGTTATGTCATCATTGTTCAAAATTCAGAGAATTTCAAGACATAAAAAATAATTTTGCATCATATAAAGCGAAAATACCCGTACATGTAAACAAAAATGTATAAAACAACATATGGCCATAATTCAAAAAGTTGACCTGATTGAGCAAAACCAATGTGATTTTTTGATTCAGCACATCAAAATTGTCCTAAATCAGCTAAAAAACCTTAGACAATAAATTTGGTGTTGACCAGTGTAATTGTGGTTTGAAATGCTTTTATTGATATGATTTGATATGTGTTGTTTTATTTTCAGGAAGAAATTATTTTTTTAAGCTTACCATCAAGAAATTAATCTCATGTACAATGTAGAGACCTTGTGTGTTCCTTTATCAAGTAGGATATGTTGGTCACTGAAGTTTAAAGAATTTATGTTTTAATCAGCAGCATATATGTGTTTTAGGAGAACTTCACTTTTCATGTCAAATTTCTCTCCTTCTCCCTCTGGGAGACCCCCGCCTCAGGAATTTGAACTGACCATTGGGTTTCCAAACCTATCTTCATTGCCTTTTTTAGTTTGGTTCATGACTTCTGCTGAACAAAGAAGCTCGATGTAATTGGTCCAGCTCGGTTTTCATGAAATTCAGTGAGATCCTGCCACACCCGATAAAAAAAACTTTTCTTTTGTTTCTCAGTTGTTGGGTGGTGGTCAGCCTGGAAGAATATCCTGCTTTCCCATTTTTTTTTTCTCTCCTTGAAGTAGGCCCAGAGCCTCACATGCTCTGTGAAAATTCTTTTTCTTTTCTTTAAAGTTCGCTTTTCCTTATTTTAATCCTTTTCCTTAAATTTCCGGAATGTGCAATTGATGAGGCCGGTTTGTCTCAAAGCAGCTTTATTACACATTCTCCAACATCTCAAAGTAGAAAGAGCCCATCACAGGAAACTCGCGTCCCTTAAATACCCGGGACTCTCACAGCTCACAAGTCACTTTGCATCACAAGTCACATTGCATTATAATCACGTCACTTTGCAACACAAGTCACATTGCATTATAATCACCAGTAACAATGCATCTCCTCTATAATCCCCTAATATCACCCCCACAGTCTCAGGCCCTGCATACCAAAGCTAACACCTTCACAGCTTCCTGTTATCTCCAAGGAAATTCTGTCTTTGTTCTTATCTCAAATGTGAGGCCTTAAATAAGTCACAAAGTAGGTCACATGTGTGGCCACACTACCCCCCGCAAACATTTAGATCGAACAACCGAATAACAGTTTGCATGCTGTGATAACATCATTGCACATCAATTCACATGCTGCTTGGGCCTCAGTCTTCTCCTGTATCTGCTGTAACCAGGTTTCACCGCCTCCACGGCGCCGTCATGCTGGGGAGCTGCTGTCTGAGGGTGCAAACTTTTGTCAGTCTCTGCGGGTGATCTGGGGAAATATTACTCTGGGAAACACCCCGTGGTGGCCTGCCACGTCGAGGGGCCCTTGCCAACAGCACTTGCTCGTCCGCCACCACAAAAGCGGGTTTGAGTCTGTTTATGCCAACCTTTTCCCTCCTACCCCCCAAATCTAGCAAAAAATGCTTGTCCCCTGTTTCCAACACTCTGAACGGCCCATCATAAGGTGGTTGCAGTGGTGTGCAATGCGCGTCATGTCTGATAAAAACAAACTCCGCGTTTTTCAAAGCTTTGGGCACAAAAACGTGCGGAAAACTGTGATGGACGGGGCCCGGCAGCGTGCCTGCATCAACGCTACACTGCAACAGCTGAGACGGGGAACTGCTTGGCGCAGGATTATCCAGGGGAAACTCCCCGGGTAGCCGAAGTGGCTGCGCGAAAATGAGTTCCGCTGGGGAAGCCTCTAAGTCTTCCTTAGGCGCAGAACGCAACCCCAATAAAACCCACGGAAGTTTGTCCACCCAATTTGCATCCGTCAGTGACGCTCTAAGTGCTGCTTTCAATGACCTGTGAAAAAGTTCGCACAACCCATTAGCCTGCGGATTGTACGCGGTTGTACGGTGAATTGTGACACCTAGGCTGCGGGCCATTGTTGACCAAAGTTCAGAAACAAATTGCGGGCCTCTGTCGGATGTAATGTCCGACGGGACTCCAAAACGCGCCACCCATGCCGTTACAAATGCGCGCGCTACCTCCTCGGCTGTGGTTGGCGCCAAAGGGACCACCTCCGGCCAGCGCGTGGTGCGGTCCACCATGGTCAGAAGGTGCGTGTACCCCTGTGATGGCGAGAAGGGGCCCACGAGGTCCACGTGAACGTGGTCGAACCTCTTGGAAGGAATGAGAAATGGCTCCAATGGAGCCTTCGTGTGCCTGTGTATCTTGGCCCGTTGGCACACCATGCAGGCTGCCGCCCACTCCTTAACTTGTTTGCGAAGGCCGGGCCACACGAATTTTTCCGCTACCATTTTGACCAACGTGCGAACCCCCGGGTGCGCCACAGAATGAATCGAGTCGAAAACGTGGCGGCGCCATGCTGCCGGTACCACGGGACACGGTCGTCCCATGGAGACATCGCAGATTAAGGGGGGCTTGCTGTCTTGCAGCTCCCTGCTCTCCAGCCTTAACCCTGTTGGTCCAGACTGGAGCGCGCGCACATCCGCGTCACTACCTTGCTCCGTGGCCATGGCTGTTTAATCTATCCCCACGCAGACGGGGGCAGCCACGGCGCGTGAGAGGCAGTCTGCCACTACGTTCACTTTACCCGACACGTGCTGAATATCGGTTGTAAACTCTGAAATCGCGGCTAACTGCCTCTGTTGCTGGCCTGACCACAGCTCTGAAACTTTGGCCATCGCGAATGTTAGCGGCTTGTGGTCAACGAACGCAGTGAAACAGCGCCCTTCTAGCCAGAACTGGAAGTGGCAAATGGCCAAGTGGAGAGCCAGCAACTCCCTGTCGAACACGCTGTATTTACGCTCACTATCGCGCAAAGTCCTGCTGAAAAAGGCGAGCGGTTGCCAGGCTCCGGCTACATGCTGCTCCACGACCGCCTCTATGGCCACATCTGACGCGTCAGTAGTGAGCGCTATGCGGGCTGTTGGGTGTGGGTGTGCCAACAACGCAGCATTTGCCAAGGCTGCTTTTACCACCGAGAACGCTCGCTCCCGCTCCAGGGACCACTTGTCCTTATTCGCGGGTTTCTGTTTTTTGAGCACGGCATAAAGCGGTTGCATGAGTTGCGCTGCGCGGGGGAGGAAACGGTTATAAAAATTCACCATTCCCAAAAACTCCTGTAACGCCCTGACCGTTTGCGACCAGGGGAAATTTGCTACCGTGCGCACTTTGTCAGGAAGCGGAACCGCTCCTTCGGGGGAGACGCGGTGTCCTAAAAAATCGATCTGTGCCACCCCGAACTGACACTTCGCTGGGTTGATTATTAACCCGTGATCTCCCAACCTCCGGAAAGCTGTCGCCAGGTGGGTTTTGTGTTCGTCTTCGGACGCGCTGGCTACCAAAATATTGTCCAAGTAGACGAACACGAAAGGGAGATCGCGCAGCACCGCGTCCATCATGCGTTGGAAGGTCTGTGCAGCCCCTTTCAGCCCGAATGGCATGCGCAAAAACTCGAATAGGCCAAATGGAGTTATTACTGCTGTTTTGGGTATGTCCTCAGTGCGCACTGGGACTTGGTGGTAACCGCGGACCAAATCTATCTTAGAAAAAACACGCACCCCTGCCAAATGAACGGAAAAATCTTGGATATGCGGGATTGGGTAGCGGTCATGCACCGTAGCATTGTTTAACCTGCGGAAATCCCCGCAAGGTCGCCACGAGCCATCAGCCTTCGGGACCATGTGTAGCGGGGAAGCCCATGGACTGTTCGAACGCCGGATTATGCCCAACCTCTCCAGGTTGGCGAACTCCTCACGCGCTATGGCCAGTTTAGCTGCGTCCAAGCGCCGAGCTTTTGCAAAAACGGGTGGTCCGGTAGTGGCAATAAAATGTTCCACCCCGTGTTTAGCGACGGTTGCCGAAAATGTTGGGACCGTGAGTGCTGGGAACTGAGTGAGCAGTGTGTGGAACTTACTGCTTGCAGCTGTGACGTTGGCTTGTGCTGTTGGCGGGGCCACTCGTGCTGTACAGGGAATAGAATCAAAAGAAAGTGCATTAACCAGGCGCCTGTTAGCGAGATCAACCAACAAACCATGTGAGCACAAAAAAATCAGCCCCCAACATATTGAAATTCACTGCTGCTATAATAAAAGTCCACTCAAATGTATGGCCGTGTAGAGACAAAAGTAGAGTCCTCTCACCAAAGGTCTTAATCTCCGAGCCGTTCGCTGCTGACACCCCGGGACCTCTGGAACCTGTCTGCCTGTCCGCGTAGGAAGGTGTGATGAAACTCAACTGGGAGCCTGTGACCACGAGGAAATGCCTCCCCGAGCGTGCGTTCAACAAGTAGAGCAGCTTGTTCTCCTCCCCGAGGGTCGAGGCTGCTACCGACCCCCGGTCTTGGCGTTTCCCGAACGCTTGAACTGGCACGGTGGTACACATTTGCGTGCCCTCTCTGCGAAGCGGCAATGGTAGAAACAAAGGGTGTCTCCTCCGTGTTCCCTGGCCCCCGCCGCCACCATCGTCGGTGGTTCTGCTACCGCTGCCCCTGGCCCCCTGCCATCTCCGGTCGTCACGCCGAGTTCCGCTGCTGCAGCCGTGGCCGCGCGCTGTCTGCTGGCGTTGACAATTCGCTGCGCCTCCCGGGCCAGCGTGCAGTAGTTCCGCTGGGCCAACAACGGTGAACTGGCCAGGGTTGCTCTCGTCGCCGACGGTAGGGTCCTGAGGAAAAGGTGGGTAAAGATGAAGTGGTCATCGGCTGAGCCTTTCAACCTCAACATCTTCTCCATCAGGTCAACGGGCGTGTCATCTCCCAACTCAGTCAGCGCCAGGAGTCTGTCTGCTCTCTCCTCAACCGAGAGGGTGAAGTGCTGGATGAGTGCAGCCTTCAACACGCCGTATTTGTTGGTGGACGGCGGCTGCTCCAGAAGGCTCTCCACATGCTGGGACGTGTGGTTATCAAGTTTTGCGACCACATGGTAGAATTTTGTGTCATCCACCGATATCCCCCGGAGGTTGAACTGTGCCTCAACCAAGTGGAACCAGGAGCGTGGATTGTTCTGCCAAAGGTCCAGTAGCTGGACCGTAGCAGCATTCGCTTGGCCGGGGGCTCCGGATGAGGCTGGCCCCGGGGAATTCTCCTCTTGCTGCATGCTACGTCTTGGGTCACCAGTGTGGGAATGTGCAATTGATGAGGCCAGTTTGTCTCAAAGCAGCTTTATTACACATTCTCCAACATCTCAAAGTAGAAAGAGCCCATCACAGGAAACTCGCGTCCCTTAAATACCCGGGACTCTCACAGCTCACAAGTCACTTTGCATCACAAGTCACATTGCATTATAATCACCAGTAACAATGCATCTCCTCTATAATCCCTTAATATCACCCCCACAGTCTCAGGCCCTGCATACCAAAGCTAACACCTTCACAGCTTCCTGTTATCTCCAAGGAAATTCTGTCTTTGTTCTTATCTCAAATGTGAGGCCTTAAATAAGTCACAAAGTAGGTCACATGTGTGGCCACAGTGTTAAGATTTTGTTTGATTGTTACTAAGCTTAAACCAACTCATTCAAGCCACAATGCATCAAAAGAAACAGACCTGTGATGTGTTTTGTCTCAATTTGACTTTCTGATTGGGCTTTGAACAATAAATAAATATTTTTGAGAATTTAGCAACCGGGCCAAATTCTTTTTCAGTCCATAGAGAAGACCTCACCCAGCTTGCTGAAGAACCAGCCCGGTTGCGATCTCAGGAGCACGGCCTTGTGGTAGAACCTGTCTACCAGCATCTCTAGCAACAGAATCCACGGACATCCAGCTGAAATAGGTTGGCACGTGGGGGCCCTGCTGCCACCAGGGACATGATCTGATGGCTTGGCTGATGGTCTGTTGCTCAATTTAAACTTAATTCTTCAGAATATTCCTGGTATAGTTTCTTTAAACCTAAGATTTGCAAACTCCTTTGATAATGTCAAATGCATTTTGTCCTTACATTAATCTACGTTCCTTTTCAGAGTAACACCAATTTTCCTTTTTATAAATAGTTTACGCATCGTTCCATCCATCCATCCATCTTCTACCGCTTAATCCTTTCGGGTCGCGGGGGGGCTGGAGCCTATCCCAGCATCTTTGGGCGAGAGGCAGGGTACACCCTGGACAGATCGCCAGTCCATCACAGGGCCAACACAGAGAGACAGACAACCATTCACTTCCACATCCATACCTAAGGACAATTTAGAATCCCCAGTTTTGATGCCAATTAACCTAACTTGCATGTTTTTGGCATGTGGGAGGAAACCGGAGTGCCCGGAGTAAACCCACGCAGACACGGGGAGAACATGCAAACTCCACACAGAAGGGTCACCGATGGTCTGGGGGTGGGATCGAACCCACGATGGTCAAGGGTGGAATCGATCCCATGACCTTCTTGCTGTGCTGCCACTGTGCTAACCACTGCGCCACCGTGCTGCCCTTTTACGCATCGTTTTCTTCATAAAATTGCATCCACTTTTCTTAACCAATGCTATCTTATGGTTTCCAATTTCCAGGATATTGCCAAGTTTTTTTTATATAGTAGCAGTTGTACAGGAAATGGGTCAATTGGGTCAAATCTTGCTCACTCTTTGGAACACCATGTCGCAACAAACTGGTCTCCATCTCTCTAAACAAAAGAAGCAAATGTTTTTCTTCTGGTGTCACTGGATCCAACAAACTCCTGGCAGATCATTTTTATGTCCAGTTTGTCCAGTCTCTCTTTATGGACATTACAGACAACCACATTGTTCAGTCTGTCTTTAGGGGCTTCATAGCAAAAGGGTGAATACTGTACATATGCATATGCCAATGTATGTTTTTAATTTTTTTTGTGTGTTTTCATATTTGTCTCATTTTGTTTCACAAATGTAGACTATTTTTTTTCAAATTATTATATAAAATCCCAATTAAATACATATAAATTACAGGCTGTAATGTAGCAAAATAGGTAAAAAGCAAGAGGGGGGAATACTTTTGCAAGGCACTGTATTTTTTCAGTAGTCTAAATAAGAGAGTTCTCCTTATTTCATCACACTAAACAAAAGCTCAACAGACTTATCTGAGACTCTATGTGTCTGGTTGACTGACTGTGTCCCTCAGTGCCCAGCTCTCTGCCCTGACTTCGCTGTCCCTAATGAAACAATTATTAAGCATTTCCATAAACTCCTCATTCCTTTATATGGACATTTTTCAACAAACTGCCTTAATATTATTGGGATCTTTCTACTTACTTGTTGTTTCGGTGCATTGAAAAATGACCAGATGTCTGTTACTTTTTTTTTTCTCTGCCATAACTGGACTATGTAAAACATGCCGGCAGACTTTGGACAAATGAGATGAAATATCCCTTTTCATGTTCTGTATGTGACTGCTGATAACATGGACTGATAAATAACTATCTTAAATAACTTAACCATTCTCTCATTAAGCTTTCAATGCACTTACTCCTAACTGCTCTCTGTGTGTCTGTCTGTGTGTGTGTAAGTTGCTGCAACAGCCTGGCCCAGAGAAACAGATTGGACTAAACCAGTGCTTCTCAATTATTTTTTGCAAAGCCCCCCCTAGGAAAGAGAAAGTATTTTGCGCCCCCCCCCCCCCACTCGCCGCGGTGACTATTAATAAGATCATTATCTATAAAAATTGTATAAGTATACCTAAAATTGTATCCTTTTTAACATTAACAAAAGAAAAAAGCAATATAAATCAACTTTCAACAAATATTAACTTTATTATGCCACACAGAAACCCTGTTATAGTCTAAAACAGAAAAAAAAACAAACAAAGTGCATCAAAGTGCCTGAAATAAAAAATATGTCAATCCTTATTTAAACTAGAAACATTTTTGACCAACTGAACCATTTGATGCTGAGAAAAATAATTCAATCAATAAATAATATTAAATGTAAATTGATCTGGAACATTAACACAGGAGCACCAATATATTTAACAATTGTGTGGGGTTTTTTGCACTATGCAATTTGGTACGCCACTTTAAATGATGCTAAAAGTGCTCGCTGGTTTACTGATGTAGCGTTCACAAAGCGGGATGATTGTTGGCCGTACTCCGCACGTTTTCGCTGAAAAAAATCAAGCGGCTTATCAATGTGTTGAGGATGTAATGTCTGTAGGTGACGTCTTAATTTATTTGGCTTCATGCTGTCCGCTGCAAACATTTTCAGACACAGTAAACACACCGGTCTTTCCTCGTCTCCCACCGTAGTCAGAGTGAAGCCAAGCGCTAGATAAGCTTCGTCATATTTCCTCGTCTTAGCTTTTGGGAGACTTTCATTTGTCTCTTTACCTGTGTCGCTCTCCGCCTTTCTTTTCGTTGCTGTTAAATATTTCTCCATGGTGTCTCTCGAGGGGTTTGTTGACAGCAATTTAAAAAGTTTTAAACTCCCGCACAGACTTTGACAATGAGAGCGCCACTGCACCACCTGCTGCCGTGGATGTGCAATTACACTTTACACGGCAAAAGCAAAGCCTGTTCCCCGGGGTCATACGCGCCCCCCCGGCATCGCATCGCGCCCCCACTATTTGAGAAGGACTGGACTAAACTACTGTGAGAATGGGGGGAGTCTTATCTTTCAATAATTATAAAAGTCAAACAATGTATTTTTAAGTCACACCACTTGTATTGTGCCTTCAACGAACATTAATATGCTATTCAAATAAAACATGTTTGTGTTTACAATGTGATTTTTTGGGGGGGACAGCATTATGGAAGGGGGGGGCATGACCCCTGCGTCCCCCCCGGGATTTACACCGTTGTTAGTATTTAGTATCAAGACGTGCTTAGCAGTCCTAATTGCCTAACTGTGTGTTGGTGTGTGTGTTATTAGCATCCATTAGTATTAGGATTGAGTTATTGTTACTGTTGTGGAGAGTGTGAAATGAGAAGACAGGTTTACGAGCAGACGACATTTATTACACTCTCTCATCAGTCATACACAGAAAAAGCATGACACAGTCAAACTCCTTTTATCCCAACCGCTCATCTCACATTTGCATGACATTTAGCTTCACAATACATTCAACCTTAACCCCCCCCCCCCCCCCCCGACTCCTTCTTCCTGCCAACTCCCCATGATCTCCCTGACTATTGTCCTCCTCTGTTTACCCTCTGCACCCTGACTGAGATGCTGTCTGAGCTGACTCACCCAAGTCTCTACACCCCCCCCCCCCAGACAGAGTTTCAGTTGTCACGCCTTTTGGGCTTCAGTCTCCTCCCATATCTGCTGAAACGGGGGTTTCTGCGCCGGCGGGGGGCTGCTGGAAGTGTGTCTGACTGTGGGTGGGCCATGGCGAGGGGGGAGAAACTCCGCTTTGCCCATGTGGCAAAAATTCCCCGGGCAGCCGCAGTGGCTGAGAAAAAAACAGCTCTGCTGGGGAAGCCTCCAAATCCTCTTTTGGTGCGGAATGCAACCCCAGTAAAACCCACGGCAACTGGTCTACCCAATTTGCATCCGTCAACGAAGCCCTGAGTGCTGCTTTCAGTGACTGTGACGACGGAGTGTCACCACTGTTATGGTTTATTGTATGTTTAACTATATTATTTGTGTAATATTTGTAAATGTTAATGATTGTTTGTTGAATGTGTACATATTATTTTTAGGATCTGTTTTTGACTATTTGGATTGCCTTTTGTGAGATAATTGTTATGTTTGATTATTTGGGTAAAACAAGTGGTGATCATTATCCACATACCTTTGCCAGCATGCTCCCTGATGGTGTCCAGGCAAAAGACTCTTTAGGGGTTGAAGGCTTTTTAAAGGATACCAGCAGGAAGGGAGCATGTGATGGTAAGTTTAGGGGTGATTTAAAAATGTGTAAATAGGGGATTAAATTATTTATTGAATTATTTATGGTATTGTAGCGAACTCAATATGAGCACCCTACTTGGCTTGCCAAGTGGGTTGACCCTATTGGCGACACAGGTAGGGTGCGGGACTCCGGAGCGGGAGGCGTGAGTTCGAATCTCCCGGTGGGACGTCGCCATGTCGAGCAGCACGTTACATTGGTGTCAGAAGTGGGATCTCCTGTCCAAAGCAGTAATGGGGTGCTGACATCGGGACGATGTCGAGAACCAGAGGGGAGTAGTGTAGCGAACTCAATATGAGCACCCTACTTGGCTTGCCAAGTGGGTTGACCCTATTGGCGACACAGGTAGGGTGCGGGACTCCGGAGCGGGAGGCGTGAGTTCGAATCTCCCGGTGGGACGTCGCCATGTCGAGCAGCACGTTACAGTATTATTTATTCTGTATTATTTATATGCATTTTGTAAATAGGTGGGGATTATTTATGGACTTCTAGATGCTACTGGGTATGTGTGAAAAATGGAAAATGTTTATTGTCTTACCTGGGGTTATAGTAGGGGCTAATTAGTCCTAATTGTCTCACACAGTATAACAGGTGTTGGTTATTGGGAGAGGGGAGAGTCGTGTCGGTGTGAAGATATGGTATGTTCACTGAAGTTGTTACCTGTGAAGTTTTTTTTGGAATAAAATGAAAAATTGCTGATTGCCAGTTGCCTCAAAGCCTTCATTTATGAGAGACTGCTCAGCTACGTTACAGTGACCTATGAAAACGCTCGCATAACCTATTGGCCTGTGGGTTGTACGTGGCTGTGTGATGAATTGCAACACCCAGGCTGCGGGCCATCGCGGACCAAAGGTCGGAAACAAACTGAGGGCCCCTATCAGACGTGATGTCCGACAGGACTCCAAAACGCGCCACCCATGTTGTCAAAAAAGCGCGCGCCACGTCCACGGACGTGGTTGCCGCCAGCGGGACTGCTTCTGGCCAGCGTGTGGTGCGGTCCACCACTGTCAGAAGGTGCGTGCACCCCTGCGATGGCAGGAGGGGGCCTACGAGGTCCACGTGAACATGGTTGAATCTTTTAGCCGGTATACTAAACGGCTCCAAAGGAGCCTTCGTTTGTCTGTGTACTTTGGCTCGTTGGCACGCTACGCAGGCTGCAGCCCACTCTTTCACTTGTTTGCGCAGGCCTGGCCACACAAGCTTCGCTCCCACCATTTTGACTGACGCGGGCACTCCTGGGTGCGCCAGAGTGTGAACTGACTCAAACACGCGGCGGTGCCACGCGACCGGGACCACCAGGCGCGGGTGTCCCGTGGAGACGTCGCAGATTAGGGGGGGCTTGCTGTCTTGCAGTACTCTGCTCTCCAGCCTTAACCCTGTTGGTCCAGACTGGAGCGCGCGCACGTCCGCATCAGCAATCTGCTCTGCAGCCATGGCTGTATAATCTATCCCTACGCAGACCAGGGCCACTACCGCGCGCAAGAGGCAGTCCTCTCGCGTGCCTGATTGGTTAATGTTATAACCAATCAGGCTAAGCAGGAATGCGTTCATAGCTAGAAACGTTCTGCCCAAACTCGTCTTTTTTGTGTGTGTGTGTGTGTGGTGGGTGGCGCTTAACTGGAAATTCACAGCAGAAAAACACAAGCTTGAGACGTTTGGGTGATTTCACTCTTGATATGTCTTGTAAGTCACAAAACACATGTTACAGATATGTTAACAGAAAAAAAAAACTTTTTGGTGGAGTGTCACTTTAAGTCTTGAATACATATACTACTCACAAAATGTTCGGGATACTATTTGGCTTCCGGGTGAAATTTATGGAAAATGTAAAAAGTTCATGCTACAGTGATATAATATCATCAAAGTAGGGTATTTAAGCAGAAGCATGCAATGGTGATTTTCTCATCTGAATTTATTGAAACAAAAGCCAACAACAGTGGTGGGTATACCACAACCAAAAATGTCATTGTCTCAATAACTTGTCATGTGTCCTTGAGCATCAATTACAGCTTGACAACGATGTCTCATGCTGTTCACAAGTCAACTTATTGTTTGCTGAGGCATGACATTCCACTCTTCTTGAAGGGTAGCGCTCAGGCCATTGAGGTTGTGGGGTGCAGGGTGTCAGAGCGTGGGTTTGAATCATGCCCTTGCTTTAAGGTTGGTATTTTGGGTTCTTCTGTATTTATTAGTGCTAATATTATTATCATTAGTATTATCATGTTCTTGTTTTATGTATCCATGTCTTGTCCTCAGTTCCTGGTTTAATAGCATTATTATTTTCATCATCATGGTTTTTCTCAGTTCCACCTGATTTGGGCTTTTACTCTGACAATGTTCTGTTTATGTCCACCTTAGCCTAATCCGTATTAATTTCTTGATTATCCACATCTGTTTTTGTTTTAGTAATTAATCCAGCCTTATTTAATGATCATCGCCCATCACCTGGTGCGACAACCTTGAGTCATTTTGGCATCTCACACACGCTTCTGCCTGTCTTGCCCTGTCAACCTGTTTGCCATGCCTACGTAGCTTGTGTTTTTTGTTGAGCTCACGTGCTGCTTTACTTTTTGCCTGCTTAGCACATTAAAAACTATGGTTTATCAAATTCGCCTGGTGTTTGGGTCCTCATCTTCTTCGCCCCAGAGGGGCTTTTATGACCGAAGGTCGCCGCCAGTCCAGGACCCAGCAGGAGAATGAAGGAGGAGAAAAAAAGTGGAGTCGGGATGAGATAGAGGTGGTGGCAATTATTGAGGACATGGCTGCCGGTGCTCGGAGCAGCTCTTCCCATGAGAATAAGATGAGATAAGATAAGATAAGATAAGCTGAGATAAGATAAGCCTTTATTAGTCCCACAATGGGGAAATTCCAGGATTGCAACAGCACGGGGACAGCAACACTCAGAGCAACAATCAAGAAGACAAGAAAACAAGAGCAGCGAATATACATATGTACACATAAATATATAAATATATATACACACAGTGTGGAGCATTGTAGCTAGATGGAATAAACAGCATAACCGTCTACTTAGTTATCCTACATACTATGAATATGTACCCATACATATTGTCACCCTCCATAGCGACTGATATTGTCCTAGTTGTATACTGGAGGGGACAATTGTGTAAGTCTATTGCTTCTTTTGCATTCAATACTATTATGTCGTCAAGTTTTTTTTTTTTTTTTTTTGCTATCTCTGCCAGCAGCCCTGCTTAGGTTGCTGGGGTGGAGTCGCCAATCTGTTCTCATCCAGGCTGAGCATGCGCTCTCACCCCCATGTAGAGAACCTCACCCTCCCTTCACTACCCCTGTTTCCCATGTCTCCTCATTGGAGGCAGCAGCCCTCCTGCCACTGCCACCCAAGCCTGCAGAGTCCGCCGCCGAGAAGGAAGAGCTTTGTGAATCTCAGTTGGTGTTGGGTGGGTCCGGGTGGAAGAAAGACACCGGGAGACGCCACTCCTCTCGACGTCACGTACCTCCAGCTCCGACACTTTGTCAGATGAGCTCCATCATTTCTAGGGAGGACTCGTCCAACTTCACTGCGGTGGCAGAATGGGAACAGAGGCAAGTACCTTTCCATTTTTTAACATCTACCACAAAAGGGTTTTGTCCTGTTCCCGGTGAAGGGGCTCAGCAGCAGTTAATAACAACCACTGCTGAGCTCTCTCCACCATTATCTGCTGCCACTTCTGCCACCGCTGTTTCCATTCCTCCATCCTTACCTGCATCTCCTGTGTCCCCTTGTGTTTTTTCTGAATGTCTGCCGATACAGGGTGGCAACCGGGTTATTTGAGAAGAGCCCACATTTCCTTGGACCCAGTGGTTTGCTGGATTGGGGCTGCGGCATTGGAACCCCTGTATGGAGGGGACAAGGAGGAGCAGTAGGAGCACCAAGGGAGGCCAGGAAGGAGCTTATGCTGGACTACAAACCGTAGCTCTTTCCGGAGTATGTGTCCCAGCTGGGTTGGAACCAACTGGAAATGGATGTACCAGCTCCACGGCACCTCCCAGCTTCAGCACCTGCTCCACAGCACCTCCCAGTTCCTGTACTAGCCCCACAGCACCTTCCAGCTCTGGTACCTGAGCCATGGCACCTTCCAGCTTCAGTATCTGTTCCGCAGCGCCTCCCAGCTCCAGTACCTGCTCCACGGTGCCTCCCAGCTCCAGTACCTGCTCCATGGCACCTCCTAGGTCCAGTATCTTCTCCACGGCACCTTCCAGCTCCAGTAATTGCTCCATGGCACCTCCCAGCTCCAGTACCTCTTCCATTGGTAGCTCAGCCAGAGCCTACTATTTCAGCATTTGATCCTGAGGTGGTCACCCCGGCAGCAGGAGATCAGGAGTTAAGGCAAGTATCTTTTCATTTATGTTCAAACACCATTTTTGAAAAGAATTGTCTTGCTCCTGATGGAGGGACCCAAGCGTGCATTCCACCAGGTGCTGTGTCCTCCCCACCAGTCTCTGCTGCTAATGACTGTGGTGTCACCTCACTGACCTCCTGTTTCCCTCCATCATCCAAGTGGGCATGTCGAGGATGGGGTCGCAGGAGGACCATGCTCCAGCCTTGACCCTGAAGTGAGGAGACCTCCAGCCATTGTCCCAGAGGTCAGGAGACCTCCAGCCATTGCTTCAGAGGTCAGGAGACCTCCAGCCATTGTCCCAGAGGTCAGGAGACCTCCAACCGTTGCTTCATTTTTGTGTTCTTTAATTTATCTTTTAAATCAGACTGCTACACTGACAAGCGTGTAAAATGCTCTTGTGTGATTGGTCGTTTTTCAGCTGTGACATTTTTTGCTGCCTTTGACAGCAGTGTGGATTTATCCTCTCTTGAAGACACTGAGAGTTTGGTCTACACTTTTAACTCATACTGTTCAAGCATCTTAGATGTAGTTGCTCCCCTGAAAACCAGGACTGTCCGTGCTGTTAATTCATCTCCTTGGTTAAATGAAGATCTTTGTTGTTTTAGACGTAAATGTCAGAGGGTGGAAAGACTGTGGAAGTCCACTAAACTTGAGGTGCATCGGTTGTACCTTAAGGAACTCTTAATTGAATTTAACAATATGATTAAAATGGCAAGGAGTTCTTATTTTTCCAGCATCATCTCCTCCAGTAGTAACAATATAAAGATCCTCTTCAGTACAATAAGCAGTATTGTTTACCCTGTCACTTCTGCTCCCCCTGTTCATTCAATTAAGTTTCTTTCCTTCTTCGTTGGCAAGGTTATTGCTGTTGGGGCTGGTTTTACTCATTCCTCCTCCCCAATCCTTGATTGTCCCAATAGACAGGCCATTTTAAGTTATTTTACCCCAGTTTCTTTTGAGGATTTGTTAGTGTTGGTGGGCTCCATGAGATCCTCCTCCTGCCCTTCAGATATCTTGCCTACCTCAATATTGAAAGAGGTAATTGGCTCAGTGGGTACATCTCTGGTTAATATCATTAACAGTTCATTTGAATCTGGTTGTGTCCCCTCATATTTTAAACATGCAGTTGTGCAGCCACTTTTAAAAAACCTAACCTTGATCCATCTGTTTTTAAAAACTTCAGGCCAATTTCTAAGCTTCCTTTTGTTTCTAAGCTTTTAGAAAAAGTTGTCACTAAGCAGCTCACTGACTTTCTGATTGAACACAGTATTTTCGACAAATTTCAGTCAGGTTTTTGTGAGAAACACTCAACAGAGACCACTCTTCTCAGGGTGTCGAATGACATTTTAATGTCATCAGACTCTGGCAAATGCTCTGTTTTAGTGTTATTAGATCTTACTGCGGCATTTGATACTATTGATTATTAGATTTTGTTGCAAAGGCTTAGAGATTGGGTAGAGATTTCTGGAAAAGCATTGGAATGGTTTTCCTCCTACCTTTCTGGTAGGAGTTTTTCCATGGCTGCTGGCTCTTACTCATCTGCCTCTGCTCCTTTAACCTGTGGGGTACCTCAGGGTTCAATTCTGGGTCCACTTTTATTTGCCTTATATATGCTGCCACTTGGTTCTGTCATCAGCAGATTCAAAGGTGTGTCTTATCACTGCTGCGCTGATGATTTACAGCTGTTTTTTTCTTTTAAATGTGACCATGTTGACAATTTAATAATTATTCATGATTGACTGTCTACATCAAGGACTGGATGTCTAGTAACTTTTTGCAACTTAATGCTGACAAAACTGAAGTCCTTATTGTAGCACCTGATAATCTAATTCCTAAGATGGTTAATAACATTGGTTCATTAAGCGCTAATGTACAGTCTAATCTAAAAAATCTTGGTGTCATTTTTGACCAATCGATGAGTTTTGATCAGCATGTCAAATCTCTGAACCGGAGTTGCTTTTTCCACCTCAGTAACATCTCCAAAATTAGGTCACTGGAAGAAACTATTATTCACGCCTGTTTCTTCACATTTGGACTACTGTAATGCTGTCTTCACATGCCTCAGTAAATCCTCTTTACACCGTTTACAGTTAGTCCAGAACTCTGCTGCTAGACCGCTGACTAGGTCCAGTAGGTTCTGTCATATCAATCCCATTTTGGCCTCCTGCAATGGCTTCCTGTAAATTATAGAGCTGATTTTAATGTTCTTGTCCTTACTTACAAAGCCATTCATGATGAGGCACCCTCTTATATCAGTGACCTGCAACATCTATATCACCCCAGCAGGTCTCTCAGGTATTTTAATCAGAACCTACTGGTAGTCCCTAGCACTAGGCTCAGAACCAAAGATGATAGAGCCTTTGTTGCTGTTGCTCCCAGACTTTGGAACACTTTACCATTTGAACTTAGATCTGCACCTTCCATTGATGTTTTTAAGAAGCAACTAAAGACTTACCTTTTTAGCCTGGCTTTTTATTAACTATGTGTTGATTGTATTTTTATGTGTTTTTTATTGTTTACTTTGTTCTTTTATTGCTTTATGTGCCTGTATTTTTATTTGCTCTGTTATTGTAGTTTACTATTTTTTTTGTTTCTTATTATGTTAAGCAATTTGTGACTTTGTCTGAGAAAAGTGCTCTATAAATAAACTTAATATTCTGAGGTCGGGGGACCTCCAGCCATTGCTTCAGAGGTCAGGAGACCTCCAGCCATTGTCCTAGAGGTCAGGAAACCTCCAGCCATTGCTTCAGAGGTCAGGGGACCTCCAGCCGTTGCTTCAGAGTTCAAGAGACCTCCAGCCACTGCTTCAGAGGTCAGGAGACCTCCAGCCATTGCTTCAGAGGTCAGAAGACCTCCAGTTGTTGCTTCAGGGATCAGGGGACCTCCATCCGTTGTTCCAGAAGTCAGAGGACCTCCAGCCCTTGTCCCACCCTGCTCTCTGGTTCAGTGGCCAAAGGACAGTGGTAGGCCACTGGACTGGCCCTGTATTTTGGTCTGCTGGGCTATGAACTTTGGTAGGCCACCGGACTGGCCCTGCATTCCAGTCTGGTGGGCTATGGACTTTGGTAGGCCGCCAGACCCACCATGTTCTCCAATTCGAGGCCCTTTGGACTTGGGTAGACCTCCTGACTCACTGTGATGTATATTGGGGCCTTGGACTTTATTTGGCCCACGAGCTTTACTTTTGTTTTGGACTCTGGTGGGGGGGGGGGGTAGGACTTTGTTTCTGTCGTGATTCAATAATGTGGCAGAACTAAAATAGTAAAGAAACCATGGCATACATGGCAGTGACAGCACAATAATCCAGAAAAGGTAGACAGAAAATGAACTGCTTAAATACAAGCACTGATGACTGCATGATTGGGTGCCCCTGAGTGCGGAGTGGGAAAAGTAATTACAGGGAGTGGAACCAGATGACTGTCAAGAGAGGGAGGGGTGGTCTGCTGGCGGACTGACAGGCCCGCCCACACAAAGTGTAGGCTAAATGAGCTGCCTGACAGCCCGTCAGTCAGAGAACCAAAACACACAGCAAGACAAAACAGATCAGACAACATCCACAAATAACAATGACACACAGAGGAGAGTCATGGGACCGGGCCTAAAGGACAAACCGGCCCAGTTCATGACAGATTCAGCATGCTTGGCCTTGTACCCCCACCACCCATCCTGGGAGGGTTTTTGGTTTCTGTTTGTTGCTGTTATTTTGTGGGGTCATCTGGAAGCTGCCCCTTAAAAGGGGAGTACTGTCAGGGTGTGGGTTTGAATCACGCCGTCACTTTAAGTTTGGTATTTTGGGTTCTCCTGTATTTATTAGTGTTATTATTATTATTATTATTATTATTATTATTATTATTATTAGTAGTAGTAGTAGTAGTAGTATTGTCATATTTTTGTTTTAAGTATCCATGTCTTGTCCTCAGTTCCTGGTTTCATAGCATTATTATTTTCATCATCATGGTTTTCCTCAATTCTGGATTGGGCTTTTACTTTGACAATGTTCTGTTTATTTCCACCTTAGTGTGATCCGTATTGATTTCTTGATTATCCACATTTGTTTCTGTTTTAGTAATTAAACCAGCCTTATTTAATAATCGCCGTCCATCACCTGGTGCGGTGACCTTGAGTCACTTTGGCGTCTCACACACACTTCTGCCTGTCTTGCCCTGTCAGCCTGTTTGTCAAGCCTAGCTTGTGTGTTTTGTTCAGCCCCCACACTGCTTTATCTTTTGTTGTTTGCACATTAAAAACTATGGTTTATCAAATTCGCCTGGTGTTTGGGTCCTCATCTTCTTTGCCCCGGAGGAGCTCTTATGACACAGGGTTACGAGCCTCTACATGGCGACTTAGCTGATCCCATAGATTTTCTATGAATTCAAGTCTGGAGAAACTGCAGGCCACTCCATTTGAGGTACCCCAGCCTCCAGCAGCCATTCCCTAATGATGCAACCTCAATGAGCTGGAGCATTGTTGTTCATGAAGATGAAATTAGGCCTGTGTGGTTCATGCAGGGGCATAATGATTGGATTAATTATGTTATTCAAGTAGTATTGGCTTGTCACTGTAACATTCACAAGGTGTAGGGCAGTTCTGTATTGACTAGACCCACCTGACCAGACTGTAACACCACCACCACCACCAAAGGCTCGTCTGGTGACAACAATGGCTGATGCATAGTGTTCTCCTTGACATCTCCAACATTGTTGGCGGCCATCATTTCTGCTCACCGTGAATTGACTTTCATCAGAGAACAGCACACTGAGGCCCACTGGTCCCTTGTCCAGCGTAAGTGCTCCCTGGCCCATGCCTGTGCCTGGTGTGGTCAACTACCCTTGCAGGTCGTCTAGCACGCAGACCATGCTGATGTAAACTGTTTTGAATGGTCTGACATGACACTTGGGTTCCTCTCACCTCCCTTAAATGTGCCTGGAATTGAGTAGCATTCATCATCCTGTTCCACAGGGCACTGTTCACAATGAAGCGGTCATTAGCATGGGATGTGGCCAAGGGACGTCCACTTCTACGCCTTTCTGTAACTCTTCCAGTCCCTCTGTATCTCTGTTGCAACCTGCTGATGACACTCTGTGACACTCTAAGCTTTGTGGCCACTTCCCGCTGAGAACATCCTGTTTGAAGCCTCGCAATGGTAAGGTACTGTTGATCAGTTGTTAAGTGTTGTCTTGGTCTCATGATATCAAAATGTGAACAACATGATGAATAGGACTGTTTACATACCTAATTGAACCAGAAAATGTATTGGTCAATTCATGGATCAAACACCTATTGTGAATTTTGCCGTTAAACACCTTGTTAGAGAACAGCGAGTTAAGCAAAAAGTACTGAAACACTGAACAGCTGGAAATGTGCATTCAAAAGGTTAGAGAAGGTCAAATTAAGTTCAGCCGTAAATGTTATAGTGCATCTTAGGTGTATCCTGAAATTTCACCTGAAAGCCAAATATCCCTAACTTTTTGTGAATAGTGTATTTTCCAGTGATCCAAAATAATTATCTCAGAGTAGCTCTGTGAATGATATTTTTGGGGACAACATCACTGTGTAACAAGTGAAATTGAATCACTGTGACTTGAAGAAGAAGAAGAAGAAGAAGAAGAAGAAGAAGAAGAAGAAGAAGAAGAAGAAGAAGAAGAAGAAGAAGAAGAAGAAGAAGAAGAAGAAGAAGAAGAAGAAGAAGAAGAAGAAGAAGAAGAAGAAGAAGAAGAAGAAGAAGCCAACTTTATTGCAATTCAGTCCATACACCCAATCCAAAATTTCTCTTATCTTCTACAATGTTAATCACATCTAGAATCAGAGGGGTCACTGCCATGCAAGGCACCGCCGGGAACAACTTCTCTTCTCCCTATTCTATTACGCTGAGCACCAAGCTAGAAGGTGGAAAACACCATTTTTATATGGTCTTTGGTATGACCCAGCTGGGACTTGACCCCACAACCTCCTGGTGGATGCTCTATCAACTAGGCCACCAGTCCGGTAAGGGACTCTGTCTCTATCACCTTCTTGTGTCGTCATGAGCACGCGCCTCAACACGATTCTTTGGCGGGAAGGAGTTCAACGAGCTGCATGTATGCCATTGTCTAAGCTCCAGGATTCATTAAGTTTTTCATTTGTGACAGCAGTCTGGGTATGTACGGTGGAGTAAAAAAGTATTTAGTCAGCCACCAATTGTGCAAGTTCTCCCACTTAAAAGATGAGAGAGGTCTCCAATTTTCATCATAGGTATACCTCAACTATGAGAGACAAAATGAGAAAAAAAAAATCCGGAAAATCACATTGAAGGATTTTTAATGAATTAATTGGTAAATTCCTCGGTAAAATAAGTATTTGGTCACCTACAAACAAGCAAGATTTCTGGCTCTCACAGACCTGTAAGTTCTTCTTTAAGAGGCTCCTCTGTCCTCCACTCGTTACCTGTATTAATGGCACCTGTTTGAACTCGTTATCAGTATAAAAGACACCTGTCCACAACCTCAAACAATCAGACTCCAAACTCCACTATGGCCAAGACCAAAGAACTGTCAAAGGACACCAGAAACAAAATTGTAGACCTGCACCAGACTGGGAAGACTGAATCTGCAATAGGTAAGCAGCTTGGTGTGAAGAAATCAACTGTGGGAGCAATTATTAGAAAATGGAAGACATACAAGACCACTGATAATCTCCCTCGATCGGGGCTCCACGCAAGATCTCACCCGATGGGGTCAAAATTATCACAAGAATGGTGAGCAAAAATCCCAGAACCACATGGGGGGACCTAGTGAATGACCTGCAGAGAGCTGGGACCAAAGTAACAAAGGCTACCATCAGTAACACACTACGCTGCCAGGGACTCAAATCCTGCAGTGCCAGATGTGTCCCCCTGCTTAAGCCAGTACATGTCCAGGCCCGTCTGAAGTTTGCTAGAGAGCATTTGGATGATCCAGAAGAGGATTGGGAGAATGTCATATGGTCATATGAAACCAAAATAGAACTTTCTGGTAAAAACTCAACTTGTCGTGTTTGGAGGAGAAAGAACACCAGACCTACTGTGAAGCATGGGGGTGGAAACATCATACTTTGGGGCTGTTTTTCTGCAAAGGGACCAGGACGACTGATCCGTGTAAAGGAAAGAATGAATGGGGCCATGTATCGTGAGATTTTGAGTGAAAACCTCCTTCCACCAGCAAGGGCATTGAAGATGAAACGTGGCTGGGTCTTTCAGCATGACAATGATCCCAAACACACCTCCCGGGCAACGAAGGAGTGGCTTCGTAAGAAGCATTTCAAGGTCCTGGAGTGGCCTAGCCAGTCTCCAGATCTCAACCCCATAGAAAATCTTTGGAGGGAGTTGAAAGTCTGTGTTGCCCAGCAACAGCCCCAAAACATCACTGCTCTAGAGGAGATCTGCATGGAGGAATGGGCCAAAATACCAGCAACAGTGTGTGAAAACCTTGTGAAAACTTACAGAAAACATTTGACCTCTGTCATTGCCAACAAAGGGTATATAACAAAGTATTGAGATGAACTTTTGTTATTGACCAAATACTTATTTTACCGAGGAATTTACCAATTAATTCATTAAAAATCCTTCAGTGTGATTTTCTGGATTTTTTTTTCTTATTTTGTCTCTCATAGTTGAGGTATACCTATGATGAAAATTGGAGACCTATCTCATCTTTTAAGTGGGAGAACTTGCACAATTGGTGGCTGACTAAATACTTTTTTACCCCACTGTATAAGGCTGAGTGCATGTGTGACACATCAGTGGCTCTGCAGCCCGGTCTTTATACCGTTTTTTCTTTTTTAAAAACGAGCAGTGTGGTTCCCTAGCGCTTGTGTACTGCTTCTTTCCACAAGCACTCCTGTGGCCTGTCACAAATGGGCGGCAAGGTACTATTCTGATTAAAAGCACACATCATTGCTTAAGCTTATTGTCATGGATAAAATAGCTGTATATGTGTCAAGTTATTTGTGAGGGAATAGCACTGTTGCTTGTCCACTATATGCCACAGTTCTTGGGGAAATTTTTTTGTTTCATGTGGATCATGCAAATGACATTCAGGAAATCTTGAACAGCAGATTGCTACAGCTTCACTGCCAAACGGTTAGGTACAGGAAATCTGTCCTGCCACATGCCATTTCACTGTACAATAACTCACTCTGATGTTGTACTCTGGTCATAACTATGCTACCATACTGCACCTTACAGTCTAACTGGTACTTCACATTTCACTCTGCACCTGATAGTCCTGCATTGTACAGCGGGTATGATTCATGTATCTATACAGGTCGCCATCTATTCATCTGTGATGTATATAAGTTTGGTTTTTTTTTTAGCTGTTTTACTTTCCATGGGTAATCCCTTTGTCAGTTATGTTGTGTGTGTTTCTGTCGTTTGGTTGTCTACTGTCATGCTGCTGTTACACTGTAATTTCCCAGTTTGGGATCAATAAAGTACATCTATCTATCTATCTATCTATCTATCTATCTATCTATCTATCTATCTATGTAACATTGAAATGTGCCAGTTAAAGGGGCTCAGCCCTCTGAGTTGGATGACTCCTGGACACCTCCTAGATGAGGTTTTTTGGACATATTCAATTGGAAGGAGATCCCAAGGAAGACCCAGGATACACTGGAAAAATTCCTGCTTGTTCTGGGATGTCCTCAGTGTCCCTGTGGATTTGCTGGAGCCAGTGGCTGGGAAGTGGGAAGTCTGGACATGTCTGCTTAGAGTGCAACCAGTGTTTGGATAAGAGAGAGAAAAGGCAGGATGCAGTTAAAGGTACTCCAGAGTTATTGGACTGAAATAAGTCCAACCTTTAAAGTTGTACTTTGACTGCTCTAAAACCACTTCAAAAACCAATGCGTTTTGCCCAAAATAGCATGTTGTGGCTTTTTATACGCAAAAACACTTTTATTGCCTTAGAATGGCTTGGAAAGAGCTTTTGACATGTTTGACCTACTTACTCTAAGTATGTGCAGATCTATGAATATTCTAATTAGCTCCACCCATACTCCTGCCCACCATGTACCTGGAAGAAGACATGGACATTGTACAAGGCTCTGAGAAGGCGATCAAACTTGAGGAAGTATCGTCGCAGGTGAAACCACAGAATAGTCATTGCCCAGCCTGGCATGGAGGCAGGAAGGCTCCCCACTGGTCTCTGGTTACCCACTCACTGTGGATCGCCTCGCTGGGGGCTGGTGAGCAGTTTGCCTCGGTCTGGTGCGCCCGCTAGCTGGCTCAGCTCTGAGGTGCTCCCCAGCCTCCTTCTTTCTGAGCTCCCATCGCTTCGAGCTGTTCCGAGGCAAACTGCTTACCGGCTCTCAGCAAGGCAATCCGCGGTGAGTGGGTAACCAGAGACCGTTCCTTCGGGGGAAAAGGGAGGAGCTGAGGAGTGCTTGGCTCCTTTGAAGTGTTATCCCCGGCTCACTGCAGGGAGAGACGCGGTGGCTGGTGGGGCGCACCGGCAGGTGCTGCCCGTGAGGCGAGGTGAGCCCTCCAGCCGAACAGTGACAGCCTCTCCACTCCATCAAGAATGATCCTTCTACAGGTTCACCTACGACGATACTCACCCTGGCTGTTGCACCAAGCCCACCAGGGCCGTCTCCCCCAGCATGCAGGCTGCTAACCCATGTCTTCTCCAGTATTTTAGCAGGGACACTGAGGTTTTTCCAAATAAAATTAATCATTGCTGTCATATTTTCATGTCTGTGGGTAAGACATGTAATTTAAAAGAGGAGGATTTCTTGTTCACAGCCAAAAACTGAACAAGTACGTGGGGCTGAAAAGTTCATCATGGTCAAATTTGACCAAATGTGGTTTATTTTTCAACATAGTCTCCCCTTCGGTCCACTCACTTCTTCCATCGGTGTTGCAGCATTTAGATCCCTGCAGTTGAAAAATGAACCACATTTGGTCGTATTTGACCATTATGAACTTTTCAGCCCTCCCATAATCAGCCATCTTTCCCAACTTGCAAAAAGCTGAGCTCCTGCTGCTCCTCGGCTCCTCCGTCTTCCCCTGAGAGTCAAGTAGGGTCTCAGTGCTTAGCCTGATTGGTTAATGTTATAACCAATCAGGCTAAGCAGGAATGCTTACATAGCTAGAAATATTCTGTCCAAACGCGTTTTTTTTTTTGGGGGGGGGGGGGGCGCTGTTTAACAGAAATTCATAGGAGGAAAACAGATATGAGATTTTTCAATGATTTCGCTTTTGATATGTCTTGTAAGTCACAAAAAATATGTTACAGACATGTTAACAACAGAAAAAAAAAACTTGATTTTTGCTGGAGTGTCACTTTAACCCTCAGAAATTGACTGAAATGGTGTGCAGTTCCTTTTGTGACCACAGGGGTCACTAAAAACAAAGTTTCTAAAAGCTCTGTAAAATACCGTTTACTCAGAAAAAGAAGCATTTATTAAAAGACATGGAAATCATGCAGCTACTGGAAATCACAGTGGTGGCTGATCAATATAAATTCTGAACTCATGACTGAGACTGTGTTTGATTCTTTTTTAAAATACACTATATGGACAGAAGCATTGGGTGTACCTGTTAGTCAATGAATTCAGGTATTTCATTCCAGAAAAAGCTCAATGCTTCATCTTATCAAGATATTATGGACAAGTCTATACTTCCAACTTTGTGGGAACAGTTTGGTGAAGGACCTTTTCTGGTCCAGCTTAACCGTGCCCTTGTTCACAAAGCACAGAGCCCTGACCTCAGCCCCATCCAGCACCTTTAGTATGACCTAGAATGCAGATTGTGAGCCAGACTCTCTGGCCCAACTATTATGTAGTTATTGTTCATATATATTGTTGGAGCTCTTATTTGTGTGGCACAGGGTGGTGGCTCCACTTTCCAGTTCCACCAACCCTGTGAGCATAAAGGGACTGCAGGTAGAGGGACGGTCTCTTCTGCATTACCTCTGCCAGCGGCTGCATGCACGGCTGTAGCACTGAGATCAGCGTTATAATAAAGAAGTTTTCAGCTCCACTCCTGGTGTCATCTCTGTCTAAAAGTTACAATATAACACTTGTCAACGAGAGGTAAACTCATGGAGGCGTGTGGAACCCCTATTTGTCCATTCCTGGAGCTCCTGGGGGAGCTGCCTGTGCTGTGGCCTCATTGGTAAGAGGCTTTCCAGACATACATGATGGCATTGGACCTGGGACGAATGGAGAAGCTGAGGGCTCGTGTGTTGTTGGTACACAACTTAGGAATGAAAGGACAGAGAATTTTGGGCATGCTTGGAGACGCGGACAATTACCAACAAGTGGTCGAGTTAATGGCCCGCCACTTTAGGGCACCGGACAACATCGTCAGCGTCAGATGGATTAAGTTCAGACAGCGCTGCCAACAGGTAGGCGAAGCGACCCAATGGTTCATGTTGGACTTAAGGCAGTTGGCCACTGAGTACCAGTTCGGGCCGTTGGAGGAAGAAATGATTCGTGACCAGTTGGCGGAACACACCAAATATGCTGTGATCCGCTCCAAGCTGCTCTCATTCCTGGGTGAGTTGATGCTGACTAGGGCTGTCGAGTTGGCGCTACAGCTGGGAGCAGCGGACAAACTAACTCGGGAGCTAAGTGAGCGTCTTTCACCAGAAAATTCAAGATCCCCCTTGGCTGCCCAGGTAGAGGACAAGGACAGCGATGGGAGCATCAAGGACAACATGGAGGAGGCCAGCGCTGCACGGATGAGGTCTGCCCTGGGGAAGCCAAGGTGTATGGGTTGTGGGTCCACGAAGCACCGCTATAAGGCTAGAGGGTGTGCAGCAAGAGGGAAGCACCGCGGAAAATGTGGCCGTCTCCACCACTTCGCAAGAGTATGCCAGTCAGCAGAGCAGGAGAGCCTGCACAGGAATTCAACTCTCCTCGCCCCGGCGGTGATACACACAGTGTCCCCGAGTACCTGTGGGCCGCACACACTGCACTGTGGTTCTGAATGGAGTTCTGGTACCGATGCTGGTCGACATAGGAACGGAGAGTTCGGTGCTGAATTGGGCTATGGTTAGAGAATGTTTTCCCCACTGCAGGATTGGATGTGTCTCAGCGCCACTTTGCAGCTATGGAGGAGGACGGTTGGCCATGGTGGGTACCGTCACATTGACGGCTCAGTACAAATCAGCAGTGATGGCCAATGTGGAGTTCGTCGTGACGGCCTACGGTTCTAACATCATGGGCTGCAACATGTTTTATGGGCTTGGATTTTCCATCAAGAGTGGCGCTGGGGAAGAGTGGTTGGGCTGCGGTCTGTGGGACCGACCGGTTCCGAGACTTAGGGACGATGCTGTGTGGGATGAACAGTTGCTGGGTACTCTGGGAAAAGGGCAGGTCATGTCATGCTCAGGGTCACCGCGGCAGGGCCCTGGTGCCAGTGTCTGAGCTGCCCGGGATGTGGGTGCCGGGCGGCATGGGGGAGGATCTGCAGCGGCAAGCGATGTCCAAATGATGGTCTCAGGCATTCCCGGAGCACGGTCGTGGAGGACTGGTGAGCACGGGACCACAGGGGTGGGTCAGCAGTGGATCTACAAGCAGTCGGGGCAGGACCAAATGGCACTGGAGGAGTGAGTGCCAGGCGGAAACACCACAGGCCGTGCAAGGCCCCGCTTGGAGTTCCAGACTGGGCTCGGGCTAGGGTGGAGGCAAGGCCCAGGCGGGTGAGGGAGAAGTGGAAGATGGAGAGGTACCAGGCTCGGCCAGGCGATGGATGTGCATCATGATGATTATCTTCTGCTGTCGGATGGCTCGTGGTGCCATCCTAATGAGCTATGACGTACCCCGAGGAAGACAGAAAGGCATGGCCCCAGACGGTTGGCGCGCTCGGAGGTGTGGAGGAGAAGACACTTTGGGATTGAGGCAACCAGCTGTGGTCTGGGAAGCGGACTGCCTACAGGGGCGGACTGATGGTGATGGGTCGAGGGGGGGCACACGGGTCATCCTCACTGAGTCATGGGCGGGTTGTGAATTGTTATGTTGTGTTTTATTGTTAGTGGCTATTATGTATTTATAGTTCTGGGATTACTTTGTATTTTGTAGTTAGGAGACACAGCAGCCTTTTCTTTTAGTTGATATCTGGACTTTTATGTAACATAACTGGCAGAATAATCCGCCTCGCCGTGTGGGGGGTAGGACGGCAGTCTACCCGTCCCCCCTAATTTTAGTTGTTTTGTGTGAATGTCACAGGCCCCTTTTGGTGATTTTTGTTTAATTATGTTTAGTGGATGATTCAGGTTTCAAATTGAGTGGGCTGACTGTGTGTGTGTGTGTGTTTTGGATTTTTCTACAGGGGGAAGGGGGGATATGTAGTTATTGTTCATATATATTGTTGGAGCTCTTATTTGTGTGGCACGGGGTGATGGCTCTGCTTTCCGGTTCCGCCAACCCCATGGGCATATAAGGGGCTGTGGGTAGAGGGACGGTCTCTTCCGCTTTAGCTCTGCCAGCGGCTGCATGCACGGCTGTAGCACTGAGATCAACGTTATAATAAAGAAGTTTTCAGCTCCACTCCTGGTGTCATCTCTGTCTACAAGTTACGACATAACACCAACATCAGTGTCAGAGGGCAGTGTGGCAGCGGAGTGGTTAGCACTGCGGCAGCACAGCAACTCACCCTTGGCTGGGCGATCCTGGGTTCGATCCCAGCCCCTGACCAACAGTGATCTGTGTGGAGTTTGCATGTTCTCCCTGTGTCTGCATGGATTTACTCCGGGATTTCTCTGGCTTCCTCCTACATGCCAAAAACATATGTTAGGTTAATTGGAGACTCTAAAGTGGCCCCAGGTGTGAATGTGTGTGTGTGAATGATGAAAGGGTTGGGCGCCGCACCAGTGGCTGCCTCATCCACTCATGTGGATGCCCTGTAATTTCCCCATTGTGGGACTAATAAAGGAATCTAAAATCTCACTGATGCTGTTCTGGATGAATAAGAAGAGTCCCACAGGCACGGTCCAGAATTTTGTAAAGCCTCCCAGAAGAGTGGAAGTTGTTATCGTTGCCATATGGACTTATAATGGGATGTCATTAAAGTAATGTGCAGCAGGTCCATTTTGCCCATACAGTATAGCATGAGTAATCTTCATTTTGTTTAAAAATTTAAAAAAGGGAAATAAAATAGAAAAAGGGAACTAAAACCAGAGAATTTAAATTGAAAAAAAAAAATAAATTAAAAAAATCAAAAAAAGTAATGCGAGACAGGGGTTTAACATAGTCTAAATTCAAGTTGAGAAGAGTCTGCATTATCATGTCTGCAGTTTATTTTTTATTCTTTTTTTGCATTTCAAAGGTGGTTGCAATTATAATATAAAGAAAATATATTTTTATTATGTGCAGTGACAACTTTTGAACACAAAGGAAGGTTGTTAATTTTAAACAGTCCATCTAACAAATAGCTGATGGAATGTTTCAGCTGTTCTTTGACAGGTGTTGTCATGATAACGGATGGGAGGTTGAGTTCTCATAAATAATAATGTACTGCAGACCTGGGCTTGTTTTGTACAACTGGATTAAAATTAATAAGTGCACTATGGCATGAAAAAAAGGGTTTAATTTGCTCAGAGCAGAGAAGACTCATATGCAGGATTGCTGCCAGTATTTGATACTCGTCCTAATTTTTCTTTTTATTTAATTACTCATGCTCAGGGATCCCATTCCAAATGGTGCTTCACTGTCACCAGGGAGAAAAACCTCCTTGGTAATAACTTTAATTGGACATTTGTACAAACCCAGAGCTGGCTGTAGTGGTTATTTTGCAGTATGAGTTCCATAGATACTATATCAGTTTGTTTGCTTATCATTATAATGCAAGATTATTGGATTTCATGGAATATTCTACATTCAAAACTAGCATATGGGAAGAAATATGGCACAATAGAGGAAATGTGACCTTTTTCACTGAGTTTTTTCCACTGTAAATGTCATACACTGAGTAATTAGTTAATCATTGTCTTTTTTTCTTCCCAGCTTATCTCTTCTACTAATATTTTTTACAGTGAATGAGCATGAATGGGAACAGTACACATTTATGCTCATAATCCACAGCTGCCATTTTGACATGAAATAGATGAACCGTGATACAAGAGACACTGAGGTTCTCTTGTCTCTTGCACTGTATCTTCATGAACTTGATTGGTAATGATTGCATTATTCGTATTAAGCTGCCCCTGGAGCAATTTTTTCATGTACGTACTTAACTTTTTTTGTAATATGATATCCTCTGTTTTAGATTGCTTGTGTTGGAATTTCTACCAGGGTCTCTAAAATTCTTGCATTAGAAGTGGAGTTGGGCTGTGAACAACTTTACAAAATGCAGCATTTGTATGTCTGTTGTGGAGAATATGATCCTCCCATAAAGATATAAAGAAGACAAAACAAAAATATAACCTTCATACTTTGTGTTGTGTTAACTCCTGCTCAAAAGGAAAAAAAATGAAATAAGTGAAGGCTGTAGCCAACATTTTAAAGGGCATATGAAAATCACACTAAACTTAAGTGTCTATTCAGTCAAAATAAGCTGAAAAACCTTGTGAAAAAACAAAGTTAACCAGACGAAGTGTCATGATTAGCAATTACAGACAGCTGACGTGCAGGGAGAGACACCAAAGGAAACACACAATGACAAAGAACAACAATTTGAAATTGGATTTTATTAACTACAAAAATCGCCTCCGCAAGAGAAAACCGCCACTCGCCAGGGAAAGCACACAGCCTGAAATGAGAGACGAAAGCAGGTGAATTGGGATGGAGGCTAGACACAGGGAAAATAGGGCAGCACTCCCGTGGGACTAACAGAAGGACCTGAAAGAGGAACCCAGCACTTACAGCGAACCTCCTGGTGAAACAGGATGGCATAGAAAAGCTAGGTGAGGTGTCTGACCGGGTGATGATGGTCGCTGATGATGGTGATGGTGACGGGGCAGGTGAGCGCACAACAACCCTGGAGACGCGCCACAAGGAGGTAGCAACCTGTGAAGAGAAAGCAGAGGATTAAAGGGTTTTTCTTAAATGAGGCTAAATGAATTAAACTGCTGTTGAAGGTAGTCTACCCAACGAGCCAGCGCTAAGGCGTAGAAGAGACTGTCTATTTAAGTGCTTGCGAGTCAGAGGAGCAGGTGCGTCTCATCATGCAGGTGGAGATGATTACCCGTGGAATAGATGAAAGTTGAGCTGAACGGGCGGGGGGAAGAGTGCTCTCACCGAACCGTGACAGTGCCCCCCCAAGGAACACCTCCTGGCGGTCCACTGGGTTTGGTGGGATGAGCCTTTTGAAAGGCCCGGACCATCCCCTTGTCATGGATGTTGGAACCTGGAATCCAAGGTCCTTTCTTCTGGCCCGTAGCCCTTCCAGTGGGCTAGGTATTGGAGTCCCCGGCCCCGACAATGAACGTACAGAATTCTCTGGACCATATGAGTGACCTGGCCATCAATGATCCTAGGGGGAGGAGGCAGCTTAGGGGGAGGACAAAGAGGGCTGGCAGAGAGAGGTTTGATTTTGGAAACATGGAATGTGTGGTGTATCCGCATTGCTGAAGGGAGCTTCAAGCAGACCATGATGTTGTTGATGATCTCAGTGATGGGGAGTGGACCCAGGAAACGCGGAGACAGTTTCCTAGACTCTGTCTTTAAGGGTACCTGGGGTGCTGATAGCCACACCTGCTGTTCAGTGGTGTATTTTGGAGCCAGAACCCACCTGCGATCAGCATATTGGTGGTTCCGTTCAGTAGACCAAGCAAAGGCAGCCTGGGTGGCCTTCCACAGTCGGCAACAGCGACGAGCGTGAGCCCCCACAGATGGAACTGCCACTTCCCTCTCTGCCATGGGTAATGGGGGGGGGGTACCCCATGGAGGCTTCAAATGATGTCAACACCATGGCCATTAAAACTGCAGAATTAATGGGAATACTCCACCCAAGTGAGGTGGGTACTCCAGGACGTTGGATTAGAGACTGTCACACACCTCAGGGTGGCCTCCAAGGATTGGTTGGCACTCTCAGCCTGCCTGTTACTTTGTGGATGATATCCTGAGGTGAGGCTGGCAGTCACGCCAAGAGAGCGGCTGAAAGGCCTTCCAAATCTGGGACGTGAATTGTGGGCCCTGGTCAGACACAATGTCCATAGGAATGCCATGAATCTGGATCACATGGTCCTTGAGGAGGTTTGCCGTTTCCAGGGCAGAGGGCAGCTTAGGGAGGGCCACCAGGTGGATAGCCTTGGAGAAACGATCCACACAGGAGGGGATGACAGTATTACCGTAGGACAGAGGAAGTCCGGTGATAAAATAGAGGGCAATGTGAAACCAGGGTCGATGAGGGATAGGGAGTGGGTGGAGCAGGCCAGAAGGGGGTGTGGAGTCAGTCTTATTGCGGCAACAAGTCTGGCAAGCGCTGACGTACTCCCGGACATCAGTACGCAGAGTGGGCCACCAAAACACTCGGCGAATGAGGTTAATAGTTCAGGTGATGCCAGGATGGCAGGCAAAGAAACTAGTGTGGCCCCACTTGATGACATTGCTGCGCAGAGAGTCCGGGGCAAACAGTCGATTATCAGGGCCCCCTTCTGGTATGGGTTCTGTGGATAAAGACCGCCGGACCCTCCGTTCAATGTCCCACGAAAGTGCGCCAAGGAAACAGGAGGATGAGACAATGGATTGGGGAAGGGAGGGAGGGGTAGGGGGTCAGGACAGAACTGGCAGGAGAGAGCGTCTGGCTTAATATTGCGGAAGCCAGGCGTATAAGTGATATTAAGATTGAATCTAGCAAAAAATAAGGCCCAGCGGGCCTGCCTGGCATTCAGCCAGCGGGCTGACCGAAGATATTCTAAATTTTTATGGTCGGGCCACACAATTACAGGCTGAGGCGCTCCCTCCAACCAGTGCCTCCACTCCTCAAGGCCAATTTAATGGTCAGCAGCTCTCGCTCTCCTACATCGTAATTCCTCCCCACAGGTGTAAGCCGCCGAGAGAAATATGGACATGGGTGGAGCTTCTGATCTGAGGCTGAGCGCTGTGATAGGGCAGCGTCCACCCCTGAGTCAGAAGCATCCACCTCTTGGATAAACTGGAGCTGGGGGTTGACCTGGGCCAAGATAGGGGTGGTAGAGAACAAGTCCCTTAATTTGAGAAAGACCCGTTCGGCTGCCTCGGAACAACTTAAAGGGTACTTTTATGGAGGTCAGCTGGGTCAGAGGCTGTGCTACCCCACTATAGTTTCTAATGAAACAACGATAAAAGTTTGCAAACCCCAAGAAGTGTTGCAGCTCCTTGCAGGAATGGGGTGCAGGCCAATTAAACACAGCCTCCACCTTGGCTGGGTCAGCCCTCAGTTTTCCCTCGGCCACGATAAAGCCCAAAAAAGAAGTGGAACGGGTGGAAAACTCAACTTCTCGGCCTTAACGTAAAGCTGATTCTCCAGAAGCCATTGCAAAACAGTCCGGATATGGACTGTATGCTCCTCTGGCAAGCGTGAAAAAATCAAAATGTCATCGAAATACACGAAAACAAATTGATTGACCATATCGCGGAGGATGTCGTTAATCAACCGCTGGAAGACGGCATGGGCATTAGTGAGCCAGAATGGCATCACCAGATATCCAAATTGCCCAAGGTGTGTTTTAAAAGCCATCTTCCATTTGTCCCCTTTGCGAATGTGGACCAAATGGTAAGCGTTTAGCAAGTCTAATTTAGTGAACACTCGCGCATGCTGAAGGAGCTCAAACACCGAAGTTATCATGGGCAGGGGATACTTGTCCTTAGTAGTGATCGCATTGAGCTCACGATAATCAGTGCGGGGCGAAGAGAACCGTTCTTCTTGCCAACAACCCCCACCCCACCCCCAGAGGAGCCGATGGAGGCCGAATGAGGCCGGCGTTCAGAGAGTCTTTAATATAGCTCTCCATTGCCTCCCTCTCTGGCCCAGAAATGCTGTAGAGCCAGCTGGACAGCAGCCGAGTGCCTGGGAGAAGGTCTATGGCACAGTCATAAGAGCGATGGGGAGGTAAAGAAAGCACTCTTGACTTGCTAAAGACCTCTCCGAGATCATGATAGACCTTGGGCACAAAGCTAAGGTCTGGCAGCTCTACTAGAGGGGAGGAGATGGATAGCCTAGGTGAACACTCGGCCAAACTGAGGGAGGATGCCAAACAATGCGGGCTCCAGGAGGAGATGGAATTATTGGCCCAATTAATAATGGGGTTGTGCTTCTGGAGCCACGGATAACCGAGGACCACCGGGTGACCAGAACTGGGGAGAATGTAAAACGAAATAGTCTCCCGGTGGTTGCCGGAAAGAAAGATGGACACTGGCTCAGTTTTTTCAGTGATGGTAGCAACTCTTTCATCCGATAGAGTAATAACACTTAAGAACCTGGGCAATTTAATCGTAGGGATGGCTACATCCCGTACGAAGTGCGCAGAAATGAAATTCTGTTCTGCCCTTGAGTCAATCAATGCTTTGGCCCTCCTCTCGACCCCTGGAAACAAAATGAGAGCCGGAATAGATAGGCTACCGGGGGGATGACTGGACTTCCCACCTGTCAGCTCCCCCACGGCTACTGACGGGCGCGTCTTTTGGCTTCAACTGACATCCCTGCAGTGTGTGGTTAAGAGAACCACAATACATGCAGGCGCCGATTCTCTTCCAACTCTGGCACTCTTCTGGAGTCAGACGGACTCGGCTGAACTCCTTAGGCTTAGAAAGACAATCGGCTCCAGCTATGTCAGCAGCCGAGGGGAAAGCACGAGCGCCAGGGGGGAGGGGGAGGTGGGGTGGGAGGGGGCCTTGTGCTCCTTCTCGCTCTCGTGGTATCGGTTGTCAAGGCTGACAGCCTGATCAATTAAACTGTCCAAGGTGGAGGGAACCGCATGAACTGCTAGGTCATCTTGGAGGTGTTCATTTTATCCCTGGAGGAAGACACTTCTTCACGAAATGTCATTCCACTGCGATGACCCTAAACTCCACAGAGTAGTCAGCAGCTGACCGGCTACCCTGATGGAGAGACATTAAGTGGCTCATGATATTACCCTCGCTTTCTGAATGGTCGAACGCGCAATTGAATTGCCTATAAATCTTTCAACTGAATAAGTGCCGCCCTCCGGGCTATCAAGGACAACTTGGGCCCAGCTAAGGGCCCTGTCTTACAGCAGGAGGGCCAAAAAATGAATTTTGGAAGTATCATCCAGATACCCCACCACCACCTTACCCAGATACATCCGAACCTGACATAAGAATCCCCTACATTTCCCCACCTCCCCCGCGTACGGAGCAGGTGAGGGAATGGAGGTGGATTGGTGCACAGTAGGAGAAACTGGGACAACAGGTGAAGGAGCAGGCACCGGAAGAGACAAATGGCCCAAATGTTCGGTGACTGTGCCCAGCTGCTGAGTTATAGTTTGCAGCTGTTGAGTTAGCATGGCCACCTGTCTTTCTGTGGCATCTAACTGCTCTAACGCAGAGTTTTCCGATGATGTCGCTCCCACTGAGCTTGCAACATGGCTGGCTCGTTCTGTCATGATTAGCAATTGTAGACAGCTCACGTGCAGGGAGAGACACCAAAGGAAACACACAATAACAAAGAACAACAATTTGAGAGTGGATTTTATTAACTGCAAAAATTGCCTCCGCAAGAGAAAACCGCCACTCGCCAGGGAAAGCACACAGCCTGAAATGAGAGACGAGAGCAGGTGAACTGGGATGGAGGCTAGACACAGGGAAAATAGGACAGCACTCCCGTGGGAGTAACAGAGGAACCCGGCAGAGGAACCCAACACTTACAGCGAACCTCCCGGTGAAATGGGATGGCATAGAAAAGCTAGGTGAGGTGTCTGACCGGGTGATGATGGTTGCTGATGATGATGATGGTGATGGAGCACGTAAGCGCACAACAACCCTGGAGATGGGGTTGTTGAGACAACCAGGAGACAACCTTGTGGAGTAGTAACCTGGTCTCCAGGTTACTACTCCACAAGGAAGTAGTAACCTGTGAAGAGAAAGCAGAGGTCTACCCAACGAGCCAGCGCTAAGGAATAGAAGAGACAGTCTATTTAATTATTATTATTATTATTATTATTATTATTATTATTATTATTATTATTATTATTATTATTATTATTTAATAAGTCTGTTTAATATTTATGATTACCCGCAGAGTAGGTGAAAGTTGATCCAGACAGGTGGGGGGAAGACTGCGCTCACCAAACCATGACACGAGGAGGGTTTGAAGGGTAAAAGGTCCAAGGGTGAACATTTTAAAACAAATTCAAATGTTTTCAAAATTAAACTAGAGCTCCCAAATTCTCTTGTCTTACAGGAACTCGCTGACAGCATTGGCATATAAAAGGGGCTCAACCCAAAAATCCATTAACCAGTCATCCATGCACTCAGAGCCAGCCCAAGGTGGAAATGAACTAAGAGGTGGCTTAAGGCACCCTTGCCACCAGAGGGTACCCAAGGGCACTGATATGTCCCCCACAAGAGCATATTTGTGGTATATATTACATAAAATCGGTAGTGATTAGTGTTGTAGTCAAGACCACAACAAGACAACAAGACTACAGTGTACAGAGACAAAGACTTTGAAGGTGATAGAGACAACATTCTGACCTCCAGGCCAGTAGGTGTCACACTTTCTCTTGCCCCAACTGCTCAGGGAAGACAAACATCAACACACATCAGACTATTCTACAATCTCAATTCTTTAGCCAGATACAACATGTCAAGCAAGGATGCTTGTGGTAGGAATTTAGCATAAAGCAATGAAATACAACATCAATCCAGTTTTGCTGTTAGCTCTGACATCCTTACTGGCCACCATAGTCTTGTCCTCCAGCTGCTCACATGTTAATATTATGATTGTTTCAGACCCGTAAGAATTTGTGAAAGTACTTTTTTCATCATTATATTTTTTGAAGAATATTAAGGCTTTAATTCTGAACCTTTCTAAACACATTATTTGTTAAAAAAATATTTGTTTTCATGAAAATACTATCTAGTACATCTTTAAGGGGTCAAGATCAAGTCAAGACAGGCAGAGACCAAATCATTGTGTATGTATGACTTAGTCTTGACTTGGCCCTTTAAAGTCCTGGTCTTTTCTTGGTGTTGGTACTCTTTGGTCTTGGCATGGTCTTGACTACAACACTGGTGATGATCATCATACAACACCAATAGTTTAGTGAATTCACTCCGGTCCTTACCAAAGATGCATTGCATGAAGTGGGACAAAAAAGAAAGAAGGAAGGCAAGGGTATGTATAAATAGTTGATTTAAGATGTCAGAGATTTTCAGGATGCTTTTAGCAAACTTATATTTGTATGCCAGAGGTAATGTAAAGTTATTAATGGCTGCTATTGTAACTTATTCATCTGTGGCATAGTACTGTACAATTATTTTAGTTTATCAAATGCGTGCTCCAACTCATGTTTCCTGTCATCATAAGCTGACATAAAATATGTGATGTGTTACAAAAGTTGTAAAATCTGCATAAGGGTGTAGGTTAAGGTTGGGTGGTGGTAGTGGTACTGAAAATGCCACCATCACACACATGACCTATGTTCACATCCAAGTACATCTCAAAAATTAGAATATCATGAAATTTTTCATTTTAATTAATTCTAATTTCCAATTTCAGGCAGCAGAAATGACAAGTGTTAATGGCAGTATTCTTAATTTTTTTTTGAGAGAGGAATATTTGTTTTCAGGTCTTGCAGATCTCACTATCAGGCTCTGGACATGCCTGTGCTCATGTTCTCGCTTTATGTTGTCATTTGATTCTCTGTGGTCTCCAGGACATGAGTTCAGCCATGTCCTTGCCCTATGTTATGTTTTTCTGTGCTGTGATTATCATTGTATTTTGGTCCTGGTGTACTCTGTCTGTTCAGCCCCACCCATCCTGTGCTGTCTCCGTTGCCCTTGATTGTTCCCACCTGTCCTGTGTTGTCTTGATTACCCCCCTGTGTATATATGTGGGTCTCACTCTTTGTCCTGTGTGGTGACCTTGTCTCATGTTGGTGCCTCACCCACGCATCTGTTTAGTCTGTTTTGCCTTTGTCCTGAGTAATCTTCCCTGTACCCTTGTGTCAGAAGTCTGCCATGCTTTTGCTTTTGTTTCAGCTCATGTGCTGCTTTATTTTCTGTTTTTCAATAAGTCGTGATCTATCAAATTCGCCTCACGTTTGGGTCTTCTCCTTCCTTTCCCCGAAGTACTATGTTGTCCTGCATGTTCACTGTCATGTCTCCTGTGCATTCCCTGTCTGTCAGTGTTGCCCCACCTGTCCTGTTTTCCTCACCTGCTGCCCTTGATTGTCTGCCCAGCTGTCTGACATTAAGTTCATTATCTATTCCCCTATTTATGTCAGTTTTTGCATGTGCTTTGTCTGGTGTCCTCGTCGTTATTTCCCGATGTTCTCCCATTGTATGGATCCATATAAGTTTGCCTTGCTGGTTTTGAGTTCATCCCCCGTCTTGCATTTTCTTTGTCCTTAGTGTTTTTGTTAATAAATCATTGTTTGCACCATAATCCTGCCTGTGCTGATGGGTTCTGCCTATAAACTCTTATCTGCCCAGAAGGCAGAACATGACACTTAGCCGTGATTGATCTCTGCAGATAGTATTTACATTGTTTGTTTATGTCCTGTCTGTGTATGGTACTCTCTGTGCCTTTTAATTCCCCATTGGGGATAAATAAAGTGTTTTGAATTGAATTGAATTAAAACAACAAAACTGATCTGAAGTAGCCTTAAGGCAAAGCTTAAGGCTAAAGCAAAATATATCTGACGACACGCATTATATTAAAGGCAGCATTACTACTCCCTGTAACAGAGAAATGATTGTTTTCAAATCTCACACCGCTCACAGCCCCTCCCCCTCCCCTCAGCAGCATTGTATGTAAATGCATTGCATAAACGCACGCATTCAGGAGACTCACAAAAACTGGAGATTAAAAATGAAAATGAGATGATGCAAGCATTATGTATTGCTTGCATTAAAATTATGAAAAAAAAACATGCAAAATTTCCCAACATCACACCTTATAGTGAAATCGTGAGAAGAGATTCCTTCAATGGGAATATGGAGCTTCTCTGACCCACTCAGGAATACCATAGCTTCAGGTGTTTATAGACGACCCGATATACATGGCGGATCGTCTACCTTCTGTGTTTCTAGACATAGTGAAATTTGGGTTGTGTGGGTAACCCCCAAAGCCTACGGACAAGCAGAGCGCTCAGCTGGGGCAATTATCAGAACAATGAGATGTGTGTATTGATATCAATAGGCAGCCTCTCTTTGTCTAGTTCAGGCGCCAGTGTCCTGCTGTTGATATGCGTGACTCAAATGCAGGTGTTCATGGCTTCCTGCTCTGTACTGTGATGCTAATGTGCCTGTCATGTATTGTCTGTAACAGGGTATATAAGCTGACTGAAATTCACATGTTCTCTCTCTCTGTCTGACTGCTCAACTGAACACACGTATTCCCTGTCTCCTGACGAGAGCCTGAGAGCTTGCTCTGGCGTGCCTGCACGGCGCTGGAGTGAGTTCTGTAATGGCGGAATGAAATAAAACCCACTTTTAAACCTCAGTTCGCTGCTTATTATTTCATGCCGCCACACTGGTGACCCCAAGAAAAGAACACGCTGGCAGCCCCTGGTGGTGACTCTCCGACGACAAGCGAACGCAGCAGCCTGACGCAAATGGACTGCCCTCCCTTCTGCTACAGGGAGACCTCGACGCAGAGCCACCACCAAGTGAACTCACCGGAGATCATCCACGACCGGGAAGGCTGCAGAAAGCGTCATGGTGCGACCCTCGCCTGAGATTCTAGACATCCACGCTAGTACCAGCCGAGGGACACAGAACGGCTACTCCCTCTCACTGCTCCTCCGCATCGACATGAGCCCGAGGGACAAAGATCGTCTACTCCCTCTCACCGCACCTCTGCATCGACACGAGCCCGAGGGACAAAGATCGTCTACTCCCTCTCACCGCTCCTCCGCGTCGACACGAGCCCGAGGGACAAAGACCGTCTACTCCCTCTCACCGCTCCTTTGCATCGACACGAGCGCGCACAACGGAGAACGCAGCGCTTGGACCAGAACGCACCATGACCCAGCACCAGCGAACTACAGCAACAGCCAAGACAGGGAGGACCATCGGCGCCGACGACGCTGATCTCCATCAAGCTCCCTGACCCTGACTCGCCTCTCAACAGCGGACCACCCACGCACCGAACCCCCGCGCGCACACCGGGGGGTTACGAGGACGGTGCACCACCCACGGGACAATAACGGCTCCACAGACCGCCATCGTCCTTCACCGCTGCACACAGAACCTTCAGGGCTGCTCACACACTTGAAGCACGCACGCAGCTCGCTCACAGGATTTTGTATGGGTCTCAGCCACGGCGCACAAAGGGAATTCAGCCATCAGCTGTCCCCGAGGGCTTTAGGGCTGCGCGCGCACCTAAAGCCAACACGCCAAGTCCCTCACACTGCTGCAGCTCCTGTTTTTCTTCATAGCCGCGAGAGGAGTCAGAGACAAATTTTTCTTCGCACAGCCACTGTGGACCTCCGCCACGTTCAACGGGACAGCCCCTCAACATTGTGGATCCACATGCAATTTTTGCGCGGCCCAGACAACTTCGTTCCCGGGCCGGCACTTGCTACCCCCACCCTCCTCCCTCCCCCTCCACCGCTTGCACAGAGCTTTTCCCGCAGCTCACTACCAAAACCGGATGATCAAGGCCTCAGCCCCCCGCTGAGCCCTCTGGGGGGGAGTAGTGTGGGTAACCCCCACAGCCTACGGACAAGCAGAGCGCTCAGCTGGGGCAATTAGCAGAACAATGAGATGTGTGTATTGATATCAATAGGCAGCCTCTCTTTGTCTAGTTCAGGCGCCAGTGTCCTGCTGTTGATATGTGTGACTCAAATGCAGGTGTTCATGGCTTCCTGCTCTGTACTGTGATGTTAATGTGCCTTTCATGTATTGTCTGTAACTGGGTATATAAGCTGACTGAAATTCACATGTTCTCTCTCTCTGACCACTGCTTCTGACTACACGCTTATCCTATTTGCTGACGAGAGCCTCCGGGCTCGCTCCAGCGCGCCTGCACGGCGCTGGAGCGAGTTCTTGTGATGGCGGATGAATGATGAATAAAACCCACTTTTAAACCTCAGTTCGCTGCTTATTATTTCATGCCGCCACAGGTTGATAAGATTTCTGGATGTTACTGTCAACAAATACAGAGAAGAAATATGCGATGGTTGTCGTATCAACCACCCTGGTCAAAACCACCATGATTGCCCGGTGGAATCTGAGTATTTCTTCCGTGGTCACTTTAACAGGATCAAGAAAAGACTGCAGAACAGATGCTTCTTTGGAGCGATCCAGAGACTGACCGAATTAAACTACATGTCTACTTATAAACCCATGTACATCGGAATTATAGAGACTTTCCTTCATGAACTTAGACAAACACCACGCATCACCGACAAGATTTCTGAGATTTCAGAAATGCTGTTTGCGGACGATAAGAAGATGGCTCAACATTTGCAAAGAGCTGAGGACTATTGGCAGGGTCGCCTGGACTATGAGAACTTTTGGGAGGAGGATTGTGCAGGCCAAGAGAAGTCTTTGAGGGGTTGTCTGGCTGATTTGACAACGAGAAGGGATGTGATATGGATGACGGTACAGGCAGCAATACAGCCCCAGATATTGATTCTGATGCTGTCACCATGGGTTGGGATGCCGTCTCGGCACTCAGCCCATGTTTTCCCTTTTCCCATTGAGCAGCGTCTCAGCAGGCTCCCAGCTGGCAGCATTACGGACGGCTGGGGCCAATTAGTCCTCATCAGCTGGGGCGCTGCCAATGAGGATAAATAGGAGCAGCCTCGATGACTCGGGGCTGCGACATAAGCACTGCTAGGCTGAAGCCCCTTCGTCTGGTGTCAGCGTCAACTCCCCTTGCAGCATTCCGGTGTTTGTATCCCGCTGTGAGTATGCACGTCTTGTTACCCCCATGTCCGGTACGAGCTACCTACCCCTGCGCTGTGCAGCCTGAGAATGTACGTCTGTATGAGTGTCTGTGCTCTCCTCATCCCTTATCCCTTACCCAGAATAAAACATCTCGACTCACTGGCTTGTCCCTGGCTCTGATTGCCCGGCTCCCTAGAGCCAGATATGACAGTATGTTGCAGCCAGAAGAGCTACCGGCGGCCGTGAGTCACTGTGGAAATGTACCTTTCTGTCCGGGTGTCAGCGCTGCTAGCATGCCGTTTCCCAGGAGTCACTTCCGGCGCCAGGGCGACGAGCTGAGGTCCATCTCGGAGGCTGTCGACGGGATGTTCTTCACCCTGCACGACGCCTCCAACGCGAGACGCTGGCATCCGGGCCGTGCTGAGGAACTCCTGGACTGTCACCCTCACTCTCTGTACCATCTGGAGGACAGTGCCAGGATAGACGCTGCAGGTACACAGCGAGAGAAGCTCCACGGGGTGGATGGAAATCCCGGCAGGGAGTCGAAGTGGGCGACGTCTTTCCCCGCTTCTGAGTCCTGTTCCTGCCGCCATTCCAGTCCGGGAGTTTGCGCCAACCAGAGGACTTCCCCCGACCTGCGCCACGTCACTCGGGATTCCCTTCAAGGAGCCGCAGCTGACAGCAGTTATGTCCGGGGTCGAGTGGCTGTCGCGAGCTCTACTGTGTTTCCTGTCACCACCTTCAGGCATGTGGCGGCGGCAGTGAGATTGATGGTGAGGACTTCAGGGCTACGAAGCTTTCCCATGCTCGACGCCTTCCTCGTCTCGATCTCCGATCTGGAGCGGCGAATCCTGGGTTTCCCCCTCGCTTCGTCCCCTGGGAGTAGTCGTCATCACATTGCTGAGTCACCTCTGCACGAACCTCGTCCGGATCCAGTTCTGGGCCATCGTCAGGACAGTTCCTCCCACGCAGCTGTCACCTCTTCGCCTCATCTGTGTGGAGATTCTACAGCCCTGTTCCCTGAGCCTCATTTCCCCGCTGTCATTCCTGGACATTCGGGCTGGCTCACCCCGGCTGTTTTCCCCTCCTCCTCGACGCGCTTCCTGACTGCTGTGTGTGCCTGGAATTCCGGCCTGGTGAGCTCTCTGCTGGAGACAACGCGAGCGATCCTCAGACGAACTCCCGGGGGGTCCTCCGTTATCGCCGGGCGGGGAGAGGAAGAATCAGAATCCACTACAGCAGGCGATACTCAACCTCCAGGGGGCAGGCAAGTCATTGTTTTTTCACACCTGCTTAATGATTTGCTCTGTCACATCCCTGGAGGAGAAGTTCAGGGTTCGCAGCTCCCTGAACTCCCTCCACCTGCTGTAACCTGTATTCCTAATCCCGCATCCTCTGTGTCTCTCTCCGCCGAGCAGTCCCTGGCTCCGGGTCAACGTGGTGGGATATGGAGAGGGCCTGTGGTTCCGCAGCTACATTGCGGACGGAGGAGGAGGACTGACTGCTGCGTGGAGTCTACGCCGACGATTGAGCGTCCCCGGGTCTCCACGGAGGAGCGGTTCGGTCCAGCGGGACGAGATTCTTCTGGCTTCACGCCGAGTGGATCGTCGGCGGGGTCACCGGAGCTGGAGGAATCTCAAGCTGCGCTGACCATCGTGCTGGCTGCGGGGCCCGACGCGGCTAGATGGGAGCCTGACAACGACCTCCTGACGACGGATCCTGGATCTTCACAGTCCTGGACGGCGTCAGAACCCGAGATCAGGCAAGTGCTCTCCTTTCCTTTCTCTCTTTTTATCTTTGAGCACTTCAGCCTATCTCTAGGGGAGACGAGCAGGGTGCAGCCGCCCGCTGCGTCTGAGCTCGTCTCGCCGGGTTCTGGCGCTGCCGGTGATCCTGATCCCGGTTCTGTTTTCTCTTCTGAGCCTTCTTCCAGGGTCACCGGCGAGGAGTTGCTGTTCCTCGAGGTGCTGGAGGGTCCGGGTTCAACGTTGGAAGTCGGTTCTGGTGCAGTGTCCGACGTGGGTGCTGCCCCAGTATTGTCCAGGTCCGGTGAGGAGGTGGCTGTTTCCCTGCGGCCTGACGCCCGCCGCCCTCGTCATCGGCTCTCCCCTGAGCCTCTTCCACCGGGATCCGCTCTGATCCTTCGCCCGTCTCAACGGTCCTGGTGGTTGAGTGATGCGGGTCGACGACACGACCCACAGAACTTTCGGTTCGGTGATCTGGTTCCCCCCACTGGTCTGTGTTTCCCTCTGGGCGGCCTGGTTTGGCTGCCGGTGGACTGGATTCCTGGGATCTGGGTCCGGAGTTCGCCGTCCGAACACTTCTCTTTCCCTGATTCGCCAGCTGGACAATGGGCGGGGAGATCTCCGGAGCCATCTCGGCTATTTTTGGACTCTGCCTGCCATGCATCTCGGGTGTAGTATTTTGTCCTGTTGGTGGATTCGTATTTATTGTGCTGTGTGTTTTCCATCTCACATAATCAGCATTTTATTTTTTTTCTTGTACCATGTTTTTAGCCTCGTTTTTTGCATTGTAGAGTTATGTTTTGTTTCCTTTCAGACCATACTCTGCAGTTGTCCATTTATTCCACTCACTTTCATTTCTTTAGGTGACTGTGGGTACTTATATATTCGTGTGTGTGTGTTTTCCTTTGCCAGCACTCAGTATTTCTTTTTTTATGCCCTGTCTGTTCATTATAGAGTCATGTGTCTTGTTTTCCGTAACACCATGCTCTGTAATTGTCCATTTGTTCCAGTCACCCTCACTTTTCTTGGTGACTGTGTGTATGTACTTAAATTAGCGCTGTGTATTGTTTCCCCTTTATTTAACCATACTCAGCATTTTTGCCCTGTACCTTTTTGGTGGTTTTTTTTCCTTGTTCTGGGTCACGCATTGTTGGTACTCTCTGAGTAGTGTGTAACCGGCGTACTGACCCAGTTCTTCTCCCCATCTGCACTTGGGTTAATTATTCCCTGTTTTGTCAGTGTTGTATTTGGTTTTTTTTTTTTTCCCGCTACCCTACATTGCCCCATTGGTGTTGTCCTTCCCTTGGCTTCTTCCCCTCCGGTCCTGCCTCCCTTCCCCCCACCCTAGGTGGGTGGGGGGGGGCTGGGATGTTCCTGGTCGTTCAGGAGCCCGACCTTGAGGGGGGGGGGCTCTGTCACCATGGGTTGGGATGCCGTCTCGGCACTCAGCCCATGTTTTCCCTTTTCCCATTGAGCAGCGTCTCAGCAGGCTCCCAGCTGGCAGCATTACGGACGGCTGGGGCCAATTAGTCCTCATCAGCTGGGGCGCTGCCAATGAGGATAAATAGGAGCAGCCTCGATGACTCGGGGCTGCGACACAAGCACTGCTAGGCTGAAGCCCCTTCGTCTGGTGTCAGCCTCAACTCCCCTTGCAGCATTCCGGTGTTTGTATCCCGCTGTGAGTATGCACGTCTTGTTACCCCCATGTCCGGTACGAGCTACCTACCCCTGCGCTGTGCAGCCTGAGAATGTACGTCTGTATGAGTGTCTGTGCTCTCCTCATCCCTTATCCCTTACCCAGAATAAAACATCTTGACTCACTGGCTTGTCCCTGGCTCTGATTGCCCGGCTCCCTAGAGCCGGATATGACAGATGCAGCCTGAAAAAACTGACAGAGAGATGTAATAAAATGCTTTTTTTTTAAATTAATTTTGCATGCCTTACTTAAACTATCTTTGTTCCAAAACAAACTTGGAGGATACAAAAGAAGCTCGTACATCACAATAATATTGCCAAAATATAAGAATCGATCATTGTGTATCCCTGTATAGTTTGCTTTTTAGGTAGTGTTTTTTTTTTACTTGAATGAGTACAGAATGTAGATGTGTATAAAAAATGTGTTTCGTACAACATTGTAATGAGTTTTACAATATTGGAGTTTTTGTTTTGTCTAGCCTTTGCCGTGATTGAAAGAACAAAATAAATGTGGTCCATCGACTCGAGTATGGATCACTTCTTTTGTTTGTCCAAATGATTCAAAATGCATAAATAGTTGAGAGTTCTGTTGTTCCTGAGGTCATGTCTTTTATTATGGTGCAAAATGGTACTTACACCCAACAGGGTGAATCTTGTTGGTGATGAACTGAGCCATGGAATTTCTGCAAATAGCTTCCGACTCAGTTTTCATTTTTGATGATACATTTACTCAAATAAAGTAAGGGTTTTAATGTTTAATTTGTGGATGTAGTTGCTCTGAAGGGGTAGCAAACTGGTTACAAGATGTTCAAAACTAAATCAGAGCAGAGTCCACCAAGGGGAAAGAAAAATCAGTTGTCTACAACAAATCTGTTAAACTGTTTTGTTGTGTAAAAACTTAAACATGCTTTTCAAAAATGCTGTTCATGAAATAATATTGTGTTTATGGTTTGCATCACATTAGAGTTGTGAAAAAGGTTGTGTGTGTCATGACGGCCGCTGGGCCGTCATCTCTCTCATCAGCTCCAGCTGCGCACAGACCAGCAGGTGTTAATCAGCGGCTATTAAAAGCCAGCGTCGTTGACAGCCCGGCACGGAGTCGTCTGTCTACCTCGACTGAGTATGAGCCAGAGCTTCGTTTCACAACCAAGTCAAGAACGCCACGACAAGACCCACCACGTAAGAAAACCATTTGCTTTTCAACGCCAAACCTTTACCCCTGTGCACAGGTGGACCTCCCAGGCGGCGGACCGGTATCTCCAACTGACGGAGAATTACCCTCTCCTCCCCGGAGCTCCTCCTTGCCATCGCTACTTCAGGAACTCTCATCACCACAGCTGCAGGTATTGTTACTCTCCCAGCCACAGGAGCCACTATCGCCACGGTTACGGTCATTATCACCTCCACGGCTACGGGAACAGTCACCGTCACAGCTGCCAGCGCAATCATTGCTCTCGCCACGATCTCCACCACGGTTACAGGAGTTATCACCATCACAGCCTCAAGCACCAGCACTACCACAGCTCACAGACATCGGGGAACAGCGAGATACAATCAGTGACAACCTCAAGTAAGCTTCACACCTGCACTTGTTCTTTTGTGCTGAACAGCCTTAACGGTTTCTGCTTGTGTGTTCCAGGGTTGCCAGGTCGTCATCTGTATCACTCAGCTCCGGTGACCAGGCCACTATATCTGCACTCACACTTGCACTACACTCACTATCACTTAACAATAAAGAATAACTATTTTGTATCTGCCCATGTCTGTGTCTGTCTCTTGGGTCCTGAAACATGTCAGTGTGAAAAGAATAAACTACATCAACGTTTATTAAGGGTTACTAACAACTCACAAAGATAATGCTGAACTACTATAAAAAAACCTGAGTTGGGCTATTTAGTTGAAACTTCACAAGCCTCTTTTATTATGGGAATAAGTTATTGAAAATTATTTATTAGGATAAACTGCTTGAGATGAAACATTTTGTTTTCAAGGGGGTCCAAACAAACAGCACAACAAAAATTCAAAATAGAATAGAATACAAAAAATGCAAATATTAAATTAAAACAATACAACAAACAAAACATGTATTACCAACTCATAGCCACACAAACACTTGGAATATTACAGCTAATGTGTGTGTGTGTGTCCTGTGATGGACTGGCAGTCTGTCCAGGGTGTACCCTGCCTCTCACCCAAAGATGCTGGGATAGGCTCCAGCACCCCCACGACCCGAAAAGGATTAAGCGGAAGAAGATGGATGGATGAATGTGTGTGTACATATAAATATATGTACAACACACAAATATACAGTATATGCACATTATAAATAAATATGACTACAAAAACTTAAATGCATACATGTACAGTGCATAGGGAAAGTATTCACAGCACTTCACTTTTTCCACATTTTGTTACGTTACAGCCTTATTCCAAAAGGGATTAAATTCATTTTTTCCCTCAAAATTCTACGCACAACACCCCATAATGACGATGTGAAAAAGTTTTTTTTTTTTGAGAATTTCGCAAATTTATTAACAATAACAAACTAAGAAATCATATGTACATAAGTATTCACAGCCTTTGCTCAATACTTAGCTGATGCACTTTTGGCAGCAATTACAGCCTCAAGTCTTTTTGAATATAATGCCACTAGCTTGGCACACCTATTTTTGGGCAGTTTGGCCCATCCCTCTTTGCAGCACCTCTCAAGTTCCATCAGGTTGGATGGGAAGCATCGGTGCACAGCCATTTTCAGATCTCTCCAGAGATGTTCAATTGGATTCAAGTCTGGGCTCTGGCTGGGCCACTCAAGGACATTCACAGAGTTGTCCTGAAGCCACTCCTTTGATATCTTGGCTGTGTGCTTAGGGTCGCTGTTCTGCTGAAAGATGAACCATCGCCCCAGTCTGAGGTCAAGCGCACTCCGAAGCAGGTTTTTATCCAGGATGTCTCTGTACATTGCTGCATTCATCTTTCCCTCTATCCTGACTAGTGTCCCAGTTCCTGCTGCTGAAAAACATCCCCACAGCATGATGCTGCCACCACCATTGGCATGGTTATGAGCGGTGCCTGGTTTCCTCCAAACATGACACCTGGCATTCACGCCAAAGAGTTCAATCTTTGTCTCATCAGACCAGAGAATTTTGTTTCTCATGGTCTCAGAGCCCTTCAGGTGTCTTTTGACAAACTCCAAGTGGGCTGCCATGTGCCTTTTACTAAGGAGTGGCTTCCATCTGGCCACTCTACCATACAGATCTGGTTGGTGTATTGCTGCAGAGATGGTTGTCCTTCAGGAAGGTTCTCCTCTCTCCACAGAGGAACACTGGAGCTCTGACAGAGTGACCATCGGGTTCTTGGTCACCTCCTTGACTAAGGCCCTTCTCCCACCAATCACTCAGTTTAGATGGCCGGCCAGCTCTAGGAAGAGTCCTTGTGGTTCTAAACTTCTTCTATTTACGGATGATGGAGGCCACTGTGCTCATTGGGACCTTCAAAGCAGCAGAAATTTTTCTGTAGCCTTCCCCAGATTTGTGCCTCAAGACAATCCTGCTAATGGTCTCCATTAGCCATCGGGAGAGCTTCTGATTCATCACCAGATAGGACGATGCTAGTTAGAGGCCTCCACTAGCTACCGAGAGAGCCTTGGCTTCCTCGGCTTCACCGGCAGATCCAGCTACCAGATGATGACGCCAGTTACCTACCTTCACTAGTCACCGGGAGAGCTTTGGCCTCACCACCACATAACAGCTATAATTAGATGACAAAGCCAGCTGACGGCCTCCACTAGCCATTGGACGTACTTCAGCTCCTGTAGTAGCCAACAGGTGAGCCGCTCCTTTGATCCCAATCAGACTTGTCATTATGCCTCCAAAAAAGAATCAGACAAATGGAGAGGAGTTGGAGGAGATCAAACTCTTACTAAATTTTATGTCTGAAGAAATAGCTAAGATAGCAAAACAACAAACTCTGCTTATTGGCCTTATGGAACAAGTGCGTGAATTAAAGGCTGAAATTATGGAAAAAGACAAGAAAATTAATTTCTTTGAAAGACGTGTGGATGAATTAGAACAATATACAAGAATGGATGATGTCATTGTGAGCAGTCTTAACACCAGACACCGCTCCTATGCACGTGTGCCAGCTGGGGTTGATAACCAGGATGGGGAAGATGAGACACTGGCAGAATCACACACTCTTGAGCAGCAGGTGTTAACTTTTGTTCAACTCTAAAAACATTGTTGTGGACAGTAAGACTATTTTGGCTTGCCACATGTTACCTAGAAAAGACAGTAAAGGAAAACCAGCGATTATCATCCGATTTGTAAACAGGAAAGCAAAAACTGATCTGCGACAAACAAGAAAATTGAGAGGAACGGCTGTCTATGTAAACAAACATTTAACAAAAAAGAACTCTGAAATAGCTGGACAAGTCAGGGCTCTCAGAAAACAGGGAAAAAAATACAATCAACATGGACAAAGAACTGTAAGGTGTGGATGTCACGTGGGATGAGACGCCATGTCATCCGGCGCTCAGACCATATTCCCCTCAGCCCGGTTCTTTCTGTGACAGCGTCTCAGCGGGCTCCCAGCTGTCAGTTACGGGACGGCTGGAGCCCAATTAACCCTCATCAGCTGAGGCGCTGCTAATGAGTATAAAAAGGAGCAGCTCCGATCATTCGGGGCTGTGACTTAGCACATCGAAGGCTGGAACCCCTACGCCCAGCGCCAGTCCTCTGCTCGTCGTTCTGCATTATTTGTAAGTGATCCCCTGTATGAGTATTTGTGCTTTTTGGCCCCACGAGGCCGTGTTCCTTATCCCCTGTTCCCTATTATAATAAAACATTGCAAACTCACTGGCTCGCCCTCGACTCTCATTGTGTGGCTCGCGAGGGCCACACGTAACAGTAAGTCACAGCCAGACGAGTTGCCGGCGGCCGTGAGTTTGCTGCTTTGGACTGTTGCCCTTACCTGTCCAGGTACCGTTGCGGAAGCATGCCGTCACGGAGGTCCCGCACTCAGGGTTCGAGTGATGTCCTCGCAGACGCCCTCGAGTGCGTGGATGACATCCTTAACACCGCTGCCCTCCTCAACTTCAGTAGCGACGTGCACCGGTACTTGGACCAGGCTGAGGAGGTACTCGATTATCTTCCCCGCTTCGCCTGTCATCCTGAGGTGAGCGTGAGAAGATTGGACATAGCCGCACAGCGGGAAATACTCCGTGGGTTGGAGGGAAGTCCCAGCAGGAAACCAAAGAGGAGGAGACGTCACCCTTCGCTTCGGGATTCCGATCCTGCCTCCGCTCCGGCCCTGGAGTTCGCACCAACCAGAGGGCTTTCCCCATCCAGCACGACGTCACTCGGGATTCCCCCGGAGGATCTGCAGCTGATAGCTATTAAGGTCCGGGACCGAGTGGCTGCTGCTCGCTCCACTGTGCACCCATCCTCCACCATGAAGCATGTGGCGGTGGCAGACTGGTGGAGAGGAGTCCAGGGCTGCAAGACTATCCCGAGTTTGACGCCCTCCTCGCCTCTGTCTCTGCTCAGGAGCGGCGATTCCCGGGTCTCTCCTTCGCTTCGCCCCCTGGGAATAGCCGTCGTCACATTGCCAAACCTTCTCAGCATGAACCCCATCCGGATCCAGTCCCGGGCCGCCGCAAGGTCTCATCTTCCCACGCAGCTGTCACTCCTGCGCCTTGTCTGAGAAGAGATCCCGCAGCCTCGTCTCCTGAGCCGCCTCCCTCCGCTGTTACGCCAGCACTTCGGGCCGGGCTCTACTCGGCTGTCACCCCCTTCTCCTCGACGCGCTCCCCAGCTGCTGTGTACGTCCGGAATCCTGACCTGGCGAGCTCCCTCCTGGAATCAACACGAGCGGCTCCCCAACGTCCTCTCAGGGGGTCCTCCGTTACCGCACGGCGGGGAAAGGGAGGATCAACGTCCACTACAGCAGGCACCATCCAGCCTCCAGGAGACAGGCAAGTCCCAGTTTTTTCACATTCACCTTGTGATTTGCTCTGTCAAACTCCTGGAGGTGGAGTTCGGGGTTCGCAGCTCCCCGAACTCCCACCACTTGCTGTAGCTGTAATCATTAATCCTGCATCCTCTGTGTCTCCCTCCGCTGAGCGGTCCCCGGCGCCAGGCCAATGTCGGGGGATGAGGAGGGGGCCTGCAGTTCTGGGCAGCCTGGTTCCGGTCCCGCAGCTACGCCGTGGACGGAGGAGGAAAGCGGATTGCTACGTGGAGCCTGCGCCGACGACCAAGCGTCCCCGGGTCTCCACGGAGGAGCGGTCCGGTCCAGCGGGACGAGGTTCTCCTGCCACCACGCCGTGTGGGCTGTCGGCGTGGGCACCGGTGCCGGAGGAATCACAAACTGCGCTGTCCATCATGCCAGCTGCGGAGCCCGACGCAGCTGAGTGGGAGCCTGACGACGACCTCCTGATGCTGGAACCCGAGATCAGGCAAGTGCTCTGTCTTATCTTTCTTCTCCTTACTTTAGAGCACTTTAGCCTGTCTCTAGGGGAGATGAGCCGGGTGCAGCCGTCCGCTGCGTCTGAGCTTATCTCGCCGGGTTCTGGCGCTGCCGGTGATCCTGATCCCGGTTCTGTTTTCTCTCCTGAGCCTTCTCCCAGGGTCGCCGGCGAGGAGCTGCCATCACTCGTGGTGCCAGAGGGTCCAGGTTCGACATCGGAGGTCGGTTCTGGTGCGGCGCCGGCCCAATCGGGGTCCGACGTGGGTTCGCCCGAGATCCAATCGGGGTCCGAAGTGGGTTCGCCCGAGACCCAATCGGGGTCCGACGTGGGTTTGCCCGAGACCCAATCAGGGTCCGACGTGGGTCCTGCACCAGCGGTGTCCAGGTCCGGTGAGGGAGCTGCAGATCTCCTGCCATCTGACATTGGACCACCTCGTCATCAGCTCTTCCCCAAGTCTCTTCCACTGGGGCCCATTTGGACCTCTCCCTCTCCCCTACGGGCCTGGTGGTTGAGCGATGTGGGTCGGCCGTCGGAGGGTCTGCCGTGCCCTTTCGGCTCGCTTGTGCGGCCGCCCGACCTGCTAGACTTTCTGTTCGGCAATCTGGTTCGGCCTCCCAAGGAACTGTGTTTTCTGGCCCGGGGTTCGGGTAGGCCGCCGGAACTTTTCCCTTCACCCCTGCTAGCGGTATGGACGCTGGGTGCGGGGAGACCCCCCGAACCGAATGTCTTTTGCTGTGCTTATGTTTGGGTGGGTACAGCTAAGCTGTTATTATTGTTCCGCGTTTAGCGTGTTTTTTTTTGGGGGGGGGGGGGTTTCCCCTCCTGTGTGAGGGATGGCTGTATGGTTTATTTTCACCCTTGGGAGTTCTCCTTTCATTTTGGGGGCTCCGGGGTTGATTTTCGTTGTTTGACCTGTACATGGTTTATGGGGTATTGTGGGTTTTTTTCTTCCCAGTGTGTTGGGCTGTTATCTCCGCAATTATCCTCTGCCTGAATGGGTTTTCTCTCATGCTGTATTTTATGGAGTATTGTGTTTGGGTTTTTCCTTTGTACTCTATATTGGTTTATTGTCTGTTTTCTTTCCTTTCTCTGGGTTTTTTTTTCTCATGTTGTATTTTATGGAGTATGGTGTTTGGGTTTTCCCCTTGTACTCTATATTGGTTTATTGTCTTTTTTCCTTTCTCTGGTTTTTTTGTTTTTCTCATGTTGTATGGAGTATTGTGTTTGGGTTATTCCCTTTGTACTCTGTATTGGTTTATTGTCGTTTTTTTTCCCCCTTTCTCTGATTCTCTCCCTCCTGACCTGCGCCCCATCCACCCACCCTAGGTGTGTGTGGGGGGGTCTTGGATGTTACGGGTCGTTCGTAGTCCGACCGTGAGGGGGGGGCTGTGTCACATGGGATGAGACGCCGTGTCATCCGGCGCTCAGACCATATTCCCCTCAGCCCAGTTCTTTCTGTGACAGCGTCTCAGTGGGCTCCCAGCTGTCAGTTACAGGACGGCTGGAGCCAAGTCAACCCTCATCAGCTGAGGCGCTGCTAATGAGTATAAAAAGGAGCAGCTCCGATCATTCGGGGCTGTGACTTAGCACATCGAAGGCTGGAACCCCTACGCCCAGCGCCAGTCCTCTGCTCGTCGTTCTGCATTATTTGTAAGTGAACCCCTGTATGAGTATTTGTGCTTTTTGGCCCCACGAGGCCGTGTTCCTTATCCCCTGTTCCCTATTATGATAAAACATCGCAAACTCACTGGCTCGCCCTCGACTCTCATTGTGTGGCTCGCGAGGGCCACACGTAACAGTGGATAAAACTGCTTGGCACTCCAGAAGAAGCTAAAGTAATAATGATTAGAGAAATGGAGAAATTAAACAAATTTAAACCTTAGCTCTTATGCACGAATAACAGCGCAGTGAGTGGAAATTTTAGTGGTTTTTTTTTCTTATTTTGTTTTTTTTTCTCTTTTTTCTTTTTGGTATACATTGTTGACACAGCTTATGATCAGCACTTTAACCAATCATCCTTCCTCATTTAATAATGGAAGTGTCCATCCATCCATCTTCTTCTGCTTAATCCTTTTCGGGTCACGGGGGGGCTGGAGCCTATCCCAGCATCTTTGGGCGAGAGGCAGGGTACACCCTGGACAGATCGCCAGTCCATTGCAGGGCCAACACAGAGAGACAGACAACCATTCACTCTCGCAGTCATACCTAAGAACAATTTAGAATCCCCAGTTTGATGCCATTTGTATTAAGTCAAATTGAAACTGAAACCTTTGTAAATACTGAATAGCAACCACAAGATATTTTAGGTGATATTGACCCAGATAACAACTACTTTAATCATATTAACAATAAGTGTACTTATTATGATGAATAACAATTAAATGGAATTATGAATTCGGATCAGACATTGACAATAACACATATTAATAGTAGGAGTGCCTATGCCAACTTTGATAATATTAAGGAGTTTTTAACTCAATTTAACACCCCATTTAGGATTACAGCAATAAGTGAAACATGGATTAATGAAGAAAAAGATGTAAATTTTGAACTACATGGATATAAGATGTATACACAAAATAGGAAATGTAAAAGTGGTGGTGGGGTAGCACTGTATGTTGACAGAAATTTAAAAAGTAAAAAAGTGGACAGCATGACATCAACAGTGAATGAAATTATGGAATATTTAACAATTGAAATTACGATGGAAAATAGAAAAAAAACATAATACAGTGGTACCTCTACTTACGAACGTCTCTACATACGGAATTTTCAGGTTACGAGACGCCTCAACGGGAAAATATTGCCTCTAGTTACGAACGAAATTTCAGGATACGAAAGGCAAAAAAGTACGCGCTCCTCGCAGCTTCCGTAGTTTACCGAACGTAAACATACCTGTAGCTGCTCTGCCATTGGCTATCGCCTAGCAACTTCCTGGTATCCCATTGGCCACGAAGTTTTTTTTTTTCCAAAACTTTATTAAGAACAAGGTGAAAGTTTTACGTGTGTGTACAGTACAGAATTAACATTTATTCGCTATGGGCCCCAAGAAAGTGACGGAGATAAGTGGAAAAGGAGAAAAGAAGAGTTTTTTTGTCCATACAAACAAAGAAAGGAGATAATCGAAAGGTATGAAAAGGGGATGCGTTTGGTTGATCTCGCCAAAGAATATGGCCGTAATACATCAACGATCAGCACGGTATTAAAACAAAACGAAGCCGAACGCACTTACAAGCCGACAAAAGCAAACGTCCTTGGATCAGAACATGAACCAAAGAAGGCAAAAGGTGACGACGTCGACGACGATAGCAGTTAAAGGGTAAATGAACATAATTTTTTATTATTCTTTCTCTTTTATTATTCTCTTTTATTATTCTTTCTCTCATTTTAAACTCTCATTTTATGTTTACTGTGCAGTAATCTAATTGTAACATGTATTTGTTACATGTTTTGATGCGTTTTTACGATTTATAAAAAAATTTATGCCCGAATTTTGGGGGCTTGGAACGGATTACGGCATTTACATGTAAAACGCGCCTCTACTTACGAATTTTTCACGTTACGAGAATTCTTCCAGAACGAATTAAATTCGTAAGTAGAGGTACCACTGTAGTAAGTTGTATATATAGAGCACCGGGATCTGATATGGAAAAATTTAGAAATGGTATGGAAAAGATGCATATAAAAATAAGACAAAAAACATCTTTATTTGTGGTGACTTTAATATAGATTTAATGAAAACAAAACAACATAGACCAACTGAAGATTTCTTAGATACAATGTATAGCTTAACCTTATTTCCAAAGATTACAAAACCTATGAGAATAACGACACACTGTGTTACCTTGATAGACAACATTTTTACCAATGTTATTGTATATGATATGGTGAGTGGTATAATAATAAATGATATTAGTGGCCATTTGCCAGAATTTGTTTCTTTAGATGTTAATTATGGGGTTAATGAGAGTAAGAATAATAATAAACCATGTAAAAAGATTATTTATAAAAGAATATGAGCAGAAGATACAATCAATGCTTTAAAAGATGGCTTAATGCTACAGAATTGGGATGTTGTCTATAGAGAGAAAGAAGTGGACTTGGCATACGATAAATTTATTGATATATTTAAATCATTATATGATAAAAACTGTCCAATTAAAGAAATCAACAAAAAACATACAGTAAATACAAACATTGCCCATGGTTAACCAGGGGGCCACAAAATGCTTGTAAAAAGAAAAATTATCTCTATAAAAATTTCATTAAATTAAGAACTAAAGAATCTGAAAAAAGATGTAAAACATATAAAAATAAATTAACTGAAATAATATGAACTAGTAAAAAATTATACTATAGGAAAATGTTAAATGAAAATAAAAATAACATAAAAGGAGTCTGGGATATATTAAATAAATGAAAATGGAACTAAGAAAACAATATATCCAGAGTATTTTACTGATAATTGTGGTGATAATTATGACAAGAACATGGTAGTGAATAGAATGAATACATTTTTTTGTAAATGTTGGACCAGAGTTGGCAGCAAAATTTACAAACCAAGGAAGAGACACCGTGAGTGAGACATTGATTGGAAATAACCCTCGGTCAGTCTTTCTCCCAACAGTGGATAAACTAGAGGTAAAATCTGTTGTTGAAAAGTGTAAAAATATATTATCTACTGATTGTGATGGTATTGATGTGGCACTAGTAAAAAGAACTGTTGATGGCATATTAAAACCATTTACATATATTTGTAATCTATCATTTCAAAGTGGCTCATTCCCTCAGAAAATGAAACTAGCAAAAGTAATACCATTATTCAAGCAATGAAATAAACATCACTACACAAACTACAGACCAGTATTGCTCCTCCCACAATTTTTAAAGATTCTGGAAAAACTTTTCAACAACAGATTAGAGGACTTTGTAAATAAACATGATCTGCTTAATTAGAATCAATATGGCTTTAGAGCAAAGAGTACAACATCACTGGCAATAACGGAAGCAACAGAGGAAATAATAAATGTATTAGATCAAGAAAAATATGCAATTGGTGTATTTATAGATTTTAGGAAAGCATTTGATACAATAAATCATTCAATACTTCTTGATAAACTGCAAATGTATGGTATTAGGGTAATGGCACTGAACTGGGTTATAAGTTATTTATCTGAGAGACAACAGTTTGTGAAGATGGGAGAATATCTGTCTGGGTGTATGGGAATTGCCTGTGGGGTCCCCCAGGGGTCAGTTTTGGGCCTATTATTTATATAATCTATATATATATATATATATATATATATATATATATATAATTATTTAACATATATATAAATGATATATTCCAAGTTTCTAAATTATTAAAAATAAAATTATTTGCTGATGATACTTCCATCCATCCATCTTCATCTGCTTAATCCTTTTTGGGTCACGGGGGTGGGGGACCTATCCCAGCATCTTTGGGTGAGAGGCAGGATACACCTTGGACAGATCGCCAGTCCATCACAGGGCCAACACAGAGAGACAGACAACCATTCACTCTCACATTCATATCTAAGGACAATTTAGAATCCCCAGTTTGATGCCAATTAACCTATCTTGCATGTTTTTGGCATGTGGGATGTAGCATCATCGTCTCCACAAACCAAGACAGAAGATCACTTCTCTCCATTTTACAGGAGTTTCACTTTATTCCTTATACAGGAATACCACTTTTCTGTATTTTCACAGGAATATCACTGGCTTTCATGTCGACTCATCCAGGCCTCTTCCAGGCCTGACCAAAGATGTTTGCTTTCCCAGGACCCCAATGTAAACAGTTGCCTCTTGCAGAGATTGTAAGGATCAGAATTTGCTTTTAAAGGCTCAAAGGAACATAAACTCGGGAGACCAGACCTCCAACGTGAACACTGCATTTGGATAACGTACCTTTTCACAGGAAACCAATGTTTTTAAAAGGGTCATAAACCGCTTAATCCGACGGGTTTATAGCCCCCGATGCTGTCCAGGCTTTCTCCCAGATACCATGGACCTAAAAGAAATCATCCACAGCTCAACAGTACCTCCTAGCGGATACCTACGGAATGTGTTTTCAGTATGTAGGATGACTTTTAATTTGTTCTAAACATTAAGTTTCTTTCAGCTCATCCTCTTCTTATTCTTGGATCCTAAAGACACTGAAAATCATCCCTCTTTTATCACCAACCATGGTTTGCTGTAATGCATTAAGCTTTGATCTAAATATGCATGCATGTATTATAATTATGTATAAGAAATGTTGTATTCATGAGTGTTGTTCAAACAAATGTAATATTGGAGTAATGGTATAAATGCATGATCACCAAATATTAGCCAAGTCATTTAATTTAGTTAGATTTTATATTGAGCACCTAATTTCATAAGAACTGACTGAGTGTTGATTTTCCCTCTGCAATTTCATGGGATGGTGTCTTCGTTTGATTGGCTGCTCTCAAACAAAGAAATGTTCTCACATTGGATGGCAGCCATTTCAAACTGCTTTTGAAAAAGTCGATTGGTCAGTCTTGCGATCGACATCATCAGTTTTACGACATGGCAAGGTAACTTTAAATGCAAGAAGTAAGGGAAGAAGATTAGTAAAGAAGTAAAGTAACAATGTAACAAGAACAGCAAGATAGAGAACGGTGAGAGAATTAAGAATTAGAAACACAGAAAGAAGAAAGAAAGAGATTTTGAGAAAGATTAGGAACTAAATTAAGATTAAAGAAGCAGAATAGTAATCTAGATCTCAGAAGAAGATTTTATTCCACCGTTTCAAGGTCCTGTGAAGTTTTATCCTATCTAAACTGTTCTTTGTGAAGTTTGTCAAGTCTTTCGTTATTTTCTGGTTACTGAGGAGAAACCACTTTTTCTTTAGAGCTCGTTCTTTTAGAGAATCAAATTCTCAAACTTTTTCCTTCAACTCAGAAGCCATTCTTATCCTAGTAAATGTTTTTCTCATTTTTTTAGTGACTTTTCATGCCGTTAAAGTGGACCTTTAATTTGCCTAATTTAAAGTGAACAGAGACTGTTTTTTTTTTACTCTTCTTTCCGGCCTCATACCCGCCTGACTGAGAAGTGGGTTCCTTCAGTTTTTGGGTCGATCCCGCTACATGAGACCTCAAATTCGGACACTTTTCCAAGGACTCGTCACGTCGCTTTGTGACAGACCATCCCCTGCTGCCATTGTCTGGAGAGCCCCCAGCTGAGTTTACACTTCCACAGCTGTGAGGAGGCATCGCAGCAGCCGCTTCCTCTGACGTAGTAACTCCCAACTCGGCCGGTATCGACCCGCTGAAACATGGACCTACAGCTGTCTTGTAAGTGAAACTCCTACTTCTCCTATCTGCTGGGTTAAAACGTGATGTCCTAACAATTAAATTACAATTGAATATGGTCCGGTGCTATGTGGATTAGGTGGCAGTCAAAGGCGGAGACCTTGGCGGACTGATCCCAAGCTTTCTAAACTGGCTTTTGGTACGTGGAATGTCACCTCTCTGGTGGGGAAGGAGCCTGAGCTGGTGTACGAGATTGAGCGATACCGGCTAGATATAGTCGGCCTCACCTCAACACACAGCTCCGGTTCCGGAACCAGTCTCCTGGAGAGGGGCTGGAGCTTGGCCTTTTCTGGAGTTGCCCCGGGCGAGAGGCGACGAGCAGGGGTAGGTATTCTTGTATCGCCCCACCTTGCTGCCTCTATATTGGAGTTTTCCCCGGTGGACGAAAGGGTTGCTTCCCTGCGCCTTCGGGTTGGGAAACGGGTCCTGACCATCATTTGTGCCTATGCACCAAATGATGTTTCAGAGTACCCACCCTTTTTGGAGTCTGTGACTGGGGTGCTGGAGGGTGCTCCTCCTGGAGACTCCATTGTCCTACTGGGGGACTTCAATGCGCACGTGGGCAACGACAGTGAAACCTGGAGGGGGGTGATTGGGAGGAACGGCCTGCCCGATCTGAACCCGAGTGGTGTTCAGTTATTGGACTTCTGTGCTAACCACAGTCTGTCTATAACGAACACCATGTTCAAGCATAAGGGTGTCCATATGTGCACCTGGCACCAGGACACCCTAGGCCGCAGGTCGATGATCGATTTTGTTATCGTATCATCAGACCTGCGACCGTATGTCTTGGACACCCGAGTAAAGAGAGGTGCAGAGCTGTCAACTGATCACCACCTGGTGGTGAGTTGGATCCGATGGCAGGGGAGGAAGCCATTCAGACCTGGTAGACCCAAACGTATAGTGAGGGTGTGCTGGGAGCGTCTGGCTGAGGCCCCTGTCCGGGAGGTCTTCAACTCCCACCTCCGGAAGAACTTCAACCACATTCCGAGGGAGTCTGGAGACATGGAGTCTGAATGGGCCATGTTCTCCACCTCTGTTGTTGAAGCGGCAGCCCAGAGCTGCGGCCGCAAGGTGGTCGGTGCATCTCGTGGTGGCAACCCCCGAACCAAGTGGTGGACACCAGTGGTGAGGGGGGCCATTAAGCTGAAGAAGGAGTCCTATCAAGCTTGGTTGGCTTGTGGGACTCCCGAAGCAGCTGAGGTGTACCGGCAGGCCAAGCGGAGTGCAGCTCGGGTGGTTGCTGAAGCAAAAACCCGGGTATGGGAGGAGTTCGGTGAGGCCATGGAACAAGACTTTCGGTCGGCTTCAAAGAGATTCTGGCAAACTGTTCGGCGGCTCAGGAGGGGAAAGCAGCTCCCTGTCCACACTGTGTATGGGGCGGATGGGACACTGTTGACTTCAACTGGGGATATCGTCGGGCGGTGGAAGGAATACTTCGAGGATCTCCTCAATCCCACTGATACGCCTTCCACAGAGGAAGCAGGGTTTGGGGACGAGGGGGATGACTCGCCTATCACAGGGGCTGAGGTCGCCAAGGTGGTTAAAAATCTCCTTGGTGGCCGGGCCCCGGGGGTGGACGAGATTCGCCCCGAGTACCTCAAGGCCCTGGATGTTGTTGGGTTGTCATGGTTGACACGCCTCTGCAACATTGCGTGGAGGTCGGGGGCAGTGCCTTTGGCATGGCAAACCGGGGTGGTGGTTCCTCTCTTCAAAAAAGGGGACCGGAGGGTGTGCTCCAACTTTAGAGGGATCACACTCCTCAGCCTCCCTGGGAAGGTCTATGCCAAGGTACTGGAGAGGAGAGTCCGGCCGTTGGTCGAACCTCGGATTCAGGAGGAGCAATGTGGTTTTCGTCCTGGCCGTGGCACATCGGACCAGCTCTTTACCCTCTCGAGAATTCTTGAGGGTTCGTGGGAGTTTGCCCAACCAGTTTACATGTGTTTTGTGGACTTGGAGAAGGCATTTGACCGCGTCCCTCGTGGATTTTTGTGGGGGGTGCTTCGGGAGTATGGGGTATCGGGCTTGTTGTTACGAGCTATTCGGTCTCTGTACGACCGTTGTGAGAGTTTAGTTCGCATTGCCAACACTCGGTCGGAGTCATTCCCAGTGAGAGTTGGACTCCGCCAGGGCTGCCCTTTGTCACCGGTCCTGTTCATAATTTTTATGGACAGGATTTCTAGGCGCAGCCAGGGAATGGAGGGTGTCATGCTTGGTGACCACAGGATCTCATCTCTGTTGTTTGCAGATGATGTTGTCCTGTTGGCTTCATCCAGCAATGACCTACAGCTCTTGCTGGGACGGTTTGCCGCTGAGTGTGAAGCGGCTGGGATGAGAATCAGCACCTCCAAGTCCGAGTCCATGGTCCTCAGCCGGAAAAAGGTGGATTGTCCTCTCCGGGTTGGGGACAGGCTCCTGCCCCAAGTGGAGGAGTTTAAGTATCTTGGGGTCTTGTTCACGAGTGAGGGGAAAATGGAGCGAGAGATCGACAGACGGATTGGAGCAGCATCTGCAGTGATGCGAACGTTGTACCGGTCTGTTGTGGTGAAGAGGGAGCTTAGTTCTAAGGCAAAGCTGTCGATTTACCAGTCAATCTACGTTCCTACTCTCACCTATGGTCACGAGCTTTGGGTAATGACCGAAAGAACGAGATCGCGGATACAAGCGGCTGAAATGAGCTTTCTCCGTAGGATTGCTGGACTCACCCTCAGAGATAGGGTGAGGAGCTCAGTCATCCGGGAGAGGCTCAGAGTAGAACCGCTGCTCCTCCACATTGAAAGGAGTCAGTTGAGGTGGTATGGGCATCTGATTAGGATGCCTCCTGGACGCCTCCCACTTGAGGTGTTTCAGGCACGTCCCACTGGGAGGAGACCCCGGGGCAGACCCAGGACTCGGTGGAGAGACTATGTCTCCCAGCTAGTCTGGGAACGCCTTGGTATCCCCTCTGAAGAGCTGGAGCAGGTGGCTGGGGAGAGGGAAGTCTGGGCTTCTCTGCTTGAACTGCTGCCTCCGCGACCCGGACCTCCGGAAAAGCGGTAGAAGATGGATGGATGGATGGATGGATGGATGAATATGGCCCGTATTTCAGGGCTCAATTAGTCTCTCAGCCACAGGATAAAGCTATAAACTGAAGGAAAACTCGTAGTCATTTTTAAGGAACTGCCCTTAAATTTTTGTAGATTAATTCAGAAGTCATTTTTAGATAATTAGCTTATGAATTTTCCCCATAAAATTGCATTGTTTTGTTAAAACATTTCAGCCTCATTTACCGTTGAAACATAAGTCTGGTTCCTCCTTGGTTCTACAGAGGTGTAACGCTGGATTTTATGTTCAGGAATCCAATATCAGTTGATGTGATATATTACGCTGTTATCATTTGAATATGTTTACCAATCATTGGAACGCCATGCCATGTAACCTGAATGAGTTTAATAAAAGGGTGAATGAGAGAAGTTGAAGCGTTTTTCTTTCGCATATACATGTTTCCTAATCACGACAGGACAAGAACTCACTGAAACTTTGAGACTGATTCATTAAGTAATTGAAGGTACAAAATTAAATAAAATTAAAGTTAATATTATTGTCCGTTAGGACTGGTGCCCCTTTTTACAAGTGCTTTTATTTAATTTAGCGGGTGTAGAAGTGATGGTTTAACTCCGCCCCCTTTCACACCCACTATTAAATAAAATAAATAATTCCTGTACCTTATGACAAATATTTTATTTAGGCAATTCATGCTACAGGGATGAAACCGGAAAAATCCTGGAGTTAACCCATGCAGAAAACATGCAAACTCCACACAGGTCACTTGTTGGTCGGGGGCTGGGATTGAACCCAGGATCCCCTGGTCAAAGGTGAGTTGCCGTGCTACCACAGTGTTAACCACTCTTCCACTGTGCTGCCCTGATGATGATACTAATATATTTTATTGTGGAAATAATTATAATCAACTAATCCATACTCTAAATAATGAATTAAATAAGCTTAAAAAATGGATGGATTAAATTATCACTAAATATAGATAAAACTAAGGTAATGATATTGGGAAATTGTAAAAATAAAGAAGATATACATATTCATATAGCTAATGTAATTATTGGAAATGTTAAGGAGATCAAATTTTTGGGAGTAATACTAGATGATAAAACTAGTTGGAAACCACATGTCAGATACATACAAAACAAAGTCGCAAAAAATATTGCAATTATAAATAAAAGTAAGCAGGTCCTAGATTACAAATCACTTCATATCTTGTATTGCTCATTAGTACTTCCATACTTGA